>OX155678.1:936896-2230807 GCA_944547425.1 Eupithecia centaureata | reverse complement strand
TGGATCGTAAAGAATAAGTGCTATTACGACAAGTTTTTAAATAAAGTGATTAAATTGATTTCAGTGCCGTGATTATTGGTATAGTTGAAAAGGGCGCTTAATCTACTTGAAACTGATAGAGATAAAACCAAAAATATAAAAATAGTGATCACGTGTATCAGGGTTTATTATTTAAGCCCAAAAAATGGGGTAAAACAGGTTATTAAAGTTTGAGATTCGTAGTTTGGCTCCGTACCTGAAGTTTTCAGTATGCACTGATTATATAACCATAAATTAATTAAAAATAATAATAAATAAATAAATATCTAACGCCTTAAAAGCCTGTAAAAACACAAGATTCGCAGTAAATTTCTCATTAGATCCAACTAGATAATAACTTCTGCATACCTTAATCTAGGTCTCACACGTCTTCACAACAAAGCTAGCACCGAACCACGTAACAGGCTCATAACTTAGCTGGAACCTTCCAATAGTAATTTCGATTTACGATAATGGCCGACATATAGCCTACATAATATACAGGGAATATAACGGGCCTCGTCACTCAGAGCTTGACGGTTGATAGCTGCTTCAGATAATAAATAATGAAGGATTTATTGACAGTGGATTGATGGACAGGCTAGCAGAGATTGGTAGTGAAAGTGAATACCTAGGTTTATTTATAACCTAAACTAGGTAATAAATAAATCTAGGTATTTTTGTAACCAACTCGTGATGCGGTTACTTGCTCCCTGTAGTGGGTATATATTTTGTTCTGGGTGTATTACTTTGGAACTTTTTCAAGGTAAACCGATTTTGATGATTCAATACAATACAGTACACTACAAAAATGCTTTTTTGTACAACAGAAAAAGAATTTTACAGAAATACATAAGACAAACTTATCTTACGTAATGAAAGTTGGTTTACTCAGTTGTACTAGTGCTGAAGTTATTAACGTGGCCATTGAGCGTGACCGATGAAAAAACCAAATATGTTTGGTAACTACTGCCATACAAACTGCTGCCATATTAACTACTAACATACAAACTGCTGCCATATTAACTACTAACATACTAACTGCTGTCATATTAACTACTGTCATACTAACTGCTGTCATATTAACTACTGTCATACTAACTACTGCCATACTAACTACTGCCATACTAACTACTGCCATACTAACTGCTGCCATATTAACTACTAACATACTAAGTGCTGTCATATTAACTACTGTCACACTAACTGCTGTCATATTAACTACTGTCATACTAACTACTGCCATACTAACTACTGTCATACTAACTACTACCATACTAACTACTGTCATACTAACTGCTGCCATATTAACTACTAACCTACTAACTACTGTCATATTAACTACTGCCATACTAACTGCTGCCATATTAACTACTGCCATTGTCATACTAACTACTGTCATACTAACTACTGCCATACTAACTACTGTCATACTAACTACTGTCATACTAACTACTGCCATACTAACTACTGTCATACTAACTACTGCCATACGAACTACTGCCATACTAACTGCTGCCATACTAACTGCTGTCATATTAACTACTGCCATACTAACTTCTGTCATACTAACTACTGTCATATTAACTACTAACATACTAACTACTGCCATACTAACTACTGTCATATTAACTACTGCCATACTAACTGCTGCCATACTAACTGCTGTCATATTAACTACTGCCATACTAACTTCTGTCATACTAACTACTGTCATATTAACTACAAACATACTAACTACTGCCATACTAACTACTGAAATATCGCGTGGCCCCTACTATCTGTATATCGGTACATACGAATGTTTTCCATACAAACGTTAGTCGAGTTAGATCTTACTTCTTACTATTATAATAAACTAGCGACCCGCCCCGGCTTCGCACGGTTTTATTATACGTGTAAACCTTTCTCTTGAATCACTCTATCTGTTAAAATCAAAATCCGTTGCGTAGTTTTAAAGATTTAAGCATTCAAAGGGACATAGGGACATAGGGACAGAAAAAGTGACTTTGTTTTATACTATGTAGTGTGATGGGAAAGTCTGTGTGAATGTTTTTTATAAGTAATCTGCTTAATTTCCGCGGGGCACATACTAACTACAAAAATATCAAAAAACTTGAATATATTCTCATAATAATATGTATGACGAACCTAAAGTTCAAAATTGCTTTAATAAAAGTTGGTGGATTGAGAAAGTGTTGTCACTTTCTCAATCCACCAACTTTTATTAATGCTCCTGTCCCTACAACGGCATTTTGATCAAACATGCTAAAAATACCCCGAAAACCTTTCATGCAAAACCTTTCTTACACAAAAACACGCAGCTTGGGACAAAGCTATTCAAGGATATAATTTTATACCTCTCAAGGAACGTTTTTAACCTATCTGTAACCGCTAGGCCCTTTCTGTACACAGTCCCTGTATAAATCGGTCGGGGGGCCTTTATGACCATAGGACAGACGTCGATATGGCCTTAATGGCCCTGTTACTTTTTATACCCTTCCGGACGTAACCACACTTAAACGCATGGGTAAATTTTTATTCATAAAAGATTTTTGGCAGATTTTACGACAGAGAGGTTATGTTTTGGTCGGGAAATGATGCTCTGCTCAAAGTGCTGTAAACATAGCAAGATAACGACAATAGCTTTTAGTGATAATTTCAACTTCCTGAAAACTGCAATGAGCATATTTTTCATAATCAGAGAGTTGGTTTATATGTCATGAGTCAAAAATCCAAATAAATGGTTATGCCAAACTATTCTGGTCAGATCTTTGTTTGAAGTACTATTTTCCTCATTATGTAAGGCTCAAATTGTTCAAAATACATGTACTTAATAGTAATAAAACAATGAGCTCTATGGCACAGCGGGTAAAGGTCCATCTGTAATGCAGGGCCGTGGGTTTGCTTCCCGCCTTGGGACTAATATTTGAACGATAAGCAGATTTGGTGTTTTCTATTCCGAATTTGACGCTGGGTACCTGTATCTATTAAGTGGATTGGGTTTGATATCTCTTATTATTTGTGGATGCGATACGGAGATTTTGTTTAGGCAGCTGAAGATGTATAGTCGAATAAATAGGTACCTACTTACGATTAGTGCATAGCTGAGTGAAATTTTGTGAAAAAAAACGATAATTCTTGATTGCAATATTTCATCGAAAGATACAAAAATTAATAGCAATATTTTAGGCACGTATTAAGTTTATTATGTAGCGTGTATTTAGTTTGTCGAGGTAATAATCGATTTACCATTAGCATCGTTATTGGATAAAACCGGTAATGCATCCATCCATAACGTTGAACTGATCCAATATCTTACTGACGTCCAATAAATATCTTTAAAATGGATATGAAACTTAAAGGAATGTTGCACCGGAGAGTACTTAACTGGCTATGGAGTAGGAGTTCAAAGGGCACTGTATCGCTTTTACAACAAAACACCATGTGAGTTGCAATAATTGTCAGTAAATAAATTCAAACAAATTATCAAAACTATTCTTTGTAAAAAGGCTTACTACAAATTAATATCAGATTATTTAGAGGATAAAAATGTTTGAAAAGAGTTTTGTTCCAACTCGAAAACTAAAAACCTAACAAGGTAAAGGTTTCTTGTTCGTTTCTTTACTTTACCTTAGTAAGGAACGTTTTTAAACCTTTGAAAAGATTGAAGTGAACATCAAAGAGAGCACTTTATTTCCTAGTTTTAACGCCAAAACTACTGATCAGAACTGAACATTTTAATAGACGTAGTTTTTTACTGAGAATATATGTAAGTAATTACATATTATTATGTACATTGTATGTAATTACATATTATTTAAGTAGTTATATATAACTATAAAAGTGAGTACGTAAGTATTATATTCTCTTTAAAAAACTACGTCTATTAAAATTTTCAGTTCTGATGAGTAGCTTTGGAAAATAGTTTTTATGAAAACATTTCAAGCCTGTTTTTATCCAATTGAAACTGATTTTTGGGATGTAAAGTAGCATATAGTAGTACTAATAGTCTACTACTATGTTTCCATAAAAACAACCAGAAGTCGCGGGTAGATACTAGTAAATCTATAAATAAATAGGCTTTTTTGTTTTATAAACCAACTTAATTACAGTTGGTTGGATTTAGGTCGAGTTGAGTGATTTGTTAAATAATCTCCCCTATAAAGTTTTGATAGCATTATCATGTCAGAGCGGCAACCAACGATAACTATTATTATTTTGGTATTGTGCAAACGTATACTTCGCCACTCTGTATTTGTAAAATTTTGACAACACAAACATGCCCAGCTGATTATGGTAGGATTCTTAGAGTTCCTTAAGCAAAGGGTAAAACGGGACCACATTGATTACTAAGACTCCACTGTCCATATGTCACCAGACTGTATCTTATGAACGTTAGATCGTTTAAATTTTCGCAGATGATGTATTTCTGTAGATCTCCTACAACAGATATGTTTTTTTTTACAGTTTTTATAGATAATGGTATGGAACCCTTCGAGTGCGAATTACTTACACTTGGCCGGTTCTATTTTTTCCAAGGGCATGTCTCGGATTCCTGGATATAATAGGTAAGTGTTCATCTTTCATTTGTTCATCATATTTATTTCTGCAAAGAAGTGTTGCTAGATCTAAAATAACAAACAACTTGATCACTCAAAAAGCGTACCAAGAACAATTTTCATTACTTGCAACACACAGGTTAAAGTTTCCTGGTAAAACTGAAGCTTTCCTCCAATCCATATCAGTAAGTGTTCAATATTTCTACTCATCGACGGAAGATAAAACTAAAAGGAATATTATTGGCGTCTTCGTCGCATGTTGTGATGTATGACCATAGATCGCTTTGCACTCACGTATTGAACTGTGGACTCGGTAAAGTGAAATTTATTTACTGACGTTATTGCTTTTTGATAAATTGAGCCGTTTGTTATATTTTAACACCTGGTCCAGAAGACAATAGTGCTTTATTGGTCAATATCCAATTAAGGTTTGATGGGTCAAGATAGCGAGTGAGGTACATTACTTACGCCATAGAACTTTGGAAGCTTTGTCCACTTGTATCTATCTGAGGTATAAAAGAAAGTCGTGTTTGTAACAACACTTATAACTCGAGAACGGCTGGACCTATTTTTATGATTTTTGTGTTTTTGGATTTGTCTTTGTCTGGAATAGCATATTATGTATAAAAATATGATATTTGACAAATAAATAAATTTCCCCGCGAGCGACGCTGCGGGGCGCAGCTAGTTAGACATAAATTCCCTCTCTCTGTATTCAAAAATATGGTCTTCGAACATTTCCCTACCTAAAAATAAAATTTTAAACCTTTTAATATTTATTTAACTATATTTTTTTGACATATATCATGATTTATGTAAATTTTATAGTACTAGCGACCCGCCCCGGCTTCACTCGGATTTATTATACATTAAACATTCCTCTTGAATCACTCTATGTATTAAAAAAAACCGCATCAAAATCCGTTACGTAGTTTTAAAGATTTAAGCATTCAAAGGGACATAGGGATATAGGGACATTTGTACAGAAAAAGCGACTTTGTTTTATACCATGAAGTGATATATAATAGGAATAGCTTTACTTAAAGCTATCTTTTTCACACTCCAACATCTATACTTTATTACTCATAATATTAGATGTTTGTCTCTCTCTCACGTAAAAAGAACTAAACAGATAGGGATGATATTGATTGAAGTAGTTCTAGCCATGGAATAAAACATAAGCTTTTAATCCCATTGTCAGTTCATTGTCACTTTATCTGACTTCTTTCTTAATTTTGAATACTAGTTTTGATTTGTTTCTTTACTTTGAATGTAATCTATGTTACTGAAACATTAGAAAACGACACAAAGAATACTTAAATGGGAAACATTATTCATGATAAAAATAACACAAAATAGAATTAATAACTTAGATCTATGATTACCTACAAACTAACACTTTCCTACTGTTTTGTACCTTAAGTTAAAAAAGCCTATATTCATAATTCACAAGTTTACACCACCCAGCATTAGTATTTCCGAAAACTGCTTGGTAAACCATCTAGTGTCGATTCCAAAAGGTATCAACTCAGCATGTTGCTGGATAGATAACAAAAATTACCTATTCAGCGCTGGTCTTATGTTGACCCTCGTTAAATAAGTACAGTTTTACAGTTAAGTACAAAAAACACTTAATTAACATACACATAAAACACTTCATAGGAACTCTTCTTAAGACATTTAGTCGTATCTAATTCAACGAAAACACTCCGCACCGCACTAAAATATAACTGGCCGTTACAGCAAAGCTGTTAAGGCGAAGAAATAATATTCCGATGAAACCGTAACCGACCCATTTTCAGGCATTTTCTGGCTCGCCCTTTTAATTAGCCCTTGAGAAATAACGAACGGCTTTGAAACCATTTTGCTCGACTGATTCTATTAAGAAAAACTCTGAATGTTCGTTTGATAGCGATCTGGAAGTTGATAAATTCTTTTAGTTTGTATGCTGAAAAAACAAGAAATCTATGCAAGTCTCGAGGCTGGCTCAGTAAGTTTCAAAACAAAGAAAATTTTGCCTTCAGAACCTTCAAAATGCGACACAATTCAGGAAACTAGCAAGTTTTGGGAGCATTAGAAGCTTTTTATATGGTGACACTTTAAGATAACCGTCTTCATACCATTGCATGTATTTTGAATTATTTTACCATGACCGAAAATATTGACAATATTGGTGATCGGAATACTCGCTTCTATTTTGGTCAACGAATTAGCATTCCTTTCATACTGCCAATAATTTGGGCACTCTGCCTTCCGATGACGGCCTAAATTTTGAGTTGTTTTATATAAGTGTAAATCGTGATTGTAATTTTTCGTAGTGTCATTTTTGCTTTAATTATATTCTTACTTACTTTATAAGGCTGTGTCCCCAGTAGGCAAACGGTGAGCAGCCGACTGAGTTTGCGGCGTATCAGTTCAGTACGCCCTTCCATATATTTTAAATTGAGTGTCCACAGTTTGCTAGTTTGCGCTCACTGTACGCAGTTTGCACGCAGTTTGCAGCGATACGTGCGCCGACTGTCTCAGTTAGCGGCCGACTCGCAGGTTCCAGTGCTTGCGATACGCACGAAAACTGATCTGAGTTTGTAGCTGTTCGCCACAAATTTGCGGCTCACTCAGTCGGCCGCTCACAGTTTGCCTACTGAGGACACAGCCTAAGAGTTGAGATGACCGCTAATTGAAACTGATTATTTTCCTTTTCTGCTAATTTTATCACTTTTCTATGTCAATAGGTACATCTCTTGGTATTATCTAAGGTAGAATAACCTTCGATGAAAGAAAATACAGAAAGAAACCGTTTTATCAATCTCTCCGTGCAAATACTTTCGGAATCACATTTCTAGTTTCTTTCATCTAAGGATTCTACGTGAAGATTCTGCGACCGTATGATTTGTCATACTAAAGCGATTGGTTGGCAGAGTTTGGTGCCGAGCTCTGAATCACTAATTCTATTGTAAAGTTTTACAATAAAGTTTATTGTAAAATGTCAAGTAAGAATTAATGTAGGAATATTTTAGACGATACGTTTCTTATACCTGGTTTACAATTTGTTAAAAATCAAGTGCGAATGACAAGTGTGAGTGTTGAGTGAATAATAAAAATAGCGTGTAACCGCCTACGCTGTTAAATGATAAGTACAGGGAACAAGTGCAAGAGCGAAGCAAATTCACTTGAAGTTGTGTCTACGTTCTGAATACACTTGACCAAAAAAGACACGTTAATGAAAGTAATCAAATCAAATATATAGTTATTTTTCTCTCACAAAAAAGCTTAGTGGCTAAAGAACAGACCGTATTATTGTGTAAACAAATGTTATAGCAAGCATTGTAAGTATATATGTTGGACAAATATAAATATATACAAAAATATAATATTGTGAGAGACTATTGTGGTGCCTGATTTAGGTTCACAAGAACCTGTATTACGGGTCAATACGCGCGTATGCGCATATGCGTCAAGCTGAAGACAGGGCGCTATGGCGCTCATTGGGGGAGGCCTATGTCCAGCAGTGGACTAATATAGGTTGATGATGATGATGATGATGAATCACTCGCAACTTGCATTTAACAAAATCAAAATCAAAGTGCTTTAATTCCTTACAGGACTCTTAGACACGTCATAAGATACAGGTTAAAAAAATAATTTTACTTTGATTACATTTGATTAAACTTTGATATTTGTTCACTTCAGTCTTTATGGTAAAGTAAAGAAGCGAACAAAGAAACCTTTACCTTGTTAGGTTGTTAGTTTTAGAGTTGGGGCAAAACTCGTCACAAGAATAATAATTTCTAGATAATCTAATATTTTATAGTAAGCCTTTTTACCAACAAAGTGCAAACCAGTCAAGACGTAATGAGTTAAGTTAAATATGCTATGGATGATATTTAGATCATTTTCAAAGCCCTGTAGATAAGAGAATGATGGCGTAATTCCTAGCTACACGTAAACATATTTCGTAACAGTTTCATTACATTTGTTTGGTCTAGCCGATGGCTTATGTAAATGCACTGGCCTCAAAGACGGCCAACTTTATTAGATCTAGCCCCATCGTCAATATTGGCTCTGTTACTTGGTTATTATAAACAGCGCAGGGCGAAACTAAAGACTAAACTGCTAGACTAGGTATCAGCATTTCATTTTATTTTCTAATCATCACTACATAGTATAAAACAAAGTCGCTTTTTCTGTCTCTTTGTCCCTATATCCCTATGTCCCTTTGACTGCTTAAATCTTCGGATTTTGATGAGGTTTTTTTTAAATAGATAGAGTGATTCAAGAGGAAGGTTTGTACGTATAATAATACCGTACGAAGCCGGGGCGGGTCGCTAGTATTTAATATATTGAAGCTGGAGTATGATCGGATTGAATCTGAAAAAAAAAATTGATTTTCACAAAAAATTACTATGCTGTTTTATTGCGTTGTGTTTTTTTTTGTGTAAGACATGTTAATAATGTATAGTTAACTACAATTTCAAAGACAGCTGATAAATTTGCTGCATTTATTTTAAATTTTTAATCTCTGAATGTTACATTTTAAAATGAGAGTTAGTTTTGCAGGCCGTTGAAGTTGAAAACGTTTTTATCTAATTTATGTGTTTAAAAGCTTCTCGTATAAATCTAAAACCTTTTTTAAAGTACTTAGGTCTTTTTCTGGTACAGAGAAAAATCTTAGGATTCATAACTCAAAAAGCTATACCTTACAAGACTTGCAACTTGCAAATAAAGAGATTACTTTGATTTTATGTTAATTAAATAATTTGAAGAAGTGAGAAACCTTCAAATTGTTAGTTTTCGAGTTTGAGTTGAAACAGCTTTCATTATTTTTAATTTGTTGGATTTGTCTACGTCTCGAAAAGCCGAATTATTAAAAGTAAAAAATTACAATTTAACGCGAAATAAGGGTTCAGCCAGTAATAATTACATGAAAATTTTAATATTCATCAGATAGGTACGTGATTTTACAGTGCAATTATGCGCAATATCATTAAACGTAATATTAAAGATAAATCGTGTTATAAATTAAATGTTTATCTGTTTATTTTTTTACTATTCGCGCCCCGCGGCTTCGCCCACCTCGTAATTTATTTATCAAATTTCAGAAAGTTATAGTACGCCTCCTAGGGGTAGTTTCTTAAAAATAAAAATAAATGTTTCATTATTTAGTTTATTTATACCGAGATTCGAGTGAATCGAACCAAAGGAATAATATTTTTCCATACAAACTTTAGCACCCTATTTAACCCCCTCAGAGGTTAAAAGTTACAAATTTTAATAGCCTATGTCTTATTCTAGATCCTCAACAGTCTACGTGCCAAGTTTCATTTCAATAACTTAAGTTGATACGGAGATTACTTACAACAAACATTCACACAAACTTTCCCATTTATTATAATAGTAAGATAAGATTATATAATAACCTCTAATGATTATTTAATGTTAAACTTGCTAGAGTTGTACCCCCGAGGCTGTTTTCGTAATAAATATTTGGCGAATAGATCCCTTCAAAGGTTAGTCTAACTAAAATTATAAGTTTCGAACTATCGTGGTAATTTATACTGAAATACTTAGAAGGTCGATCCGTTAAAACTAGATGTTTGCCATGATTTATGTTCATCATCATCATCATCAAACTATATTAGTCCACTGCTGGACATAGCCTCCCCCAATGAGCGCCATAGCGCCCTGTCTTCAGCTTGACGCATCCAGCATCTGCCAGCAGTCTTTCGCAGATCGTCATCCCACCTGGCCGGAGGGCGTCCTACGCTACGTTTACCGAGTCGCGGTCTCCACTCAAGAACACGTTTACTTGGGGTAAACGCCAACGGTTGTCGGTTCTTCGCGAGATATGGCCGGCCCATTGCCATGATTTATGTTACACGTGAATAATATATAAAAGTATCCTATGTTTTATAGGCTTAGAACTATTATGTATATCAGTTATCTAGTACCCATAACACAAGCTCTGCTTAGCTTGGAGCTAGGTGATGCTGTGTGGACTGTCCGGAATTATTTATTATTATTTATTATTAACTATGTCTACTCAAAATTTCAGTCCGATACATTCTGCAGTTTTTGCGTGAAGAGGTATTAAACATTCATCCATCCAAACTATCGCAATCGTATATAAAAGATTATCGTGATTTCTGGAATATATAAATGACAATAAAAAAAATTGACCTAATTTGGGAGTAAATCTGAACATAAGACAAGAATTAAACTATCACACAAATGACAGTATTTTAAAAGTAAAAGGATGTTCGTTCTTTTTCCTTGCTAGAACCACAGAACAATAGATATACTATTAGGTATAAAAATCACGACGATGGTGATTTACCCGCAAACCTGCAAAACAAAACAAACGCACATGATTTACGAATAACTGAATGAACTAAGCCATCAATAACGGTATTCATATCACGCGAAATATAAATAGGAAAAAAACCTGAAGCAAAATATAAATCAAGCATTTCTGACACAGATTTATATGTGGTAAGTGCTTGTGGAGGCTCTTTTGCATTTTGTTAACCTTACAGACGTATCTTTTTAATAAGTAAACTATACAAATTACAAACTTGGCAAACGTAGTGTAGGACGCCCTCCGGCTAGTTGGGATAACGATCTGCGAAAGACTGCTGGCAGGTGTTGGATGCGGCAAGTTGAAGACAGGGCGCTATGGCACTCATTATGTCCTATGTCCAGCAGTGGACTAATATGGGCTGATGATAATGATGACAAATTTACAAAAGAACTGTATAAATGAGTCTTTTTAATGACCTCAAAGGTCATTAAAATTCTATTAAGAGCTTCGAGGCATATCCATGCAAAATTTCAGTCTAATCCGATCAGAAGTTTTTTTAATACCCTGACAGGTCATTAAAAGTTTCCTGGTGGTATAGCGAATATTTTTAATTGAAAAATTCTAATTATAATGAAATATTTGTAAATGTTCAGTGGTTATTATTCATTTATTTTGTGTTCCCCAACAAAGCTATAAATGGCTTTTTTCCTTTGTATTCTACCTAGTTCTTGATTATACTCGTTGGATGGATCGAGCATTAATTTGCAAATTCTCGTAAATTGAAACAAATTTTAGAATAACTCTATTAACAACGAAAAATACCTACAATCAAGGAATAGAAAAAATTATAACTACTATTTATAATTGAACCCATTGAGCTAACTGCAGACGGTTGCAAACAGTCTAAAGGTAGCTTAATTGATCCATGTCAATACCAGTCGGAAGCGTCTAAATAAATTTCATTTTGTAGTATAGTTTGGAAGTATACTTTATCTCGAGGATATACCAATAAAAAAATGCTCCTTTGTAGAAAGTAACTTCGACAAAGTCGCTAAGTTTTGTCTTTAAAAAAATCTAGGATTTTTATTTTAGCCGAAACAAGTCAAATTGTCTATCATTGTAAATTGCGGTTTGGAATATTTTTATTTTAATGCTTTCGTTTCTTAAAAGATAATAAAATTATAAACATTTTTATGGGTAATTATTTCGTGACACTGGTCACATTCTAGAGAAAGTTGTCAAGGTGCATTGGTAGTAGATACAGTTCTCACAGCTCTGTGATTGGTACTGCGCAAGACAATGAATACTAGTGACATTACTTTATTGACATTACTAGCGACCCGCCTCGGCTTCGCACGGTTTTATTAAACGTATAAATCTGCGTCTTGAATCACTCTGTCAATTAAAAAACCTCATCAAAATCCGTTGCGTAGTTTTAAATATTAAGGCATATATAGGGACAGAGAAAGCGACTTTGTTTAATACTATGTAGTGATTTGCAGTGTTTGAAAAAACAGACTATATCCGTAGGTACAATCACTTCAATCCAGGAAGCTTTTAGGCGCTGCTGCCCACCGTACATGAAAACTGTGATTTAGAACGGCGAAAAGTTCCCGCCTAAAGAAGTCTACCTGGTTCTGGCGGTGACAAGAGATTAATGGAAAGTTCTATTCACCCAGTTAGTTTACTCACTCATTAATCTATGTAGAGCTGGCAACATTTTAGATCTTTGGGCTTGCTAATGTTAAGGTTAAAATAGAACACTTGCAGTAGCGGTGTTGATCTTTTCCTAGATAGAAAATAAGTTTACATGTTATAGCCATAACATAAGCTCTGCTTAGCTTGGGGCTAGGCGATCCTGTGTGAATTGTCCAGCATTATTGATTATTAACCTAATATTGATTTTTTTTTATTCTAGTAGGTAAATGTAAGTGTACCTACTGTATTAGGTTTGTAGGTATTATGATACTAATAATGTAGTGTAAATACCTTTTTTTCTTTTTTCTTGATCTAAAATCTATTTATTATAAAAATGAATCCCTCTAATATCCCTTGGCTGGACCGATTTTGCTAACTATTTTTTGTTGTGTTTGTTTTAATAACAATTGAAAGATGAAAGAAAAGAATAAGATAATTGCACGATAAACTAGAAAATTTAAGAATACTTAACCATCATTAGCGCTTTGTACAATATAAACTTTTTAAGACGTTTCACATAGAATTGTCAATTTTCATAATTAATTATGAAAAAACAAGACAGCGTCTGTCGGTCAGCTAGTTAAAAATCAAATTACATATTATTTTATGTCCAATCCACCACATAAGGTTATCCAAAAAAGATCGCTCACAGCAATAAGGCCTTTTGGGGTGTCGTGGTCGGAAAACCTCCTAGTGCGCCTGTACTACTATTTGTCCCTGGGGATTCGTCCCTGGGGAACGATAGTAGGTTGCGGGCCGGTGCACCCCGGGTCCCACCGTTAATAATTTCTCTCTTCGGGGGGATATTGTTAGCGGCGGCCAATAATCCGACACCCAATCCAAGGTGTCACACGTACCGTGCCGAGGGATGAATGGCTGATGGGCTTTCAGTTGCGAACGGTGTCTCTCCGAAACCAGGGCGAATCGGAGTAGTAATCAGCCCACCCGTGGGCATGCGGGGCTCTGCTGGCGGGTAGTTTTATTTCCCTAGCTACTCGTGGGATTTGTATGGATAATTGCAACTTAACCAACAAATCTTCTTCTCCTCTTGGAGAACCCTCTTCTCCCCTGATGGGAGAAACCAACAATAGGCTCGAGGAGGCCCTACTGGCCTCTCCACAGCCTATGCATACAGAGCCTTGCGTGGCGGATAACCCTACAGAGGTCGGCGGCTTATGTGCTGCGGCCCCTGCTACGGAAACGTCTGCACGCAAACGCCCTGTCAAGCTGTGCGGTGCGGCCCGGAAGCGGCTTCGCAGGCTGATGGCTGCAAATGTGAGCTTCAGTGAGGCTCGAACATTGGCGGCTAAGCCTTAGAGCCAAATCCCGCAGCTGAACGTTCCCCCCGATCCAAAGTCGAGCAAACGACAAAGATCGGAGGAAGAATCACCCAAGGAGCAACCTAAAAAGGCCCCTAGGCTGGAGGCATCCCAGGTGTCGGAGGTGAGACCTAGCTTCAAGCAGGTCGCGGAGGCGAAGCGAATTGGTATTCGCAACATCACCTCCATGAGCGACGAACAGATGAAGCAGGTCCATCGCTCCTTGACCCTGGCGATCCTGAAAACAGCCAAAAAAGGAATGGGGCCTGAGTTCTCCAACTTTACACATAAACCTGGGTGGATACTGGTTACCTGCGATAACCAGGAGAGTCAGAACTGGCTCGAAGGTGAAGTCCCAAAGATCAAGCCATGGGATGGGGCAGAACTCTCGGTTATCCCCGAGAGCGAATTGCCTAAGCCCGTGGTTGCGGTCACGTTTGTACCCGGTATTGAGGCGGCGTCCGTTGACGAAGTCGTCGAATTACTCGGGCTGCAAAACGCAGGGCTTCACACCGAATTGTGGAAGGTGCTTCACAGCAAATCTGAGGGGAATGGCTTCCTTATAACCTTCTCCTTGGATGACTTGTCTGTAGAAGCCCTCAGAGCCGCCAATTTCCAAGCTACCTTAGGTTTTAAAAAAATAGCCTTCAAGGTCAAAAGCGGCTCTGACAGTACAAAGACGTCGACAGGGCAGAACAGCGGCCCACAACCGTCCACGTCCAGTAGACCGGGCACCTCGGGGCGAGGCGCAGGGGGACCTAGGCTGCAACCTATTGCGGATAGGCCCTCCAAAGTAACGCCCCTTGGAACGTCCGGCTTAACTAAACGAGACGAAAGTGGTCCACAGCCATCAACGTCCAGTGGTAGGAACAACTCGGGGCGAAGCACAGGAGCACAAAGGCCGCGATCTGTCGCAGCTGGGCCCTCCAATGTAGCGCCCCAGAGCTTGTCCGGACCACTAAATTACAACAGGGGACCCCGGGGGGGCAGAGGTGACAGGCCGACCGAAACTAGCCGAGGACGCGGAGTGCGTCCGAAACCAGCTAGGTCTAAGCCTCGTTACCAGCGGGGAAACCTGTAAGGGCTATCCAGGCGGGGACGGCGAGGATCCTCCAGGCTAACCTCCACCATGCTGCGGCAGCGTCCGCGGTAATGGAGTGCTGCCTGACTGAAGGACAAGCCAGCCTCGCCTTGATCCAGGAGCCTTGGGTAGCCAACACTCAGGTTCTGGGACTTGAAGCTGCCGGTAAGATTTTAGTTAATAATAATGGTACAAGGCCCAGAGCATGCATAATTTTCAAAAACTATGTTAACTTTTTGCCTATCACAGAGGTTTGTAACGACGACCTGGTAGCAGCATTTGTCGATCTCAAAGGATGGAGCGGGGCGAGGGTAGTCATTTGCTCTGCCTACTTACCCGGAGAGAGAGACAACCCGACAGGAGACTTGGCGAGGGTGCTAGACTACGCCGCCCGGAACAACGCCGAGCTTCTTGTTGGATGTGATGCCAACGCACACCACACAGCCTGGGGGAGCACGGACATCAACGCTAGGGGTGAGTTACTCTTTGACTTTCTTCTAGCTAACAATCTAACCATCCTTAACATAGGACGTAAACCGACCTTTGTAACCCGGGTTAGACAAGAGGTACTGGACATAACATTCGCTACTAACAACCTCGCCAGACATATAAATGACTGGCGAGTTGGCAATGAAAACTCCATGTCCGACCATAAACATATCAGTTTTGAGATAAAGGCCACCCTGGAATCTCAAATCATAACTTATAGGGACCCGAGGGCCACTGCCTGGGATGTCTTTATTGACAAACTAAGGCACATGCTCGAAGACTGCCCTAAAAGTATAAAAACCCGCGATAGTCTGGAATTGGCGGCAGCGGCCCTCTCTAAAGGCATCAGCAAGGCCTATGATGAGAGCTGCCCCCTCAAATCCAAGACCACAAAGCGACAAGTCACATGGTGGAACTCTGCGCTAGGTAAGCTAAGGAGGAAAACCAGGAAACTCTATAACAAGGCTAAAAGAACTCACATATGGGAGGACTATCTAAAAGCCTTAACAGAATACAACATAGAGATTAGGAAGGCTAAGAGGGCATCTTGGAGGAAGCTCTGCGAGGAAATAAAAAACATGCCTCAAAGTGCTCGACTTCATAAACTGCTCTCTAAAGCCAAAACTAATGACATAGGCCTCCTCAAAAAGGGAGACGGTTCCTTCACAACAAATGAAAAGGAAACCCTAGAGTTGCTGGCTTCGACCCACTTCCCTGGTTCGCGGCTAATAAATTCGGACCTGCCGTCACCTGCCCGCCCTTACAAGCCTCGAAACGAGGACTGGAACAGGGCGGCTAGAATTATAAGACCGAACCAGGTAAGATGGGCCGTCAACTCTCTTAAGACTAACAAAGCTTGTGGTGAGGATGGCATACTCCCTGTTTTATTACAGCAGGGAGTAGATGTCCTCACTCCTTATCTGGTCAAAATCTTCAGGGCGAGTCTCGCCTGGGGAACTGTTCCAGAACCATGGACCAACGTCAAAGTTATCTTCATACCCAAGGCTGGAAAGAAGGACTACAGCCAGCCAAAGTCCTTCAGACCAATAAGCCTAACTTCATTTCTTCTTAAGACCATGGAGAAGGTGGTAGACAGATACATCAGAGATGTGGCGCTAGTCACATCTCCCATCCACCACAGCCAACATGCCTACTGCAAGGGCAAATCCACAGAGACAGCACTCAGCAGTCTCATTGACAGAGTGGAGAAGGCTATGGAGGACAAGGAAATCGCACTCTGTGCATTCCTTGACATTGAAGGAGCTTTTGACAACTCCCCTGTGTCTCTGCTGGTGAACGGGTTGACAAACAAGAATGTCGACCCGACCACCACCAGATGGATTGAGAATATGCTCACACACAGGATCGCAAAACTAGCCCTTCACCAATCAACCATTGAGGTGTCCACTGTTAGGGGTTGCCCCCAAGGTGGAGTACTATCGCCTATTTTATGGACCCTAGCAGTGGACCAGCTCCTGTGTCGACTGGCGGACCTTCGCATCGATGCACAAGGTTACGCAGATGACCTTGTGATTATCGTGAGAGGATTCTGCCAGTCTACTATATCTACCATCATGCAGCGAGCTCTCAACACAGTCAGCGACTGGTGCGGCAAAAACGAACTCTCAGTCAATGCTGACAAAACTGTGATTATACCATTCACAAACAAGCGAAGGCTAGACAAGCTTGTGAAGCCTACTTTAAGCGGTAAAATCACAACATTTTCCACAGAAGTTAAATACTTGGGCGTCACCATCGACCAAAAACTAACGTGGAACACTCACCTAGCCAACATCTTGCATAAAGCAAAGATGGCACTAGGAGCTAGCGGAAAACTTATGGGTAAAAACTGGGGCGTCAACCCCAAAATAGCCCTGTGGCTGTACACTGCCATTGTGAGGCCGATCATAACATACGCCTCCATGGTATGGTACGACAAGGCCACTCAGTCGACCGCAATAAATAAACTAGGCAGTCTACAAAGAACTGCCTGCCTTATGGCCACGGGAGCAATGTCAACATCCCCTGGACTCGCACTAAATGCATTGCTGGGACTGCCTCCTCTACATGTTTACATATATAAGGAGGCAATGACCAGCATGTATAGGGCCAGTACCATGGGGAGAAAGAACTGGCTCTCCCAGAAACTGAGATCTCTGCAAGACTCAGTGATGGAATCCCCGATCATGAGCATGACATCTGATGTCATGCTCCCCAGACATGTGTTTGAAAAACACTTCAAAGTGGAACTGCCTTCCAGGGAAGACTGGTTGAACAGCCAACTACCCTGCAAGGACGGATGCCTTAACTGGTATACAGATGGTTCCAAAATGGGGTTGTACGTAGGCTGTGGAGTATATGGAGAGCGACCAAAGTTTAGCAGCAGCACAAACCTGGGTAATTACGCCTCCATCTTCCAAGCAGAAATATATGCCATCCTAGAATGTGCTGATATAAATCTGCAAAAGCGCTACACCAACCAAACAATCTACATTAACTCTGACAGCCAGGCTGCCCTCCTAGCTTTGGATTCGAAGGTCATCACGTCCAAGCTAGTCGAGGACTGTCTGTCACGTCTGAACGCTCTGGGCTCAAACAACAGAGTTGTCCTCAGATGGGTACCGGGGCATGCGGGAATCAACGGCAATGAGTGTGCCGACGAACTCGCGCGTTCCGGGGCCAAGGGAACTCAGTTGGGCCCAGAACCGATCTGTGGCATACCTAAGAGTCTGGCACACAGAAACCTCCTGAATCTCTGCTACGAGGAATCGACCAAGCTCTGGAAGAATTCCTCAGGTATGAACCATTCAAAATCACTGATTAAAGCCTTCGATAAACGGTACACCAACCGAATCCTAGCGCTAAGCAGAAACAACCTTCGCATTATGACAAGAGCCCTTACTGGACACTGTTGCCTTAACAAGCACATGTTCAATCTAGGGCTAAGTGACTCACAATCATGCAGATTCTCCGAGGAGGCGGTGGAAACGCCTCTTCATCTGCTAGGTATGTGTGGAGCACTAATGCAAAAACGTAGCATTCATCTGGGCAAACACCTACTGAGCCCAGAAGAGCTAAAAGAAATCACCCCGAAGAAAATCCTACAGTTCCTAGCAGCTGCAAGGGTAAGTGGCGAATTATGAACGCCGCATCTTCAGGGGTGAACACACTAAGTGGCGAACACAATAGGCCTCTTTGGCCGCAGTGCTACGATAGCCACCTTGCGCAAATAAAAAAAAAAAATAAGGCCTCACTGTATAAGCATTTCTGTCTATATTGCTTGCCGTATCTGCAGAAACTTTTCTTTAAATCTGTGGAAACGTTTTAGCCCTCAGTTGCGCGTCCGTGCTATCTAATAATGTACTAGGTAAATAACTATCCCTAAGACCTATCTTTTATATTAAAATTTCTTAAATAAAATTCAAGTCTGTGTTGCAAAGCATTTTCTATTCATCTAAAAATTTTACTATGCCGTGAATAAAATCGAAGTCGCGCTAAAAATAACTCAATGTAACACCAGAACCAATTCGAAATAGCACGTTTGCAAGGCCGTTACCAAAATAATTAAAAAAAGGCCTTCTGTCCACACTAGTTCGTGCCTATTTGTTTTGAGGTGAAACGTGCTGTCTGCTCTTTGAACATTCGGTGTACCGACTATTAGATACTAGCTGCGCCCCGCGGCTTCGCTCGCATGGAAATTTATTTGTCAAACTAGCTGGTGCCCGCGACTTCGTCTGCGCATGATTAGTATTTGGAGTACTCGCGATTTAACTTGCGTAATTCCCTTTCCCGTGGGATTTTCGGGATAAAATAAAGCCTATTTCTTATTCCAGCTTATAATCTATCTCTGTGCCAAATTTTATCCAGATCTGTTCAGCAGTTTTTGCGTGAAAGAGTAACAAACATCCATCCATCTATCAATCTATCCATCCATCTATCCATTCATACTTACAAACTTTCGAATTCATTCAATACCGTCGTGATGCGTGGTTAAAGAATTTCTCTTTCACCCTCTCTCCCAGGGGAACCTTACCGAATTCCGGGATAAAAAGTATCCCATGTCCTTCCTTGTACTATGAACTCAAATCGTCCCGAGTTTCATTCCAACTCATTCAGCAGTTTCGGCGTGATGCGCGGTAAAGGAATTTTACTTTCACACCCTCTCCCATGAGAACCTTACTGAATTCCGGGTTAAAAATTATCCTATGTCCTTCCTCGTAATATGACCTATAATCATGCCGAGTTTCATTTCAATCCGTCAAGTAGTTTCGGCGTGATGCGCGTTTACGATACAGACAGACAGACAGACATGAATGAAAAAAATTACAGTTTTGGCTTGAGTATTGATAATAGAGTGACCTCCAAAAAAAAATTTCAAAATATCTTCAATGTACAGAATTGGACCTGTTACAGTTTTATTAAAAGTATAGATTTCAGAAATTTCTTCCGCGCCTCCTAGTTTCGTAAAAATAAAAAAATACTTCCTTGTTTAATTATTTACTTTGCAGTTTAATATGCCCTGGTTAAATTTTCTCAAAACTTGATATAAATAAACCACAAAGTAAATACTCACATATTTTTTTAATTTTTACACAACAACCCCTAGGGGGTGTAGTTCCAAGTAAAGGGTTGACAACATTAGCAAAACACGCAACTTTGGATTGGAAGAACTCTACCTTTCTCAGTTAAGCTTCAGTGAAACTTCAAGGGCCAAATAATAAGCAATATTATAACATTTCAAGGTACCAGCACCTACCGAATAAAGGAACGTGAGGCGTATGTTAATTGTAATATTTAGGCCGAGATGAACGCCGAAAGAATACTAATATTCAGTTGTTTTTGCTTTTCTGTTTATTTTGTGTTTTGCATAACTAATACAGGTAACCAATTCCCACTGCTGGGATGGAAAAGTTCTGAAGCAGCTTCGAAGGGTATTTTTATAAAAGACTACAGAAATAGTATCTATATACGTTGGCTTAAGTATAAATAATATAAAAACCGAAGTTGTATAATACCACTACATAGTATAAAACAAAGTCGCTTTCTCTGTCCCTATGTCCCTATGTAGGTATGCTTAATCTTTAAAACTACGAAACGGATTTTGATGCGGTTTTTTTTAATAGATAGTGTAATTCAAAAAGAAGATTTATATGTATAATAAAACCGTGAGAAGCCGAGGCGGGGCGCTAGTTAGTATAATAAAGGTATTTTGAAGAGAATCACATGCTTTGTAGGCTTGCGTACTCAAACTGTAAAACAGGGCCCTAAGGGTGCCTGTCCATTAGAGCGGAGCGAGCTGGCGGAGCGGAGAAACGAGGAAATATTAACCAATAGGATTGCATGAAAAAGCGGCGCGGAGATTTCATGGCAATCCCATTGCTTAATATTTCCTCGTTTCTCCGTTCCGCCAGCTTGCTCCGCGTCAATGGACAGGCAGCCTAATACTACGACGCCGTCCGTCCGTCAGTCTGTCTGTATGTCACCAGGCTGTATCTCATGAATCGAGAAAGATGAAGATCATCATCATAATCAGCTCAAATTAGTCCATTGCTTAGCCTCCCTTATTGAGCGCCATAGCGAAAGATAAACCGTTGAAATTTTCATTATGATGTATTTCTATTGTCGCTATAACAAAAAATACAAACAAACAGAATAAAATAAATATTTAACCGAGGTCCCATTACAATAGTCATGATTTGTTTGCTGTTTTATAGATTTATTTTATAGACTCTTACTTGGCTGGTTTAATTTATTTACCTCAATCTGGGAAAGATAGTTTGTATTTAATTTAGATATACGCCCTGTTAACTAGAAATTCAATAGTTTTATGTCCGCATATGATAACCCAATAACTCTAAAAATTGGTTTGTCGAGTTCTGGGAAACATAACCCGCATACAACCGGATCAAAATATTTGATTGGTTTTTCTTTTTAAATATTTGATTGGAACTTTCAGCACCTGTCGACAGCGCTCTCGAATATTCGATTGGATTCTGGTTACAATATTTGATGGAATTTTTAAACTGCATTTTTAAATCTTTGTTCCGGGAAGTACCTACCATGGCGAAAAAAATGTGCAGGAAAATTACATAAGAAAACTGCTAGAAACTCACCCTGGAAGCCAAGCGAAGCGTTTTTTTGTTGAAGGTAGAATTAGATAAATAGACATTGAATCATCAAGGTATGTGAAAAATACTTGAATTTTTTTTGCTTCGATGTAGGTAAATAATGTATTATAATTACTCTTCCCGATTCCATCTTCTTACTATTCTTCTATATCCTAAATAATTCGTATTTACTTAACTTTTTTAACATTCACAATATTCTCGATTTAGTTTTAAGGAGTTTGATATCAGTTTCCAGCTTCTAATATTCATTTAGATCCTTGAAAATGTGTATTTGACTTTGATTACATTGATGATATTCTCATTCTAGCAAAATAATATGAATCCAGTTTGAAGTAAGTATCTAAAAACACGCTATTATGTGATGAAGAATGAATGATGAAGAGAAAAACTTATCTCTCTCTCTCTCTCTCTTTATCTTATCTTGTTAAGAAGAAACTAAAAATTAGATTGTAACGTCATCATTTATGATCACCTTTGGTGATCCACGACAAGTACAATTTTATTTAGAAATTTATTATTTCGTCTAGTGTCCGTGATTTCGCGCATGTTGTTGCTATGGCAACGTTTCAAGACTATTTCTATCCTATGGGGACTGATTTGTGAAAAAAAACCCTATGTTTTATTCCAGGCATAGAACTAAGTACATCCAAAATTTCAACCTTATCCGTTCAGTACTTTTTTCGTGAAAGAGTAACAAGCATCCATAGAAGCTTTCACGTTTATAAGATTATTATTGATTAAGGATATAAGTAAGGAATTAGAATAAGAAGAGAATTTAATTAAGAGCTTGTTCGATCCCGCTACAGATCAAAATCCCATCTCTCTATCGTAAGTAAGTTGTAACCATTATCTGTTGCGTCTAGTTCACCTACTAAGATCCGATAAAGAGTCAAACCCAATAAAAAATCTTGGATTATTTTTCCTCTTTCAAGGATGTTACAATCATAAAATAACGTCTGAAAAACACAACAATTTTTAATCACCAGAAAGGCAATAATACGAACAATTTGCAATAAATTCTTTCACATAACTTCGTATTGTCAGAGGCCAGAAGGTTGCGCCTATATGTCGACACACGCGAGCAAAAAATAGGAAACAAAAAAGTTGCCCTATGCAAAAAATGTGTATTGCGAATTTATGAAAAATAATGTCGTTTAATCCACAAATGATTATCTCGCCCCAAGGAAGTTTTTGTAATAAGTAGGATAACATATATAAGCTATTTAGGTACAAAATAAACCTTACATACATAGATAGATTTTATTGCTATACATAGAGAACACCTAGAACGTTCAGAATGATCTGAATATTGTACAAATATTCGTTCCTAGTTGGAAATCAAATGTCCTGTGTCACGGCCGGTCTCCGCACCAAGAAGAAAAGAAAACCGTCGTTCGTTTAATGGGTAGTGGCAGTGATTTCGTTCTTACATATCACTACATAGTATAAAATAAAGTCGCTTTCTCTGTCCCTATGTCATTATGTCCCTTTGAACGCTTAAATCTTTAAAACTTCGCAACGGATTTTGATGCAGTATTTTAATAGATAGAGTGATTCAAGAGGAAGGTTTTTACGTATAATAAAACCGTGCGAAGCCGGGGCGGGTCGCTAGTTTCAAACAAACTCCATCCCCATCCTGTAAAAAAAAGTGAGAAGCATTATGTCATTATAATGCCAATGAGAAGCTAATCAGTGAATGCCTCTGATTAGCATTACATTGGGAGGTATGACGATTGAATTTTACTTTACGGGACACTTTTCGGGAAAGTAAAAATACATTTCCCCCATTAAGTATCCCGTCTGAGCTGATCCTATTTGTTTTATGAAATTTTCGAGTTTACGAGTATTTTTATGACTACATATATTTTAGAGTTTACGGCTACCTGGTGCAATAAAATGGCGGGAAAACTACAGGAAATCTTTCCGCGTGATTTTCTGAGATTTCTGTACGTATGAATGGAACTTCATTTCATCGTCGCATTAAAAATTTACGATGAGCGCAAACATGCATAAGATGAAGTTTTCATGATGAGGAATCGCATTGAAGTTTTAAAGAGGATTTCATTATTATGTTCAGCTGTTAGCTGAAATGAGCGTTTTTTGAATGTTGTTTTTTTCTTACAGTTGTTTGAATTTAACATATTTTTTTGTATTCTTAAGTCGTCTCTCTGGCGGATAAAGCTTCTTCCATGAACTTTCATGCTGTTCAGGGAGTTAACCTGGATCTTTGGTCTTTCCTACCAGTTTTATTGTAGCCAATTCAGTCAAATGTGAAAAACCAGCCGTTATATGCATTAATAATAAGGGGTTGTAGCAATTATTAAGTTATTATACAATTAACAAGTTATATTGCAAAACTCACATCAGGGTAATTAATAAAAGAATAAATAATTATCCAATACTTCAGGATTTTAAACCGCAACGAAACATTCAATAAGTACGCAAATACGCGATGGTTTGAAAATCTGAGTTGAAAATCTTTAGGACTTTGCACGGACTCTAAATCCGTAAGCTCCATCTATAAGGGAAACATTGATGTTTATCCAATCCTGTTTAAGACTAAAGTTACATTTAGTTCGTTTGACGAGAGAATTCTATAGTTTAAGATATTAAACACCTCATCTTCATTTTGTTGGTTTCTTTACTAGCATAATACCATAATCTTTAAATATAACAAAATACGCAAGTTTCTTCAAACAAAATATTGAGATTAACACAATTGGAAACAACTCACACTGCATTTCCAACTTTACCAAAAGTTCTCAAAAACATTGTTATTGCTTCGTGCATTGTAAAATTTGGAGTAAATTTTATTGTTAACACAAAACATAAACATAAACGCATCGCACGTCCTGAGACAGCTTTTACAAAGAGTTAGAGGAAAGTACTTTGAAACCACCAATGATTTAACTTTTTACTCAAAGGAGAGTAACTCCAGCTTTTCCTATTAATATAATTACTAGGCTTTGGTGTCTCAGTTCTTCATTAAGAGCTGAACTTGCTCACAAGTCAAGAATCCTGGGGCCAAAGTTCGAGTTAAGTTAAAATAACTGAGTTTTAAGTTGGGAAGGGTGCCACCTTGTTTTATGGTGCAATTGGAAAGCTTACAGAACTAAGAGATGCCACGCCAAGTTCGTCCCGTCCTCAAAATGCGTTTGCGTCCGGCAAATGCGTAGTTTGTACTATTGACAAAGTTTACACAAACTTCGAACCCAAAGACAATAACAATATCCAATGAAGAAATCGTAAAAAAATCTTTGGAAGTCTTCCCACAGTTGGGCCCTTATTAGCCTGAATGTTAACTTTCAAGGGATTGTCAAACATAAAAATGATTACTTTTGACCGCGTGAGATTTTCAATAGATACTACTCAAAACAATACATGCTTAAATATGTAATGGACAATTCACATAACATCATCTGCCCACAACCAAGCTAAGCAGAGGATATGTTATGATTACTAGATGACTGATGCACATAATGTACATTACAAAGATAGATGTTTTTTTATTATTGAAACTAAAAATTCCAAACCCCGAAACAAATATTTTCAGACCGTACAGATTTTTTTCCCTAGGTGGGAATTGAACCCTCAACCTCATGCATCGTCGTAGCAAGAGGATTTTCGCCAAACGCGTGGCATGCGGCTGAAACGGGGATCAGAAGTGGGATTAATATCCGGCGAGTTTTGAGCTCGCTTCCGCTTATGACTTGCACCGCGCGCTCGAGACGCGAACTAACAGCGGGATCTGTTTTCGTACGAACACCAACTTAAATTAAACCTAACCCGCCAGAATCTAAAGCTCGCATTGACTGCTAATGTCTTTTACGTTGGCCACACACGACCTGAAACCTAATTTTATAGTCGCCAAACGTATTTAATTCTGTTTAACAAAATTATAAACTAAAATAGCGTTTTGCTCGCGACTTTTCGTTGACAATACGACTTAGGTATCTATCTAATAACGTTTTTTAGTTCTTGAAACTTACTAAAAAACTTATTTTACCCATTATATGAGTTTTAAATAATTCCTATAACTTGTGATTTTATTTATGGATAAGTTATACTAAAATTTTATTTTAAATAATTAAAATAGAGCATAAAAAATTAAAGCATCAAATCAAGGTCTAAATAACAAGCAGCATCTTGAGGAGTTTTCTGTAAAATCGTGAAACTTGACTTCAATAATTTAATATTTTATTCTTCTCTGTAAGTTTTAAGCAAATTAGGCCACTACATAAGGAGTTACAAAAACACCAAAGTCTAGTACTAGTACCCATAGCACAAGCTCTGCTTAGCTTGGGGCTAGATGATCCTGTGTGGATAGTCCAGCAAAAAATATATGAACACAGTTAAAAACAAATTCCGACGAATTGAGAACCTCTCCCCTAATTTAAAGTTGGTTTAAAAAGCTGTGTAGTTTATTAGGAAAATATCGATTTCTGTAACTGAATCTTCAGCTCATCCGCTTTGTTATTTGGCAGAAGCAAACAATAACTGGGTATTAATCAAATGGTATCTTAATCTGTTCCACGTCTCAAAGATCACGTCTGATACGTGTCGGTCTGCGTTTACGTTACAAATAGAGCTTATTGATTTATAAGGGAAAGGATTTCACAATAGCGGTGGGGAAATAGCGGTAGCCGTTATATTTTTCACACAGAGCTCTAAAAGTTGATTTATATGGGAAAGGATATAAGAATAGTGGTGGGGAAATAGTGGTAGCCGCTATATTTATCACACAGAGCCCTAAAAGTTGTTTTATAAGGAACAGGATTTAAGAATGGCGGTGGGGAAATAGTGGTAGCCGCCGCTATATTTATCACACAGAGCTCTAACAATTGATTTATAAGGGAAAGGATTTATGAATAGCGGTGGGGAAATAGCGGTTGCCGCTATTTTTATCACACAGAGTCCTAAAAGGGGTGCCCTAGGTTAATCGTTAATCAAACTAGACCCATTTATTAGTAGTTATAGGACCCTTGGGGTAAAAAACTTGTATAACGTAAAATTTAATATTATTTATCGGTTTCTCTCATGTGAAAACAAGATAGAGAGAAAAAATACGATAAAATAAAATTATTGGAGCGCATTGTTTTGATCATAGTTTAGTGGAGATATAAGAAACTGCGGCCTTTTGAAATGACTTACAATTAGATAAGTAAAACTACACTTCATCAATATCATCAACGTATATTAGTCCACAGCTAGACAAAGGCCTCCCTAATGAGCGCCATAGCGCCCTGTCCAGCTTGCCGCATCCAGCATCTGCCTGTAGTCTTTAGCAGATCGTCATCCCACATGACCGGAGAGCGTCCTACATAGGTTGCTGAGTCGCAATCTCCACTCAAGAACTCGTTTATCGCAACGGGTTTCGGGAAGAATCTCAATTAATCACAATTAATTAAGAAACTGGCATATTCCTCAATGCTCTGTATCGTTTCTATTATCTTGGGATGAACATTAATTTGATTTTTGCGCTTACGCCTCTCCAAAAAGTTAAACGCTGTCACTCTATGATCGGAAAATTCTATTTCTATTCTTTTCGCAGAAATAGCTGCTACGCGTCCTCTTAAGTATGCCACTGCTGACTGCTGAGTTCTGTCTTAAAATCGTCAAGTAGCAGCAAAAGAGCACACATAAACAGATCAGTTGTAATTTATTTATAACCTTTCTGCCAGTTTGTAATTTTAAAAATACTGAAATAATAGATTTTTTTGATAAACCAATTGAAATGTAAAATGTTTATAATTTTATTAGATTTAAAACTTTATATTAGATTTAGATTGATATTGCATTTGATAATCGCTTTGGTATCGATAAACAGTTTCCATGTTGCCTTTCCTTTTCCCGTGCGGAGTTTACTTATAATTTTGTTACCACAATCGATAACCGTTAACTTCATAACACGTAGCAATCAGTTATAGTGCGATTAAACCGGGTAACTTATTTTATCTGTTCCCTTTAAATCAGCGTTCAAATATAATCCTAACTGAACGAGTATGAAAACGTAAGGATCGACCCATCTAATATATGATTCCTGGATAATAAAAATATAATTTTATTTAGTTCGTGAGTTAGATTTAAACACAATATTGTATACGTATAAGTATTTTTGGAAATTAATTTGTTTAACGGAATTATATTATAAAATACGTGGGGGCGCCACTTTAGGTGATGTTGGCGCCTTAAGCATACATATATGCTATGTCCCTATGTATAGGGACATAGGGACAGAGAAAGCGACTTTGTTTTATACTATGTACCTTGTAATTAACCTCTTTCTACGCATTTGACTGCATTCTGAATACATGCCGAAGTACAATTCGGAACAATGAAAATTGTTTTTACGGAACAAATATTTTGACAGATTGATATGCGAATCGACAGTTTCCAAAACGGCTGTAAACAGTATTGCGGATATGTGCAGAACTTCATCAATATTTGTTCAATAACATCGTTGTGACACTGTTGCGGCTTCGATTCCCGCGCCAGGGCAAATGTATTGTAAATATGCATGTGAATTTATTTTGTGTCTCGTTAAGTTCTCATAACAACACGTTTAAAATCTTAGCCTGTTTTGCAAGAACATGTAGATTCTATGAACAATTTGAACATGTTATCTTACTAAACTTTTTTTTTTTTTTTTACAGAATAACTTATCTTTATTAACAACGAAAATTACAAGCAAAGGAATAGAAAAATTACAACTAGTATTTACAATTGAAACCATTGAGCTAACCGCAGACGGTTGCAAACAGTCTAAAGGTAGCTCAATTGATCCATGTCAATACCAGTCGGAAGCGTCCCCAAGACACTGGCTGCATTACCACGCTGTATGGCAATGCTGATGCGCTGAGCCAGATATTCACCAGCTCTCGGGTCACGCGTCGCATCGACCAGACGCTCAGATAATTTTTTAAAAACCCGGAGAGCCTCGGGGTAAACTAAACTTAATTATAACATAAACTCAACCTTCCAACCATAAAGCCTGGTTTACACGCTCATGCTAGAAAACCTTTTTAGCCACTATTTTCTTAATAGGCTCTGCATCAGTATTTAAGAGGGAACGTCAAAAAGCTAGATATTACTGATCGTGATCACAATAATTATGGGCATAACTGCGTAATTAAAAAATGGAATTCTGAATGAGATCATTCTCAATCCAATTATTTAAGTAAGCAGGTTGTTGGTACCATAAGGGATTTGAGGTACCATTCGAGTTTTGCTCCAACTCGAAAACTAACAACCTAATATGGTTAAGATTTCTTGTTCACTCCTTAACTTTACTTTAAAAAGATTGTAGTATTGTTGTTTTGTTTTTAGTATTAGTTGTTAAAGCGGCAACAGAAATACATAATTTGTGACAATTTCAACTGTCTAGCTATCGCGGTTATTGAGATACAGCCAGGTGACACGGATAGAAAGCGAAGACTTAGTAATACCCGTCCCGTTTTTAACCTTTGGGTACGGAACCCTGAAAATTATTAAAATGGGTTCATCTAAAAAATCCAGGGCCTCACCACAAAAAACAAAAACACGACTTAGACACGTGTTTAACAGTTGTTTAGCAAAATTCACCCTACAAAACCATGTTACTCTTGTTAAACAACTAACTAAACAACTGTTAAACACGTGTCTAAGTCGTAACTTCTGTTTGTGGTAAGGCCGCCAAAGTTTATAAAAACACTAGTGGAAAACCCGGCTTCGCTCGGGTGAAATTTGACTCATAATACACGTCTAGTTGCAAAATGTAGCTAGAAATTTCTGTAGTCATCGGTTCTCAAGGAATATTAAAGGAATAAGCAAGGCATAGATTCGTATAGCTTCGTTCGTTATGTTTAATAAATATTATAATAAATAAAAACTGCGAAAGTTTTTACACAAATTATTTTTATTTCAAATTAACATTCAAAATAAACTAACACAAATTAACAAAACATATAATTTTTAAGGTTTACTCTGTGTAAACCTCTTTGTTTTAAGCACTCAGTCTTTTTCTCTACTTTGACAGGTAGATAAGTACTTACTAATTTTAAAAATAAAAAATTAAATTGTGGTTCTTTATCCAAATTGGCTAAATCAAGTATAATATTAGGAAGTATGTAAATTGTAATTTTACAATGAGTACTTATTCGAGAATTTGGCAAAGGTACTTATAAAAAAAAATTCTCTATTATACATCACAGGTTGATTATGACAAAATTTCTCTATATATAACATTTTTCGATTAATATTTATCACCTTTCAAGCCTTGTTCAGTGGTATTGATAATTTGAATTTTTACATCATCGAATCTTCGAACTCGAGAGAAGGCAACATAGAGCTGTCCATGGGTGAACACAGGATTAGGTAAAAATATACCGATTTTGTCGAAAGTTTGTGCCTGGCATTTGTTGATTGTCATAGCGAATGCTATGCGAATGGGAAACTGAAGCCGACAAAATTTAAAAGGCAGTTGACTGTTAGATGGCTGGAGACGAATTTGAGGAATAAAAAGCTCTGGTTCCCACATAGCTACCACAAATAATTTCGGCATCAATGACACGTGAAGCTAACGCTCTAACAATAAGACGGGTTCCATTGCACAACCCAAGAGTCGGGTTTAAATTTCTCAAAAGCATTACTATACAACCAACTTTTAATTTTAGAATGTGTGGTGGTAGTCCTGCAGGCGTTATAGTATTTAGAAATTCTACGGGATAGTTTAAAACATCATTATGGTCGTCCTCAACCACAGCGTCAGAACTTTCATAAATTTTAAGCAGGCCGGGGATTTTTTCGACAACTTGGTCGTTCAATTGAAAACAATCATCGTTTTTGGGAGTAAGGATAGCTTTCATTGAATAACTTTTATAATCATTTGTGTTCAGGGAAACACCAAAAATATGCCCGCCATTTGATATATTTTCTTTCTCCTCTTCTTCTAAAGAAATATAATCACTGCAGACTGACAGCATTGATTTTTGTTTTTTCTCGTTGTCCGAAGAAACATCACCAGCGACTTTTCGACTATCGTCAACTCTTTGTTATCGACCTTAAAGGAGAAAATATATTAGATAAATATTCAAATAATAATAACTATTGTGAATGTATGTAGGTATATCCTCACATCTCTATCTGGTAATAAGTATTATTTTTCATTTTACTGTACTCAGTGACCTACACCATTAACTTACCCAAAAGTCATCATCAAATAAATCTTGGGAATTGTCAGGTTGTATTGTAGAGGCAGCTAGGATTTAACAGATGCAACAGGAGCAGTTTGATTTTTTGGAAAAAGGTTTGAAAGTGTCCGAGCTTTGGTTATTCTTAACTGCCTAATTGTTTCTAGGCCACAGCACTCGCAATAATTGAAATTATCTGCAAAAATATATTATACAATTAATAATGTCTATTGTATAATAAGAGCCAGCCAAGTTCAAGTAGAACTTGCGCATGAAGGGGTTCATTTCATTATCGAGAAAAACGGTGAAAAAATCGTGTCTGTTTCTGTATGTGTTCATGACACCTCAACACAGGCTATGCATGTGGTCATTTATTATTATTTGTCGAATTATAGAGAAAAAATATTGAGCCGCTTACCGAGTATAATGCACATTTGCTTTTGTTTGCCATCTCTTGCAAATATTTTGCCATTACAAAAATTTGCATGTCACTAGAAGTAAATAAGTACTTATTTTATTTTTAAATGCAGAAGGCTTACAATCCACACTTTAAGAAGAAAATAAAACAAAATTCACTTAAAAACACAACCTGCCTACATACCTACTAAAATACTACTCACCATCTTTACGAAGAGCCCTTCGCTCCATCCATTTTCCACAATTGTGACAATGTTTACCAAATGCACGGAGATTCGGCTGTTAACAAAATGATATAGGTATCATCAAACAAAAGACTAAACGAAGACAGAGACACGACCAACGAATCATTTTATGAAATACTTACGATTTTCGGCATGATGTGTGTAATCCAAAGTAAATGACAATGACATTTGAACAACTAAATGACATTTGAACTAAAACTTCGACTTTAAGGTTATGGTTAGTATTCTTCTTTCTATGGTTTTTATCGCAATCAGCCAATCTTAGGTTTAAAGAAAAAACCATAGAATTATTATCTCCTATATTATCTTATCCTCTATATTCTATTATACATCTATGGAAAAAACACATAACAAAAAGTATATCATAAAAAAGTGTCAAAAACAATATTTTCGCGAAACGTCAACGACTGAAGAAAAGTATTTTTTGTTATGATTCACTAAACGTTGGCGAGGCGTATCTAAGCAACGGGACGTTTATTAACTACCCAAGATGGCGACTGTGGTTTGCTTGTCAGTGCAATTGAAATTTAACGAAATTCTCAATAATCCGAATTTTGCGGATATATGTTGTCGACTCAAAATTAATATTTTTTTATGTTTTGTTATTCATATAAGGTTTCGATCGAGTCTACCGTACCCTTTGACGAAATTATTAATATAGATTCGAATTAAGAAATTCCTTTTTTGAATCTAAAAGAAGTAAAAAATATTTACTTACCTATTTATCGTGAGCTCCTAGCTTTAGCACACCTGTTCGGAGCAGAATTAGTTTTAGTTTTCACAACTTCCATGAAACTTCCTCTTCAATAAAAACCGTTAAACCTGTTGTTAATTTTATTAATTTGCAAAATGAAACGCTAAGTCGAGTAGCGAGAGCTCAAAGTTGAACTTCTTCATTCAAGTTTACAGTTACAGCTCAGAACTCCGGTGGAAGATTGTTAGAATAATGGAAGAAAGGATTTTTGGTTCAAGTCAAAAGAGGTTTATAAAATCATTTAAATTTAATTTAATAAATAATGCTGGACAATCCACACAGCATCATCTAGCTCCAAGCTAAGCAGAGCTTGTGTTTTGCTACTAGATAACTGATATCTTCATCATCATAATAACATATTAGTCCACAGCTAGACATAGGCCTCCTCTAATGAGCGCCATAGCGCCCTGTCTTCAGTTTGCCGATATATTTATAACTGATATAATTCATACAATACATTAAAAACATAGATATTTTAATTATAATAAATAGAAAACACCCCGGAACAAATATTTGCATATCGTACAAACATTTTTCCCAAGGTGGGAATCGAACCCGCAAACTCCTGCGTCGCAGGCAGTCCTTCGCCCGCTGCTCCACATCGTTCGTCACACTCAGAGAGTATAATGCTATTTTTCAGTTATAAGCTGAATAACATGCACCCAAGGCACTCTTATACCCTATCTATTTGGTAGTAACTTAGACCAAACCCTTTTGATAAAGTTTACAAGTTTATCGCGTCATTAGCCAAAGCTGTAATATGAAGGAAGTGGCTCCCGTGACTTATTCATGATAAATAACCGACGATCAATCTCCCGCGGGTTTGCAGGGATTTATGAATGTAATGGAGTTTTCATCCATCTTCCTGTTGAACACAAAGAAATAACATAAAAAACAAATGGCATCCGGGAATATTACACTAATGTTTCAGAGACCAAAAGAGGATATCCCAACGAATACAAGTTGGTTGCATAAAAGCTTTGGAGCCAATCCGGTAATTTACTATGGTGCTAAGCCCATACGCTAGAGCATGCTCTAAAGCATGCTGCTATTCTAGTGCCAATTGGGCACAATTTTAGCTGTCAGTTCTATGGCAGCTGCACTAAAATGGCATAAAGGTGCCTCAAGAGCTGCAACGGATGACTAACTGCTACGTAGTATAAAACAAAGTCGCTTTATCTCTATGTCCCTATGTACGCTTAAATCTTTAAAATTACACAATTTTTGAATAGAAAGTGTGATTCAAGAGCAAGGTTTATACGTGTAATAAAACCGTGCGAAGCCGGGACGGGTCGCTAGTAAATAATAAAGGCCAATTCACACAGTCATATTAGTAAAGCAATAGTTCAGTATCAGTGTATCTCCAACTTTATATAGAAAATTGGAGATTGATTGGTTGATTCCAGCAATAATCTGAACCAAATTGGATATTCACTGATGAAATGTGTCTTCACTTAAGGTGTGAATAGGCCTTAAAGCGACAACGCTTTAAAGCGTTTAATACAAATTATTGTGCTTTACTTTTGATTTAACTGAAAATACTATGTACCATATTCACAGGACCCTGTATTTTGTTTTAAATATTCGCCATTTCTCCCAATGTTTTATTCACTCAAAACATTTTATGTAAAGCAGACGTCATGTTAAAAACGAAAGATAAAAATACAGACTTTTTATTTTCTGTTTTTCGAACGGACTCGCCTGATCTTCATAATCACCACATTTACTCTGAAATAAAAACAAAATAATGTATATTATATGATTAGAAAATTTGGATTTTATTTTGCGACTACAAAAACTATTGCTTTCTGTTGGGCCGAATGGTCTCTTTATTAGTTTCGAGTCATTTTTAAAACTTATGCGTCTATAAAAGATAAAGCGTCAAAGATGTTTTCACAACTCAGAACCAGCGGTACAGTATACATATGTTGGACAATATATTATATTGTACTTTGATTATATACTTGTCTAGATAGATAGTTCGAGCGTCAAAACGCCAAAAAATATATCAGCCAACTGTTGGCTCATAAGCTGATCCCGCCTCGTCAGTGGCGACTCTGACTTTGTGCGGCGCACACGCGTTTCGTGACAAATAAAGATGACGATTTGCGCTATAAAAGTGTGCAGGAATTACAAAGGACGATTGAAAACAACTAAAGAAATTACTTATCATCGGTAAGTACACTTTGAATCACTGTAAGTTAACGAAACAATTTAATAATAAAGTTTTAATGTTGTCCTTAAATACGATGCCATTTGACGCCATGTTAACTGGGTTGCCTGCTCTATGAATACAACATTTCCATAGTGAATAAAAGCTAATATGAAAAAAGTATTTAATAACGACCCAACAAATGTTTTTCGAGATTTTGCCGGCGCCGTAGATTGAGTCGAAACTGCTAAATACCCCCTGCCCCCCCCCCATAAGACTGCCCCTATTGAGGTTGCTACTAGGTACATGCCATAGAGATAGGGCGTTTCTGATTGCGGGATCGCTTTTATACGAACCCGCTTTCGTTTCTTATTCATCGTCATCATAATCATGATCAGCCTATATTAGTCCACTGCTGGACATAAGCCTCCCCTAATGAGCGCCATAGCGCCCTGTCTTCAGCTTGCCGCATCCAGCATCTGCCAGCAGTCCTTCGCAGATCGTCATCCCACCTGGCCGGAGGGCGTCCTACTACACTACGTTTGCCGAGTGGCGGTCTCCACTCAAGAACATGTCAACGCCCCGCGCCACAACGGTCGTCAAATGTATCTATATGTAAATAATCCAATAGTAAGCATGATTTTATGACTTGTATAAATATAATTAAGAACTACAATATTATAAATAAACTTTAATTTTCAGTAATATTTTTACTTTCCTTACACATATATTTTACTTAGTAATCCATATGTACAACATTCTAAAAAGTAAATTAAAATTTAAAATCAAATAATTATAGATGATTCAAAATCTAAACATTTTTTCCCTATTATTATGGGAAATATTCAAGAGCTGGTATCACTCAGTACAGCCACATGTGACGTAGCACGCTTGTAGTTACACATACTTGTGTGCGTAATTCGCACACAAGCGCTTCAAATCTGGCCTATTGTTTTTGTTGCGATTGCAGCGCAACACTCCATCTAGACAAGTATATAATCAAAGACCCTGTATTGGAAAATCAATCCACACAGTACCATCTAGCTCCAAAGTAAGCTACTCAAAGATTGTGCTATGGGTAAGTACTAGATAACTGATATATTTAATACATTATATACACAGATAGATATTTTTTATTATACATAGAAAGCAGCCAGACCAACGAAACAAATTTCTGCAGATCGTGCACAAATTTGTTCAGAGGCGGGAATCAAACCCGCAACCTCCTGCGTCGCAGGCGGACCTTCGCCCACCGTGCCACATCGGTCGTCAGCAATGGAGAGCTGGCAGAGATGCAAAAGATGCGAGTTCGATTACTACTACTGACTACTACGGACTAAGATCAATTTAAAGCTCCATAAAAAGCAAAAATCTATAAATAATGCTAGAAAAATTCCTTCAGAATTATGCGCCCCAATATAAGAGATGGTGCATTAGAAATTAGTAACGCAATAAAATCCGTTGCGCAGTTTTAAAGATCTAAGCATTTAAGCATAGGATAGACAGACGGAAAGGAAATAACAAGTATATCTTAAATACACTTGTATTGGTGGAACCAATACAAGGTGGTGTACCTCTGGTGGAATTCAACGAAATAAAAGATGTCTTATGTATTAATTTTAACTACTTTATTAACAACGACAATTACAATCAATAATCAGTATACATAATATAAAGAGGGATAGAAAAAATAACAACTAGTATATAGAATTGAAACCATTGAGCTAATTGCAGACGGTTGCAAACAGTCTAAAGGTAGCTCAATTAATCCATGTCAATACCAGTCGGAAGCGTCCCCAGGTCACGCGTCGCATCGACCAGACGCTCAGATATTTTTTTAATAACCCGGATAGCCTCGGTACCCCACGAACTAGGTATTTACTTAGCTCTATGCTAGTGCTACGTAAATCTATATAAGTGATATATGTTATATCATCACTTTGGTATCTAAAAGCCAACCTCGCCACGGGGAATCGGCCCACATTTTTACTCAAATCCGACGCTATCACTTTTGATAGGTACCGCAAAATAAATTTAAGGATTCCCGTTCAGATTTTAAGCCAATTTTATTTTCAGTCAGATGTGAAGGTCTATTTTTGGAGGAATTTTATGAACGGTACTTTTGAATATTTTGTTGAAATTTCACTCATTCTTCTTTTTTATGAATTCCTAGTTAAGTTAATGATTTCAATACTAAGAAAATTATAATCATAAAAATTACAATCAAAGAATTAAAAAATATTTAGACAAGTAGTTATTTACAATTGAAATAATTTAGCTAACTACAGATGGTTGCTAAGTGTCTAGAGGTAGCTCAAGAGATTAATACCAGTGAAAAGCGCCTCCAAGATACTTAGCTGAATTTTCATTGGATTTCGTAATTATATCCATACAATGTGCCAAAAAATAAGTCAACTAACAAGGCAAGGCTGTATTATTTTTTATACTTGTCTTTTTTAATTTCGATATAAATTACATAAATGCTCATTGCAATATAATAAACACTAGCAATTCCATAAAAAACTATTGAAGACAAAAAAGCAAATAGAAAAATATAAAACAAAATAAAATAAATAAGCTTAGAAGAGCACATAGAACAAATCCAACTAATTTGCCATTTCTACATTTACACCCTAACAGCTATGTTAAGCTTTCAGAGTTTCTGTGCTAGTTGTGTTTCCACTCTTCACTCGCGTTTTAGTTTTTCAGTTACAGAGCTAGATTACCCAAGGGACGAAGCTAGAGTGGAAAGCAAAATTGGCATTCCCATTTTGGCTTAGTTTTGTATAAATTACGGACAACAAATTAGTTGTTGCTACAACATTAGTAAAGTTGTAGTTGAATGCATAATATGGAATTAACATCGGTGTTAATGTTGTACATGTTTAAGTAGTCGTTTCTGATAAATCTTCAAATGATTTTTCAATTTAGCTACCTTTAGACTGTTTGCAACCGTCTGCAGTTAGCTCAATGGTTTCAACTGTAAATACTAGTTGTAATTTTTCTATTCTTTGCTTGTAATTTTCGTTGTTAATAAAGATCTTATTTATAATGATTTTTACATTGATAAATATTCTCATTTTTGCTATGAAGAATTTGAGGTCCGTTAATCGTTTTTTTGAAACACGCCAAATTATCTTCAGATAGCTAGATAAAAAGTTTATTTGTTTCCACATATACAATAAAGTACTTACACAACCACTAAAAAAAACAAAATTCCAATACATTTAGTTCATCAAACATTAAATTTTAAAAGTAAGTTCTAAGAAATAACTTGAGGTAAGTTTGTGTGTGCTGCCACGTCAAACAGGCCATGATCGGTGTTTTTTTTTTTTGCTTCGAAGCAAAACACTGATTTTTAGCTAAAACCTGAACGAGAACGAAATTTTCAAGAAAAATTTTGCAAACTGTCAGACATACAGTATTCTCTTGTCTATATATATATATATACGTAGACAGACAAAGGTTCGTGAACCATGCATTGCGATACTTAGAAAATATAGCTTTTATGAACTCTACAGTCGGATCGTTACGCTGGCGATAAAATTAAATTAAAGACTGAATTTTACATGATACAACTATCTGAATTGGCTCTTTGCTGTATTATGTTCTTTGATGCTGTTAGAAACGATTGGGTACTTAATTAGGTACCTATTTAATACACATTTTGTCCAATGCTGTATTTTCGACGATCTACGCCATCATGGTAAAAGCGCATCGCTGACGTCATCTTTTGGACATTTTGGGGTCAAGGTTGAAGGTGCAAACAGTTTTTGAAGAGATACGTAGTTGCCTTTGGTGGCCCCCAAACTCTGTTATCGTATCTTTTCTAAAATAGACAAAATGAAACTATTACAGATATATTAAAAAAAGCTTATGATGGCTTAACAGACTGTACCTACGTGTTAAATTTGTAAATTCCTTTGTTTAACGGAATTATATGATAAAATAAGTGGGTGCACCAATTTAGATGCTGTTTGCGCCTAAACCTATTGAAGTAGCTACCCAATGGTAACTGAAAAATAATTTGAAATTTTCAAAACAGGCGACGGATGTGGCGCGGCGGGCGAAGGTCTGTCTGAAACACAGATGTTAAGTAACGAATTTGTAATGTAAGGAATGCTGACTTCTATTTCGTTCAACGAATTCGCATTGCCGTTCAACGTGGCAATGGCCACTCTGCCAGCACAGCAGCAGATTTTTAGATTTTTAGGAGTTTCTTATAATTCTAAATACTAGCTGTAATTAGTCGTTTTGTTATTGTTTCAATTAGATATTAAAAGAGGAATACAATGTACGGACGATCTGCAAATTTTGTGAAATATAGGTAACATTATTTTGATAATTATTAAAGTTTGACTGGTGTAAGTGCTTATGTAAGTAAAGAAATTAAGATTTTGGTAGGTACCTACGTCGATAACAAAGCACTCATAGAAAGTTATAAATTTTATAACAACCGGAAACCCCAATGTGATTTTTCTAAAGCTTTCCATTAAATAGAGTCCATGCACTAATAGCTCCACTATAAATAAAGTAGTCACTTGCCAAATGGCCGGCCCTTTAAAAGTCCAGTCTATTTCACTGATGCTCCAAAGAAGGAAAATTTTGAACAATAACATTCTTTTGATTTCTAATTACTCCAACCAATGACACCAACTTTTCTGCTTCATGCACTCAATGAAAAAAAAAACTGAAACGGGTGTGCAAAGCCACAAGTACTAGTTCTACAAACAAGTTTTGACCGTGATAGAAGTAGTACAGAACCAACCGTTCTTTAGTTTAAAAAAATATGTTTATTTTGTTTTACAACATGAAAGGTTATACCAACATTTAAAAATCGTGGAATTAGTTTCACCGTTTCCAACGAATCTATATACTATTTTGGTTGTTTTATATTTATAACTAAAGAGAGTCCGTTTTGTGGCTTAATGTCAAAGTCAAAGTGCTTTATTTCCTTTAGACACGTCACGAAATTTAAAATTAAAACTAGGAAATAAAGTGAATGCAAAAAGCTTTTTTTTGTCTCTATCGTTGTTCTAATTTTAAATTATTTTTGTTTCATTTAAAATATTCCCATTCCTTCATTTTCTGTCACCACTACGCTTTCCACGGTAACAATCGCGGAATCAAGGTCACCCAAGTGAATGTTTCCCTCTGCAAGTGATCGTATTCTGTGTCAGGCCGGGATTCGAACCTGGATTGATTGTTCACGCACCATTAGGCGCGGGTAGGCCGAGGCTGATGCATCTACTATCTTGAGAAATGACTTCTTTAAACACTTGAAAGAGATATTAGGGTTAAGCTTTGACGTTTTTGTCTCAATTTCTTTAGTAACGACCTGGATTTTGGAAATTTTGTTTATTTGACCTTGAAAAAAAAAGTGTAAAGCGTTCTAAGTATTATTTTTAGGGTTCTGTACCCAATGGGGAAAAAAGAGGGGACCCTATTAATAAGACTTTGCTGTCTGTTCATCCATCTGTCTGTCTCCAGGCTGTATCTCAAGAACCGCGATAGCTAGACAGTTGAAATTTCTCAAATTATGTACTTATTTCTGTTTCAGCTATAACAAAAAATACCAAAAACATTAAAATAATAATCTATTAGAAAAAAAAAATATATGTATTTTAAGGGGGTCTACAATGGCTACATCAAACACGAGTTTTTGCTGTTTTTATATATACAGAACCCTTCATGCACGAGTTTTTTCGTTTCAAAAATACCATGATGCTATTGACCTAAATAATGATCTGCTATAGACGAGATGCCAGTTATTAGTTACCCCAATTTGTATAGTTTGAAATCCAATACAAAATGTTTCACTCCTGTAATCCCGACACATTATTTCACATGAAAAGTTTTTACATTATTCTGCTTTCAGAATAATGTAAATACTTTTAAATTGTACAGGTGGTTAGTTAGTGCAGCTCATTTATTTCGCAGCACAATGGACAACAATCTGCCAACCAACAATGGAGCCGAAAATGAGTTCTCTCACTAGCTTAATACTAGGGTGCTCAACTGAGGGCTGGGGAGAAAAGTTGGTAGAAAAATGTTTACAGCAAAGTTACTGTACTCACTCAAATCTAAATTCAAATTCAAAACTTTACTTTTTTTGAACTAACAGGATTCTTGGACACGTTAGAACATTCATATAAATATGAACACTACCATCTAACGTCTAATAAAACATTTTAATTTTTTCATTCATTTCATTCATTTATTCATTCATCTGTCCGCGGAATCACACGCGTTATTGCTATTGAACGTTTCAAGGCTTTTTCTATGCCGTGGGAACTGATTTATGGAATAAAAAGTAGCCTATGAGTTATTCCAGGGCTAGAACTACGTCTATTCAAATTTTCAACCTGATCTGTTTAGTTTAGTTTAGAACAAACATCCAGACATCCACTAACAACAACCAATCAGGTAAGAGCAAGAGCAAGATAATGGTGATGATGCGAAGATGATAAAATATACGTAGAGTTATTTACCGTAGAAGCGGAATTAAAAAATGATAAAATGATAAGATAGCTTTGCTTATTCTTTCTCAATACGTACTACTATGTACTGAGAAAGCATGAAAATCAGTAGCAGTAAGCTGAAGACAGGGCGCTATGGCGCTTATTAATAGGGGAGGCCTATGTCGAGCAGTGGACTAATAAGTAAAAAAAATAAAAATAAAAAAAAAAATAATTCCGGACAGTCCACACAGCATCATCTAGCCCCAAGCTAAGCAGAGCTTGTGTTATGGGTACTAGATGACTGATATACTTAATACAATATACTACATAGATAGATATTTTTTATTATAAATATTAAACACCCAGACCAACGAAACAAAGAAGACTGGCGAAGTTCTTTGGCGCTCAGCCCCACCCATTTTTTGACGCGTTCATGAACGAAATCAATCAATATTCATACACCTTAGCAAGACAAACAAAATGATACTAGAATTTAGCTTCTTAAAGTTGGGAATAAAAAGATATAATATGAATAATGAACGAAGTTAGGTTATAATAATATGTAAAGAGTTATTGTCATTTCCTTAGAATAATTAGGCTTAGAACCGCAGTAGGCTCACGCGAAGTGAAGCCATTTCAAGTTAGCCTCTAAAGGCTACGTAAGGACATCGCTCGACTCATCAGTGCATTATGTCAAGTCCTACGGGGAAGAGCTCTAATAAAAATTACTTATTGTGCAGTGAAAGGGTGTCACAACTCTTCACATAATCATTAAAAACAGTCCAAGATTCCATTTCATGGATAATAAAAAAACTGGAATCTTTTATTCTTGAGTAAAACATTAGTTTAGGTACAAAAATCAATCGTAAACAAAACAGACGCCATTACAATAAAATGTTGAAAAAATATTTTATGGCTTCAAGTTAAAACGGAATTTTGTGTGAAATTATCACTCTATGTCTAGTTACTATAAGGTTAGTTACTATAACAAAATAGTTTTATGTTGTTTATTGTAGGGAATGACCGACCCTACAATAAACAACCCTAATAAAACTCCCCAAGACTTTTTCATTAAATCATGACCCTACAGTTATCTAAAACAGGTAAGTAATGAAATCAATTACTTTTGCTTTTCATGAATAAGTTGTACCTACCAACTTTTTCTGACTGGCTACTTTGTACAGCTGTACCTATAACTAATTGACATTTTTATCTAAATCTTGTGCAAATTCGATGATGATTTCGAATTTGATGATGTGAATCTGAGACTCATTTTATCAAGATCCAATTGAAATCGATAACAAAATCAACATATTTATCATCTTTTAATAATAATATACTGACGAGTCGAGAGATGTACGTAGCCTTTATAGGCTACCTTTAAATGTCTCCGCTTCGCGTGACCCTACTGCAGTTCTAAGCGTAATTATTCTAAGCTATATATTAGTCATAGCTTTGAAATTGGCAATTTGAAGTTCATGTCCCATTTAAGTCCTCATTCACACGGGAGCTTTTTTAACGCCCTTTTAAAAATCGTACTATTAGAACAAATACATTTCCAAGTACTTGTTCATACGACAGCGCTTTTAAATCGCGACGCTTTTTTATCGAGCTGTTTTCCATTTTGAGCGCTGGGCGAGGGAATACACCATAATATACGAAACTTCGTTAATTGTTTTATTTATCTTAATGCCAGTCGTTGTACAGTACAGGTGATATAGCTAAATGCAGCTTATTTTAATTTAGCAGAATAACCATTTCGACGTCGTACGAAAGCGTGAGAGAAAACATAAAAACGTTCGTATGAAAAATAATTTCGAGAACTTTATAAAAGCGCCAACGTTGGGATTGAACTCAACGCTTTTTAAGCCCCCGTGCGAATGAGGCCTTAGATTATTCAAAACGTTGCACGCATGTCAACTGACTTGCCATTTGACACATAGATGATGTCTAGTTTGATGTTTGAACGTTCCATTATTGGCACTTATTTTATTTATCTTGGTTTTTGCATCATTGATATCGTTTCGTTATTACATTTTTGAAAATATTAAAACATTTATATCTTAAGATTCCCAACTTTAAAAATTATGAGATTTTCAGAATAAAAGCCCCATAATCAAAGGAATTAATGTTCCAATTTCTGACCATGTACGTTTCCCCAAACTATTGGGTCCATTTTCGCCAATCTTCTTTCTGCAGATCGTGCACAAATTTGTTCCGAGGCGGGAATCGAACCCGCAACCTCCTGCGTCGCAGGCGGACCTTCGCCCATTATTTATGTTCTTTTACGAGTAGTCTTATATTATTTAGAATAGTTTCTCCTGCATCGACCTGGTCGATGCTCGGCTCGCTCGACTCAAGGTCATAAGTACTGTCGTATCGGTAGTAGAAATAGTAGGGTTACCTATATTGAACCACGAATACAAAGAAAAAAAATATATTAAAAAGTCGAAATTAAAAAAATCATAATTTTAGAACTTGATCCCCTCGGGGGGGTTCTAGTTTCTTTCGGCATAATACACACTGACATGACATCGTCAGCCCATATTAGTCCACTGCTGGGCATAGGCCTCCCCTAATGAGCGCCATAGCGCCCTGTCTTCAGCTTGACGCATCCAGCATCTGCCAGCAGTCTGTCGCAGATCATCATCCCACCTGCCGCTGGGCGTTCTACACTACGTTTGCCAAGTCGCGGTCTCCACTCAAGAACACGTCTACCCCAACGGTTATCGGTTTTTTGCAAGATATGGCCGGCTCACTACCACTTCAGCTTGCTAATTCTTTGAGCTATGTCGATAAGTTGCACCCTATACATACTGAAAAATAGACCGAATCCCCGCCTCACATCTGAAGCTTATCGCTGGAATGAAAATCATTGAAGACCGATATGGTCTCTTACAATTATTTTCTTTCCTGCTTTAATAAAGGAAATAAAAAAATCCCAAGAAATAGGGTTCAGAGTATCATTATTCTTTCGCTAATAAAAACAACTCCGTATAAACCACAAATCATGGTCACTCCTTAGCAAAAGGCCTATTTATCCGAAAAAACGTACCTCAAATAAGAGTGGCCATAATAAAAATTTATAGGCAATTTGCGAGAAAATATATTGCCTCCTTATTTGGACTTTCTGTTTTACTAATAAACGTATTCTTGTACCTTTGTACCATTAATTATTCCATTACGCTCGTTCGTCATTTGATAAGTTGAAATAAAGAACGCAAGGAATTGAATAAATATTCACTTCACTATAAAAAAGTTACTTCCTGCTGTCTGACTGTCTGTCTGTCTGTCCCAGTGTATGCTTTACAACTTACTACTACTTATCTTTAAAACTTCCAACGAATTTTGATGCAATTTTATTTTTATTTTTTTATCATTGAAGAGGAAGGTTTGTCTGTTCCAAATACATATTTACATAGTTCCTGAAATATACTTTTAAAGTGGTACAATAATAGGAAAAGAGCTTAAAAAGGCAAAATAAGAAAGAAAAGCAAAGCAAAAGGCAAAGTTTAAAACTAAATATTATGTAGATAGATTTTGGATAAACAAAATTCATCATACTAGTGAAGCTTAGATCTACACAGGCCCATAAGCCTCCATTTGCTTCTTTAGTAGCAATAATTATCTTAAAAAGAACTGCCCCAGATTCTAAAAAATCCTATCCAACACAAAATGCAAAATTCAATGCAAAACTCACCTAACTAAAGATTCCATTCAATCAAAAACACCTTTAATCCTTATTTACATTTTATAGACTTGTCCCATTTACATCCAAGTCATCCCTTAAAATACAGAATACAGAATGACTCGTATTCTGTCACCCTTAGGGTTAAAATTCCCGTTAACAGGTACTTAGACGGGATTCGCAGTGACTCAGCGATTCGCTCCGTGACTTGACGCTTGAGATTCGAGGACTATAGCTTAGAACCTGGTGTGATAATTCCTACATTATTTACTCTCAGAGGAATTTTACAAATCCCTCAACATATTACTTTTAGGAAAGTGGAATCTTAAAAAACAATCCAGAAATTACCCTTCTAAAATTCTTACGCTAAATGATATTAAGTTATATGATGAAAAAAAAATGGATGAATGTTTTTTCCTCTTTCACGCAAAAATACCGAACGGATCGAGGTGAAATTTTAAACAGACAAGGTTCTAGCCCTGGAATAACACATAGACTACTTTTCAGACCATAAATCAGTTCCCACGGGATAGTAATAGCCTTGAAACGTTTCCATAGAAATACCGCGTGCGAAACCGCGGTCAGGTGCTTGTAGGCTATGCATATAGAGAGATTTATTCTTTATAATTTTCTGTGAGAAATAAAAGGCTTTTTTATTTTATTTTTATTTAATAAATGAATCACTTTTTTATTATTAGGTAATTAATGCTTTTAGGACTATGTATCACGAATACTCCCCAGTAGTGAGACTATGTTTTTCGAATTATAATGACAGTTGTATTCACCTGTATCTCCTGCACTATGTAAGTTACAAGTTGGCTCGGCACTGCAGCACTGCCTCGATGGAACGTGCTTCTACAGCAGTTTTCAATAGCACTACGCTGCTAAAGTTGGAAACGAGGGCAATGTGTTTAGTGGACAGTGGGCTTTAGATTATGCTGTAGTTAGCCGCATATGAGGTGATATTAATTAATATCATTTAGGTATTTATTAAAACGGTCTTTGAGTCTTACACTAATTAAAATTAAATAGTAGTTATACAAATTTCACATAAAATGTTACAATTAGGTCTGGATTCAATAAATATTTAAAATAATCTAGCGACCCGCCCCGGCTTTGCGCGGTTTTATTATACGTATAAACCTTCCTCTTGAATCACTCTATCTATTAAAAAAACTGCATCGAAATCTGTTGTGTAGTTTTAAAGATTTAAGCTTTACATAGGGGCATAGGAATATAGGGGCATAGGGATATAGGGGCATAGGAATATAGGGGCATAGGGATATAGGGGCCTAGGGACATAGGGACAGATAAAGCGAGTTTTTTTATACTATGCGATAATGATGCTGTACAATCCACACAGCATTCTTGAGCCTAAGCTAATTACAATACTTAATACATTATACTACTCCGATTTTTTGTATTATACATAGAAAGCACCCAGAACCCCGAAACAAACATTTTGCAGATCGTATACAAATATTTGTGCCAAGGAGGGAAATGAACCTGCAACTGAATCTGATATATAATTTTTTATTTTTTTTAAATACAGATAGGATACTTTATTAACAACGAAAATTACAAGCAAGGAATAGAAAAATTACAACTAGTATTTACAATTGAAACCATTGAGCTAACTGCAGACGGTTGCAAACAGTCTAAAGGTAGCTCAATTGAAATATATATAGAGTGAGTGGGGGCAAGATCGAACGGTTTTTTGATGAGATGGTCAGTGTTGTTTTTGAATCCATGTAGAAGAATAGATATTAACTTTAGTTAAAAGTAAATTGGACATAATTAAAGGGTAAAGACTAGATTTTTATAATATGTCAATAACAGCCTGATAAAGCTGTCCAAAAAGTAGAAAACTATAATTAAAAATATTATTTTTACTTAATTGAAACAGGGGGAAGATGAAAAGGTGACGGGGTAAGATCGAATAAAAATCTAAAATCGTTCAAACGTGTCTTAGGCAGGTCTTAGGCAAAGTTTATGGTCCTTAGTCTATAGTGTTAAGTAATTTAAAAAGTTGTAACTGACTGTGGTGCCAAAATACCTATTTTTAACAAAGATATAACAAATTTAATATATATATATATTCCGAACTTACCCCACTGGGGGAAGATTGAAGAAGAGATTCTCAAACTTTGGAGCCAATTTGCACATGTTTTGACTGAAGAAAAAAAAAATTATCTATTAATGAAAAATGAAATAAAAACTGAAAACTTTTTTATTTCACATGAAACCTATATGAATATTCTTTTTCATCACCATAAATAATTCTTAATTTTTTTCTTTTGTACTTTTTAAAGTATTTTCTTTTTCTATTGGATTCTTTTTTTATTTCACATTTCTTAGCATTCTTGTTATTTTTTGTTTTACCACTTTCAGCAATTGTTTTCTTATTTCTTATTTTCTTCCTGAAACTTACACAAAGATACAGTTTGAGAACATCTGGCTTTTAGTATGAAATCTGAAAAAGGGTCAAAATTAAAACATTGATATGTTTGTCTTACCCCGTTAAATGTAAATGGGGAAAGATGAAAAGTTGAAATAAATTCTAAAATACGAGAAATAGAGAGATTTAGAAGTAATGACATAAATATGTACAAAAAATAATAGGCAGATGTTTCAATGAAACACTCGTACCTGCCTTGTAATTTAATTTACAAGACACGGGGCAAGATGAAATCACTTTTGTGAATCCTGAAAAGTACACTGTCTTAGAAAATTGCACTTTACACACAACCAGGCGTTCTCAGCCGCAACCGCTGACTGAGTTGTGATAAGTAACAAATTGGTGGCCCTAACGCTGTTGCCAGCACAATCATAAGTACTATAAATCTGGTGTTATTGAAGACTTTTTGTCTTACCCCTTTTTTCATCTTCCCCCCACTCACTCTACTTAATTTAATAAAGACTAGATGAGCCCAGCGGCTTCGCCCGCGAACCAGAGTTTTTTTCGTAAAAATTTCAGAAATTTATTGCACAACTGGGTGATTGTGTAAAAATAAAAATATATTTTCCATACAAACTTTACCACTCTATTTAACCCTTTCAGATGTTAAAATTTCCAAATTTTAATAGCCTATGTCCTATTCTAGTTTTTAAACAATCTTCATACCAAATTTCATTTAAATAACTTAAGTAGTTACAAAAATTACTTATAACAAACTTAACATTCACACAGACTTTCCCATTTATTATAAGAGAAATAATAATTCCGGCCACAGAATTTTTTTTTGGCCACTTGGCCAAACTTCTCATTTAATAACTAAGCATCGAGAAATTGACATGGCCTCTAATAAACTAATTTATCTTCTTTACAACGCCAACTAAAAATGTAAAAGAAAGCGTCAATTCATTAGCAACAATTATTTTTACTTGTCCTTCTGATTATACATTGCCCACTAATTTACTAAGTCGGCCACAGAATTTGCAACTCATCACCATTTTACGTTTTAAAGCTTCAATACAAGCTCCTCAAAAATTATATGTTCAAGCTTCAATAGACAACATCATATAATTATTACTTAACATGTAAAATAATACTTCATATTCTTCTATCGTGAAAATAGCCTCTGTACGATTTGGCGCGAGTTAGCGACATGACAACAACTGACCATTTGCACCAATCAGAGAGCGCCATTCGATTCTTTTACCGACCCGCCCGTGTTTGTTTATTGTCGTTCGTGCGTTCGTATTGCAATAGTTTCATCTGTTTTTCATTTATATTTTTTTATGGCATCGTGAAGACAATCACTAGGGGTCCAACTTTGGTTCAGATGATTGACCCCAAAGTTAAATGACCTCAGCGTTAGAGGTCAATGAACTCAAAAAAACATGAATAATTACCCCGATACAGAGCATTCCGATATGAGTTTATTAGGTTCAATTCGAGTGATGACAGAGTACCCCGATTCCACGTGGTCTTGTGCGTGGCGCCCCTAGAGTGTAATTTAATAAGCCGGAGGCGCGAAGGGAGTGCAGGCTCCGCCAGCCGTAACAAGGGACAGCGCGTGCCGCAGCGGCTGAGGCTGGTCGGTGAGGCTCGACCAAAAAGCCGAAGCTGCGGAGGTGAGCAGTGGTGCCTGTTCCTTGTTACACAATGGGGGAAATGCTGCACTTCCCGAAGTGACGGAGCTATGGCGAATCGCGATAGAACCAAAAAAACATGAAAAACTACCCCGACGCATAGAATTCAACTATCGGGCATCGACTCCAGCTAAAACTAAAGTTTTTACAAAAAAGGTCTGTGACCTTGACCTCAAAGGTCACTGACCTAATGATTGAAAATGAAAATGATTAATTTAACTTTTCGGCATCGACTCTAGCAAAAACCAACGTTTTCACAAAAAAAGGTAAGAGACCTTGAGGATAATGACCTCAAGATCACTTTTGTTAAGGTCATTGAACTTCAGGTCGGTTGAAGGTCAAAGGTCAATGACCTAGACCAAAAAAACTATAAAACAATAGTTCATTAAGTAATAATAGTGGCTTTAATATTTTATTTGATGACAATTTTAGGTAAATTTATCGATCGATAAATGTAGGATGACTTACATTTTAAACATACTAAATTATAAAATTAGAAGCTAATAGAATGACTATTTTGGTGTCATAAATTAATATTTTAGAAGTTTGCTATTTGAATACATGCCACAAATTTAGATGCTAAAAAATAACCACCGTGCTGAGTTATATTTACAGTGGCTTACATAGAAGATAACTTGTGGCTGAGATACTATTATTCAGATGCGCGTTGGTTGTGGCCGACTTAGTAATTTAGAAGGTAACTTATGTTTTCTGAGGCGAATATTGCTATTAAAAAGAAGCTTGTTTAATTAGTAGCCTTATTATAATAGTAAGATACTACATAACATAAATGCTTAGACTGGTTTTATTATACATAGAAAACACCCAGAATCCCAGAACAAATGTTTAAGGATCGTACATTTTTCTATCCCAAGGCGCGAATCGAACCCACTCCACATCGGTCGTCATTGGTGAGCTGTACTCCTGATAGTTTTTTAAAGGCAAAAGGAGATGAGATGTGTTTGTGTGTAACGCCTTTACTAATATAAGAGAAGTACTGAAATTTTGCTTTGTTTATCAACAATAGACCTTCGTTTGACCACAATCTCACCTGATGGTAAGTGACGACGTGGCAGAAGATGTATCACGAAAGTCTAGAAGACACCTGTTCACTCTCGTCTTGAAGAGACTCGGGTTGTGTTGTGCGAAGAACACAACACCGGGAAAACTGAAGAAGGCAGCGCATTCCATTCCTTAGCGGTACGTTTTTGTCAAGTATCATCATCATCATCATCAGCCCATATTAGTCCACTGCTGGACATTGGCCTCCCAAAATTTGTCTAGGATAATAATGTACAAACAAAAATAATTAACAATAAGACGAATTGAATACTATAAACAGGTTTGCAGGCATTTTTACACACAATCATCATTCAATCAATGAGTATATTGATCAATAAATCGATAAACGCGAAAGTTTGTAAGTATAGATGGATGGGTAGATGGATGGATGTTTGTTACTCTTTCACGCAAAAACTAATGAACGGATCTGGCTGAAATTTGGCACAGAGATAGATTGTAGTCTGGAAAAGCACATAGGCTATTTTATCCCGGAATTCTGAGAATATAACAGCATATAACATACACACAACTTCACACCAGCGATCGTAAAAACTCCTCCTTTTTCGAAGTCTGTTTGAAACTAGCTTAAATCTATGACTTATGTAAGTTAAAAAGAAGAGCCGCCGGCGACACACTGGGTTGCGAGTTTGACTGGGTGGAGACATTTATTTGTAGCATTATTAATTTTTTTTTAAGTACGAATTTAATTATTTTTTCTTCTTTCAAAACTTAACTAAAACTAGGTCGTTGCGTATTTTGGAACATTTTTAAATTTAAATCAGTCGCAAAATTCTTCACATGAGACTGGCTCAAATCAAATTAGCGTTCGAGTACTAAAAATTCCACGAGACCATTATAAAATAGGTAGCAAAATAGTAGTCCAGTTTAAAGCCATATAATTTTACAACACCAACATTCTGGGACCCATTTCAATCAGTATCGACTGGACGAAGGTAATGGTCACTAACTTTATAGTGCCGATATAAACAAGATATACTACGCTCGTAACTCAGCACTGTGTTCGTTGTCAATGTAATTCGTTTGATTTTTCTTTGTTTCTATTACCTACTCGTGGCTTTTGTCAACTATTTCGGAACAATCCTTATTTTGGAAACTTATTTTTTTCTTCTAACAAGATTACAAGACTCTTCATAAGCTAAAACCAATTTTCTATTCAAGAGCATGGTAAAGGATTTCACTTATATTGAATTTAAAAATCGAATCTCACTTTAATTCTAATTCTAAGGGAACTTTGATCTGCACTGACATCTCGCATGGGAGTGTATTGTGCACTATCCCCCTGCATAACCAGGCCCTAACCAGCCCAGCTCCTTGAAGAACCGGACCAGGACTTTGATTGACAGTTACGTTTCAGCTTTTCTATGGGTGTGAACGGGGTTGGTGCCTCGATGAGGCTCTGCAGTCCCGTCTATTGTCTAGTCTCTTCTGGGCCATGCAGTGTACCAGAACGTGTTCCACAGTCTCTTCTTCATAGATGCAGCAACGAGACAGACTGTACCGGTCTTGAAAAGGTGGTGGTTGAATTCGCAGTGGCCTGTAAACGATATTCATTAGTTTTCGAATTTTTCAAATTTATTTTAGCTTAAGTTTTTGTAACAAAAAATTTGTTTTGGCTAGAGGTATAATAATATGTAGGTGAACTATGACGAAGGTTTTATTGTGTTTTAAAATTTTCTTTCTACCTGCTTTCTAAGATCCTTATATTTGATTTAATTATCTTCTTGATCAGTTGTGTTTAGTTTTTTATTTAAAGGCATAAGTAAAATGAGGTGAATAAATGAAAAAAACTCCAGGGTTAATAGAAATGGTAGAAATAGTATGCCACACATTATCTGGCTGGGAACAGTGGAAGTTTCCGTAGTAGGTGACTTTTCACCTGGGTCAATGGATCTGACTCTGCAAAAGGATGATTAGCTCCAGTATTTCGTTCAATCTATTTACTCTTGTGTATCTATCTATTCACCCCATTTTACTCTAACTCTCCGTATCTTACCACCACGTTTAGTTTAGGACACGAGTGGCTTATTCGTCTACATAAAACCAGAGTCAGTTTAAAAATAAAAAAAAAATTAACATCTCAAAAATTTAAATCGAGTCATTTTATCAACCAAATAACAAAAAAAAGCTAAGAATCACTTAACTTTTATCTTTTACTTGAACTTGGAAGAGTTGCGGGTTCAAGTCCCACCGAAGTCGCAAATTTTTGAGTCTTAAAAATTAAGTGATTCTTAGGTATACCGTATTTAGTCGATAAATAGACTCGTTTTGAAAATTGATTACTTAATGATCATATTTTATCACCAAGGAAAACATCGTAAAATTTTACGGCACATACAAAACATTAACGATGTTTAGATAAGAAAATTGCACAAAAACCTGCTCTTACATCTTAATTTATAAAAACGAAAGAATTAAATTATGAAAACAATGTGTTCGGAGAATTTACAGGGGCTGAATTCCACTAAATAAATTCACCATTGCAATAGTATCGTGTCAAAATGACAGTGTTAAACTCCTTTGGTATTCTACTAGCACAAACTATTTGAGGTTCATTCATAGCTGTGACGATTTCTTTTATAATAACCAATTTGACAGTTTTGCGTATTGTATTAATGAAAATCTCTTCAATCGTAAGAAGTAGGTAGGTAGTACTCGTAGAATACCAAATGCACAAAAACGTCATTTTAACCATCTTGATAGTATGGCAGTATTGAGACCTTTGTTTTGAAATTAGTGGAATTCGGCCCCAGGTCGTAAGTGTAGAAGTTTTTGGTCTACCATTTGTTTTATTATAGACCGCCCCGCCCCCGTTTCGGTCTTATTGCTCAAGAAAGATTTATCAGACCTTAACAATTCCATGTCTGACCACAAAAAAAGAACTCGTGAAAAAACACTTCTTGTTTTCAAAGTAACAAACTGTTACCTGTAAAATTAATCCCACAGCTGGGAAGGGGGTAAATAAAAACGGAAACTTTTTCAATTTATTGACAACGGCTATATCTCGCGCTCACTTAATACAAATAAAAGCTTGAAACTTTCTCTCAGCCTTCGATCCCTGGAGACGCACCGGGAGAGTCAATGGTGGCACAGAATTATTTGACAGACACTCAGTATACATGAAATTATTAAAACACTAACAGAACACTGCCTACTAAATAAACACTTGTTCAGCATCGGAGCGACGGACAGTCCTCTCTGCAGAGGATGCCTCAGCGACGAAATGGCTGCCCACGTAATCCTGTAATGCAAGGGAAAAACCAAAACACCCTAAATTTAAAAAAACCCTAAATTTTAACCCAATAAATCCTCAATTTGCCGAGGTCACTCCGAGAAGCCTGTGAAGATCCCAGTAAGATTTTGCGCTTCTGGAATGAGTTAGGCTGGTTATGCTAGCAACAAATGCATTATGCACCGAACTGAGTCTAAATGCGGAAATAAGAGTACTTAGGCCTTAAACCTTATACACGAAATTATACGGGTTTTTTGGAAGATGGGTGTAAAGCCTAGGGATAGTGCTAATGTGAACCATCACTATCACATAATGTATACTGCAAAACAAAGTTGCTTTCTCTGTCCCTATGTATGCTTAAATCTTTTAAACTACGCAACGGATTTTAAGTGGGGTTTTTTTAATAGATAGAGTGATTCCAGAGGAAAGTTCATATACGTATAGGGTTTTATAAACGTATAATAAAACCGTGCGAAGCCGGGCCGGGTATATCGCTGTGTCCACAGTTGGTCATATCAACTACTTATTCAACCGTTTAAAAAACTGTTTTTCCTTTCGGTTAAAATAAATAATTCGACACAGCATAATCAAGCCCTAAGCTAAGCAGTGCTTGTGTTATGGGTACTAGACGGTAGGTACATTACATAGATAAATATTTTTTATTATACATAGTTTAGTACTTCTGTTTGCCAGTCGCTTAATGTGTCTGCAGAAGGTTCAAATAGCCCTCGAAAGGGGTCAGAAGCGAGAAAATGTAATAGACATCATTTATCGTCTGAAAGTGCACTGTTGGAGCAGAGCCTTAAACTGTGTCACGCTTTTAAATGTCGAAAGTGGGCCTTAATAAGACAGTTTCTTGTTCAGATAAATCTCAGTAAGTATTTTATGGGTATTTATGTCAAATGAGAGGGTGCTAGAAATCCCCGGGCTCTATAGCGCTCATTAGGGGAGGCCTATGTCCAGCTGTGGACTAGTATAGGTTGATGATGATGTCAAATGATGATCGGTGGTCGATGGTCCGATGACTTATGAACTATAGCTGGCAGTGGATTCATGAAAATAAAGACAGAGGAAAATATTTGGAGGCATAATATCCGCTACTGGAGTATTAGACGACCTCAGCGGCGAAGCGGGCAAGAGTCCACCTGCGAAGCAAGAGGTTGCGGGTTCGATTCCCACCTCCGAACAAATTTGTGTAAAGATCTGCAGAAATTTGTTCTGTTGGTATAGGATTTTTATATGTAAAATAAGAAATATCTCTCTATGTATATAATGTATTAAATATATCAGTTATCTTGTACCCATAACACAAGCTATGTTTGGTGATTCCTTGAGTAACGATTGGTTGATTCTATGTACAGCTCAGGGAATACGTATCATTTTCCTCCAGCTCCACGTTTCGAAGGCATCACGCGTTGGTGATCTTTCGCTTTCAAAAATAAATAATGCTAGGAAATCCACACAACTTCATCTAGCCATTAAATTACTAAGTACCTAATTCAAATGTGTCAATTATAAAAATATAATTTATACTAAGTTTAATTTCTTTCTATTCTTTTAAACCAACAAATTTTGTATTCTGAATATTATAAGTCAAACTAAATTTTAATGTAATACTTACATTAAAGTTCATTTTCCTTAATATCTCAGCTTTCACACTGAAGCAGCAGAGAATACGCCAGAGCTCCTGTAATTAGATGACGCTACTTGGCAATGCCACCGTCTGCGAAGGAAACGCCATTTATACTTAAAACTTCGCAGCGTCGACGCTGGTTAGCGTCAATTTAACTTTTGTAGGTCAGGATTTATTGAAAGCAATACATATGGCTAAGTTTTTGAAAGAAAATTAATTAAATAATAAATATAAATAATGCACTTCGCATAGTTTCAACTAACATAAATCTAAGCAGAGCTAGTTTTATGATGAAAGAAAGAAAGAAAGAAAATATTTTTATTTATCTTAACACTAAGTACACAACAAAAAAAAAGTATTCGAAAAAACTTAACTAATATATGATGGGTAGGTACTGAGATAATAGAACATAAGTAATTAATACATATACTACATAGATAAATATTTTTAGTATCACTACATACATAGTATAAAATAAAGTCGCTTTCTCTGTTCTTATGTCCCTTTGTATGCTTAAATCTTTAAAACTACGCAAGTGATTTTGATGCAGTTTTTTCAATAGATAGAGTGATTCAAGAGGAAGGTTTTATACGTATAATAAAACCGTGCGAAGCCGGGGCGGGTCGCTAGTTTACAATATAAAATACCCTGAACAACCTGAAAAAACAACTGCAGATCGTACAAGCATTTGTCCTGGGATGGAAATCGAATCCGCATCTCCGTATATATAATGTACTCTATGTCCGCAACCTCCTTGTCGCAGGCGTACCTTCGCCCTTTGTGTCACAGAGGTTGTCTACTAATGGTCTTGTTATTTTCTAAGGATTCTATTTATAAAACTTGGTATTTATATACTTAGTACTTTAGTACGAGCTGCATCCCGCGGCTTCACCTGAGAGAAAATTTATGAAAACTAGCATAATATGTTTTAATCCAGGCCTATACGTGAATACCAAATTTCAGCCAGATCCGTTGAATAGTTTTGGCGTGAATAGGTAACAAACAACTATCCATCGATTCAAACTTTCACATTTGTAATTATTTAGATTTTAATTTTTTTAATGTCATTCTAACGGCAGCCGTGCTGCTTTGCTTATTTGAATAAAACCATCAGCAATAACTTGTATTTTAAAACAAAGTAATTAGTAGTTATGATATTACCCATTACAAATTAATTACATTCAGTGTGTCATAGCGGCTCAACTGAAATATCTACTTAAATCCAGTATGATTTTATTAGTGAATGCCTATTACCTATTAGCTTTCTGTAACTATCTATTTTAAATTCTACTGTAATTAGTTAAGCTGAGGGCAATCCGAATTCAATAAATAAATATATGACTTAACACACAGAAACATCACAATTTATTACTCAAAAGTCAAGGTAAAGTACCTATTACGTGAAATTATAATGTAAAGTGGACTGTCCGGAATTATTTATTTATTTATTAACGTATTGCCAAAATAAATATCGAACGTCTTTTTTTCAGACAACGATAATTACAATCAAGGAATAGAAACTAATTAAAACTAGTGTAATGATTTTGTTAAATTAAATTATACATTTGATTTATGAGGCCGATATTTATGGTAAAATTATATATTGTTTGTGTAATAATAGTATACGCATAAGTTTTGTAGGATGGTAAGGTCAGTCAACGACTTCTCGTGTTTTTACTTTTGAAGGGGTCAGGCAGTCTTGTCTGTGGTAAGTCCACGTCATAAAAAGAATGGCGATTTGGGAGGAAAAAACACGAGTAGTCGGGATTCGGTCTCCAGACTTGAAATCGAAAACAGCTCAAAAGTACTGTGCAAGTTTATAGATATCTTAATAAAATGTGTAAAAAGTCTTATCTTCTTTGATTTCGTAAAATCTCAGAAGTGGGATCAACCGAGTTAAGGTATGTTATCACATATTTATTTCTTAACTTATTCTCAAAATATAATGGGTATAATTTGTGCACTGGTCAGATATGTTTGTAACAAAATTTAACAAAATCATTACACTAGGATATATATATATACAATTGAAACAATTGAGATAACTGAAGGCGGTTGCAACCAGTCAAGCTAGAGGTAGCTCAACTGGGCTCAAATTCCACTAAATAAATCGCTTCACCATTTAAATAGTATTGTGACAAAATGTCAGTGTTAAACTCTTTTTGGTATTCTACTAGCACAAACTTTTTGAGGTTCATTCATAGCTGTGACGATTACCTTTATAACTACCAATTTGACGTTCTAATTATGAAAGTTTCTTCAAGCGCAAAAAAATGTAGAATACCAAATTTTAATGCACAAACGTCATTTAAATCATCTTGATTGAATGGCACCATTGAGATCTTTATTTTGAAATTAGTGGAATTCGGCCCCAGATCCATATTCAGTACGTTCGAAATGGTTTCGTTTCATTCTAGGTACTTAAATCCACGAGGGATTATAGATTTTTTTTTGCAACAAAAAAATTCCATTTTAAAACCATTTCTATATAAACGTGACCAATTTAACGTCTACACATAGAGTGTTAAAAGTTCATTAATCCAACATGGTTCTATGTCTGCTTTTCCAGGAAACTGTAGTTAAGTTCGTACTAACGAGAAACTTGCGCTAAGCCGACTAAGTTTAAATTCTTAAGATTAAAGCACAATCTAAAGTTGGATCCCATACAGGTGACGCAAGTTCCCTCGTTCTAACTTTGCTCGTTTGTGATCACCCTGTAGGTATTGGTCATCGGTAGGGCTATGACGTAGTAGACTGGTGATATAGAGATACAACTATGACTATAAATCAATCCTTACTAATATTATACACGAGAAAGTTTGTCAGAATGTACATATATCAAATCAAAATAACTTTATTAACAGACAACAATGGTCCATAGACAAAAGAAACAAGAATACTAATCAAGGTTACTGTTTCTAAATTATAACTAGATTCACCCAGTGGTGAAGAATGGGACAATCGTATTTAACGGATATTAATTTCAGAATGTATATGGATGTTACTGTTACTGTTACTCTTTCACGCAAAAAGAACTGAACGGGTCTGGCTGAAATTTGCCTGGGAATAACACATAGGCTGCTTTTCATCATATAAATCAATTCCCATGATTTAAAAAAACCCTGAAAAATTACCAGAAAAAAACGCGAACGAAGTCGTAGGCATATCCTTATAGGTATACAGATACATATAACTATGACATCTTTGTTCCTTACGCGGTTTTAAGAGGCTTCAACAATAAAGGTTATTGAAGGTTCTTTATTAACAACGAAAATAACAATCAAGGAACAAAAACAAATTAAAACAATAATTGAAATAATTGAGCTAGCTGAAGACGGTTGCAAACAGTGAAGAGGTGGCTCAACTGATCCATATTGAAGCTAGTCTTGCGTCCCCAAGACACTGGCTGCATTACCACGCTGTATGGCAATGCTGATGCGCTGAGCCAGATGCTCACCAGCTCTCGGGTCAGCATATGAACTAAATCCATAACCTTACTACTTTTACTACTACTACTATGGATGGATGGATGTTTGTTCCTCTTTCACGCTAAAACTATTGTACGATTCAGACTGAAATTTTGAATGAACGTGGTTCTAGCCCTGCAATAACATAGGCTTTTCGTTCCATAAATCAGTTCACATGCGTGGGATAGAAATATCATTGAATCGTTTCCATCGAAATAAAACGTGCGAAACCGCGGGCAGAAGCTAGTTTGTAATAAATACTACAATGGTATGCTATGCATGAAGTTTACGACAGATTTTTAATTTATTTTGTATTTTGCGTGGACTTTTATTTAATGCTAGTAGCGCCTCGCGGTTTCATCCACGTAATGTCCGTTCCCGTGGGAATTCCGGGATAAAATATAACTTATGTGTTATTCAAGACTATAATCACAACATAGTATAAAATAAAGTCGCTTTCTCTGTCCCTATGTCATTATGTCCCTTTGAACGCTTAAGTCTTTAAAACTACGAAACGGATTTTGATGCGGTTTTTTTTAATAGATAGAGTGATTCAAGAGGAAGGTTTAAACGTAAAATAAAACCGAGCGAAGCCGGGGCGGATCACTAGTCTATCTGTATATATTGTGTTTTTAAATTTCAAATAAACTTTACTTTAAAAAAAAAACTATCTCTATGCTAAATTTCATTCTATCCGTTTTGTAGTTTTTGCGTGAAAGAGTAACAAACATCCATACTTACAAACTTTCGCGTTTATAATATTAGTAGGATGGTTTGTAGTTGCAACACTGTTACACATTGACTTCGCCTCTGATAATGGTTCTTTGATATTGTTTCGTTATTTGTGGGTAAAATTAAATAGTTTGGGCGAACGACGCGAGTTTCTGTGAAGTGTTATTGTTATTGCCGGGAAAGGAATCCGGGATTATCGCGATCTTATCATCGCAGGCGTTGTCAGTTATAAGCTTGAGTTTGTTGACAATTTCAAAGGTTTCCTTATTTAAAAAAAAAACTAGGTATCTCACGACGACCTGGGTGGCGTGGCAAGCGAGAGTCCGCCTGTGACGCAGGAGGTTGCGGATTCGATTCCCGCCTCGTAAGAAATTTGTGCACGATGTGCAGAAATTTGTTCCGTTGGTCTGGGTGTTTAATATGTATAAGTAATAAAAAATATCCATCTATGTATATAATGTATAAAATATATATCAGTTATCTAGTACCTACCCATAACACAAGCTTTGAGTAGCTTACTTTGGGGCTTGATGGTGCTGTGTGGATTGTCCAGCATTATTATTATTATTTATATTATGGTATTATAATATTACGAATATCAGTCATCTAGAACAAAAACCATAAGCTCTGCTTGGCTTGGGACTAGATGATGCTGTGTGGATTGTCCCGAGTTAATTTAGTTATTAATATCAATAGGTTTCCTTCAAAAGACAAGAGATGTGATCATTAGTCAGTTATTTCTATATGATCATCGTACAATCAGCTTTATCACAAAGTAGTCGAATACAATCGTTTATAGAAAGAATAGAAATAGGCCTATCATATATGTCCACAGCTGGACATATGATAGGCCTCCCCCAATAAGCATAGCACCCTGTCTTCAGCTTGCCGCATCCAGAATCTGTCTGCAGTCTTTCGCAGATCGTCATTCCATCTAGCCGGAGGGCGTCCTACACTACGTTTTCTGAGACGCAGTCTCCGCTGACAAACACGTTTACGCCAACAACGATTGTCGGTTCTTCGCGAGATGACCGGCTCACTGTCATATGTGCCAGTGTCAGTGTCAAATTTCGAACAAAGAACATCAAAGGTTTTACTAAAAACGTACCGATTCATAGGATCTTTGGCTTTACGAACCTTTCTCGGAATGTCACATGATAGAAATTTAACTAAAACTGATACTGATAGATATAGCGGATTCGAAATTCCTCCGTTCCTCCGAAATTTTTCCGTTCCTTCATTTAGATTACGAAAACTGGGGAAATCATTTATGGGTAATTGTGTGCGCTTCTATAATAAGCTTCCATCTGAAGCAACTGAACTTTCTATTCGTAGATTTAAACAGTACATAAAACTAAATCTTATCAAGAAGGCATATTACTCCATAAATGATTACATCAATGACGTTAGTGCTTGGCCAGATGTCGCTCAGTTCCACATCGACAATAGTATGTAATTATTTATAAGGCAAACATGTATTAGACACATAAGTTATACACATGCTAGTGGTTTCTATTTCGCCTCTTCCACTAGTGGACAAAAAACTGAGGGGAACTGAAAATCAATTATCACTTTATTTCTTATATTATTTTGATAATTATGTACTTACATATAGTATTAAATTTGACTTGTCTAAGTGCTTATTTTGTAAGCCTAAAGAAATAAAGATATTGATTATTTGATTATTTGATTATAAATCCTTTTTACGTTTGAAAGATCTTTGCCTGTATTTGCCTTCTCAAAACAACAACAGTCAGCTTCGGGCATCATCTGCCCAATAAGAACTGTCGACCGGCAATAGCATAAGCTACTTATCTCATAATTCCTTTTATCAAGATGCTTGTTTCTTATTGTTTTTCCTCATTCGGGTTTCGGGAATGGAGTCTCTGCCATTTTCCTCAATAGCTTTAGTTGTGTACTTTCTGATGGCGTACAAAGCTGTTGGTTAAGTGGGTACTCTTACTTTCAATTTAAAGATCTGGGGTTCGATTCCGAAGACACGTTTTTTTAACTAGATTCTGACCGCGTCTTTGTACTCGATTTTTAGGATAGAATGTAGATTATGTGTCAGGATATCTTACCTATCATATTGGTCTTAATCTATACATATAATAAAATCGTAGAGGTAGAATTTCTGTACAATGAAAAAAAATGCCATAAACCAAGTCAGGGAGATGTAAGAAGTATAATACAATTGATTTCATTTTTTTTCAATTTTCTTATTTCTCTGTTTGTCTGTTTGTCTGTCTGTTTGTACGGGATAATCTCCGAAACTACTGGACCGATTCTAATGAAATTTTGTATGATGGTAGCCTAGATCCCTGGTCAACATATAGGATACTTTTTAAAGAGTTCCCGTGGGATAGCTAATAAACTTTAATTGATTATAAGTACAGAATACTGAGTCTGCCATTATTCACAATTTTCATATTAACAACTTTTTACTAATCCCATATGAAAGTACACATATAGTAGGTACCTATACCGAGATAATTCAGTTCACTGCTGAATATCACAAAGGCTGCCTGTCGCGCGGGCTCAGAACGCGCGAGCGGGCTATTGCGGATGGTCACGACTCAAAGATTCTAAAAAATAATTTGTATTCTATGAGTAACAGCAATATTTTTTGTTGGATTCACATCGTCATCAGCCTATATTTGTCCACTGCTGGACATAAACCTCCCCTAATGAGCACCATAGCGCCCTGTCTTGAGCTTGCCGAATCCAGCATCTGCCAGCAGTATTTAGCAGATCGTCATCCCACCTGGCCGGAGGGCATCCTACACTACGTTTGCCAAGTCGCGGTCTCCACTCAAGAACATGTGTACGACAACGGTTGTCGCCGTTGTCGGTTCTTCGCAAGATATGGCCGGCCCACTGCCACTTCAGCTTGCTAATTCATTGAGCTATGTCGATATCTTTGGTTCTCTGTCGGATGTATTCATTACGAATCCTATCCTTTAGAGAAACTCCTCACATAGCTCTTTCCAAGGCTCGCTGAGCGACTTTGAACAGCTGATCTATGAAGAGATGATCTTGAACGTCATTACGTTGTCTGGGAAAGTAGTGAGGCAAGGACTACGCTCGACTCTCTGAAACATTCACTGGAAGAGAGGCACGCTTGAGCTCTCAGCGTAGCCGCACGAATGCGTCTCCATTGCTGAAAACCAGTGAAAAAAGAGATGCACGAATTACAGCTGATCGAGAACCCCATACGCGTCTACCTCTAGATCACTGGAAACCAGTGGGATGTATGTACAGCTTACAGCTGATCGAGAACGTCATACTTTGTCACGAGTCTCAGAGACCTTTACTGAAAGATAGTCTCGCTTGAGCTCTCAGTGTAGCCGTACGGCTGCGTCCTATCATCATCATCAACCTATGTTAGTCCACAGCTGGATATAGGCCTCCCCTAATAAGTGCCACAGCGCCAGCAGTCTTTCGCAGACCGTCATCCCACCTGGCCAGAGGGCGTCCTACAATACGTTTGTGAAGTCGCGGTCTCCACTCAAGAACACCTTTACTCCAAAGGTTGTCGGTACTTCGCGAGATATGACCGGCCCACTGCCACTTCAGCTTCAGTTGATAATTCTTTGAGCTATGTTGATAACTTTGGTTCTCTGTCGGATATATTCGTTACGGATCCTGTCATTCAGATAAACTCCGAGCATAGCTCTTTCCATAGCTCACTGAGCGATTTTGGATTGGGAGACCAGCCCTACCGTCAGTGTCCACGTCTCAGCTCAGGTCATTACGGGTAGGATGCACTGATTGAAAACTTTAGTTTTCAAACCTTTATCCTGAAAAAGAGGCAGTTGACGCGGCCTGCCTCCATGATGACCTAGACCGCCTTCAAAACTATTGCATACTCAAGAAACTCGATTTAAACATTTCTAAATGCTATGTCTGTTCTTTTACCCGTAAGCCTTTTAGTCCTTAAATTAAATTTTACTCTTCAAAACACTCAATTAACAAGGGTAGTCAAGATAAAAGATCTGCGCGTTACGTTTGATAGTAAACTCTGATTTGAATAGTTGGGAAGGCATCAAAAGCGTTATGTTTCAATCTCAGGATGTCCCGCGATTTCTCAAATGTAAAAACTTTTAAAATACTCTACTGGTTTTATGTGCGCAGCCACTAGGAATATGGTTTACAGGTATGTAACCCTAAGTAATAATATGTATATCTCTCGCTCAGAGGGTGTACAGAAAAGATTTCTACGACATATGCAGATGTCGCAAATTTCATTTCATGACTCTCCAAGAACGAAGACGTGCCATAGCGGATCTATATGTCCTGGATCAATTTGGCCGTTGATCCTGACTTTGGTTTTATCCAAATTCATGCCAAGACCGATGCATCGTGAGGCTGAGGCTAGGCCGTTCAGCATGTGAGTCAGCTCCTCTAGCGACTCTGCCATTACGACTATGTCATCAGCGAATCGCAGCTGCGTCTAGATCGCTGGAAACCAGTGGGATGTACGGCTTACAGCTGATCGAGAACGCCATACGTTGTCACGAGTCTCAGAGTCTTTTAGTGAAAGAAAGTCTCGCTTGAGCTCTCAGCGTAGTCGCACGGCTGCGTCTCGATCGCTGAAAACTATCCAAGAAAGAGAAGCATGACTTACAGCTGATTATGAGAGTCATTCATTATCTTACACCTCACAAACTTTTACCCAGCGTGAGTAGCATTTACCTAATGCTTGAAATCGTCAAAATATTGTTAGAGCTTTACAAAGACGTGATGATCGACACCAGCAACGATAAAATTTAGCCAGGGATGATAATGAACGCATACATCAGGAATGCGAGACTTTATTACTAATAGAAAGGGAGAGAGTAAATGAAATACGACAGCAAGAAACCGAAGAACAACACCAAGCTCGGTTGGAGTCTGATCGACTTCGGTAGTTTCTCAATAGAATGTCGATTTCATCTGAAGATTCAGATTATTTACAATACCCTGAATTGAGAAAGAATAAAGTGCGTTTACATATTCACCAAGGATTGACTATGCTTCATTTTCATTTATACGTTTTGTTAGGCTTTATGTTAGTTTCTCCTCTGTGTAAGTCAGCTATCCATTGTTCCAAACCAGTTTATATCGAATGTTGCCTTCAAAGAAGCATTATAAGGTATTTCGATCTACAAATTATTATAATTTAAGGAATAAAAAACCACGCGGACGAAGTCGCGGGCATCAGCTAGTAATGTAATAAATATACAAGTCTGTGTGAATGTTTGTTATAACGTATCTCCGTAACTACTTATATAGAAGAAATTTACTGTATAAATAGATCTAGAATAATCTATAGTTATGCATTTATAAATAAATAATACAAATAGGTTAATCTTATTTTGTTTTTTCTTCTGAGAGGGTTAAAGATGGTGGTCAAGTAAACAAACTTTACAATCCTTTTTAAACCTCTCGGGAAAATGTTATTCCTTTTTTGGATTGAGTCAAAACGCGGTTGAAATAAACTACAAAGTTACTTAATAATCAAACAAGTTTTTTTATTTTTACTAAATTAACACGCGTTAATAGCAATATTTTCCGAGGGAGTGCAATATATATCTGCGACAAAAAATTCCTGGTTTGCATTTTCACTCAAAACATGGCAAAAATACACGTTTATTTAAATAATGAAACACGTGCATACTTATTATCACTACATCGCTACATGGTATCAAACAAAATCGCTTTCTCTGTCCCTATATCCCTATGTACCTTTGTATGTCTAAATCTCTGATTTTGATGCGGTTTTTTTAATAGATAGAGTGATTTAAGAGGAAGGTTTATACGTATAATAAAACGGTGAGAAGCCGAAGCGGGTCGCTAGTAATTTATATTACATATATAAATACATAATACGCATAAGTTAATCTTTAAATTTTGTTTTTTTTTCCTCTGAGAGGTTTAAAAAAGTCGTAAAGTAAACAAACATTATTAAGGATGTATAATCCTTTTTAATCCTCTCGGGTAAAAAATGTTATTCCTTTTTGGATTCAGTCAAAACTGGGTTCAAAAAAACTGCAAAGTTAATAATTATTTATTTTTACCAAACTACCACAGCGTGTGCAATAAATTTCTGAAATTTTTTTGACATAAAAATATTCCTTGGTTCTTTTACTCTAAACATGATAAAAATACACCTTTATTTAAATAATGAAACAGGTTATACTGGGGACGCTACCGACTGGTATTGACATGGATCAATTGAGCTACCTTTAGACTGTTTGCAACCGTCTGCAGTTAGCTCAATGGTTTCAATTGTAAATACTTGTTGTAATTTTTCTATTCCTTGCTTGTAATTTTCGTTGTTAATAAAGATTCTGGTTATACTTATTATAATAATAATACATTATTCAAACAAACAAATAACCGCATGCCCTAAAATTCAAATTCGAACTTACTTTTGCAATCCGTCCCTCCAAAACGTGCCCTCCTCATCATAGAATCAAACGTATTATACTCAGTCTTCGATACCCATATTATTCTCTGTTAGACATATAAATTTCCATACGGGCGAAGCCGTAGGGCACAGCTAATAAAGACCTTGTGGCGAATAAGCGAAGGTCCACCTGCGACGCAGGAGTTTTCGGATTTGATTCCCGCTTCCAAGTAATCAAACCGAAACCAACAAATGTTTGTTGGATTTGAAAACATTTTTCCCTAGTTCTGGGTTTTTTAAATATGTACTTTATTATAAAATATCCATCTATGTTGTGTATAATTATGTCATAAATAAAAATAATGCTGGAAAATCCACACAGCATCACGTTATGGGAAGGTAGTACTTACTAGATGACTGATTTACTACTTTTTTTACTAACAGCGCCTCAGGATTTCAACCGCGTAATTCCCGTTCCTTTTTGAATTCCGGGATAAAATATAAGGGATATGTTATTCCAGATTATAATCTATCTTTTTGCCAAATTTCATCCAGATCCGTTTCGTAGTTTTTGCGTGAAAAGTGCCAAAAATCCATCCATCCATCCATCCATACTTACAAACTTTCGCGTTTATAATATGCTTATATAGGATTTTTAACGAAAATAATATTAGTAGGATTGTGATATTACCTTAAAATTACCTTAATTACCTACTTATATTTTTTTTTTGAGTTCAGACATCATGATCAAACGATGAAGAAATTTAAAGAACATGTTATAAAAAGAAATTGTAAACATAAAATTCCCGACACGATTGGTTATTTAAATACCTACTTATGCATTGTGAGTATGAGAAACTTACGACGTCATCAAAACCTGTTCTGTAAACATAAAAACATAACTTCACTTCACTTAACTACTATTGGCTGATCGCTGGCTTCCTTCACAGCAGTTGAGTCGCGAGGTTCGTGCGCACGCGTCGATAAAGTAAAAGAAATTTTTTTCAACTTCAATTTAGCTCTTTTAAACTTTTTTGTGATTCTTTCACCGCAAGATGATGGAAAAGTCCCAAATACCGTATGACACGTAAGTTTTTAGTTTAATTTGAGTTATTTTTTATTTTCGTCAGTCTTTTGTTAATTTGCAAATGGCGGTGTTTATGTTTGAATTGCATGCGCGTGATTCGTGTTCTATGTTTGAAAACTTTGCAGTTTTGAAATCTGGATTTTTCTAAGTGTGTTTTTTATCATTGGAGAATTTTATGTACATACCTACCAAGGTATTTATCTTGTTACATAAATACATTATACTACTTTAGTACCATTATTAAAGGTAGGTAGGTACTAGGTGTGTAACTGAGTACAACTAATTACTATAATATAGGTACAGATGTAGTAGGTATATTTTTAAATAATTAAACTATTCAATCAATTAATCCATCCAATACGCTTAGTAGGTACTTCTGACCTACCTTCACCGGTTTGATAATGTAAAAAAATATCGAGAACTCAACTGACTGTACCTTGGATCTTACACATTACGAAAAAGAATGAGACGTATATGTTCCGTGTAAAGAACCATTCATTAAATCAATCAAAACCATTTGAAAACCTAAAATCGAGGTAGTGTGTTAAAAGGATTCCAGAAGCCTACGGTATGAAACTATTCTACCGTCCAATTATACAAATACAAATTTATTTAAGTTTTTTAAACTTACGCGATCAGAACACATTAACACGGGATGTCATCCCGTGACCACGGCAGTGTGTAAACCTGTCGAAACGTCGGGAAAAATAGGTAAATAAACGCGATAAATACCCGTACATAAATATTTATAATAAAATTATTTAAGTATTTAACACAGTAAAGTTACATTTAGGAATACATTAAAATAGTAATTACGAGCTAGCTATGATAGAGGGTAGGTATGTCTAATGAATTAGAATTAGAATCGGTCCAGTCGTTTCGGAGTTAATCCCGTATAAACAGACAGACAAAAAGAAACAAAAATATTTGAAATAAATCTAAATTAGCTAAATTAAACTTCTTACATCTTCCGAACTCGGTTTATTGCATTTTTTTATTGAACAGTAATTTGACCCCTACAATTTTATTGTATTACTAGCAGCGCGTTTTCTCGTTCCCGTGGGAATTCCGGGATAAAATATAGCCAATGTGTTATTCCATGTGGCCTATGAGTTCATGCCAAATTTCATCCAGATCCGTTCAGTAGTTTTTGCGTGAAAGAGTAACAAACATTCATCGATCCATTCATACTTACAAACTTTCGCGTTTATAAACTTAGTAGTATTTTGTATAGATTATTGCGAAACTGGAACTTATTTCTGCCAGAAGTAAAGGCGGTTAAGTATCTATCTAAAAACGTGGCAATCAATTAATTTCATAATGCATTTATCATGTACAGTGCTGCAATTGGTTCTTTGCTATAAATTCGTTTGTTATTTCTGGTAATTTCATACAAATGTAAAACGACGTTTTCTAGGAAATACACGTTAGCGAATACAATAGCTATGTTGTTGTCGTAATGGCGTCCTTTTTAACCGGACGCTTCATAATAAGTGACTTCTGATAAGGCTCACAGAATAGATAAACAGTCATGACATGACTCTCTTAATTAAAAATAATAAATAAACAATGCTGGACAATCCACAAAGCATATTCTGGCCCCAAGCTAAGAAGTGAGAATAGGTACTTAATGACTTATAAGTATACTTAATACAATACATTACATACATATTTTTTTATAAAATCAAAATTTACATAAAAGAAATTGAAACCTCGTTCATGTAACTTCACATAAGTAACATAATTGTCGTCGTGGAACTGAATCCGCAAAAGGACTTGAACCCGCACTATTTTGTGTTCCGTTCTGTGCCAGAGACTTCCACTACGCCGCAAAGGTTGTGTACTTATGTACGTACTCAAACCCATTGATACTTATTACCATGTATACATAATATAATCACAAACTAAAATTTGCGGGTAGGTATAACATTTATGCATTTTGTGGCATAAAAAAATGGTGGCCTTGCGCATAAAATGTCATTTAAATCGAACAAACAGACAAGAATATTTTATACATAAACTAGCGACCCGCCCCGGCTTCGCACGGTTTTATTATACATACATATAAAACTTTCTCTTGAATCACTCTATCTATTAAAAAAAAACCGCATTAAAATCCGTTGTGTAGTTTTAAAGATTTAAGCAGTCAAAGGAACATAATGATAATATAGGGACAGAAAAAGCGACTTTGTTTTATACTATGTAGTGATGTTGCATAAAGGCTTATGTTCACCTAAAGAATGTAGCTTCGTCGCGTCGGTCATTAGTCATTACTCATTACTTATCTGAGTATACTCTGACTTATCCCGCGGGTTCAGTTGATCTATATCATCATCATCAGCCTTAATTAGTCCACAGCTGGATATGGGCCTCCCCTAATGAGCGTCATAGCGCCCTGTCTTCAGCTAACCAGCATCTTCATCATTCATTTGATCTTTTAATATTTTGAATCGGCTAACTGATCCCATACATACATTTTATGATGTGTATAGACGCGTAAAAAAGTGTTTCGACTTTAGTTTAACGAAAACAACATCGCATCCTTCAACTGCGAACAGATTTATGAGATGAAAAGTAGCTTGTGTGTTACTCCAGGACTAGAACTACGTCTGTTCAGAATTTCAGCCCGATTCGTTCAATTATTTTTGAGTCAAAGAGAACAATCATCCATCCATACAAACTTTCGCGTTTATAATATAAGTAAGGATGAAGCCAGTTATCAAAATATTTATCCATTCACTACTCCGTCGTGTAAACAATTTAATTTTTTTACACGGTTTGTACTTACTTGGAACGTGTTTAAAAACATCTAGATGTTTGTTTTAATAATAATAATAATAAAGTCATTTATTTCGGACAACATTAGAACAAGTAAAAAGATCTTATATAACTTATTCTACGGTCCATATCAATATATACCTTAAAACTAAAATACATATTCAAGTATAAAAACTAATAACTAATGGATGCGCGTGGTCGCCGGCGTGTCTCGGCGCGGGGTGTCATGTGATAGGCGGCCCTTGAACCGCCGGAACTTCACCCCTTTCGGCCAGAAGTCAGGGCTCATGAAGGTCTTAAACATTTCCGTCGGGACCCTCACCATAAATGAGCCGAAGCTAACATTATGACGAGAGTCCAGCTTCTCGACCCTCAATTTGATTCCGTTTTGCAAACATCTTTACCGTCAACATCAATAGTTGAAGTACTCAGTTGTGGGTCAGTTTTATTAGAAGTATAGGTACCTAAATAGTTTTCCAATTGTTTACTGGTTTTTGGTTACATTTGGGTTCATGAACACAGCAATATTATACCAGGTACCTATATTATACTTTGTAACCTAACAATAAAAATATAAAATTAGAATAATTAACTAATCAAATAAAAACTTATTAATGTTCTTATTCTACTTATGTACTAATATTATAGATGCGAAAGTTTGTATAGATGTATGGATGGATGGATGTTTGTTCCTCTTACACGCAAAAAACTACTGAACGGATCGGGCTGAAACTTGGAAAAGACGTAGTTCTAGCCCTGGAATAACATAAAGGCTACTTTTCATCCCATAAATTAGCTCCCATGGGATAGAAATAGCCTTGAGCACCGCGGGCAGATGCTAGTTATGTATATGTATATAATCATTTTGTTTGGGTACATTATTCAAACTAAAAATCGTTCACGGACCCTTGATAAAAGGACTCAAAGTGATTTTGAAGTCTCAAAACGGTCGAGAAGATTTTTTTATCATGAATATAAGTTAGTTTTAAATGTTGCATGCGATTTTCTATAAATTTGGATATCGTAACCGGTCAAGCTTGTTGTTTCTAATATAATATATACGACATTTTGATACACATGTTTTTTTAGAAAATAAACATGTTTAGCTTCTTATCAGAAATCATTTTGTACATCTGTGAGTACCTATAGTTGCCATTTGCTTAGTGATAGACTGCCCACGCAAAGTTATTTTATAAGGTCTTCCTCTAAATCACTACATAGTATAAAACAAAGTCGCTTTTTCTAACCCTATTTCCCTATGTCCCTTTGACTGCTTAAATCTTTAAAATTACGCAACGGATTTTGATGCAGTTTTTTAATAGATAGAGTGATTCAAGAGGAAGGTTTAATTAAACGTATAATAAAACCGTGCGAAGCCGGGACAGGTCGCTAGTACATTATAAAACTAGTTTTCTATTTGGATAATCAGGTTTTGCTTTGAACTACTTTCAAAAACAGTTTAATGAATTCGCAGGTAATTCATGTTTAACTGATGTTTTCCTGTTATTTTGCAAATATCAATTTTCTGTGAAAATCCAGTTGAAACTGGTTTCAACAAGGTATATTCAGGTAAAAAAGCATTTCAAATACTTAAAGGTGATTAAGCAGTAATACTTATTCATCTAAAATCTAAATGAAGTTATATATGACGTTGTTACTTATTCTTACTCCTACTACTCCTTTCGTAAGTTTTTTACAAACTTTGTTATTGATTATTAATTTATTATTTTTTTGAAAAAAAATAACTAAGTAAGTAACTGAAATATAGAAAAAAAAACTGAAAGTTTGGGCAATTAAAATGTATATCAAAATAGAATTGAAATTGAGACTAATATTGCATTTGTTATGCTAATAAAAATATACGAATGTTACAAAGGAGAAAAAAATCAAAATCTTGTTTGGTGTACCTAATCCTTATTATGTAAGTAAATTATAAACGCGAAAGTTTGTATGGATGCATAAATTTATGAATGGATGGATGTTTGTTCCTATTTCACGCAAAAACTACTGAACGGATTGGGCTGAATTATTATAAGTCAGTTCAAACGGGATAGAAATAGCATTACAACCTTTCCATAGAAATAACGAGTGTGAAGCGGGCAGAAGCAAGTTATAAAATAAATAATTTTGTTCACAGCATGTCAACGACCTCCACAGCCAGCAGCTCGGGGTCAATGCTCGATAAATGCTGCTGCTGCATCCCCTTGAGGGTTGGATGCTTCATTCTCGGATACATCAGCTTGGTGAGTGATCTCCCTACATCTCTTACGATACTCTGTATCACTAAGAACAAAAATACAAATACGAAATAATTTATTCACCAAAAGAAATACATACGACTCTCAATGTAATAAAAGGTGTATTGTTACAATTTAAGAAGTATATTACCAAATATCCATTACGAATGTAAAAAAATACCAAATATAGAACTAAAATTACTGGGAACTAATGGGAACATTAAAATAAGTTATAATATCAAGAAACAAAGGCCAGAGCATTCTAATAAGTTATAATATCAACAAATTATAGGCTGAAATATTCTAATAATTTGTAAAATCTACACACATGAGCCAGAACATTCTCAGAAGTTAATATCAACAAACATAGGGCTGAACATTCTTGTATGTTATAATACCAACAAAAAGAGGCCAGTACATTTTAAAAAGTTATAATATCAACAAACATAGGCCAGAACATTCTTATAAGTGATAATAACAACAAACATAGACCAGAACATTCTAACAAGTTCAGATCAGGGACAGGGACAGATCAGGGTTTTTTGCATGTTACCTTAAAGATTATAAAAATGTTTTCATGTCCCTTTGTTTTTATTTAGAATCGAAAGCGTTTTATTAAAAATGTGCCAAATTCAAGAAGTAAAGTCATCTTCATAGTCTAATCTGCCTTCATTTATACCAAGAAATTCTTCTTGAGCATCTTTTGGTAGTTGCAAAACATGACCAGAATCCATCAGTGGTCATTACAACTAATGATTTTTTGGTCATGCGCCATTGCGCCATATTGGGAATTCTGACTTAACGTCTGTAATATCAGTAAAATTCTGTTGCTTCTTTTAAATCTTAAACAATGATAACCATGATTTACAATAGGACTCAGATTTCCGAAGACCAAGGACAAAGTTCATTGTATTCTTTTACAAAATATTTTACGCATAATGGCTAATTTAAATTGAGACTGGCTACTGTGGCCGAAAATACTGTTAAAAGTACGTCGCGTACAAAAATCTTATTTAACTCTCAAAACAACATACAACTCCAATGTTTCTCAAAACAATCATTTTCCAGTTCGTAAACACAGTTCGCACCATCTTCTTCTTGGGAATCACACTATACTGCGGGTTGGAAACCCACGGGTACACTTCTGTCGATGATGATACACTCCGCAATGAGCCCAGCATCAAGCAGCAAGTTATGGATGAGGAGACAGTTCAGATCTTGGGCTGGACCTTAGTCATCGTCACCATCTTCGATCTCATCTGGTTGGCGATTAACATTGCTTGCTTGGTTGGCGTGCACAAGGTAAGGATAATTTTTGTCAATTGACTATTGAGATAATAGCCAGATAATTTTGTACTTTTGAATTTATGGTCTATTCTCTAAACTATTATGGGTTGGTTGAAATTACAGAGATACACTATTACTAAGTCTATTTACAAATTCAAAGACAAAGAAAGTATTTTCGCAGATTTTTCCGTCAATTGTAAACTTATTCATTTGCTATTTATAAAGAATTACATAATTATCCCGCGATGTTATCATAAAAAAGAAAACATTGTCAGAGATTAGTGGGGCAAAACATATTAAACAGTGTACTTAAATATAAAAAAAATTACGTCGATTATTGTTTTTTTATACAAATTACTATTCAGTCTGGTGCATATAAAATTAAACTGTTACTATATGAATTTCAATCAAAGTTCTTGAGTTTCTATATTGAAATGGGAGTCCTACTTGAACTTTGGTAACAATTAATGAATCTAAACAAAAAAGATCTCGACTCCGCTGTAATTTGCATTTTATTATTAAGTATTTCAATTATTTGGGTCCCAAGTCGAGAATCAAACCGTAACCTCCTGCGTCGCAGATAGGCCTTCGACCACCGTGCCACATCGTTTGTTGTTGTTAATTGTTAACTTATACTCGAGCCAAATCTGATGTGAAATATTTGTAAACAAACCAAAATAATTTAACTTCAATTAAGTATACTTATTTTATATTTTTTTTCTTGACTCGCTAGTTTTAGGTTTGTTTACGCACGCAGTAGAATTTGTTAAACATTAAATAATATGGTTTTTTTATTCAAAAAAATTACATTAAATTCACATTATTATGCTGTATACGCAGTTTACATAAACCTTCTTGTCAATATGAAATCTTCAAAAAGTATTGATAACAATCTGAAGCTCCACGTCCAACCTTTTTATTTTATTATTGTTAACAATCATTTAACATTGATATTTGATGGAGTACAATGAACAGGATACATTTTGGGGGAGACCTATGTCCAGCTTTAGACTAATATAAGCTGATAATGATGATGATTTTGAACGGGATAGCCTTATAGCACAGTAGGAAAACGCCATAAGCAGATTCAAAAGGTCAAAGAGTATGACATTTACAACTTACTGTGAGTTATAATCAAAGAAAGCATAAAAAGAATAACATTCGCTTGTTTATTTATGGGTCTTAGTCGTGTCGAGGTTCGTGATTCTACGAGAATTTTAATGCAAAAATTTATAATGGGATTTTGTTGAAGGTTTTCCTCATGCGCTCGTTTTTGTGTTCTGAATTTTTTGTACTGTTGGAAACACTTTCTTGATTCCCGTCTTGAGTTTCATCCTTATTATTATTATACTGAAGGAGATTTAATAATAATGGACAATCCACACAGCATTATCTAGCTAGCCCCTGATTAAGCAATGCTTGTGTTTTGGGTATAAGATGACTGGTATACTAAATACAATATATCACATGGATATTTTTGTGATAATAAGAAAACTATACAAACTAGACTCTCTCTTCCAACAAACCCTATTGGGCCAAACTCTAGCCTATGCTATAAACTGTGTAGTTTTAAGTTGCTTTTTGTTTTATTTGATCTGTACAGAATTAAGAATCAAGTTTTGTAAGTATATATGAATATGCATAGATAGAATGTATTGAGGCTCCGACTGCAATAAATTAAAGTCGGATGAGGGGTCATAAAAGTGGTCGCAATTGACCATTTCCTACTGCATAGTGTATGTTGTTGAACTTTTAAAGTGGCGATGAGTATAGACCACGCCTAGCTTCACGTCTTCTCTTCTTCTCGTGATATTTCACGTCTTCTCGTCTTCTCGTGATATTTATTACATATAAAAAGTAGCACCAGATTTATCTGATTTAACATTTATTAACTACGAAATCCAAAAATCCAGAAATTACAATAAAGAAAATAGAAAAAACTAGAACTACTAAATCTAATTGTTTCTATTATTTGATTATAAACATGTTCATGTTTCAGAAACGCTCGGGCCCCATCAGAGTGTTCGTCGGTGTTGCCACCGTGCGCCTGCTACTTACCCTGACTGGATACATGTACGCTTGGAGCTCAGACCAGGGAGCCAATCCCCACATCATCGTGGCACACTGCTTGGACCTCAGTAAGTACCTAAATAATAAACCAGCAGCGCATCGCGGTTTCACCTGCGTTATTACCGTTCCCGTGGGAATTCCGGAATAAAATATAGCCTATGTGTTATTCCAGACTATAAACTATCTCTGTGACAAATTTCATCCAGATTCGCGTTCAGTAGTTTTTGCATGAAAGAGTAACAAACATTCATCCATCCATCCATAATTACAAACTTTCGCGTTTATAATATTAGTAGGACTATACGTTAGTAAACCATTTATTTGGCACAAAAATATACGCATACATACTTTTGGTTACTGATTAACTGATTATTATTGTCTCTTCAGTATGTTGTCGAGTTGTATTCGTACTATCTACCAAAGTCTATTAAAATTGTTCATAAGTATTGACCTATAACATAGTACGAATACAACTTGCCTTTTCAATTATAACAGCTTAAATATTAGATGGTATATAAGAAAAGGGCTTTCCACATAGTGCATGCCCACAATACAAAACATTGTTGATATAATATTCACCAAAAATGATATATGCGTATGTATTATAGATATATAATCTATACTTATAATAAAACTGTAACAGGTCCAATTCTGTACATTGAAGATATTTTGAAAATTTTTTTTGGAGGTCTCTCTATTATCGATACTCAAGCCAAAACTTTAATTTTTTTCATTCATGTCTGTCTGTCTGTCTGTCTGTCTGTCTGTCTGTCTGTCTGTCTGTCTGTATCGTAAACGCGTATCACGCCGAAACTACTTGATGGATTGAAATGAAACTCGGCATGATTATAAGTCAAACTACGAGGAAGGACATCGGATACTTTTTATCCCGGAATTCAGTAAGGTTCTCATGGGAGAGGGTATGAAAGTAAAATTCCTTTACCGCGCATCACGCCGAAACTGCTGAATGAGTTGGAATGAAACTCGGGACGATTTGAGTTCATAGTACAAGGAAGGACATGGGATACTTTTTATCCCGGAAATTTGGTAAGGTTCCCCTGGGAGAGAGGGTGAAAGAAAAATTTCTTTAACCACGCATCATGACGGAATTGGATGAATTCGAATGGAACTCGGGACGATTGGACATGGGATACATTTTATCCCGGAATTCAGTTTGGTTCCCCTGGGCTATACGGGTTTTCAAAAGCAGCGTCGTTCAGTGATGCTGTGAGAAATTTTTGAAAACCCGTTTAGCCCAGGGGAACCAAACTGAATTGAACTGATAAACGTGTAAGTTTGTAAGTATGAATGGATAGATGAATGGATAGATTGATAGATGGATGGATGTTTGTTACTCCTTCACGCAAAAGCTGCTGAACGGATCTGGATGAAATTTAGCACAGAGATAGATTATAAGCTGGAATAACACATAGGCTTTATTTTATCCCGAAAATCCCACGAGAAAGGGAAATACGCAAGTAAAATAGCGAGTACTCGAAATACTAATCATGCGCAGACGAAGTCGCGGGCACCAGCTAGTACTTATAATAAAACTGTAACAGGTCCAAATCTGTACATTGAAGATATTTTGAAAATTTTTTTTGGAGGGCACTATTATCGATACTCAAGCCAAAACTGTAATTTTTTTCATTCATGTCTGTCTGTCTGTCTGTCTGTCTGTCTGTCTGTATCGTAAACGCGCATCACGCCGAAACTACTTGATGGATTTAAATGAAACTCGGCATGATTATAGGTCATACTACGAGGAAGGACATAGGATACTTTTTATCCCGGAATTCAGTAAGGTTTTCATGGGAGAGGGTATGAAAGTAAAAATCCTTTACCGCGCATCACGCCGAAACTGCTGAATGAGTTGGAATGAAACTCGGGACGATATGAGTTCATACTACAAGGAAGGACATGGGATACTTTTTATCCCGAATTCGGTAAGGTTCCCCTGGGAGAGAGGGTGAAAGAAAAATTCTTTAACCAAGCATCACGACGGAAGTGAATGAATTCGAATGGAACTCGGGACTATTGGACATGGGATACATTTTATCCCGGAATTCAGTTTGGTTCCCCTGGGCTATACGGGTTTTCAAAAATTTCTCACAGCATCTGAACGACGCGTGTCGTACACACGCGTCGTTCAGATGCTGTGAGAAATTTTGAAAACCCGTATAGCCCAGGGGAACCAAACTGAATTGAACTGATAAACGCGTAAGTTTGTAAGTAGGTATGAATGGATAGATGGATGGATGTTTGTTACTCTTTCACGCAAAAACTGCTGAACGGATGAAACTTGGCACAGAGATAAAGGGAATTACTCAAGTAAAATAGCGAGTACTCGAAATACTAATCATGCGCAGACGAAGTCGCGGGCACCAGCTAGTAATAAAATAAAGGTATACCCAATACTTCAGCCAATAGAGCTTCTTGCTTGCGGTTAGGGCTACATGATGAGTATATAATATATAAAGTATAAGTAGTAATGTTGTGCCGACCCCACTTAGCGTGGGATAAGGCCCGGAAGAAGAAGAAGAAGAAGTAGTAATCTTGGTATTCCCTTTTAGTAAATTTTTTCAGAGAATAAGTAGGCAGGAATGTCGCTAAATGTTAGCCGAGTCACCGTATCCGTCATTTATTTAATGTTTACAATCTGTACAAGTCAAAGCGAATTCCACAATGAGTCTTCCATGTTTATGCGCTTAACCCAAACATCATTTTCATTCAGTTGGTTCTCATAACACGAACTCTGCAGTTTGATTATTTGACTTCAATTGTTGAACTGGAGTTCATATTTTTGACATGAGTAATTGCAGGTTATTACTACAACTCAATACCCAGTGCTGGTCCCTAATAATTTTTGTTAGTCAGTTCTGAAATTAAGGTTTTTTAACCGTCATGGCCGAGCGCTCATTGACGGAAAAAATTTACCATCGGATGTCATTGTTATGGATTATCAGCACGTTCCTAAAACTGCTAAATCGGTTTATAGTTTTTTTAAACACGCCATAATATAAATCAATAGATATACTTAGTAAGTAAAGAGTTACATGGATGGATGGATTCCGAGAGTCTAATTATAGCATGCTTGAAGATATAAAAGTTGTTTTGCCGATCAAGTGGCCACTGGCATAATATGACACGAAATTGTCCGTCACGGCATTGTGTGTCGACCTTGACTTGTCAACAACACCATTCATACATATCGTTTTGTTCGTAAGCAGAGAATTTGTATGAGATATTGTGTTCCAGATGTAATATCAACGGTAGGAAGAATAGGTAATTGTTTCGAGCAGGAATTTGAAACTTACTGGTCTAAAATCTGTCTAAAATTTATAATTAGGAATTGGTTGACGACCGAGATGTGGCGCGGTGGGCTAAGATCCGCCTGTGACGCAGGAAGTTGCGGGTTCGATTCCCGCCTCGGAACAAATTTGTGTACGATCTGCAGAAATTTGTTTCATCGGTCTGGGTTTTCACTATGTGTAATAAACAAAACCTCTATCTATGTTATACAATGTATTAAATATACCTATCAGTTATCTAGTACCATAACACAAGCTTTGAGTAGCTTCCTTTAGGGCTAGATAGTGCTGCGTTGACTGTTCAGCATCATATTATCTAAAATCTAAACTTGTGTCCCTATGTGAGTGACATTGTCAGTTTGACAAAACCGTCGCATGCTCGCACTTGTGGAAATTCAGCCAACAGGAGCTAATGTAGCACAACCACTTAGGTATTTTTTCATTATAATTCCAAAGGAATTTCCTAAATTCACACTTTAAACCTATCATAAGCTTTTTAATGCATCTGTAGTAGTTTCATTTTGTCCATTTTCGGAAGAGATACGAAAACAGAGTTTGATGCCCACCAAGAGCAACTTCCTATCTCTTTAGTAACTAGTTTAGCTTCTGTTTGCACCTTAATTTACCTACAAACAGATGCTAGGTAAGCAATATATCAGAATTACTCAACCGCAGGCCGTGCTAATCAATAGCCGGACAGTGTGCTAGATTGCATAACATCCGCTCTGACGACCACATTACCTGACACGGCAAACTTTTGAGGAAATGTAGATTTATGGATATTTTGTCTTTAAAATATATAAATGGTAACATGTTTAGTAGTTTTGGCTGCGGCTACTTCTCAACAGAAGGACGTTATGAAAGGTGGAGGTTCTCGATACGTTTTTTTGTGTATCAGAACTTTGACTAGTTGAACCGATTTTGATAAATCTTAGTTGGTGCTTTTCTTGTGATAATATATAAGTTTGATTAAGATCTTACTTGTAGTTTTTGAGTTATCGTACTTATATTATAAACGTGAAAGTTTGTTAGGATGGATGGATGTTTGTAACTCTTTCACGCAAAAACTACTGCACGGATATGGATGAAATTTGGCACAGAGATAGATAATAGTCTGGAATAACACATAGGCTATATTTTATCCCAGAATTCCCACGGGAACGGGAAATACGCTGGTGAAGCCCCGAGGCGCTACTAGTCCTTTATAATACGTATTTTATTGCCTTCGATTACATTGATGATCTTCATATTATAACTTTAAAGAATTGGAAATCGGTTTGTATAGTTTTGCAACTCTCCAAATCAATTTCATATATTTGAATCGCTCCATTTTTCCCCGTAAACATAATAACTGTTTATAAAAGATACTAAAATAACAGCTTGTTAAAATATGCAACGTTGAAAAACAGTGCTTGTTTGTTAACGTTCTTTCACCTGTAGATAATATGGAACATCTGGCTTTAGTACATAATTGAAAATGGAGAATTTTATTGTAAATTTTTTTTCTATCCCATGCAAACTGATTTATGGAATGAAAAGTATGTAGCCTATTTTGTAATGCCAGGGCCAAAACTACGTCTATTCAAAATTTCAACCCGATCCCTTCAGTAGTATTTCCGTGCAAGTGGAACAAACATCCTTACATTCATACATCTATACATCCATTTCACGTTTATAATATTACATAGTAAGAAATGTAAATATAACATAACATTTGAAGGAGCAAAACTCCATAATAAACTACCAAAATACATTAAAGAATCCACTGGTTTTCAAAAAAACATATGAAAAAATTAGTGTAGAATAACATAAAATTTTATTTTATTTAACTTTAAACCTGTAAAATGTCAACCATTAAAATAACACATATAATTCTGTACATTAGGTACTAAGCAAAAATAATGTTTCTATATAAGTGAATGTTTATATGTTATTTGAGAAATAAATGTCTTTAACCACAGATATCTCGATAGAAGATAATTGAACCAAAAACAAAAGAATCATAGAACAGTTGAATAAAATTTAACGTTTACAACTCAAAACATAATCCATGCGAGAGAAGTCACGAGCGGTTAGATAGTATATTGGCATTAGTTGAGATGTTCAGTTAACCAATTATGGTAATTTTGTGCGCATTGATTTACGCAAATTGCTAGACTACGTTTGATTAACTAGGTACAGTACTGTAGTAATCTAATAGACAATAGAGTCATACGGCTAATTTAAACTACTATTTCTGCATTGATGCAATGATCAAGATAAAAAATCTATTCCATTTTTTATCTCGTCGTGATACCTTAATGATGCATTGTTATAATTTACTCACAGAGTATTGAATTTAATATTTTTATATTCATGAAAACAATCATCTTCTTACGCCTTGGTTGCCTGGCAGAAATCGCTTTAAGTGATAGGCCACCAATGCCATAGCTTACTATAGGTTATGTTTAAGTAAATACTGTATTGTAATAAAGTATTATTATTTAAAAGTGATTAGGTATTCAGGTCTTACTATTTAATATGAAAAATAATAATAACTGTCCTGGAAAGAATATAAAATATGTTATCTCTACTTAAAGTCGGATTGTTTACACCCAAGAACGGTTAAAACGCTTCCATAAATCATTGAATATAAGCCCCAATAAACGTTTCATTCATTCACTCATTCAATAAGACCATTGTGTACATTATATTTATCGCGTGAACCTTTTTGTTTCAGCCCTCACCGCATACTTCATCTTCGTGTACTACATGTATGCAGTCAGGCTGGAGAAAGAGGCAGCGGCGGCTTCAGCTATGCCCCAACTGCCTCGTGTCCAGATCCATGACGTTTCCTTCATCTACCCCTCGAAGATCGATAAGGAGCATCTTGTACTCTAAGATCTCATCAACTTTAATATTTTTGAATGAAATGGTTCATGTTCATTCGTTCTATAGTTCATTCAACAAAGCTTGTTCATTTATCGTCACGAATTGGACAACAAAACAAACATTGTAATAGAAGTTTTTGACATTAGTTTTTCATTCATTCTATTGTTCATTCAGCAAAGCTTGTTCTTTATTCCTCCAGAATCGGCCAATAGATTTAGCCATAAGCTTTAAAAAGTCATTTTTAACAGAAGATGCTAATTGTCCATTTTATTTAGAATGAATGACTTCAATCATTTCATTCGCAATAGCTTTTGTTTGTTTTTAAATTTTAGTTAGTGCTTGAATTACCTATTTTTTATCTCAAAATTTATAAAGGTTTTTTATTGGATAACTATGAATCTTAGAGTAAAGTGAGTCATTCGTCAACTCACACCATAAATCTTGTACCAACTGGTGTGAGTCGACGAATCGTAAAAAATATTATTTTCGCAGTAGTTCTATGTTTAAAATCAGGGTATTTTTTTACTGTTTGTTGTACAATAAACAAATAGACTAAAGACCAATATTAATGGGCGATCAAATAAGGATTCAGAAATTATTTATAAGGAAAACATTATAGTATTTTTTTTTGAAAAGAGCAAGGAATATTTTTATTTTAAGGAAAACATCAGTTCGGATTTATTATCGTAAATTAAATTGAATTTTCGTTAGTACCTACAGTTTTCCAGTGTAGGTACTTATTTGTATGTGAAGGCTGTGAAAGCAAAAATTGTGTTATGTTTTATAGTAAAATGAGTATCTGATTTCACCTGTGTTTTTATTCATGCTGAAGATACTTACATTAATTAATTAATGGGATAAAAACTTTAGTAAAAAAGAAAATTAAAATCAAGGAAAATAAACCAATTAAAAAGAAGGAAGTATAAAAATTTCTACAGTTAGCTCTTAGCAATACAGTTACTTAACTGTAGACGGTTGCAAACAGTCTAGAGGTAGCTTAACTGATCCGTATAAGTATCAGTCGTTGCGTCTCCAATACGCTGACTGCATTACCACGCTGTATGGCTATGCTGATAGTCATAATCATAACTTGTAGGTGCTCTGTTACTACATTAACTAGCTACGCCCCGCGGCTTCGCCCGCATCGAACTTTTTGTGTCAAATATCAAAAATGTATTGCACGCCTCCTAGGGGTAGTTTTGTGATAGTAAAAAATAGGTGTTTAATTTTTATACTTTGCAGTTTATTTATACCGAGTTTTGTGTGAATCAAATCAAGGAACAGTAATTTTCCATACAAACTTTACCACCTTATTTAAACCCCTCAGAGGTTAAAACTATAATATTCTGTGTTATTCTAGGTCCTAAACTATTTACCTACATACCATACACATTTCATTTAAACAACTTAAGTAGGTAAGTACGGAGATTACTTCCATATAACAAACATTCACACAGACTTTCCCATTTATTATAATAGTAAAATAATAAGCCCCATTTAACATTATAAGGAAGGTACGAAGTAGGTAGGTACCTAAATAATAGAGGATGAATAAATTCAGAGCAATCAGATTGAATATATTTCCATTGAAATAAGTAGGTAAGTCCATCCAACGAGGTTGCTTTTTAAAATGCAGAAGAGGTTTTCCAAAATGGCGACCGTCTTAAGATTACTACCACGCTTCCATTAAAAATATACGTTCCAAATTTAAATAAGACAGTCACGTCGTTGTCAGTTTTCTCGATCTCGGCAAAATTAAATGTCAACAGGAATAAAACCTTTTTATATTTGATTCGAAAGCAGTGAAATTGGAGGGCAAATAATTTGATTAAGCAAACTTGGCAACACCAGATTTATAGTAAGGCGCGTTTTCCCTTAGGCCTGTGTTATTGAATTTTATATTTTAAAATCCAATATGAGCTAGATTTAACGTGATTTACTATCATTGTCCCGTGATAAAATGCCAATCCATGCCATAGATCTACAAAATACATCCACGGCCTTCACAAGAACCGGTTGGATTCTACAGTCAGATGTCAGCTTCGAAAGGTTGTCAGTGTTTTTTTTTAACTAGCTAGCTCTCTTGGACGAACGAAATCATACTCCCAAATCAAATTCTACAACTTTGCGACTAGAACCCTTGTATGTATTTATATTTATCTTTTACTTGAATAGGGTTTGTTTTATTACATATATTATTCGGTTCTCCTTTAGGTCTCCGCAATTACCTTCCCTTAAAGATAAAAAAACCTGGTTTATTACATACCTAGTTCAATAAATTGCATATATATTTTATTTCCTACTAATATTATAAACGCGAAAGTTTGTAAGTATGGGTGGGTGGATGGATGTTTGTTACCTACTCTTTCACGCAAAAACTACAAAACCGATATGGATGAAATTTGGCAAAGAGATCGATTATAGTTTGGAAAAACACAGGCTATATTTTTTATCCCGGAATTCCCACGGGAACGAGAATTAACACTGCTGAAACCGCGAGGCGCTGCTAGTTATATATAAATAAAAACCCACAGAAACCCAGAACAATAAATATTTGTAGATTGTGAAAATCTTTATCATAAGGCGCAAATCAAATCCGCAACGTCCAGCATCGAAGGCACGTCATTCCCCCACTTTCCCCTAACCACCGGGCTTATTAAAGCTAAATAAAAACGTGTTCAGTTACTAGATCTATATTATAGAGGTGTCGTCAAGACTTTAGATGAATCTTGAACGATAAGCTTTGTACCGAATCTACCCTTTCTATTTCGTACTTCGGCCTTGCGATTCTGATATTATATTCACACAAAATACCAGAAAGGCATCAGAACTGAATCCTTATTTATTTCCATAACTACACAGGATAAAACCAAAGCAAATCCCTTTGCCCGTATTTAATCCCAATGACGAAGGCTGACGTAGGATCTCATGCAAATACGATCTCTAAGCCGTAGGCGTTGGGCTGATTTTTACGGCTAGTTTGATCAAAAGGGGTTTTGATCAAAAGTGACTCAAAGCTATACAAAGCGCATTGAAGAATAGATAGATAGGGTTAAGGTTTATAAGTAAATAAATTATTTATACAAAATATCTTATGACTACGGGAGTAAAAAAGAGTAAATCACTTCTTTACTAATATAATAAACTCGAAAGTTTGTGTAGATGTTTATTCCTCTTTCACGCAATTTGTTGAATTGCTTGAATTACTTAATAGATAAAAGCAATTTTCAAACCAAGCGAGACATTCGTTAATATTTAATCCAGCATCACAGGTACTACTCTTCTACCTATAACTTGTAAAGCTACCTAGTATTAACTTTTAGTAGGTATTAACTTTTTTTTAGTATTAACTTCACTGTAAACCGGCCTTCAGGTTCTGAACCTAGTACGGGGACCACAAGTAACCATAGTAATTTAAGTTGTTTTAGCAAATAAATGCCTTTTGTATGTGTATTTAAAACCCACCACCTAAGCATTTTACTTTACCTTTGATTGAGAAATAAATGCTTTTATTATTATTATTTCCCTTTGCTATTTTTCTTCAAAGTCAAACTCATTTCTCTCAAAAGTCCAGTTCCATAAAGTTTATTTGTTTATTCTCCAAGAAGCTCATTGCTATAGTACATATGCATCCAATCCGGATGAAACGGGTGCAGAGAACGAAACTGATTTAAGTTTTGCCGTAGTTTCTGCGGCAGTCCCAGCCCAGCCCACAGGTCACTAGTGGGGTGATGCAGAATAACGAGAAATGCATTGCTTGAGCTTAAGTCCTTTGGGGCATTCTAGGTGCTTTGGGGCACCTTTGGGACGCAGTTTCGTAGTCATAGTGCTAATTATTTTTAACAAAAATGTTACATGTGGGTTCGTAGGTATAAGAAGGTACATACAGTTGTACAAATTTTGCCTTATTCAATTAAATATATAAAAGTATAAAAAATAAAGCCTAAAACTAAATAAACAAGCAATGGCAAAGGTCCACTAGTGTCTTAGGATAGATATAAATACAACCTCTGTGAAATTTCAAGTGTCCAACTATTACGTTTCATTACAGCCTGGTGATAGACAGACAGACTGACGGACAGACGGTGGAGTCTGAGTATAGGATCCAATATAATATAGTATAGATAGGTTTCCGTTTTACCCTTTTGGTCCGAAACACTACAAATCATCTATCTATGTTTATGTATTACTAGCGACCCGCCCCGGCTTCGCACGGTTTTATTATACATATAAACCTTCCTCTCACTCAATCTATTTAAAAAAACCGCATCAAAATCCGTTGCGTAGTTTTAAAGATTTAAGCATTCAAAGGGACATAGGGATACAGGGATATAGGGACAGAGAAAGCTACTTTGTTTGTTTGTTTACTATGTAGTGAAGTTTATGTAAATACATAATACATCTCCACGTGTAGATACAATATTATATAACTATGTTAGTAATTGTGTTGTAAAACGAAAAAACTTTCAAAATTCATTTATTGAAATGAATCATTGTACCGTTTTCAAACCGCCCCTCACTATAACCCGTTGGTGCATTCTCCATGGAATACAAGTCGCAACAAAGATTGCAGCCTCCCAACACTATTGCAACTTAATCCGTCTAAGTGACTTTGATCGATCGCAGTACAACTGCACAACTGTTTTGCATTTAAGTTAATGAACTTATGGAGTGAGGAAACTTTGAAAGTTTAGAACAAAAAAGAAATTATAGTTTCAATCTACCATGATTGTTTAGTTCTCGACTAAGTTAATACCTAGGTAGGTACTTTGGAGTTTTAATAAAAATTGGACAAGTGTACTGGGATCGAATTCCACTAATGTCAAAACAAAGGTCTCAATAATGCCATTCAATCAAGATGATTAAAATGACGATGATTAAGAGACTTTCATAATAGAATGTCAAATTGGTAGTTATAAAGGTAATCGTCACAGCTATGAATGAATCTCAAAAAGTTTGTGCTAGTAGAATACCAAAAAGAGCTTTAACACAACAGCAGCTTTAACACTGTCATTTTGACACGATACTATTTAAATGGTGAAGCGATTTATTTAGTGGAATTCGGGCCCTGGTACGTTGCTATATGCTAGGAATTGATATAATAGGATATGTCATGGTTCTAGGCGCTTTAAACTGATAACTGTATAAAGGAATTGCAAATAGTTATGATGATTAGGAATAAATCAATTTCTTTATTATTAGATAATTACGCTATCGTATTAAGCGTGCAATATCCTAATCCTACTAATATTATAAAAGCGAAAGTTTGTATGTTTGTTACTCTTTCACGCAAAACTACTGAACGTAGGTATATGGATGAAATTTGGCACAGAGATAGGTTATAGTCTGAAATAACACATAGGCTATATTTTATCCCGGAATTCCCATGGGAACGGGAATTACGTGAGTGAAACCGCGAGGCGCTGCTAGTTTTTAATAAATATAAATTTTAATATGTCAAACAAATTTCGGCCATTCCATCTTAACCCGTAAATTTCGTAGAGGACCTAGGAGTTAAATTTTATTCAAAAACCTTAACCCTTTCATACTCATTCATAAGCGACCACATTGAAAGCCAACAAGGTGCAAAGTGATAAAAAATGTCAATGGAATGGTCTTTTCAAAAATATATCTCATTCATTGCAAAATTCTATTCATTTATCCAGTAAGGTAAATTTTATCCCAACAAAAACATTGATAAGAAAACGGGACCTCGTTCGGTTTTTGATTTCACTAATATAATAATAATACAAATACAATACAAAATATTTATTTGAAAACAGAATGTTACAATCATGATCTGTGGTTAAAATCACAACATAGTATAAAATAAAGTCGCTTCCCGTCGTCATTGTCCAGCATTTGTATATTTAATAAAAAAAAATATTCATGGCGCTCATTAGGGGAAGCCTATGTTCAGCGTAGACTAATATAGGCTGATGATGATGATGTAGAAATGGTAGTGCAGATGAAGAAGATACGCTTCGCTCGCTCCGTCAATAATTATTTATCAATTCACCAAAGGCCGTTAGGAAGGGTAAAAAGTTGGCCTCCTAAATCATCGCCATTAGACGCGAAGGCCTAAGTTTGCAAGAGATTGCCGCCGGTAGATCGCAGCGGTGGAAGGAGCCCCCATACATCAGCGCGGAACATTTCATAAGTATGATAAAACGCTTGGCGGTACCTCGCAGGTACTTATTTGACTGTGAGGCCGTTTCAAAGAAAGTTGGCGGTTAGAAGTAGTTTTGTTGGCATTTGTTGTTGTCCACGGTTTTGACTCTGATTTTCTGAACTATTTAGTGGGCTGATGAGGTCAGATTACTCCACTCTTAAAAGTATTCGTCTTAATCCTTAAGTATTTGCGTTGAATTTAAAGGTTCCGTACGTAAATGATAATGGATCCTAGAACTAGGCCATCGCAGATTCTCTGTCCGTCTTCGATGCCATTTATATTTCCTAATTAAATAATTCGTAGTGAAAATTAAAAAAATGCATATTTTATTGTTGATTTACTACGACGATATATAATTAAATTGTTTTCAACTAGAAGGCTTTTTCGTCTCGCGTTCTATTTAATCATCTCTTTCCTTCCGTCGTTTGACAGCTTTGGAGTGTTTTCTGCCAGGGTTAAGCTTCGTTGCTAGGTACCTGTAGAATATGTTTACCCAACATGGTTGAGATATAATAAAATCGAGCGCGCCTTTTCGTTTGGCCGAACAAAAGGTTCTCTCGATTTTTACCAAGCATTGTATTAGATGTTTTTGGCCAAATTAAATTGATTTATTTCTATGTCTGCAGGTGAAAAGCAGGGTTTGTTGTCTGATAGAATGGATAAAAAATTCATCATTATTATACATTGCGTAAATTATTGAAAATGAATTTCAAATATTTTACGCATTTGATGACACTGTGACGTAATTTTTCACTATAATTATACCCTAGACAACTAACACTTGGGAGCCCCTTAAGTATATTTATTTTATTCTGTTTTTCAGTATTTTGTGTTATAGCGACAGCAGAAACAACTATCTAACTATCACAGTGCATGAGATAAAGCCTGGTGACAGACGGAAAGACAGTCAACCGGACAGTGGTTATTTTTTTATTTATAAGAATAGACAATTGGTAATAGGTAGTCGTACCCTTGGGTACTAAACCCTAAAAATTACACTTTACCCTTAACGTTATTATCTAGACCAATGTCTTAAAACTCCTCAAATCACGTCGTTCTTCGAACAGGTCCCAGGTATTCCACAGGGAGTTATATTTCTATTGGAATAGGAATCCCGAACCGACCAGAACAATTACCTGAAGTTACGGTTATGTTTGTGAGAACAAATGTGCATCCACAAATTGGTTCTGAACATTTGCACATGACTTTTATAAATAGTGAGTTTTATAAATAGTGGCAGCGATATTTATAAAATTCATTTGAAAATGAAAATGAAATTGCTACCGAATAGATCAAATTGTGAATTTGAATATTTTGAAAAAGAAAGCGTGCATTTTAACCGAGAAAGAAATTACCAAGGCAATGAGATTTCAGGGGTAAGTACTAGGAGATGATATTAAAAGCTATTCTGAAAGTAGTTTACACATACCTGTATTTTTATATACCTAATGCTGGACGGACAATCCATACAGCATCATCTAGCCCCTAGCTAAGCAGAGCTTGTGTTGTGGATACCAGATGACTGATATACCTACGTATATATAATACAATACATTACATCCATAGATAACAGAAGATTTCTATGATTACATCGGTAGATAATAATATTTATTAATATAAAACATAGAAATATCCAGAACCCTGGAACAAAATTAAATATATCCTGTCTTTTATCACATCGATCTATAGTTAGTCATATGAATCAAATATCATCATAATAGCATATTCTCTTTCTTAAAAAAAAAAAAAAATGAACAAAGATCTAAGTATTAGTAGAACTTTATTTCCTAGTTTTAATTCATTTTTTTTATGTTTAAAATTATGAAATTTCTGACGTGTCCAAGAGTCCTATTTTATTTGTATAATTTTGATACGTCGTCTCTTCGAAATAGCAAGCATATGGCAAAACTTTATCACATACCTACTATATTTATTCACAGTGGAGTTTTCACTTTCTACTTGAACTTTCAATATTCAATCCATATATATCCATATATATATCGTACACAATATGATAGAAAGCAATTTCCAGATAAAACCGATCTAAAAACCAATCCAAGCAAAAGGATTCAACTATCACTTTAAATTCACGCTAGTGTCAGAGACCTGAAGTTTTGGACCAGACAAGTTGAGAGAGAATCGTTGGATAGTGTTGGATACTTTTACTGGATACAGTAGAAAATATCCAATGAAAAAGTCTTTTATTTTTCTGAAACAGCTACAGGGTTTGTATCTATCAACCGTCATTTTTCCATCGCTGAACTTGCCTCGCACAAACGTGGGATTCATGCCCCATGACTTAACCTAACTTCTGAAAATCACAATCAAGTTTTGATAGGCTGACTTTGAAGCCTTATTTTACAAACTAAAATAGGACAATCCACACAGCATCATCTAGTCCCATATTGGGTTCTATCTACCCTTTATGATTTAAGCCAATGAGGCATTTATCAAAGTAGGCCTGCATCCAATAATATATATTATGTGACGTAGTTTTTTAATCTTTTGTTGTAGAGATAGTTATCTTTCGTTAAAAACCTAAACGTCCGGCTAACTATTTTTCCTGACTACCCTCCCACCACTACATGGAATCCAATAAAGGGCGATACCGCTGACAGAGTAAATTGGATTAATGGATTGGTCCCTCTGTACGCTTTGTCTTTGCCCAGAGAAACTTCCAAGATACATTTGCTGAAGGAATGTTTCTATCAAACACCGATTGATTCAATCTTGTAGGTGTGTAACAAAAAGAAATTGAGCTACCTTTGGTTTGTGAAATTGATATTGTTACAGTCTAGTCAAGCGAGGGGAATACAATAGCAATATCTTAAAGCGTAAGTTTGTGAAAAAAATGATCTTAACATAACGTATAAGAAACTCAAATGATTAAGATAATGTAATAAATAAATAATCATGCTGGAAAAATTCACAAAGCAACATCTAGTCCCAAACGAATCAGGGCTTGTGTTATGGATACTAGATAAACAATATTAGCAATTACGCGGAAAATCTGATAATATTTCATGAATACTTATAATATACAGGGTGTTAGTGTTAACACCGTTTTCCTTGAAACCAGAGGTCATGCTCATGATGCTGAACCTCTGGTTTCAAGGACAACGGTGTTCACACTAACACCCTGTATAGACAACGAAAATTACAATCAAGGAATAGAAAAAAATATGAATACTATGGCTTCGCCTTCAAATGTAGACTAAATTCATCACACTTGTTACCACTTCACGCCAAAACTGAATAAAAAAATGGATCAGGCTGAAATTTAGCATAGGCTTGTGTCAATTGTGATACTTTGTATCATAATTGTAACTTATTACTTTTATTATACTACTAGCGACTCGCCTCGGCTTTACACGGGTGTATTATACGTAAAACTTCCACTTGAATCACTCCATCTATTAAAAAACCGCATCGCAATCCGTTGCGTAGTTTTAAAGGTCTAAGCATTCATAGGGGCAGATAGGCAGATAGACAACGTGAAGCTACTTTGTTTTATACTTTTTAGTGAAGTATTACGTGGTATTACGTACCTACGTCCGTTTTCATGGACTAGAAATAACCGTTTCCATAGGAACAACTTTCCCAAAACCGCCGGCAAAATATATATTATTCTATAAACAACATACTCATATGTTTACTTTGTTAACCAAACCTATTCAATAACTAAACAACAACTCTCTCAAAACGAGACGTAATATTAAAACATTAATAAATTCATACGATACGTTTTCAAATATTTTCCGGAGATTATCCCCAAAAATCCCGTACATTTCTGTCGTATTACATCCACGGAGAATCATTATTTCCCTTTGGTTCCGTACATATACGGTTCATTATGATTCCCTTTCACCTCTGCCTGAATAACTTTACGAAGATATCCGTATGCATAATAGAACCAGGTTTTATTTTTTTGATATAAGGAAAAATAAAAGGGAACTCACAAATATTTGCTGAGATGAGAAATTACTTAAAAATGAAAAGTGGTGCTACTGGAAACGCATATTATTATGATTTCATCATCATCATCAACCTATATTAGTCCACGGCTGGACAGGACATAGGCCTACCCTAATGAGCGCCATAGCGCCCTGTCTTCAGCTTGATGCATCCCACATCTGCCAGTAGTCCTTCGCAGATCGTCATCCTACCTGGCCGGAGGGCGTCCTACATTACGTTTGCCCAGTCGCGGTCTCCACTCAAGAACACGCTTACCCCAACGGTTGTCGGTTCTTCGCGAGATATGGCCGGCCCACTGCCACTTCAGCTTGCAAATTCTTTGAGCTATGTCGATAACTTTGGTTCTCTGTCGGATGTGTCCCTTACGAATCCTGTCCTTCGAGACACTCCTAACATAGCTCTTTCCATAGCTCGCTGAGTGACTTATGATATTATGATTTATATTTTTTTATTGACAGCAAGATATTATTAAATGTTTTTTGGTAAATAGTGACTTCAAACCATATGTAATATGTACCGATATAAATACATAAATAGATAATGGTGGACAATCCACACAGTATCATCTAGCCCCAAGCTAAGCAAAGCTTGTGTCATGGGCGCTAGATGACTGATAATACTTACTTAATAAAATACATTACATAGATATTTTACGATACATAGAAAAGACCCAGAATCCTGGAGAAAATATTTGCAGATCCTACAAAAACTTGTCTGGAATCGAAGCCGCAACCTCCTGCGTCGATATGGTATTCTCTAAGAATAGCAATATGAGAGAATATAGAATAATTATAAGTGTAGTAAAGAAAAGGCAGTGCATTGATACTGCAGCGGTGCCACCATCTTAGTTCTAGTTTTTCTTGCTTATGGCTCTGCGTCAGCATTGACGCAATTTTGCCAGTGTCGAGTTTTTTTTTTAGGGTTGAGTTTTTGAAATTTACAAAAAAGGATTTTGTCTCAATTAAATTTATTAAAAAAAAACAACTTAACTATACTAGGCAACAAAACTAACAGAAAAAAAAAACAAAAAAGAATAACTAATGGGTATGTAAAAATAAATTAACTTTATGATACAAAAATATTTATAATACCTACATACTCAATACAACTACAATTTTACATTATTTCACTGACCTGTATCTATACACTTGTATAGATACAGGTCCATACAGGTCACTGTATTATTCACAGAAATAAATCTACAAAGTTTAGAAACAAAAGGGGAAAATACTAACGGAATCTAACGGAAGAAGAGTCTGTTTTCTTATTTATTTATACATCGTTGACTGACTTACAGTTCTCCCAAAGTGTCAGATACTATACATTTTAAAATTAAATTGTATAATGAACCAAATATACATTAAATAAAAATTACTGAAAATTATCAGAAGTAAACAAAGTAAGATAATTAGTCAAAAACAATATTCACTTAAAACATAATATAGCTACAAGTATCAAAATTCTTGTAGCTTTATAGTATGGTGGTAAGTTTAGATTATCCTACCACCGTACCTTGCCCAAAAAACATTAAATCTCCTGTGACATACACAACTCACAAAACCTAAATTAAATTTTGATCCAAGAGATATCACTTTTGTATCAAGAAAAGTCTCTTGATACTTGAATAATGGAAGAAAGCTTTGTATCTTTTTTCAGGTCTAAGATTGATGATCTGGTTCAAACACAGTTTCATTAGGTTATTAATGACGAATCACTAGACTTTATCTTTTCTTTTAAAGATAAACATATATATAATATATAATATATATAATAGATAAACCCTAGAATAAGTATCTTCGCAGTCTGTAAAGGGTTTTTGCAAAAAAATATTCTCTTAAGTTAACTCGGTTGAATTGAATTGTCAAAGAATTAATGAATATTTTTAGGTTTGGTAATACAGTTTTCAATTTATACATAACTAGCGACCCGCCCCGGCTTTGCACGATTGTATTATAAGTATATAAACCTTCCTTTTGAATCACACTATGTAATAAAAAAACCGCATCAAAATCCGTTGCATAGTTTTAAAGATTTAAGCATTCAAAGGGACATAAGGACATAGGGACAGAAAAAGCGACTTTGTTTTATACTATGTAGTGAAGTATACCTATTATAATTATATTTTTGTATTTTTATATTATATTCGTGTTTTATTAAAACTAATCAACTTCAAATACTTTTTGCAAGGAGATAGGGTCCATATTAATAATTTCAAATTAATTGTTTTTAAAAGCCGGAGAGCCTCGATAGGGATCATAGGTTAAAGTTAATATTAAAATCAGCATTGCCATACAGGCGAGGTAATCCAGCCAACGCCAACTTCTTGGGGACGCTTCCGACTGGTATTTACATGGATCAGTTGAGGTACCTTTAGACTGTTTGCAACCGCCAGCAGTTAGCTCATTTGTATATTATTACTAGCGACCCGCCCGGTTTTATTTTACGTACAAACCTTCCTCTTAAATCATTCTATCTAACCGCATCAAAATCCATTGCGTAGTTTTAAAGATTTAAGCATACAAAGGGACATAGGGACAGAGAAAGCGACTTTGTTTTATACTATGTAGTGATAGTGATACTAGTTTTAATTTTTTTTCTATTCCTTGATTGTAATTTTAGTTGTTAATAAAGTACCCATTAAGTTATGATTTGACAAGATTAATTAACTCCAGCATTAGCAATATTGACTATTTTGCACGCCTGCTTCAAAAGTCATACTGACTTATGACAAGACACCTTTATTAACACCAGCCTTAGTAGTATTGACCTACTTCGCATGCCTGCTTCAAAACTAGCAGAGTTTCCAAGCTGTAACTAGCTCTGCTTGGTTAAAGATGCGCTGGTCACGCCTGCATGTTGGTAACTTCGACCTGTGAAATTCAGCTGAAATTGAAACTAAATTATATGACCACGAACACCGTATAGGGTGGAGGTAGCATGAGATTCTGTTCGGAAGGTTAATTATTAGACTTTTCTCAATTGACTTTAGTGAATCTGTAATAAATACACAAACGGATTCACAAAGGTAAAGCGAAAGAGGTAGTGTTAGATTTTAATAATCCTGATTAGTTAGAAATTTTATTTATAAGTATTAAAAATATATCTATCTTGGTCATGTTGAGTATTTAATTATATTAAAACTATGTCTATGTAACTTATATGTATTTTTACATATAACACAATAAATAAATTAGGTTATCCAGTACCTATATCACAAGCTCTGCTTAGCTTGGGGCTAAATGATGCTATGGATTGTCCGAGCATTGTTTATTATTTATTTTTAAGTTGTAGGTATAGCTCTAAGAAGAACACCTTTAAAAAAAGTCTTGAGTGTTGTGGAGTGTGAAAACCTAAAATTTTATTAGATATTTTATACTTAGCGCTAAAAAAAAAACACCCATAAAAATATTGAGTGTGGTAAGTGTAGAAATCTAACGTTATCAATTTCAAACTCGTGCTTTCCCCCTCGCCGGTGAGCGAGCGATATTTGGGCTAATGAAGCCTTCGCATCGTCCTGGGAAATCAGGCCGTTATAAGCTTGGAATATATATTATCCTCGTTTAGAACAATTAACAGCGGTGTTTGGGTGATAATGTGTTAATACAGGACTAAAAATAACACCAAGGCTTTTTTACGCTTCCGTATCCTTAGGGAAAAACGGAGAAGTTATGGAGTTCAGGAAAGACTGACGTTGGCAAATTTCGTTTGTTACAATTGGTGATATGCGTATCGGATTTATTAACGAACTTCAAAAAATTAGGTTCTCAATTTAATTGTAGATATTTTTATTTGTATGTTACCTCAATATATCTTTGAACTGATTTCGATGATTCTTATCATATTTGATTGCTGATGCTTTTTATGTGGCCGGATAGAATTGATCATGAACTGGTAGTTTTTCAGTTATCGTTAATAATTTTATTGATTTTTACTACATTTATAATGTACTAATTTTTTCTTTAAAGAACTTTAAATCGTTTTATAGTTTTTACACGCCAAATTATTGTGTTTAAAGCTCCTCTGTAAAATCGAAATTAACTTTTGTAGCAAAAGTTTTAATAATTGTTCCAACGAAACGATTCGGAAAAAAGTCGAACGCGCGTTCTGATTGAAAAAAAGAATAAACTGACTTCAAACTCTTTACATCAAAAATTAGCTCATTACCAATGTAATCAATAAAAAAAAATCTAATAAAGGATAACTCAAAAATCACTGGTCAGATGTTGAACAAATCTACAAAAAAAAAACATCAACTTTCAAAACAAAGAACCATCAAATTGCTCGCCTAGGTAACATAAATGAAAAATTACAATCGAATTGAGAACCTCCTATTTTTTTAAGACAGTTGAAAATAGTCGAACCTCGCATTCTGATAAAAGAACACAAATGATTTTTCATTCGAATAAACACCATTACAAAAACTGAGCCAAACAAAGTATCTACCTATATTTACAAAAGGAATCCATGTCCCACTACATAAGTTACTTAACTACTTAACGGTACTTAATGGTACTTAAGTTTAGGTAAAAAGGATTTGAGGTTAAACTTTGGGGTTCCTCGAAACTGTTTAGGCGATTGCGTAATTTGTGGGACTGAAGGGATGTAGTAGGGACAGTCAACGCTGAGTGTTTCTTAAACATTCACCATTTCTGATGTTTAAAAATAAATTATAAAAAAGCTGCACAAACGACACAGCTTCTAGCTTCAAGCAGAGCTTGTATTATGGGTACTAGATGACTGATATACTCAAATAAACATAAACATTAAATAACACCTAGAAACCGGTTTTTTTTTTTTTTTTTTTTTTTTTTTTTTTTTTTTTATATTTGTTTTGTTGTCTACTCTGATGATCGAGATCGATTTATGAACATTTGAAACCTAGCCTGGACTTCGATTATACCACTGGTAATCTATTTGAATTTAACTGATAATGGATTTCAAGTAAGACAATCAGGCAGATAATCACTTCTTGATATAAAGGCCAATGATGATGATGATTCTATGATTAGACGAAATATCCAAAGGGCATTTAAAGTGCATATAAGATACAAGATTCTAGTATCTGATATGGACTTTAAATTAATTTAGATAATTAATGCTGGACAATCCATAGAGCATCATCTATCCCCGAGCTAAGAAATTATTGTGTTATGTTATGTGTATAAAATAACTGATATGCCTTCTTTGTTTTTTATTTTGCATAGAAAACACCCACAACATCCGGAAGAAATATCTACTGACCATAGAAACACTCACCACTCTTTTTTTGTGTTCTTTCTTCTTGTCTATTGAATGTGTTATTTATAAGTAGGTAATGGGCCAAATAAATGATTTTTCTTTCTTTCTTTCTTTCACCAATTTATGCTGTAAACTGTACCTATGTGAACCAATCCGTGTAGTAATTTTTGTGTGGTAATTTCGAGGGTTCCTTGCAATTTGCGGGACTCTATAAGGACTGAATGGATAGACACTCTTACATTCTTTGTGTATTTAAGGTCCCATATTACCAGCCTTAAAAAGAGGAGGAAAAGTTATTTATGATTTAGCAAGTTTTACAGAACTTATCGGAACACGTTATTTTTTATGAAAAGTGGTTAATTTCCTGTCCATCCTAAGGTTGCCCAGAAGAGATCGCTGTTAGCGATAAGGCCGCCGATTGTGCCACTTTAGTTTTAATTAGTATTAAGATGCTCTGATGTTTATAACTTTGATGGTGCAATAAAGTTATTATCTATCTATCTATCTAATTGTGAGGCTTCCGTCATTTGGGACCACCAGGTTTTGGGACCGCGGTCCCTTTCGCCGGATTGATTTAATTTTATTATTTTTCTTCCGGCAAAAGGGACCACAAACCACCTGACGTAAATTGTACAGTCGTCGTCAGATAAGTACAGATCTTTATTAGATAATTATTTGAAATATGAAATTGTTAAGTAGTAGGTACCTAGTTAGTTCATAATTATGAGAAGTATATCCTCTATACACATATGTATATACGTGTGACATTGAAACAAAGTGTTGAAGCCACTGACTCCTGAAATACAATTTTTACTAGTTCGGGAGTCTATGGATACATTTAGATTACTGCTTGTTAAACTGCGTCAAATAAATGATTTGATTTGATTTGATTTGAAGTTTCAAAGTCACAATTAACCATAGAACACACCCGAAAATATACGCTACTGAGTCGTGATATCAAAAATATAATTACACTAGCATTTGCCTGTGGCTTCGCATGCTTTGTTCCTATGGAGACGTCTCAAGGCTATTTCTAACCCACGGGAACTGATTTGTAGGATGAAAAGTAGCCCTTATGTTATTCCAGGTCCAGAACTACGTCTATTCAATTAAGTTATATACATTTCATCCCGATCCTTTCAGTAGTTTTTTCGTGAAAGAGGAACAAACATCCGTACGAAATGTCGCATGTATAATATTACTAGATTTAGCTCGTACAAATTTCAGAAATTTATTGAAAGAAAATACATTCATTTATTTTACATATTTAGTACTTTTATAAAACACATACAATAAACAAGAAGAAGAAACACAAAAATAATAAAAATAACAAGACTAAGGCTATTTACATATGGGGCCAAAAAAACACACCCCCTAGGGGTTATTGTGTATAAATAAAAATATGTCTTTAATTATTCAGTCCATAGTTTCTTTATACCGAGTTTTGAGTGAATCGAACCAAGTAAACATTATTTTCCATACAAACTTTACCATCCTATTTAACCCCCTCAAAGGTTAAAATTTCCAAATTTTAATAGCCTATGTCCTATTCTAGATCCTCAACTATCTACATACCAAAGTTCATTTAAATAACTTAAGTATTACAAAGATTACTTAAAACAAACATTCACACAGACTTTCCCACTTATTATAATAGTAAGAAGTAAGATAAGAAATAGAATATCGTTCCTAAGGAAGTAGGGGTATATCAAAAACCTAAGCTAGGCTCTTGAAGAGGATTATTCTACGTAATTCACACACCCACAAATCGTTCTGGAAATAACTCGAGCAAATCATTCGCCATTTCCGCCGGGCGGCTACTTCCGGTCCGTCCATTTTACAGATTGCACGTCGAATAACGTCTAAACTTGCGATATGGTTCCAACATCACTTTGGAGTCTAGGTTAAACTTCGCCGGGAAATGGGATTAAATCTTGGAAGAAACCGTCATGCAAGTTATCTTAAGTCTTACAAACAATACATTAACTTAAATACAATTTCGCTGCCAAACGATGGAAACATAAGAGAAATGAAAATAAACCAAGGTTGATAAATAATCGTTATAAAGAGAGACATCGATGAAGAAAGCGAAATAAATTTGCTTGGAATAGAAAGAAACAAGTGTGTTAATTGGAAATAATAAAAAATCCTAATGTTATGCTTTTAATACCATATGTAACGTTTTGTCTAAAATTGCAGCAAGAAAGTTTACTACAAACAAGTTTTTTTTTCAATTAAGCTACACCACTAGATGACTCTATTATTACTACTATACTATGCGTCAACACACTTCCGCCTTCTCATCTTCCAAGGACATCCACGAGGACTGCTGCGGCGGCAGATTTAGCTGAATATTTCAAGAGGCGCAAATATGCAGGTCTCGACAGAACCTACGCATTTGCTCCCCTTGAAGTCGAGACCCTAGGTCCGCGGGGTACCGAGGCTCTCCGGGTTTTTAAACTAGTATCTGAGCGTCTGGTCGATGCGACGCGTGACCCGAGAGCTGGTGAGTATCTGGCGCAGCGCATCAGCATTGCTCAGCGTGGTGATGCAGTCAGTGTCTTGGGGACGGGACGACTGATATGGATCAGTTGAGCTACCTCTCGACTGTTTGCAACCGTCTGCAGTCAGCTCAATTGTTTTAATTGTATATAGGTACTAGTTTTAATTTAGTCTATTCCTTTATTGTAATTTAATGTAAACAAATGTAGGTATATTTACATTCTACTAGACCATTCGATGACAGGAGCTACTCGTACACAGAAGAAATATGACAATATTGTCGAGGTTAAAACCACCATCATTATATATGTGCAAAAAGCACGCACTTTATGGAGTTTTTTCATCTAAAGGTTTCAACGTGGCGATTGTGATGATACTACATTCAAAATGAAGCAATAGATAGCGAATGTAGACTGCATTCTTAGTATGATAAGGATAAAGATGAAGTTTTTTATCTGAAAATAAACGTGAGGGAGAATAAAAGCCCCTGTGCGATTTTAATAGAAAATGTTATCCTATATTTAGATAGCTAACTGACCTACCAATCAATGTCAATAGATATTCATTTAATTCTAACTAGCTTTTGCTGGTACCTTTGAACACTGGTACTCTATAAAGCGAACGTACTGTATAAACAACTAGTTGCGCCCCGCGGCTTCGCGCGAGTTTTCCCAGCAGTTATTAGAATTTTATTCACCTTTTTAACCTTCCTTAGACCTCCACAAACATTTTAAGACCAAGATAAGATAAATCCGTTCAGCCGTTCTCGTGTTTTAGCGAGACAAACGAAGAGCAATTAATTTTATATATTAATAGACGAGGGATTAGAGGCCAGTACATTGATTTAGACCTGCTTCGAATGCTTCAATTTCTTTCTTCTTTAGGCCATGGTCTTTGTGCTATGGTCCTCTTGCTCCCCGTTGTCTTTTTGATATCGTCTTTCCACCTTATGCCGCTTGTAACCTCCACGTTAGCTTACAAAGGAGATCAAATTACGTACCTATCGGACCCTTTGATTGTAACGAACACAATACCTGCCTGCAAATAATTGATTCTCCCGTCTCGTACTCGTCCCGTAGAGAGATGAAGACTTCGAAACCTCTGACAGGACTCATGGATGTTATCTCAAAATACATTCGACAACTTGTAACTACAAAGGGAATCAGACAATTTTCGTCGGATTTCTTTTAAAAATAGCTATTTTATGGACCATGTTTGTATTTGACTGAACCTTTGTGTCGGTTTGGGCGAAAAGCTGACAGTGATGTGCTACATTGTGGAATTTGATTCCAGCTACTAAATTTTGTAAGGTTTGTTTGAAATAAGGCACTAAATATGTACATGTGCGTTCAGTATGTAATGTACCTAAAATGCAATGACAATTTTTACGACCGGACACAATTATCACATTTAAGTACGTATATCAGTCATCTAGAACCCACAACACAAGCTCTGCTTAGCTTGGAGCTAGAAGATATTGTGTGGATTGTCCGAAATTATTTATTTACGCACGTTATAATTAAAAACTCCGTGCCGAGCCGTGTGGTGCCGGCTTAGAATTGCACCACCCCAACTCTTCCCGTGGGTGCCGTAAGAGGCGACTAAGGGACACACCGGGGGTGGGCACTGTGGGCAGCAGCACCCCTCCAGAACAACTCCTTCACCAAACTGCGATCCCCAACCCGCATGCCCAGCGTGGGGATAGTGGTAATTCAAAATAAATTTTAGTTCTTTTTAAAGGGCCGAAAATAAGAACGCAGCTTTTGGACACTTTAAACAGTTTTATTTATGACAAACAATTACTCATTTAGCGTGTGCGACGACATCTTTTAAAATCTACCAGAGACTATAAATTATAGATTACACGCCTAGACAAGCTCACGTTTCGATATCCAACACTTTTAAATCATGTTTCTTGACTTTTAGTGACATCCAATTTTCTGCCTAAAAACATGCTACAAGCTTAAAATTTTAAAACCCGTAAATGTTTCACGAATTTTCAGCACGAAACTGCATTTAGTAAACAAATAGCCCAATAAAACAAATTGTTCAGTTGGTACTCTCATTTATTTCTCTTATCATTTGTCAAAGCTGTTAGTTCTCTTGCAAAAGCTACAAAAATTTACAATACTTTCACAGATTTATTAGTTAGTTAACAAGCACTTTTCTCGTTGTACAGTTTTACAAATAGTTTTAGTTCTATTTGGCAAAGTTTTAATATAAATCGAATGGATGGCCTTCATTAATGAGTGATTGAGTAGTATCTTTGCTTCAGCTTGCCGCATCCAGCGTCTGCCTGTAATCTGCCTGTAAGACCGGCCCGCTGTGCTATTACGCTAAAACCGCCTTTCCAAATTGATATTCTTGCGCCATTTCAATGGCATCGCGCGCGTCCTTTCCATACGATTTCAAATTACGAAGGCCATTAAAAGGGCTTTCTTATGTCAGTTTTGTTTCATAAGTAATTTTTTTTTCAAAACTGACCTAAGAAAGCCCATTTTATGGCTTTCGTAATTTGAAATTGTATGGAAAGGACGCGCGCGATGGCCATTGAAATGGCGTAAGAATATCAATTTGGATGGGCGCGGGCGGCAGGTTGTTTTACGATTACCCAGAGTCTCATTACTTAAGTTTGCCCAAAGTTTCATTACGTATAACCAAATTTATGTATTCATCACGTGTAACAAAATAGTGAAACTAAAACTAAAACCACATCTACAACTCGGCTGTCCCATTTTAAAACCTAGTAAGGGACATTTGAAAAAAAAACGGGTTTTTGATTTAAGGCTCATTGTTGGCGATTGTCCACGAAATTGCATTATCAGAATCTCAAAAAACGGCTTAGAAACAAAAATAAAAGTGTAAAAATACCTAGCAACTCCACCACGATGAAAAAGCTGGCCCGAAAAACCATTTCTAAACCTAGTAAGAGACATCGACCACTTTAAAACCTAGCAACGGAAATTCCCTTACTACTTTTTAAAATGGTCGGCGTCCCTTACTAGGTTTTACAAATGGTTAGCAAAGATCAACATTCGCGCGCTGATTTTAGTATGACACAAATTAGCCGCCGCGTGCGCATCGTTTTTTCTGTTTTGATGAAGAAAATTACTTCTGCTATGCCTAAACAGTTTTATAGATCATCCAGGATGATCAATGCATTGAAAAATGTTTTTTTGCAATAGCTGGACGCGGTTACTCATTGATATGAACTATGGCACCTCATAGGAAACTACATAAATGCCTATTAATTGATTGCACTGTTTATAAGTGTACTTTACTTTACTTTTTACTTACTTACTTTACTTTCTTATTATTAAACTGGTGTCATTTAGTAAAATATAGCTTTAATCCGTTGCAAATACAGCAATCATCCATCCAACCTTGTCCATTTGGTAGTTTATCAGGATATAAAATAAACTATGGTAAATCGCGCTATACAGTGCTACAGAAAGGTCCTATAAAACAAAAAAGGGGTACTTCTAATCGAACACCTAATTTTTTTTCGAGATTCCTGAGTTGCCAACATAACTAAAATTGTTTGCATTGGTACAGAAGAATCCCTTTTAGTTCTACAGGACATTTCTCAAGCAACCTGTATAAAAGTATTAAGTATGGAAATTCTGCTTTAGGTAGTTGCTAGGTTTATGAAAATGTTTGTGGCTTAACGAAACCAAATTTAAACCTAGTAACAGCCCTTACTAGGGTAATGAAATGGTCAATGAGTGTCGCTTCAGTATCAGACAACCATTTCTAACCAAGTTTGCGCATTCATTTGTGCAGTAAAACTACAATATTGGACATAGAGAAATGAAATTGAACTGTATGGCAAGCCAAGGATCTACCGCTTCTCCCGATCTACTTGAAGAGCCTAAATACGTTTGAATTACCAAGATCTGTTTTTCTGATTTCACACGTACGTCTTTGTTTTATTCCGTCCGTCATGTCTGCTAATCCTTGTGGATTTATTCATAATCGTCATTTGTTTTAATGTATTTGACAACCAACGGTGGTATTCTCTAAAATGATGATGAATACTATTAATCATCATCATCATCATAGCTATCACAGCCAGATTTCGCCCACAGCTGGGTGAAGCCTCCCAAAGGCTTTGCTATCACTAGGATACCAAAACATATTAGTTATGACGGAGGTAGGTTCTACTAACCGCCTCACTAGAGGTAGTGAGCACAGACGTATCCCACGATTAATTTTTTTTTTATTTTTTTTTATTTTTTTATAATAGACATTATGAGTAAGTCAATCAAACAGACGAAATTCCTAATCGTGCGATTATATTTCTGAGACCCATGACCCAGCCAATATATCGATGCGTTATAAATAAACATCACCCAAAAAACTGCAAACTCAGCAAACAAACTAACAAAATAACCTTGTTTTACGTTACTGATAGGATGGTAACCTATCCGTTACCCAATACATTTTAAATGCTCCAAAAGCCCGCATGAATATTATGACACGGGAAGTGTCAAAAATACGCCATGAATTCCGCAGCAACCTGCGCTCACAAATAGGGTTGTCAAGTTGAGTAAATGCTGCGTTATGGAAAGGAATGAGCGCGTCAACCCTACAGGATGCAGTAAGCACAGTATCTTTGCAAACAGAAGACACAGTTTTGAGTATACTGAAACATGATGCTTCCAGTGCTACACATGCACATTCAGCTTGCCAACCAAACATCCTATGTTTGGGGTAGCATTTGTTTGGTAGGTCGCTATGGTGTTCATTAGAGGAGGCCTATATTTAGGGTAATGTATGCCTCTGTTGTACAAGTATAGGTTGATGACAATGATGATGGGTTTGCCATAGCAGTGGTCGTGTGAATATAACATTTAGGTAGGTAAGTACTTGTCTATAAAATAGACAGACATATATTACCATTTATTTATCACTTTATTTATTCATGGCCACATAAATCAATTAACATTTTGAAATGAAATAGGTAGAGAGAAATTTAATATAAAAATAATTTTAATTACTTACCTTTCTATTTGATTAAAAATAATTTTAATTACCTTTCTCCCTATTTTACTTTTATTTTATATACAAGACTAAGGTAGTAAATACTACTCATGTACTACTCAAGATGTAACTAAATAAGTCCCAATCCTAATACGTTATACGTACCGCGCGTTAAGACGAACTATAGACAGAACGCATTTATAAGTCGTTTTTTTTACATGACGTAGTATTTTTACTGTTGATAACCCTTACTGTGCCAGCTGAAGCATTTATGCGTCCGTGTGAGTTAGTTGTGCGTGAGTGCACACGTGTAACCACGTCGTAAATGTACCCTGTTATGGTTTTCGGGCTTAGGGTTGGCTCAATGTAGACATCCCACGGTTTGAACTCTTACGAGACTATGCGGCGTTTCATACATTAATCACAATCAATGGAAGATGTTGAAAATAATTTAAATTGACATTGAAAAACAAATGAGCTGAAGACAGGGTGCTAATAAGGGGAGGCCTATGAACAGCAGTGGGCTTATATAAGCCATCATTAAAAATCATAGAATAGAAACGAATTGAATCTCGTATTTCCGATTGAAACAATTGCGTTAACTATAGACAGTTGCAAACAGTCTAGAGGTAATTCAACTGATTCATATCCATACCAGTCGGAAGCGTTCCCAAGACTCTAGCTTCATTGTTATTCATGGGTATTTACCGCTTTTCATTGCCTTTTTTCCGATGTTTATCATCCTTTTTCATCAATTTTTTCACCTCTACATTTATGTCATCAGAACTATTATTTAGATGCCCATCAATATGCAGCATTGTGGTTGCGGTGAAGATTTAAAGAAAGAGTGAGAAATATTGTTATGACCTACCTTACCTACCTGTATTGTAATTTGGTAGCAAGGTTTATAAAAAACTTTTTTTGTCTGCTCATTTGTAGTATAATTACCTAAAAAATCCTTGAAAGCAAAAAAAAGGATAGAAAAATCATAACCTTTCTGAGTAGTTCATAAATTTATTTAATCTGTACAATAACAAAATCAATATAAAATTCACATTTAAACTACATTTGATATGTCCTTATAGCTAACGGAATATCAGAGACCAAATCATGCATTTATCAGCGTAAAATATGATTTATAGGAAGTTAACAGAGTTCAGATTACTTTCGAAGTTACCGGAACATTGAGCAAACTTTTAAAACGTTTGAATAAATCTTTGTGCTTTGTAAAGGTGGATATCCACTGGTTAACTCCACGCAGATTACAATATTCAATAGAGAAAATAAAAAACCAAATTACATACAAAATTAAGGGTAACAAAATCTTAATCTAAATTGTATTTACTTAGTTTCACCATGTGATTAAGAATAAAACAATATTTTCATTTATAAATGAAAATCTTTATTTTGGTGACCGTAAATGGTCGGTACCAACAAGTTTATTTTGTAAACTTAAAGATATAAACATTAATGATTTGTGATTGTTTAGATTAAAAAAACCTTCATTTGATAAGAGACAAAATAAAGCAGACATAAGAAACTTAAAAAATTTTTATTAAATAAAGCTGGCCAATCCACACAGCACCATCTAGCCCAAAGCAAACTACTCAAAGCTAGTGTTATAGGTACTAGATAACTGATATATTTAATACAATACATAGGAAGCTATTTTTATACATAGAATATACCCAGACAAACGGAACGAATTTCTGCGCATTGGTTTTATACATTGGTTTGAATGTAAACTCTTAAATAGATTGGAATACTGCAATATCATTATACACAACACTGCAATATTACTTATAACAAATACTTAAATATTATCCATGACAAGCTATCTATAGCTTTCAGTCGATATCCACCTTTACGGAGCTTTACGCCAGGTCTCGGCGGGCGGTTAATTGCTTTAGAAATTAGATTTTGTTGTCAATTTCAAAGAAAGTTTGCTGAAGATTTCAGTTATATTATATGAAGCATTCCTTATGTTATTTTGCTGAAAAATTAACTAAACTTATATACCTAACTCAAAAATAGCTCACTCAATCTTATTGTGTAATTTATGTTCACAGCTTTTGTATGGTTTAAGGTTACAAACGAAAAGTCTAAATGGACATAAAACTTAGATATTATTACAAAAATTCCTATTGTAAGCACCTTTTTTAACAGCTATTTAACTATTGCTTTGTTATTGCCCCAAATTTTAAGCGATGACCTTCATTTGCTTGCATATTAATCCTCATCACCATAGATACCAAAAATTCTGGACCATTCACTCAAAACTCGTAGCAATAACAGTATGGTATGATAGGTTAGTACAAACTCTTAGAAAACCTTAAAAAGCCGGGGTCAGGACTAAAACTACAACGCTGTAAATTCTGTAGAAAAAGTCGACAGAGGCATGGTCATTGATTCCTTATCTACCGTCTTATCTACATTGGCACCGGGGAGGGACCAAGTTGAGCTACCCGCAGCCGTTATTCTAGGACCCATGTTGTCATACGCTGACTTCAAGAAGCAGGTTCTACTACGCCTGGGTAAAGTCGCCCCGCCTCCTAAAAGATCAGGGTACAACTCCTCGTTAGGAGCCACCTGAACTGATATGAAGATGCTACCGTAAGGAGCTGGTAATGCAAACTCAGCTGGAGGCGGTGGAAACGCTCCTGGAGGACCTTCAATCGTAATCTGAACGGGTTCCAATCTTTGAGTATCCTCACTTTCCAAGCTCATAGATCTATCTAACATCTCAAAGCCGTAGGAGGATCTGTCTCCACTAGTTCTGTCACAACTAACGGCTAAAGAAGTATCTAGAAGCTTCTTTTCTTGATCCGTGAAGCTTCTGCTAGGTGGTACTCTCCTTCTTGTCTTCCAACAGACTACGGAAGCAACAAAACCAGAGCAGGTCATAGCTAGCAAAGACCCGGCTACTAAAATGAAAGTGGAATAATCTGGAACAACAGCCGTGGCTGTTCTTGCTGTTCTCGCTTTGGGAAGAAAGATGGTCACGTAAGCAGACGCTTCACCAACTCTGCTCTTAGCACTACACTTCCACTCACCAGCATAGTCATTAGTTACATTGCTTATGGTTACGTTGACCCACTGAGCACTGCGATTTAATTCGTCACTGTACACATCGCTGTTTTCTATAGGATACTCGTTGATGACGACGTCACTGGTTCCATTCTGCTGTTCTGTGTATTGGAAAAGCCAGTTGACGTCTGGCTTTGGATCCCCTCTTACTAAGCATCCGAAGGTAATGTCAGCACCAGCTTCAGTTCTGATCACAGTTGGACTGGAATAGGCGGAAGGAGGACAGAACAAATCTTCTCTTTTCAGCACTCGCCATGACATGTCAGCTTCGTTCTCCGGTCCAGTGCAAACTACTTCTTCATTTCCCAGATTGCTGCGTAAGAACCATTGATGGAACTCTCTCAATCTGCAGTCACAGTACCAAGGATTGTCAGATAGTGTCAGAGATTTTATTTTCGGTAGATCAAAAGTACCCGGATGAAGAAATGATAGTTCATTCTGATGAATGTTCACAACTTCTAAACTCTGTAAGTTTCTGAATGTGTGTTGATGTATACTTCTTAGCTTGCATCGGGATAGTTCTATATTCTTTAAAAAATTTAGTGGCGGGAATAGGTCAGCTGGCAGCGTGCTTAAAGGGTTATCATTCAGTACTAAATGTCTTAAACGTTCTGTACTCTTGAAGAGATCTGGTGATATCTGAGTAAGGTTGTTTTGAGATAGATCAAGTTCTATCAGGATGCTGAGTGAAGTAAGCGCTTCTGGGTGAAGGGATGTCAGTCCTGTTAAGCTAAGATTTACTCTTTGAAGGTTAAGAAGACCAGCCGCCTGAAAAGCTCTACGTCCTATAGTCTTCAGGGGGTTTCCATGGAGATTAAGGACCTGGATCTCTGTTTCCAAAGAAGGTAGCTGGGTCAAGCCAGCTTGGACGCAAGAAGCGGTTTTCTTCCCGGAAGTCCATTTGCAGCTACATTCAGGTATCTGGCCGCAGTTCAGCCAGTGACTTCCACTTTGGGTGATGATTAGGAGAATGGTGAAGGTGCAACTCCATGGTCGAATGCCCATCTCATAATAGGTTTTGTTTTATACCTGCAACAATAAAGAGAATAATTTTTAACAAATAAATCACTACATTGTATAAAACAAAGTTGTTTCCCGCTGTATACTGGGATCTTTAAAACTACGCAATGGATTTTGATGCGGTTTTTAACAGACAGTGATATAAGTGGAATTTTTATATAGGTACCCCCGCAAAACCGGGGCGAGTTGCTAGTATAATAATATAAAACTTAAATTAAAAAAAAACAAGTTTTAACACAATATTAGGCATTTGTGACGAGATATTCAAATGTACTACAGCTACAGCATGTAGCAATAAAGAATCTTGAATGTTGATATACATTTTACTAGGTATACATTCAGTAGACCAATTGGTTTTCAGTTAGGTACGTAAAGTAAATTATAAACTAAAATATATAATATATTTTGTTTAATGGCACAACCTTCTGAATTCGTGACACAACTTTGACGACCAACGATTATAAACGTTTTTGTTTTTCTAAACGTTTGGATAACCTGCGTTGATAAAACGTAACTACATTATTTACCAATATTGATAACTTTTGACTCTAAGACTTTTTAGTTTATCTCCTATTTTTTATTTGTTATGATTATGTTAGATATTTTCTACGCGTCTGGGTTTGACTTCGGCTATTATTTTTATAAATCCATCGTTCGACCACAATCACTTGATGGTAAGTGACAAACTATAGCTATATGTAACACGAAGGTCTTGAAAATTTCACTTTTCACACCTGCTTTTCCTTCCTAAAAGTAGCATTAAGGCGCGGAATGAAGACAATATTTAGATATTTCAGGAAGTTCGTCGCATTTGATTGAAAATGGCGATGCGTTTGATTTTAGTTGATACTCTTGCTCGGCAAAATGAAGATATTTTGCAGTTTTTTTTTTAATTTAAAAATAAAGACACCAGTTTGTTAAGATTTTTTTACATATTTCTTTAGTTGATAAAACTTTCTATTATGTGGTATTAAAATTAAAAATGGCTGTCATTCAAAATATTGAGCATTTCGAGACGAAAAAGTTTTTTCTTGTTCTTTTTTGTGATTTTAAGTCTTTTTTCTATACACTGATTTTTTTTGTTTGTACCATTATGTCGCATTACGGCTAACGGTGCGACGAAAAATTGTACTTTTTACGGTTCGCTGTTTGGGTAGCGCCTTAAGTAATCCTCATGATTGTGATTCTTGTAACTGACATTGCTACATTGCCTATATTTTCCGACGTCTATGTTTGTAGCAATCAACAGATTTTGTACTTAATTATAACAATTAATATCAATTGCTGCGCCCTTACAGGGTACGTGTTACCTTACCTAAATAATGATTTAAGCTAACTGCCACCTAAGCTAAATAATGATTTTGTATATTATGTATGCAATAAAAGAATAAATTAAATAAATGAAATTCTTTCTGGTACAAGTTATCCTTTTGTCAAATTTCATTTGATTCCTTCAACTGTCTAGTCTTGAAAAGGTAAGAGATAGTCAGGCAGAAGAACAGACTGACAAAGTTGCTATCGCCTTTAAAACTTTAACTTCGTCTGGTTCAAGTGACGCGTGACCCGAGAACTGTTAAGAATCTGGGCAGCAGTATTTATTATCAGTAATCTGTGTAGTTCGTGCGTTTTAAAAAAATATTGTGCTTACACATATTTTTCATTTGTTTCTCTAACAGAAAATGACCAAGATAAAGCCAAGCGGAACTTCTTCTAAGTTTTTGGATGATTGACAAAAGATATTATACTTACATGTCCATGTAAGTATAATATTCACACAAACGTTTATTCATACAGCTGACCCGCAATTGATTGCTTCAGCGCGCCTCTACAGACCATAACATGGAGTCACTCAGACGTGAGGCTCGCATCACGATGAAATAGCAAATTGCTGTCGGGCAAGTTCATGTATGCAATACTTCCTGGTTGATGTAAAGATAGACCCGAGAGACCCCTACCTCTAGACTGTTTACAACCGTCTGCAGTTAGCTCAATTGTATATTATAGTTTTGATTTTTTTAATTACTTTTGTTATTTTTTTGTTTATTTATTTTTGATTGTTTATGCAGATATTGAAAAGCAAAGCCAAAACCACAAAATAAATCGGGTTAAACATTGCATTTTTTTTTTATATTTTATATTCTTAAAATTAACTTCACATTGCCTGTTGCAATTTTAAGGTAAGGCGTAGGTGATTACTACGAGCTACGACGTAGATAATTGCTACGAAGCTACGACGTAGGTGATTACTACGAAGCTACGACGTAGGTGATTATTAGGAGCTACGACGTAGGTAATTGCTATGAAGCTACGACGTAGGTGAATACTACGAAGCTACGACGTAGGTAATTGCTACGAGTTACGATGTAGATAATTGCTACGAAGCTACGACGTAGGTGATTACTATGAAGCTACGACGTAGGTGAATACTACGAAGCTACGACGTAGGTTATTGCTATGAAGCTACGACGTAGGTGATTACTACGAGCTATGACGTAGGTGATTACTAGAAGCTACGACGTAGGTATTTGCTATGAAGCTACGACGTAGGTATTTGCTGTGAAGCTACGATGTAGGTGATTACTAGAAGCTACGACGTAGGTATTTGCTGTGAAGCTACGACGTAGGTGAATACTACGAAGCTACGACGTAGGTATTTGCTACGAAGCTACGACGTAGATGATTACTACGAGCTACGACGTAGATAATTGCTACGAAGCTACGACGTAGGTGATTACTACGAAGCTACGACGTAGGTATTTGCTACGAAGCTACGACGTAGGTGATTACTACGAGCTACGACGTAGGTAATTGCTACGAAGCTACGACGTAGGTGATTACTCCGAGCTACGACGTAGGTAATTGCTATGAAGCTACGATGTGGGTGATTACTACGAAGCTTCTACGTGGGTGGTTCACCTACGCATAGATAGACAATTTCCTACAAAACTAAACTTATAGCCAAGGCAAAGGGGCTAAGGGTACTTGTTTCGAAATAATTTTTTAATTCCTTTTCTTCTTCAGTAATATGATCGACAATATCAATATAATCTATTATCTCCCAAGAACTTTAAATTAGGATAGTTGTAAGACCGTCCTATTTCCAAGCGAATAGCTTGATAAAATCTACGGCACTAAGCCAAGCATTCAACGCATTCAGTTTTGCTAACAAGCATCAAATTTACTGACAACTTCCTTGCATTCGAGTAATCTATGCATTGTTTGTCTCAGTATATCTAGGCCTCAAAGATGCCTCGCGGTTGTGGCCTGCCACACGTCCGTGAGTCACAGGTATGTTAGGTATGCTAGGTATCTAGATGGGAAGCTTTGAGCTGATCGAGACCTTAGGCATCATTAACTATTCTATTTCAGGTATCCTAGATATCACACACATGACATGCTATGCTCGGAGTTCCTGCATAGGATTTGTGATGAATATATGTGACAGAGAACTAAAGTTACTATCATATATATAAGTCAAATAATTAGCAAGCTGAAGTGGCTGTGAGCCGGCTTACGAAGAACCGACAACTGCTTGGGTCAACGTTTTTTTCAGTAGAAACCATGACTCGGCAAACGCAGTGTAGGCTGTCGATCGGCTGACAAATTGCAAAAAACTGCAGACTGATGCTGGATGCGGCAAGAGACAGGGCGCTAATTAGAGGAGACCCTTGTCCACCCGTGGAATAATATGGGTTGGTGTCGATGAGGATGATATTATTTTACAGTGTTGATTCCATCATCCTTCTTAACAGAAGCCATTTAAAAATATTTATATCCCAGGCAAAAATTTACTCGCCTAAATTTCTAAAGCAACGTAAACCTCGATTACCCTGCATACAAAATTCTATTTGGCACGCGAAAGTACGTAAACGTAAATTAGGTCGAAATGTTACGACAAAGTGCATTTTACGTCGAACTTAACGTCAAAGCCATGTGACGTTATTCGTTCAGTTGATTAAAACTGGAGATGGTTTTTACCCTGTTTTGGGAGATTTCTAATGTCTGTTTATTATCTTATACTAGCGACCCGCCCCAGCTTTGCACGGTTTAATTATACGTATAAACCTTCCTCTTGAATCACTCTATCTATTAAAAATACCGCATCAAAATCCGTTGCGTAGTTTTAAGATTTAAGCATACATAGGGACAGAGAAAGTGACTTTGTTTTATACTGTGTAGTGAAGGCGAAAACAGGAGTTAAAGTAGCCACCAGTTATTTTATCATATAATTCCGTAAACAAAGGAATTTCCAAAATTCATACGTACAGTTTGTTAAACCTATCATAAGCTTTTTTTAATGCATCTGTAGCAGTTTCATTTTGACTATTCTAGAAAGAGATACGTAAAAAGAGTTTGGTGGCCACCAAAGGAAACTTCGCATCTCTTTCTAAACTAGACAAAATACTATTGCCTTACTTTTCAACCCAATTCAAACAAGATGAGGTTTTCAATTCAACTCTATATTTTTGTTTTGTTTGTTTTTTTATAATATCATACAGTTTTTCAATCAAAACCGATTTTTTAATATCATTCAAAGTAAGGTACCTTAAAGATAACTTTTAGGTTACCTTCTTGCAACTTGATACATAAAAAACAACTATTTTATAAGTAATTTTTTTACATTTGACACTCTATATTTTTTTTTAATTAACTCCGCAGTCATAGTCAGAGGGTCAAATTTCCGCTAGTCCAGCTCCCAAAAGGCAAATAAATTCCGAAATATTTTAGGAATTCTGATAGCAATTTATTTGAAATAGGTCCAGTGGTCGCAGCGCTAGAGCGAATAATTCTATGCATCGGTGAATCCAGGCTTCAGAGATAGTTAAGATATAGTACCACAAAGGGTAAAACACAAATCATGTTATCCATTAGTGTTTCAAATTATACTTTTAACCTTTAATTGCCCGAATGAATAAAATTAGCGCGAACTAGGAAGCTACTGTGCGGGTAGGCGTTCTGACCAAATAAGGATTTTTTTTCTGACCAACCAAGATATTATTATTTATTACTCAAAGATTGTTTAACCCATGCGAGTTGATGCGAGTAATTAAGGGTTAAGGTGCTTAAATTATCAGTTTCTACCTGCTTTGAATAATTTACATACTGGCTATTAATAATTTACTTCCAATCCATTAAATTCCATACAAATAATTTGAAATTTTCCAGAATCGAGGCTATCCTTGCATTCCCAGAAAAGCTTGGAAGCGTAGTTTACGTAAATTACACGTAAATTACAACAGAGAATATTAAAGAACTACTAAGTTATTGACGTTCAGTCAACCGAATTTTCAGTACTATATTATGTATTCCTTTACGATGACGAAAAAAGTTTTAATCTTAAAATGCACGGTTTTGTTGTTTCCTTTTATTTTTTGCGTGTCAAAAAATTATTGTAGGTTTGTAAGTACAACATGTTTATTATGACTACATATAAATATTGACTTTACTGGATATTTTGTTTATTTTATTGATTCCGACGGAAGATCAGCGTTGTTTTAGCTTTACAAAATGGCTATTAGAACTGAATTATGAATCGGTCTACATTTCGTAGTATTTCAGTTTTAGTTTTAGTTAGTATAGAAGTCCATATTATTATTATAGAGTAACTAGCTAGTGCCCGCGACTTCGTCTGGGCAGGATAAGTATTTCGAGTATACTCGCGGTTTCAGACGTGTAATTCCCGTTTTCGTGGGAATTCCGTGATAAAATATAACGATGCGCTATTCCAGACTGCAATCTATCTCTGTGCCAAATTTCATCCATATCCGTTCAGTAGTTTTTGTGTGAAAGAGTAACAAACATCCATTCATGTCTCAATCCATATAAACATTCGCGTTTATAATATTAGTAGGATTTAAGAAACTAGCTAAGTAAAAATTAAATACCATTTAAAGATTTTCTTATTATTTATTTTAAATTCTCAGATCAACTATCATCATCAACATAAACTAGTCCACAACTGGACATAGGCCTCCGATTAGTGAGGCTTTCTTTTGGTAAGTAAATTCAAGTTGATTTTTTTATTATATGTTAGGGACTGTTAAATGCCACTTGTAAAAACGCAATTGCACTTTAAATAAATTTTATGCGCTTTTTGCGATAAAGTTTAAATACATTTAGTAAGCTATTAGAATCGTTCTAGAAAGCGACCTTTAACCCTTTTAAAATGTTATTACCTCTAAGCGAAGCTTCGTTCAACGACGGCTAATTATTTAACGCGACGACGAGGCACAGATGAGGCTCCCGTTATGAGACTACACACGGATGTTGACGAAGAAAAACTATTTTTTAACCTCTTACAAACTCTTAAACCTTTTTTCTATTTAACCTCTTAAAACTATTTTTAATCTCTTACAGTCTGTGTTTATGACGTTATTATGTTACCTCTCCGAAGTCTTAGTTCAAAATATTATCAACCTATTTCAAAAATAGAAGGAAGTTTCCGATTCGACTGTATAATAATATAAAGAATGGAAAAAGACTTATGCCAAAAACGGAAGGGGGGTGCGAACAAAAATATCAGCTGATTTCCTGAGGTCATTCACTTTTCCGTGCAATACATGGGTTCTTTAATGCACGTATACAACGTACGACTAATCGCACGCAGTCTGAACACTCCCAAAGTCCGTGGAAGGTAATCAAATTCGGGCGAAAACGTATCAAAGTGCGCATGGCCTGATAATGCGTGAAGTTTGAAGTATTTTTACCGTCTCTAATTGCATGGAACATCAGTTTTATTTGTAATTTTTTAATGTTTTCACGTTTCTGGATCTTATCAGAAAAGGTTTTCCACGGAATTGTTACTAAATATTTTTATCCTTGAACTTTCCAAAGGATTTTATAGCTGTTCTTTCCGTTGGATGGATATTCTTTATGCTTTTTAAACTTCAACTTTTTAGTACTGGTATATAAATGTAGGTAGTTCTCCTTCAGATTATTAAGCAGTGTGTCCCCAAAGTTGCCAAATATGCATAGCGCAACCGATACCCGGCATCGTCGGTTACCCAAAGTGCAGTTGTGGTATATTTATTATTTATGTGTATAACGTAGGATATCCGGTTACCTCATTAGTAAAATAATTACATAATAATTCAACTTAATAACGACAATTACAATCATGGAATGTTTAGTGTAAAATGTTATAAATATTATCTAAATTATTGCTGTATTGAGAGAACCGACAAAATCCGTAATTATCTGACAATACTATGTTCTATCTTCATGTTGTTTGCATTACCCTGAATGTCTCATATAAAACTGCAAAAGAGATGACTTTAATCTATTCGCATGCAACTTAGGAGCTTGCCAGACAGAAACGATGTAAGAGGAGACGCATCGCGGATACTGAGACTTTTTAGTTAACTCACATACAACAAGTATAGAATCGTTGTGACGCAACACAGATCGAAAAGACGAGGCACAGACATGACGCTTATTCGTTTCCTCCTTACCGCACTATCGCGTCAGCGCAGCGGCGGGACAAAATATTATTTTTACTATCTTACTATTATAATAAATGGGAAAGTTTGTGTGAATTTTTGTTTTAAGAAATCTCCGTAATTACTTAAGTTATTTAGATAAAATTTGGTGCGTAGATGAGTTTAGGACCTAGAGTAGGACATAGGCTAAATTAACCTCTGAGGGCGTTAAATAAGTAAGTAATAAGGGTGGTAAATTAGTATGGAAAACTATTTTTCCTTGGTTCGATTTACTCAAAACTCGGTGTAAATAAAGCATGCAATAAATAATTAACAATTATTTTTTATTTTTACAAAATAATCCCTAGGGGTTGTGTAATACATTTCTGAAATTTGTTTGAAAAGACTGGTGCGCATCTAGTTACATATAAATGTAAAAGCACTACAGCGATGCGCGACTGCAGCGAAGCGGCTCGGGCGTGGCAGAATTACCTAACGGAGAATAATTGGTCGCGCTGCTGCATCATAGTGCGTTTAGGCCACGCCGTGACACTCCGCTGCAGTGCAGCGTTAGTGCTGTTTGACCTTTAAGACAGAAAGAAAGGAGCACGGGTGCGACTATGGGTGCGGATAAAGCCTTGTCATCGGCTCATCAGGGTCTAGGGTCTAGCGACACCCGCTGTGACGTCTGTGCCCTCTATTTTCTGTAGTCTTTAAAAAGACGCCTCGGTTATCTGTCTGCGACGCATAATCATCTGAGATCTTTTCTTTTATGTTTTAGGTACTTTATTCAAATGGTTTATATGTATATTATATTTTTTGTATGTATTGTGTTAGTATACGCGACGCGTTGGTTTGGTTCCGACGGAAGATCAGCGTTGTGATAGCTATGCACAATGGCTATTACAACATAAAGCTGAGTCGGACGCCATTTTATAGCATTTAAGTTTTTTTATTAATTAGTACCTTACTACTTATGTAATTCATGGTGTTGGGTTATTTAAGAAATAAGGTAATTAACTTAGTAGTGGGTAATTTGTAAATGCTTTAAATAAAGATTTTCTTATTCTTATTCTTATTCTTTTCTGTCTCAACACACCCTGAACACTGATAGAAGACATCTTTTATATGCTGTCTCACTCAGATCAGATTCAACTGAGCAGAACAGCCTGACGATGTCATTCTCAATCTCATGATATAAGTTCGCAGAGTGTACTACATCATCAGCCTATATTAGTCCACTGCTGGACATAGGCGTCCCCTAATGAGCGCCATAGCGCCCTGTCTTCAGCTTGCCGCATCCAGCATCTGCCAGCAGTCCTTCGCAGATCGTCATCCCATCTGGCCGGAGGGTGTCCTACACTACGTTTGCCGAGTCGCGGTCTCCACTCAAGAACACGTTTACCCCAACGGTTGTCGGTTCTTCGCGCGATATGGCCAGCCCACTGCCACTTCAACTTGCTAATTCTTTGAGCTATGTCGATAACATTGGTTCTCTGTCGGAGAGTGTACTAAGGGTAAATTAATCTGAACAACAATCAATTTACAGAATTGGCAAAACCTAAAGCTGACCAGCACAGCTACTCCAACATTCTTATCACGGTCGCTGCGACCCGAGGTACCGTCTAAAACAATATTAATGTGAGCAGTACACCGGCACAGTGGAGTTCAAACCGCTGGAAACTGCATTTAACTGGATTTCTCAGAAGATCTAACTTGGCTGGCTGATACAGTGAACACTAGCTCCCGCCAGCGGCATTTCACGTGATTTTCCGAAATGATGTCTCTGATAGTTGTTTCTTTTAAGGTATCCAGGTCTAGAACTACATTTATGCCAAATTTCAGCCCGATCGGTTTAATAGGTTGATTTATTTTTAATTTTTATTGAGGTAAACCACAGTGTTACAGTTTTCATTAAAATATTAGATATAAATATTAGTTAGTATTAAATTTTGTTAGTAGATGTGACTTTATTAGTAATAAGCTTTTAGTAATCCTAATTTTCGCATTACGCTTAATAATGAACAAGCGTTTGGTTGGATAGGTAGATGTCCGTTAATTCTTCACATTGAGCTGAAATTACAATAAAGCGCATATAAAAGGCCTCTGTGTAGCACTGGACTAGCATAGGCTGCGAAAAAGCAATACCAGTAACCAGCAGTACCAGTTGTAAGCATGTACCAGGTATTTCTTCTACCCTGTGAGTAAGTTCTGGCAAAAAGCCAGAGTGTAGCTGCATCGGCAGGCGTGATTTAATTTCTGCCAAATTTGCCGAGCTGTTTTAGACCGAATCGCGTTGGTTAATTTGTACTACTGAAGAGTAATTGCTTTTGCTTATAGTTATTTTGTTGTAAGGCACTTTGTAAGCAGCAAGATAATTAAATTTTATTTAAATTAAATAAAAACACGGTTGTGTCAATGGTCCCTTGACTCTGAGGGGCCAGATAAATCTTTATTTAAAAAATCTTGTTCCTTAATCTTTTTCAAACTAATGGGACGACCGTTTATGAATAAAATTTCAAAACATATCTGAGTGTATGGTCGATGCGACGCGTGCCCCTCTAGCTGGTGAGTATCTAGCTCAGCGCATCAGCATTGTCATACAGCGTGGTATTGCAGCCAGTGTCTTGGAGACGCGACGACTTGTATTGATATGGCTAATTTGAGCTCTAACCTCTAGACTGTTTGCAACCGTCTGCAGTAAGCTCAATTGTATATAATAATAGTTTTAATTTGATTCTATTCCTTGATATGAATGTATTTTTTGTAAACAAAGGTTATTTTCTCAACAAATTGTCTTTTCAAAATGGTATGCTCTTTCCCGCTCCTACGAACGTGAAATCATATTATATGTATCCTATTCGCACATGTAACTGAAATACGCTCTGATGTTACAAAAAATCAAATCGACTCGAATAAAAATCAAACAAAACTCCCCAACTTCATCGCAAAGCTTTTGATATTTTTCTAAAGATTAAAGGTTTTTGCAGTGCACTTGTCTAAGAGTTTCATAGAATTACGTAGAGCTTCATAAAGTTGAAAAGAGTAGCAACTTACAAAGCCGTTTTGCTTTGAAACCACTCAAGCATTGTCTGCGTTAAAACTTGTTGGAGCTTTTCGGCGATTTACTTTATTTCCCAAAAATAGACGTAACTACGTACGACGGAAAGGCGTAACAATACTTTTGTTGATGTTGCTTACCCCATCTAACACTTTATAAAAATAATTTGATTTTTATCATAAAAAAATATTACTAATTTCAAATTTCACGCTGTATAATCAAAAACTACGATACCACGTTTCAAAAACAGATTTAGTTTGTCAACAAATGAGTTACAAAAGGAAAAGAATATTGCTCGAATATTTTACTACACTGATATCATCAGACCAAAGCTGCAGGAGTAAAAAACAATTCGTGGTTGTGACAGTTTTCATTCATCATTCCATTGGTCTCTCATTCGTTATCGAACTCTAACTGCATCATTTTCGCTGTAATTGAGCAATTGTGCTTTGTTGAACTTTTTGTTTTGGTTTTTAGTTGTTAGCTTGCTGGTACCCTGCTTTTGGCTGTTATTCTTATCAGTTTTTGTTAAGTTTTCATTCATAAATGTCAAAGTTTTCAAAAAATTCTATGATAGAATCATAGAATTTTTTTGAAAACTTTGAGAATCAGATTATAGTGAAATCTTTTAATAACAACGAAAATTACAAGGAACAGAAACAAATTTAAACTAGTTTAAACAATTAAAACAATTGATCTACCTGCAGACGGTAGCAACAGTCTAGAGGTAGCTCAACTGATCCATATCAATGTCAGTTGGAAGCGTCCCCAAGACACTGGCTGCATTACCTCGCTGTGTGGCAATGCTGATGTCAGATCTTGATCAAATTTATATGGGATCACAAGAAAAGCATCAGTTTTCATAAAAAAAGAAACAAGAATCGATTTACCTATACAACCTTCTTTAAGTCACAAAAATATAATTCTTGGTACCGATAACACAATTTTGTCGACAATAGACGATTCATAAAAGTTTTGTAGATAGGTTTCTAAGGAATAACATCATTTATTGGCAAAGATGATTCACATTACAATAATATTTTTATTTTATATTTATGTGTATCATCTTTGCCAATAATTGTTTTTATTGTGATAGTAGAATAGATAAGTATTACAAGGATAGATTAATTTCTTTATTCATTTACTAAACTAGTCTTTACTCTATTGAAATACAGAATAATTGTTTTCTACGAAGGAACTGACTCGTGATAAGTTAGGAGTCAGAGCTTCATTATATTAGTGTACTAGCGACTCGCCCCGGCTCCGCACGGTTTTATTATAAGTATAAACCTTCTCTTGAATCACTCTATCTATCAAAAAAAGCCGTATCAAAATCCGTTGCGTAGTTTTAAAGATTTAAGCATACATATGGACATAGGGACAGAGAAAGCAACTTTGTTTTATACTAAGTATGTAGTGATGAGTAGTACCTATGCTTTTTTCAGTAGAAATTATTATTATGACACTGCGTTTATTTGTATTCTTGTTAAAAATACAACTCTTATTTAGTTTGTCAAAGTACATATTTTGTAAGCCTAATGTAATAAAGTTAAGTTCTAAGTTCAAAGTTCCGCCAAAAACAAAACACAGCCTCAAGTTACCACTGTAAAGCAAGCAGTAAGACATGTCCAAGCAGAGTTTGCAATTTTAGATAGGTGCCTACCTTTCTCAAAATGGTGCAAAAGCAATACTTTTATCTGCAAGGCATTCGGCAGTTTGCCAAAACTTGCGCGCGTAGTTTTCAATGTAAGACAAATTCGCACGACCCACGCGAACTCACTACTGTCCCAACTTGACACTTGTTCGTTCAGTGGAATGTTATAAAATACTTGAAACTACTAAGAAATTTCCTATCATAAATTTGAAATAGAATGAAATTGGTCAAGCGTGAATCGGATTCGCACATCGATTACTTGAACTAGAACTAGTTAACGATATAAATAATAAATATAAATAAATAATTCCGGACAGTCCACACAGCATCATCGAGCCCCATACTAAGCAAAGTTTGTGTTATGGGTACTAGATGACTGATATACTTAATACAATACATTACATAGATAGATATTCTTTATTATACATAGAAAAAACCCAGACCAACGGAACAAATTACTGCAGATTGTATACATATTTGTTCCAAGGCGGGAATCGAACCCGCAACCTTCTGCGTCGCAGACGGACCTTCGCCCACCGCGCCGCCTCGGTCGTCATATCGTCGTTCGGCAGTCAATACCGCGAATGAGACATTCGTCAAAATTTACAGGAAACGAAAAAAACGTATAAATGATACTGCACACGTCCAATTCTTTAAGATTAAAATATTTAGAACTATACATATGTGTTATTTTAGTATAAATACATGTTTTTTTAAATATTATGGTAGTATGTCAAGAAAAAATCACGTTCGCGGTTTTTACCTAAATATTTTGGTAAAATCTTTTTATATTCGCGGTTATGTTCTAGATTTAGAACAACAATTTTCTGTTAATAGTTTTTATTTTACTTAACTAATAATGTTATTTAAGCATTTAAGAATTAATAATAATCTTTAAAAAAAATATAGTCAAAGGTAGTTTTTTTTATAATTTTAAAGTTCATTTAATGTTTTGATCCAATCCATTCCAGTCCAAAACCATACAAAAAATTTCTTCCCATCTTCTTCTGTTATATCCCGGCAATTAAGTCCTCCTTTTAAGCTTGCAACTGATTTTCACCACGGTCCTCTCTCTTTTACATCGTTGAATATATTGAATCCACTTTCCATTTTTTGATATTCTAAAGGGATTTGCTATTCAGTATTCATTCTTCCAATGAACCACCACCTTCACAATGTTTTATTTAGACCGCTACGAGGTTAGATGAAGATGTAATCCCGTTAAGTCTACAGAAGAAGAAACTACTGGCTGTGATGGAGTAAGCATTTGAGTGTATTGTTTAGGTACATTAGTTGCTATAAGACTTTCTTGTTATTTTGAAGAGGCAGAGGCTCTATTTCAGGGCGATCTGGAGTGCTAGGTAGAGTTTGCACTGACGGTGGGGAGTGATCTGAGACTGTAGCTCTATTAGTGTCAGCAAATTCTGCTGAGGCTGATGACATGCGGAGGAGACGAAAGGTCCAGGTTGTGACTGAGACTCTATTTCAGAGCGATCTGGAGTGTAGGTAGAAGTCGATCTGTTGGTGGAGGATTCACAGACTGCTTCTACTTGAGTGACAACACAGTTTGAGTGAGGCTGAAGACTTAAATCCATACAGGGAAGCTGAGCAAAAACTTCCAGGCTCTGACTAAGTATCTACTTTGAGACGTTTCTCTTCGCTATCGTCATGAAAATAATTTGCATGACGGTAGCGAAGAGAAAATGTTCTCTGTTTAAGCGCGATTTCTTTTAAATTCGTCCTATTATTGTGTAAAATTTTGAATGCCATGTCATTTACAAAATTTTCATCTTCTTATGAGTTGTCCAAAACGCTGTAAAAATAACAACTATTTAAAATATTATCCAAATAATGCTTTAACTTTACTAAAATAATTTTAGTTCTTATGTACCTATTTATGTAGGTATAAAGTACATGAAATAGGCTCACACATGACGTTCATTTAACTTAGTGCAGATTCATCAACATATTTTGCAAAGAAAACATGAGGAAAAGTTATTGAAAATAACAAACTTGTCCAGATATGACAGCGTCAAATGTTGCACTTGCGCTAGGAATAGCGCGGCAGTGCTAAGGAACTGTCATATTCGCGGTTTTTTTGACTCTAAATCACGTTCGCGGTTTTGGCATGACTCGAAATCATAGGGATCGGTGCAACTTTAGGGAAAAATTTTAATGTAGGAATGTGTATTTGAACGAGTAGAATCAAACAAACAAAAAAAAAGGTTTTCGTCAAAAATGTCGCATTCGCGGTATTGAATGCCTGACGACGATATATAGAATAAATCGTCAATAAAGAAATAATGCTGCACAATCCAAACAGCACCTACTAGCCCCAAAGTAGGCTAAAAAATAAATTTAGTTTACATATAACTTAGTACAAACATTATATAGTCAAAGTGCTTTATTTCCTTAAGACCTGACACGTCATAAAATTCATTTTATAAATAATTAAAACTAGGAAATACAGTGCTCACTTGTGCACACTTTTAAAGGGTTATACAGTAAACTATATGGGCTATTTACTTACTAAGACGAAACTTCACAATAAAAACGTTATTTGTCTATGTTTTACACGTATTATTTACTTACCTATCAATACCATATCAAGTTAACTAATAAGTAGATGTAATAAAAGCTTTGATTTCTTGGTGGGAGGTAATGCTGCACTGTGTAAAAATAATAATAATAATAATAAAGCCATTTATTATCAAAGAATAAATTACAAGCAAGCATTTTACAAATTATGGAATACATTTAAATTAAATTATTGAACATTTATTACATTATATTTAATAAGATTAGGTACCGTTACATTAATTATTTATTATTCTGTGATCTCTATTCGAGTAAAGGCCTCCTCCAGTAAAAACTGTGTAAAAATATTTGTTATTATTTATTTATGCATTCAATTGGAATCTAGATCGCGCTTTAAAGTTCGAAGCTATCGAGAAAATGAGAAAACTGTTGGATACGAATTCCGTTCCATCAATTTATAGGGAACTCTGAAAACAGCTACAAAGTTATGTTTAACCTCTAGGGGTTAAGTTGTATCAGTATTTCTCTGTGAACTAGCTAAACTTTCTTTAAAAACGCCACCATTGAATATACTTTTTCTATTACTTCTTGTCCATCGTGAGGTTGCCTGAAAGGGAACGCTAAGCGATAAGGTCGCTCTTTATGCACTATCAGGTGTTTTTTTAGTTATCTAGTATCGATAAATCAAGTTCTGCTAAGATTGGGGACTGGATGATGCTGTGTTGATTGTCCAGCATTATTTATTATTAATATTGTTTTAATTTTTGTGATCTGTAATTATTGACGACCAGATGTGGCACAGCGGGTTACGGCCCCCCCCGCGCACTAGGCAGCCTGGCTGCTGCAGCCAGGCAGCGGCAGCCAGAATATTTGCGCAGCCAGTTATAGCAGCCAATCAATTCAATTTCCCGAATAAATTTTTTTCATTTCGTCCACCTGCGACGCAAGAGTTTGCGGCTACGATTCCCGCATTGGGAAAAAGTTTTTGTACCATCTGCAATTATTTGTGGTTATTCTGGGTGTTTTCTATGTTAAGTAAAAATATCTATTTGTGAATGAATTAAGTATATCAGTTAACCAATTTCATCTCACAGGCTCTGCCTAGCTTGGGGCTGCTGAAGCGAACTGATGATTCTGTTTCATTTGTCTAGTTTTATTTATTTATAATTGGTTAGTGGTGGGTTCCGTGAATATAGTTTTAAATCAACAACTCAAATAGTATCGGAAAACTCCTTCGTACAATTTTATTGTTTCCTTTTCAATAGTTAAGAAGTTAGTACCTATTCACTAATAGAAGCTTTTAGGAGGTAGGTACTTCAAACTATTAAACTACTAAAAAGTTTCCAATGCACGCGACGCTTTACAACAAAAGTTTTTATTTCTATCGTAAAGTAAACTATTTATTGTTATTTGTTTTTTAATTGTATTTTGAAGAAAAGTTTAACGTTTTCTATTTTTAGCAGACTTCGAAAGAAAAAGTTTTTAGTTTGTTTTATGGATGTTTTTGGATTATTCCGTTCATTTTTAACCGGTTTTTATGACCAATTCTTTTGCTGTTCTAAGTATTAGGCTTCCGAATGGTATTGACATGGATCAGTTGAGCTACCTTTAGACTGTTTGCAACCATCTGTAGTTAGTTCAAAATTTTCAATTGTATATTCTTGTTTTAAATTTTTATTTTTTTTTGTTTTTAATTTTCGATGATAATTAAGTTTATTTAAACTAACTGACCCGTTCGCATTTTCATTTGCGTGGACTTTAATAATACCTCATTTACTCCATTTTAACTACCATAGAATACGAATGTTTATTAACAACGAAAATTACAATCAAGGAATAGAAAAATTACAACTAGTATTTACAATTGAAACCTGAGCTAACTGCAGACGGTTGCAAACAGTCTAAATGTAGCTCAATTGATCCATGTCAATACCAGTCGGAAGCCTCCCAAGCCTCCAAGACACTGGCTGCATTACCACGCTGTACGGCAATGCTGATGCGCTGAGCCAGATATTCACCAGCTCTCGGGTCACGCGTCGCATCGACCAGACACTCAGATATTTTTTTAAAAACCCGGAGAGCCTCGGTTCCCCTCGGACCTAGGAAATACGAATAAGAAACAAAAAAATATACATACAAAAATCCGTTCGGATTTCTATGTCCTTAAAGAAAACCATGCAAAATTTGAGCTTCGTAGCTTTTATAGTTACATAGATCTCTTGATTAGCCACTCAGAGGTCTTCGAACAAAATTTGTCATGTAAAGGGTTTTGGTTGTTCAAGTTCACGCGGATATAATCGCGAGCCGGTCAGCAAGTCTTACTATAAAGTTTTACGGCCTGATAACGATACAGAGTCCGACTAGTTTTAACCACACAAAAATTCACTTGTTACGTCTTTTCTCCTTGTTCCCTAATTCATCTGTCTTCCATTATAACTTACTCTAGAAATATTCCTCATAAATACCAAGCCACAAATAACTTCCTAATAATAAAAGTTGCTTCATAAAATACCTTCTAAGTTAGGTACCTACTTGATAAATAAGCAAAATTTACCTCGTTGTATTCAAACGACATCCTTTTAAAATAGCGCCAAGAGTATTTACAGAAATACTTTCAACTCAAATAGCTAACGTTGTAAGAACAATTTTCAATGACTTAACTTATTTTCAGAGATATTAACCTCGGTTTTTGCTTACATCTTTTCATTCGCATTTTGGTAAGAAACTGACGAGTTCAGGACTATTAAGAACAAATCTGTTGCAAATTGATTTAGTATAAAACAAAAACATATACAACGGACTTTTCATTAGATCAAATGCCTCTTTTAATACCTCGGTATGTGCATTGATATTTTTACTTCAAGGTACATTATGCCAAGTCTGCCGTGACACCCAATTATAAATTATAAATTTTCCTTTTAAAATCTTGGTGTGATGTAGCTCTCTAACTTAACCTCCACTGGTAAAGCGTTCCAGAGTCTGACAGCTTGAGCAGTGACAGAGTCGAAAATGTGACTATGGAAAAATAGTCACAATTATTCAGCTTTTCTGCCACTAATCTACTACGCATCACCGTCAATATAATAACTAAGCGCTTTTGGAATTACAAAGAAGAAGAGCAACCTGAAATGGCCTTGAGCCGGCCATATCTCGCAAAGAAGTGACAACCGCGCTTGGGTAAACGTGTTCATGAGTGGAGACTGCGTGGCAAACGTAGTCTAGGAAGATCTCCGACTAGGTGGGATGGTGATCTACGAATGACTTCTGGTAGATGCTGGATGCGGCAAGCTGAAGACAGGGCGCTATAGCGGTTATTAGGGGAGTATGTTCAGCAGTGGACTAAAATATATTGATTATGATGATGATGAAGCGCCTTCACAAAAGAAACCATGTGGCTCAACGATCGATGTGGTGTGGTAGACGAAGGTCCGCATACGACTCAAGGTTGCGGGTTCAATTCCCGCTTTGGGACATTTTTTATACGATCTACAAATATATATTCCGGTGTTTTATATCTTTAATAAAAAATCTATCTATGTAATGTATAAAGTGTATTACTTACTACTCATCTAGTTCCCATTAAACAAGCTCTGCCTAGCTTGGGGCTAGATGCCGTGTGAATTGTCCAGCATTATGTATTGATTTAATGGACGTGCGATTATAGAAATAATTAAAGTTTAAGTAAACCATAGATAGATTTCAACCCCTCACGATTTCATCCCTCGTCACAATCAGGTACTAAACCCTGGCCATAATCAAACTACTATCAGAACATCGGAAGGGTTTGTTTCGATATAATTTCAATTTGCAAAGGGCGCATCTGTCCTTAATGTAGCATTAACTCAGGGCAGTTTAATTAAGGGCAGGCACAAACGGGCCACTTTAGACTATAGTAACTTCAGTATTGTAAAGTTAGTATAGTCTAAACAATAATAATTTAGACTGTTTAAAATAACTTTAGATTGTCTTGAAATTCTTTTCAGAAAAAATAAGCACATTGGCAATATTGTCGAAGTCAATAAAATACAGATTATTTAGGAAAATACGGAAGCACAAGCTTTCAAATAAAAAAGAATCGTCAAAATCGGTTTACCTAGGACCAAGTTTTGAAATAACACAAAAAATACAAAATAGTTGAAAAGGAACTTCCTCCTATTTGCGAAGTCTGGTAAAAACTTTAATTAGCTATTGTAAAAATATGCCATAATTAGGGTAGTTAGTTTGTGTTGCCAACTGAGTTACTAACAAGTTTTTGCTCGCAGCTCTGCTCCGATGTTCCCGGAATAAAATTGAACCGTCTAATTACTCGTATTACCCGAACTGTAAAAAACCCCTCATTACCTGATCATAAATATCTATAATAATTCATTATAAATGATCAATCGTTTAAACTGTAATTGATTACGTTGAATATGTTTTTATTTCCCTCATTTAATACAATTACATTAAAATTTTATCAAGTAATTTACTTATATAATACTAGATGCGCCCCGCAGCTTCGCCCGCGAACCAGAGTTTTTTTTCGTACAAATTTCAGAAATTTATTGCACTACCCCTAGGGGTTATTGAGTAATAATAAAAACTACGTGTTTAATTATTCATTCCATAGTTTAGTTATACCGAGTTTTGAGTGAATCGAACCTTACCACCCTATCTAACCCCCTCAGAGGTTAAAATTTCAAAATTTTAATAGCGTATGTCCTATTCTAGGTCTTAAACTATCGATATACCAAATTTCATTTTAATAACTTAAGTAGTTCCAAAGTTACAGAGTTACAGTTCCAAAGTTAAAGTTAAAGTTACTTATAATAATAATATAATAATATTAACATTCACACAGACTTCCCCATTTATAATAATAGTAAGATGATACGTTAATGGTATAATAACTATGTTATAATTATCAAAAAGACTCGATTTATTTTAATAACTTATTGTTAACCATGTTTTTTTTCTACAAGCCGATTTAGAAATTCTCCAGTTGAAAGGCAGAGCACACGCGAACCACGCAAATCTTTTGGCTACTTCTAGCAGACAGTTGTTAAAAGTAGCTTGTAATCTATAGATTCTGCCTGGCAGCCAGTATTCAAGCTAGCTTATAAGCTAGTTAGACTATTAGGTTTGTTAGTCTTGATTCTGGCTGTCAAATGGGCGTGTCTTATAGCGCCCCTCCAAAAAAGCTCTGTCGGTTGAATAGACTCTACCATCATAATACCGATGTTGATGCGCTATTTCATTCTATGAATATTAACGGCATACGACTGTGTTTTGTCAAATTTTCGGCTTCAGTAGGGGTATTTTTATTCATTCGATTCGTTTCCGTAACAGAAACGTCAAATTCGATTCCATTTCCGTCAGATGTTTAGAACGTTTTTTTGATTTCATATCGAAACTAAGGAACTAAGGGTCCAAATTCAAATAGCAAAAGTTTTCGAATCCACTTGTTTAAAATAGGGTTCATCATCAAAATTTTCCAATATAGAATCCGAAGGCTTTTCCGACAAGTAAAATACCCCTGCAGTTGTAGAATTTAGGTAGACTGAAAGTGGAAAGTCTGCGCGGATAATTTTAATTAAACAGACAGGACAGCTTAGCCGGCAGTTTCATTATATTATAATAATTGAGGATCTAAAGGTTGATTGAGCCCTTACAGTTTTGAGATATTAAGCCATTATTTTGAGAACTTTTGCGCAGTTGTCTGCGCAGTTGTCCGAGTGCCAAGTGTGCTGTATTTTAAAAGGACTTCTATAAAGACAGAGCGTATCTAAAATGTTTCAAACCTCTGGGGTAGAGAAGTACCACTATCGCGTTGCCAAATGAAATTTATAACCTACATACCTATAATCACTACATAGTATAAAACAAAGTCACTTTTTCTGTCCCTATGTATGCTTAAATCTTTATAACTAACCATCGGATTTTGATGCGGTTTTCTTTAATAGATAGAGTGATTCAAGAGGAAAGTTTATATTATGTATAATAAAAGCGTGCGAAGCCGGGGCGGTTCGCTAGTTATCTATCAAATATAATTCAACAGACCTCAGTGTGCCCAAAATCTTGATGAAATTTAAGTGGTATCTTTTTTCTTTTCAGTCATGTTTTCGTATTAGAGAAAGCAAAGAAATAATGTTGAATTCTATCTAATTTAATTTTTTTACTTGGAGCTTCCACGAGTATAAGGTCTAGGTCTATTTAATTATCAAATCGGCTAGGGCGCCTTCTTAAATTAGGTACCTATTTATATAAAGATTGGACATTGGTTTTTAGATGTAACATCACTACATCGTATAAAACAAAGTCGCTTTCTCTGTCCCTATGTCCCTTTTTATGCTTAAATCTTTAAAACTACACAACGGATTTTGATGCGGTTTTTTTAATAGTTAGAGTGATTCAAGAGGAAGGTTTATACGTATAATAAAACCGTGCGACGCCGGGGCGGGTCGCTAGTTAAATATATGATCATGATTGACCAATGTATAAATAATTTTCTAAGCGACGCTGTCAAGGGGCATTTTTCTACATATTTAGGCTCCAAATGGCTGTAGTCTTGTAAGAAGTACCTACTCTTACATTAATTAACTTAATGGTAACAAATAAGTAATGCTAGATGAATTCACCAAACATCATCTAGTCCCAAGCTAAGTGGTTAACTTATGAAAGACAAAGCTTTTTTAATTTGGTAGAAATACGTTAGATAGTTCAAAGTCGCCCAGCGAGCTATGGAAAGAGCTATGCTCGGAGTCTCTCTGAAGGATAGAATTCGTAACGAATACATCCGACAGAGAACCAAAGTTATCGACATAGCTCAAAGAATTAGCAAGCTGAAGTGGCAATGGGCCGGCCATATCTCGCGAAGAACCGACAACCGTTGGGGTAAACGTGTTCTTGAGTGGAGACCGCGACTCGGTAAACGTAGCGTAGGACGCCCTCCGGCCAGGTGGGATGACGATCTGCGAAAGACTGCTGGCAGATGCTGGCTGCGTCAAGCTGAAGACAGGGCGCTATGGCGCTCATTGGGGGAGGCCTATGTCCAGCAGTGGACTAATATAGGTTGATGATGATGATGATGATGATGACGTTAGATAATAATATCTGTTTTTTATTTAGTAACAAAGTCATCGGTTAGGCTATCGCCCATGGTTAGATAAAAATATCTGTTTTTTATTTAGTAACAAAGTCATCGGTTAGGCTATCAGAAAAGTTACGCTTTGTCAAATGATCTAAGGTTCAATTAAATTTGATTAATATTTAAGAGACTGTTACAAAGAAAGATTATGATTTATGATGAAAAACTAATTTGAATTCGTACAGACGACGCCGGACGTACGATTACGCACGTATGATCTCGACGTTCTAAGGACTTATGTCGAATTAGTCGTAAGTATATGTGCGTACGAACAGTGATCGTACGTTTAAGTACGAAGAAATCCGTATCCAAAGTGTGCGCGGCTAGAAAAAACAACTGAGGAACGCACGTCAAGTGACAACTTTGAAACCATCAATCTCTCTGTGCAAATAACACCACCGTACTTATACGAATTATGTAAATTTCTTGTACCAAAAATTAGCCGTTATGATGATGATGAAAGTAGAGGAAAACCGCTAGGTAATTCAGCTCTTTGACAACATGGATATTGTGAAAAAAGCTCAAAAGAAAAACCCTTACTTAATACCTTTTAAGTGTGTTGATAATTAAGTGTACCCATAAAAATATTAGCTTGGGACTAGATAATTTTGTGTGTATTGCCAATCATTTTTTATTTATAAGTGCTATTGTTATATACAAATGAACGAAGTGTCTTTTCATCAATTTGTAACTGTAAGTAAAGTGCCAATGGTTCAATCTTGGTAGTGTTATTATAAAAGTAAGTTAAAACCAAGCCATGATGAACCTTCCAGCATCATAAATTTTCTTCAGAAGATTTCGTCCTATTCTGATTAACTACAGTACTAGCTGATTTCAAAATGTATTTTTCTTTAACAGAAAATTGATAGAAATATTATGATTAATTGAAAAGCAATTTACGGTCACAACTATATGGCTACTTAACCACTCGCTTTGGTTTCGGCAGGAGCTTAATAACAGATAATTATTATATCTTTATCAATTTACCAAAAGCTTTAATAATAATTAAGTAACACATTTATTTCTTTTTCAATTTATTTCTCAAAATTTATAAATTCATTTTAACACGGAAACATCTAGATCAAAATCAAGCACAGCTTGTGTTTTGCGCATTTATTGTATTAATTGACATAATTTGAATACTGAGTGACTACAAAATATATGTAAAAATATGTTATTACATATTTACTGTATAAATCATCATCATATCATATACGTCCACTGCTGGATAATGGGTTCTAGGCTTTTTACAAACAACCCTACGAAATAGTCTCCCTAAGACCGCTTTAATGTCGTTGGCCCAACTACCTCTTGTACATAACAAATTGTACATAACAAAAAAAAACATTTGAAATTAGTAAATTCTGTACTACTTATCTACTCCACTATAAAAGAACAGCATTCCTTTACTTACCTCGAAATCAATTCCGCTAATCTCCAATTCCTTTTTAGTCTTAACTTAGTCTGTAAAAGTCACAACACACTAAAAAATCCTTCCCAACATAGGTACAATAGAAATCCACACATCACGACACAAGTCGCGCGACCAATCGCTCGATCAGTCGCTTCACGTAGACACGTGTTGGCGGGACGCGAACCGGCTCCCTTCTGAGGGGTTTCCAGCTAATCTTACGTCTAATTTATAAGGTTTCGCCACCTTTTCAGTAACAATGGATTCGGGGGAATTAATAAGAGTTTACCTTTTTCTGGGGAGGAAAAGGAATAAAGGAATTTGGAATTTAACGCTGCGTGTAAGCGTTACGGTACGACGCGCGTTCGTATACTGAAACTTACGGAATTATGTAAATAGAAATAATACTGGATAATCCACAAAGCATTAATATAGCAAAGATTGGGAAGGTTTAATCTATGAGCTTTGTATTTAGTACCTCCATTTTGTAGTTTTCATTTTAAAATTGTTTTGAATTCCTTTGTTATTTACATAAATTTGCTCCGAAAGAGTTATTATATTTTTTTTAACTTATTGATCGGTCGTGAATTATTTTATATTAAAAACTAACTTCACCACGTGCCTTCACCCGAATGGAATGGAAATTTGTTTGTAAAATTTCAAAAATGTATTGCACCCCTCCTAGGCATAGTCAAGTACGTAAAAATAAAATTAACTGTTTTATTATTTACATGCAGTTTATTTATACCCAGTTTTGAGTGAATCAATCCAAGTAATATTAATTTTCTATACAAACTTTACCACCCTATTTAAACCCCTCAAAGGTTAAAATATCCAAATTTTAATATCTCATGTGTTATAATAGATACTAAACTATCTACATACGAAATTTCATTTATATAACTTGAGTAGTTACTGAGATTTCTTATAACAATTATTCACACATATTTTCACATTGCGCAAAGACTAGTTTTTCATACACGATAGCCCATCGCTGACCCAACGCGCTCTGACGTCAACAATTCCTTTGGATCTTAGAATTGAAATAAAACCTTGTAAAAAGAACCATCTACAACCTCTAGTTACGGTTCCTGGAAAACAATGCAATTACCCAACCCGACATTGTTTGTTAAAGTTAAGGGTTCCATCGGTTTCATGATTTCGTAGAACGGAATGTCTATATGAGTTTAGAGGATACAATAGAAGGTTTGAAAATGTCAGTAGATATCAATAGATCTCTCGTCTGGCTTTATTCTGAAAATTTTCAGAAGCACAAAGTAACTAACGTAACAGTCGATATAATTATGATAACGATGGTAGAAAAGTCCGAAATGGATTTGACTTATGTATGTCATTAGATTTGTCATATAAAGTTGAAGCAAGGAGAAAATCTATTATATAACACCTTTTTTTTACTGTTTGCAGTTAGTTCAATGGTTTCAATTGTAAATACTAGTTGTATTTTTTCTATTCCTTGCTTGTAATTTTCGTTGTTAATAATATTTTTTTTAACATTATTTTGAAAATTATTTATTGTTTCATATGTGCTTATTTTGTTAGCCTAAAGAAATAAAGATCATCGGTAGACAATATGCATACATTTCAATTCCATCAAGTGAATTGATAACATCGAATGATTGTCCTTCCATAAAAATGCCTATCCAAGTGGCTCTTTTGACGAGCAATTTCGCGCTTTTCTACCAATCGAACTTTTTAATCGTTTAAACGATGATGATAGTAGAAATGAAATCGTTACGTAAATGCTAATTGGCTATAGCCTTACAGGAGGTACAGTGATTTTTTAAACCTTCAATTTTACCTAAGAGTTCTTTAACTCTATCCGCGAGGCTTTTGACAGGATAACAAATAAAAACCAGAAAGTTGTGAAGAATATTTAAAAACGCCTTCTGCTCGCGCCTTCGCACGTGCCTTTCAAGTAACCTGCCATCCCCGGGAGACTGTTTACCTGCTAGTCAAATTTCATCGAGAACTGTTAAGCCGTTTAGACGTGAAACATATCTGAGAGAGAGACAGAATTACTTTCGGTCATATAAAATTAATTAAATGGCTTTTATCCACCGGCCTATCATAAAACGTCAAAAACATAACTGTTTATTCTATCTTGAAACAAACTCGGATCATTTGTGGCCGCAATAATCTCTTGAACCGAGTTTAAAAGCGTTGATTTAGTTACAATTTTGGTTAAATCAGGCCTTAACTTAGGTACTTCAAACTCTCTGGAGACAAAGCAGTTCCCAGTTATTATACAAATTGGAAGCGCTCAAAGTCAAATCTCTAACAAATTAGTTTGCACATACTTACGACTTCGAATTTTGCGAAGGGGTATATTAATTGGTTGTCTCTTGTTTCGGTGCTGAAATTGTGTTTATTGGGGTTTTCAGAGAACTCTCACTAGATTTAAGAAATATAGTCGGTAGGTAAGTGTATATTTGGCTGAGGATCTCAGAGGCGCAAATATGCAGGTCTCGACAGAACCTACGCATTTGCTCCCCTTGGAGTCAAGACCCTAGGTCCGTGGAGAACCAGGGTTCTACGGGTTTTTAAACGATTGTCTGAGCGTCTGCTCGATGCGACGACCAGAGAGCTGGTGAGTATCTGGCGCAGCGCATCAGCATTGCAATACAGCGTGGTAATGCAGCCAGCATCTTGGGGACGACGCGACGACTGGTATTGACGTGGATCAGTTGCTACCTTAAGAATGTTTGCAACCGTCTGCAGTTAGCTCAATTGTATATAAACTACATAGTTATATTTTTTATTCCTTGATTGTAATTTTCGTTGTTAATAAAGTAAGAAATGATCGTAATAGCATTTGCCTACTTGTGTTGGCCTTGCTCTAAACTCGGCCTACATGGACTTTTAAAGTAAGCTACGGTATCATCAAAAGCGGTTTTGAGCGTCTCTATACGACTGTGTTATTAATGCGATACTTTCAAAGTCAAAGTCAATTCAGTTTCAATTCAAGTTCACAGTACTTTCACAGTTTGTTAAACCAAGCTTTTTTAATGCATGTGTTGTTGTTTTATTTTGTATATTTTAGGAAGAGACTAAAACAGAATTTTGTGGCCACAAAGTGCAATTTCTTATCTGTTCCTAAACTAGATAAAATGAAACTACTACACATGCATTAAAAAAAGCTTATTGCACTTAAAGGTTAAACAAACTGTACGTGTGAATTTTGGAAATTCCTTTGTTTAACGGAATTATATGATAAAATTAGTGGTGGCACCACTTTAAGTTCTATTTGCGCCTTAATGCATTTAACGCAGTAAACATAGCTTTTCTTACAAACAGGTGCGAGTGTGAAGCAACAAACATCATGAAACTGTCTCGTTCTAACTACATACGTTCTTACGTATTCATAACGCAGTCTTAAGTATTCTAAGAACAAAGCTTTTGTAGAGAGGTTTATAATTAAACTGTGTTTATGGTAGCATGCTGCGTTAATGCATCGCCGGTTTTTTACTGGCTTGGCTCTTTCACTGTACAACTCCAACAAGCATAATAAATAAATAAACAATAAATAAATATATCATGCTGGAATCCACACAACATCTAGCCCCAATCTCGCGAAGAACCGACAACCGTTGGGGCAAACGTGTTTTTGAGTAGAGACCGTGACTCGGTAAACATAGTGGATGCCTTCCGACCAGGTTGAATGAAGATCTGCGTAAGATATCATATGCATGATGCTGGATGCGACAAGCTGAAGACAGGGCACTATGCCGGTCATTAGGTGAGGCCTACGTCCAGCAGTGGGCAAATATAGGTTATGATGATGAAATTGATGACTGAGACTAGAATTTAAAATTTTATCAGGGATAAAGGTTTGACATCGCAGCAACTTCTTGACGACCGATGTGGCGCGGTGGGCGAAGGTCCGCCTGCGACGCAGGAGGTTGCGGGTTCGATTCCCGCCTCGGAACAAATTTGTGTACGATCTGCAAAAATTTGTTGCGTTGGTCTGGGTGTTTTCTATGTAACTGTAATAACAAAATATCTATCTATGTAAGTATATAATGTATTAAATTGCATAAGTTATCTAGTACCCATAACACAAGCTTTGAGTATCTTACTTTGGAGCTAGATGGTGCTGTGTGGATTGTCCAGCATTATATTTATATTTATCTTCAGCGGAGTCCCTCAAACAATGAAATCTGGCCGAGGTTACCTATTTGAGCCGTTTGGGGTTGAAACCCTTAGTCTTTAATCTCCTGTGGCCACCCTCAGGTATTAGGCATGAGAGAACACTGATAACACTGTTTATTTATTTAATTTGTTATATATGTTAACATTTTTCGTTTAGGTAATAATACTATTTTGAAGTCAATTATAGCTAGATGGTTCTGTGTGGATTGCCAAGCAGCACCTAGAATATATTTATATACCACTTTTTATTTCTGACATAGGTAACCTATGTACCTACCTCTTTTTGTATATGACTAGTTTTTTTTTTTTTTTTTTTGTTTTGTGTATTAATTTTTAAATTATTAAAAGTAAATTGTTTTATAACTATATGGATCTCGTGTCTGGAAATAAATAATTTATTATTATTATTATTATTATTTATTTTTTTAGTTTTCTATTAAAAATATACATTTACATTATACCTCTATAATATTCATAGCCTTAAAAAATAATCACTACATAGTATAAAACAAAGTCGGTTTCTCTGCCCATATGTCCCTATGTATGCTTAAATCTTTAAAAGTACGCAACGGCTTTTGATGCATTTTTTTTAATAGATAGAGTGATTCAAGAGGGAGGTTTATACGTATAATATAACCGTGCGAAGCCGTAGCGGGTTGCTAGTTTAATATAATTGTCATAAAATTTTTCCTTACTAACAGTTGTTAACGGAATAGTGGTTATTTTTATTATTTTAGTCGTTGAGCCTTTATGAAAATAGTAACCTAGTTTTTTTTTGAGATCTTACCAAAATGCTCAAGAGTGATCGGAATACTGCCTTCTATTTAAATTAACTATTCTAATAAAACAATACAATTCCGTGGCAATGTTGCCGGCATTCTGGACATTCCTAGTGACAGCTTAGGACCTGTTTCACAACAATCAAGTAATTTCCGTTAAATTAACTAACAGAAATCTACGCTGCTGTCTCGTTTCGTATGAAAGTCGACAGAAAGCGACGGCAATACTGTTATATAAAAAGTAAATTAACAGTCACTTACTTTTTCGTCGTGAAAAAACTGTCACTTAGTCTAAGTTAATTCAATATTAGTAGTTAATCCAAATCTTCCTTGTGCATTTTACCGAAATATATGGTAAATTTAGAAGATATACCGTATAGTCGACAAACGTAATATGTAGGTACAGTAATACAAATTATACTCCAGAATTCAAAGTATTTTACGCCGGCAACAGCATTTATGAGTAAAAACTTCACAATAGAATAGAAGAGATGGAATTTATATTAATTACTTAGTAAACATTCCGGGAATGAATTACCTAGCATTCTGGGCACTCAACCTTCTGATAACAGCTTAGAATTTTAGAATATTGATAGAAGTGTAAATATTAATTAATATTTACACTATAATTGTCTGCAGTTAGCTCAATGGTTTCAATTGTAAATACTAGTTGTAATTTTTCTATTCGTTTGCTTGTAATTTTCGTTGTTAATAAAGTATTAATAATAATATTAGACGTACAATTGCGTTTTGATTTTGCTTTCTTTAATTTCCAGCAGTAACATTATGCATTGAATGATGACGGCTTAGAATTTTAGGATATTGATAGAAGTATAAATATTAGACGTACTTTTTCGTTTTGTTTTTGTTTTATGTAATTTCCAGCAGGGCTAACATGCGCGCCATTGAAGTCGTCGTTACGTAAATGCTAATTGGCTATAGCCTTACAGGAGGTACAGTGATTTTTTAAACCTTCAATTATACCTAAGAGTTCTTTAACTCTATCCGCGAGGCTTTTGACAGGATAACAAATAAAAACCAGAAAGTTGTGAAGAATATTTAAAAACGCCTCCTGCTCGCGCCTTCGCACGTGCCTTTCGAGTAACCTGCCATCCCCGGGATACTGTTTAACTGCTAGTCAAATTTCATCGAGAACTGTTAAGCCGTTTAGACGTGAAACATATCTGAGAGAGAGACAGAATTACTTTCGGTCATATAAAATTAATTTAATGGCTTTTATCCACCGGCCTATCATAAAACGTCAAAAACATAACTGTTTATTCTATCTTGAAACAAACTCGGATCATTAGTGGCCGCAATAATCTCTTGAACTGAGTTTAAAAGCGTTGATTTAGTTACAATTTTGGTTAAATCAGGCCTTAACTTAGGTACTTCAAACTCTCTGGAGACAAAGCAGTTCCCAGTTATTATACAAATTGGAAGCGCTCAAAGTCAAATCTCTAACAAATTAGTTTGCACATACTTACGACTTCGAAGTTTGTAAAGGGAGATATTAATTGGTTGTCTCTTGTTTCGGTGCTGAAATTGTGTTTATAGGGGTTTCGGAGAACTCTCACTAGATTTAAGAAATACAGTTGATAGGTAAGTAAGTGAGAAAGATTTGGCTGAGGATCTCAGAGGCGTAAATATGCAGGTCTCGACAGAACCTACACATTTACTCCCCTTGGAGTAGAGGCCCTATCTCCGTGAGGTACGGAGGCTCTCCGGCATTTAAAAAATATATGCGCATCTGGTCGATGCGACGCGTGACCCGAGAGCTGGTGAATATCTGGCTCAGCGCATCAGCATTGCAATACAGCGTGGTAATGCAGCCAGCATCTTGGGGACGCGACGACTGGTATTGACGTGGATCAGTTGCTACCTTTAGAATGTTTGCAACCGTCTGCAGTTAGCTCAATTATATATAAACTACATAGTTATATTTTTTATTCCTTGATTGTAATTTTCGTTGTTAATAAAGTAAGAAATGATCGTAATAGAATTTGCCTACTCGTGTTGGCCTTGCTCTAAACTCGGCCTACATGGACTTTAAAGTAAGTTGAAGCTACGGTATCATCAAAAGCAGTTTTGAGCGTCTCTGTACGACTGTGTTATTAATGCCATACTTTCAAAGTCAAAGTCAATTCAGTTTCAATTCAAGTTCACACGACTTTCACAGTTTGTTAAACCAAGATTTTTTTAATGTTCAATTCAAGTTCACAGTACTTTCACAGTTTGTTAAACCAAGATTTTTTTAATGCATGTGTTGTTGATTTATTTTGTGTATTTTAGGAAGAGACGAAAACAGAGTTTTGTGTCCACAAAGTGCAATTTCATATCTCTTCTTATACTAGATAAAATGAAACTACAACAGATGCATTAAAAAAGCTCGGTTTAACAAACTGTACGTGTGAATTTTGGAAATTCCTTTGTTTAACGGAATTATATGATAAAATAAGTTGGTGGCGTCACTTTAGGTCCTATATGCTCCTTAATGCATTTAACGCAGTAAGCATAGCTTTCCTTACAAACAGGTGCGAGTGTGAAGCAACAAACATCATAAAACTGTCTCGTTCTAACTACATACGTTCTTACGTATTCATAACGCAGTCTTAAGTATTCTAAGAACAAAGCTTTTGTAGAGAGGTTTATAATTAAACTGTGTTTATGATAGCATGCTGCGTTAATGCATGGCTGGTTTTTTACTGGCTTGGCTCTTTCACTGTACAACTCCAACAAGCCCAGTAAATAAATAAAAAAAAATCTGGACAATCAACACAGCACCTCTAGCCCCAAAGTAAGCTACTCAAAGCTTGTGTTATGGGTACTAGATAACTGATATATTTAATACATAATATAAATAGATAGATATTTTTTATTATACATACCTATTAAACACCCAGACCAACGGAACAAATTTCTGCAGATCGTACACAAATTTGTTCCGAGGCGGGAATCGAACCCGCAACCTCCTATATTAAATAAATAAATATATATCATGCTGGAATCCACACAGCATCATCGAGCCCCAATCTCGCGAAGAACCGACAACCGCTGCGTAAACGTGTTCTTGAGTGGAGACCGCGACTCGGCAAAGATAGTGGATGCCTTCCGACCAGGTCGAATGACGATCTGCGTAAGATATCAGATGCAGATGCTGGATGCGGCAAGCTGAAGACAGGGTGCTATGGCGGTCATTAGGGGAGGCCTATGTCCAGCAGTGGACAAATATAGGTTGATGATGAAAATGATGATTGGGACTAGTATTTAAAATTATATCAGGGACAAAGGGTTAGCATCACAGCAACTTCTTGACGACCGATGTGGCGCGGTGGGCGAAGGTCCGCCTGCGACGCAGGAGGTTGCGCGTTCGATTCCCGCCTCGGAACAAATTTGTGTACGATCTGCAGAAATTTGTTGCGTTGGTTTGGGTGTTTTCTATGTAACTGTAATAACAAAATATCTATCTATGTAAGTACATAATGTATTAAAATGTATAAGTTACCTAGGAACCATAACACAAGCTTTGAGTAGCTTACTTTGGGGCTAGATGGTGCTGTGTGGATTGTCCAGCATTATATTTATATTTATCTTCAGCGGAGTCCCTCAAACAATGAAATCTGGCCGAGGTTACCTATTTGAGCCGTTTGGGGTAGAAACCCTTGGTCTTTAATCTCCTGTGGCCACCCTCAGGTATTAGGCACAAGGTATTAATTGAGAGAACATTGTTAACACTGTTTATTTATTTAATTTGTTATATGTTAACAGTTTATGTTTAGGTAATAATACTAGTTATAAGTCAATTATAGCTAGATGGTGCTGTGTGGATTGCCAAGCATTATTTATATTTTTAGTTTTCTATTAAAAATATACATTTACATTATACCTCTATAATATTCATAGCCTTAAAAATAATCACTACATAGTATAAAACAAAGTCGGTTTCTCTGCCCATATGTCCCTATGTATGCTTAAATCTTTAAAAGTACGCAACGGCTTTTGATGCGTTTTTAGATAGAGTGATTCAAGAGAGAGGTTTATACGTATAATATAACCGTGCGAAGCCGTAGCGGGTTGCTAGTCATAAAATTTTCCCTCACTAACTGTTGCTAACAGAATAGTGGTTATTTTTATTATTCTAGTCGTTGTGCCTTTATGAAAAAGTAACTTAGTTTTTTGAGATCTTACCAAAATACTCAAGAGTGATCGGAATACTGCCTTCTATTTATATAAACTATTCTAATCAAGCAATACAATTCCGTGGCAATGTTGCCAGCATTCTGGACATTCCTAGTGACAGCTGACCTGTTTCACAACAATAAAGTAATTTTCCGTTAAATTAACTAACAGAAATCTACGGTGCTGTCTCGTTTCGTATGAAAGTCGACAGTAAGCGACGGCAATAGGTACTGTTATAGAAAGTAAATTAACAGGCGCTTACTTTTTCGTCGTGAAAAAATCACTTAGTCTATGTTAATTCAATATTAGTAGTTAATCCAAATCTTCCTTGTGCATTTTACCGAAATATTTGGTAAATTTAGAAGATATACCGTACAGTCGACAAACGTAATATGGTACAGTAATACATTTTTTTTTAAGTTAAAATCTCTCTATTAACTTCGAAAAAGACAAGCAATGAATAGAAAAATTACAACTAGTATTTACAATTGAAACCATTGAGCTAACTGCAGACGTACAATTGCGTTTTGATTTTGCTTTCTTTAATTTCCAGCAGTAACATTATGCATTGAATAATGACGGCTTAGAATTTTAGGTATATTGATAGAAGTGTAAATATAAGACGTACTTTTTCGTTTTGTTTTTGTTTTATGTAATTTCCAGAAGTAACATAATATTTTCGAAAGCTGATTATTGAGTGATTACAACTTATTTTTAGCTGAATGACTATTGACATGACTATTGCCTATATTATAGGCCATAACAGAACATAACTCGAGATTCAGACATGTTTCTACTAGAAAAGATAAGATAAGTTTATTTAGTTTCCATAAGTGTATTATGTATATACTTAGGTTCTAAAATAAAGAAACAAAAAGTAACAAAGAAAAAGCGGTAAGTACAAAAAGCGTCTTTGGATCGCCCCGGAGAAGATGGGCAGTAAATGCGTTAAAACATTATTCCTACATAGTTATGATGAACCAAAGCCACCGTTTAAACCGTCAATAAAACAACTACTCAACCGAAGCAGTATCAACAAAGTAAGAGTATATCCTAAGCGAGGTGAATCGTGCTAAGGAGGGGCAAGTGCGTGACAAGGAAGCCGTAGGTACAGCGAGCGGGGCAAATCCGCGGCAAATCGGTCATAAGTGCTCTGTACTAACGTATAGCAGCTTAGGCGGATTCGCTACTGGCAATTGTAAGGAAAGAAAGTAGGTGAATGTTACAAGAACGAGTGGAACGTTAAGGGTTCTGCAGGATAAAGGAGATAATTCCAGAATGCTTAAACATCATCATCTAATTAAAGTCCACTGGATATAGACCTACCCTAATGAACGCCATAGCGCCCTGTCTTCAGCTTGTCGCTTCCAGCATCAGGGATCAGCCGATCGTCATCCCACCTGGCTGGAGGGCGTTCTACACTACGATGGCCAATGCAATGAGTACTTGATACAATATTTTTTTTTTACTAAAAGGCTTTGTTTTATAGAAGAAAAATAACAGCAAATAAGACAAGTACAAAGGGCGATCACGAAAATACATATACCGATACAATACATAAGACAAGTGCAATGGTCCTTCCCGGCCATTTTTTTCTTTGATGTTTTTATCCATTCTATAGTAGCCTGGGAGAAATCAGTATTATAGTATATTTCAGTATTTTGTAGTTTTTTAATTTTTTTTAGTAACGTAACTATTACATTTTAATTAATTTTAATGAAAAGTACATAAAGATCTCGTTAATCAATTCAATGGGCGGCTTTATCGCTATAAAGAAGAAGAAATAGCTCCCAGCTATCTCTTCCAGTATCTTTCCCAATTATTTGACATTAGAATCAGGTTCAACCTTTCTTTGGTTTTCAGGTAAGCACACACCTCGCCGATCTATATCGGTGGACTAAGAGAGCCGAAAGAATCAGCTTTACGTAAATTGGTTCTAAAGATTTGTTCTTGTAGACGCGAACAAATAATTCAATTCATTTCATCTTCATTGATCAAGTTTCGTGGAAAGGTGAAGAACATCTTTAGTTGGTTGTGTTATAGCGTTTTATAAAGAATCCACCTCACTACCGTGATTTGAAGCGAGTCTTATATCGCGCGATTTTTAGCTCGTTTCCTTACACAGCTTCGTCTTGTTAGCGCGATTTATAGACGCTGTGCGACTTAGTTTGACTAATTATCAAACTAAGTCGCACAGTAAAATTACACGCGAAAACGCGTCGAACAACCTCTATCGCGTCGAGAAAATCTTGGAAGATCGTATGTGTCTTAGTACGAAATGTGCTGCAAACAAATATTGCTAGAAATCACAAGACGCACTTCAAAGTCGCGGCTGTGGATGCTTGAAAAGGTTTAACGATAGAAAAATGAGAGCTTTATACATTTGATATACGAAAAATAGATACGAAACAGACGTCGATACGAAATTGAGAAACAAGGAAGACAGCAAGGTACCCTAAAACAGTAAACGCCCGAACATAAAGTACTTAACGAAACAAAAGATCGATCAATTTCAATCAAAAGAGGGAGAAACACGAAACAAAGTATCTAGGTACAGTCGAACGCAGAAACTTATGTCATTAACAAAGTTAATTAACAAAAGGAGCTTTATCGAAAGTTCCCGGAGATTGACCCAATAAAAAGTATTTGGAGAGAGTAATGGAGAGCGAAATGTAGGCTTTGGTTTTACGACTCAAATAAAATAATTTTTTGATAGACAAGACGACAGATGGTGAGGATCTATCGCAGCGCATCAGTATTGCCATACAGCGGAGTAATACAGTTATAGCCTTATTAATAAAAAAGCTGTATTCCGAGCTTATTACGCAACTACTCTTAGACTAGTTAATCCAAGACTAGCCGAGTATAAATATATACTAGTAAATGCGGATTAGCTAACTTCCTTCTTACTCTTTATTTATTATTACTGAATCTAACTACTACGGACTTATGACTTGGAGTAAAATTAATCATACGTTAGTCTTTGTTTATAAATAACAGTATTAGAGTTTTGGGAAAGCTTCCATTTGGTATTGATTTGGTCAGTTGAGCTACCTTTAACTATGTATTTGCAATAGTAAATAGTACCTAACTGTACTTTGCATATTTAGGTTGTATCTAATTTTTTAGTAAAAGGCAAATTCAAGTGATTTCGTCGAATGTTTCAATTAGATGTAAACCTCAAGGGGCTTATTCAAAATTCATTATTTTTTTCAGTTGATTAAATTTATATTTAAGTTTCAGTTGGTTACTACTTTATGAAATTACTGACTAATGAGTGATGACTAAATGTTTGTACAGTACTAATAATATTTGCTATATTATTGCTAATATTTGCTATATTAATATTAAAGTCTTCAATTATTTAACTTGTTTCAATTGTAAAAAAATATTCTAATTTGTCGCTATTCTTTGATTGTAATTTTCTCTAACTGAGGACATTAATTAGGCGTCCTTGAATAATATATCTCTGTTACATATACCAATATTAAAATTGCAAACGAAAAAGAATGGAACAAAAATTTCATTAGGAAAGTTAAGCCGCCGCGAGAAATAATTGACTTTTTGATCACTGCTATTAGTATTGACTAAGTTGCCTGGAGTAGCTCAAATGAGAATAATATTTAAAAAACGTTATGGCAATAACTTATTTTATTGGAATCCTACTTATTTAACAAATGTAGAAGTCTGTGTGAATATTTGCTTCCACCCCAACTAACATTTTGGTGTCAGTTACAGGTATTATTATTACTTTTAACTGTTTAACGGAGTAATAATGATCTCAGTTGTAACTATAAACTTTTTATGGTAGTTAAAATATAAATTGAGCTCGAAAAGTGTTAGTAGTATTATAATGAACGACGTTAAACAACTTTTAGAGTTACAATAGTGCTAATTGCAACAAGTATACTTAAGATGTTATAGGTTTAACCTGTTTATAACACCCAAATCTATACAACGGTGCTCGCTGACTTTCGTTAACACTTATTGTTGTTTAGTTTTTTCCGTAAAGTGCCTTATAAGTATTTTGGTGTTATATTGATTATAAGGTGCAGACATTACTTTTAAAACAGAGTTTGTCAAGAGTATAAGTTCATTTTATGCTTAGCCGGTAGTATTGTCTTGGCTATAGTAATTGTAGTTACTTAAGACTATTAATACACTGTAAAGAGTACTAAAGACTGACAACATTCTTGACTAAAGATGTTGTATCTCGAAATGTGTAATAGAACACTTAACAAAGACATAAAGCTTTAATGTTCGGTCGCCATTGTTTTGGTCAATTAACTTATATATATTGAATAGGTTATTCAATATTTGACAACAAAATACTTCATTATTTATGTAACTTCTGTCATTCTACTGAAACCTCTTAATTTAACATGCTACTGGCTAATAAGGAAAAAAATAAAAAAATAAAAATTTGAAATTTCTTTATTATTCTTCATAATTTTTATTTAAAATCTTAATTTAATCCAGGGCGCGTTAAAATTGAGATGAGAAACATGGTATACATTTACAGTAAAATTACCGCGGCAGATTATGTTCACTTCACAATGAAAACTTTAACTCCTTAGTATTTGTATATTCTCCTCTGTCAATTCTGTTACGCCATTCACTGATAGTCACATAATTTTATTAAGTAACAAAGTTCATAGACTTCCCGTCGTAAGATACAAAATGCTTGAGAATATTCTAACTAACTACTAAGCGATTAAGTGTCAAACAAGTATCTTTAATAGGTCTTGTAATATGTTAGGTGACATTTCATTCTTAACCGAAATGATTCTAACACCTAAAGTATTAACCAACTCATCTACAAGACATTTATACCGGTTAAGGTATTAGCTGAGAATGAATAAACACTCTTGTGCAGGTACTTAACACCCTTATACCACCCTTATACAGGCTTTATAACACCTTTACCTGCAAAATCGTGGGCCTCTTTCGTGGTTATAAGTGAGTTAGAGCATCTGCTCTAACTCCATTCTTACAGGTATTTTTAACACTAGGATACTCGATTGGAACCGTTATAAGTATGATATACAGGTTATTTTAACGCCAACGTGCTAGTTGGGACGTACCTACGTATATCCATAATCACTTAACTTATTGAGATGGAAATCTGAAATAACACAATATTAGCTCATCGAGTTTATAAAATTAAGCTATGATGAGATTTAAATTGTGGTAAAGTTGTGGTAAAAATTTAATTCACTCAAAACTCGATAAAAATAAACAAAGTAAATAATTAACTGCATGTATTTTTTTTCAAAACAATCCCTAGAGAGTGTGCAATAAATTGCTAACATATCGTAACTACATGGACAGAAATAATTATTAAATGAAATTTGGTAAGTAGATAATTAAGGTTCTGGAATAACACATACATAATGGTTTAAAATGATGGTAAAGTTTATAATATGGAAAATTTTAATTCCTTGGTTCGATACACTCAAAACTTGGTAAAAATAAACTACTTAAAAAGTAAATAATTTGTCAGGTTTTTTATTATTATTTCATTACAAACCCTTGGCGATGTGCAATAAACTGCTAACCACACATAGATTTTAACATAACTTTTTGTGCTTGTTAGTTAAAAACTTTGCTGCGGTGACTAGACTACCAGAATAAACTACAGTAGTTCCTACACTACGTTTAGCGACTTTGTTCCTTGTACTATGGATGGAAAGAACGAAAGTAGACTCCCTCTTTCAGAACCTTTATACGACACACTTGGGTTCTCTTATTAAAATTATTCACTGCTGTGAGGAATGGCACGGCGTTTCCTTTACTTATTTCAGGATATAATTTCTTGAGTTTTTCTCCGGTGCTTTCGAAAGAAAACTGAATTAGGAGCATGAATATTTGGAATATGCAATTGCGTACTTTTATTAATCTTACTAAGAGTTATTAAGGGTTGTTTTCGGTGGACAAGCTATAGCGGGATCGGAATTAAGTCAGTTTTCAATGGAACGTTCGTTCATCGATCTATAGTCAATGCAATGTAGGCCCTAACTATAAAATTTTCGGGTTCTTCCATACAAAAAGGGTTTTTTTTTCATTGTGTTTGTTAGCCACGAGTGTAAATTACTACATAATGATAACTGTCTCTATAAAATGAACGAGCTTTGTCGTCATAGCGAAAAGCAACCGTTGCCATAAAACAAGAGGTGGAAGTTTGTATAAATTGTAATTGACATAGGGTCGGTAGAGCTAAAAAAGATATCGGACTTTTCAATTACGGGCGTATTTGAATGTTGCGCAGTGGAATTACCTAACTATAATATTGCAATTTTGTGTATGTATAGAGTACCGAAATTTAATAACATCAGTATTTTTATGGATTGTGTACAAAAAGTTTTACTAGAACTGACAAAGAAACGATATGAAAATATATTAATAGCTGGAGACTTTAATATCGACATTATGAAAAGTAACAACATAACACTTGACTTTGAATGTTTATTCTTAAATTTTAATTTGAGATTAGCACTGAAACAACCAACAAGATTAGCAAGTAAAACCTGTATAGATAACTTTGCTCATAATTTTAAGAAAGGGTGCTCTACCGAAGTATTAGAACTAGCTTTATCGGACCACACTGCACAGCTCATCAAATGTCCAATAAAAAATCTAGATCTCCTTAAGTACTGGCACATCAAAAGACGCGATTATTCAGTAGAAAATATTAATAAGTTTATAAACTCAATTAAAAACATATCCTTTTCGAATATATATGGCACGGATGACCCTAATATTGCTTACGACCTTTTTATCGATACTTTTAAAATGTTTTATGATCTTTGTTTTCCTCATAGAATTATAACTAAAAGAACATCTAGAAATACTCCATGGGTATCGCGTGGTATAAAACTATGCTGTAAAAATAAAAGAAATCTTCTATGGCAATCTCGTAAAAAACCCTCTGTTTCTAATAAAATAAAATATAAAAACTATTCGAGAACCCTTAAAAAAATAATAAAACTAACACAAAAAACACAAAATAACTATAAAATTAATTCATCCAAAAATAAGTCAAAAGCTACTTGGCAAATCATAAATAGTACCAGAAGAAATCTGCCTAGAAGTCAGATACTAAAACTTGACATAAATAATAAGATAATTACAAATCCTCCCGACATAGCAAATGCCTTTAATGATTTTTTTATTGACAAAATTGTACCTATTAATAACTCAGGTTTACATAGTACCTCACTTATTACGAGTCAGAGAGACTCTATGTTTCTTAAACCATGTGTTACAGATGATATTCTTAGGATTATAGCTTCTCTAAAAAATACAAATAGTGTTGGCTATGATGAAATTTCCACGAAAATATTGAAAATGTCAGCTAGATTTATATCCGAACCTATAAGTCATATTATGAACTTATGTATCAGCGCCGGTCAATTTCCTAATGCACTAAAGCTCTCAGTCATAAAGCCCCTTTATAAAAAACAAAATAAGGAGAGCATGGAAAATTATAGACCGATATCCCTTATACCTATTAAGTCAAAAATACTTGAACGATATATTTATATGGAAATTAATAGCTACTTTGAAACAAACAACATATTTTGTAGAGAACAGAAGGGTTTTAGGATAAATAAATCATTAAATATGGCCCTATATGATTTTCTACATAGAGTAACATACAGCGTTGATATAAGACAACCAATATGCTCAATATTCTGCGATATGACGCAGGCATTTGATTATGTGCGTCATGACATACTCATAAATAAACTAGAGGCTTACGGAGTTAGAGGAAATGTATTGGAACTTGTCAAATCATATCTTCATAATAGGAAACAAGTTACTGAAATAAGTAAGATTAATTTCAAAACTAAACATGAAGAAGTCCATAGGTCAAAAGAACGTACCGTAACATATGGTGTACCACAAGGTAGTGTACTGGGTCCTTTACTCTTCATAATATATATTAATGATCTGCCAAATTCGACAACCCAACCTATGTCGCTCTTTGCAGACGACAGTGTCGTAACTATTCAATGTATTAATAAAATGACATATGAAAATGATATCAATTCTGAATTGACATCAATTATTGCTTGGTTGGATAATAATAACTTAAAAATAAATCTATCTAAGACTAAAATGATAAGCTTTAGACAACGCGATACAGCTGCTCTACATTCACTTGACATTAAATATGGTAATTACAAAATTAATGAAGTTGACATGGCAAAATTCTTAGGACTTACGATTGACAAAAAACTGAACTGGAAATATCATTTGGAAAATTTGTGTAAGAAAATTAATAGCTTAGCTTACGTCCTATTCAAAATATCTAAAATTGTTAATTTGGAAACCCTGTTAACAGCGTACCATGGGTTAATCGCATCTAATATTCGTTATGGTATACTTTTTTGGGGAAACTCTACTGATGTTGAAAAAATTTTTAAATATCAAAAGCGATGCATATTGCATAAGGGCCATGTTTAGTCTGAAAGTAACGGACTCGTGTAAACCATTTTTCTCTCAGCATAATATTTTGACGATTCCTGCGCTATATATATTTGAAACGGTGATGTTTGTAAAAAATAACCCGGATTTGTTTGAACAACTCTCTGATGCCGTGGTTCGCAATAGGCGTGACAAACATAGAATTGTTACTCGCAACTCCAAAACGACCTTAATGCGTAAAAGTATATTCTGCTCAGCACCTTTCGCATATAATAAACTGCCAGAGTCTATACGGGAGCTACCTTGTACGTTGTTTCGGAGGAAAGTGACTGAATTATTGACAAAAAAATGTTATTACTCTTTTAATGAATATATGACCGATAAATTGTAGCTTAATATTGACTTCTCTTTTTTTATGAATGACTGTATTATTATTATTATTTCTTCAATTGTTTAGAATTATATTAGTTATGATGTAAACTTTAAAACATTGCACGCCCAATAGGGCAGAATACATTGAGACATTCCAGTACATTATAACAACTTTTATAACATGTATTACATGCAATAAATGAATTTGAATTTGAACCTGAACTAGGTAGCCCTGTGTTTCAGGTATTGTGATGTGTTCACAGCTCGTATTAGTCAAGAATAGGTTCTTTCTCTGTTTTTGTCCAAAAATTATCTGAAACTTTAATTCCAACGAAATATGACAAAACATTATATTTTTTTACTTTGCTTCCTATGGAGTTCAATCGTTAACTTTTGGAAGGGTGGGGCTTTGTTGTTTCTGAAAGTCAAGATGACTTAAAAAAACTATCACAGATCATAAAAAACAGATACAGGCTGAAAAAAGTAGAAGAAAAAATGAAAGAAGGTGAAAGACGGACAAACCGACGGACAGGGAGTCTTAGTAATAATCCCGTTTTGCTTTTTGGATACGCAATCCTAAAACTCACAAAATACACGGAGAAACAATAGTTGGCTAAAAAAATAATGGAAAAAAAATGTGTGTTTGGCCAAAGCCATTGAATTACCAAGTCTTTAGAGGTATATCAAAACAAAATTAACTAGAGAAGCATCTAGAAAACATTGTGATATTACAAAACTTTTAAAAGTTTATAAAGAAGACTCCAATTACTATGATATCAAAGTTATCAGAGACAGCTTTAAAAGGTCCGTAAACAAATTTTGAAAAAGACGAAATAATAAAAAAGGTCCAACTTGCTTTAACCAAACTGTGATTTTTGCAACGAAACTGTATGATTTATATTATATTACTAGCAGCGCTTCGCGGTTCCACCTGCGGTAATTCCCGTGCCCGTAGGAATTCCGGGATAAATATAACCTATGTTAATCCAGACTATAGTCTATCTCTATGTTCGACTTCGTTTGCGTAGAGAGGAAAAAAATTCATCACCTATTTTCATTTTACCCTCCTAAGGGGTTTACAAACTTTGATTATCATATTTATTATCTAATAAAATGTCTTAAATATAATTTTCAAGCCAATTTCATTACAAATTACAACTTCCATACCTACTTTCATCCCCTATTTCAAACCAATAGGTGTCAAACTTTTTTCGCAGTAAAAAGAAGCCTATGTCCTTTCTCAGGCTCTAACTAGACTATCTCTGTACTAAATCTTTTTTAAATAGTTTCAGTAGCCTAGGCGTGAAAGCAGACGGACAGACAAATTTACTTTCACATATATATTATAAAAATATTAGTAGGGATAGTATGACTAGTATTAAATATATCAGTTATCTAGTACGAACAAAAGCTCTACTCAGCTTCGACCAGATTATGCTGTGTGAATTTTCCAGCTTTGTTTATTACTATATGTATTTGTTAGATAACTAAAATTTAACTTGTGATCCTGACCAAACTGCTCGGGTCAACCTAGCCAGTAAATATTACGGTCAAAATATTCCCTACCATAACGTGGGTTCATGACGTCATTAAAGCTTTTTACCTCCTATTTACCTTTGTGCTGGCAACACTGGCAAAGATTACAAATTACGTGGAATGTTCGACACAAATAGCCCAGTGGATTTAGTGGGAAATTTGAAATTTCATGGGGAAATTATAGGGACTATCTTGCGGAAAGGGTTTTGTGGTATGTATGAGAGGTTTCATTGAATTTTATTTGTTGAAATCCGATGTAACAAAGGTCCACCTGCGACGCAGGAGATTGGTTCGATTCCTATCTGAGACAAATGTTTAAAACGATCTACAAATATTTTTCTGGGGTCCTAGGTGTTTTCTTAGTTACTGTAATAAAAAAATCTGTGTATATAGTTAATTTTTTTAAGTTTTATCATCAATCACCCATAACACAAGATCTGCTCACTTAGCTTGTAGCTTGATGATGCTCTGTAGCGTGATGATTGTCCAACATAGTCTCTCTAAATAAATTGAGGTTTTCAAAAAATAAGGAAGTGGAGGAAATGATTTGCTCATACATTCAACTTAACTTTGTCTTGATTTTCTCCTCTACTGAGAGGATTCTAATATTTATTTACTCTGTTTCTAAAAAGTTCGAATTTGGGTCTCCAAACAGATATAAAAAAATGTATTTTACTAAAGTTGTGATAAATACTAGGAATTAAATAGATATACTAATAAAAGCTACCAGAAACTTACCTTACCTTTAAGTGCGTCGAGTAACAGTTTACAATTCTAAAGTATATTTTGTAGGTTATTCAAAAGAAACAAGAATAATTTTCCTACAAAAAGCTCTGAAAAACTACAATAACTCAGAATCTAAACCCTAATTCTTTTTTCCAGTAATAATTTCTCAGTGCCTAACTTAGTAATTTAAATAAAGCTCACTTAAGTTATGTGTTTAAAATATTGCTTGACTTAATTTAAGCTAGAGATATTAAAATAGCCTCTCGGCACCTTGAGTCCCGTTAACACTCGACGGATGCTATAATTCAGAGAGTCGGGATGTATTCAGGATAATATTTTAGGGCCGTTTTCTTTTTTTATCTTATCATGGACATAGCCAGGCAAATCAAAAATAAGTACCAATTTTAATTTGATGAATCAATCTTATAACTTCTTTGAAAATCTTAATTTCTTAAAATAAATTCACGGCGATCGGTTTATAGTCTCATAATTTCATCTTTTTGTTTATTAACAACAATTCATTATTAACAAAAGAGTTAATCGTTTGTGGTAAAAATTATAAATTATTGAAATATTATTGAAGTAATTATAATTATTTATCTGTACAAAAAAATTGTTGTCGAAGCCATTTTACTTTCTAGACCTTCTGGTCTAGAAAGTAAAATGGCTTTTATGTATGTAATTTATTTATCATTTTCGTCTATAAAAAGAATAAAGAAAGATTAAGATTAACACAGTGATAATTGTTGAAAATTTGATGAATACTGTTGCTGCGCTTTATCTGATAGGTTTATAAAAACCCACGGGCTGAGTTCCATGGGCCGATTACCCGCCGGCGTGACAGTAAATTGCCCATGCAAATCTTCCTCAATACATCCCTGTTAGCATTTGCGGTGAAACGGTGGAAACTTATTAATTTCACTAAATGAACTCACTAGTTTCAATTTAGATGTCCGTAACTCCGCTTATTTGGTCTAGTCTATATTACCTATCTAGATAAACACTGAACACTGTTACAGACAGAACAAACAGAATGTTATCTCTTGCGCAATGGATTAGTTATATTTTCTGTATTTATCTAGGGATAGTATTTTAGTTTACACAATTTAAACTTACGTAGCGGTTGTGGCGTAGGGATCATCCCCCGGGCACCAACGCAAACCGCGAAAATATTAGTCCGGAATAAGTTTTTAATTTTAAACCTTTAACTATGGACGTCTCATTTTTGTTACACTAGTATGGACGTGCGGCCTCACAGACCGCTATCTTTACGGGCTGGTTTCTATCTTGATGAGTAAATATTGTCTCATTTTTTGTTTTTATCCCTAAGAAGAGTTACTAAATGTAAATTTAAGATTTAATTTTAATGAAAAAATTAAATATTTTAAATACAATCTGACGATATAGCAATCAAAGACTCTTTTCAGGTTTTATAGCTTGAGATCACTTTATAGGTCTATTTTCAAAGGAAAATGACTTTTTCAGTTTAGTTTATTTATATTACAATAAAATATAAAGAACAAAGAACATAAAAAACTAAACCTAATCCCTATGTATGCTTAAATCTTTAAAACTACGCAACGGATTTTGATGCGGTTTTTTAAAATAGTTAGAGTGATTAAAGAGGAAGGTTTATACGTATAATAAAATCGTGCGAAGCCGGGGCGGGTCGCTAATTAATCTATAAAAAAGACAAAAATTACATGTCACTTACTTGAGACATGTAACTTTATAGAACCTCGAACTATATCATTATAAGGTTACAACTTAAACACTTAATAAATTAGTAAAACTTCTAATAAATGCAGCGTTTTCGTAAACACCTTTTTTATGTCAACTAACCGTGCGTAATATTATAATGAATGATCATTAACTTCTCAAAAAATAAGCACATAAAAATAAGAACGAGTGAACGACCATAACCTATGTAAACCTAATTATAATAAAATTACATAGTTTATACATGGCATAGTTCTAGCCCTAGAATTAAACATAGGCTTTTTTCATTAGCTCTAATCAGTTCCCATGAAATAGAATAAGCAATGAAAAGTTTCCATAGAAACAACGAGCGAAGCCGGGGGCAAATACAAGTCTTTCATAAGCTATTTATTGTTTCTTGATAAACAATATCACATTGATAGTGATTGAACGTTCAAATGTGTTTGTAGAATCAATATTTGACGGAGTATATTGCTTAGAAAGAAGTAAACATAATATAACCAAGGCAAGAATGAAGATGCCACAAGGTCGTAACTCGTGGTCTTTAACCGATCAATATTTTCTACTACTTTAAAAAAACTGAATTATAACAACCAATGTCTATTCTTATGTTCATGGTTAAAATGGAAACGATGCCATATGAAAAAGTTTTAAAAACTGTGTCGAAGATGACAACGCACTCCTCCGAAGTTAAAGAATACATAGATTCGACACTGTTTCCGTTTTTTTGTTTTGTTGCTAATGTTTCTGCAGCCTTAGCCAAGCGGCATTCGCTATGAAGCGATTCCATTTCTATAATCGCCATCGCTCATACGATAGCGAAGTTCGATTGGTAGACAAAGTAACCTACGCGTAGCGATCGCCTTTTCTATTCGATTGATCGCTAAATACCCCGCTTAGTCTATGGTTTTCTATAGTAAACGTCAAATATGTCATTAGCTTATTTTGCTCGTCTCTATTACGTTCCGGTTTATGCAAAACTTCATTTTATTCAAGAAAAGCTTTTTTATTATTTACTATGTATAGAGACTTATTATAATTAATTTTTGATTATTTGAGTCTCGTATTTAAATTCTACGGCATAATTGATGAGTTGAACTGGAAATAAAAATCATTTGGTTTGGCGAACTTACTTTTTGAAAAAATCTTAGTCAATTGAAATGAAACGCAGTGCATCTATCAGGAACCAATTAGGTACTTAACTTTTTGGAGGGAGCTCTTGAAAATTGAAATTATTTGAGCCACTTCAGCTGAGCTAAAGGAATCAAGAGCACCTATACAAAAGCGTTATCATAAAACACTTCCAAAGTTTCAAGTCGCAAGACAGGCAGGTACTTTTTGTAAACAATGACGCGATTCACAAAGAAATATTTAGAACATGAGCTCTTTAGTTTATTTATGTTACGTTACAACCACGGAGACCTTGCAACCTTGACCTTATATTATAAATACTACTGCATTTTGGTCTCTACAGCACAGGGTATCCTAGTGATCAAAGTGAAATCACTATTATTAGTAGGTATCTAGATATCCAAAAATAATAAGAATAATTTTAAGTTAATGTGATTATGTTTTATGTATCTGCCTATGCATGCATGTATTTGTGATCAATAAATTTACTTTACTTACTTTAAACTTCCGCCTGGTGCGCAGGGACGTTTGAGGGTTTGAATTTGCTGAGCCTGAAGTGCTCAATAAACAATAATTCGGGCATTTTATCATCACTTTCCAATTGCCGCCAAGAATGGTAGTTTGTGCGGCGTCTAAACCAAGTGTTTTTATTTTGAGCTGACCACAGCAAACGCAGCGTTATGCATCTTTTAATTAGGTATGCAACACTAACACCAAATTTATTTTAAAATCACAAAACAAACGACGCAGTAAACACTCCTTAATGATTTCTTCCTACAGCTGTTTATGAAATCGCCATTTTGTTTCGATATCTACAGGGTCTTAGCGTTCGCTAGTGTTCCATCAATCTCTTGATCGACAACTAAGCGAATTCGCTTGTCAAAAGTGCAACTTGGCTAGGAATTTGTATGAAGTAATCGCTCGATGTTGTCGATTCGTTTGATGGAATAGAAAAGTATGTTACATTGTCTACCAATAATCTATTCGTTGAAAACAGATCACGTGATATATCTAAAGGAAATGTCAAACCCATACATTTTTGGACTTATCTACTATCGCTTTCGCTAACTGATTGTTACATTGTCTAGGCCAGCTGTTCCTTTATTGTAATGTTCTTTGCTAATAAGTATGACTACTAGTTAGTTTCTTTTTTCCTTTTGAAAAATATCTAAGGCAAGGCTTTGAACTCAGGTTTTGCCAGGCATAACTAAAGAAATAAAAAGATCCATTCTCAAGATTTTCCAATTGCAAAAAAACAAAATTTTCTTACACTTTAATTCTATTGAAAAATAATGGTTTTGTATTGGGCCAACTGGCGCTTAGATACAACGACACCGGTACCATATTCATGTAGGTAAATAGGTCGGTATAGGTAAAATAGGTAAACATTGTTCTATTGTCACAAGCGGAACCTTGACAATTCCAAATTGAATTTCCTTAGCCCTTCATTGAATCATAAAAACAAATCCGAGATTTTGTCCTAGAGAATTCGTCACGATTCAAAGCCATAAAAGTAATAATAAATTCGAATAGATGTGAAACCGTCCTCGCTCTTATTTTCTATTTGGTACATGCACAAATATGAAATTCCATCATTTTTGATAGGTGAGTGAAAGAAGCAGAATGAAATATTACACACACACTTAACAATCTTTAATATGGCAAGTTTTTGCTAGTTGAATAAAATACAGTAAATAATTCTAGACCATCCACACAGCATCATTAAGCCCCAAGCAAAGCAGAGTATTATGGGTACAGTGATAATTCCAGATGATTTAATTTGATAATCTTGATCTATAACATTTACAGTTAATCACAGTAAATAAGACTGTCTTATTTAACACGGAAAAATCGTGCGATCAGAAACATTTATAGTCATATAGAGGCTTGAAAATTAAATAAGTTCGTGGAATGAGCATAGGTATTTATTTCAAATGCGATATAAATCGTTCATACAAGTTTCATAAAACGATGTCTAAAATTAGTTTTCTTCGACTCTTTTGGAAAATTTCGCCTGTTCTGTGTCTTAAACAAATATAACACAAATAATAAAAAAAATAATGCATTAAGTATACATAATGTATTATTATATAATACATATAAATGGTATGAATGTGCATATCACTAATGTTACGAGTACTTATGCTTTTCCCAAGTTTTAATTCAGTTTGTATATTTTTATAATGATTCTCCTTTGCAAAAATAAGGAACCAGCAATAACAGTTCTATACCAACTTCAATTTCTACTACACGTATTGTAATGCGGCCATGTTTACCCTATTACGACAAGCCATTACACTTTCAGTCTTACTTCAATACCATTAGAGTCCAATTTGCAGTAACCTAGAAGATAATACAGGGTGGCACGTAAACAATATAGTATATGAAGTTATATGCGGCAGGTTAGGTTAGAAACGCATGGTATGTACCGCAGAATCTCATATTGCATAGAAGATTTTTATGTTTGTTTGTTTAGATTTCATTTGTGGGAAAGTGGAGAAATTCCAACATACCAGTTTGCAATAAAGATTGTAAGAGGACTCTCGATTGTAGAGCATCATAATCAAAATATAAATAAATATAATACTTATAAACTGCTCTAGTATCCCAGATATTTATTGTAAACAATTTAGGTTATAAGACGGTTTTTTTGTCTTACCGGCTGGCTTTTACGTGATTCCATACCACTGCCCCGTGATATGACAATAATAATAATTATTATCGTCATATCACGGGGCAGTGGTATAATTATTGGCATAATTATTATGCCATAAACCTAGAAGATCCATCTACGGTTCTCTCACGGTTGACTGGTAGAGATCGCTCGAACCTTCCTCTTGAAACACTATAATAATATATTTAAAAAACGCATCAAAATCCGTTGCGTAGTTTTCATGATCTAACTGCGGGAAGCGTCTTTATTTTAAACTACTAAATTAATCAAGCATACCAAAGAAAAAGTGTTGAAGAGCTATAAATACAGATCATTAAAAAACTTTCTATACAATTTCCTGAAAGTTTCATCCAACCAATTTATTTCCTAAGACCAAGACGCTGCTTTTTCTCCTGTTCTTTTGTTCTTACCAAAGGCGAGGAGTATTGTGTAGTTTTTATTCAAATTACTTGCAATTTACTTTCAGTTCTGTGCAGAGTTATTAGTCGGAAAATTAAAAAATCAAATGGAGCAATATGTAATGTACCGAACATATAGCCACCCAACTGTAGCCGACTGATGGTAATCTCTATCCTACCCTACTGATTATAAACGCGAAAGTTTGTAAGTATGGATGGATGGATAGATGGATGTTGGACGTGGACAACGGACGGACATGGATGAAATTTGGCACAGAGATAGATTGTAGTTTGGAATAACACATAGGCTAAATTTTATCCCGGAATTCTTACGGGAACGGGAATTATGGGGTGAAACCGCAAGAAGCTGCTAGTAATATATAAAAATTAATCCCTATTTCCCTTGGTCACGCCATTACGCGTGAACGGCTGTACCAAATTCGTTATTTCTTTTTTTGTTGTGTTTATTATTGTCAGGAGAAGGTTCTTGACAGAAAAAAAATGAAATTAAAACTCAATATTCATAATTAAGACAGGATAACGTCTGTCGGGTCAGCTAGTAATATATAAAAATACGAAACACTGAACAAAATGAATATGAATGAAAACTACAAACAACAAAAAGTTTAATAATGTAACGCGAGTGTTGGTCACATGTGCCTGGTTTGCATGTCGCGCTCACGGCGGGATTGCGAAGCTGAGTTCTGTGTGAAATTGGCTTTTATTCGGCTTTATTTACAGTTTAAAATGAACTTATTTTAACTCATTTCATTTTTACTCGAGCGGCGTACAACGCCCTCCGGATTCAATATAATAACGCGTTCCGGATGCTGTTGGGGCTGCCGTGCTACTGCAGTGCATCAGGCATGTTTGCGGAGGCGCGAGTAGATGATTTTCACGCCATCATGCGCAAGCGTGTCGCTTCCCTGATGCATCGGGTGCGCGCCAGCCCCAATAGCCTCCTAGTCACGGTGGCTGAGCGGGTGGATGGCCCCATACTCAGACACTGGACTGAGACCCATGTGTTGCACTGTAACTCAATGCGGTGCGCAAAATAAAAATTTAATTAAATTAAATCAGTCAGTAGGTTCCAGGTATTATTTATTAATTTATTTAATTGTTGACATTAATTAACTTAGTACATTTAACTTAAAAATTATTGAATGGTTTGTGAAATGTGACATGAATTTTGAAATCTTTTTTATTTGTATGGTTACTAACATAGTATAAGAAAAATTACTAAAAATTATGGTGAATAACCGAAATAAATAAATTGAATTGAATTGAAAAATATTTAAATTACAGTGAACCCCCACTTATCCTCCTAACCTGCAGGACAGTGTCACGCTTTAAGAGGCGGTTCACAAATCTACGTTATGCTGATTTAGGTATTTCGACACCGAGTGGGCGGGGCATCGTGCTACACAAGCGAGTATTGCTATAAAATCTTGATCCACCAGTAATTTTTACAAAGTTTTCTTAGGATTGATTTCGGTAGATGATTTTTTTATGTGAATCAAATATCGCTTCCATAGATTTATAAATAATTTAATAGTATCTGTTTGTCTCATCGTTTTTATGTAGGTAATTTTATTTATACTTACTATGTTACTATTACATTAAAAATGAAAGTCTGTGTGAATGTTTGTTATAATTATTGCAGTAACTACTAATTTATTTTACCTAGAATAACACATATGAAGTATTATTTTGAAAATTAACTTTTGAAGGGGTTAAATAGGGTGGTAAATTTTGTATGGGAAATTATTATTCCTTGGTTCGAAACAATCAAAACTCAGTGCAAATAAATTTTGAAGTGAATAATTAAATACGTATTTTTATGTTTTACAATATAACCCCTAGGGCTTTTGCAATAAATTTTTAGGGAAAGAAAAATAACTTTTCCTTTTACCATTACCTGAAAACCATTACGTATGTAAATAATAGATAAGCGCATCCGCTCTTCACGTCGGCTCTAAATTCCAAAACGTGGCCTACCCACCAAAAAATCAAACGTAGTGATTATTCTCAGCCTTGGACATCGATATAGTTCTCAATTTGACAAATAAATTTACAAGCGGGCGAAGCCGTGGGGCGCAACTAGTAATATTATAATGTGAAATATCTGTATGTATGTAACGAATAAACTCACAAAGTGACCGATTTCGAAGACTCTTTCACCATTAGAATGCTACTTATCCTTCAGCAACATGAGTATATTTATAAGTAAAAAAAGGATCCCTACTAAAACTTAAATTATCTAAAACAAGGTTTAAAAAAGTAAGTCACAAAATGTCTTTCGGCGCGTGCGCTACGAAAACTATTGATGATAGAACAAAACAATGTACTACGACTTTGCAGAACACATTATTATCTACAAAAAATATCGCTACAATATATGTCTAACTATTACAGTGACGTCATAATAAATATTCATTTAAAAAACGCCGTCATTAACGCCGTCGTCGCAAGAAAAGGCTCTTTATTTGTACCCTGGTATAATAATAATAAAATAATAATAATAATGCAGGACAATCCACACAGCACCATCTAGTCCCAAAATTAGCTAGTCAAAGCTTGTGTTATGGGAACTAGAAAACTATTATAATTATATTGGAATATGTATATGGATATGTATATGTATATGGATAGATTTTTTTTTATTACAATAAAAAAAAGTATGCGACTAATTATTATTTTTTTAAAACCGTATTGAAATACATGTTGAATTTATTAATTGATTCCAAACAATAAACTTGTTTTAATTTAAATATCGTTATTAATAAAATAAGTGAAACGATACCAAAGATCAATTTTAGGGACATAAATAAGGCGTACTGGAATAAAATTTTTCTGAAATTCGTAATTTATATCCTCAGTTTATACGAAAATAAAAAAAATCGCCTTTAAAGAAAAATAAACTTATAAAAATTAAAACCACACCTCAAATTCGTAGCAACATACCCTGGGTTTAGTCGAAAACGATCACGTGATCGAAATTTGTCTGGGTGTTTTTATAATAAGAAACTAGTTTTTAGCTGCAAGCAGCTCGCGTCGGTTGTGTAGGCTGTTTTTTTTTATTTAGAACCCCTTTTCGTAACCTACACTCCTGAATTGGTGTGTTACTCACACCCCCCTACACGTTTCCGTAAAAAAACATACCTTCCCCTCCACCATCAAGGAGAACAATTATGTCAATCAGTGAGTCAGTGAGTGAGTGGTAATCATCCATCGCGAGCCGTTCGGGAGATATGAAAGGGGGTTCTAAAAAGGGGTCATGGGGAGGGGTTCGATTTTTTTTCTTCCTATTAACGATTATACCCTCTATACGATCCCGCCATCCGCAATTATCTATCGGTACGCTATCCGGTAGCAATTCAAAAGAGGGGGTCTTTGGGGGTCAAAAAAATTTCACCCCCCACAACGATTTGGAACCTTCCACACGACCCCACAAAAATCTGACCCATCCCCCTACACGGCCGAAGAACCCCAGGGGGGGGGTCGAGGGGGTTGTCCTGGGGGTCGTGGGAGGAACGCAGCATGGCGAGCGAAGCGAGCCGTACTCGTCCCGTTGTCGCATCTCGGCTCGCTTCGCTCGCCTCGATGCTCCACCTTAAAAAAACCTCAAAAATGGGGCAATAAATAGTTTTTTTTTTTAAAAAGGGGGTCTGGGGGTGCAAATGGGTCAATTTTTTTTGGTTTCCGCAACTATTCGTCCTCCTCTACGTGACTGCGAAAAGATTTTTTTTCCATCGCGAACCCTTCGGGAGATATGAAAGGGGGTTCTGAAAAGAGGTCATGGGGGGGGGTCGATTTTTTTTCTTCCTATTAAAGATTATACCTTCTATACGATCCCGCCATCCGAAATTATCTATCGGTACGCTATCCGGTAGCAATTCAAAAGTGGGGGTCTTGGGGGGTCTTGGGGGTAAAAAAAATGTAACCCCTCAAAACGATTTTGAACCCTCCACACGATCCCACCAAAAAATCTGACCCACCCCCTACACGGCCGAAGAACACCAGGGGGGGGTCGAGGGGGTTGTCCTGGGGGTCGTGGGGGGAATGCAGCACGGCTCGCTTCGCTCGCCGTGCTGGTTCCCAGTGTCGCATCTTGGCTCGCTTCGCTCGCCTCGATGCTCCACCCTATAAAAAACCCTTAAAATTGGCCAAAAAACGGTTTTTTTAAAAAAAAGAGGATCTGGGGGTGCAAAGGGGTCAAACTTTTTTTGGTTTCCGCAACTATTCGACCTCCTCTACGCGACTGCGAAAAGACTTTTTTCCATCGCGAGCCGTTCGGGAGATACGAAGGGGGGTTCTAAAAAGGGGTCATGAGGGGGGGTCGATTTTTTTTCTTTTCTATTAAGGACTTAACCCTCTATACGATCCCGCCATCCAAAATCCTCTATCGGTACGCTATTCGGTAGCAAGTCAAAAGCGGGGGGTGTTGGGGGTCTTGGGGTTCAAAAAAATGTCAACCCCCAAAACGAATTCTAACCCTCCATACGACCCCACAAAAAAATCTGACCCACCCCACCACACGGCCGAAGAACCCCCGGGGGGTCCTAGAGGGGGTTCGAAATTAAAAAAAGTCGAAATTTTCCCAAACTTACACCCCACCCCCCCTACACATTTCCGAAAAAAAAACCATACCTCCCCCTCCACCAACAGGGAGAACAATCATGTCAGTCAGTGAGTGAGTGAGTCAGTGAGTGGTAAACCAATTTTATATAAAGGGTAAAATTAAATAATACCATACCTTGCTTTCTTCAACGATAGAATATTTTTTTTTTTTTTTGTTTAGTAACTCATTTCTATTTATTTTTCCCATTTCGGCTTGTGATAAACCTCAGTTATAATAAAAATAACTATCTGGTATAATATGTAATAATAATGTACGAATTTAAAAATTATTGAAATATACTATGCAAATGTAAATATTTACAACGATCAAAACGTTCCAACTCGCTCATAAACGCAGCATTTTTTGGGCGTTTCGTCCGACGGAGAGTGCGAGCAAAAGTGACATAGGTCCACCTTCGACAAGCGCTCGCGCGGTACTGAGGGCAGATTGCCGGCACAATGAAATATATACCTTTTTTAATAAATTCATTAAAAAAAATTAGTTGGGATTTAAAACGTAAAATTAATATTGTAGTTTAAGAAAACAATGAAGATTATTTTGGTATAAATTTTATGTCAAAATGATGTAGAACTTTGGAGATATTAGGGTTTGTTTCAAAGCCTTTTCGATCGATAGTTAACCTCGGTTCAGATTTTTTTCCCTTCATATAAAGGCATATAACGAAAATGTATTTAATTATTATTGAAGAATGGGATATTTGTTACCTTAAAAAAAATAGTTTTATGGTCTATATTCAATGGAATCTTCAAATTAGAGCTCCCAAAACAGGTCTCCGAGCGTTTTTGCCTAAACTTGCATCGGGAGAATGATTATAACTAAATAACCAAATAAGTTATCTAAAATCTGTTTAATTATTACTGAAGTTGAGGAAACAATCTACTATTAACAAGGAATTGTTATTTCAAGCAGCGAACGTAAGCTATAGAATTTGGACGACGAATAAGTGCATTTTCGCGTTTTTTCGTAATAGGGGCCTTCAAACAGCACATAAAGTAGCGCCCCAATTATTTTATCATATAACTCAGTTAAAGAAAGGATTTTCCAAATTCACGCTTAGTTTGTTCAACCTATCATAAGCTTTTTTTAATACATCTGTAGTAGTTTTTTGTATAGTTTAGGAATCGATACGAAGTTGCCTTTCCTTTAGACATTACAGGACTCGTAGACGCGTCGAAAATTGAAATTATGTTAATTAAATTAAAGTAGGAAACAGTGTTTCCTTTGATTTTTTTCATGTAGCATCTATCTATATTTTTATGTATGAAATTTGAAATTCTTAAGATAATTTAAAAGTCAGGTTTAAATTCCATCATACATTTAAAGGAGGTTCAATTCCCGCCTTGAGACAAATATTTTTTTGAACTGCAAATATTTATTGTTCAGGGGGTTTTCTATGTATAATAAAAACAAACTATCTACATATTATATGAGCTCTGCTTAGCTTGGGGCTAGAGGATACTGTGTGGATTGTCCAGCTTTATGTATTAATATGATTTTCATCCTAAGTCGATCTTAATCTACAATAAAACTTTAACTAGAGCATCGAGAATTCGCAGTTCAACATCGCTACCAACTCCCAAGTTCTCAAAATAATGCAAAAGCTCATTCACTAACCATACACACACTTGCACACTTGTCAGTGAACACCACAAACACGACAATGCTCGTGTTTCCATTCCGATCGGCCATTTAATGCCACACTGTGCACTGTCTAATGAATTTTAGAGGTATCAACCGCTAGTGCTACTTTAGGTCTTTAGCTGGAATTTGGTTAGATGTTACTCTAAATAGAAACCCATAGTTTTTATAGTTTTGCCTCTCAATTCATTTCAATTCATTTATTTATCTTTAGATACAAAATCACTGAATAGAAACCACAGTGTCTGTAGTTTTGCCTCTCAATTCATTTATTTATTTTATACACTTACAAAATCACAGAATAGTATGTAGTACTCATCTCAAAACATTTATCAGTACAAATGCACTGAGATAAGTCAAACAGTTTATTGCATACATCAATAATTTACAAACAGCTTAGAAGCTTACGGATTATAGTGCTGCTAGGTCCACCTACAGGGGAAACGTTGAATTTTATTATTTAACTAGCGACCCGCCCCATCTAGTTTTATTATACGTATAAACCTTCCTCTTGAATCACTCTATCTATTAAAAAAAATTCATCAAAATCCGTTGCGTAGTTTTAAAGATTTAAGCATTCAAAGGGACATAGCGATATAGGGACCTAAGGACAGAAAAAGCGACTTTGTTTTATACTATGTAGTGTTTTATATTATCTAGAGTGCGAGGGCTTACGCATTATAATTAAGAAAAATAACTTAATTACAACTTCATCTTAGTTAAGTATAGTACATATAGTATCAATTACCAAAAAAATATATCTGAGCGTCTGGTTGATGCGACGCGTGCGTGACCCGAAAGCTGGTGAGTATCTAGCGTAGCGCATCAGCATTGCCATACAGCGTGGTAATGCAGCCAGTGTCTTGGAGACGCGACGACTGGTATTGCCTTGAATCAGTTGAGCTACGTCTAGTCTATTTGCAACCGTCTGCAGTTCGCTCAATTGTAAATACTAAAGTTTATAGTATAGTTTACTAAAGCTGTAAATACTAGTGTTAATTTGTTTTCATTCCTTGACTGTTATTTTCAGTGTTAATAAAGACTTTATAGTTTCTTACCAAAACAATTTAAATAGGTTAAAGATAAAATATGAAGGAGTACAAGTCTGTAACAAAAAGGCTAGCTAGACAAACTATCTGTTCTCCGTCTAAATCGTCTACAAAGTTCCTGATCTCTCAATAGTTCCATAGTTCTTGTGTTGTCACTAGTTTAAGCACTTATTTTATCGGACTTTCCTTTTACTTATTCTTTTATCTAATGCTTAGAAGCAAGTTTTCTGAGTGGTCACTTTGTTATCTGTTTTATCAAAGTGCTAGTTGTTTTATTTTTGAGAAGAGAAAATATGACACGGTTTTTGATACATAGAATAAAACAATGAGATAAATTGAATAGGCCTATTATCTTACATGTAATATACAAATGGAGCTGAGACGTGGACTCACGGTAGGGCTGGTCCATCAGTTCAAAGTCGTTCAGCGAGCTATGGAACGCGCTACATGAGAAGTTCTCTGCAGGATAGGATTCGTAACGAATACATCCGACAGAGAACCAAAGCTATCGACTCAGCTCAAAGAATTAGCATGCTGAAGTGGCAGTGGGCTGGCCATATCTCGCGAAGGTCCGACAACAGTTGCTGGGGTAAATGAGTTCTTGAGTGGAGACCGCGACTCGGCAAATATAGTACGGCCAGCCAGGTGGGATGATAATTTGCGTAGACTGCTGGCAGATGTTGGATACGGCAAGCTGAAGACAGGGCGCTATGGCACTCATTGGGGGAGGCCTTATAAGTCACTAATATACATAGGTTGACGATGATGATTATCTTACCAGTGTAAGAAGGTGGATGAAATGGCTCTTAAATCAAGTGTAGGTTATTAAAAGGGTTGGTTAGAGGGCGAACAAACTGATAATGTATGATAACCCTAGATCTCTTCGAAACTCTGGGAATAAAACTGCAACATTTCCTATTTCTTTGTTTCCTCCAAAGTGAAAATAGAACAAACTCTTGAGTTCATTTTCGCTTTGAAAAACTTTCATTCATCATTTAAATCGTTTCTTCCGTTTTCAAATACAAATTTACTGAATTATCGGTGCGATTGCTCAATTTACGCGATACTAAAGTTTTTGCTTTAGTTTTTGGTATAATGATGACATTGCTGCTACCTTGTTCATTTTAAGGGTTCCTTACAAAAGGGTAAAACGGGACCCTATTACTAAGCCTGTCTGTCCGTCTGTTTGTCTGTCCGTGCCCAGGCTGTATCTCCAGAACCGTTACAATTAGACGATTGAAAATTTTATATAATGTTGTTACTCTGTTGCCGCTAGAACAACAAATACTAAAAATTAAAATTTAGTTTAGGTATTTTATATAAACATTTACAGCCCACAAAAAAACAAAATCACGACTTAGACACGTGTTTAACAGTTGTGTGTTTAACAGTGTATAACAAAAGTTTTCAAAATGTTTTTAAATTTTGTAAAGCTTCCCTAGTAGTTCTAGTATACGCCTACTACACCACAAAGATCATTATTGCGCCACAAACACTAATACAAATTACTTAGTAACACAACATGAGTTATTGAATTAGCGATGCCATACCCTAATAAAGGGCCATCCGCATGGTATATCTCTAAGGGGTCTCAAGTTTGGAGCACTTGAATATTTCCTCAGGCCACATTTACACTGATTGCGTTAATGTACGACGGTAAAACGACGACAAGTTGCTGGTAACCGGTGGATTAGGCACAGGGTTACAGGCCAAGCATCGTATCGTCGTACGTTGCGTAAATTTTAAAAGTTCGAGGAAGTATTAAATAAAGGAAACCAAAATCATTTACTGCCTTCAAAAGTGTGGATGCGGTAAGCTGAAGACAGGGCACTATGGCGCTCATTAGGACAGACCTATGTCCAGCAGTGGGCTAATATTATAGGCTGATGATGATGACGTTGATTCAAAAGTGTGGGATTAAAGCGTGTTTGATTTATGAGTGGGGGACTTCGTCAGCTTAGAATAACAAATATTTTAGTTAAAATCCATCTAACGGTTCCTAAAATATTATTTCACATACAAAATCTTTTTTGGATTCCTAATTGGACGCTTATTTAAAAAAATATCTGAGTACACCCCTACGCCTTAAAAAGGAAACACTCCTTATCCCTTCATCAACGGTTTAGTATCCAACAATTATTTTATCCATCCAAGGTTGTCTGTCTCAGCATAACACCGCCCATAATAGTGACTTAGTCTAATTTTTTTTTTTTTTATTTTAGTATGCAATAAATATTTCATTATATCTATAATATCTATCGAAACACTAGAAGCGGAGAATTTGTTGAATTTTTTTTAGCAACACAAATCTGCCTTTGAATTCGAAATGGTAGCTTAGGATCCCGGTTTACTGTGTAAATGACGTTTAGGGTTAACTTAGAATGTCAATTCCGATAAACGGATTAAGGTCATCCATGTCTAGACCTAGATCAGTTAGAGTAACAGAATTAAGAGCATCGTTTTAATTAATTAAAAAAGGTCTGACAATTAGTTAAATTGAAGACAAAGTTGAACAAAGCTGTTGCTATAAAAAACTTTGTCGATTAGCCTTATATGGACATTTAAGTTAACGTGTTTTTGGCACTACCCGCAATTTTTAAGCATTATCAGCTCATACAAGGGGAAGGGGGTTTGCTTCCAAAAAACATCTAAAAATTAAAGGACAAACTTCTGCCCGCGATTTCACACGGGTGGTTTCTGAAACATCTAACAATGGGTTTTTTATTCTAGGGCTAGAACTAAGTCTATTCAAAATTTCATTCCTTAACGTTCATTAATTTTTGCGTGAAAGAGAAACAGATATTCATTCATACAAACATTCGCGTTAATAATATTTTATTAGGAAAGTAAGAAATTAGTAGTATGGATTAAAAACACATAATATTGTTAAAAAAACGCGAAGCTAGTCCGAGGACCTAGATAACTGAAAATTCGAATAAGCGATACAATAATGAAAATGTCAAAAATGGTTGGATATCTCTCATAAATTCCATAGACATGTCACGTGATAATGTTGTTAATAGCTAGGTCATTTAATTAATCATTTAATAAAATACTGTATTCTAGCTACATTTCGATTCCATCAAGTGATTTGATAAAATCGACCGATTTTACTTCCATACAAATGCATAAGACCCAAATAAACTTTTTCTTATCTTACTTTATAGATACTTTATACTTAATCTTAGTAAAAAGTACTAATTGTACCTATGTATTATTTCCTTTCTTTGTGTGTGGTAGGTTTAAGTATAATAAAGAGTTTTCTATTCTACTTTTACTAACTTATCGCTAACTAGTCAGCAGCATTTTAAGTGTCCGATTTTCATCATTCCATATAAACAATCCTTATTTTATGAAAATCAGAAGCCAAGTTACAAAAGGCACTATAAAATATGTTCAACAACATTTATCTGGACTCATATAAATGAGGCCATTTAAATGGGCGATCATTTTTCGATTCGATTTAAACGGAATAGTAAATCACTTGGAATGTGATGTAAAATATTGTCGGAATCGTTTTTGGATGATAAATAAAAGAGTTTTACGTTAAAGTTCAATGCTAAAGATATTTTTATTCGAGAGAACAAAATAAAAAGTTTACTCTGAGAAATAAAATATTCAGGAAAAATATTGTGTTTTATATTGTGTTGTCCACACAAAAATAAAAAAATCAGGTTGGTCAGGCCTACAAATAAAGTAATGAAAAAGCCCAAATTTTATAAATTGGGCCTGATGAATAATAATGACAACCTAAAACTCTGTTTGTCATGTGTCGGTCTGATCAAAGAGATCTGAAATTAAGATATTTGAACTCCAACATCATAATTCCGTTTATGCCCAAATATACCTAATAGATTTCATTTCAATCGCATTAAGAAGTTACGTCGAAAACAGACATATTAATTTCTTACTTAATTTAATTAATTATATAAATTCCTCAAAACCAATTAATAAAATGCCAACCGCAACCAAAAGGTCGTGTTCAATTAAAAATAAAATCGTTAATTTTGACGACCCCCGTTAAATTCTACAAGAGACCGCCTAAATTGGGTAATTATTTTGGCAATTTCAGTTTATTGAAGAGATCTTTATTATAAACTAACTCAAGCCCTTGCTATCACTATCACTACATCGTATAAAACAAAGTCGATTTCTCTGTTCCTATATCCCTATGTCCCTTTGTATGCTTAAATCTTTAAAACTCCGCAACGGATATTGATGCGGTTTTTTTAATAGATAGAGTGATTCAAGAGTAAAGTTTATACGTATAATAAAAGCGGGCAAAGCCGGGGGAGGGCAAGTTCTTGGATAAAATAAATAGTATTCCATGCTAAAGATCATGCGGATCGTACCTACAATCATATACGCTTTATGATGTGATACATAACTTCTTGCCATTTATGGTTGTTTTTTTTTATTTCAAATAAAAGGGATAACAACATACCTTCCTAAATGGTCAAATCAGATACAGTCGTGGTTTAATATTAATTTTATGTTTGCCTGTATCTTGGATACGAAATAAAAATGAAAGAAAATAATCCAATGAGCAACTGCAAAAATAGATAGACGCACTCACACCATTTCGAATTTCAAACTAAGAATGAATTTAATGTAAAAAGTAAAGTATCAGCAATCACATCAATTTAAAATCATCTTTTTTTCAATTGTATGGTCAATTAATTTCTTATGTAACAATAGTTTTTTCGATGTTTTACGTAAAAATCTATCCAAGAAACAAGTCCCTTATTAACGAATCTCCCAAACCAGTGCAACTAGCATCGTAAGCAAAACGTGAGGCTGGAACGAAACGTGCCTAACGCTCCGTTCGACGCACTTAGTCTGGACCTAATTTTGTAGACAAAGGCAAAACGGCAAGGCAGTCTTTCAAGATGGAAGATAGATTTATAGATCAAGTGTCGAGGGTAGGTACTTCTTAAGAGAGTGCGTTGTAGACATTTATGCGAATGGGAATTTCGTTTTGTGCATAGAGCACACGAAATTCCCATTCGCACGGAACAGAGCATACTATTTATACTTTTCATATTAGTATGATCTGTATTATTGCTTAATAATCCGCCAGATTAAGTGAAGGCGCAAACTGCACCTATAGTGGCGCCCCCACCAGCACCTAAAGTGGCGCCCCAACATATTTTATCATAATTATTCCGTTAAACAAAGGAATTTCCAAAATTGAAACGTACAGCCTGTTAAACCTATCATAAGCTTTTTTTAATGCATCTGTAGTAGTTTTATTTTGTCTAGTTTAGGAAGAGATACGAAGTTGCCTTTGGTGGCCACCAAGCTTTGTTTTCGTATCTCTAGAAAAAAATGATTACTTATTTGTTAAATTATAGTTACTAACCATTGTCCGTCTACGTTGTGTTCGCTGACCTCAGTGTGGCCATCTTGCAAGCCTAGCGCACGTTCCGTTCCGCCCTCACTCCACTTAACGTTCCGTTCTACCATGATACATTACATGATCTGTCCTCTGGATGGCGCAAGAGCTAAAAAACCAAAGAACCAAAGTTTTCGGTATAGCTCGAAGAATTAGCAAGCTGAAGTAGCAGTGAGTTGGCATTATTTTTTAGCGAAGAACCGACAATCGTTGTAGTAAACGTGTAAAAAACGTTCTTGAGAGAAGACCGCAACTCGGAGAACGCAATGTAGGATGCCCTCAGGCCAGGTGAGATGACGATCTGCGAAAGACTGCTGGTAGATGCTGGATGCGGCAAGCTGAAGACAGGGCGCTGTGGTGCTCATTAGGGGAGGCCTATGTCCAGCTGTGGACTAATATAGGCTGATGATGATGATTTCGATGATATATTTTTTACTAAATCTTTTCGTGTTTCAACATTACAGGATTAACGGAATAAAGTTAAAGCTGCAATTTTGTGCTTCGAAATCGTTATTTATCTCAAAATCTGTGAAAGTTATTATGTAAAATGAAAATGATGTGGAAGTATTTAATGTAATTCTTTGTTATTTATCTCCAAAATATAATACATTTGATGAAGAGAATTGAGCTACCTTTAGACTGTTTGCAACCGTCTGCAGTTAGCTCAATGGTTTCAATTGTAAATACTGGTTGTAATTTTTCTATTCCTTTGCTTGTAATTTTCGTTGTTAATAAAGTTTATATACTATGTAAAAAAAAAAAAAAAAAGTAATACATTTGTCAAGAAATATAAACGAAGTTCTTCAGTTACTTATGTCTTTTAATTTTAATCACTACATAGTATAAAACAGAGTCGCTTTTTCTGTCCCCGTGTCCCTATATCCCTATGTCCCTTTGAATACTTAAATCCTCTTCAGGATTTTCAATTTCCTAGACGGAAAAGCTTTGTGAAAGGCAGAGTGGAAATTCTATGCTCGGTTCTACAATCTGAGATATTGTTGTAGTATTGTTACAAAACCAAAGAAATAATGACGGAAAGTATTGCTCGATTTTCCTCAGAGCAAGTCATAGAAGTTCGAAATAAAATAGGCTGGGTGTACCAGTAACAAACCGATTAAGCAAAACTTTAAAAGTAATGTTGATGTTGTGACTTAATTATTACAACAACCATTGCAAAAAAAAGAATAACCTGCTTCTAGTCTACCATAAAATAAATTAGTTTATTCGGATTTACTTAGTTAATAGGTTTTTTATTTATTAATAAATGTGAAAAATCGCAATGTGCCTAAGGTGGACCAGCTTGTACCAGCAATAGACCAGACCTTGTGCCAGTAGTGAACCAGGAAATAAAACAATTGCTTTAAATGAACAAAATTATTATAACAAGTCCTGAACTTAACAATCATCACAAACTGTTCATCAGTCTACAATCATCATCATCAACCTATATTAGTCCCCAGCTGGACATAGGCCTCCCCCAATGAGCGCCATAGCACCCTGTCTTCAGTTTGACGCATCCAGCATCTGCCAGCAGTCTTTCGCAGATCGTCATCTCACCTGGCCGGTGGGCGTCCTACATTACGTTTACCGAGTCGCGGTCTCCACTCAAGAACAAATTTACCCCAACGGTTGTCGTTTCTTCGCGAGATATGACCGGCCCATTGCCACTTCAGCTTGCTAATTCTTTGAGCTATGTCGATAACTTTGGTTCTCTCTCGGATGTATTCGTTACGAATTCTATCCTTCAGAGAGTCTACAAGTTTCATGTAAAACTTAAATGCTATAAAGGTAATAACTAATTTGATAACTAGATAATTATGAAGTGAATTCATATCACTTACATAATCATAGCTGGCAATAAAATATTTATGAATATTGATGAATAAACAAATATAATACAAATCAAAATACAAAAAAATAATGTTAAAATGTTTTTTTCGGAGTCATTATGTCTGTTAAAAATATAGGTGGTCTGTTACTGGTATAAACTCGTAGTATAGATATCACCAGTAACAAACCACTGGTCTACCACAGAAACATTGTGGATATTTTAAGATTTTTTAAAATAATGAATACAGTGTAATTAAGTAAACATAAATGTAGAAGAAACAATAAACAAATTGTCAAAAAGAGAGCATCCAGGAGGTGTCTTTGATGATGGAGAGCATCCAGGAGGCGTCTTTGATGATGGAGAGCATCCAGGAGGTGTCTTTGATGATGGAGAGCATCCAGGAGGTGTCTTTGATGATGGAGAGCATCCAGGAGGTGTCTTTGATGATGAAGAGCATCCAGGGGGTGTCTTTGATGATGGAGAGCATCCAGGGGGTGTCTTTGATGATGAAGAGCATCCAGGGGATGTCTTTGATGATGGAGAGCATCCAGGGGGTGTCTTTGATGATGGAGAACATCCAGAGGGTGTCTTTGATGATGGAGAGCATCCAGGAGGTATCTAGGATGATGGAGAGCATCCAGGGGGTGTCTTTGATGATGCAGAGCATCCAGGGGGTGTCTTTGATGATGGAGAGCATCCAGGGGGTGTCTTTGATGATGGAGAGCATCCAGGAGGTATCTAGGATGATGGAGAGCATCCAGGGGGTGTCTTTGATGATGGAGAGCATCCAGGAGGTGTCTAGGATGATGGAGAGCATCCAGGGGGTGTCTTTGATGATGGAGAGCATCCAGGAGGTGTCTTTGATGAGGGAGAGCATCCAGGGGGTGTCTTTGATGATGGAGAACATCCAGGGGGTGTCTTTGATGATGGAGAGCATCCAGGAGGTATCTAGGATGATGGAGAGCATCCAGGGGGTGTCTTTGATGATGAAGAGCATCCAGGGGGTGTCTTTGATGATGGAGAGCATCCAGGGGGTGTCTTTGATGATGAAGAGCATCCAGGGGGTGTCTTTAATGATGGAGAGCATCCAGGGGGTGTCTTTGATGATGGAGAACATCCAGGGGGTGTCTTTGATGATGGAGAGCATCCAGGAGGTATCTAGGATGATGGAGAGCATCCAGGGGGTGTCTTTGATGATGGAGAGCATCCAGGGGGTGTCTTTGATGATGAAGAGCATCCAGGGGGTGTCTTTAATGATGGAGAGCATCCAGGGGGTGTCTTTGATGATGGAGAACATCCAGGGGGTGTCTTTGATGATGGAGAGCATCCAGGAGGTATCTAGGATGATGGAGAGCATCCAGGGGGTGTCTTTGATGATGCAGAGCATCCAGGGGGTGTCTTTGATGATGGAGAGCATCCAGGGGGTGTCTTTGATGATGGAGAGCATCCAGGGGGTGTCTTTGATGATGAAGAGCATCCAGGGGGTGTCTTTGATGATGGAGAACATCCAGGAGGTGTCTTGGACGATGGAGAGCATCCAGGAGGTGTCTTTGATGATGAAGAGCATCCAGGGGGTGTCTTTGATGATGGATAGCATCCATGAGGTGTCTAGGATGATGGAGAGCATCCAGGAGGTGTCAATGATCAAGGTATGAATGATCGAGGGGAGACAGGGGTCTATGATGATTGAGAGAATCTAGGAGTTGTCTATGATGTTTGAGAGGATCTAGGACGTGTCTATGATGTTTGAGAGGATCTAGGAGGTGTCTTTGATATTTGAGTGGATCTAGGACGTGTCTATGATGTTTGTGAGGATCTAGGGGGTGTCTGTGATGATTGAGAGCATTCCGGCGGGTGCGGAGCCCCCCGCGGCCGACGCCTTCGGTCTGGACCTGCAGGCCTTCGTGCAGCACCAGCGCAGGGTCACGGGCCCGCTGCTGCTGGGGGAGACGGAGATCGACGAGCTCATGTTGTAAAAAAACATTACAGACTAAATCGCGAGTTGTAGACCAAATGGAATACTACTGGAAAAGCATTGAATTCGTGTTCCATTAGTTTTCCAATGACAACTTTTGAATAAAATTAACATTTTCTGATAAAAGAAAATGAAATTTGATTGCCTTACACATCATATTACGCAATTAATTGGAAAATAAGTTAAAACGATTGATAGAAACAAATATTTCAAAAGATTGAAAAAACTTATCGTCGAAGTGCAGCTTACTAATATGGCCGCGCAGAACGAAAAGAATGGTTTTTGTTTTGCATTATACGTTTTTTACTGATATAGATGGCATTTAAACCGCTTTTTTTTTTATCAAACGATTGATAGAAATACAACAGTGCTACCAAATGTAAAAAAAGTGGCGTGAAATTTGACAGAAGGTTAATGTTTTGATGTGAAGGTAGAAATGGTGTACTACTGGTTCCTAGTGTGGCACTGGTGCACCCACCCTATATATTATTAATGATATAAGAGCAATAAAGATTAAGATATACGATTACCTGCTATCAGGAGCCACGAAACTTTGTTTAAACATATATCTCTACAAGGCATACAAAATAATCATAATCTTAGTAAATAATAACTATGTACCTATATTTTAGAGACGTAAGTGCCGGTACACTTTGATAATGAGATAAACTTTTCTTGTAGACCATCCATACCTTTTGAGAAGTTCTGAACTGTAATAACAGATTTTGGAAAAATGTACAGTCAGCAAGAGAAAGGTATATTATTTTTCTTAAATCAAAAGTCTGACGGACAGAGTGAGGTAAGTATTAGAAACGTCAGAAATCGCGAAACAGTCTTTCCATAAATTTTCTACGGAAAAACTAACAATTTCAGAATTCATGATAATCATGTTTCAATCAAATTCAAATCATGTTGCCAAATAGCGTGGTAATGCATCCAGTATCTTGGGGACGCTTCCAACTGGTATTGACATGGATTAGTTGAGCTACCTTTAGACTGTTTGCAACCGTCTGCAGTTAGCTCAATTGTTTTAATTGTAAATACTAATTTTAATCCATTTCTTGATTGTAACTTTCCTGGCGTTTTTGATAGCCGATTTTTTTCGTTTTGGTTCTATCCAAACCCATAATAGCCACTCTGAGCTAGGTATTTAGGTGGAAATACGGTTCACTAGTCAGTGCAGAGTGAAATTGTTATTCCTGATTAAATTCCCAGCAGGCACGTTGAACAGTACAATTCAACGATTTATGTCCACAATCACACGATCTACTGTTTATATTAATAAAACAGATTTATCCGGGAATTGCACTAGCTTTGAATTACACCATTTGATCTCCCATGGGATTTTAATGTTTTACTTGCACAAAAAGTAGCCTGTGTTACTTTCCGTTCTTTCTAATTGAAAGGGTGGAGTAACACACAGTACAGTATTCTATGCTAAAAATCAAGTCAAATTGGTTGCTTAATTAGGGCGTGAAGGAAGGAAAAACAAAATAACACACTTTCTTATCACTACATAGTATAAAACAAAGTTGCTTTCTCTGTCCCTATATCTCTATGTATGCTTAAATCTTTAAATCTACGCAACGGTTTTTTTAATATATATTCAAGGGGAAGGTTTATACGTATAATAAAACCGTGTGAAGCCGGGGCAGGTCGCTAGTTTATAATATTAGTAAGGTTTGCTATTAGCACTACAATAAATAATCGGAGACGCCTACAAAACTACCAGCAGAGTTTAGCTGATTAATTATTCACTACGGTTGATTATTTCTTTATTCCAGTCAGATAGAAAACTGCGCTTGATAGCCACTTGCATAATCTAAACGGACCCTGGAATGCACTGGCTCCAGTAGGAGAAACAGTTCTGTACTTGCGTTGTCAGTCTTCTTTTCAGTCCAACATGTACTTACATAGATGGCCGGCCTGGTGTTGTGACGACCTGCGCATTAAGAAACTGGATGCTACAACTGGCTCTATGCTATTCCTACTAATGTAATTGGTTTATATAATCGTGCTTGTATATATCACTACATTGTATAAAACAAAGTCGCTTTTTCTGTCCCTATTTCCCTATGTCCCTTTGACTGCTTAAATCTTTAAAACTACGCAACGGATTTTGATGCGGTTTAGTGATAGAGTTTTTAATGGATAGAGTGATTCAGGAGGAAGGTTTATACGTATTATAAAACCGTGCGAAGTCGTGGCGGGTCGCTAGTTGTAAAAAAATTAAATAAATTCTTTAGAGAGAAAATAATGCTGGTAATTTATACACAATCATCAACAATATTACAGTAAACACGTGTTCATATCTCTTCTTGCAGACAAGTGTGTAAAAGCTCAATATTCTTACTAATATTTTAAATGCGAAAGTTTGTATGGATGGCTGTTTGTTGCCTTTCATGCAAAAACTACTGAACGGATCAGACTAAATTGACGTACCTAGTTCTAGCCCTGGCACATTGGCTACTTTTAATCCCATTAATCAGTTTCCATGGGGTAGAAATAGTCTTGAGACGTTTCCATAAGTACAACGCGTGCGAAGCACCGGGAAAATACTAGTAAAACATAAATTCAAAAATTTGGATGTTTGTTATCTCTTCAAGCCAAAACTACCGAACGGATTAGTCTTGAGATTTTTCGTAAATGTAGTTCTAGACCAGGATTAACAATATACGATACTGTACCCCGAAAAAACGCTTTTGAATCTGCATGCAGAAGCTTAAAATCCTCGTGAATTCAGTATAAATACTTCAACGCTGTTATCATTTAGGTAGAAACCTCATCATCATCATCATCATCAACCTATATTAGTCCACTGCTGGACATAGGCCTCCCCCAATGAGCGCCATTGCGCCCTGTCTTCAGCTTGACCTAACCTTGGTAGAAACCTAAATAAACATAATTAAAGGACTCCGTAATCATTCCAGTCCAGCACTGGACTAAATCCCTGGAATGAACAGCTAAACTGGAATGCTACTCGCATAATGTGGACCGACCTTAAAAGAAAACAAAGGAATTCATAGAATCTGACATTTTGATGTTCAGTTGTTTATATTTTTGACGTTTTGTTTACGCTTTGTTTCGCTTTGAAACTGTTATTAGGTCGTTTTATACAATCATGCAATACTCCGAAGAATGTTTTATGGAAATAAAAGTATATTTTTAACTCAATTTAAAAGAGTGCATCCTTCAAAGGCCTTGGCTTAATATACTTTGTTTAAAAGGGTCAGAGAATAGGAGATGGAATGCTTAACATAAATTTTATTATTTTAACTTTTGAATTGATTTAAACAATCCTCAGTTCTAAGAGAATAAAATTAAATAAAAACTAGTGGCGCTCCGTGGCTTTACCTGCGTCATAATAGATGAAAAGTAGCCTATGTTTTTGTCTAGGAATACGCGGGAAAAATTTATAAGAATAAGAAAAATATTTTTTTGTTTAATTGTGTTTGTTTAATTGTCCTTAAGAAATATCTTCAAATAAATTTGGTAACAAAAAATATGTTTTCTTTATATTTTCGCAATATTTGGACATTTTAAACGAATACCTAGATCGTATTCTTAACCTAGTCGGGATCTTTAAATACATAATAGATACTCATAGTTTCCGCTATTTATTTACAAGAACATTCAAAACCGTCCAAATAATTTAATAAGGTCATCAGATTCCGAAGATAATGTTTATTGGCCTCGCATTTTCTCCAACTATCGGGACCAATTTAAAGTTTACAGCAGAACTAACAAGAATCCAGTTCTTATTGTAGATTGTAGAAACTTGGTATTGAGTTCGGTTGGACTTGAGTTTTATAAGCCTTTGTTAAAAGATACGTAGGATTTTACGTCTTGTGGTATACCTACCGCAATAATGCTTTCATTAAAGTTTGCTAAAAAGACGCAGTTTTTTCGTGGCTAAACTATAGTTTAACAGAAGTAAGACAACTACATGCTTATTATAATAATTATGTAAGTAGTCTAATTAATGTTATTCATACATGATTTATATACAAATACAAAAAACAAATACAAAATATTTATTTCTTTAACTTAATCGAATACATTTCAGTGGTATGGGACCCTCTTTTAAGTAATATTATACCTGTGCTAGAGGGTCTCGCTCTGCTGCGCGGCTATCTTAAAGAAATTAACTATTTAATACTCTGAAAACAAACTAATATCGACTCTACGAAAACTAATCTAACACGCAGATAAGTTTTGACGTTTTAAACAATAAAAAAAATAAAATCAAAAGTAAGTTACTCTAGCCAGTGAAGACAAGAAGGTAATATGTGAAAGTGTGTTTGTTTTGTATGTGTGTGAGTGATTGTGTGTGTGCTTTATATTGTTTTCGAATACATAAATGAAATGAAATGAACGTAAACGCAAGAAGTTTCTATGTATGAATGTATGGATGGATATTTGTTTCTCTTTCACGCAAAAACTACGAACGAATCGGACTGAAATTTGAAGTAAATTTGCCCTGAAATAAAATTTCATCCAATAAATTAGATCTTATAGGATAGAAATGGGCCTGAAACATTTCCATAGAAACAACACGTACGAAGCTGCAGGCAGATACGATATTAGTGATCGTGAAGAACTGACCACCGCTGAGGTAAACGTATTCTTGAGTGGAGCACGCGTCTCGGCAAACTTAGTGTAGGACGCCCTCCGGCTAGGTGGGATGACGATCTACAAAAGACTGTTGACAGATGCTGGATGCGGCAAGCTGAAGACAGGGTGCTATGGCGCTCATTAGGGCAGACCTATGTCTGATACAGACTGATGTAAGAATGATGAGGGATGTAAACGGTATCACGGATGGATATAAATTATCTTTTAAATTCAGGCTAGATTATAAATCAATAAGTCCACTCCCGCTTAAATAAAAATGACCCTTATCTACAAAAATAACGACAGCAAAAAAACATTTAATAAAAGCTAAGACCGATAACAAAACGTTCAAAAGTTCAACCAATCAATTTCAGAAGGTCAATTCAGAGTAGCGGAGTGAAATGAAATTAAACTCAAAATTTAATTAAATCCAAAGATTGGGAGGGACATTTTAAATTGGCCGGATGATCGACGGGCTTCCAATTGATTTATCGAATTAATATGTTAAATACTCACAATTATTTTAACAATTCACCTATATTATTATTAACTGGAAGAATTCCTCGCATTGCTTTGTCGATGAAATACAAACAATTTGCCGAATCACAAATTTAAATTGGATAAATATCACTGATAAATATGAATGTTTTCCCGTCAAATATATTTGTCAGAAGTTGTTTTGAGTAAATTTGTGTACTGAAAACCTGCGTCGATACATTTTGTATTTTTTATTCAGTGCTAATTACCTTAAACAATACTGCCGTGCAGGCCTTAAAACGCAGTAACAGCTTTTTTAACGTTTTTTAGTTAAATATTGAGTTTTAAAGGGCACGCTTTAAGGAACACAGTGATTTAACCGATTTTTTGATTCGATAATTAACACCATAGAAAAATCAAATTTTTGAATGCAGTATCTCAAGATCGGATGCCTAAATGTATTTAAATACTAACTTAAATACAGTAATAGCCGTTACGTCAATAACGACCCATCAATTTACCAAGTTAAACGCAGTAAATATCTTTATTACCACAAAAAATCTGTAAACTACACATTAAAAAAATATTAGCATTTGTACTAAAACGCAGTAAAGTACTGAATGTGATATTTTAGTTAGTGTTAGTCAAGAAGTTTCATGTAGTTAAAACCAACTAAAGTGCAGCAAAATCAAAACATCTTTCTTTTACTCTTTGTAATATCACTTTTGAACGTAAATATTACCATTTAAATTGCAGTATGTTCATTATTTACTGCAGTATTGGTCGGTGTTGTTCTACGGCTGAAAATAACTAAATGCTAATTAAATAGCAGCATGAGTCTCTCTTACTGCATTATAATTAGTAACTTGAAGGTCATTACTAAGTTTCACTGCAGCCGACATCATACTTGACTGCATTCTAGTCAGGATTTGTCGCTCTCTCGCTCAGTCAGTCGCGTGTCAAACACTGCGGAAGAAAGACGTTCGCATCGGTGCGTGGAGGCGAATACAGTCAATTAAACTGTTTAAAATCAAAAAACTTCCCAAGCCTGATAAAAGATGCATGCCGAGGGGAATCACTTCTACCAGAAAACAAAATACAATGTGATTTTTCGAACCTTGATCAAACGAAATGTGCGGATACACGACACATATTAATCGATAAAAATCGGGATAAAAAAATTATATGTATATATTTATCTCAAAAACAAAGTAGTTTTAATATTTTTAAATCGAAGACTACTTCATCTGGTTTTTTTTTCGTTTCTTTTTGAGCAAATGGTGTATTTTATTCGAAGTAGTCTCATTTGAAAGCTAGATAGTTTACCTAGCTAATAAAATAAATAAAAAATACAAATACGATACATTAGCGTAGTAAAAACAATATTTTTTTAGAAATAAGACAAAAAAAAGCGATTTTTATTTTATTTTTTCTCTGTAACTTTAAAACTGGGTTATTGAGGTGTATTTTTTGCATGTTGTATTAAGTTTCATAATTTGTTCTACAAATCCTCCAAAAACTGGGGGTGTATCTCTTTCCGTTGTCATGTTATTCACCATTTAAATTTGGTACTTTCTGCCATTTAGATTAAATCAGTTAAGATTCCTGTTGATCTTTGTACTTGACAGGAAGTACCCCCCAGTTTTTGGAAGATTTGTAGAAGTAATTATGTAGTTTAATACAACATGCAAAAAAGTACACCTCAATAACCCAGTTTTAAAGTTACAGAGAAAAATAAAATGAAAATCGTTTTTTTTTGTCTAATTTCTAAAAATAAATTATTTTTATACGCTCATGTACCGAATTTGTATTTTTTATTTATTTTATTGACATTTTGATAGGTACCTTACAATTCTTGTGATTTATTTTTCGTTGGGTAATAGATGTGCCATTTGTAAGATCTCATGTTTCTATTTGTTATATAATTATTACATATATAAGTTATATAAGTATAAGATCATGCCAAAACGTCCTGTGTTCAGAACACTTTAAAGTTAAGTTAGAGTTAGCTGATATCATTGAAAAATAAATGTTATTCTTGTACGTACAAAAATATGTATGTTTTATAAATTCCTACCTGGCATTTTCAAGTTAGAAAATTTGTTATAGTTGTATTTGTTGAAAATTGTGACATACTACATGTACAATTAGTTCAAGAGGCATATTAAAATGCAGTAAAGAAAGACCTGTGCTGCAAATTAGTCTGCAAAGAAGCAAATAAATCAGTAGGTTTTGCAGTATCAGGTATTTTTACTTCATTTTAATCTGTATATGTGTACCATTTTCCGTGCAGTAACTGCTATGATTTTGAAAAAATCTTTTTTATTTTGAATTTAATAGAGTAAATTTATTTTTATAAATTGAAAATTTTAGATTTCATGTCACTAAGTCCTTGTGGCAATAAAAAATCTATAATACAAATGTAGAAATATAAAAAATGCAGCGTCAAAGAGTTTTTTGCGGTTTTCTCGAAATCGCTTTTTTTCTCATACTGCGTTTTAGGGCCTGCACGGCAGAATAAACCTTAAAATAACAGTCTTTCTGGACAGAGGAAGTTTATCTTTGTAAAAAAATATAGGTATTTCTTGAAAAAAAATACAGATTTAAGAGATAACAATATAGCGAATATTTACAAATGAAACTTTTGAACTGTCTGCAGACTGTTTCAAAGAGCTGGCTACCTCTACATTGTTTGGGAAAATCTGCAATGATCCATATCACTTCGGAGCTGTTTCAAAGACTGCATTGCCGCCCTGTATGGCAATGCTGATGCGCTTCGCTAAATGCTTACCGCTTAGCTGAAAAACCTTTCAAAAATATTTTCTCAGTTAACTTTATTTCTTACTAGCGACCCGCCTCGGCTCTGCGCGGTTTTATTATACGTTTAAACCTTCCTCTTGAATCACTCTATCTATTAAAAAACCCCATCAAAATCCTTTGCATAGTTTTAAAGATTTAAGCATACTAAGGGACTTAGTGACAGAGAAAGCGACTTTGTTTTATACTATGTAGTGATTCCTACAACCGTTATTATTTTCCGTAGTAGAACCAATAAGAAAACACCATATAAATACCCTCTAGAAAGCTCATTCTTCAAACATATTTTATTGGATTCGTTTCATTAGACAAGTTTTTCCAGGAATCGAACTGATTTGATTTTGTTAATCTATTGACATTATCGGTTTTTACGTTTGGATTGTTTTCAAGCAGGTACTTTTATTTTTATTACAGAATCGCTTAAACTTTTGAGGGTATTATAATAATCAAGGCGGTAACAGGTAATTTGTCGTCTGTTTTTTTTTATTAAATAAATAGAAAGAAATAATGCTGGAAAATCTGAATAGGTGGACACGGTAAGCGGATGATGATAGTGCGCTATAGCACTCATAAGGGGAGGCTTATGTCCAGCTGTGGACGGTGATATATGTAATAAGACTAGCGCTATTATTTAATATTATATTTTATTATTATTATGTTGAGTTAGGACCCTTTTATAACAATTTATCAAGAGAGATAGTAAGGATAGAAAACATCCAGTAAATTAGGAACAACTATCTGCGTCGAACACGGACGTGCGCCGCTGGGCCACTCAGGTCTTATATATTTTCATCAAAAGCAATAACAAAATTCATAAAACTTCGCCAACCATCATTGGTATTCAATGCTTATCAATAAGCCACGCCAAATTTGATTAAACTTTTTCAATTCTAGCAAAGAATCATCCGAATTCCAATTATTTATGTGAATATCAAAGTTTTTGCATATAGGGCTTTAGGGAGACTTGTTTCTGGTTATGTTAGTTAAGAAGGGGATATGTTCTGAGCCCTTAGTACCTTGTGAATTAGTTTAGGATGACGATGAAAGTTAAAGTGTCCTACTAATATTATGAAAGCGAAAGTTTTTAAGTATGGATGGATAGATGGATGGATGTTGTTAAATAAATAAATAAGTAAATAAATGTTTGTTACTCTATCACGCAAAAACTACTGAACGTATCTGGATGAAATTTGGCAGAGAGATAGATTGTATTTGTATTGTGACGCCAAGGCTTAATTTTACCTGCCTCAGTCTGAGGCGCAGACGAAGTCGGGGGCGGCGCCAGGAAAGCCTCGGTACATCACGGACGAATGCGTAGGCTCTGTTGAGACTGCATATTTACGCGTGGTTTATTTACTTTAAATTACTACATCGCGTCAATAATCCCGGAAGGCTCAAACAATTTCGTTTTGATCAAGAAAGTCCGCAAAGCGCAAAGACAATGCACATAACGTTCTGGCCTTCGCCAGATAAGCTTATCTCACTCGAGGACACTTCAGCTAATTTCATTTCTATTTCTCGAGCCGGAAATTCTATTTTCCAACGCTTCGAAAATAATTTTCTAAATCCTTTGTACGCTATCAAAAGAATTTTATCTTCTGCCCTTTGGCTTTGTCTAACATTTTGCGGGAAAGCTGCGAATCTGATTTTTGATCGACGAAAATTGGTTTAGGAATAAGTACTTAATCGAGTTTTGTTGATCGTCCATTACTGGCAACACCTCATGATTCCAGTTCACTTAGTATCACTTGTGTACACAGTTGGCGGAAAACGTTTTCTAGAGTTTAACTTCTATCTTGTGTAAGCAATTTAGAAGTTAAAGTCTTTATAGGGTGCCATGTAACATGCGTGCTTGACGGAAAGGTAGTGATTTTGGACGACCAGGGGATTAATTCAAGCAACTTGTGATATACCTACATTGAAATTTAAAAAACCTAGAATCTTAAGTTGGTCCACTAGTAGTCCTAAAACTTTCGGTTGAATACAAATGTTACGTGGCACGATGTGGAAATAGACTCCAACTTCTATCTCGCTTATACGTACAAAAAATAATGAGACAAACTATGTTTAGGCTCAGTCGAATATCTCAAAACCATTGGAAAACTAAAATCAAGTTCATGTGATACAATGATTCTTGCCGACTACGATTATATATAAACAAAGAGACTTTGTTTGTCAAAAGAAGAAACTATGTCATCATTTATCCACAACTGGTACTAAGGACTCAGTTAATGGAAAAATTTAATTAATTTTAGGGAAAGCTAAAACATCTTGTGCGGAACAACACACTGTATGGAGTGAAACGATAGAAGTGATGTTTTGTCTTTGTCCAGCAGCATAATTTAGGGGTTGCTAAGATTAGATAAAGGCTATCCTCCCAAATAATAAAGACTTCTTTAGTCAAAAGAACATTTCGAGGTTATACTAGCTACAATTAGATAATTAGTGTACATCTTGTTTTATACTTAGTTCTACAAGTTTTTTAATAAAAATTTATATTTATTATCAAATCCAATCGACCCCTTCGGATTCGTGTAACGATAGAACGCTATGGCGATCCAATACCGTACTAAGTTTAAAGTTTAAAAATAATTTGTGTTTTCTCTGTTCTTTCTATAATACCTACATTAATAGATCTAGAGCTTTATGATGTATTTTTCACAATTCACGTTAAATTTAGTGTAGACTGCTGGTTAAAGTCTATTAGTTTAAGTTAATTATTAAGTCACAGTACCTTGAGGAAGCTAAGATCCAAAGTCTTGAACACCGCCGCAAGGTCGCTTGCCTCTCGTTTTTTATAGGTTATATTTCGGAGAATGTTCGCAGGAACTTCACGACCTGATTCCACCATCTCCCTTCCACTCCAGGACGAGTAGGCATACGGGGCATTACCACCCTTACCTTTTGGATATTCCATCCACCCGAACTAAGCGGTTCTCCTCCACCTTTATCATTCGTACCGCTAATGCGCTGCCTACTTCAGTTTTCCCGGCCAACTACAACCCGAGTCTCTTCAAGACGAGAGTGAATAGGACACCTATTCACTCTCGTCTTGAAGAGACTCTAAACTTTTCTAAACTTTCGTGATACATCTTCTACCTATATATACCTATATATTATACCATCAGGTGAGATTGTGGCCAAACGAAGGTCTTTTGTTGATAATTTTAAGTAAGGGCGTGTGATGTATGTAGGTAGTTCTACTAAATATATTGTGGGTAGATTCTGCTTTTCTCTCAGTTGTCAAGCAACGTGTTCTTTTATGGTTTGCCCTGCCAATTTTCCTGTAATTAATGCTAAATACCTTGTAAGGCCCTTTTCTTGATTTATTTTATTTCTGTGTCCACGGAGCCATTCTGCGTCTTAGCGTCTGTCATTGTCAAATTGGAGTTGACAGTCCAAAGTGACGTCTGTCTATTCTACTGTCGGATCGCGTTGTCATATACCTAGGTGTCGACTCATTACTTTCTTTTGTCTCGGACCTCGAGGCTGGTCGATTCCTACATAATCCTTGAAACCTCGTGATACCTCTTCAGCTGGTACGTATTCTGGCCATCAGCCTGTGCGTGGTTTCGCCAACGGTCTGCCTAACCGTCCGTTGTTTCTGTAAAACTCCAGGATCCTGCATTCAGAGCTCCAGTGTGACCTCGTGGCATCCAGGGTACCGTGGTTGAAGTTGCCTGCCCGCGTGATTACGCAAGAGGCCGTGTCGTCTTCTTCCTACGATTTGGGGCGTCCGATCTCGATCAGGTATATTTCTATATAAATTTCTCAGCGCCACGTGTCGCTAGAGATAGTGCTCGTTCTGTCTATAATGTATCTATTTTGTCCTACAGCTATCTGGCTGCAGGATCCAGCTGAGGGTGGTGAAATAGCTACGATACACTAACGCCCTTCTGGCTGAACTAGTTTTCCGAGTCCCTTTAATTTTAATATTGCCCTTCAGGCTCACTATTGTTATTTTCTTTTTTTATCATTAAATCTGTACACTGTTATACAGAGTGTTTTTTTTAAAACCGGTTGTGACAAACCGGGTTTTTTTTAAAAAACCGGTTTGTCACTAAATCGGCTCCCTCTTAAATCGGGACACTGGCTACGGCTAGCTCAGTCGGTAGAGCATGAGACTCTTAATCTCAGGGTCGTGGGTTCGGGCCCCACGTTGGTGCGGTTCAGTGCAGGTCCCTTCCTTTGTGCCCGCCTGACCTTTGGACCGACAGCGCTAGCTTACTGGTAACACGGCTGGACCCTAGTCCCCGTGTCTCAATTATTACTTGTGCTGTGACCCAAAACTAACCTCACTCTGGAACCATCCGGAACCCTCTGTTACTTACTCTACTCGCTGAACATCATCCGTGCTATAAATTAAATAACTGTAGATTACTCCATTATCTGGTTGCTAAGAAGTTGAATGTAGGCTATCACACCCTGTTATTTTTACTCTAAGCTCTACCGCTGATACTAATTTTACTTTACCCTAAGGCGCCCAACGAAGCGAAACCGAGGGTCCAAAGTATTCACTCAGCAGCTTGGCAGGAGCCACCTAACGAAGATTAGAACGCGCGATGGGAGGACCGTACTGTCGAAACCGGAGATTTCAGCCGAGATAGAGGATTTTTATGGCCGTCTGTACACTGCACATGCCCCTCGTTCCCGACGAGATGACCTTGATTCTAGAGCCACCCTGACACGCCACTACACCGACGAACTGCCAGACATCAGTCAAGACGAAATCGTGTTAGCTTTGAGGCAGCTTAAAAATGGAAAAGCCCCCGGTGAGGACGGTATAACTTCAGAGCTTCTGAAGGCAGGAGGAGCCTCCGTTATACAGGAGCTACAACACCTCTTCAATACCGTCCTCCACAGTGGGAGAACTCCTAAGGCGTGGAGCGGGAGTTTGGTGGTGCTCTTTTTTAAGAAGGGTGATAAAACTCTCCTTAAAAATTACAGACCCATCACACTCCTGAGCCACATCTATAAGCTGTTCTCACGAGTGATCACGAATCGTCTCGCCAGGAGACTTGACGAGTTCCAGCCACCGGAACAGGCCGGGTTCCGCGGAGGATATGGCACCATAGACCACATACACACAGTGAGGCAGATTATACAGAAGTCCGAAGAGTATAATCAGCCCCTGTGTCTCGCTTTTGTGGACTATGAGAAAGCCTTTGACTCCGTCGAAACCTGGGCTGTTCTGGAATCCTTACAGCGATGCCAAGTAGACTATCGTTACATCGAAGTGCTGAGGTGTCTCTATGAAGCTGCCACTATGAGTGTCCAAGTACAGGACCAGCAGTCTAAACCTATCCAATTGCGCAGAGGAGTGAGACAGGGGGATGTCATATCCCCGAAACTGTTCACGAGCGCATTGGAAGATATGTTTAAGACGCTGGACTGGAAAGGTAAGGGCATTAACATAAACGGCGATTACATCTCACACCTGCGATTCGCTGATGACATAGTCGTAATGGCGGAGTCGCTAGAGGAGCTGACCCACATGCTGGACGGCCTAGCTTCAGCCTCGCGATGTATCGGTCTTGGCATGAATTTGGATAAAACCAAAGTCATGATCAATGGCCACATTGTTCCGGGACCGATCGTTGTAGATGGTCACCTTCTTGAAATTGTTTCCGAGTATACTTACCTTGGGCAGATTGTACAGCTAGGTAAAAACAATTTTGAGAAGGAGGCCAAGAGGAGGATCCAGCTAGGCTGGGCAGCATTTGGGAAACTACGTCAAGTCTTCTCTTCATCCATACCGCAATGTTTGAAAACGAAAGTTTTCAATCAGTGCGTCCTACCCGTAATGACCTACGGAGCTGAGACGTGGACACTCACGGTAGGGCTGGTCCATCAGTTCAAAGTCGCCCAGCGAGCTATGGAAAGAGCTATGCTCGGAGTCTCTCTGAAGGATAGAATTCGTAACGAATACATCCGACAGAGAACCAAAGTTATCGACATAGCTCAAAGAATTAGCAAGCTGAAGTGGCAATGGGCCGGCCATATCTCGCGAAGAACCGATAACCGTTGGGGTAAACGTGTTCTTGAGTGGAGACCGCGACTCGGTAAACGTAGCGTAGGACGCCCTCCGGCCAGGTGGGATGACGATCTGCGAAAGACTGCTGGCAGATGCTGGATGCGTCAAGCTGAAGACAGGGCGCTATGGCGCTCATTGGGGGAGGCCTATGTCCAGCAGTGGACTAATATAGGTTGATGATGATGATGATGATGAAGGCGCCCAACATTACCATACTTTCCCCATGTAAAATTTAAATAAAACTATATGTTTATATGCCCAGCGTGGGGATTATGGGCAATATCCCCCACATAATGATGCCATATATGGCGCTCATTAGGAGAGGCCTATGTCCAGCAGTGGACTATTATAGGCTGGTGATGATGATGATGATGATGATATGTTTATATTGTAACTCTAAAACTTTTATTTGTATACCAACCTCTCCACAACTCTAGGTCCTTCCTCCTCCTCCTTCCTTCTTCCTCCTTCCTTCCTCTCACCGCTCATTTTTAAAGCGTTACAACCTCATTATTATTACAATGTATCCAGCACAATGCTGAGTTACTTGGCCTTCGAATTGGGACGTCTGAAATAGATTCTTACTCTCAAAACAGGGGTAAATGTAAAGTTATTATATTTTCTACGTTATCTTATCTATTTTACAGTCGCTTAATAGAAAGTTGAACAACAAATCAAATAGGGTAGGTGTAGGTAGGTAGGTGTACCTACTAACAACATAAATATAAATTTATAACAAGAGTATTATCACATAATATGGTTAATAGATACCTAATTATTCAAACAGGTATGTCTAATATTACGTTACATAAGACGTTAATTAAATTTCATGTTTGCTAGAAACATAAATATTTATAACGGTGTTTGAAAAACCGATGAGAGAGGCTGAGTTAGTTAAAATGATTATATTATATTAAAAATAAAAAATGCCCAATCATCAATCATCAAGCTAAGTTTGTGTTGTTTGTGTACTAGCTGATAACTTAAAACTATAATTATACATTATGTATAGTTTTTTTAAATAGTATGTATTATTTTTAGTAGATATACCCAGAAACTCAGAACTGCAGAATGTAGAAACATTTAGCAGATTATTGTTGTATTTCTTTACGTTATAAAAACTAGCTTGTTCATAGTTGCTGACTTACGTATTGTTATTTGCCACTCTACTATCTTCTTCTATTGATATAAATCAGAGTGCCAAATAACGTAGATCTCCAATCGATAACACATTTAACCCAGCAGGTCAAACAAAAAAACAAAAAACAGTCCTTTGCTATTCAAAAGTTGTAGTTCAAACAAAACTAATGAATTCGCGTTTCAATTTATTATCTTGTCGATCTCTCATTTAGGACATTGGTCGACAACTAATATGCTAACAAAATTGCTATTCAAATAACCAGCAAATAGCTTATTTGGAAACCATTATGAACTAATTGCGGGATTGGCTAATGAGGAATTAATAGAATTACCAACTATTTTGATACAGTTGCATAAATGTATGACAATTTATTAATTTATCACAATGTTATTTATAAGGTTTTCCGTGTGGCTTAGAATTGCACCACCGCAACTCTTCCCGTGGGTGTCGTAAGAGGCGACTAAGGGATATACCGGGGGGTGGGCAGCAGCACCCCTCCAGAACAAGATACATAGTATAAAACAAAGTCGCTTTCTCTGTCCCTATTTCCCTATAACCCTATGTCGCTTTGAACGCTTAAATCTTTAAAACTACGCAACGGATTTTGATGAGGTTTTTTTAATAGATAGAGTGATTCAAGAGGAAGGTTTATACGTATAATAAAACCGTGCGAAGCCGGAACGAGTCGCTAGTTTTATGTATAAATACTGGATTTGAATAAATGTATGAACACAGATTTTTCTAGACTTAATCGGTTTGCTGGAAGGTTTTTTATTGTAATGCACAGAGAATATACAGGTGTGATATCGCTTGCCCCGGGGAATAAAGCGGTAATAGTAAAATCTATTTTTTTCAGGAAAAATAAAAGAAGGTAATTCAATTATTTCTAGGCTCCTAGATACACTACATTTACAAATTTTATATAGAATGAAAGCTAATTTTTTCCCCTATTTGACGATATTAAAATTATTGTTATTAAATTAGCAGAAATAAGCTAAAATTCACAAAATGTATTTTACAATAATTTATCTAATTAGACTGAAGAGCAATAGCTTTTACGATAGTTTTACTGTTTAAACATATTTTCAAAAGACACAGTAACCGTACATTGCGATGGTATTATTGATGAATACCTAGATCGTAATAGTTTATTACCACTCTTTTCGTGGAAATATTATGAATATCGTGAAACAGTGAGATATTAGTACCACTCTTTATTTTAAAAGAGTCTGAAATGATTGAATCGCAAGTGCTTTGAGAGAGAGAGGAAACAAACATAGAGATGCCCTATTGCCTTTACATACCTTAAAGTACCTATGTAGTCGCTAGTATATTTTTTTTTATAATATATTTTACCTACTTTATTCTAATAGTTTAACAAATAACTGTGATTCGGTATGTCAGTAAGTGCATCCATTACCATCATCTAGCGCTGTTGGAAGTGGAGTTAGAGACATTAGACATAGACATAGACATTAAATGTCATGTTCTCGGGTAATGTGAAGTCTGTAGAGAAGGGGAGGACACCGTAACCCTAGACTCGGGCCATCTTCTCTACTTTCGCGAGGGTGATAAAACATCCCAAGGTGGCGTAGGTTTTGTCGTCAATAAGGCCCTCTCTAGCAACGTTAAAGAAATCTCCAATGTGTCGACCAGGGTAGCGTACCTGATCCTTCACTATCCCAGCGGTATATCATCATCGACATCATCAGCCTATATTAGTCTACTGCTGGACATAGGCCTCCCCTAATGAACGCCATAGCGCCCTGTCTTCAAATTACCGTATCCAGCATCTGCCAGCAACAAGATCACGTTTACCCCAATGGTCGACGCGAGATATGGCCGGCCTACTGCCACTTCAGCAAGTCTTTGAGCTATGTCGATAACTTTGGGTCTCTGTCGGATGTATTCATAACGAATCCTATCCTTCAGAGAAACTCCGAATATAGCGCTTTCCATAGCTCGCTGAGTGAATTTGAACTGGTGGACCAGCCCACCATGAGTGTCAACGTCTCAGCTCCGTAGGTCATTACGGGGAGAAAGCACTGATCAAAAACTTTTGTTTTCAAACATTGCGATATGGGTGACGAAAGGACTCAACGTAGTTTTCAAAACGCTGCCCAACCTAGATGAATCCTCCTCTTGGCCATCTCAAAATTGTTTAAACCTTACTTTACTGCACAATCTGCCCAAGGTAAGTGTTTTCGGGCACAATCTCGAGAAGGTGGCCTTCTACGACGACCGGTCTTGGATCAATGTGGTCATTGGTTTTATCCAAATTCATGCATCATGCATGTCATCAGCAACTCAAAGGTGTGAGATGTAAATACCGTTTATGTTTATGCCCTTATCTTTCCAGTCCAGCGTCCTAAACATATCCTCCAATGCGCTCGTGAACAGTTTCGGGGATATGACATCCCCCTTTCTCACTCCTCTGCGCAATTGGACGGGTTTATACTGCTGGCCCTGTACTGGACACTCATAGTGGCGGCATCATACAGACATCTCAGCACCTCCATATAACCATAGTCTACTTGGTATCGCTGTAAGGATTCCAGAACAGATCAAGTTTCGATTGAGTCAAAGGCTTTCTCATAGTCCACAAAAGCGAGACACAGGGGCTGATTATACTCTTCGGACTTCTGTATAATCTGCCTCACTGTGTGAATGTGGTCTATAGCACCATATCCTCCGCAGAACCCGGCCTGTTCTGGTGGCTGAAACTCGTCGAGTGTCCTTGCAAGACGATTCGTGACCACTCGCGAGAACAGCTTATAGACGTGGCTCAGGAGTGTGATGGATAGTTTTAAAAGTGGGTTTTATCACCCTTATTAAAAAAGAGCACCACCAAACTCCAGCTCCACGCATTAGGAGTTCTCCCACTGTGAAGGACGGATTTAAAGAGGTTTGTAGCTCCTGTATAACGGGGGCTCCTATTGCCTTCAGAAGCTCTGAAGTATTACCGTCCTCACCGGGGGCTCCCCCTGCCTCCAGAAACTCTAAAGTAATATCGTCCTCACCGGGGTCGGTTTCGCTATATCGCTTCATCAATGAGGCTTGTGCTGGAGCTCCGAAGGTCGCCCCGTATCATCTTCGCGAATCGCTTGTTCAGAGTCTTTCACAGAGGGAGAACTCCTAAGGCATGGATGACGGTAGGGCTTGTCCATCAGTCGCTCAGCGAACTATGGAAAAAGCTGTGCTCGGAGTTTCTCTGAAGGATAGAATTCGCGAAAAACCGTCAACCGTTGGGGTAAACGTGTTCTTGAATGGAAACCGCGACTTGGCAAGTTTATGTTATGGGTCCTAGATTACTGATATATTTAATACATTATAAACATAGAAAATACCAACGGAATTAATTTCTGCAGATCGTATACAAATTTGTTCGGAGGTGGGACTCGAACCCGCAACCTCTGTCATCGCGGGTGGACTTTCACAAATCATTGTACCTATAGTGGAGTTTTATTTCCAAAGAATAACAAAAAATTCGATGACATGTTGCGTCAAGTGGATCGCGAATTATTTCCGGCAAGAAAGTCGTAATGATTCTTTACGTATATTTTATGAACTTCTCTGATCGGTAATAGCAACTTACGTTTCGCTGCGTCTGCGGCTTAAGACTCAAAACTGTCGTATTAACTTTTACGATAATTTTGTAGAATTACAATCTAAACTAAAACTATCTTAATGATTGTTTCGTTTTATTTTCGAAAAGTAAAATTATGTAAACGTGTATTACTGAGATTGAGTACAAAATAATTTCCGTAGAATAAAGACATCTACGTGTGTTTTCTTAAAAAAAAGTCAAGAAAAAAATCTGAAAAAAATTACACATATAGTACATCACCTAAGGATGTCAAAAATGAGATAACAATAAAACAGTCGTAATAGCGCTTTACCGCTTTATTCCCCGGGGCAAGCGATATGATGTTAATATTGTAGTACTTACATCGTCAATTCCTCATCTACCAAAGTCAGAGCTCAGTAGGAAATTACTGATTTATAACCGTATTCCGTAACGTCCGTTTACATTAATTACTCGCGTTACCGGAAACCATATTAACAATTAGTTTCAGGTACTCCGGATTTCAATAAATGTGAAGTTTGTGACTTAGTTTCGGAGTTATAGGCCACAGTTATTATAAGGTGGTATCTAATACTCTACTAACTACCCCATATTTCAGTCACGTAACAATGTACCCACATAAAAATGAACACAATGTTTACTTTTGACAAAGCTGTGACAGTTATATGAAAAACCGCGGTTGTCATTTATACTCCCAAATCGTCGATCATAATATCCCTAAAATGAGATTTGTGAAACTTAATTCTTCGAAAGCTATGATGATAAGTAATTTAAAATTTATCTTAAAAAAAAGATATTTCCAGGAACTGAATTAAATATTAAATTAATTTATTACTGAAGTGTAGTAGAATCAATGTATGTTTAAAACATTTGAGAACGAAGGGTTTTGGTGCGCAATGGAATTACCGTATTATTATGAAACTGTATCAGCAAAATTGCTAAGTAGTTAATAGGTATTAATAAGCCGAAATTACGATATAATTTTGAACCCATTATTGAGGCTTTCATTATCACAGGTTGTATTTCAACGGTAATTATAATTTATTGGATAACGTAGATACCTAGCCAATTTTAATCAGTTCTTCAGTTTGTGAAGAAGCCAAGCAAATCACTCATTATTATTATTTTAATTGTTTTTGAGAAACTCAAATTAAAAATGAGCTACCTTAGACTGTTTGCAACCGTCTGCAGTTAGCTCAATGGTTTCAATTGTATATAAGTAATAGTTGTAATTTTTTCTTTTCCTTGATTGTAATTTTCGTTGTTAATAAAGGTATTGATATTAAAAATTGGTTATTTCTTTGTTATTGTTATAAGTATGAACAATATGGAACTCTAAACATAAATTATAACCAGGTAGTCTGACCAGTAGTTTGAGTTAACACACTAATATTATAAACGCAAAAGTTTGTAAGTTTGTATGTTTGTTACTCTTTCACGCAAAACTACTGAAAGGATATAGATGAAATTCGGTACATAGATTATAGTCTGGAATAACACATCCTACTAATATTATAAACGCAAAAGTTTGTAAGTATGGATGTTTTTTACTCTTTCACGCAAAAAGTATAGAACGGATATAGAAGAAATTTGGACCTGAGTACAAAAAAAAATTATTATATGGAATAACACATAGGTTTTATATTTTATCAGGGAATTCCCATGGAAACGGGAATAACGCGGGTGAAACCGCGTGGCACTGTAAGTTCTAAATAAAAGTTTGGAAGGATGTTTGTTACCTCGTCATGATTTTTAATAGTCGAAGATCTAGGTTTGTAAAAAAGCATTGCATACTTTTCATAAATTTTACACGCGGCCGAAGCCGCGGCTTTCTATTAGTCTTTAATAATACATGAAAAAGTCGGTGGTTACTGTTCGTAATAATAGAATAGAACATGTTTTATTTGTTTACAGAATTACACAGAAACACTTTATAAAATTAGACTAAACTTATACTAAAATGGAAAGAGTAAATCTGTAACAAAATGGCTCTGCCTCAGCATGACTTTTGACTTGGTCTCTAGCAAGCTAGCAACCAACGCTGGTCTTCCGTCAGAGCCACATGTAAACATCAATAAACATCAAAAATTTCCACCCTACCAAACCACCCACTTTCTATATTATTATCGTGACGTCCAATATTTCGTCCCATCGTCTTTCAATCCTCAGCAAAAAGCCACATAAAATATAACAGAACCGCAACCGCTGGCAGCCGCCATTTGCCAATCCGTATTAATAATCACCTGTATTGGAATTAATCGAGACCTTAATAGCCGGTTTCATCTCGCAGGTATTAAAACTGCAATCTGTTACAGAAAAGGGTAGGGGAGGTGTGATTGAATAAAGCCGTGGGGCGTAATTGGTATTAGTTTTTTACTTTAGACGACCGATGTGGCGCGGTGGGCGAAGGTCTGCCTGCGACGCTAGATTTCCGTTCGATTCCCGCATTGGAACAAATTTGTGCACGATCTGCAGAAATTTCTTCCGTTGGTCTGGGTGTTTTCTATATATAATAAGAAATATCTATTTAGGCAATCTATTCTAATAAGTATATCAGTCATCTAGTACCAATAACACTAGGTCTGCTTAGCTTGGGGCTAGATGATGCTGTGTGGATTGTCCGGAATCATTTATTTATTTATTTACTTACTTTTCTACCTATTTTCTGGTAGATTACGCCAAGAACGAGTAAAATAGAATAGAATAGAAAACAATTATTTCGACACATCCTACTGATATTAAGGTATAAACGCGAAAGTTTGTAAGTATTAATGAATGAATGGATGGATGGATGTTTGTTACTCTTTCATGTAAAAACTACTAAACAGATATGGATAAAATTTGGCACAGAGATTATAGTCTGGAATAACAAATAGGCTATTTACCCGGAATTCCCACGAGAACGGGAATTCCCGCGGGTGAAACCGCGAGGCACTGCGAGTGCTTAAATAATTCCAAAACTAGCAATGAACAAGGAGGTCTACAATCAAAGAAACACAAATGAATACTCGTCAAATCGAGTTTTCGCCTCTATGACTCTCTGCCGAAATAGGTGTTGGCTGAGCATGTGCTGAACGAAGGCCACTCAGCGCTGTTTTTCAGCCAAAAACCTTTCGTATTTGCTTTACAGACGCAAAGCCGATGACAAGTTTTTTTAGCGAGTCATTCGTCAATTTGACCTACATTCCTACGGCCCATTTGGGACGAGATGCAGAAACTCTTTTTAAACAATTTTATCAATCTGAAACTCGTCCTACGTTTTTGTGTGGAATAAATACAAACACCCAAGGTGGGAATCGAACCAGCAACGTCTTCGTCGCAGGCGGACCTTCACCCGTCGCGACACATCGGTCGTCAAACACTGTTCAAGAAAACATTCTAAATCGGCAATAAAGCAGTAAAAAGGCGCATAAGTTGAACGACTTTATTGTATTAGTAGCGACCCACCCCGGCTTCACACGGTTCTATTAACGATCTATCTATTAAAAAAAACCGCATCAATATCCGTTGCGTAGTTTTAAAGATTTAAGCATTCAAAGGGACATAGGGTTAAAGGGACAGAGAAAGCGACTTTGTTTTATATTAGGTAGTGATTACAATACCTCTTTAAAGTCAAAGTACCTCTTCAAATTCGTTCTTTCGTGATCGGGGCGCATAAAAATGTGCTGAAATATCAGAAAACTCAAAACAAATGAAAATTACTTTAGTGTGAGTAACCGTAGTTTTAATAGGCTTAACGTAGTGAAAATATTCTATGTATTAAATACCTCTCTATTTCACACCAATAATAAAAGTACATGACTGGAAAATACTATTGTTCTTTAACAGTAGGCGGCCTTTTCGCTAGAAGCGATTTATTCCAGGCAATCTATGGACTCATTTATTTTTTAAAGTTCTCAAGTTACCTAAAAGAGGTTAACAAAATAATCAATAACCTCCTTTGTGTAAGTACGGTCAGTAAGGAAAACAGTACCCAAAACAAAAACCAACTACCCACAGAACATGGAAAAACTCCAATTGTTAATCAAAAATGGCAATGGTAGTTAAACTCTACAATGTCTTTGAATATTTTCGAGCCAATACAGCGTTAGATTTCGTTTGTGAAATTTTACCCTAAGTGTGAATTTTACTTAAAATGATAGGTCACTTTTTCAGTAAAAGCTCACAGTAAGTACCTTACTTCATTGATATTTACGTAAAGATCTCAAAATTAATATTTAAATTAAATATCCTTGTAAACTCAAGGATAGAGAAAAAACTATCTATATAAAAACACATTTCATTCTAGAACGAACATATGAAGGTTGCAAAAAAATTCAAGCAGTAGGTACAGCTCTCATATTAGGAAAAAATACAAAGAAAGAACCTTAAAAACTAATAGCAATGTTCCCACCTTCAATTCCATATCAGTTTGATCAACTGAATCGACCAACTAAAACTGATCAGCTGATCAACCAGATGATAGTTTTCGTCGATTAGAGAACAATACCTGATTATTCACGTAATATGTACCTCTATAAAAGGATCGTAGTCTTTTCTACACATGCATAGAGATAAATTAAAAAAATAATAATTATGCTGGACAATCCACATAGCATCATCTGGCCCTAAGCTAAGCAGAGCTTGTGTTATGAGTACTATATGACTGACATATTTAATAACTTTAAATTACATAGATAGATATTTTTACTATACGTAGAACACACCCAGAACCCGGAAACAAATATTTGTCCCAATGAGGGAATCGTACCCGCAACCACCTGCGTTGCAGGCGGACTTTCACCCGCCGCGCCACATCAGTCGTCAGAGATGCTTCAAGAGTAGAATAGATAGGCCAAGTTATTGCCTATTTAGCTACATAACCGTTCTGTTTTGAACCACTGGTCCTTATGCTACGTTTAATTTAGTACAAAAACAATGAACGGGCCTAAAGCCGCGGTAAACAGCTCCTGTGCCGATTGGCGTTGCGCCAAAACATATTGATTTTACTATGAGAGCGGTCCTTCCGAAATGTCATCTTGATTACACGGATCGAAATTTCTTCCAATTTTTTTCATTACACGATTTTGTTTCGGTAAATAAAAATTGCACTTTTATCTCAGATGAAAGATGTCCACAGCTGAACATAGGCATGCATACAGTTTCCATAATAGGACTGTTTTTTTGGCTACTAAACAACAATAGGCTAAATTATCTTATGGCTACGCTATACTACACTGGAAGTTACGTTTCGATTCCTGCCTCAGGACATATGTTAGTATAATCTGCACAAATTCAATCCGGGCGTTCTCTATGAATGAAAAGAAATACCTATCTATGCAAGGTATATCAGTAGACCAGACCCATAACAAAAGGTCTGTTTAGCTTGGGGCTACACATTTCAGAACGTGATACGTGTGGAACAAAGGGTTCTCCGTAAGATAAACAACAAGACCGTACATAAGTCTGTAAACTATGGCAGTCTACTAGTCAATAGTAATAGTATCTGACTGTTATCCATTGGAAATTCTCAAAATAACACGAAGGTTTCGCACGTGACTGGACATGAAGCTTCGAACTGTACCTCGAAGTTTTGGAACCTGGTAGGTTCGACCACAACACCGTGTGGTTGTTTTCAGGGAATGTCTTATGTAAATGGGAGTTTGCCACTCACAACATTAGCTATACCAATATTTGCCGAGCGATCGGGGAGTGCTGTGTGATGTGAATAAAAACGTAGACTGTACAAGTTGCCACGGAGCATGGGAATCTTTGCTCATTGGGGGAGGCCTATGTCCAGCTGTGGACTAATATAGGTTGATGATGATGATGGAAATTTTATTGACAGCTAACATTAATCAACTTTCATAGGCATTAACATTTTTCGGCCTTCTTGAAAAACTTCTACTAAGTTAAGGATGAATTTTAACATTTGCGTGTTTTGCAAATATGAGTTTGCTGACTTAAAAACAATCTTCATCATCATCATTGCTAGACTTTTCATAATATCACACGTTTGTCGTCAGCATCACACATAAAACATAATTTAAAAATATCACAGTCGATAAGTTGTAGTGAGAGTTGTTGAGTTCGATAGATTGAGTTGGTCATTGTTGTTTTTGTTTTCGCCCTGATTAAAGTAAAGAAATAACAAAATCGAAATTCCATGCTGCCAATAAAATACTAAAGTTACAAAAGCATATTGCCTAAAAACTAATACAACAGTAGCACTCACACCTGAAAGAAAAAGTAACAAAGTTATTTGACCGTTGAACATTATAAGTTAGGAAGCTAGAAGAGCCAGCCATTTCTTTATTTTGTAAAATTTGAAGCAAACCTTAAAATCATCTACAATTACAACTAGTCTAGAGTGTTTAATTTTTTAAAAACACTTTTGAAGCAAAAAATACCATCGCTCCAAAACGATCTCCGAATGCACATGTACCTATTTTAATTGGACAAAAATAAAATTATATAAAACGATAAATCAGTAAATCAATAACTTTCGGCTAACAAAATAACAGCTTAGACAAGTCAAATTTTGAACTATACATAATTATCAAAATAATAACAGTAGAAAAGTCATAATTGATTTTCTCTTTGCCCTCTTCGATCTCTGAAAAGCCACAAATTCTTTGCCACCTTTCTTTTTTTGATAGATCCAGAGGTTGTGTCAAGACATCCAGACAATCGCCCCTGTGTTGCGGATTATTGGAGATAAATGACAGTTCATGATGATGGATCACAGGGTCAAGGGGCTACGAAACAATATGGCAGGATTTTATTGTTTACTCGGAAAAATTGGAGTGGAATTGTTGGTTGCAAGCAGCATTTGAGTCAAGAAAATAAATAGCACTAAGGTTTCTTTACTTATCTGCAGAAATTTGTTCCGTTGGTCTGGGTGTTTTCTATGTATAGATCTATGTAATGTATTGTATTAAGTATATCGAAACTGTTCACGAGCGCATTGGAAGATATGTTTAAGACTCTGGACTGGAAAGGTAAGGGCATAAACATAAACGGCAATTACATCTCACACCTACGATTCGCTGATGACATAGTTTTAATGGCGGAGTCGCTAGAGGAGCTGACCCACATGCTGGACGGCCTAGCTTCAGCCTCGCGACGCATCGGTCTTGGCATGAATTTGGAAAAAACCAAAGTCATGACCAATTGCCAAATTGATCCGGGACCGGTAGTCGTAGAAGGCCACCTTCTCGAAATTGTTTCCGGATACACTTACCTTGGGCAGATTATGCAGTTAGGTAAAAACAATTTCGAGAAGGAGGCCAAGAGAAGGATCCAGCTGGGCTGGGCAGCGTTTGGAAAACTACGTCGAGTCTTCTACTCGGAGTAGGTGTGTGCGTGCGCGCAAAGAAATAGTCCTCGAAAACCGTGTCCCATAAGTTTTAGTTTTTTAATTGTAAAAACAAGTGTTTTTGTCCTCCTGGAGTACGACAAGGAAAGGCTGAGGAAGGAGGAACCGGAACCAGGTATCTGCTGCTTGATCCTACTGTTTTTCGGACCGATATTGATGCTGAAAGTTGAAAATCTCTCGTTTGCTTTTCAAAATCCTCATACACACATTAAAACGTTTGTACACACGCAGACTGGTTTTTGAAAAGGCAGCCAATAACAAGAAAGATTCTTACACGAGATACCACTGAATACCTTCATCTTTTTGATCATTTTTGTCCGGAAATCCTTACGATCTTAGATTCATAAACAAACACTGTTCGAACGGCGACTGTGAGTGACGGATGACATTGACACAACCGGCGACTGACATTTGATTGTTACACACGAGTGCTATTGGGAGTTGCCAGTGCTAACAAAGCATCACGCCATCTATGGTCGAGCAGCGGTACCTGCCTGGAACATCGAAATAATTCACTCGGTTATCGATTTGGTACTTGAGACCACCACAAGAGGGCAGTACCTGTAACCACTTCGGCTACCTAGATACTTACCAACTGCCTTAAACGGAGAAATCAACATGGCGAAATGCGCCGCTTGCGGAAGATTTATGTCAAAGGTAGGCGCTACGTGCTCGCAGTGCAGAAGCAACAGCCACCTCGAGTGTGTCGGGTTGCCTTTGGGAGCCCAAGTGTCAAGCTCCTGGCGATGTGGAGACTGCCAGAGTAGAGTGCCGAAGGGAAGGGATCCCGCTACACCCGTGCGCATCTCGCAGGACAACTACACTGTCCGTGATGCGGGAACTTCTGAGGCGAGAGAGGACGAGGCCGTGCCGTTGAATGATGCCACGAACAAAATAACCGCAGAGCTTAACGTTGACCTCCGAACATTTAAGGAAGGGTTCTCGCTGGAATTTCGTGCGCTCAGAGAGGAAGTCGTCAGTGAAATCAAATCGCTAAGCGACGGGTTTCATTCCCTAACCGCTGAGGTGAGGGAGCTTCGGACGGAGATGGCGGCATTTCGAGCGTCCTTGGCTGGTGTCACGGAGCGTGTTGACAGGATGGAGAAGCGCCTTGACGATCTTGAGCGTCAGAGTGAGCGGCCTCCTCCTCTGGTTGTCCACCTTCAGACCAAGTTGTCGCTGCTGGAGCAGGACCTAAATGAGCGGGATCAGGCGGCTCTCTTGGCGGATCTTGAGATAGGACACCTGCCCGAGGAGAAGGGGGAGAGCGTAGTGCATGCAGTAACCGTGCTGGCTGCAAAGCTGGGCGTAGCCCTCGAGCCGCGCGATGTGGTCTTCGCAGAGCGCGTCGGCGTGGCTTACTGACACAGTTAAATCTATGATAAGAATTAGAGACAGCTACCATAAAAAATTTAGGACCTCTAAATCAGATTCTCATAAGAAATGTTACAAAGAGATGAAACTCTTGGTCATTGCAGCTATTAACAGTGAGAAAAAGGCATATTTCAAGGAACATATTAATAATAATGTAAAAAACCCTAAGAAACTTTGGAAAAATTTAAAACACACCATATTACCTAATAAACAAGCATCGGAGCTCCCACCAATATTTGATAACCCAGACTTAATAAACTCACACTTTCTAAATGTTCCTGGTGAAAAGCAAGTGTCTATTTCTCAGTTGACATTCTATGAACATCACAGACATTCTTCTGGTCAGGTTTTTTCTCTGAGCCCAGTAAGTGAGGATATTGTGATGACAGTTATTCGAGGCTTAAAATCTAATGCAATGGGAGTTGATGGGATCTCTATTGAAATGATATTTTTGACTCTTCCTGAATCTTTAGAGGCAATCACATCAATCATTAATAGCTCAATACTAAGTGGGACATTTCCTGAACAGTGGAAGGTAGCCTTGGTTAAGCCCTTACAGAAAAATAACAACCCCACGTCATGCAATGATCTGAGGCCTATTAGTCTACTACCCTGCCTTTCCAAGATCCTAGAAAAGGTAGTTAGTCTACAACTAACTAAATTCCTGGAAGACAATAACATACTGCCAAAAGCTCAGTCAGGTTTCCGTAAGGGCCATAGTACCTCAACAGCCCTGCTTGATGTGGTAGATAACCTGCTTACTGGACAGGACTGTGGCATGATCAGCATACTTGTGCTCTTGGACTTTTCCCGCGCTTTCGATTCCATAAATACTTCGCTACTTATCTCCAAGCTCTCATACTATGGTTTTGATGCGCAAACTGTAAAATGGTTCCATAGTTACTTGCAAAACAGATACCAGTTTGTCCAACTTTCCAACGGGACTAGGCCCTGTTCTTCATTACAACCAGTACTCCAAGGTGTCCCTCAGGGCTCTATCCTAGGACCAATATTATTTATTTTATATAGTTCTGACATTATTAAATCTATAAACCACTGTAATTACCATCTGTATGCTGATGATTTGCAGCTGTACATATCAACCCACCCCTCTAACATCGACAGTGCTGTTGATAAGCTAAATGCTGATTTGAGACAAATTTGTAATTGGTCTAGGGATAATTCTTTAGTGATAAACCCGAAGAAATCTAAGTATATGTTTGTAGGGACAAGGCAGAAACTGCAAAACCTACAAAATTATATGGCAAAAATTTTTGTTGATGGTGTCATGGTAGAGCGAGTATCAGAGGCAAGAAATCTGGGCTTAGTCATGGATAGTTTCTTACATTTCGAAAAACATATATCTGAGAGTGTACGAAACTGCTTCTATCGTCTGAGGCTCCTATATAAAATCCGCCCATACTTAAGCGAATCAGTAAGAGTAACGCTTTGTGAATCACTTGTCCTATCAAAGCTAAACTACTGTGACACTGTTTATGGGCCTTGTCTTCTTAATAGAACTTCTAAACTCATACAGCGTGTACAGAATGCCTGTGCACGTTTCTGTTTTAATGTTCCCCCACGCTCACACATAACACCATTCTTGAACTCATCAAAACTACTTAAGATGGAGGCTCGCAGAAAGCTACACCTTGCATCTCTTCTCTTCGGTGTAATTACTAAACGGTACCCCGAGTACTTGTTTAAAAAACTCACCTGGGCCCATAGCAACTCTCGATATCCCAGTAGAACTTGTGCTCCCCTTTTTGAAACGCCGCAGCACAAGTCTACAGCATTTCGAGGCTCCTTCAAATTTGCAGCCTCGAAGTGCTGGAACATTATACCCCCTCCAATGCGTGCTGTAAAAAATGTACAGATATTCAGAAGAGCATTCAAAAAAGAACTGCTCTGTGCCCAGATGAACAATCAGTGACCAGTTCATCAGATTGCAGCATAAATATAGTTTCCTCAAAAGATAAATAATTTATAAATCATATTCTTTATTCTATATTTTCATGCTTAAAATTACTCAATGTATAATGTATAAAACTATCAATCTATAATAAACTATTTATCATTATTGTTGAATTATTTCTTATATTGCAATATTTATTTAAATTTTAATTATAATATTAATTGAAAAACTGTTTTCATTAGGTACTAAATATGATATTGATGTTTCTTACCTTTTTAACTCTTCGCACGCTTCGGTCCATCCACTGCCCCCACAGCTCAACCACAGCTCAACCCTGATCTTCGTTTGGTTACTTTTCCGTCTTTGTGTTCCATATTCTCTGTCAGCTAGTATTAGTATGTAGCTGTCGCCAGGTATTATCATCACTTATATATCTTTGTCTAATATTAATTAATCTCACCACGAACACTCATCAGATCAGTTTGTAAATTTTAATCAGCACTGGTTTAAATGTAATGCGAATTGCGAACACATTTTGTCGCATTTGGTCGTCCGACACAATTTATGTCAGTGGTGATTGACGTTTGGCGTCACGCACGTTTGTCTTTGCTCAAGTTGCCACAGACACAGAATAATAAAATTTAAATGTTTTTATTTCCTTTGGCCGGCTATGTGCGGACGGAATGCAGAGTTGCAAACCATACCACTCGACCGAGTCTTGTTCTTTCTTGTTTGTTGTAGATTTATTTATGTTTTTTTTTTTCTTTTATTATGTACTGATGTTTCTCTTTTCTCTTGTGTTTCCTGTCTGTTTGTAACTTATGTACCCACCTACTCTTGTATTTTTCTGTACCTACCTAACTACCTATTAAGTATTACCTATATGTTTTTACCACCTTTGTGCCACCACACCAGGCCCTGTCTGAAAACCAGCGCCGCTACTAGCTATGGCCTGTAGCGGCATTATGCTGAGACAGGGACCTTTTTGGCCCCTTATGTAAATAGCCTAGCCTTACCTACTCTTCTAAATTTTTATTTTTGTGTTTCTTCTTCTTGTTTAATGACTATTGAATGTGTATACCTAGGCAATTTAATGAATGTGTTATTTATTTGTACCTAGGCTAAGGGCCAAATAAATGAATTTTCTTTTCTTTCTTTCTTCTTCTTCTTCTCGTCATCCATACCACAATGTTTGAAAACGAAAGTTTTCAATCAGTGCGTCCTACCCGTAATGACCTACGGAGCTGAGACGTGGACACTCACGGTAGGGCTGGTCCACCAGTTCAAAGTCGCTCAGCGAGCTATGGAAAGAGCTATGCTCGGAGTTTCTCTGAAGGATAGGATTCGTAATGAATACATCCGACAGAGAACCAAAGTTATCGACATAGCTCAAAGAATTAGCAAGCTGAAGTGGCAGTGGGCCGGCCATATTTCGCGAAGAACCGACCACCGTTGGGGTAAACGTGTTCTTGAGTGGAGACCGCGACTTGGCAAACGTAGTGTGGGACGCCCTCCGGCTAGGTGGGATGACGATCTGCGAAAGACTGCTGGCAGATGCTGGATGCGTCAAGCTGAAGACAGGGCGCTATGGCGCTCATTAGGGGAGGCCTATGTCCAGCAGTGGACTAATGTAGGCTGATGATGATGATGATGATGATGAAGTATATCAGTCATCTAGTACCCATAACACAAGCTCTGCTTAGCTTGGGGCTAGATGATGCTGTGTGGACTGTCCGGAATTATTTTGTTTCTTTTTACTATCAGAACACAATTATTACACGAATTTGGCTTTCTCGATCGGGCTAATTTTGAATAGACGTAATTCTAGCCCTGGAATAAAGCATAGGCTATTTTTCATGCCATAAATCAGTTCCCTGATAGAATATCCCTAATAGATAGATTTGGGAGAGGATTACACTCAGTATCATCTAGCCCTGAGCTAAGCAGAGCTTTTGATATAGGTTAGTTAGTTGACTGATATAACCAATTTACGTTATAAAGATTTATATTTTTACATTTACCTACATAGGAAATACCCAGATCCCTGAAAGTGTTTGTAGGTACCAAATATATCTTTACCCATTTTCCTCATCATATTATTCTCTTATGTCTTTGTTCCGACTACAAAAGTATTTTACGTAGTTTTTACAACATAGTCCCGAAAACCTAGGAAATCCATCAACGAGGGAACTTTCGCCTTTTGATTAGGATAATGGATGGAAGGACTAAGATTTTTCCCTTTTGTACCACTCATTTGCGAACTTACGGGAGGCTGGTAAGGTTAATTCTATTTTATGCTGATATATTTAGGTTTCATATCCCTTTGGTTTGATTACTTTGTAAGAAAATAGCTAGCTCTCATTGTAAAAGAAATTATGATTTTCGTTTTGATTTGGTGGTTTTTTTTATCCCTTAGCAAAAAATAAAAAGTTAGGGTCCCGCTCAAAAAATCAAAGCCTTGTATGCATATTGCATAGATTGTCACACTAATAATTATAAACGGGAAAGTTTGGATGGATGTTTAGGTACCTACACGTCAAAACGACTAAACTAATTGGGCTGAGTTTTGAATAGAAAAAAGTTAAAATAGACAACTTTTCACGCGAGTGAAGCCACTTGGCGCTATTAGTTTATAATGACACTAGAGACCCGACCCGGCTTCGTACGATTTTATTATACGTATAAAGTTATACGTTATACGTAGTTATACGTATATACTTCCTCGAGAATCACTCTTATCTATTAAAAAAACGGATCAAAATCCGTAGCGTAGTTTTAAAGATTTAAGCAGTCAAAGGGAAATAGGGACAGAAAAAGCGACTTTGTTTTATAATATGTAGTGATAAATAAAACATAATTAAAGATTGTCGTAGCTACCAATGCGGTCTCGAGCTCAATGTTACAGCATCACAAAATTCATTTTAATGGTCACGTAAAAATACTGGCGCCCTAATGGCAAAATAAAAATTGTACAGCGACACTTAAGGATTTTATGTACAAAATACAAAATGGCGGCACAGTCACGTGATTAATAATGCAGAGTCGCGAGATGAAAAGGTTTTACGGGTTTTTTTACAAAAGAAATGAAATGAGGAGTTTTAATAAAAAAAATAGATGCGTGGTTGGTTTCGTCGAGGGTACCTTAATATGTTTGATGTTGACCCTCTGACAATTCAAAACTACTGTTAATAATACCAATTATTTAGTCATTTTCCATGTTTGTATACCTAAGACTAAAGCCGTAAAAAGTATACTTACATTGAAACTTTGAAAATACAAGGTTAAAATACATCACCAGGTTTGCTGTAAGAAATGCTTTTAGGTTTATGCATGCTTTTGTACAATACATGTCCTATACATATGTATATTATATTGTTAAGTTTTGTGTAGATTTTATGATTATTGTTACAAAATTTACGCACTTACGTATCTCAACACTAATTTAGCCCAAAAAAAACTAGTTTTGTTGTAGGAATAAGAAAGTTTAATGTGGGATATGTTTAAGATAAATTGTGAGTTACGTCTTGGAGAAAAATAAAGAAAAAGCATTAGCAATAACTTCTATTCCTGAAACTTTCTGAGAAATTCTGTGAACATAAACTAGTCATAAAGTGGTTGCTATTCAAACCTACATGTACAACAACAAAAACTCCCCAACTATCATTATCCATCGCATAATGACACAATAACAGTAATGTAATTTTTGCACGTACCTCTTGCGAGATAAAATCACAATTAAAATAATTTAGGTCAATGATTGTGGAATATTCGAGACTGGATCAATGGCTTTTTTTTGTTTTGTTTTTCTTTACTGTGGTGTGCAATAAAGAATATTTGTATTGTATTGTATATTTGTGGCACAGTAGGCGTAGCAACGGAGTCGCTGGTTCGAGACCCGAAAAATTTTTTTTTTATGTTATTACTGTAGTGTTTTTGTATGTAATTTGTACTAATTGTGTATTGTCAAGAGCTTATATCAGTTCTTAAGTACTTTAAAACAAGCTATTTAATGTTAATATAAAAAAAGGCAATGGGACGAATACGGAATAACTCACGAAAACAAAGGGCAATTTGAGGTATACCCAGCACATTATATTATTATACTGACCTGACCTGACCACAGATTATATTGACCTTGCTTCATGAATTACTAGCTGGTGCTTGCGACTTCGTCTGCGCAGGATTAGTATTTCGAGTATACTCGCGGTTTCACCCGAGTAATTCCCGTTCTCGTGGGAATTCCGGGATAAAATATAGCCTACGTGTTTTTCCAGACTATAATCTATCTCTGTGCCAAATTTAATCTAGATCCGTTTAGAAGTTTTTGCGTGAAAGAGTAACAAACGTACATCCATTTATTCATCTATCCACCTGTCCATCTATCCATCCATCCATCCATACTTACAAACTTTCGTGTTTATATTATTAGTCGGATTTCTATATCGAGATAATATCTTAATGATAGAAAGATTGATATCAAAGCCATGGAGTATTAACCATGAACATTGCCCTGAACGGAGTTTGTTGGTGACCACGTCAAAATGTTTCGCGTATATCTGTTACTTTGCTTGGGTTGTTTTGCAATTGCTGAAGAAAGGGGTAAGATTGATTGATCATGTTTAACAAAGAAAGTTACATAATTAATTTAAATTAAGGCGCTCCGTACATCCCACAGAGAACCAAAGTTATCGATATAATTCAAAAATTAGCAAGCTGAAGTGGCAGTGGGCCGGCCATATCTCGCGATGAATCAACAACCGTTGGGGTAAACGTGTTCTTGAGTGGAGCGCGACTTGGTGAACGTAGTGTAGGACAACAAACATGCCATTTGACGACCGATGTGGTGCGGTGGGCGAAGGTCCGACTGCGACGCAGGAGGTTGTGGGTTCGATTCCCGCCTCGGAACAAATTTGTGTACGAACTGCAGAAATTTGTTCCGTTGGTCTGGGTGTTTTCTATATATAATAAAAAAATATCTATCTATTTAATGTATTGTATTAAGTATATCAGTCATCTAGTACCCTACGCTGTGTGGACGGTCCGGAAAAAAAATGCATCTATTCAAACTTTAGTTTTTTATATTTAAGTTTAAATTAGATATTATTTTTATTGCTGTGTAGATTGTCCAGAATCCTACTATAATGTTTAAACGCGAAAGTTTGTAAATTTGGATGGATAGATGGATTTTTGTAACTTTCACGCAAAAATTCACTCAAAAACTACAGAACGGATCTGGATTAAATTTTTGGCACAAAGGTGGATTATAGTCCGGAATAACACAAAGGCTATATTTTATCCCGGAATTATCACGGGAACGGGAATTACGCGGGTGAAACCGCGAGTATACTCAAAATACTAATCCAGCGCAGACGAAGTCGCGGGCACCAGTTAGTAATTAATATATCTTTGTAATGGAATGTTCCAGAGAACCCGTTCAGCTCAGTAGTCCGCCACACGCTGATCAGCACGGCGCGTGGCTGTATGAGCCACGTGAACGCGACGGAAGCGGATCTCGAGTTCCTCAGGCAGGATCCACCGTTCCCGGAGAAGGCGGCTTGCATCATTGAGTGCTTGTTGGAAAAGGTACAAACTTTCATTCTCTATTTGAAAGAAGGAAAGAAAGAAAGCAAGAGCTTCTCGGTGTCACGCTCACACCAACTCTGAACTTTGGTGTCTTTATCGAGTCGAAGGCTAAAACAGCAGCCATGAAGCTAGAATAGAATAGAAAAATCATATATTGCCTATAAATTTCTTAACCTAAGCTAGGAATCCTAAACAAGAATAACAACAAGATTCAGCGATACTTTACACCGGGACAGCTGTATCATTATATCAAGCACAGGTCTGATCTGGTATGGAGTATTGCTGCCACGTTTGAGATGGCTCGGCTAAGTATCAGCTAGCGGCCCTAGACTCGATAGAACGTAGAGCTTTCAGACTTATGGGCGAGCGAGCAGTACCTTGAGGAAGCTAAGATCCAAAGTCTTGAACAAGTTCGCTTGCCTCTCGATCTTTTATATGTTACATCTTGGAGAAAGCTCACAGGAACTTCACGACCTTGATTCCACGATCTCCTTTCCTCTCCAGGACGAGTAGGCGTACGGCGCATTACCACCCTTTCCTTGTGGATATCCCATCCACCCGAACTAAGTGGTTCTCCTCCACCTTTATCATTCGTACCGCTAAGGAATGGAATGCGCTGCCTGCTTCAGTTTTTCCGGCCAACTACAACCCGAGTCTCTTCAAGACGAGAGTGACCTAGGTGTCTTCTAGACTTTCGTGATACATCTTCGGCCACTTCGTCACTTACCATCAGATGAGATTGTGGTCAAACGAAGGTCTATTGTTGTTAAAAAAAGCAAGAAATAAAGATTTTTATTTACCTTACGAACTACTACAAAATTTATTTCTACCTCTCTCTCTTTATCTCATTTTCTCATCAAAGTTCATTACATTCACAGCATTACAGATGCTTCTAGTACCCAAAAAAGTAGCCGAAGAATAATAATTTGTACAAACTAAGCTGTTTTAGTAGATTACTAAATAAAGTTTGTTTAGAAAATGGTCTTACTTGCTATTTTTCTGAGTTATCTGGATTGCCATTAGTCTCTGCTTTGAATCTAGTTTCTTAGTCATTATCTAGAATTCTAGGTAATAACTGCAGTTTCAGCCTAAATCGTAATTGAATTGCTACATAGTAACAGTTTTAATGGCTTACAGTTCATTAATAAGTAATTGATAACATCAGATGAGCATTAGGTAGCGCCTATTATGTTGCCTTAATGGCCTTATTGTAGAATTGCATTCGTGTAATGTAATAGCCATTTAGTGTGCCTTCTGCATAATATTATGTACAATTGTATAGTAACTTACTAACTAAAACTAACTATAATATAGGTACTTACTTACTCTGGCCGTGGTAGAATTGATATTTCTAACTCAGAGGATAAAAGTCGTAAGAAATCAATACTTAACTTTATTTCTCTAGGCTTACAAAATAAGTACAATTAAAATACAAAAACAAATGCTTTATTGTAAACAAGAAAAAAGAACACTAAGACAAGTACAATGGCTGGCCTTATTGCTCAGAAGCGATCTTATTTTAAATAATTATCGAAATAATTTAAGAAATAAGGCGATAATTGTTTTTTTTATTCATGTGGAAGAAGTGTATAATTAACCACTTGCACTTTTATGTATAAGTTTGTGTCTCATACATTATTGTTTTATAAATAACTAGCGACCCGCCCCGGCTTCGCACGATTTTATAATATACGTATAAACCTCCCTCCTCCTCTTGAATCACTCTATCTATGAAAAAAACCGCATCAAAATCCGTTGCGTAGTTTTAAAGATTTAAGCATACATAGGGACAGAGAAAGCGATTTTGTTTTATACTATGTATTGATTATTTGATTACATACCTACTACTAATGTCGATGTGGAACTGAGCGACATCTGGCCAAGCAGTAATGTAAAATCATTATGGAGTAATACGCCTTCTTAATAACATTTTGTTTTACGTTTATTCAAATCTACGAATAGAGGGCTCAGTTGCTTGAGATGGAAGCTTATTTATTAGAAGTGCACACAATAGCCCAAAAATGTTTTTCCTTCCTTTCGCAATTTAAATGTTGCGATGTGTAAAAGCCGTTGAAGGGAAACTAATATGAAAAATTTACATAAGTTCGCGGGAGGCCTTTCTTCTTTTCTTCTTTCCAGCAGTGGACATACACGTAATGTTATGATTACCACGCGTTGTAATAAAAGTACCTTTCTAACATTGCAGCAACATTGATATGATAAACTGCAACTCATTCATCCAGTAGTTTTGACATGACAAAGTAACAAACATCAATTCACTCAAATATCGCCACGGTTGCACTACAGGCGGTGAGCGGGTAACTAAGCGGGATATTTCCACCGTGGCCCTTCATAATTTGTGTAACCTACACATTGTAGGCATATATTTCGAACGATTTTGTAAGCCTCACCTGCATTTGGGAAGCATAGCTTGGTCACTGGAGCCTTATTTTCATTCTTATATCTACGGTTCCATACTTCAAGCGACTCCTCTCGATCACCGCTAACACAGATCATCTAGCTCAAGCTAAGCAGAGCTTGTGTTATGGGTTCTAGATGACTGATATACTTAAAACAGTATATTACATAGATATGTATATAGAAAAACCTAAAACCTTGAAAAATTTTTGCGGAACGTACAAATATTTATCCAAAGGCGGGAATAGAACCCGCAACCTTCTGCGTCGCAGGCGGACCTTCGCCCACCGCGCCACATAGCTTCGAAGCTGTGAACGATTCATGTGTAATAAATAAGGTTATCCTAAATAAATTGATTTTAAATTTATTCATTGTAAGAGAGAAACAAGTTGTAATAGTTTTTATCAGTCTCCTCACTCCATCAAGCTTTCAAATGCCTTTGTTTCAGGTGGGAATAGTGAAGAACAAGAAATATTCCAAGACTGGGTTCATGATGGCAATCACTCCGCTCGTCTTCAGACATAAAAAGAAGATGGATCATATGAAAACTGTGTCAGAGAACTGTGACAATGAGGTAATCATTACCTTTGTCTCACTCCTCATCAGCTTAATATGTCCACAGCTGCACTATGTTGACGACCTCAGAGGCGCAGCGGGCGAGAGTCCCCCTGCGACGCAAGAGGTTGTGGTTCGATTCCGCTATATATCCGATAATAACAATTAAATAACAATTTGCGCATTAAATTCCAAATTCCAATATTTAGATACGATCAAACAGTCGCTGGTGTAAAACACAACACGCGAGTAATTATGGGTTAATGTTTTATGAAAATCTTAAACGTACTTTTCTAAGTTTAATTCTGTAGCGTTGAAAATAATTAAAACTTTTTTCCTTTGAATCAGTGACCTCAGTCTCCAGACTTCTAAAAGCTTTGCCGTCTATCTGTCCGTCTGATACAGGTCTCATCTCTATAAATATAATTATGTTAAGTTAATAAAACTTTTTATTTTTTAGTAATTTTTTTAAAAGTAAAATCAAAAAGCATTGAGGGTTTTATATCACAGGTGATTGGAATGCTGGCTTTTATTTCGGTAAGGAATTAGCATCGCCATTCAACGTGGCAATGCTGCCAGCATTCTGGGCACTCTGTCTTCTGATGAAGGCTTAGATTTGAGGATTTTGTTATTATTGTCAATACTAGCTGTACTTAGTCGTTTTCTTATTGATTCAATTAATAAATTTGCCCGTTTGTTCTACAAAATGTTTAATAGTTGGGTGGTTACTAATATACCTATAGCTAGGTATCAAAATCATCATCATCAGCCTGTATTAGTCCATTGCACATAGGCAACCCCTAATGTACGTCATAGCGCCCTGCCTTGCTGCATCAAGCATCTGCCAGCAGTCTTTCTTTTTTTAGTTTTCTGGTAGATACATAAATACCCTTGCGCTATGGCGATCAAAAGGGGAGGCCTATGTCCACTAAAAACGGCTGACGATGATGATTTCGGTACCTATAAGAAGCTTTTGTAATTTGTTCTAGATCAATCACCACAACGTAGCAGTGTGTCAGCTGGGAAATGAAGTCACGACCTGCATATTCAAATATGCGCCTGAGCTGCATTTGAAGGCATAAATTAATAGTAGCCCTCTATTAATTAATTTTAATGGTATTTTATTAAGTATAAGTATTAGTTATTCATTGGATTGTCCATCATTACTTATTTATAATTTACTTAATCAAAAGTATATTTCCAATAAATACCTAAATGAAAATAGAGACTACTTTTTTGTTACATCCTACTAAATATTCTCCTTTTAATTAGTACCTAATTATAAACTAGCAAACATTTCATTTAATCAAAAACAATTTAAATCGTGTATCAATATCATTTATTAGACTACTTAGGTATAAGGTGCATCGGGGTAAGATCGTATTCGGGTTAAGAACGGATAAATCTAATAACTCCCTAATCTAGGGTGTTTTTTAGTTGTTGGCAACATAATCGGCAACGCCATTTTGTCGAGCCCCTCCCATCAGTTGGCGCCAGTCGCTAGGCCCGTCGGACGTGTGTTATTTTGTGTGAAAATGGAAAAGGTACGTAAAATGTGATTTTTTCAAGATCCGAACTTACCCCGTCGATTTTTTGTTTGACTTTCTGGTGTAACTGCTGTGTTTTTTACAAGTTTTATAACATATAGCCATCATGTGGCAACTTTTTAACTAATTTCAGTGTATTAGACACCGTAAAACCGTCCGTGGACTGAGATCCGATCTTTCCCCGTTCAAATTTTAATGGGTAAAGTTCGGATGGATTTCGTCCGTTCTTTCACACCTGTATGAAATACACAGGTTCTCAAACTTTTAAACATAATTGCATATAAAATTAGCAGGTAGGCAACTACCTGACCCTGGCCTTGTATGCATAATGGGGTCTACTTACTTAATAATTTTACTTTTTATAAATATCTAGCTTATAGGCGTGATTTCGTCTGCATTTACCAACTTCGAGAAAGACTAAATTCTTCTCCATAATAATTATAATATATCTCCTTGATTTTATTAAATTTCGCTCGGTTGTCTTGAAAAGATGAACCGTTTTTAGCATGGATTAGTTAACTAGGTACCCATGGTAATAAATGCGTAACTCAGGTCGTAAGGTACGCGTTTAACTTATGCCCACTATTTAGCTGATGTTTACTACTTGTATACTTCAGATGATTGTTTTTTTGTTTTAGGCTTATTATCATGCCTAGAAACTACAAGAGAAAAACTCTGCGGGCGACTTCATACTCACAAAAAGACTTACAAGTCGCTGTACTAAAAGTTAAAAATAAAGAACTCACTAATTATGCAGCTTCGAAATTGTATGGCATCCCAACATCAACACTTAATGACAGAGTTAGAGAAAAGACCGGTCTTAAAAGTAACAGCTTAGGAAGACCGCCAGCTATACCCATAGAAATGGAAGAAAGGCTAGCATTGGGTCTTAAAACTATGGAAAAGTGGGGCTTTGGCCTATCAAAATCAGAAGTAAAGGAAATTGCTGCACAATTTATCAAGGAAAATAATATGACCTCATATTTCCAGGACGGTAAACCTGGTGATGATTGGTTTGTTTCTTTTCGTAAGCGGCACAACCTGTCCATAAAAAAACCCCAGCCTGTAGAGTACCTACGAAAAAGAATGACAGATCCTTTTGTGATCCACGAGTATTTTGTTTTGCTTGAAAAAACTCTCAAGGAATTAAACCTTACTGATGCAACAAGGATTTGGAATTTGGATGAAACTTCAGTTTGCCTAGATCCATCAAAGACCAAAGTTGTAGGTGGAACTGGTTCGCCATCAACTAGAACCACGGCAGGACCTGGAAAAGAAAACATTACTGTTTTGGCAACTGTCAATGCAGCTGGTGAGAAAATGGATCCTTTGATTGTGTTTAAAGGGGTATACGTTTATGATAACTGGATTGCAAAGGACAATAATACAGAGTACGACTTTGAAATTTCTTACGCCGCAAGCAAACGGGGCTGGATGGAGACAGACATCTTTTACAATTACTTTTTAAAAGTATTGATTCCTGGTTTAGGAGAAGAAAGACCCGTGCTTTTAATTTACGATGGGCACAGCACTCACGTCGATGAAAAAGTCGTAGCATTGGCGGCAAAAAATGACATTACTATCCTGAAACTACCTGCACACACGTCTCACTTGTTGCAGCCGTTAGATTTAGCAGTCTTCAAATCTTTTAAAAGCATCTGGGACAAGCATCTCGTTGAATGGCAACGCCAGAACGTAGGCATTAAGATGCGCAAACAAGTGTTTGCTGAAATGTTTGCAAAAGCATGGCACCAAACAACTCCAAACGTCATACGAAACGGCTTTAAAAAAGGAGGTATCCACCCTTTCAACCCGAACGTAATCCCAAAAGAAAAATATGACCCAGCGGCATATAGAAGATGGCAAAAGACAATAAATCAAGTGCATTTGCGGGAACCTACACTAAGCCAGTTATGCATTAATGCTATAAACAAAGCAATGTGTGTCAGCTCATTTTCTGAAGTTCAGAAATGTAATTTCAGTGAAAACCGTGAGCAGTCAATTGTATCTAACACAATGTTTGAAGAACTGCTCCTAAAAATGGTGACGCAAAAACCCAACCAACCTAAACCAAAACTGACACGGATAGCAAAAGGGGCTGAGGTAATAACTCGGACATATTTAGAAAAAAACAACCAAACAAACCAAAGCTTCATAGAACAGTCACACATATTACCGTCAACATCTGAAAATTATGATCAAGAACCTGGAACATCGAGTAGAACCACAACAGAAAATTTTAATGCCGACAAGAAAAAATCTACAAGAATCAAAATAAAGAAAGAAAAATATGGTACTACTTCAGTGACTGAACAATATATTAAAGACAAAATTGAAAAAGAATTGACAACGGAATTTAGTGGCAAAGGTAAAGGTAAAGGGAAGAAAACTAAGAAAATCACAGAAAATTTAAGTAACACTACAGATAACAAAAGTCTTGAGAATCTAAACCAAAATATTGATGATAATGCAAAACGATGTTTAAATGAGCGCATTCCAAAGAAACGGAAACTAGTGGTAAATCCTATAAAAAGACCCGCAAAGATATTCAAGAGGTGTACAAGCTCAACGACTTCTGAAAGCTGCGAAATGAGCTCACATAGCGATTCAGATATAGCTGATATAATCAGTAATGATGATATGGAGGAATCAATAGATATCCATAATAGTCAGGACAACTTACTTCAGAGTGATGCTATTATGGGCACAGACTTCGACGGGGTTAAAATTGATGATACAGACAAAAAAACTAACAAAACTAATAAAGTGACTATATTATCTTCAGTTCGATTTACTCCAGAAAATCAACCTTTTACAGGTTCGACATGCGGAGCCTTAACACTGAGACCAATGGACTTAAAATTCGACCTATATAAAGACAGAGCAGAAAAAGATCAAAAGAAAAGTGTTGGCAAAGAAAACAAGTTTGTGAAAGAATCTACAATGGAAATGGATAATAATATTACTACAGATGGAAAGCTTCAGTCGAATATGAATATTGAATTGGAATATCCAGAGAAAAAAAACCAAGACCACATACCACAAACAGTAAGTGAAATGGACGAAATAAGCAATGAAGATGAGGAAAACAGTTATCTGAACCACATGAATTACAGCACAGGAGACACAGTTCTAACGCGTTATTATAAAAACGGTTGGAAATATTACGTCGGAGTAATTATGAATGTAATTTTGGAGACTAAAAAATATGACATATGTTATTATAAAACCGTTGGTAAACAAGATAAGTTAAAATTTGTTGTTACAAAGCGAAAAGATCAAGATTTTGTACCAGAAATTGCAATAATTAAAAAAATTGCATTGCAAATAAGTGAGAATCCTAAAGAATATGTACTTGTGCATAAGGACGACGCCATATATTTTTAATGAGAATGTGGAAGGTTGAGGGACCTGATTAGATATTTTTATTATTAAACTGATAAAAAAGTTACTATTAGATTATTATTATGTAGGTAGTTACTTTTGTAAGATTATTATTAGACTGAAACAAAAAACTGTGTTAACCTACATTTTTAAATATACATTTATATTAATGATCAAACGAACTTACCCTTACGTGAAGTTCGATCATAATTATGTGAACAGCTTCATTCGATGCGATTTAGAGATTTTACATGTTGTAGTAGCGTTTCCTAGTACTAGCCTTACACACGATATTTTAAAGTTATTTTTTATAAAAATGAAGTTGCTAATTTGACTTGACAAGCCCTGTATTGACTCTACGGTACCATGCTGCCCTGTTATTGGCTCTACCGATCGTGGCGTTGTTGGGTCTTTATGGCTCTACCTGTTACCTGCGCTGCGACCTCTCGTCATTTGTTTAAAGTTATATCTGGTTATATCTTTGATCAAGTGCCTTGATCGATGATGTTATTACCTGTAATGTAAAAATTTCACAGGGGGATTGGGGTTAAATAAGGGAGGGTGTATATAAATCGCATCGAATGAAGCTGTTCACATAATTATGATCGAACTTCACGTAAGGGTAAGTTCGTTTGATCATTAATTATGTATCACAGCTTCATTCTTAGCGATTTAGAGATTTTACATGTTGTAGGATGTTCAGAGATTAAAAAATGTGAAATTTTTCAAAATAAACAATGAGCTTAGTAAATACATTTATTTATGTTTTAAGAAATATCTTAAAATAATTTCTAAGTTCAAATCACTTTTAGCTTTAAGACTGTAGAATTGATCTCGCGAACTGATTGGTATCATGAATAATCAAAGTGCTTTATACCTTAAAACCTTACAGGACACTTGGACACGTCATAAAATTCATATTATTAATAATTAAAACTAGGAAATAAAGTGCTCACTTTGATTTTTGTTCACTTCAATCTTTTTAAAACAAAGAAGCGAACAGAAACCTTTACCATGTTAGGTTGTTATTTTTCGAGTTAGTCGAGTTAGAGTAATTTACCTAATTACATCAGGATTTATACCTGCTCTGTGGGCTCTCGATGTAGTAGCATGTCGCGTGCTGTGAGCACTAAACATGCTGGTGACAATGCCATTGTTTTGTTGGGTATCTTTAATCCAGTGGCTTAACCACTGGGAGCTTAATTTTGAGCGAGGTCTACGGTAACTGATAAAAAGGAATTCATTACTAGCAGAATTGAACGAATGAGTTTTATTAAAATATGACTCTAGGCACGTTAATGGGCATATTTCTGGTCTTTCAGTAAACTAAGGTATTTTTTAATTTGGTCTGAAGTTTTTATTAAAGCAGGAATTACTATTGTTATACGTTACCGTTGACAACCTTTATATCCCAATTAATTATGCCAGCAGAGTAATTGTCTTTTTGGAAAGAATTTCTAGACCAAAATTTTCATGAGGCCATTTTCGGGTTAAAAAATTCAAGAGTTGAGCTGGATGCCAAGTAACAGAATACCGACGCAAGGAAGGTCACAATCTAAACATCCCTTTTTTAAAGGGTTTTATCCTATCATCTATTTAATTACAATATTGCTTCCTAAAATAAGTGACCGAGCAAATTTGTTGGCATTTACTGTTCCATATTTTAGTACCTTTACGAAATATTTCATTTCAGAAATCAAGAACACTTGGAACAAAATGATGATATTATTATTATTATTTTTTGTTATATATTACCCTAAACCCTATAACCCTAATATTACTAATAAAAACATCGTACTGTTTGTATTTATTTTTGAAAAGAGGCGAAAATATTATTTTTATTGCGGAGGGTTCAGCACGCTGTGATGGTTGTGTTGATCAGAAAAGGTAAAAATATAATATAATATGAGAAATAACAAGTTATTGAAATAAAGAAAACCAAGGCTCTGATGCCCAGTTTGGAACAAATACGATGCCCTCTACTCGGTCAGTAACGATCTTCTGTAACATATTGAGATTAAGTGAGAATGATGGAAATGTGTAAAATGACAATTTTGACCATGATCTAGTAAAAGCATCTACCGCCCATGCTTCTGGGTCAACCTTCGATGAAACGTAAGATGAAAGGTAACGTTCGATGAACATTTACTGTTACTATGACTAGTTTGTTGGAACTCCTAATTGTTTTTATTTTAGCAAAAGCAGTCTCCTATTTCCCATTCGGTATCGTGTTTTTTTTTTTTTTATATTTAGATTCTACTCATTTCACACCATTACCAAATAGCTCTCGCTAAGTAATTTAAGTGTGGGTATTGCACACAGCCCATTAAATTTATACATGAGATTGCTGTCGTGGCATCAATCAATACGTAAAAGTATTTCACAAACAAAATAATCCTTAGCAAATACTTTAAGTGCGAAAAAAGCTGCTTTTAACTCCAAGACGTTGATGTGTAGATACTTTTCGGTGTATTTCCAATAACCATAAGACCGATTATTATTGCTATAAACCCCCCAGCCTTTACCTGATGCATCTGAAAATATTTCAGCGTGAAATAATTGAAAATACATGAGCTACGACCTGTTTTAAGATTTTCAATGCACCAACCAAAATCTATTTTTATATGATATTCTGATTATAGCTTGGATTTTTCAACAAAGAAAGGTATTTGTCGACGCTCTAATAGAAAGTAAGTAAGTAAAATATTTATCAAAGTAACAAAACCTAGTTTTGTATGCTACCAAGATTTTATAAATTTATCGTAGTTTACAACGAAGCCTAGACTTTCTAGTAATGATCGAATAATAGGAAGCTGCAAATGAATTTCCTGTTACAGTATGTATTTCATGACCAGCTTTAAAGCTTTCGTAAATACATAAGGTCCAGTGTACAAGAAAAATAGCCAATTAATTTGATATATAATATGTTCATATTAGAAGTGTAAGTAGGTATTTTTTATGCGATTCATGAATTGGTATCGAAAAATAGGCATCCTTTATATATCTATGTAGCCATTTAGAAATTTTGTATTATTAGTTTCGACGCTGTACAATAGTCTTCCATTTTAAAATTAAATTTTGAATGATTTATTTAAACACTTTAGATTTTAAATAAACCGTCACCATTTGGCTTCGGCACTAAGAAAATACTGTATAAAAATTTCTCTGCTTCTTATTACATCTATAAATTGCTCCAATAGACAAGAGCAAGTCAATGGACTTTTAGAAATCAGTTTCTTCTTCTTTAGATCTTTGTTATTACTAAGATAATCATTTCTAGATGGAATCGAAGAAAACGGTATAACATAGCCTTTTATCAAAGATAAAAACGTTGAGTTTGATGTTATATCGCCCATTTATGAGCAAACCACTGAAGTCGACCAGCGTGACTTACCCCATGTTCGTATATTCCTCTACGCCGTCTTCCGTGGTGGTGAGTGGTTCCGTCTCTGGTACTATCCCTGGTAGGTAGGCGCTGGGTTGACAGGGCGCCTGTCGATGCAGAACTTTGTAGTTTAATCCCTTGCCGGACCTCTGTATGGTCTGCGCCGCTTTAACTTGCTCTAACAGTTTGTCTCGAAAAAGAAACGTATCCCTAGCGGTGTTAACCAAAGTTTCTTTCAGATCTGGTTTTACCGACGACGATACGTCGAATGTTGAATGTGTAATGCTGAAGTGGCAATGAGCCAGCCATATCTCGCGGAGAACCGACCACCGTTGGGGTATACATGTTCTTGAGTGGAGACCGCGACTCGGTAAACGTAGTGTAGGACGCTCTCCAGCCAGGTGGGATGACGATCTGCGAAAGACTGCTGGAAGATGCTGGATGCGTCAAGCTGAAGAAAGGGCGCTATGGCGCTCTCGCTATGGGTGGGGAGGTCTGTGTCCAGCAGTGGACTAGTATAAGTTGATTATGATGATGATGATGATGACGACATTGAATGTTCGTCGAGTTGTAGAGTCTTGAAAATGGACATCGCATAATAGGCGGCAGGCATCCCTTAGAGCCTTCAAGGCTTTTTCAGGTGCTTCTTTCAGCAATCAACGACTCAGTGGCCTGGGCAAGAGCAGCAAGAGCGTTTCCAATTCCTCTTTACCATAAAATAGTGAGCACTACCTTAGCCTCGGGGTTGAGAACTAGTGCTATTAAGTAGTTCACATTTTCAAGAAACTAGATATTCCTGATGAATTTTGTCCATTTAATCTTTCGCTTATCCCTTAGATTGCACTTCCTGCCAACGCGATGCGAATCTTTTCCGAGGGAAGTTTGCGGTTTTGGGGCCTCGCCCAGTAAATTCAGTATTTCCTCACCTGTGAGGGTTCCAGATGGCCAGGCTCAATAATATCATCGGCTAGTGTTTGCTTCACATCTACGATCGACGAAGTGGATGGACCTTTCAGTGGCTCGTCCTGCCATGGTTGGCCTGGAAACGGCTCGTCTCGAGGCTGTGACCGCGGTGATTGTGAGCCCGATGTGCTGAAATCGCTCTGGCCAGTGTGTGGAAAATACCAGTTAATGATTAGAATTTCTGGTTTACAGAAATAGATCTGACGGAGAAAACTCTCATCACTAATCATACAACAATGGAGAGATTCGATTAGAATTCCTGGTTAACAAGAATAGATCTGAAGGAGAACCAAAATGGAAGCTCGCATCACTAATCGATATGGTATATTATACGGATTATGTGCTTGATTAGAATTTCCGGTAAACAGAAATAGATCTGAAGGAGCTAAAGGACAGCTCTCATCACTAATCGGTCACAACAACTTATTTTGCCATTAGGATGAAATAAGATTGCGGAATAGGTCAGAAAAAACTGTTGAGTTACTAAAAATAAAATTTTAAAACTCACGTGGCATTTTATCTTCGGAAGACGAAGTTAAAATCATTATACTTCAACGACGACGGGGTGGCTGCAAGCGCTCCTCTAACTTCCTTATTTTTCATCGTATTTCTTCATCCTTGTCTTTATTCTTCCTTTTGTGGCCTCCTATAACCTCGCTTTTTATTTCACTTTAATAATAATTTAATAATTTTAACATAGATTGAACTAGCTAGCGCAGAAACGTGCGAAGGCTTGAGCACGAAAACACGTAATGACGAGAGGTCGCAGCGCAGGTAACAGGTAGAGCCATAAAGACCCAACAACGCCACGATCGGTAGAGCCAATAACAGGGCAGCATGGTACCGTAGAGTCAATACAGGGCTTGTCAAGTCAAATTAGCAACTTCATTTTTATAAAAAATAACTTTAAAATATCGTGTGTAAGGCTAGTACTAGGAAACGCTACTACAACATGTAAAATCTCTAAATCGCTAAGAATGAAGCTGTGATACATAATAAATAGTTGTCGACTGACACAGAAAATTTTAAATATTGTAATTTTCACCTTTTTTGTACTATATTGCTTAAAGTACAAAATATAATATAATAAATAATATAATTATTACTATTAGAAAGTAATCAAAAATCATAAGTCTGATTATTTTTAAGTTCAGTACAACTTTTTCTTTGATTTGTTTATTAAGTTTTTGAATCCCTCTACCAAAATACCTTATTACTTAAGAACTTTAAGTTGATTAATTTAAAACGTGACTGCTTGTTGATTTAAGAAAACATAATAAATGTGTAATTTTGTGTAGTTTTTGAATTTAATAATCTATTTTTTTAAGTTGTTGATTAATTTTGTAAGTCTACTAAGTAAATTATGCCTAAATACTGTGTTACGTAAGTACAAACTATAAGTCAGTAACTAACTTTATAAAAGATGTCCAAAGAATAATAAGCCTTTTATTGCATCCATCAAACCTAGATAGTTAGGTAAGTAAAAAAACAGACGGAAACAGGTAAATAGATTTAGTTTCCTTTTGTTTACAATGATTAGGTAGGGTAGGAAGGTCTTGTCAATCCTCGGTTGGCGTAAAGTTTGAGAAACCTAAAAACTTGAAATTCTTTGCATTGGGGTAAGATCGGACTATATAAGCACAAAAAAATATCTTTAGCTCTTAAACTTGACATATTAACAATTATATCGAAAAATAGGTATCTGTGTGTTTCTTGGTTAAGGCCGGATATTTTTATGTTATAGCGCTTAAGATCAGAGCTACAGAAGCGGTTTTAGAAGGTAGTCCGATGTTACCCCGTCAACGTCCGATCTTTCCCTTGGTTTTCAAAATATTATTGAAACTTTAGTCATCAACAGCTCTGTCATCTTTACGTTTAGAGAATTCTCAAAAACTCTGATTTATAGACCGATCCTTTAATCAAAACTTAGGTATATTTTTATTTGTGCCAGAATTTCTAATGCCGAGAAAAAAAAAATTTAATAACATCCTCATGGTTTTCTAAAAAAGCATCTGTTCTTACCCCGATGCACCTTAACAATTACAAAATTGGGAAATTTAAATTAAATTAAAATAAACAAATAAAGACAATCAATTTTTATCGCAATCGCTTTTAGCATGCTAAATGCACATTTCTCCCAAAATTCTCTAAAGTATCATAAACGCTAGGTATAGGAAAATAATTTTGTGCTATATTTTTTCTGTTCCACAAAATGTATCACATTCTCCCAAAAATCAAAGCGAAGCATTCACTAACGCAAACCCAGGCACGATTACCACGTAATAAAAATACGTGGCAATCAAATCTGACAGCTGACATGACGCTCTGTCATGACGCGGTGTCATGTTGACAGCGTCACGCGTCAGTAGGACGTTTCATATTTTAGCGGGAAAATCATAGGTGGTTTTGGTTTTGCTTTTACGTACTTATTATCATCCATATTTGGTCACATTTTGTAGATGTTGCGATCCAAACCAGTTTTATCTCCATTTTAGTTGGTAAATATCGATGTATTAGGTGATGTTTGTGTGATTGTTGAGAAAATCGACAATGTAGTCGAAGTTGGATACGGTTAAAAAGTAGTCCTGCACCTACTAAAGCTTAAAAAAATAAAGCGAAGTTGATATTTAAGTAGAATGGATTTTTATTTTTCATTAGTGCTCTTAAGGTAACATAATAAGTCTGCAACGATAAGTTCGATCAAATACCTACAATTGATGGGATTGGAGAGAAAAGTACTCTAAATCAACCTAATTCTTGAAATTAGTGCAAAAAATATGGTAAAAAACCACGGACGAAGTAGGCGGGGTACTCCTATAGTTGCAAATAAACATATAAACTTGTCAACTACACCCGAACAAATTATACAAGCCAGACTATTATTTTACATTAGAGAACACTAGTTTCGACAATAAAAGCTTAATTCCTATGAACATTATCCAAATTTCCATATTCATACGGGTATTTCAATAAAATTAGGTCAGATATGGTCACAAATCACCGGTTCCATCCGCTGCCCCGATATGTCACAGCGACCGGCGGAGGTTGTAAATTATACAGTGATGGCAGCTCGGATGTCGAGAGGCTACGAAAATGGTGGACTGGCTTCTGTGCCTAGTAAGTAGCTTGGACCGTGACTCGGCAAACATTGCGTTGGACAACATCCGGTTACGTGAGATGACGATCTGCGAAAGACTGCTGGCAGATGCTGGATCACTTAGGGAGGCCTATGTCCAACAGTGGACTAAGATAAAGACGTGATGTGGTGTAGCGGGCGAAGGTCCGCCTGCGACCCAGGAGGTTGCAGGTTAGATTCCTGCCTAGAGACAAATGTTTTTACGATGAACAATTTTATCCAGGGAGTATATCAGTCATCTAGTACCCATAACACAAGCTCTGCTTAGCTTGGGGTCAGATGATGCCTTGTGGATTATCCAAAATCATTTATGTATCCCTAGTACATACATTAGAAATATTTTAAATGCGAAAGTAAATATGTCTGTCTGTCCGTCTGTTACGCCTTCACGTCTAAAGTACTGAACCTATTTAAATGAAATTTGGAGAGATAGTATAGCTAGAACCTAAGTAAGAACATAGGCTACTTTTAAAAAACAAACTAGGTACTACGAGGTCTTATATACACTACATACTATATAACAAAGTTACTTTTTCTGTCCCTATGTCCCTTTGTATGCTTAAATCTTTAAAACTACGCGACGGATTTAAATGCGGTTATTTTTAAAAGATAGAGTGATTCAAGAGGAAGGTTTATTTTATACGTATAATAAAACTGTGCGACGCCGGGGTGGGTCGCTAGTACCAGATAAAGTAGACTTCGTTTCTCTTTGCCCCCACCTTGTAATGGGGTTTATTTTGGCGGGTTGTTATAACAAGTCTCTTGTACTCCTTAACCCTCGAAGCGTGCTTCAATTAAACGAATATTGGAACAATCGTGTACCTCCACAATTTAAACTATAATCAGCAGGGTTGTTGGTCTATCATTGAACTTGCTCGGGAATTTGAACCTTCTCTCGAAACACTAAAATCTAAAATTCGAGTTTTTGTCGGAGATTCAAAGTACAGGTATCTCTAGGAAAATGCCAGAAACATTTCGTATTATCAGAATTAGGGTTAGGAATGTAATTAGAGGATCTGTAAACATTATGCAATTAAGGTACTTTAGCTAATTATGTTATTTAGAACCTTATTATACGGGAACCTCTGTAGATAGATGCTTATCGAGGATAATTATTTTTCGATTATTATTCGATTATTATCTTCGTAATCATCTTTATTATCAGGTCGGAAAACCGAGCCTACGAATAAGAACAAAACTCAAAGATTCACGTTATAAGTAAATTAGGTAAACCCAGGATTTGTAGTTATAAACCGCATACTTACACGCATCTATGTCACATATTACACAAATGCCTAGTCTCTGTTAAGAGGGCATGTTCATAAGAATAAAAGGCATGTTACAGCCATTGTTGCGAATCCGAATAATCAATGGATCTAGATTTTATAGTTTCAATGCAGATGTTACAAAAAATAATCCAACCAAATACTATGTTACCAAAACTAAACCAACTAAATACTAAGTAATAAGTCAAAATTTAAAGCGTTGTAAACTGCTCGTAGCGATCAAAATTAAATCAAATGGTGACATTTTTATTAGTTTATCAGCCTGTGTAAATTGTCATGCGCATAATTAATATTTAATATATTATTTTCGGTACTGTCAAATATGTTTCGTTTTGGTGACGTGACAAACTTTTTATTACTAACCCCGAACGTCTTGTGACCTAACCTACTTACTCACAGCGCGCATAATGTCACACCGTTTAGTCCAGAAGTTGCTCTTCGTTGCTCTACATTGCTGTACGTTGCTCCATGTTGCTGCTTCCAACTATTGCTGAATATTAAACAACTGCCGTATCGAGACTTGGTCAAGGCGAGTATAATGTTTAAAGTTTGCCCTTTGGGAGTCGGATTAACATCGTTGTATGAAGAAAGATGCGAAGGTTGAACTTTGCCGGTCAGTGTTACTTGTATCTTACTTAGACTTCACTTTAATTGCTTCCTTCTGGGAAATTCAATATACAGGCAGCAAAAAAACTTTAATTTTAGATTGGAAATTCATCAAAAACGGAAGCTTAATAGCACTGTTCTGCGAAACGAGAGTTCAGTCGCATATTTTTATACTTTAGGTTTCACTTGACGACCGATGTGGCGCGGTGGGCGAAGGTCCGCCTGCGACGCAGGAGGTTGCGGGTTCGATTCCCGCCTCGGAACAAATTTGTGTACGATCTGCAGAAATTTGTTCCGTTGGTCTGGGTGTTTTCTATGTATATTAAAAAAAAACAAATTTATCTATGTAATATATTATATTAAGTATATCAGTCATCTAGTACCCATAACACAAGCTCTGCTTAGCTTGGGGCTAGATGATGCTGTGTGGACTGTCCGGAATTACTTACTTACAATTACTTACTTACTTACACTGCATAGGTCCATGCTCAAACGAAAGCTTTTCTTAATTCGACGACCGATGTGGCGCGGTGGCCGAAGGTCCGCCTGCAACGCAGGAGGTTGCGTGTTTGATTCCCGCCTCGGAACAAATTTATATACGATCCGCAGAAATTTGTTGAAAAAAATATCTATCTATGTACATTGTCATATGGGGTGGAAACCCTTGGTCCTTGGGGTCCTGGGGCACACACAATATTTAAAGATCTTTCGAAACGTCTCATAGAGTCCACAGGAGATTAGAATGCTGGCTTCTATTTTGGTCAACGAATTAGCATTGCCATTCAACGTGGCAATGCTGCCAGCATTCTGGGTACTCTGCCTTCTGGTGACGGCTTAGATTTTTAAGAGTTTGTTATAATTGTATATACTAGTGAGTTATGGAATTATTTAGGTACCCTGTCATTACTTACATACCGTAAATAACAATATTTTGAATGTATAAAAATAGAAAAATGTCTATGTACATATATAATGTATTAAATATATCGGTTTTCTAGCCCATAACACAAGCTTTGAGTAGCTTTATGTGCGGTGCTGTGTGGATTACCCAGTATTAGGTATTTATGTATTGAATCCCAGTATGCCTTGATCACCCTATAACTTGGAAAGACTGTACCGGTAATATTTCATATTGATCTAAATAATAAGTCACTATTTAGATTTATGTGTGCTTGTGGTATCAAAAGCAATTTGACTCTACTAACTTTGACTTTGACTGCACTGAGTGAACTCTACATACATCTACATAATTAAGTTCATTCTCAATGTAAACCACTACTTTCAGCTTACAATCCCCATTCGTACCGCACAAAGCTACAGTACCTAACACGTACAAACAGACAGTACAACTCACTCGAAGCATGGATGTCAAGTCTTCGTATTGTCTCTAAGACAAAAAGCTGGCACGCCGAGAAGATTGAGGCTGGGGGTACGAACGGGCGACTTTTAGTTGCCAATTATCTATTTTTGATGTCTCAGTAAGCAGAGACAGTAAATACACCTTCTCTAGATAGGTTATTTTAAATAGAGTCCGAATTGCCCTGGCTGATTTCAGCTTGTCCACCAGTTAATTATCACCAGTAAAAATATTGCCAACTAATAATTAGTAAGACAATGTTGAGCTTAATATTTCATGGTCTACTGAAATCACTTATTAGTCCCTCACTTGTATGAAGAAAGGCGCATTTGAATTATCTGTATCTATATTTTAAATGCGTCTTTCTTCAAACAAATTCTTGTAACGACCATTTATCAAATAAAGGTACAAACTAGTCAATCAACTAGTTTCGTAACTAACCCGTTTGTATTCATAACTAGCTATTTTCCGTGGTTTCATCCCCGCTAAATTCGAATTTCATATTTGATACTCACCACCCACGGGAATTCGATGTTTTACCAGGACAAAAAGTAGCCTATGTTTCTCTCCATCCTTTCAACTAACTCTATGTCAATGTACGGGTTAGATGGGTTGCTTAGTAAGAGCGTGAAGGATGGAAAAAAACACACGCTTTCGCATTTATAATAATAGTTAGAATTGTCGCTCGACTAAAAGTCGCCCGTTCACAGCAGCTAAATACACACAAGGGTGTCGCTTCGCATCTACTATGGTAGACCTGACTTTTAAAAGTTCTTTACGAATATGTAACTACTAGTCAAGTGTGTTTTTGTGACTTTTTATTCAGCTTCTAAAGATAACTTTTTCTTCGTAGTTATTGTTAAAGTTGCCAACAGTGCCAATTATACAAGGGTATGAGTCGTTTTCATTTAGTTGTCGTATATAATATGCTACAACTAAATGAAAAAGACATTATTATGTCAAGCAATGAAACAGTAAAACAGGCTGGTGATGATATTAATCTTCTTGAGATACTTTTTCTACCATTTCACCCGTAACTTCCTCTATTTGAACCTCAAAACAGATACCCACCCGATGTGGCGCGGTGGGTGACGGTCCGCCTGCGACGCAGGAGGTTACGGGTTCGATTCCCGCCTCGGAACAAATTTGTGCACGATCTGCAGAAATTTATTCCGTTGGTGTTTTCTATGTTTAGTAAACAATATCTATCTATGTACCTCTATATAATGTATTAAATATAACAGTTATCTAGTACCCATAAGCTTTGAGTAGCTTACTTTGGGGCTAGATGGTGCCGTGTGGATTGTCCAACATATTTCTTTATTATTATATTTATTAAATAACTACATACTTACATGGTGACTGAAGCTAGTTTCCTTCCAAAAGGAATAGATAAGTCCTTTCTAAACTTTTAGGTAAGATACTGGCCCACAAAGCTACTATTCTTCACAAAGAGCCCATTTATCAAGAATATTCAATACCAGCTATAAATCATGGACAGAAATAAAGTGGCTAGCAAGACCACTAATAGGGGCGACGGGTATTTGATACCGCCAGGTGAGTTGAGAATAAGTGAGAGCAATATCTTATAGGAATACTAGCTACTGCTCGCAGCCTTGTACGATATCACTACATAGTATAAAACAAAGTCGCTTTCTCTGTCCCTATGTCCCTTTGTCCCTATGTGCCTATGTCCCTATGTTCCTATGTTCCTATGTTCCTATGCCCCTATATCCATATGTCCCTATGTCCCTATGTCCCTATGTCCCTATGTCCCTATGTCCCTATATCCCTGTGTCCCTATTTCCCTATGTCCCTATGTCCCTATGTCCCCATGTATGCTTAAATCTTCAAAACTACGCAATGGATTTTGATGCGATTTTTTTTATAGATAGAGTGATTCAAGAGGAACGTTTATGCCTAAAATAAAACCGTGCGAAGCCGGGGCGGGTCGCTAGTTTGGGATAAAAAGTAATCTATGTCTGTAGGATTGCGCAGGGCTTTATAACGTTACCACTTCCCAATAAAAATACCGGTAAGTAACGTTACAATTATATAGATACCTATTTAACGATACCAAAAGGTGGTATCGTTACCCAGGTAACGAAAAACTTTATAACGTTATATCTAAAGAGGTAATTCCCATTATTTACCGGTACATAATTTCGTTAAAAATGCACGTTGCCGCTCTGCTCTAAGCACTAGGGCTAGGTAAAGAAGAGCGGCAACGCGCATGCGGTGATCGCGCGCCGCGCTACGTATGCAGGCAGGCACCGATGTAAATAGTCAACCGGTGTGCCCAGATTGCGAAATAAAAAATACTACTTTTTGAAATAAAAAAATATAGTAAATTTGTTAAATAAAGTGGTTTATTTAATCTAGAATATTATTTGAGTTTTGACGCCGATGACGCCGATGAAAAATTTCGGGGCAATATCTGAAATAATAAAAAAGTTATTAGAATTACTTACATTATTATTATGTTAGGTACCCTACATAGTAAAAAGTAATTTGGAGAAACCCTTCATTATAAATATTACAGTAAAGTAATTCATTGATGACACGCCTGTCGTGTAATGTAATCTTATTATTTATTAAATAAAAGCTTGTGATGTTTTCAAAGACGGTCATCTGCGAAATTGCGTCAAACCAGACGCAGAGCCATAATCAAGAAGTTGAAGTTGAATCGGTTAGTAACGAAAATTTCAATCAAGGAATACAAATAAATTAAAACCAGTTTGAGATAACTGCAGGCGGTTGCAAACAGTCTAGAGATAGCTCAACTGATCCATGTCAATACCAAGTCAATAATTTCATAATTATAGATAATTCTTGACTAAGTATTCACTAATGAATCCAAGGTGTGAAATAAATAAATTAAAAAAAAATCAATAAAATAGGAAATTAGGGTCATAGGTACATATTCCAACCACATACCTATCTAGGTATGGTAAATCATCATCACCTACTATCTTATAGCTAATTGGTAGGGTACCAACTCTTACCACTGCTTTCTTCACAAGTCCTTGCTCTTTTACGCTTTATAGGCGGCGCCAAAATTGATTGTGATTCAGATTCGTCCGAATCCGATTCGAATTATAATTGTAGGGGGGTTGGGTGTGTGTGGTAGTATTAGGTAATACCTTGTAGATGGTGATGGGTGCGGTCGAGTAATAAGTCCAACACAGTTTCACAGTTTATAGTTTATATTGTTCCACAAACACACAACACTACATAAATGAAGAAGGAGAGAAAAGGTACAGTTGAAGAATAGTTTATAAGAGATAGGCGACAGTAGAAAGCAAGGCACATAAACAAAGATCAGCGTGTTGCGCGGGCGCATTGAATAAGCGAAACAAGTAACCGCGCGTGAGGCTCCATACGACTGCCGGGCCGCGGTCAGCTGAGATCGCACGGCGCGGCGCGCGGGGCGCGGTTAGGAACCCGTCCGACTACCTGGCTCGTGACGTCAGGCCGGCCGCTCGGTGGACAACTCAACTATTGTTTCCACTATACTCGATATTTTGCCGGCATATGTCCGTCAGTACATGGATGTTATTTTATATTATGTTTCTATAACTTTGTAAATATTTAGTATTAAGTAAATAGAATAATTAGAAGTTATTGTAGATTTAAGAATAAATATTTAATTAAGATGACATCATCATCATCATAATTAAGAAGAAGTAAGTAAAGTAATATTAAGTTTGTAAATTTAATAAATGTAAACAAAATAGATTTAAGTAAAATGTAAATAAATAAATTTAAGCAGCTGAGTAAACTGCAAATATTATTATGTAAATAAATATGTATTTGTGTAAGTAAATAAGTGTGCATAAATAAATAAATTTAACATGTGAACCCCACATCACTCCCTTCCGAAGACCGTCACTACGGGCGATAATAATCCGGAAAATGTACTCTCCTACCGTAACGTGTAGTACGAACGGGAGGAGTTTCCTGGTCGGGTGGTTCAGGATCAGGGATTGGTGTAGGTTCAGGAGTAGTGGATAATTGTGGAACAGGATGTGCATGCGAAAGAAAATAGGCAGGTTTCAGGCGGTCTATTGACACATTCATGGCTTTGCCCTTAAACAGTATTTTAAATGTCTTCGGGTTGCGCTGCAAGACTTCGTGAGGTCCAGAGTAGGAAGGTTGAAATGCTCCACGCAGCGTTTCTTCCCGAAGGAATACGTGCGACGAGGAGCTTAGATCCCTAAAAACGAAGGTCTTATTGGTGCTGTGTCGGGAAGCAGACACTGGCTGTAGCCTACTTGTAATAGAGCGCAGTCTAGCGGTGTAGTCAGTGAGGTCTGTCGTACTGGTTATGGTGCTGTGAAAGAATTCACCAGGGAGTCGTAATGGCTCGCCATAGACCAGCTCGGCAGATGACATTTTAAGATCCTCCTTGACTGCGCTGCGTATGCCTAGAAGAACTAGTGGTAAAGACTCGGTCCAGTTGCCATCGGCGTGACAGGTTATAGCTGCCTTTAACTGGCGGTGGAATCTCTCCACTAGTCCATTGCAAGCCGGATGATAGGCGGTCGTCTTGCGATGTTTGAAACCAGCCAGTTTCGCAAGGAACTCGAATAAGGCTGATTCAAATTGACGGCCGCGATCCGTAACTATATCCGTCGGGCAACCAAAACGGGCGATCCAGCCGGATAGTAATGCCTTTGCTACTGTTTCAGCCGAGATGTCCATGATCGGTATAGCTTCCGGCCATCTGGTGAAACGATCCACAGCGGTAAGGCAGTATCGGTATCCGTTCGAAATAGGCATGGGACCGATCAGGTCAATGTGCACGAAAGCAAACCGGACTTTCGGTAGTTCGAACGTACCTAGTGGAGCGGATACGTGACGCGTGATTTTGGAGCGCTGGCACGCCAAGCAGGCTCGTGACCATTCTCGGCAGTCTTTTCTGACCTCCGGCCATACGTAACGCTGAGTTACCAGCTTAGCGGTGGCCTTGGCTCCAGGATGACTGAGGCCGTGTAAGGAGTCGAAGACTTGTTTGCGGAGTGGTTTGGTCACGAACGGTCTTGGTACGCCAGTACTCATGTCACAGTATATTTCCGCGTTAGTACTAGCGTCTCTAATTTTCTCTAAGCGAAGCGATGTCGGTTCGTCGTAGAGAAAAGAAGAGAGCTCGTCGTCATTTGCTTGTGACTTGGCCAGCACTTCCAGGTCAACAGGATTTTGGATCTCTTCAATTCGTGAGAGCGTGTCGGCAACAACATTGTCTTTGCCAGATATATGCCGGATGTCACTCGTGAATTGAGAGATGAAATCTAAATGCCTGTGTTGACGTGGTGAACAGGTGCTTTTGCGCTCACTAAAAGCGTGGCAAAGGGGCTTGTGGTCTGTATAGACCGTGAAGTCCCTCGCCTCCAGCATATGGCGGAAGTATTTAATTCCTTCATAGATCGCTAGTAATTCGCGATCGTAGGGCGAATACTTCTGTTGAGAAGGACTAAGCTTCCGCGAAAAGAATGCAAGCGGTTGCCATTCTTCGTCCTTCCACTGCTGGATTACTGCACCTAGGGCCAGGTCACTAGCATCTGTGACAAGTGCTAGTTTTGCTTGGCAATCTGGATGGGCTAGCAAGGTGGCGTTGCATAGGCTTTCTTTGGACTGCTCGAAAGCAGCAAGAGAATCACCTTCCAAGCATACGGGGTCGTTGGCCTTTACCTTTCCTGCTAGTAGGGCATTTAAGGGACCTTGAATTTTTGCGGCTTCTGGAACAAATCGCCTGTAAAAATTCAACATACCCAGGAATCTCCTGAGCTGCCGTATGGTTTTCGGCGCCGGAAAGTCCTTAATGGCCTGGACTTTGGATTGCAGAGGCTTGGTACCGGCAGCAGAAATCTGGTAACCGAGGAAGGTTACTTCTGGAACGCCAAATACGCATTTCGAGGTGTTCAAGATGAGACCATATTCCTGCATACGCTCGAAAAGTTGTCGAAGATGGCTCTCGTGTTCGGCCTCGGAGTGACTGAAAACTAAAAAATCGTCTAAGTAACAGTAACAGAACTCCAGGCCACGAGTCACCTCGTCGACGAACCTCTGGAAGGTCTGGCCAGCATTGCGCAACCCGAATCCCATCCAAGGGAACTCAAATAACCCGAAGGGGGTAGATATGGCCGTCTTCGGGATGTCATCCTCGAACACAGGGATCTGGTTGTAGGCCTTCACTAGATCGATGGTGGAGAAAATCGAACAACCAGATATGCTATGGGCAAAGTCCTGAATATGTCTAATAGGATACCTGTCAGCAATAGTGCGAGCGTTGAGCAGCCTATAATCTCCGCACGGGCGCCAACCATTGTCCTTCTTGGGTGCCAAGTGTAAGGGTGACGACCAAGGACTCTCTGATGGGCGCGCTGTGCCGTTGCTGAGCATAAGGTCAAACTCATGTTTAGCCAGCTTCAGCTTATCCGGAGCTAACCTGCGGGGAGAACAGAAAACGGGCGGGCCGGGAGTGGTGCGAATGTGGTGTACAGTGGAGTGTTTATGGACGTGAGGTATGCCGGCTGGTTTTGTAATTTCAGGAAAATTTAATAAAATTTTATGAAATCGCGAGCAACCGGATGGAACCTTTACAGATGAGACTTTGTTATCAGGTGCATTATCAAAGAAAGCATCGGTTGATAAAGAAGTTACATTATCTATAATGCGTCCTATACGCTTGTTGCGGACGTCTACGAGAAGACTATAGTGACTTAAAAAGTCGACGCCTATTATAGCCTTAGTGACGTCAGCAACTATGAAATTCCACTGAAAGTCGCGCCTAAGCCCTAAATCTAAGTTAAGCTGCAGATAACCGTAGGTGTGGATGGTGCTTCCATTGGCGGCGGTCAGCTCGTAGGTGGTCTTCACTCGACGTTCCCGAAGCGCAGATCGAGGGAAAACGCAAACGTCGCTTCCAGTGTCCACCAGAAAGGAGGTCTTCGATCGGCGGTCGGTGATGAAGAGGCGACCAGGTGAAGCAGGGCAATCGTCAGTCGCCTCTACCGACTGCCCTGGGCGTTTCCCGAGTTCTGGGACTTGTCAAAGTCGCACGGCTTTATGCACTGGGTGGCGTTGTTCCCGTGCTTACTGTGATACCAGCAGAGTGGAAAGCGTCGGTAGTTCGACTGTGATCGAGATCTCGACCGACGACGCTGGCCGTTGTTGTTGCTCCGGTTCGATCGGCGAGAGCGGTTCTGAGGCTGGTTGTTGAGCTGCATAGTCAGATTGCGGACGGCAGCCTTCAATTCGGCGATCTCGTTCGCCATGGATTGCATGGAACCTGGAGCGAGAGCTGCCACGGACGTCGACGCAACTTGTGAAGAGGGCACCACGATGTCTTGCACTCTATCAGCAAGGTCAGCGGAGGCTTCCAGCGAGGTGGTTGGCTGCGAAGCGATCAGTGTCTGCAGGCGGCTGGGTAGACGACTGCACCAGATGCTGCGGATGAAGTCATCCGGAACTGTAGTGCCAGCTAGGCTTCGGAGGTGGCGCAAAAACTGCGATGGCTTGCGGTTTCCCAGGTCTTCGTGCATAAGCAGCTGTTGGATCTGGCGCTCACGTGATGCAGAAAGTCGCTTTATTAGCTCCTCTTTTAGCTTAATGTACTTGTCTGTAAGCAGCGGAGACGTAATAATGTCCTTCACCTCCTTTGCGTATTGCGGATCGAGGTGACTAGTGACGTAGAAAAATCTCGTGACGTCATCCGTGAGTTTCGAGATGGCAAACTGTCCCTCAATTTGAGCGAACCACAACTCAGGCTCATCTGGACAAAACGGCGGTACCTTAATTTGAATCTTGTAGTTATCGGATTCGTCGGGTGTAGTGGAAACGCGCATTCTGTGCTTACGCGCTGAGCACCGTTGGGTGACGCCATCGTTCGCTTTGGTGGTACCGGTGGTAGATTCGCTACTGTCACTCATTATAATTGTAATTGGTACCTTCTTCCGTGTTCCAAACAGGGGTCACCAGTTGTAGGGGGGTTGGTGTGTGTGTGGTAGTATTAGGTAATACCTTGTAGATGGTGATGGGTGCGGTCGAGTAATAAGTCCAACACAGTTTCACAGTTTATAGTTTATATTGTTCCACAAACACACAACACTACATAAATGAAGAAGGAGAGAAAAGGTACAGTTGAAGAATAGTTTATAAGAGATAGGCGACAGTAGAAAGCAAGGCACATAAACAAAGATCAGCGTGTTGCGCGGGCGCATTGAATAAGCGAAACAAGTAACCGCGCGTGAGGCTCCATACGACTGCCGGGCCGCGGTCAGCTGAGATCGCACGGCGCGGCGCGCGGGGCGCGGTTAGGAACCCGTCCGACTACCTGGCTCGTGACGTCAGGCCGGCCGCTCGGTGGACAACTCAACTATTGTTTCCACTATACTCGATATTTTGCCGGCATATGTCCGTCAGTACATGGATGTTATTTTATATTATGTTTCTATAACTTTGTAAATATTTAGTATTAAGTAAATAGAATAATTAGAAGTTATTGTAGATTTAAGAATAAATATTTAATTAAGATGACATCATCATCATCATAATTAAGAAGAAGTAAGTAAAGTAATATTAAGTTTGTAAATTTAATAAATGTAAACAAAATAGATTTAAGTAAAATGTAAATAAATAAATTTAAGCAGCTGAGTAAACTGCAAATATTATTATGTAAATAAATATGTATTTGTGTAAGTAAATAAGTGTGCATAAATAAATAAATTTAACATGTGAACCCCACATAATAATAAAGAAATTTATTTAACATCTCCTGTAAGTATGTATAACATTAAATGAAACCATAATAACTATGATAATAATAACATCAAAGATGAAACAAGTAGGTAGGTACTACCTACCTACTTTAAAAGCAGTAGGCATTTTAGCAAGAAATGTCCTGCAGTACCAACTAAACAGTGGTAGGTAAGGGACATTAACAGATTGTCATTTCCAAGCCTTTTTACTTATATGATAGCTTGTAGCTTGGAATGATTCCTAGCTCAAATATGTAGGTAGGTAGGTACTTCTATCGCAAAAATAAATGCCTAACTTGCAATATGCTGCAAACACTATATAAAGTTGAACTTTGACTGACTTATTACTGACATAAGAGTAGGACACCAGATAACTTACCGTTATTTCCAAATTTAAAATCCCACTGACCCAATTACAATCCAATAAACAGGTCAACTTTTTAAACTGGCACCAACCGGCCACCGCCAACTGCTCGAACGCAACCACAAAAAAAAGAAAGAGATAGAAAACTGTTTTTGTAACATTTACTTTATAACGTTAAGTAACGGTAAGTTTACCGATAAAAGCAAAAGTATCGTTACATTGATTTACCGGTATCTCGTCACAAAATTACCGGTATATCATATACCGGTACCTATTTTAGTAACGTTACCTAGTGTTGGGCCGATGTAACGTTACCACCTTTTTACCGGTATATGAAGCCCTGGGATTGCGTCTACCTACCCAAGGTGGGTAGTACCACTAGTACCTACCTAAGATTGGTAGTAGGTACCTACCCGAGGTGGGTATCGAACCCGCAACCTCCTGCGTCGCTGGTGGACTTCTGCCTGCTATCGGTCTTTGACCCGGTCACATTCATTTCTTTAGTTTTTGACTCATAAAATACTATACTCGTTACTAACGAAAATTGCGTTTTATTAAAAAAAAATAAGAAAACTAGACGTTCATTCTAAAAAGTAATATCTAGAAGAAAGAAAAACCAAAGGGAATAAACGAAACTAAATCAGATGCAATCCAATAGGTAGGTACCATTCGTTATTCTGAATTCAAACGTTATCTATACAAAATAAATCTGTCAGTACCTACTGCCACAAACCAGGCAGGAATTAAATAGGTGCTTAATTTAATTTCTTCTACAACTTGCAATTCTTTTTTCGAAAATACTCTGTAATAATGAAAGCTACACGCATGGCCACCAACATACAAAACGAAACCGTTCGAATTACGAAACGCAGTGTAGCCATTGGACCGCGCAGTGAAATCAATTTCCTGCCCTGCTATTGGCAACACTGCACTGGTGAGACGAGGTTTTATACAGGGTGTCCCATAATGAGTGGATAACCCGAAAGGTGCTTATGCGCCAAGTCAAGGCCAATCAGAAACATTTTTTATTTTTTTTCTTACTTGTCTCGTTCGGAAAATATTTAATATTTTGTAAATTTGGAAAAATTTGTACCTTTGTTCACATTTTTGGACTTTGTGCCTATAATTTTAATAATTTTTTAATTTTTATTTTTGGAATATACTAAGGAAAAACAGCTTTTTTGAACACCGTAAGAAATATTTTGGTAACTAGGACCAGTAATTTTCAAGGCAGGTTTAAAGTAGAAAATTTAAATTTTTTATATTTTTATGCAAAGTTTGAGCTGCTGTGGTTAAAAAAAAAGATAAGGAAACCTAAGATGCCGGGTACTTTAAAAACATGTCCATTTCAAGAGCATCCTAAAATGATAATAAACGTTGAAATTTTGTAGGGTAAAAAACTGAGATATTGCTACTTTTGTGCCAAAAGGGGCCTAAGCTAGTAAAAATAATATTGAACCAACACATCAATAAAATATGTTTTTCGTCTTACTCGTTGTAAAATGGTTACTTTGCTTCTTAAAAACAGTGATTGAAATCTCATCACCCAAACAGCAATGTTTGAAAACGAAAGTTGTCAATCAGTGCGTCCTACCCCTGATGACCTACGGAGCTGAGACGTGGACACTCACTGCTCCACCAGTTCCAAGTCGCTCAGCGAGCTATGGAAAGAGCTATGCTCGGAGTTTCTCTGTCTGAAGGATAGGATTCGTAATGAATACATTCGACAGAGATACTTTCAATACTTTTTTTGAAAGAAAGAAAGAAAAGAAAGAAAAATCATTTATTGCCTATTACATTTCTTAACCTACACTAGAATTAAAAACATAAATAAAAAAAAACTAATCATAGGCAAAGGGAGTAGATTCAGCTATGTGCTGTATGCAGGAAACATGCGGCGCTGATTTTAAATCTACTCCGCTCGGATAGGTGGTCACCGAGAAGTTATGTGGTGGCGGGTTTAACCTAAGTTCTTACAATATACCTGCACAAATAACATATTTACTTATTTAAGACAATGGTTACTTCTAAAGTGTGCTCATGCCTTTACATATTTTTCTATTTAATAGTGGAAGGTTTCATACATAATACATTGTTATAGCTACTTATACAAACTGGGCTTATTACACTCTAGTTTGAATTTATTTGTGTGATAGTTCTCCTGAGGCACCAGTCTCATGAGAGTCTGGGCAACCGGAGACCTTATGAGTGAGTGTGTGTTGTGTGTGTTGTGTGTTGTGTGTGTGTGTGTATGTGTGTGCGTGCGCATGTGTGTGTATGTGTTTGTTTGAGGGTGTGTTTGTGTGCGTAATGTGCCTAAGTGTTCAGATGTGCGTGTACTGTAGTTTTATGGGGTATTGAAAGAGCGGTTTTCTTCAGATTAATTTGTCACACTTTGGCTATTACACTAACATACCTACGAGTACGGAGTAACTAAGTAAGTGGTTTAGGAGTTAAAACTTTCGTAGTTTGACGAATGCATAGTAATCACTACATAGTATAAAACAAAGTCGCTTTCTCTGTCCCTATATCCCTATGTCCCTATATCTCTATGTCCCTTTGAATGCTTAAATCTTTAAAACTACGCAACGGATTTTAATGCAGTCTTTTTTAATAGATAGAGTGATTCAAGAGGAAGGTTTATACGTATAATGAAACCGTGCGAAGCCGAACGGGTCGCTAGTTTTATCATATAATTACGGAAACAAAGGAATTTCGAAAATTTAAATGTTCTGTTTGTTAATCCTATCGTCTGAGTTCCTATCACACGCTTTTTTTAATGCATCTGTTGTAGTTTTAATTTGTCTAGTTTAGGATGAGATACAAAGGTGCTCTTGGTGGCCACCAAACTCTGTTTTCGTTCGTTCGTAATCCCTTTGTTTATCGTAATTATTTGATAAAAAAGTGGTGGCGCTAGTGTTAAGTGTACCTTCTGTTTGCGCCTTAACCTTTTTATTCTGCGTTAACTACTTCATTCCATTTTTCTTATATCTTATAGAGGTATATACTAGTGAACCGATTTTAATTTTAGTTTTTTTATTTACTGATCAAAATCTGCTTAGTAATTTTTGAGTTATCCTTAAATAATGCATTGAAAGTTTTTATTTTTTGTAAAATACGTTAAATTAATTTCGATAAAAAAAGGCGCGTTTTAACAAATTTTTAACGTCGTGCATAATTTCAACCTATTCGTATGAGTGAATCCACCTATCCACGACACACTCACCTAGGATCTTACGTAGATAATTATCGTGAAAGGGTCTTCTTAAGGGATACCTTTCTTGGTTATTCATCCCTTTTACCTACATGTGGTCTTATCCATTATATTGCATAGCTATGACTGCGACCTTACCCGCGTAGAATTTATCAACTTCAAGGGTATATTTTTTTGCGAAGAACCCAGTTTGTTACTAAGATAGTAGAAGCCTCCGTTACCTATTAAAACCTAATTAAAATTTGTAAGTCAGGTATACCTACTTTCATTTGCATAAAGTAAAAAGCTGTTATTTTGAAATTACAAACAGATAAGTCAATTTAAGATACTTGTATACATCTCCTCACCTCAATGGGATAGGAACTATAGGAATACAAAACCACACAATAGCAAACCAATGGGTATTAAATACCTTAGTCATCTATTACCGTACACAAACTGTTTGCTTAGTTTGGGTCTAGACAAGTGTAGGATTACATAAAATTATGTAATATAGATGCCCTCCGGCCAGGTGGGATGACGATCTGCGAAAGACTGCTGGCAGATGCTGGATGCGTCAAGCTGAAGACAGGGCGCTATGGCGCTCATTGGGGGAGGCCTATGTACAGCAGTGGACTAATATAGGTTGATGATGATGATGATGATGTAATATAGATTAAAAATAGTACCTAGTATCAAAAGTGTCGGCTTGTGATTAATGAAATTTGTGATAAAAGTAAAATATTTCTGAACAGTCTAAAGGTAGCTCAATTGATCCATGTCAATACCAGTCGGAAGCGTCCCCAAGACACTGGCTGCATTACCACGCTGTATGGCAATGCTGATGCGCTGAGCCAGATATTCACCAGCTCTCGGGTCACGCGTCGCATCGACCAGACGCTCAGATAATTTTTTAAAAACCCGGAGAGCCTCGGTACCCCACGGACCTAGGGTCTCGAATCCAAGGGGAGCAAATGCAACTGTTTGCAACCGTCTGCAGTTAGCTCAATGGTTTCAATTGCAAATACTAGTTGTAATTTTTCTATTCCTTTGCTTGTAATTTTCGTTGTTAATAAAGATATTAAAAAATATTTCTTGCTAAAACGTGACTCGGTCGAGATTGTTCGATATAGTTCTGAATACATCTTTATTAACAACGAAAATTACAATCAAGGAGTATATATATCCATCCATATTATTATAGTTTTAGTAGTCATTCTTAAATTATGGTTATATCCATTTCTGTGCCGACGCGACGACGCTCCCCCACTTATGGTGGGATTAGGAAAAGAAGAAAAAGACATCTGTACTTGCCTCTTTGTACTTAAATATCAAAATAAAATCATAAGTTATTTAAATAAAATGTAGAGTAATAAATATCAAAAATTGCTTGTACAAAATGTCAATAAGTACTTATTTTCGTTCGCCGTTACAGTGCGTCGCGAGTTCCATCAGTATGCAGTCCGCTTTCTCATTTCCTGTTGGGTGTGAAATGTTTGGCAACGCATTTGCGGCTACCAGATATCAAATAGGTATTGGAACCATAGTACAGTCAACGTCTAAAATGTCTCTACTTATCAATTTACAAATATTTATAAACAAAAAGAAAGGTAAAATAATTACAAAGGTGCTAAGTAGGCCTTGAGATTACGTGATAATCAGAAATCAATAACTTAATAATATATCTTTAGACTTACAAACATTTTCTATGAAACTATGGCTTAACTTATTTAGATTTAGTGCTACTTTCTGAGAAATCACTACATAGTATAAAACAAAGACGCTTTTTCTGTCCCTATGTCCCTATATCCCTATGTCCCTTTGCTTAAATCTTTAAAACTACGCTACGGATTTTGATGCGGTTTTTTTAATAGATAGAGTGATTCAAGAGGAATGTTTATACGTATAATAAAACCGTGCGAAGCCGGGGCGGGTCGGTAGTTTACAATAAACGATACATATTACTAAAACTCAACATATTACATAATATCATACGGGTTTATTTACGTTTATTCATATTAATAAATAACTGAAACTGAAAATGAAACAGTCTGCCAGCAATCTTATGTAAATCAGTCATCTAGTATCTCGGAGCTAGATGATGCTATAGATGTACAGTAGGTATTAAATATAAGGGATATCAGGCTAGTATACCTAAAGAAGCAGGATCAAGAGCAGTTTCTACAATTAAATGCACTGCACCAAAAACTCATAGTTGACCCAGATCAGTTGTTTTTGAGGTTGATTGTACAATTGTAACTGATACTGAATATGAATTTTAATTTCATTTTGAGTATTGTATTCATGAAGTTTTTGTTTCCCTGTTTTTTTTGTTTGTACATATTTCGGCAAGGAATTTTATCTGTAAGTATTATTTTGTTTCTTTGTATGTAGGAGTTTTATATTCCATTAAATCAACGTACGAGACGACAGGCTTATAAATACAAACTGTAAATCTGAAGACCTAGACAACTGAACATTCGCTTATCGATAGAAGAAAACCGGTCAAGACTTGCGCTCGAAGGTTCCGTATCTATAAAAACATAAAACAGATAAAAACGGCAAAAACAATCATGTTTGTATTGACATGGATCAATTGAGCTACCTTTAGACTGTTTGCAACCGTCTGCCTGCAGTTAGCTCAATGGTTTCAATTGTAGATACTAGTTGTAATTTAAAATGATAATTTTATACGACATTTTGATTTTATGTCAAAGACCAATGAAAAAAAAATCATGTTTGTTGTATTCTGATATTTGAAATCGGTTTTTAGCTTGCTCCCCTTAAATATGTATTTAATTTTGTTTTTAGTATAATTTGTTATAGCAGCAACAGGAACACATAATTTGTGAACATTTTCACGTCTAGCTATCGAGTTTCTTGAGATATACATTGTGAACACAGAATTATGAATAATATAGTACATTTATTCATAATTCTGTAATTGTGACTGATCGGCGGATGGACAAACGTTAGGACAGCGAAGTAATTAGGGTCCCGTTTTGACTCTTTGGGTACAGAACCTTAAAAAGTCTAAAAAATTACGGTATGGATTTGACTTCTGCCACAGATATGTCTCATATCTGTTGTTAAACAAAATGGGCATCAAGCAAATCGATAGTTTTAAATGTTTTTTTTCTATACAATCTCCAAGTGGCACTTTACAACGAACTGCGATTTAACTTGTCTACCAATCGAACTAGGTACGCTGGTACGCTATTGTTTGAGGGATGACGATTGTAGAAATAGAATCGTTTCGAATGCTGGTTGGCTAGGCCGAATTTTATTACAAACGACATTAGTCTACTCTGATACTATGCACTTTATCAAAACTTAATACTTACTTATTCGTATTGAATACTTGCACATTCCCAAAATTTTTGCAAAAACAAAGATTTGTCGTTATACTCTCGTATCGTATTCTTATACTCTCGTATCGTATTCTTTGAATATCAAAGGGTATCGTATTGTAAAATAAGCAAAGTGGCAATCAATAGCGGTGGCATCGCTCCAAGTGTGCTCGCGGCTGATTTGGATATTTCTATAGTGAACAGTTGATGCTTAATTCCTTGTTAGGATGGTGACACATTTGAATGTGTTTCTTTCTTCATCAGCGGAGCTCAAACGTCGAAAATACGCTAATCTTGACCGAGATTACCTATTTGAGCCATTTCTGGTTCAATTAAAAGGAATAAAACTTTTTTTTACTTTTTTATTTGAATGACGCCATGGCCCGTTAATATGTAGCTACACCATAACATTTAACAGAGTACGCATAAAACTAGATTCTAGTTGTCTTCGAGTAGGTGTAAAAGTATTATAATTCTACCGTTTTAAATCTACGAAAATAAGTTTCTCTCTATCCATAAATCATTTTTCTGAAGTAATAAGGACTCAGATCTCAGTGTGTCACCAAGCTGGTAACTTTACCTTCCGCAAAGGTTTATCGTAAATATCGCCGCGTTATCTGAGAGAATTGAAGAGATTTATGGGGAAAAATAGTCCTGTCATATTCTAACCCGAGCTTTTCATAGAACAGCTGAAAGTGTTTTATTGTTTTGCTGCGTTATCAATAAAATAGGGAAGTTAAGATGTGGGGTTTTCGACAGTGGACATTTGCGTTGTTGGTAAAAAATTTTGATCCGCAGGTTTATTCCTTAGGTTGTGTGTTTATGACGACGAAAATAATATTCGTTTCTTTCCATACATTTAGCACTTTGAAGCGCTTCAACATAATAGTGTGCAACTAAGTTTATTAGTTTGACAGTGATGAAAAAGTTTCGTAGGCTCGTAGGCTACATACATTTTTGTTTCATTAGAATTCGATAAGGAAGGTCCGGAGAAAAAAATATATGTCTACAAGCGACCCGCCCCGGCTTCGCACGGTTTTATTATACGAAAAAACGTACGCTCGATAAGTACCCGCAATTTTCTGGATCTTCATTCGGGGTTAGAACTCTGTAGAATTACTATAACTATAAAGTATAAAACAAAGTCGCTTTTTCTGTCCCTATATCCCTTTGAATTCTTAAATCTTTAAAACTACGCAACGGATTTCGATGCGGTTTTTTTAATAGATAGAGTGATTCAAGAGGGAGGTACGTATAATAAAACCGTGCGAAGCCGGGGCGGTCGCTAGTATCTAATAAATCTTCTCTAAAGAACTGCCTCCCTCGTGTTTGTAAATGAAGGTTCAGTATTAGGCTACCAGACTTCAAAAATATAAATTATAATATTAAAAAATATAATATTAAAATATATAAATAAATAAGTCAGTCACTGGAGTCTACTTTACTTAATCTACCTCAGAATAACAAAAGGCCTTTTCACGAAAACTTTCGACTTCTCAAATACATTTTCTCAGCAAAGTTTATATTTTGCTTTCATTGTTGCATAAACCATTTCAACTTGATTTTTCGAATGTAGAATACAATTTTATAAGGAAACTTTGCCGCGGATTATAACAGGCACAAGCGAAGCTAGTTTTGAAATTCGAACAACAATGCAGCCGGATCCGGATTAAGTATGCTTTTTAACCGAGTTAATAAAATAAGGTTTTAATATAAGAAGGTTCTATTCTTTTTGGTTTATTTTAGAAAGTAAGAACCGCACGTAACAACGTAACTAAGCATTATGCATTTTAGAAGTCTTTCTCAAAAACATTTTTTTGTATTTCCAATAATTTACGGACGGCCTCAGTAGCGCGGCGGGCGAAGGTCCGCCTGCGACGCAGGAGGTTGCGGGTTCGATTCCCGCCTCGGAACAAATTTGTGTACGATCTGCAGAAATTTGTTTCGTTGGTCTGGGTGTTTTCTATGTAGGTATAATAAAAAATATCTATCTATGTATTTAAAGTATTAAATATATCAGTTATCTAGTACCCATAACACAAGCTTTGAATAGCTTACTTTGGGGCTAGATGGTGCTGTGTGGATTGTCCAGCATTTAATTTAATTTACAGTGGCATTTAGGTACGAAACTATCTTATACCTTTAAAAAAACCTGATTCCGACTCGTCTTTTGTGACCCAAGATTACATCATAATGTTACTTTGTAGGGCCTTTTATCATCAACATTTCACATTTTCTATCAAGTGTTACTTACTTGGATAAAAGTCGTGTTCAAAAAGAACAAAAAAGAAGTGTTTTGTTTAGCATTACGATTACCGCAAGTGTTAATTTCCAGTCAGTTGAACCTAAATAAGGTAAAACGAAACTAGGTTCTGGAGCTTATCTGTTTTGTCACGGAGTCGGAATACCAAGTTAAAGAAAACAAAGCATAAAAAATAAATAATTTTCAGTTATAGAAAAGAAACTCGGAAGATGCAATGATTCATTGCAACGGCAGCAGCGACGAGGAAGTCAGTGTCTTCGTCTGCTGTGGAAAAAACTATAAAAGATTTTCTTCAAGCATCTAGGTAGCAGTGTGAACGAATTTTTACATGCGTACATTTAAATTGTTGATTAAAATTTACTTTATGATATCGATAAATACAACAAAATATCATGCAAAAATCATGTTTGTCTAGTGAAGTTCTTTTTTCATAACATAATTTTATTAAAACTTGTGGTTTTACAGTTCGCGGACTGAAGGCTCAACATTTAAACATCTCGGTTGCAGACAGCTTCTAAGTGTTTCGCTTCTATCTCAAATTACATTATTATCGGTAGCTTGGCACTTGGCACAATCTTACAAAATGCTTTTGAAATTCTGTATTCTTTATCTGTATGGTCTAGACTAGACGTATAAATAATATGATTCTGGCTACTGTTTTGAACATTTCGTTAGTTTGTTCACGTTTGAGGTTATGGAACTTGTGGCAACCTACCACAAAGCACGTGTTACCACTTGCTGAGTTCACCCAATTATAATTTTCATCCAATATTATGAATACACTAGCATCTGCCCATGGTTTCGCACGCGTTGTTTCTATGGAAACGTATAAACGTATGGATGGATGTTTGTGACTCTTTCACGCAAAAACTACTGAACGAATATGGATGGAATTTGGCACAGAAACAGATTATAGTCTGGAATAACATATAGGCTATATTTAATCCCGAAATTTTCACGGGAACGGGAATTATGCGGGTGAAACCGCGAGGCGCTGCTAGTATAATATTAAGTAAGGATATGTCGAATCTGTGTCTCTGTCTTTTATCTCTTAACGCCTTAATGACTGGCGGAATGTACATAACGAAATTTGGCAAGGCTATAGATTATATCTTGAGAAGGACAAAATCAACCTTATTCCGATAAAATGCGTGCAAAGCCGTGTCTAGAAACTAGTTATAAAATGTTTCAAAATCATGGCTCATTAGAATAAATACATAATATTAATAAAAATTATATTACATTACTCTTGTTGAAAAACTGTGTCAATAAAGACTCAAATAGTGAAATACTGTCGGCAATACAATTTGTTTTCTTTCTTTTATTTGATCCTGTTATCATCAGCCAGTAGGTAAAAAAACACATTGTCTTCTTACATAAAGACTCGCCTTTTTGACGTCATGTCATTGGAATTTATTTTTGAATTTGGAACTGTAAGCGCCTTTTTGGTGCTGCATTTATAAAAAGTCTGATTCATCCTCCATGGTAGAATGCGTAACAAGGAAATTAAAAAGTTGCTATCGGCGCGAAATTTTTAGTTGATTAATTTTTTTATCGAAGATAGACGTAGATTATTAAAATTTATTGAGAATATTATCAAGAAAATAATAAAATTGTGTAAGCGAATTGAACAGAATGGTAAAGAAATAATTAAATTGAATCTGTTGTGGTCGAAATCACAGCGGGCTATGGTCCGTCGACGCAGTGTATGTGTGTGGATTGTCCAGAATTATTTATTTATTGATTTATAAAGTAGAAGTGACTAACAAGCCCATTATTTTAGTGAAGTAGGTAGGTATTTACTGTTTTATTTTCCCAATTTAAGTCAAATGTAGAGTTAGGTAGGTAAGTACCTTGACTTATTTGAAAACCTTTTCCTACGCTAGGATTATTGAATAACAGAAGTTATTTGAAGATAGTTTCAGGTCTGAAAATGTTTAAAAATATAAAAAAAAACCGCCAAATGATTTTATGTTACACATTTAGGGAGATTTTATTAAAGCTACCTTATTTGAGTACCTATTCTATGAAAGTGTTCGCATAGGAAACAAAGGCAAGGAAAGGCAAACTAAGGACATCCTTGATCGGGGAAACCCAAAACCCATTGAGAGACGTCAAATGCATAAGATATGAGAGTCTTCCTGATGAAGGACGCACTTCCGGAGGGATCTAAAACATTGTACGCACTGGAGATAAAAACGCGCGGTTTACTGGGTACAGGTAACTGTCGCTTTTGAGGGTGGCCAAATGGCTGAAATGGAAACCATAAACGCTATTTCCTCTCTGACAGTGCTTAATTCTGGTTTTTATATTAATAAAAAGTAGGAAAATTTCTTAAAATAATAAATTCTTAGAAGAACCTAATTATGGAAGGCATCCTCCCGTCAACGCTATATAATTTTTAACCTTATTATGTGAGGGACTGGTTAAGGAACGCTTTTCAACCACTTTCTGAGATATAAAACCATCGGGGTTCGACATGCCGGTCGGTTGGCAATAATTCAGTGGTTTTATTTAATTAATGTGCCAGTAGAACGTCCCCTCTTAATCACGCCATGTGTATCGTCAGAGTCGTTTAAATCATTTATAGAGTTGCATGTAAGTTAGAGTTAAATTTGTCTATTTTGTTGCAAAATTTAAACAAGAAAATATAGTAGTATTTCTTAAATACGCAATTCTTTCAAGACTGCTGCCTTTCGTATGGCATTTGCTTTTTCTGGTGTATACTATTGTATTGTAAGGTAAGAGGGTGGCTCGCGTTGGCGATCGCGGCGTTTTTCATAGCAGTGCGTACTGCTTCTAAGGGTTCTTAAGTACCTTCTTTGGCCCTTTGTCTAGTCGGAGTGGATGGGTTTTGGTGCAAAACATGTGTATTGTTCCGAATTCGTGTTAGTAGGTTGGATAAGAAATACACACGTGGACCACGTACGCATTCCACGGACGCGTGAATGCCCATACATTCATACCATGTTACATATTACATACATAACACGCTATTTTGGTGTGTAATGGCGCGTTAGAAGCATATCGGTTTCATACAATTACTATGACTAGAAAGACTAGAGTGGCTTGTGTCGACAATAGTGTAGTTCCAGCTTCATTCTTATAAACCTTTCTTACATTTACCTATTTCATAAAAAAAAACAATTAACTATTAAATTGTAAATACTACTCATAGTTCTAAATTATTGGTAACCAGTCGGGCTATTACTTTCCCATGGGAACTGACTTATAGGATTAAAAGTAGTCTACGTGTTATTCTAGGGTTAAAACTACGTCTATCCGAAATTTCAGCCGATCAGTTCAGTAGTCTTTCCGTGAAAGAGGAACAAACATCCATACATCTATACAAACTTTCGCGTTTATAATATTAGTAAAGATCTTGATTGTAGGTTTATCTCAATATGATTTTAGTGCACGATAAACCGCAGTCTTGTATACAACCGGCTTCTGAACCAGTAAAACGGTTTCTGTAAACCAATCTTGCTTAGCAGTCTCACTTTAATAAGGCTTACGTATACAAGCGAGTCTGCAAATATTATGCTGCAGCCGAATGAGAAATTATGCTTAGCTTGGTTTTATAAGACCTGCGTTTTCTTGCTTGGATTTATGTTAATATTATTATAAGTAAATGCCTAGTGTTTGTTTATATACAGGCCACGTTTTATGTGAGAAGCCATAAGGTGATTCTGAACTAAGAGAAGATCAACTATTGTGTTAGGATTTTTCGAGTTTTGAATAGGTATATTTTATAATTTATCTTTAGGTACCTATATTTGTAATATTTTGAACGTTAAGTATATATTTTTATCGATTTAAATGTATTCGTTTCTACATCTCGTTTGATCAAGGTTTGAAACACACATTGAATAAATTCAAAATATATTTGATTTAGAATATTTAATTTTTTTCTGATTTTTATCAATAAATTGAAGTATAATATGTTAAAGTATTTTTATTTATCAATGTGGCGTATTCGCACATATCGTTTTCATCAAGGTTCGACAGTAGGTACATAATACCTATTATCATTACTTATTGCATAAGTATTTCAATGAAAATACTTACAGGCTTTTTATTACACCATTAATTCCAAATTTATGCGAAATAATATCATACCGACAAGATATACCACCATATTACTACCATAATAATATTCCTTTCCACATTAACCGCAAAAATCACGCCTACGCGTCCCTAAGAAGAACTGGAGTGTTAACCCTTTTTGTCCGGAATCCGGCCACACTTTTCCGGATAATTTCCGGTGCCGGATGCACTGACACCTCTCATTCCGAGGCCAAGAGACAATGAAGGCCTATGTTCTTGCTAAAAGCACCTTAACCGTTTTCTAATCATAATTATCATCAACCTACATTAGTCCACTGCTAGACATGGGTCTCCCCTAATGAGCGCCATAGTGCCCTGGCTTCAGCTTGCCGCATCCAGCATCTGCCAGCAGTCTTTCGTAGATCGTCATCCCACCTGGCCGGAGGGCGTCCTACACTACGTTTACCATGTCGCGGTCTCCACTCAAGAGCACATTTACCCCAACGATTTTCGGTTGTTCGCGTGATTTTATAATCAAAAATTATGATACCTAAATTAGTTCACAGCTGGGCATAGGCCTTCCCTAATGAACGAAAGACTGCAGGCAGATGCTGGATGCGGCAAGCTGAACATAGGGCGCTATGGTTTCTAAATTACGTATACCTTGACTTCGTTTTCGTATGCATTGTTTTAATGGAAACCCTTAAAGGTTATCGGGAAGATTTGAGGTTGAGATGTGTTATTCTAGGTTAAGACTAGTTTTCAAGGTTCATCTAAGCTAATTACAGACCGATTCTTTGTTTTTTGAGTGAATAAGTGACAAACATCCATCCATCCGAAGCTTCGGATGGATGGATGATGATGGATGGATGTTTGATAACGCAATCATAACTTCGCGAAGTTATGATTGCGTTATAGGTATATTATCACTCAATAACGCAGTAAAAAAACAAAGTCGCATCCCACTGTCTGTCTGTCCGTCCCTTTATATACTTGGATCTTTAAAACTACGCATGATTTTGATGCGGTTTGTTAATAGATAGAGTAAAGGCTCATTTACATGATACCATTTTCTTGTATATTCAAGAGCAATAATTGAATGCAATTAATTGAAAGCAATAATTTTGTTTATATTATTATACAATTAATTGTTTAGACCATGCAAGTCATTTATCGCTTCAATTTAATTATATGCAACAGGCAAGAAAATGGTATCATGTAAATGAGGCTTAATTCAAGAGGAAGGTTTATTTTAAGACAGACATTTTCATTTTGGCAGAACAGTTTTTTTAGTTATTATTTCGATCATTTTACCTATGTGTCAAAAATCTGTTACATTTGGATGTATCATTTTGCTTCAAAATCATTATAAAATACTGAGCCTTCGTTAATTTTACATGTTTTATATGTAATTATTACCTTTCAAGCGTTGATATGTATAATACACCTGTGCGAAACCGGGGCGGGTGGTTAGTAAGTACATATGTAAGTCACGGAGCTGTAACCCAACCCCGGTACTGAATCCTACAATGCGTGCCTTCGCGGGGTAATAATAAATGAAAAATGGCTTTATGAAACACACCTCCTTTTGTTATACGTTTTTGTTTGGCCTATTTGCGTTGGTTATTAGGGAAAGACGGGAAACAATGTTTTTACAGTCGCTGGCGATTTTTTTTCTCGATTATATTTCTGCTTAGTATTGCGACTTTTTCGATGCAAAAATGCTTCGATGCGCCACGAAAACGCTGCATTTCATGTGATTTGTTATATTATATTTCTTGCGTTTATTTTTGAATTTGCTTCTAGTTTTACGAAATAGGAACATACATATCGACGATCTTACGATATATACGATAAATTCGATGAGCGATGTGGCGCGGTGGGCGCAAAGTCCGCCTGCGTCGCAGGAGGTTGCGGGTTCGATTCCCGCCTCGGAACAAATGTAATCTGTAGAGTCTCAAAATGCACGATCTGCAGAAATTTGTTTCATTGGTCTGGGTGAATAATAGGTAGATATAATAAAAAATATCTATCTATGTATTATAATATGTATTAAATATATCAGTTATCTAGTACCCATAACAAAAGCTTTGAGTAGCTTACTTTGGGGCTAGATGGTGCTGTGTGAATTGTCCAGCATTATTATTATATTTAAAAATCTGATATATCCTAAAAACTTCCAAAGTGCGAGTCGGACTCACGCATTTGCGTACATTATTTATAAAAAACGGCAAAAAATCATGTCTATTGTACGAAAGCCCTCAAATATTTATTTTATCCCATTTTTAGTATTATAAAGTAAAGTAAAAAGTATTAATTTGTGTCACAAAATATTACAAAATAAGTATTGGTTGTAATAGCGGCAATGGAAATATCATGTGTGAAAATCAACTATCTATATAATTATCACGTTTCATGAGATACAGCCTGGTGAGTCTGGTGACAGATGGACAGAAAGACGGACGGACAGTGGTGTTTTAGTAATAGGGTCACGTTTTACCCTTTTGGTAAGGAAACCTCAAAATTAACAACATGGTCTTGAAACTGCCACCTTTCACTGTCTTCAGGAATTATTTGCTACCAAGTAAACCAAGTCATGCGTAAACACTTATCACTATCACTACATAGTACATATAAAACAAAGTCGCTTTCTCTGTCCCTATGTCCCTATATCCCTTTGTATGCTTAAAGCTTTAAAACTACGCAACGGATTTTGATGCGGTTTTTTTAATAAATAGAGTGATTCAAGAGGAAGGTTTATTGGTATAATAAAACCTTGCGAAGCCGGGGCGGTCGCTAGTAAATAATAAACACTTTAAACACCTGACTCGATCATCGCTTTTCACTTTTTTCTCAAACTCTTTAAAAAGGAGTTTAGACCCGTAAAGGAGTCTAGACGTGAATTTGAAACCTCAGCTATAAAAATCACTTTAGCTTGAGTGCTTCGAAGTAATAAAGATTACCCTTCTATGACGACTTCGATGACGCAGCCGGCGAAGGTAACTTGCGACGCAATTTGTTGCGAGTTCGATTCTCGCTTCTGAATTATTTCATGAATTAACAGAAATCCTATTTATAATCTGAGTTTTATGACGGATCAATGTTTTGATCCGTGGTGATTGATATCTGTGTAATGTGAATTATCCATCATTACTTATTTATTAAAACGGTAGTATTCGATGATCCATATAAAATAACATCGAAAAATCACGTGAACCGAAAGTTGATGAAAGATAAGTCTCAATAAGTAAACATCCAAACAGGAAATGAACGTAATTAAATTTCCAAATCCATTTTCTCATCAGAACCAAAAACAGCTTATATCAAACAAAACAGAAATTATCCGAAACATAAACAACTCCATTTTATTCAATGATTGGAAAATAAACAGGGAAACCATAAATAAACTAAATTATCGAGATAATTTAAGACGGTGTACAAATAATTTCGCTTTGTATTAGGCTGATCAACTGTAAAAACATCGAGAATAAAGTTGCGCGTTACTTTACTTTTGTGTTCAACTAGCGACCCGCCCCGGCTTCGCACGGTCTTATTATAGGTACGTATACCTTCTTCTTGAATAACTATATCTATTAAAAAAACCGCATCAATATCCGTTAAATAAGATAAAATAAAATAAATAATTAGAATTTGAAAAGTATTCGGTTATCACTACCACTACATAGTATAAAACTAAGTCGCTTTCTCTGTCCTTAGGGCCCTACGTATGCTTAAATCTTTAAAATAAGGCAACGGATTATTATGGTTTTTTAAGTAGATAGGGAGAATCAAGAGGAAATTTAAAATGTATAATAAGCCCGTGAGAAACCGGAGCGGGTCGCTATTATTATGAATGAATTAATGAATGACTGAATGAATGAATGAATGAAAATGGTTTATTAGACAATACGTCACACTACACATGGTAAAATTAAAAACTAGGTATTCTAACTAACTTACAATAAATATACGATATAAAATAGGTAAGGTACACGGAGAGACTAAGAAAGAACAGAAACATAATAACTAAACAGTGGGTACAAAGAAGCTCATCCGTAAGCTAAGCATGTTAGTAATAAGAGCATTATAAAGTATGTATTAAATGTGAAAGTTTGTACGGATGTATGAATGTTTGTTCCTCTTTCACAAAAACTACTAAACGGATCAGGCTGAAATTTGGAGTAGACGTAGTTCTAGCCCCAGAATAACACAGGCTACTTTTCCCATAAATCAGTTTCCATGGGATATAAATAGCATATAGACGTTTCCGTAACAAAGCGTGCGAAGCCGCAATGTACTTTATATATTTCTTACTGTTATAATAAATGGGAAAGTCTGTGTGAATGTTTGATAAAGATAATCTCCGTAACTACATAGGTTATTTAAATGAAAATTGGTATGTAGATAGTTTAGGACCTTGAATAGGACATAGGCTATTAAAATTTAGAAATTTTAACCTCTGAGTTTTAAATAGGGTGGTAAAGTTTGTATGGAAAAATATTTTTCATTGGTTTATTTACTCAAAACTCGGTATTAATAAAGTAAGAAATAAATAATTACACACATATTTTTTTATTTTTTCAAAATAACCCCTAGGGGTTGTGTAATCAATTTCTGAAATTTGTATGAAAAAAAAACTCTGGTTCGCGTCGCGGGCGAAGCCGCGGGGCGCATCAAGTGAATAAATAAATGAATAAACCTAAAACGAGTTGAAATGATGAGGTTAAATCAAAGAATTAATTAATAGCTGAAATTTAATTTGAATCAATTTTTATGCTTGATTCAGACTGCCAACTGAAAAGATTACCACTTTGATTTCATATCTGTTTTGCCATTCCTCATACATTAATTGAACGGTCAAAATGCATGGCCCTAACATATTTATACTCGTTTTTATTAACTTTTGTTCAGCTTGCCGCATCCAGCATCTGCCAGTAGTCTTCCGTAGATCGTCATCCCACCTGGCCGGAGAGCGTCTTACACTACGTTTGCCGAGTCGCGGTCTCCACTCAAGAACACGTTTACCCCAACGGTTATCGGTTCTTCGCGAGATATGGCCGGCCCATTGCCACTTCAGCTTAATAACTCTTTGAGCTATGTCGACTTTGTTTCTCTGTCGGATGTATTCATTATGAATCCTTCAGAGAAACTCCGAGCAAAGCTCTTTCCATAGCTCGCTGAGCGATTTACCTTATAATAATAATAGAAGCTACTTTCTAGCCAGCTACAACATAATTATTATTTTCATGAATAATGTTCTAGTAATCTTCCATTAGACTAAGAGCAGAGAAAGGTTTTGCTATTTTAAGTAAGTTTACTCTTTAATATTGAACAAACAACATATTCCTGTTCAGTTCTCTGTATAATAAGAAAACGTCTGACAATTTGTCTGTCATAGTGAACAGGAAGAATAAATAGAAATTCTATACAATCCACACAGCATTATCTAGCCGAAAGCTGATCAGAACTTGTGTTATTGGTAATAGATGACTGATATAAATGAATATTTTTATTAGAAATACATAAAAAAAACTCTGTTTCTCAAAAATATCAAATCTTGTTAACTCATTTTTCAAATCATTTCATTTTTAATTTGAAAAATATGTTTAGCGACTGTGTACCTACCTCTATTGTTTGATTATCTGTGTGACATTTACTACTATAAGGATCTTAGTGTGTCTGATCTATTAATTGAATTTATTTTAATTTCCCTTAAACCCTTAAAACTATTAAACGGATATGGATGAAATTTGGCACAGAGATACCTTTATTATAGTCTGGAATAACACATAGGCGGAATCACGGAATTCCCATGGGAACGGGAACTACGTAAGTGAAACCGTGAGGCGCTGCTAGTTTGCTATACTGATAATGATTCCCACACTAGGCTGGACCAATATTGGGAACCACAGGTAATTATTAAAAGGCAAGGAGTAAAGTTACCTCAATTGACGGTCAAGTCTTGACAATGCTGTTGCAGCTACGAATCTTTCTTGTGTTATTTATGTATATTTTTTAATGTATGTGATATATTTGACGTGGCTCCATGTGAATCTTTAGTAAATTAATATTATAGGAAAAAAGTTTATGTGAGTTTTATCAGTTTTAATAATTATAATGTAATTAGGTACAAAGGGACAGAGAAAGCGACTTTGTTTTATACTATGTAGTGATATAAACGATCAACCGTACCTTCATGAATAAAGCTTCAGTATACCTAGGTGATATAGCCTCGGTACAAAGTGTATGACGTAAAAGTCCTAAAGTAATTGGTGGACTAGGGATAGCTGTTTGGGCTTAGTTTCTTTTTCTATTAGGCAAAGAGCCACATTACTATTTTAGCGCCTAGAAGCCATTCATAGTAATCAAATCAGTCCATAGCTGGACATAGGTCTCCCCTAAGCACTTCTTAGCAGCCTATTGCCAAACGCTAAATATGTAGTATAAATGTCTTCATAAGTATTTAGTGCCAGGCAATAATTTAATGTAAAGCCGAATTAATGGATTTTCTTTGATTATTCTTCTTTCTGTATGATTTAAATATCATATTACACGAGTGTTTGTTATCCTTCAACTGTGAAAACGTTTTTCATCTCAGACATGTAGACATTATAGAAATTATTTATTAAAACTTGCGAGTAACATTTTCTTCATAACTTACACTACGTTCTTAACTGTGTACAAAATAAACTAAAAATCTGTAATAACTGGAAACTTACAGTGTAAGCTAAAAATCAATTGAAACTATATTATGTATTATTTTATTTATTTTTTATGGTATTACAATGGGAGTTACAGTAAAACGAATAGAATTACGTGATCAGTTTTATTATCTTTACATTAGATATTTTCGCTTTGAAAGAAATTTCTTAGCAGAGAATGGAGCATTCAATGTAATGAGGAACACAATGATACGGAAAATGTATTTTTAAAGCATTTGAGATAAAAGTATCCAGTATAAAGCTGGTCGTTGCATGAATCCATTTAATGATAAACTTACAATACAAGTAAAGTTTTTAATTTGGTTATCGATAAGACCGTATAAAATTAAAGCAAATTGAATCTTAGATGGAATATAAATAGAGGTACAAACTGAATGCTCTACTCTCGCAGCATTATTTAGAAGCTATTGCCTAAGTTGACACTAAGGAGGACAGCTTAAATTTTAAGTTACAAGAGACAAAACAAGACAAAAAGGGTCAGTCTTATGTTTGGGAAGTTGTATAATAAACAATTTTTACAAAAGTTAGGAAGACATAGAAAAAGTTAAAAGAACAATCTAGAAAATTTAAAAAGAAATGGGTTACTAAAACAAGGTTTCAGGATAGCGGCCGTCATAACCTGAGGATCCCAGGTCGGCTCGTCACGCCCGTTACATGACGACTGTCGCTTTAAAAGAAACCCTGGCTTAACGCTCACACTCTGTCCCAAAATCGCAACAATTTCACCTCAAAACTAAAATTAATTGATAACAACCTTATCTTAACTAACCAAGATGTCACACATCGTCCACACTTAGCTCGTACTATTTACATTAAAATTAATAATCACTTTAAATTATCGTTAAAATTGGGTAGTCTAATTGACTGAAATTGGGTACCAGGTCACCTCAGAGTAGAGGCGTCTAGTACCAGCGGCCTGGGCTAAAGGGAGACGAACTCAGGCGGTGGGGGCGGCAGCGTCAGAACTGGAGTTTCTGATTGGTCAATATGCTCAGAGCTGGCTCCTGGAAGCGACCAGGTGGAGCTCCCAGTGGCAGTAACTCTGGGACCCATATTGTCGTATGCTGGAGCGGCGCAGCAGGTTCTATTCCGTCGAGGCAAAGTCGCTCCTCCACTCAGCAGATCTGGATACTTCCCCGGTTCTCCCCTCCCGGCTACTTGGACAGATATGAATATGTTTCCATAAGGGACAGGGACAGCAAATTCTGCTGGTGGAGGAGGGAACGCTCCAGGCGTACCCTCTATGGTTATATGCACTGGATCAAAACCACAGCCTCTGGCTTGGTCGTCACTCGATCGCTCCGTCAGCTCGAAGTCACACGGAGATGCCATGTTGCCAATCGACCTGTCACAACTAACGACAACTGACGCATCAATAAGTCTCTTCTCTTGGTCTGTGAAACTCCGGCTAGGCGGGACGGATCTCCTTCTTAAATGCCAGCAAGCCACTGCTGCTATGAATCCCAGGCTGGCCAGGATACCTAGAGCTCCGAAAACCACTCCCAACAACTGAGGAATCCCAGGAGCAGTTCTAGCTGTAGCTGTTTCTGATCTTGGCAGCACAAGACTTATGATGGCTCGTGCTTCGCCAGCCACGCTCTTGGCAACGCATGACCATTCTCCAGCGGCAGTTGATGTGACGTTCAGCAGTGTGATGTTCACCCATCTAACACTACCGGGTACTCTATCTTCTGAATCATCATCGATAGTAGTCTCGTTCTCTTCCATATCACAATCTATAGTACTATTATGAACTTCCACTCCGTCGAATAACCACGTAACATTTGGCTTTGGTACTCCATGAACCCAGCAGCCGAAGGAAGTAGCTACTCCCACTTCTGCTCTTACGACAAGAGTGCTAGACCTGACTTCAGGAGGACATGCCATACTCTCACTGGAGATACTTCGCCACTTGGTCCCAGATTGTGGAGACGGTTCTACGCAGACTAGATCTTCCGTTCCAAGTTTGCTCTCGAGAAACCAATCCTTGAACTCCCTTAATCTACAGTCACATCTCCATGGATTACCAGACAGAGATAAAGTTTTCAAAGCAGGTAAAGAGAAAGTGACTAGTCGTAAGAATGTAAGCTGGTTTCTGCGCAAATCTATTGTCTCTAATGACTTCAAATTCCGCAAAGCGTTCGTGTGTATTGACCTTAGTCTGCAACCATCTAATAAAAGCATTCGTAAATGCGGAAGCGGCGGGAACTGATCCGCAATTAGACTGGTCAATGGGTTGTTCGTGAGAATCACAAGCCGCAATCTCTCGTTGCCTCTAAATATGTCCCTCGGTAAATGCGAAAGGTCGTTGTCACCTAAATCTACTTCTATCAGAATCCGGAGTTCTAAGAACGCATCAGGGCTTATCGATCTGAGATTCGTCGCTCGTAAGTTCAGTCGTTGTAGGTTTAGAAGGCCGATATTGGAGAAAACTTCTTTGGGAAGGTTTCTCAAGGGATTGTCGTGAAGGTCGAGGACCTGTATGTCTGATGAGAGCGAGGGTGGGCGGCGTAGGTCGCTGGAAGCACAGTTGGCTGTCTTCTTGCCGGAAGACCACTTGCAGCGGCAGGTGGCGATGTGGGCACAGTCCAGCCAGTCGCTGGCGGTACGGGCGGCACAAGTGGTCAGAATCACTATCCAGTACCATCGGGCCCACGCCACGCGCATACTCATCTCATTTCGCCTTTGTGCTCACATTGGCACTGCCTGAAACAAAGGAGAAGGACATTGTTATGTTGTTTTTCACATAGGTCAATATTTTAGGGAAATAAGGAGGTAAACATCTCCGCTATTTTTACAAGTTGCCATGGTAAAATCGCTCTAGTTATCTCGCTAATATTGAAAATATGAAAGTATGAATGAATGTATAGATTATGTACAGAGTCTACCTAAGTCTTAACGACAAAACTACTGAATCGGGCTGAATTTTTGCATAAACATTGTAAAATCTAGTATGTTTCTGGTCTAGACCTTAAGCTTAATCACAGACATTTTATCCCATAAATTAGTTCCCATGGGATAGAAACATCTAACCTTAAACTGTTTAGTCGTAGATAGTTTTTCAAGTCACTTGACAAAATTGACAATATCTTTTTATATTTGGTCAAGAATACCCACAGTCAATAAGGCCTATAAATAAATCAAATATTTGCCTAGAGGACGCAGTCGTAAAATGGGAAAAACAAGCATGCCCTGATTCCGGCTAGGTACCAGGGCATCATAACAAGGCAGGAGTTACCGTCAAATTTATTGAAAGAGGTGAGGTAAAGCTGAGCCGAAACAATAAACACGTTAGGCTAAAGAGGTCGCCTAAACAAAGGTTGAATTATGGGGTCGGCTATCGGATCTGTTTTCAATGGGGCTCTAAATCATAATAACAGGTGGTTAGCGCGTACATTTTTTTGGAAGTAGGTCAAGGTGGTTCTCATTATATTCGTGCTCCACCACATCACTCACAAAGAGGATAAAATAATGACTTAAATAAAATGTTTCCTACACGGCCTGATGAAAAAAAACTAAAGCCCTACGTGGGCTTATTTTTTTTTAAGTTTTGTAGAAATGGATGTGTTTTTACATGTGTTCTTCAAGAAGAGAATCGGGCACTAACATTCCAATTGATATTTTTGACAGATGTTTTCATATATTAAATGACAAAGTTAACCAGCTAATTTTCCGGTAATTATCTAATGTACATCAACCGAGCCGAGTCCTTTTAGTACCTATATTGTTTCCATATGACAAATAAAATTTCTCGACTCTATGCTTTGTCTTTACTGATTCAGTTGCATAAACAGCATTATGAATGACTGTATTATTTAATATTTAATTTGCAAATATTTTAAAGGAAGAGGTGAGGTATTAGGCGGCGTCCTAATTGGGAGCGATCGTACGATGGCGCGATGCGTTTTCCATCGCACGATCACACACCTAATAGATCGCGCGATGTCCATCGTGTGATGCTGTCGACGATGATGACGCTTCCGCGCGTCAACCCATCGCGTAGGTAACCGATTAGGACACTCAAAAGAGATCTGTTACTTTGATTACAATGATCGTACGATCAAAGGCATCGTACGATCATTATTAAGCATTTTATGTGCTCGCACGATTACTTGCGAGGTTCAAATAGGACACTGATAAAATCTGTATGTTTGAACTCAACGCACGACGATAACGCATCGTGTCATCGTAAGATCGCTCCCAATTAGGACGACGCCTTATAATCTGTTTGCAAGTATTTAATATAAAAGCAAAATATAAAATATATCTTTCTTGGTAGAAATATGTAAATCCAATAAGACATACCCAATCGATCCCATTGCCATATAGCAATAGCCCGGACGTAGCTACCCAATTGGGATCAAAGTCACAGAAATAGATAACGCAACCCGACTCCAAATTGCTTCGAGACAATAGAGCGTGCCATTCTAAAGGTAATTGGATGGACGTGTGTTGACATTACATTTTAAGTTCTCGGTTTAGGGTTATTTTGAAGTAAAGAAAATCTGAATGCGTTTGTTAACGGTCTCTTGTCTTGTCTTTTGAAGTGTTCTTTAATTGCGAAGCCGGGGCGGGTCGCTAGTAATATAATCATTCTGGACAGTCCACACAGCATCATCTAGCCCCAAGCTAAGCAGAGCTTGTGTTATGTTACGTAATGATAGATATAATGCAAATCTAATCTTCTTTGATATATGTAGATAGTACATAATTAAAGAAGATTAGACGCTTTTATTATCGAAGATTCAATTTGAGAAAAAGTCTCATCTGTAATTTCAGTTCAATCGACCTTTGTGTGTCCCATTGTATGTAATTATTTAGATAATTGTATCTGCAATGCTACAGCCCTATTCTGTGGATTCCACTCAGAACCACAGTCTACTAATAATACTAGGGGTTTATTCACTCGAGTCTCAAGTTATAACTGAACTAGCGACCCGTCCCGGCTTCGCACGGTTACTTCCTCTTGAATCAGTCTATCAATTAAAAAAACCGCATCAAAATCGGTTGCGTAGTTTTAAAGATTTAAGCATTCAAAGGGATAGAAAAAGCGACTTTGTTTTATACTATGTAGTGACTAGCAGCGCCTCGCGATTTCACTCGCGGTAATTCCCGTTCCCGTGGGAATTCCGGGATAAAATATGGCCTATGTGTTATTCCAGACTATAGTCTAACTCTGTGCCAAATTTTATCCATATAGCATCAACCATCTAGTACCCCACAACAAGATCTGCTTAGCTTGGGGCTAGATGATGCTGTGTGGACTGTCCGGAATTATTTAATTATTTGTATCCATTCAGTAGTTATTGCGTGAAAGAGTAACCAATCCATCCATCCATACATACAAACTTCCGAGTTTTATAATTTTATAACAGTAATTGAATTATAAACGCAAAGTTTTACTTTGTCAAAATCATGTCGGAATCATGATCTTATAAGTTGAGATCGAGATAAATTGACTCATTCACAAAAAGTTCTGATTCAAGAAGTGTATACGAAGTTGTGTACACGAGATGTTATTGGCATAGGTAGAAAGATAAATAAAAATTGAAGTAACTGAAGAAATTAATGACCTACTAATGTATCTACATTTTCACCTGATGATTTTTTTGAGTTATCTAATAAGCCTACCTCGACTAAGCCAGAAGTGGTCTGTTAGGACTGTAGGCTATTGATAAGTTATGTGATACTAAACTGTAGACTGACTTAAGACTTAAGAACAGTTATGATGATGAACTGACAAAAAGACTCATTTGATGGTAAAATAACGCACTTACTTGCGCGTGCTTTATTTTACCATCCAAAAATATTTGCAGAGCTTCTTAATACTAATTACAACTAAAGTGACACAAACAGCGGCCTTATCTCTAACAGCGATCTCTTCCAGGCAACCTTTGGATGGACAGGATCGGTAGTTTTTTTCTTTTTCAATGTTCTTAAGACACAATTTTCGTCATTCGTAGATTAGCTAAACACTGTATAGAAACTAACTGTTATTATACAAGATAGGAATAACTTAATAGGCTAAAAAGGGCCTTCTAGAGATTTTGACATTATTATTCGTATGTAGAGTGATTCAGGCCGAACTCTAAGTTCGCCGTTCCTCCGCCCAAAGACAAAGGAACTTGCCCTACGCACACTAACGGCGGCCCGCATAATGAAATTACACAGCGCTTTGTACAGTTGACGGAACAAGTCATATTCAAGGTCAAGACTTGTGCACATATTGTTTGATGTTTGGACTTGTAAGTCTACTTGGTCAGATTTTGATCATTTTAATATAGAACCTCATGAGAAGCATTGAAAGCTTTTCACCGGTGTAATAATTATTATAAAAATCAGTTCACATAGAAAAAAGAGATATTATACTGACTTCAAATTTGAAGTCGGTAGGTACTTTCAATAATACAAGTAGCCCATTTTCTTGTTTGTCATATTAAGATAAAACATACTATTTTTCAAGGCTTTCCGGTCTTGACCATATTTATTTAGCATGACAAGCTTTCAAATATACAGTTATAATCAAAATCGGTTCACGTAGAAAAGTCTGAGATACCTATGTAAGAACGAACTTAAAGTAGGTACAGTATAGGTATAAGGTAGAACCTTAAATCTAAGGTAGATTAAATTTTAAAGATGTACCTATATCTATAAGGGTTTGCCCAATTATCATTTATTACCTTTTGTACCTAAGATTTTTCTGAATAATATTGAATTCGGAAAAAGTCAGTTTTTCTTCTCATAAAAATTATCTTTAGAAACACGTCTTTATGCCCACACATAAACAAATATTTATAAAGGACTTTGCCAAATATTTCACAAGTCCCAATATGGCTTGAATCAAAAAGTTAAATAAACTTTTCCTCTCGCCTGTAGTGGTTTTATGTGAGGGAAGTGTGAACGTAGGACACTGCTTGTTTGAGTGGCGTTAGGAAATTACAAGATTTCTTCGAAATTAATTAAATAACAGCCTCTTTTCAGGAAATTAGCTGAAAGAAGATGTTGTTCTTGGAAACATTTGGCAATATTGGGTTTTTGTTCGAAAAATAGGATGGAAATTAAATAAAAAACCTGATATGATGAGTGTCTTACGTATTTATTTTCAAAGGAAACTTTCAATTCATTTTTTTTGTTTGTGTTGAAATAATGATAATAATGTTTGACTTGGTTAAAGATAACAGGTACGTAATATCATAGATAACTGAAGTAATGTCTATACTGACATTAAATGAAAACAAAATAAATCTAGGATTTTTTGAAACATATGAGCTAACTGCAAGCGGTTAAAAATAGTCTGAGGTTGCTTATTTGATCCATAACAGTAGATGCTGGATGCGGCAAACTGAAGACAGGGCGGTATGGTGCTCATTAGGGGAGGCCTATGTCCAGCAGTGGACTGATGTAGGTTGATGAGGAACCAGTCCAGGGGACGCTACCGACTGTTATTGATTTTGTTCAGTTGAGCATTGGTAATTGATTTTATGTATTTATAATTATTTAGATGATGCTCTGGGGCCGAATTCCATTAAATTCAAAACAAAGGTCTCAATAGTGCCATTCAATCAAGATGATTAAAATGACGTTTGTGCATTTGGTATTATAGTACTTTTTGCTCTTGAAGAGACTTTCATAATTAGAATGTCAAATTGGTAGTCATAAACGTAATCGTCACAGCTATGAATGAATCTCTAAAAGTTTGAGGTAGTAGAATACCAAAAAGAGTTTAACACTGACATTTTAAATTATAAATTTAAAATTATTATAAATTTTGATACGATACTATTTAAATGGTGAAGCGATTTATTTAGTGGAATTCGGGCCCCAATTTCTAGCTCTAATGACAAAGAATTCGATTACATCTATCAAACCCATCGTCTCCGAAAATACTAATTTTGAAATTTTAACACAAGTACCAATTACGTAAGACGAACCGTTAACATACATTAAACACAACTTCTCAGAACTTTCAAAGTTTGATCAAATCTCACACAGAGAAAGGGTTACCTTTAGATTCAAAACGGTAGCCACATACCTATATATATTTGTACGACATGTAAATAATAATTCCGGGATTCTGGGTTTACTTAAAGCAGTATTTTATGGTACTATAGTACCATTAGGTATTAATAAATTATCTATGGTCCAGAGTTTGTGTTTAAAAAACTACCAATTTCAGCCTTAAAATACTATTACATAAAAGTACTTAGGATAAAGTACCACTGCATTATAGATTTCACCCATAAAATTCACACATAACAAAACCACATGCTATCTTCTCTCCTTTACCACACTATTTCCTTCCGTACAATAACCCACCTAAAATCATTCCCACAAAGCTCAATTCGCCTCAACAAGGTATAGATAGGGTATAGGTTTTCCTTGGTCCATTGGTGGTATGTCCAGATTAGAAGGATTAATCGTCGAGTGGGGATGTTTGTCTTACTCAGAGCAGCTGCCACGTCACAGCAAACGAGGGTAGCTGGGACACTCCCTGAAGTCGTATGAGAGTCCTTAGCATGAGTTGCGCATTTACGCCCTTCACTACAATACAATTATCCTACGTAATTTTTCTATTCCTTGCTTGTAATTTTCGTTGTTAATAAAGTTATTTTAAATTAAAAAAATATATATCCTACTAATATTATAAACGCGAAAGTTTGTAAGTATGTATGGATGAATGGATGGATGTTTGTTACTCTTTCACGCAAAAACTACTGAACGGATATGGATGAAATTTGGCACAGAGATAACATATAGGCTATATTTTATGCCGGAATTCCCACGGGCTCGGGAATCACACGGGTGAAATCGCGAGGTGCTGCTAGTTTATTAATAACGCCAAGTTACAAGTTAAAAACATAATTTATCTAAGGTAAAATAGCTTTTTATATTGAATATAAATAAAAGTGTTATTAGTTAGTTTTATATTTACAAAGTTAATTCATTGATAATAAAATATCTATCTATGTAATATATTGTATTATGTATATCAGTCATCTAGTACCTACCCATAACACAAGCACTGCTTAGCTTGGGGCTAGATGATGCTGTGTGGATTATCCGGAATTATTTATTTATTATTCATTTATTTATTTACATTAAATAATAGGTAGAGCGTAGGACTCGTTTACAGAGTAAAAAAACTAGGTTTCTTATGCCTCTACTTTGACTAAAATATCCAATTCTCTTGTCCCTTCGGCCAGGTGGGATGACAATCTGCGAAAGATTGCAGACAGATGCTGGATGCAGCAAGCTGAAGACAGGGCGCTATGGCGCTCATTACGGGAGGCCTATGTCCAGCTGTGGACTAATATTGGTTGATAATGATGATGATTAGTTTAGGATCACAAAAAGTTACCGTTTTCTTCTATAATATATTTGACGTCTTACAGTGCCTGAGAAACTGCTTTACGTAGTTTAAGACAATTTTACGTAATAGGTATATTTTGTATCATTCTTTATGTGCTTGTAAACAAGATAAAGTCATCGAGTTCACCGAAACTGTTTTCGTAATCGTATTTTGCGCACTCATACTAGGCAACCAGATCTGCGACACTCCTGGGATGTCATTTCAGGTTAAAATGAAAGTCCTTGGTGAAATCCCTTGACGTCGTCGGTTACTTTTGAAGGAAATGTGAAAATAAAAAACTATGAGTATAAATTAAATTTTTTAATTTATTAAAACTAGGACAAAAATTGAGCTCACTGCAGACTTGCAAACTATTAGTAGTAGTTGCACTTGCACGTACTAGTAGTAGGTGCAAGTGAAAATATTAAATTAAAGACGATCTGGAAATAAAATTAAGACTATTATTAAACTCTCTCCCTCTCTTTCTCTCTTGTTTATTTCTAAGCAATAGTGAGTATTTTTGATTTTATCTCCACTTTTCTAAGTCTTACCTTCCGATCTCCTCAATCAAGTATTGAGAAAAAATTTATAATTATTGATACCAATCAATATAAACAAAATCCTGACGCTTAGTGGACAACGCTAATTCGTATAGTTCGCGTCATGTAAGAAGAACGCTGGCGGTCAAGCTGCGCAGTAGTCGATTTAAAGGTCTATTTGGAGGTATGCGGTGGGGCGCGGGGTGGAAGGGTCATGCGCCGCATGCTTGCCGGTGCGCTATTGGTTTGTCAGTTGACATTTGCTGTCACGTTGTGTCACACGTCACGTTTCTTGTCAAAATACCATCGCGTACAAAAGTAGAAATGGTTTTACATTTTAATGGTTTTTGGAAATTATGCACAAAGGTAAAGGAAATAGAGGCCGATTACTGTAAAAGCGATCATTTGGTAGACATCATCAATCCCGCGTCCTCATCTGGTTTTCACGTCACCCAAGACGACTTAATGGATGGAGTTGCTACATTACATTTTTTTTTTTAATTAGATTAAACATTCTAAATTGAATCGAACTTGTTTTTAATTTATCTAATATTATTTTCTAATAACCAACACCAAGCCGCGAGTGAAATATTAGTTAAAAATAGGCATAGCAAATTGGCATAGTACTATCGTACGCGAGTGTACCCATGCGCGAACATACCCCTTCCCCTTTCTTCCAGCGTTCTTTTTACGTGACGCGACCTATACTATTCACCGATTTTTTTCAATTGACTTCGAGGTACTCAATTCAAGTAGTTTGGTAACTTGAGGACTGATTTTGATTATTCTCTTTTTTAAAAGCTTGTTGTGGGGTCTAAATTAAATTGAGTTATCCTAAAAAATGCATAGAATTTGATATCAAAATTCCAAAAATCCATTTTGTTCTCTTTTCAATTTTGGCTCATCCTCACCTCGGTGGCGTTGAATATGATGATTTGATGAGGTGTCGGTGCGATGAAACTGTTGAACAATTTTGAGAATAAAAGGTTGTTCGATATTTCAAATTAACTTAGTGCGATTTTATCGGAAATTACTTTCATCGTTTCTCACTTATCAGAATAAAACACTTATCTATCAGATATAAACCTTTCAATGGTGAATTTTTAGGAGTTTCGATTGAGGTTAACTCTGTGAAGTGTCAAAAACGCCAATCATTGTATTGCATTTCTTTTTATTTCAAAATCCAATATTCCAGTTCAGTGACTGGTATGTAATCGAATACCTACACTGAACAACACTGAAACAGATTCCCCTGTAAATTCCGATAACAACACGCCGAGAATTAACTATCTACACAGAATATTTTATATCATTTAATAACTAACATCTAAATGATGTTAAACATGCAAACAGTAACGGATTTTAGCCGAATACGCAATTTTACGAAATTTAAGCGAAGAGAAAATCAATGAACACCTCGTATTATTATGTTACTATTTGATAATTATTCATAGTTTAAAATTTGAATTGTCTAAATGATTATTTTGTAAGTATAATTATGTTAAAATTATTGATTTCTGATATATAATATTGAACCATTTAAAGAGCCAATAGCTTTTTAATCCAGCTAAAAATAACATTCTACTCATGTCTTCATATACATTGTCAGATCAACTCCTGTTTTGTTATATTTTACAAAACGTCCCTTAGCCTCATTTGCATCGCAAGCCATGGAAACAAGCTTCCCTTGTACACGACTGAGTCCCGTAAATATAGGCATACAGATTCGGGCACAAATTCGCGGCACGAAGTATGATAGATGATGATAAATTGCTACACGTATGGCGGCACACGTAGCTCTAACGTGGTATGACGGCTACTGAAATAGCACGATGGACAGAATAAAATACAGAGTTGAAGCTTTTATGTTTTTATAGGGGATATGACGGGTCACGGAAGCGTGGGTAAGAGAAAATAAAATGGCGGACCTATTTATGTATCTGTCATCTAGTACCCAAAACACAAGCGCTGCTTAACTTGCAAGATAATCCACACAGCATTATCTACATGATTGAAATAATTGAGCTACCTGAAACTGCATTATTTTAATTTGTCATCACGACGCCCTATTGAGCCAACTTTACTGTCTTACTTTGACTTAATGAATGACGCGTGACCCGAGACCTGGTGTTCGAAGCAGCGAATCAGCATTGCTTTACAATGTGGTAATGCAGCCAGTGTCTTGGGGACGCGACGACTCGTGGATCAGTGACTGATATGAATCAGTTGAGCTACCTCGAGACTATTTTCCGATAGTCTGCAGTAGTAAAAAAATCCTGACAAATATATTGTATTTTCGAAATTAGAAAATCGAAAAATATATAGAAAATTAATTAAGTAATTAAAATAAATTTCTAATTTCGAATTAGGCATTTATTTTAACAAACTTTACTCTACTTTTATTTGATAGTCACTCGGATGACTCAAATAACACTCCATCAAAAACCTCCGTGGTTTTCTAAGTGTATTAATTTGTTCTCAATCTAATATTATTTAAAGATGGTTAATAAATAAAAAAAAGTGATTTCAATTCTTTTACTTGAAAATAGGTAAGTACTCGTATTATTTGTTTCTATGGCTTGATCGTAATTATATTTGTTAAAAAAATAAGGAGTATTGTGATAAAATAAACGGTTCAAGCTGTTTAATAAGAGCTGCGAGTCAATAGTTTATTATCTATGCCTCCTTCATTAGAGTGGGGGGCGGCTGGTATTTGCGAGCTAAAATGTCGCACGCAGCAAATGGAGTTAATATCAGATTATTTGAGGCAGATTCCTTACTAAATACATAAAAGAACTAGCTTTAGATGGTAGTAAATAGTTTAGAGGGAGCTCAGTGGAAAGCGTTCCCAACTGGCTGTATGGTAATACTGTTACGCTGCGCCAGATACTCACCAGCTCTCGGGTGACGCGTCATAATTCTAGTTTTAATTTGGTTTTTTTCTTGATTATAATTTTCTTGGAAATTAATTTTTCAATATTAATCAATTTTAATTTACGTTATATTATAACAACTAAAACTTAACTACTTAATCAATTAATATTTATACGAGAATTGATGATAAAATCGCTTGAGCGGTTTTAAAATAGATTTAAAGACATTTTTGTCACCCCTAGAACCCAACCCTACTACCACAAAAATTAAGCCATAAATATTAAGTTGATGAACCAATGCAGTCATTTTCTAAACTAAAACATCGATCATAACCAAAATAATGTAGCATTGAGAAGGTCAGGAATGTTTTTGGCCGTAAACTGGTTTTGAATATAGGTTTAGATTGGACAACTTCACATTTACTGACCCTCATGAATTACAAATATCGCAATCGACCTAAACTGCCCAATAAACTAAAACTCTTGACTATAAAGATTGCAAATACGAAAAATAATGCAAGCCATTGAAATCGAATTGAAATTTTCGCAGTAGCAAAAACGCTGAATCTCAACTTGCACGTTAAAAAAACGACTAAGATAAAGTATTGTAAATCGGCGGTGCGGAATCGTATCCTATCTGTTTTCGATTAAGGATCGTGTTTTCGGATTTAGGTAGTTAAAATATTCGTTTTATTCGAAAGGAGGTTATGTTCGAAAATGGTTTAACTTGGTAGTAAAGTGCAATGACGACTGTAAGCGATATGCGACGACATTTAGTCTTAGAGTTAGGTAGGTATTATTTAAAGCAAAAATAAAGACATCAAAGATGTTTCTCTCTAACAATGAAATATAGATGAAAAAAACACAATACAAAAATCTTTTTGCTATCAAGATAAAAAAACACAACACAAAAACAGTAGCGCGATGGCAATTCGTGCCAAAATTCCAGTTTTACATCCATATTTTGTTTGAAACGTGACACATCTACAAAGTAAATGTAATAGTGGGAGTCTAGTGCTCTCCTGCATTTCAGAAATAAATTTGATTCTGAAATCCAGACTCGCTTCCTTTTGTTTTCATTTTACTATTCGTACCGAGACATTTTGCATCGGCGATACCTATGAAAAGAAAATATTCTCTAGAGCCCGAAGCATGAGTACCCTGTACGCTCTATTGAAAATAATTTCCACAATGTATACTGTAGAATAACCCCACCATTAATTAAAACCCAGGTCAAATTGCCTCCATAATTATAGTAAAAGCACGATATGGTTACAGTTAAACTTTACATAAGAGGAATAAATGAACTCTATTATATTCGTACTCAAAATTAACATACTGTTATAATCTTTTAGGTGCCAAGGAAAGAAAACACTAGATACTGGAGGACTATGTCCAGCAATGGACTAATATAGGCTGATGATGATGATGAAAGAAAACACATAGTACATACAAGATTCGGCATTATCGCTGAGAGCGATTACTCACAGGTAACTTTAGCTTCAACCATATTAATCAAAGCTTAAGTACTACTTACTCTCGCTGCATAATTCGCTAACGTTATAGACTGATGCTAGAGCCGCACGCACTAGGTCGAGAAGTTTTGCATCATTTGCTTGCAGGCAATGTACCGTTCGGATATTGTTTTATTCATTGTAGTTCCGGTTTACGTGCCCTGAAATTCACGTCGACACTATGTTTGGACTGAAAAATAGATGGACTACTTTTATGGTGGGAACAAGATAAAGTAGCGATGCCTGGAAAGATTTAAATATAAAAAAACTGCTCAATTTGATCTGATATGTGGATTATCCAGCATTATTCTTTCTTTTTTATTTGTTGGGGAGTTACGCCCAGGTGTGAATGCAGAAAAAATATACCTCTATGATAACATAAAAAACCATAAAAGAACAGAATAAAATTTTCATTCGGCTTGAGAACCTTTTTTGAAAACTCCAAAATGAAAATGGTTTTAAATATAAAACTATGTTCATGCCGCTGTAAAATAATTATCTATTGTGCCTTCTAGATTTCCGCATGATGTCATTTTATTGTTATACTCATTTGAAGGAACTTGATGTTAAGCATAATAAGGACATAAACTTGGCAACAGATACGGAACTCGCTTTAAGCTAGGTTCACACAGATATCAATAGACCAAAATTAATATTTCAAAATAATAATTACATTAGTTGAAAAAGAACCAAGAATCACATCGTTGATCACCAAACTAGGGTAAACCTGTAACTTTAAAACCTCCTTCCTGGGGTTTTTTATATATTTATGTATGTATTCGACTACCAATCTTACGCCTTATTAGGGATAACTCAAAAATTACTTGACCGAAAATCAAATTATATGAAGCACCACAAATAATAAAAAAAACATCTAAACAAACAAAAAAAGTTATGAGAATTAAAAAAAAACATTCGAATTGAAAACCTACTCGAATGAAATCAGTCGGGTGAAAATGTGTGAAAACAACTTGTTTACAGTGCATTAAGTAAGTACCTACTGCGTCGTTTTGAAATAGCCAAGTGTGTCACCAGCTTATAAGTTAGTACAGGAGCCCGTTCCAAGTATCGATTGAACGGAAGGGGTATCGCGCCGTATTTCACTTCTACTCAGATTTATTAGCGCGCTATTGTAAAAGTTGAGCTTTAGAGCGGTTCTATGCGCTTTTTTAGTTTTGGAAAACTTCGATAAGTGCTTTTGTTTAGTTTTATGCGATAAAAGATTTGTGTTTGCGGTATGAAAATGTATCTGGATAAATTGCTTTGCATTTATTAGTATTATTTATTTATTTTGTACCTAAATAAAGTAAATTAATAAATAATAGTAAAAATTTAAGACAATTTATAAAAGCTACATTACTAAAGTCCAATCAATTCCGTTACCAAGTTCATTGGATTTAGTTAGTTACCTAGTCTTTTCCTTAATGATTATTACAAGACAACTGAAGTTTACGATCTTGACTTTTGAAATACCTACGGTCGTTTTGCTAAGGGTAAGGACTACTCTTCTTCTGATGTATTCTTTTAAATTATTTAGTAGTGTGTAAACCCCCAATAAATGTTGGTCTTTATAATATGTCCTGGTAACTACCAAACTACCAAAAAATAAGGCCGCGGGTGAAATGTGTATTTTCTGAAATAGAGACATTTTGGCTGAAACGAATTCCAAGAACAGGCTATCTTTTCGATTCATATTTTATTCCTTTTCGAGTTGTTCGTTCTGTTCCATTTTAATTTTTAGAACGAATTTTTAATTATATGATAATAATCGTTATTCTTAATATTATTTTAAACTTAAATGTTTGTATGCATGCATGAATGTTTAGATTTAGATATATCTCTATTTGATGGCTGTATTCTTTGATTTTATGGATGATCTTTCAAGAAAAAACTTCAGAACAGTTTGGACTGAAATTTCGAATAGACGTAGGTAACTACTAATAGTTTTAATAATAATCAATAATCATAATCAGCCCTGTCAACATTATAACTTTTAAAACTATCACGGTTTTTAAAACTAAAGTCATTGAAAACGGGATATATTTACTTACCATGATTTGATTTATTTGAGTTTTCCGATATTTCGGCACCATTTCAAGCGCTATGATCACGAAAGAACTCAAAATCCTAAACATTGTTTTTAAGCTAAGTTAGACAACCGCACAAAAACTTTATCATGCATAATTAAATTTCACCTAAAGAATTTGCTAGGATTATGACTTTTCTAGAACAACGTAACAGTATGCGTCGTATTGTTATATTGATACAAGAATGGTGGGTATGTAGAATACGACAAACATGAGATTCTCTACAATTTCCCGAATTATCCGACAGAATCCGGAAAAGCATTTTCGGTTGCAGCTACATTTGCACGTTGCGTCTTTGGGAGGTATCCAATTGTATTTGCTACCTTAGTATCTTTAATTTCTAAGCCAAGTTGTCGTATATATGGCCACTGATGAAGAAAATAAAGATTGGCTTGTGTCTCCACACAGGCTACTATCTGTGAAATGAGTGTATAAATAAATAATGCTAGATACACAGCATAGTCTAACCCTGATCTAAACAGAGCTTTTGTTATGGGTACTCTACAATACAAAGTTAGGAATATCACAGTAATTATTAGATTCATTACAAAATGCGAGATTTTGGATGAATGAATGTTTGTTACCTTTCACGCCAAAACTACTAAACAGATCAGGCTAAAATTTTGAATAGACGTAGACTGGGAAAACACTACAAAGACAACTGAACATATATTTTTACACGGGTGAAGCCGTGGGGTGCAGTCAGTTTACCATACATAAAACCAAAAACACCCAGAACAAATATATACAGACTAGCGACCCACCCCGACTTTGCACGGTTTTATTACACGTATAAACCTTCCTCTTGAATCACTCTATCTATTAAAAAAACCGCATTAAAATCCGTTGCGTAGTTTTAAAGATTTAAGCATTCAAAGGGACATAGGGATATAGGGACATAGGGACAGAGACTTGACACAAATATTTGTCTCAAGGCGGGAATTTAACCTGCAACCTGCGTCGCAAATGGATCTTCGCCTGCTACGCTATAAAGGCAGTCAAATATAATTAATAGGTAGACCATTTCTGGACTACAAAGAGCCTATTCAAACATTGCTACCTCCAGAACCACTAATTACAATTTAATACCAAAAGAAGCTGACCTCTATATTCTTATCTCGAGGTAATAAAGCTCAGAATCGATATGCCATAGGTAACGCAACCAGAGTTGACGCGATCGACTTTTGTTTTTCTTAAACTGGAAGCCTATTTAATAGATCCTAGAGAGTTACCATACGAACAACTAAAAACTTAAATTTCAGCTAAAATTCGTAATGACACATTCATCTCAAACGATACAAAGTATTTTTACATATTTTACACCAAATTTTGTTCTGTAGAATATTCTTGTGTATTATCATCATCAGCATTATATTAGTCCACTTCATACATTACAAACAATTTTTGTATAGTAAGATCAAATCACAAATACATAATGCATTTTTGTAATCGAGACTTTGAGTTTAGCGGCCATCCCTCGCAACAGCTTCTACTTATAAGAACTGAAAAAGGCTTCCAATGTCGAAAGATTTGTGACGTCAGAGTGAAAGAACTAGAAAAACAAAAGACAATCGCGCCAGCTTTAAACTATCCATCTAACTATTCAGTCCTTCCTCCGATGCCCGATCGGATTAGAGACTTTATCGCACTATGTTATGGTTGTTAATTGCCTGGTCACTGTGGGCCATTAATTAGGTCGAAATAGGGCGAAAGTTGTGGAAAAGCTCGTTAGGTGAGTTCCTTTGGAAAAACAAAAGGGACTTAAACAAGGCCTCGAGGCCGTGGTCGTGAACATTTACAATGTGTTCAGTATGTACCTCTAGGTAGATAGGGAAGGAAATAAACGTAGTGAAGACATAAGAAGAACGGTTAAGATTTTGAAGTCTATAAATACCTACAAAAAGACTAAACAGTGGTACATTAAATGAATAATTAACATTTTATTTTACCTTTTGATATTACCTATAACAATAATTAAACTAGCTTATATCTAAATCATACCAAATAAACAGTAACAGCAACAACCTTATTACTGAAAGCAATTTCTTCCACATTGCTGCTACGCGTACGTTGAAGTCTCGATTACGACAGGCCGTTTCTTCGCGATGTATATTTGAATTATTCTTACGCGTCGAAATGTAGGAAACTATGTTGGTCTGTCTCGTACGTCGAAACGTCTGATATCACGGCATACGATAAAGGCATAATGATACTCAAACTCAGTTTGAGTTTGAGTATCATTAGGCCTTTATCAAAGACTAAGTGCTTTATTTCCTTAAGACCTTACAGGACACTTGGACACGTCATAAAATTCATGTTATTAATAATTAAAACTAGGAAATAAAGTGCTCACTTTGATTTTTGTTCACTTCAATCTTTTTAAAGTAAAGAAGCGAACAAAAACCTTTACCTTGTTAGGTTGTTATTTTTCGAGTTGGAGCAAAACTCGTCCCAAGCTTTTTTATCATCTAAATAATCAGATACTTTATAGTAAGCCTTTTTACAAAGAATAGTTTTGTCAATTTGTTTGAATTTATTTACTGACAGTTTTTGCAACTCACTTGCGACATGGGGAATTATCAAACAATACACACAAGTAACACAAATGCAATCCGAACAACCATAGATAAAATTAAAACTAGACATCAAGAAGTGGATAATCCCAAAGAAATTGCAAAACTTTTTAATGAATACTATATTAACCTTACCACAAAACCACCAGGGTATAAGCTTTGAGTTATCCGAAATTTATTGGTTTTAATAAACGAAACTGTAGTAGTATATTTCTCGCACCGGTTGACGATTGTGAAATTAAAAATATAGTCCAAAAATTAAAAAATACCAAGAGTTCAGGACACGATCAAATCCCTATTCAAGTTATAAAAAGTAGTATTGATATATTAGTAAAGCCTATTGTGTATATTATCAATCTGTCTATAGAGCATGGTTGTTTTCCAACAAATTTAAAAAAAGCTCTTATTAAACCACTGCATAAAAAAGGATCAAAATCGGACATAGGAAACTTTAGACCCATAGCTATTCTTCCTTGTATATCGAAAATCTACGAGAAAGCAATATATAATAGAGTCATAACATTTTTAGATGCAAATAATATACTGAACCCAAACCAATACGGATTTCGAAAAGGGAAAAATACTACACTAGCAGTTTTTAGAACTCTAAAACTAGCATGGGAAGAAATTAATGAAAAAAGACATGGTGTTGCATTGTTCTTAGATCTATCCAAAGCGTTCGATTGTGTTGACTATAATATACTAATAAGTAAGCTAGAAGAAATTGGTATAAGAGGAGTTGCTCTTTCTCTATTCAAATCCTATCTAGACGATAGGAAACAAACAACTGTAATTGAAACTTATAATAAGAAAACTAAAACTATTGAACATGTTGATTCTGGTTTCGAATCTGTTTTGTTGGGTGTTCCTCAGGGTAGCGTCCTAGGACCACTATTATTTTTAATTTATATTAATAATTTGCCAGATATTACAAACCACCTTTGTGTCATGTTCGCAGATGATGCCACTATTTTTGTACCACAAATAAATAAAAGTGTACAGGAGTTTCAAGCTGAAATTAATAAAACCCTCGAGGATATTATAAATTATCTAAGCATTCTAAATCTAAGAGTAAATATCGAAAAAACAAAATTCCTTAGATTTAAAAATTATAAAACACATGCAATAGATTTAACCATATCAAACAAAGGAAACAGCGTTGAAGAAGTCACTAAAATAAGTTTTCTTGGAATCAATATTGACAGTTTTTTGAATTGGAAATCTCATATTAATCAAGTAAATAATAAAATCTCCAAGTATTGTTATGCTTTAAATATTTTAAGTAACGTTTCGTCTAAACTTGTTGCAAAAAACGCGTACAACGGACATGTTTTTCCTCAATTATGTTACGGTGTAATTTTTTGGGGAAATTCGGTTGAAGTGCAATCAGTGTTTGTTATGCAAAAGAAATGCATTAGAGCCATATTTAATTTGGAAAGTACTCAGTCTTTGCGCAATATATTCAAAGAAAATGATATGTTAACTCTAACAGGTATATATATTCTAGAGATCTGTTTATTTGTTCACAATAATTCTCCTTTTTTTAATGTAAAATCTAATCGACCAGAGAACCTAAGGAGTAAATATAAATTTAATTTATGTATTCCCCAAATTAATAATACCATGTTCTACAAAAGCACCTACATTTCTGCTATAAAAGTATTTAATCACTTACCATTAGAAATAAAGGAACTTAATGGAAATATGTTTAAAACAAAATTAAGAAAATGGCTTGTAAATAGCGTGCACTACAATTTAAAGGAGTTCTTTAATAAATAGGTAGTAATTATAGAACTAGGTTGAAATAAGACCTATTAAGTATTTGCGTGTATGACACTTGTATTGTATGTCCGAAATGGATAAATTGTTGTTACCCTTTTATTACTTTAAGACCTGTCCTATGGATACTTTACACAATTTTACAATAAAGATATTCTTATTCTTATTCTTATTCTTATTCTTGGAGTTTTGTTGTAGAAGAAGGAAGGCAATGTATACGACATTGCCCTTTGAAAGATACATTAACCTTGTTTAGTCTAGTTGTAGGCAAAGCGAGTTTATTTTTATTTCTAGTATTGACATTGTATATATCACTATTTTTAGGAAACTTATTGATATTTCTACGAGTGTACAACAGGTTTTCATAAATATATTGACATGGTACTGTCATTATGTTAATTTCTTTGAACTTATCACGTAGGGATTCTCTGGGACCCATATTATAGATTGCCCGAACAGCCCTCTTCTGCAACACAAAAACGGTGTTAATGTCTGCAGCATTCCCCCACAGCAGTATACTATGGAAGATACTATGGAAGTATTAGTAATCAGAACTAAATAAATCATATCTTCTGGTTTTGATACTAATTCTGGCGTCCAAATCTCATTCAACTGAGTAGTAATGACTACATCTTTTGGTAATAATTAAAAGTATATTAATTTTAATGATTTTTGTTAACCTAAAGAAATAAAATTATGCTCAATTTAGAAGGGAGTTGAATGCATCGGAAACGTAGAAAATATTTCCGTTGCAATGCTATACGAAGAATATTTTGTAAGTTTATGAATTGAAACATTTTTCCGACAGTCCGATATAAAGCGGAACGGTGCAAAATGACACTTGAATGAAATGTTATTTAGTCTGTGTCCAATTTCTGCATCATTCGAGTACTTAATTACCTAGACTAGCAAATACGTAGCTTTAACTTGTACATCTATGTCATTGTAAAAGTTTATCATTAAAAGATTCCACTGTAAGTTGAGTAAATATTCAAAATAAATGCTTTATATATTATTTATTTTCTTTATTTATTTGAGACCATTGAAAGTACCCAGTAGTAGTGAGTAGTAGTATTGAAGTAGTGCTTTGAACTCATGCAAACAAACGTCGAATCATCGAATCATCATTGACTTTTTGTCTTTAAGACAATGTCACAGGTTCTTTAACATAAATTTGAAGTTACTGTGAGTAATAATATCATCAAGTTCGATTTTTTATAAATATGACGGTGTCTGTACTATTTAGAATACACTGTGACTCAGATTTTTGCTTTGGGTAGAACGGAGCATATGTTTTGGGTTGGACGGGTAAAAATAATATTGGGTAGAAAAATCTTCGGTCGAACGGGTAAGCACTCATAATTAGGCATGTTTTAAAAACTTTAAACCACCTTCGAATTCTTTTAAGCTAAAGTGAGAACATTATCAATGTACTAGCAGCGCCTCGCGGTTTCACCCGCGTAATTCCATTTCCCGTGGGAATTCCAGGATAAAATATAGCCTATGTGTTATTCCAGATCTATCTAGTCTGTACCAATTACATCCATATCCGTTCAGTAGTTTTTGCGAGAAAGAGTAACAAACATCCATTTATACTTACAAACTTTCGCGTTTATAATTTAGTAGGATAATATCTATCTATGGAATTTAATGTACCTCACATAACAGTTACCTATTAAATTCCTTTAACACAAGCTCTGCTTAGCTTGAGGCTAGATAATATTGTATGAATTATCCATCAATATTTTTTAATCGTTATTAGGGAAGCATCACATCAAAACGGTAGTTACCTGAGTTATTCCGTCTCATATAACTTTGTTTATTTTGCTACCCACTTTATTAATAAACACGGATTATGTAAATTTGGTTTAAGTCTAACATGCGTGAGGATTAGCAAAGGATTTTAATAATGTCGCCATTTTGTTATTTTAGGCGCGGATTAGTTTGATTTTGTAACAAAATTACGTAACAGGGATTCTGTAACTAAGTAAACATCCGTTGGATTTAAATAATGCTTTACAAGGTGTGTAAAGCTATTCGTCCCCTGTGGGACGCTAAGTGGATCTAATAATAGGGTTTAATAATTAATAATAAATAAATAATGCTGGACAATTCACACAGCATCATCTAGCCCAAGTCTCAGACTATAGAACTATCTAGATGGAGCCTCAACGAAACCCGCACTGAGGCAGGTAAAATTAAGCCTTGGCGTGTACAAACACATTTACACACACAAATATATGACGAAATTACGCCTTACCTTGTCAGTCCAGCTAAGCCGTCGCGCCGAGTGTCACGCAAATTACGAGATTTAGAGGGACAAAATGCCGAATTCAAATCAAATCAAAATAGTTCAAATCAAATAGTTTATTGGTACCATATGTTATTTAAAACTAAAAACATTGCAACGATACTGACGCAAAAAGTATAAAACTGTGTCGCGTACAGTATCGCCCTCCTCTGGACATAGTGAAAATTAATAACAAAACAATTTACAAGAGAGTATATAGCCTAAGTTATCCTTAATTAATATTATTATAATTATTAAAGTAAGTTAATTTAACATGCTCAAGTAGAAGACTACATGAAACTTATATTATTATGCTGTGAATGTACTCAACATATGAATAAGTGATGTGTGGTGTACCTATATGAAAATTAATGAATAAAAAGTGTGAAAAAAAATAAATAAATATAATAATGATAAATTTGACATTGTATGTACCTAAAGCATAAAAAGAGAGAAAAGTTAATAAATTAGTTATGGATTACAATATTTTCGCTATTAATAGTTCTGTATCTTCATAAGAAAGGGTTAAAAGCCAGGCGGATAATTTACATTTACAGTTCCACAGGGATAAGGGATAAATATTAAGAATTTTATTAACTGTATTATAGAGCATCGAACTGATGTGGGGAAACTGTCTACTAGCTGTAGCAGTCCTGTGTGACACTGTTTCACAGACTCTGTGGAAGCGTCGCTTAGTCCGGCTTGGTATAGGGTCGTAAGGCAGTTGACCATGCTTACTCGAATTATGTTTTGAAAGGGTGTCCAAACCAATCTCGCGACATAAAAAGCAGGATGGAATCACATTTCATGCGAAAGTGCACCGGCAACACTCAGTAAGAGCACACATGTTTACGAAACCGACTTCAAAATCATTGTTGACAGCGCTCTGTCTAGGTAGTCTGAGGCCCAAGTTAAGAAAAGCTTGTGTGATGGGTACTAAACGACTGACATAATATATCCTTATTCACTTCTTACTTTACATTAAAAAAATGGAAGTGAATAAAAAAATCATAACAATAAATTTATTTCTTATTTTACTTACTTATGTGATTCGAAATATTTGACCTGTACAAGGATCCTGTAGGGTCAAAAGAAAGTAAAACACTTTCAGTTTTTGAGTTTTATCTAGTTTTTTAATTATTTATTTCATTCTAATTATTTAGTTTTGTTTCATAACTTTTGTTTTAATTATTTTTAATGTGTTTACATTTTTATTTACCTTCTTCTTGCCATTCAAGCCCATTATAAACCCATTATAAATCACTATAAACTCCATTGAATATTCGCAAGTTTAAGACCCATCCATCGAAGCATCTCATGTTTTACTTTGAAGCCCCAACATTGTAAGGAGGTACAGCTCAGCGAATAGATACGCCTTCGAAACAGACGACTCAGCTGAGACGCTACAACAATGTCAACACGTCCCAGGCACTTCAGTCTTCCGTATAGGGTAAATAAACGCTGATGCTGCATAAATCAAGTAGTTGGCCGCAGAAGGAAATCTATTGAAGGAAGATTGTGCACAGAAAATGGGACAACAAAGTTTAAAATTTTAGAGAAACAAGTATAAGAAACATTATTTTCAATTTAGTTTTCTATCCGAAACAAAAAGCCAATTCTGAGTTTTCTTATGGTCAGATAATAGTTCCATCAAACTTTCAAGATGGCGTAAACGCGCCGTTCGAAATTTAAATAGACATTGACGTTGACAGGACACACTATCACAACCTAATTTATCCTCATCATTCTATTAATTGAGATCTAAGGTAAAGGAGGTTTTTTTAAACACCATCACGTTCTCATTTCATCAATTTCTGATAAAATACGAAAACTGTGGAGTTTTTTTGATAAAATAGCGCCATAGCAATGTCCTGTAAAATTTATTATATTTATTTAAAGAATTGTGGAACGGCTGACACAGAGCCATATTATAAATAAATAATGCTGGACAATCCACATAGCATCATCAAGCCCCAAGCTAAGCAGAGCTTTTGTTGTGGGTATGACTGATTTACTTAATGAATACATAAATAGCTATTTTTTTTATTTTACCTAAAGAAAACAACCAGAACACCAATACAAATATCTGCAGATTGAACAAATATTTGTCCCAACACTGGAAACGAACCCGCAATCTTATTCACACACAGAGTCTTCTAAACATGAAAGAAGTTATCTCCAAAGATTAAATAACAGAATTATAAATTTTGCAACCGCTCTTGGCAATGAATATCGCAAAGGTACGCACTGGTCTCAATTTTGTTTTCCTCCAATTTTTCTCAGAAAAACCTCATACAACTAGGCACCACAAAGGAGCGACTTAATTCTGCCCTCTACTTGGAGCTTTGTCCCTCACAATGAAGCACGTTCATTAGTGCCTCGAGAGGCTGACACTTATTAAAATATGCCGTTTTGTCTACATTTTGGCTCGCGACCCGAATTTCTTTGACCTACAAAAGATAACGCAGTAGATATTAAACAGTAAGAGACTTTAACGTTACAGACATGACGTATGCAAAAAAATCTGTTGCGTCTTTAAACATTTTTTTTAAAAGCAAGGTATGTTCTCTTTATGCCTTGGAGCATGCTTTTGTCTTCTTCTTCATCATTAATTAAAAACTGCCCAACAAACTAAAACTAAAATTTGAAGACGGTTTTTGGTTTTTGTACAATAAATTAAATTATCCAATTTACATTAGAATCCGTTCAACCGCTAAATCGTGTAACATATAGATGTTACACGATTTAGCGGTTGCCTGTCTATACAGGTAGAGTAATTTTCACACCATTGTAATAAACCTAAATCTTATTTGATCCGATCAACCCTATCTCAAAACCCACAGAGTTTCAATTGCAGTAAACGCATTTACGTCACTAACACAAAGTTAGTACCTTCCCTACTGCAATAAATCTACTGTGCTTACATGGTTATTCGCGCGTGGTCTCGGAATCGGGTAAGTTAGTTATTTATGGTCGAAATTATTTCGAGATTTGAAACATTGTGTGAATCTCAGCTCGTTTTCGAGACTTGCTTCTTTGTTCCTTTATTTTAGGAATGACTTAAAATGAAAATGTAGCTGTTTTATGACATTTGTGGCGCAGTGGATGAAAGTTCTTCTGGGCTGCAGAAGTATGCGAGTTGGAAACCTACCAAGAATTTGAAAATAATTGTTTACAACCGCAGTTTCTATAGTTTAGTTCCTAGAGATAATGGGTCAGTTTTTTTAGATATTGTACGGATCCCTTTGCACGAGTCGACTCGATCTTGGCCGATTTTGTTTACTATATAAAAATAAGGTTTGCAATTGACAATACAATACAAATATTCAATATAACTCACAAAGGAAAAAAACAAATACAAAATTACATTTTTACACAGCTTACACAGAAAAAAATTGTATCGTGAATAAGACTGTAGTAGGATGAAGTTAAGCTAAGTAACTACACTCGAGAGCAATGAATCCGGGTCACTCAAAGAATCCAAAAAATCTCGGAAAGTAAGAATGCTAGGTTAATGCAATAAATTGTATTTAATAGACAATTTAATACTCCTTAAATGAAAGTGTTAAAACTTCTTAGTTATTGTAAAGTTATATCATAAAAAAATCAAATTTGAAAAGGGAACACTGTCGAAGATGGAACTACGAAATTACAGGATTTGTTTTTGCTTTTGTTTGTAATCTGTCATTTATGTTGGTACATAAACCAGGTTGATAGTGCTCAATATTCATTATTCAAGCTGAAATCATGTCGCTTACACTTGAAGAATGCACCAGAATACTTACATTGGTGGAAACCGGCCGGAGTCAGCGCGATACAGCCAGGACTGTCGGTGTGTCGCTGTCAACAGTACAAAGAGTTCTCCGACGTTACGAAGAAACTGGTTCTAACCTACGCAGACCAGGAACGGGCAGAACTAGGTGTACCACAGCACGAGAAGACCGATACTTGGTGAACACCATGCTTCGAAATCGCTTTCTCACAGGAACTGAACTCACAAATCAGTTTCGACGCCTCGGAGGAAGTAACCCAAGTGCATGGACAGTAAGACGTCGGCTTGCTGAATCTAACTTAAAACCCCTTAGACCTGCAAACGGCCCTAAACTGGAGCGTGGCCATCGTATTTCAAGACTAAGATATGCCCAGAACCACGTAAATTGGAGTATTGAAGATTGGTCGAAAGTTATGTTCTCCGACTAATCAAAATTTATGCTCTACAAGCACGATGGAAGACACAGAGTGTATAGAAGACCAGGGGAAAGATTCAAGCAAGCATGCATCGAAGAAAAAGTAGCCTACGGTGGTGGGTCTGTACTTGTGTGGGCCGGAATTTCCTCTGAAAGTCGCACAGAGCTGATGATCATAGAAAACGGCTCTTTAACTAGCGTAAGATATGTGGAAGAAATCCTCAACGAACACGTTGGTCCATTTATGGTCAATTTGGGTGAGGATGCTATATTTATGCATGACAATGCCCGACCTCATACAGGTAGGATTGTGAATGACTACCTTCAAGAGATGAACATGACTTGTATGGAGTGGCCAGCGCGCAGCCCGGATATCAACCCGATCGAGCATGCTTGGGACGAGCTAGGGAGATGCGTAAAACAACGAAACCCTCCCCCAATCACGCTTCCTGAGCTCAAAATTGCTCTCACAGAGGAATGGGAGAATATTCCCCAAAATCGTATAAGGAACTTGGTGTACAGCATGCCAAACCGCGTAAACGCAGTAATTAAAGCACGAGGAGGTAAAACGAAGTATAGAAATTCAAGAAAATCGTCATAAAGTTCAAAAATTTCATGTTTCCTATTTTTGTTTTAAGGACAGATCAGCAGTTTTTTTTCTTTATGTAACTTTGTGTAAATAAAATGTGTGGTGACTCATATTTTTTTAACTTTCATTTAAGGAATATTAAATTGTCTATTAAATACAATTTATTGCATTAACCTAGCATTCTTACTTTCCGAGATTTTTTGGATTCTTTGAGTGACCCGGATTCATTGCTCTCGAGTGTACTTGTAAAAGAAACAAATAGATATGCGTGGATTCTTTACGAATAACGTACGCTATCGAACCATTTATAAGATGATACGAAAACAGATGTATTTAGGACAACGGCGAAGCACAATTTGACCTTTGTTAAAAAACAACAAAAGAAAAATAATTACATATTTTATACAGCTTAAATGAGAACATCATTAATGCATTTGAGGTCACTTTAATACGAATTGTTATTTAAACTACTGGTCAGACCATGAGAAATAGAATCCAGTATTCCGATCACCAGTGTACTCAATGACAAGTTTGGTAAGATCTTTGTGAATTAAGTGCGCCCCAGGATCCCAAGGGTTTCCACCCCAATTTATTGTCATTATTAATTTATCATGAGTCTCGTTTGACTGAAATCTTACCTGCTTTTAATTGAAGATCTCGGGAATTATGTACCACGAATATCTAAAAGACACTTTTATCTTTTCGAAGAGACCTTGGTAAAAAGTTTCTGAAAAATCAGAAGGATACAGCAAATTACAAACGTACGAATGATAAAGATGGAGACAACCAGTGGAAATAACAACGACACAATTAAGGGTGCTAATGCACGTACATTTGCATTTCCTGGAGTGGAAGAGAGAAGTCAGATCGAGTCATAAAGTACCAGTGTGTAAAACTCTAGTACAACGCAGTCTACAAAGCACAACATCCGAACCTACTATATTCTACTTATATACAGTTCCTGGTCCCAAAGGGGTGCTTACATAAGTTAGCAAATAAACGGCATGAGATAAGATACCTCTACAGTGTCATGAGTTACCTGTTTGTTTGTTACACGTTACTTGGTTTAAAATACTTAGTTATGAGGGAAATAATAAAAATAATACTTTAGATTAACTAAAATTTTATATCATTCTAGAGGAATTAGGTAATTAAAACCATATAAAGCAAAACCCAAACATGAATCCCATTAGGGCACTATAATATTAATTAAAACTTGTTTAATCAAATTTTTGGATAAGCTTCATATATAATAATTTATAGCATATTTAAGAAAATAACTATAGCAAAATATGTATGCTGGACGATCCATAAAACATCATCTAGCCTCAAAACAAGCAGAGTTGAGTGAAAATGTCATTTAGCAAAGTTATTGTCCTGTGACGTGCAAAGCCAAGGGTGGGAGCTAGTAACGACTTGCATAAATGACACGTAGACCCTTATAAAAATAAAGAAATTCCGACATTATTTTTTCCAGGCATTTCACAGCAAAAGTTTACAAAAATACTTTGTTCTTGGGCAGTTTTTTCCCTTCCTCTCAAAATACACTCACAATTGTAAGGTACGGAAAGTCCCAAAATATTTTCACAAAAAGTCACTTCAACTTTGGAAAAATACGTAGTACATTTCAATTTAGAAGGAGGAGAGCGGGAAATGTTCTCAGAATCAATACACCAAAAATAATACAACACATTTTCTACTACAAATTCTCGGCAATGGTAATTCATCAAGTATTTGATGTAAGTTTCTTTAATAGGTATTTTGTTTTCCTGTTCGGTTAATTAGAAAAAGCTTCTAGAATTTTCTCATATTTAGGTATATCATTTTATAATTTATTAAGTTAAATACGAAGGTTTGTGTAAGTAGATAATTAAAGCCGAAATCAATGAAAATAACGCTAATATTTTGCTTAAGTTTTTCCGGATGCTTATGTAAAAATATTGTTGCCATAAACCGTATTCCAATAGATTGTTTTTAATAACTTCTTCAGTGTCAAGGGGTTCATTCGAGATTATTAAATGACTCAGAGACAACGTGTTTTTATTGTATTTATAAATCGTATATTTAATAAAACTATACAAATAAAAATACCAACTTTTATTTCAAATAGTTAGTAGAATTTTTGTGCCTCTAATTGGAACAATTTAACACCTTTCTAACAACCTCATACCATCGGAAAATTGGTGACATTCCTTTACAAAAACTCTAAATCGGGCTTCAAAACCTTGAATGAAAATAACTATGATAGTTATTTTCATCAACGAGGCATTCAATAGTTTTTTAATTACTTTATTAACAACGAAAATTACAAGCAAAGGAATAGAAAAATTACAACTAGTATTTACAATTGAAACCATTGAGCTAACTGCAGACGGTTGCAAACAGTCTAAAAGGTAGCTCAATTGATCCATGTCAATACCAGTCTGTGCGTCCCCAAGACACTGGCTGCATTACCACGCTGTATGGCAATGCTGATGCGCTGAGCCAGATATTTTCAATAGTTATTTTCTATATCTAAAAGTAGCAATAAAGAATCTAATCATAAGTAATCATTAGGACCTATTTATTTCTAGAGAAAAAAAAATAGTTTAATTTAAAAATCAATTTCGATTTGATCATTAAATAACGTTATTTTATAGCTGTATGTTTTAAAAAATTTGTTGATTCCAGAAATGTTTTCATCTAACTCTGAAAATTTAATTGATTATTCGCAAGTCGTCCAACTAGGCCCTGTCTCCTCTTTACACTTACCTTACCTTAAACACAACATGGCCGGGTGGGGAGCATGAATTATATTTACTTAGGTGTCGAGGCACCGCCTGCTGGCTCTTGGGGTGTATTCATATTAAAGCGCAAAGCTGAAGTAGGGATAACTTAATAGGTAAGTACCTTTAAGGTTAGGTTTAGGTACCTATAAGAATACAGTAGGTATACTCAAATACCAAGTTTTAATTTGTGAATTTACTATTTTAGTATTTTTGAGAATTTTCTATAGGTGCTAAATTACGGAGCAAGAAAGTTAGAAACTAAAAATAGCAATAACAAATAGTGCTAACTTGAAAGATTGAGCTAACTGCAGACTGTTGCAATTAATCTAGACATGGTATCAGTTAGAAGCTGTCTGTTTTGCTCTATTGTATGTCAATGCTGATGCGCTGCGTCAGATACTCACCAGCTCTCAAATCGGGATCGACCAAACGCTCAGATAATTTTTTTAATCCTCTCAGCATCGGGTAACGTTGGACCTGGGATTGGTCTAGCATCTATTTATATTACCATATATTTTAGTTTTGAACTTACGTTCTCTATAAGAATCTATATACTTATAATAAAACTGTAACAGGTCAAATTCTGTACATTGAAGATATTTTGAAAATTTTTTTTGGAGGGCTCTCTATTATCTATACTCAAGCCAAAACTGTAATTTTTTTCATTCATGTCTGTCTGTCTGTCTGTCTGTCTGTCTGTCTGTCTGTCTGTATCGTAAACGCGCATCACGCCGAAACTACTTGATGGGTTGAAATGAAACTCGGCATGATTATAGGTCATAATACGAGGAAGGACATAGGATACTTTTTATCCCGGAATTCAGTAAGGTTCCCCTGGGAGAGAGGGTGAAAGAAAAATTCTTTAACCACGCATGACGCCGAAACTGCTGAATGAGTTGGAATGAAACTCGGGACGATTTGAGTTCATACTACAAAGAAGGACATGGGATACTTTTTATCCCGGAATTCGGTAAGGTTCCCCTGAGAGAGAGGGTGAAAGAAAAATTCTTTAACCACGCATGACGCCGAAACTGCTGAATGAGTTGGAATGAAACTCGGGACGATTTGAGTTCATACTACAAGAAAGGACATGGGATACTTTTTATCCCGGAATTCGGTAAGGTTCTCCTGGGAGAGAGGGTGAAAGAAAAATTCTTTAACCACGCATGACGCCGAAACTGCTGAATGAGTTGGAATGAAACTCGGGACGATTTGAGTTCATACTACAAGGAAGGACATGGGATACTTTTTATCCCGGAATTCGGTAAGGTTCCCCTGGGAAAGAGGGTGAAAGAAAAATTCTTTAACCACGCTGCACGACGGAAGTAAATGAATTCGAATGGAACTCGGGACGATTGGACATCGGATACATTTTATCCCGGAATTCGGTAAGGTTCCCCTGGGAGAGAGGGTGAAAGAAAAATTCTTTAACCACGCATCACGACGGAAGTGAATGAATTCGAATGGAACTCGGGACGATTGGACAAGGGAAACATTTTATCCCGGAATTCAGTTTGGTTCCCCTGGGCTATACGGGTTTTCAAAATTTTTGAAAACCCGTATAGCCCAGGGGAACCAAACTGAATTGATCTGATTAACGCGAATGTTTGTAAGTATGAATGGATAGATGGATGGATAGATTGATAGATAGATGGATGTTTGTTACTCATTCACGCAAAAACTGCTGAACGGATCTGGATTAAATTTAGCACAGAGATAGATTATAAGCTGGAATAACACATAGGCTTTATTTATCCCGAAAATCCCACGGGAAAGGGAATTACGCAAGTAAAATCGCGAGTACTCGAAATACTAATCATGCGCAGACGAAGTCGCGGGCACCAGCTAGTACAAAATAAAATGAAAGCGAGTGCTTGAAACAACGAATATGAAAGACAGATAAAGTGTTAACACACAAACCAACAAACAAAATACAAAAGGCTTTAGATAAACCATAGTTTTTTTTCAAAATGTCATAATGACGCGATTGTTTTTAAAAATATAATTGACCTGACCTGTAACAGCCTGTCCAGATAGGGCGCTTTACGCGCGTAAAGCGCTGGACTCTCGACTCGCGCGTGCTACGCGCGAGTCGAAATACTCGGGCGAACAGTGGAGCGCGCGTAAAACGCCGCATCTGGACGCAATATAAATTGAAACGCGCGAGGGCACTCGCGCGTAAAGCGCGCGTAAAGCGCCCTATCTGGACAGGCTGTAAGGTGCATTGCAGAACAAGCAAATCGTAATTGAGGTAAAAAGTTATAAAAAATTTAAGTCTAGAAAATGCGTGGTAATAATTTATTTCCGTAGCACCCACTCGAAAAGTGCTACGAATGCCTACGATTTTTGTAGAGGTTCTACGAAAGGGTCTGTGTTTCTATAATTAATTTAGTTTACTATTAATTGTGTACATTTAAAGTCTTTGTTGATTCAATAAAAACTGGTTATATTAATGGGAAAAAAATGTCTGTTCAGCAATCGTCGTATGTTTGCTGATGAGAAAGAATGAAAAAGATTTTTTATGCTTAATCCGTATAATTTTGTGTTGTTTTTCTTAAAACATTACAAAGATAATACCTAGAATCCAGAAAATTGCAAATATCCTAATTTGGAGTTTTACAAACACAACCTACAACAACAACAAACAAAACACCCTTGTTCGCTAAAACATAGAGTAGCTATTCTTAATATACGTGTAGGCTTAGTACTTTATAAGCACAAAAGTTTGCGACCACGTAATTTCACGTCGTGAATTTTTCAGCTGATTTAAGTAACTTAGTCCAAAATGTTTTCTGCTGTGTTGTATACAGAGAATAAATTGCTCACACTTAGTCTTCATCCAGTTCTTAATATGGGTTGTGTTTAGTTGTTTTCGAATAAAGTTTTCGTTCATGCATTTTGCGTCTTGCGCGCTACAAGGCTACTGGACAGAGATAAACTTATATTGAACACTTTTGCGCGATTGAGCGATTTCTATTATTGTTTTCGAATTAGTTCTGAGAGATTTAACTTATATAGAATAGAATAGAATATATTATATATATTATATATATATATTATATATCTTTATGGATTACTAGCATCTAACCGCGGCTTCACACGCGTTATTTTTATGGAAATGTTTCAAGGCTATTTGTATCCTATTGGAACTGTTTTATGAAATGGAAATCAAAGCTGTTATTCCACGGTTAGAACTACGTCTATTCAAAATTTCAGTCCTATCTGTTCAGTACTTCTTGCGTGAAAGAGGAACAAACATCCTTGCATTTATACATCCATATAAACTTTCACTTTTATAATATTAGGCAGGATAATTAGTCCTTATATTTTTTGTTTAGTCATTTAAGCTATCTACAAAGCTCTCAAATATTTTTTCTCATTTTATTTGATACACTTTTACTAAGTATACCTAACCAACGTTCCCTAGGTGGATAAAATGGTGGCGCCTCAACTATGAAAAATTTTATGGCTGCGAGCATAAAGTTCAGTGGAGAAACATGAAAGTATATTTATCACGAGATTGTTCGCTTGATCCTAAAAACAGAATTTACTTTTATGGTTCAATGTTCAAGGTTAATTTCGGGTTCAGTATTCAAGGAAAACCTGGCGTTAGGTAAACAATTTGTTCACGCAAAATGGCATCCTTTATATGGCTCTGTTTTATGGTGCGTTTCAACATTATAGAGTTCTTAACTTATTGCGCATAGCCCTAGTGGGTTCGCTATTCATTAATCAACAAATTCACTAGAAAATATTTCTAAAAACCTAGTATCTGCCTGTGGCTTCGCACGCATTGGTTCTATCGAAACAAAAGGGAATTTCTATCCCCAGAAGTGATTTATGGGATGAAAAGTAGGCTATGTTTTATTCCAGGGCTAGAACTGCGTCTTTTCAAACTTTCAGCGCAATCTGTTCGGATTTTTTTTAAATAGTAACAAACCAAGCGCAATCCGTTCGGATTTTTTGCGTGAAAGAGAACAATCCATACAAACATTCGCGTTTACAACATATGTAAGGATATCGAGCTCCATGAAAGATCTTAAAATATTAGGTTTTCCATAATACACTAAAAAAATTCCTCATTGCTAAGTTACTACTCCGTTGACGAATTTTTAATGATAAATGTAATAAATAACTATTTGGCTGCCTGTGTAAAAATTATGAAATACCCTGTTATTATTACAAGTGGTTTGATGCTTGTAATTAACATTGCTTTTATTTTCTGACTATATACTGTTTATTTTCTGACTACCTTATATAGGTAGTCTGAATATAACAATTTACATCATTGCTTCGCCCTTAGGGTGACAAAACTAAATCGAGCTGTGCTGCGCTGTACTGCGCCTAATATTGACGCAGCACAGCACAGCGCAGCACAGCATGGTTTGTTTGTATCCTCATTAAAATATTAGACGAGCGAGTTGACCAAACACAGCACAGCGCAGTACAGCTCGATTAAGATTTGTCACCCTTACAGGGCCATTCCATAACTATGATATGATTATTCTGAAACATTGACAACCACATTGTTCACATCACTAAGCTCAAAATCACAATCCAATCAGGAATTTGATACGCAAAATCAGATTCATGAATGATTGAATGACATACATTACCTATTCATAGATAGATATTACTTATGTGTATGTCGCAGTTGGATTGTATAATCCGCCGTATTACATTACGGCTAGTTATTATAAAAAACAGGGTCGCGGTCGTTTTGAAATGCGGCGGTTCAACGATAAGCCGGATTGTCATTACGAAACGTTCTTCAATAAGGCGTCTTACGTTTAGCCGCATCGTACCACTCCTTAAATAGTAAGGTGACCATACTAACAAAATACCATGTATATTGTATGTAATAACATGTATACTACGACAGTGCTTATTTGGTAAATAGTTTATTTATATATTGTCTAGGGCGGGATCGACAAAAAAAACATCTTTCTTCATTAATTGCGTAAATTAATAAAGTTGGGGTACTAAATTTCCATATAGGTACCAGAAGTTTTGTAGTACAGTATACACAATAAAGACTTAATAACGTTTGATTAAGCTAGTTTTATTGCATACTAGCGACCCGCCCCGGCTTCGCACATTTTTATTATACGTATAAAACACCCTTTTGAATCACTCTATCTATTAAAAAAAACCGCATCTAAAGCCGTTGCGTAGTTTTAAAGATTTAAGCATACAAAGGGACGTAGGGATATAGGGACAGAGAAAGCGACTTTGTTTTATACTATGTAGTGATAGTGAAGTTTAAAATTAGACTTTAAAGTCATTAGTAACTGGATATGTAGATATGAGTTCTCCAATATTTCATAGTTGCACTAATAGTAATACGACTAATACGAGTGAGTTTTATTGGCAGATGTTGGAATTAATAGAACGCAAAACTCCTTGATGTTTTATGATAGCAATCGCTCCCTAAGATGCGTATGAAAACCTCCCCTTTCCGTACGCCTTACAAAGCATTGTGCTATTACGTCATTGACTATTGAAAATTTCATTTTAAGAATCTAGTCATAATTATATCCTGATTCATCCATTTTTTCTGTTTTATTGGCAGACTAGCGATCCGCCCCGGCTTCGCACGGTTTCATTATACGTATAAACCTTCCTCTTGAATTACTCTATCTTTTCAAAAAAACCGCATCAAAATCCGTTGCGTTGTTTTAAAGATTTTAAGCATTCAAAGGGATATAGGGACATAGGCACAGAAAAAGCGACTTTGTTTTATACTATGTACTGATGTACCAAACTCACGAATATAGATTGAAAATAGTCTTATAAATAAAACTTCTCCAAGTGTATTGTTGCTAAGCTTAAAAAAATAACCGTTATTTTTCTTCTTTGATAAAATATAGCCTACATTTTACCATGATCCTCGTTGTCTCGTTTTTAATACGTCTTTAAAAGCTTGCGAGATAAAATGGTTGCCAAATAGGAAGTACCTAGCTAATTAAAATGTCCAGTTACTTTTGTGTGAAAAGGTAACATCTTAACAAATAGACGAACAGACTATTTTAGAATGTAGTTTTAATTTAAAAATGCAAAGCGACAGCGGAATGCTCACATGGGGATTCCCCACGTATCAATGAAATTCAAAACTATTCCTAGCTGGCGACCGTAAATTACTTCGGTACATTTCATGCCAATGGATTATTTCACGTCTCTCATTACAAGCTTACTGAGCCCGAATCGTAATGAATAAATCGCTTCGCCATTTAAATAGTATCGTGTCAAATTGACAGTGTTAAACACTTTTTGGTATTCTACTAGCACAAACTTTTTGAGGTTCATTCATAGCTGTGACAATTACTTTTATAACTACCAATTTAACATTCTAATTAAGCAAGTCTCTTCAAGCGCAAAAAATTGTAGAAATCCAAATGCAAAAAAGTTATTTTAACCAACTTGACTATTGGCACTATTGAGACCTTTGTTTTGAAATTATTGGAATTCGGGCCCTTTCGGGCGACAGGAGTGTCATTGGCACTGAATTTAATGTTATGAAATAGGTCCATTTATATCGTTATTATTCATAACAAATTATAATATTAACAAAATACGAGTAAGGACGTTGATAAACAAACCTACCGGCCTAGAATCTATACTTATAATAAAACTGTAACAGGTCCAATTCTGTACATTGAAGATATTTTGAAAATTTTTTTTGGAGGGCACTTTATTATCGATACTCAAGCCAAAACTGTAATTTTTTTCATTCATGTCTGTCTGTCTGTCTGTCTGTCTGTCTGTATCGTAAACGCGCATCACGCCGAAACTACTTGATGGATTTAAATGAAACTCGGCATGATTATAGGTCATATTACGAGGAAGGACATAGGATACTTTTTATCCCGGAATTCAATAAGGTTCTCTTGGGAGAGGGTATGAAAGTAAAATTCCTTTACCGCGCATCTCGCCGAAACTGCTGAATGAGTTGGAATGAAACTCGGGACGATTTGAGTTCATACTACAAGGAAGGACATGGGATACTTTTTATCCCGGAATTCGGTAAGGTTCCCCTGGGAGAGAGGGTGAAAGAACAATTCTTTAACCATGCATCACGACAGAAGTGAATGAATTCGAATGGAACTCGGGACGATTGGACATGGGATACATTTTATCCCGGAATTCATGAACGACGCTTTACGCGTCGTTCAGATGGTGTGAGAAATTTTTGAAAACCCGTATAGCCCAGGGGAACCAAACTGAATTGAACTGATAAACGCGAAAGTTTGTAAGTATGAATGGATAGATGGATGGATAGATTGATAGATGGATGGATGTTTGTTACTCTTTCACGCAAAAACTGCTGAACGGATCTTGATGAAATTTGGCACAGAGATAGATTATAAGCTGGAAAAAAACATAGGCTTTATTATATCCCGAAAATCCCACAAGAAAGGGAATTACGCAAGTAAAATAGCGAGTACTCGAAATACTAATCATGCGCAGACGAAGTCGCGGGTACCAGCTAGTAAACAATAAAGTTAAAAAACACGCAACGATTGTAAGACTGATAAAAATATCAAGCGGCCTATTTTGTATTTAAATTGACATCTTTATTATAACACAAAGAAACTAAAACGAATTAGTTTTTGTATGGGGTTGCGACACGCGATAGATTTTAGGGTTCGGTTGGCAAATGGTTAAAACATATTTTTTATTTTTACACCATAACCCCTACGGGATGTGCAATATGTTTCTAAAATTTGTACGAAAAAAAAACACTGGTTCGCGGGCGAAGCCGCGGGGTGCATCTAGTATGTAATAAATGGAATTCAAATTATTTTCTCCAAAATAATGCCACCCCATATCATCACACACCCTTGAGGATGGAACAATAGTGCTATCAACGAAAGTCGAAGCACAAGGCTGATTGGGGTCGCCTCATAAAGGGACAAAGGACCGACCTGTCAAGAAGGTGTGTTTTGATTATGATAGGCCTTCTTACACGGCGACGGTGTACGTTTAACCTCAAAAAGCTGTTGGAAGATTTTGCCCCAATTCGTGAAATAGCAATTAATATTCTAGGTTTCTTCGTCGTTTTTTTACTTCAGTTCACAATTTAGAAAGACATAAATCAATAATATAACATCTTTTGTAGATTTTGTTATATTAGTTTTTTTTTTCATTAATTTATATTTTTCTATTTTATTCTTGAACTTTAAACATTCCGTGAAAAAAGAATATTAATTTTAATTTATAGTTTTAGTATGTATTTAAAGAGAAGTTTTTTTTTTCAATAGGTAGATATTAAATTATGTAAGTAAACATTGAAAAAAAATAAGTATCAATTTAATATTTTTTGCGCGCCTCCCTTTAATCTTATTAGCCGGCTTAATCTTATTAAAAAGCATTGCATGTATTATTTTCTTTCTTTGTGTGGTAGGTTTAAGTAAATATAATGAAGAGTTTGCTATTCTATTCTATTTTTGCCTTTAGGTACAGCTAACGTTTAAGTCGAGCGATTTCCGCAAACGTTTGCGAAACTCTATGAATAGTATTATTTGTGCATAATTGTAAAGCATAGAAGGATACTTGAACATTTGGGACACTTAGCATGGATGTCTACCAACGTTTATCCGGTTTTTTTCGGTGATTTTCTTTAATCTATTTCTTTGAGCCTTACTAGTAGGTGTCCATACACTATCGTCTATTTCACATAGGAACGGTTCCCTGAAGGGTCACTTTTTCCTTGTTTCTCGCTTATTCAATAATTTATGAGCATGAGATTTTCTTCTTAATCAATGTTTTTGCGTAAAATGAAGCAAACGTGTACTTTTCCGGTTCCTATGTGAAATGGACTATACTAAGGATTAGACTTAGACTACTTGTAAAATCTGTTTCAAGTGACTTAAATTTTGATTAATAAAGCGAACATTCTTAAACACACCTCTCCTCGCTCGTGTAACGCAGGAGATAATATTTGCGGTATAATTTTAACAATGAAGCAATCTTAGACTTACTCAACTAATGTAAACAAAATAATAAAATAAATAATTTGAACTTTCAAACAATACAATTTGACCTAATTTATTTAAAACATGGATTCTATCCCTTATAACATAGCTCCAGAGTTGGCACAGCGCCATCTCTCGTCTATTCCGGGCATCGACCTTATTCCAATCAGTCAGTCAGAACAATACGTTTTTGTGTAAACACACATTTAATGTTACTTCTGAATAGACGTTTCATTCCGGAAAGTTTGGACATTTCTGTCTTTGAATGTAACGATTCCAACCCAGAGTCTCCTGATTTCCGTGAATCTAAAATCTGTCTACACGATTTTTAGGGTTTTTTATTGCTCAAGGCAGCGTCCTACGCAATGATAGGCCTATTGTGATCGCCACATTATGTGTTCACCCTTGAAGACTCGGTGTTCATAATTCGCCACACCCTTGCAGCTAGGCACTATTGGACTTTCTTCGGGGTTATGTCTCTTTGCTCTTCTGGACTTAGTAGATGTTTGCCCAGATAAATCCTTCGTTTTTGCATTAGTGCTCCACACATACTAAGTTGATGGAAAGGCGTTTCCATCTCTTTGAAAAATCTGCATGATTGTGAGTCGCTTAGCCCTAATTTAAACATGTGCTTGTTAATGCTAGGGTTATTGTTGATGGGAACTTTTCCATGCTGCATTTCTAAAACGATTTTGGACCACACCCAAATAAGGGGGGCTTTGCTGTTTACTGCCGCGGTGGGAAGTCGTTTTGATGATCAAAATTACGGTGTTAAAACACAGAAGAAATCTCCTATCTTTCCCCTGGTAGATTTCTTAAATAGACTCTTCTGAAATTTGAGGATTGTTGTAGGAGGTTTATTTTTACGCCATGCTTATTATTATAAATATCTACGAGTATTTATCGCGTTTATTTTTCTATTTTTCCCGTTGTTTCAACAGGCATAATATTTAATGTACCTAATGTTCTGATCGCGTAAGTTTAAAAAGCCATGCCTATTATTCTAATATTCAATATTGATACAAACATTCATTGTTTGTACTATGTTGCTAAGTTTTCATTGAGCTCAAATTTAAGGACTCAGGGCGCAGCTAGTCTAACCTAAAGGGGTAGCCTTTATTTATTATCTCTCGTTTGTTACTCTTTCACACAAAAACTACTGAACGGATCAGTCTTAAATTTAATATACGATTTGAATAAACGTAGTTCTAGCCCTGGAATAACACATAGGACACTTTTCATTCCGTAAATCAGTTCCAATGGTATAGAAATAGCCTTGAAACTTTTCATCGCAACAACGCGTGCGAACCGCGGGTAGATGCTAGTTTTACAAAACAACAATACCTTCAATCAAACCTAAATAGTGAAGCTTGTATAAAATAGGCAAGACATACTACACAATCCCGACGACACAAAGAGCAATACCTCTACAAAGATACAATAGAATTCAGAGCTTGTACGGAAAGTCGGAAACTATTAGCGTTAGGAAATTAGTTTGTGTGAATAGAGCTTTATTGGTTTTGTTAGAGACATGATTTAGGGAGGTAATTTCATTTGTTTTCAAAGTAAATGAGTAATGGTTTGGACGATGTCGCATACATTATCGATTTGGAAATGGATTGGCATGGAGGCCACAAATGAGGGTGATAACTGGACCGTATCTGTCCAAAGCAGAAGGCAATGGGAGAGTTTAAAGGAAGCCACGGTAGGGCTGGTCCACCAGTTCAAAGTCGCTCAGCGAGATATGGAAATAGCTATGTGAGGAGTTTCACTGAAGGATAGGATTCGTAATGAACACATCCGACAGGGGACAAAAGTTATCGACATAACTCATAGAATTAGCAAAATAAAGTGGCAGTGGGCCAGTCATATCTCGCAAAAAACTGACAACCATTGGGGTAAACGTGTTCTTAAGTGGAGACCGCGACTAAGCAAATGTGGTGTAGGACTTCAGTCAGGTGGGATGATGATCTTCGAAAGACTGCTGGCAGATGCTGATAAATGCGGCTAGCTGAAGACAGAGCGCTATGGCACTCTTTAGGGGAGGCCTATGTACTGCAGTTGACTAATATAGGCTGATGATGATGATGATGAAAGGAAGCCTACTCCAGTCCAAAGGCCATCAAAATTGATTACCGCTTTAAAAAGAAATTTCGTACCGGATAAGAACCTTCAAAAATCCGCTGCAATACCCCAACCAAACACACCTTAATTCAAACTTGACCTATTTCATCATGCCCTTGACAGAACCCGTGTTATTTGGAAGGGTACATTGGGAGGTTATTTCTACCACATTCTACCACATTCGCGCCATATTTCTAAGTTATGGCGCGCGTGGGACCGGCGCGATTACTACTTTATTTGATTACGAGCTCGGCTTTGGAAGTCCCAAAGTGAGTAGAATTTTTTACGAGAATAACATGAAATGCACACCATTCCCTTTGTAACCTAGGTTTTGGTGCTTTAATTGTCATCTATGTTTCGTCATAAGCTTGTTTTTTTTTCATTTAGTCTAATAATATGTCATTTTTTTTTATCCTGTGGCAATATGTAAGTGCATACTTACCGATCCTGATTAATTTTATAAGACGAAAGTTTCACGTATGTTTCTTTCACATAAATATACTCGGGCAGAGAACGGATCATGCTGAAGTTTTGTTTAGATGTATAGTTAGACGTAGACATACCCTAGAAGAAAACATTGTTAGACTACTTTATCTAATTTATAAGGCACCACATGAAAATCTACAGCTTTCATATTTTAATATGAAAGCTAGAAAAAAAAGGAGACCATTATCATGACAATCGTTTCCTGAATCATCACAATCACTTTGTGTAAAAACTTTTAAAGTTACCATAAAGTGTAACACATAAAAAAATTAATTGAGAACCTCCTTTTTTGAATTAGGATAAAAAGGCTTAGATCTATTCCGGTCCAATAGTCAATAATCGCAACCGACATCTAACTCCCTGTAAAGTATTCTGGACGGGTGGCGTGAATCAATTTCCTGCTGTCAAGTGTCAATTTACCCAACTTGCGGAGTCTTCGCCTACATAATAATAGTTCTTGGAGTAAGCCGCCGCGTCGGTTGCTGAATACTAGCTATTTTCCACGGATTTGACATTAGTGTAGATCATTACAGGTCACTGCTAATTGAACCAACACCATTTTAAGACCGGAGCCATCGACAGCGCTCTATGTAAGTAGTGGTTGCTTACGTGAAGAAAAGACAGTGGAACACATTGAAGTACACTGCACGGCCTCAGAAGAGACCAGACAAAAGACGGGACTGAAGAGCCTCATCGAGGCACCAACCCCGTCCTAACAGAAAAGCTGAAACTTAGCTGTCAATCACCAAAAGTCCTGCTCCGGTTCTTCAAAGAGCTGGGCTGGTTAGGGCCTGGTTAGTGCGGGGGATAATGCACAGTACACTCCCATGCGAGATGTCAGTGCAGATCACAATTCCCCCACTTAGAATTAGAATAAGAGGCGACACAGGCAGGTCTATGCCCAGCTGTGGACGTATACAGGCTAATGGTGATGATGTGAAGTATTGAAGAAAAACAAAGCCACCTTCAGTTTCCTTAGAATATTTATATCGTTACAAGAATAAAGAAATTACTACAAGCTATTACTCCCACAGTTTAATCCCAACTTTGAATCACAAAGAGTTGAATTCAAAGAAGCTTTTACGCACATTCTTACATCCATCGTTTTTTCCTTACAATAGGGTATACCAAAGCAAAGCTAAGTAAAAAGTTTGCGATTTTGTAAGAAAGATGAATATTTTCTCTTCATTATGAGTCTTGGTTATTTTATTATGGTAGGCGGAATTCGTTTCTCCCTTTTGTATTTGTAAGGCCATAAATGTTTACTTATTGGGTAGGTTATGTAGGTACAGTTCACGATAAAACTTGATGATTTGAATGAATTTTCTGTATCATTCGAGTGATTTGTGGCCGAGGTAAATAGAAATAAAAATAATGAAGTTACCTGATATAATCTTCCCAACCTTTACAATAATTTGGCTTCAATTTTTCGCTAATTTTGTCTCCAAGAATAAAATCAGCTAGGTAGCTAAATTCAAAGGTGTATTATTAAAGTTCCACTTAATAACATTGGTTCAAAAACCTCTCAAAACAATTCCCCGAAGCGGCCCTTTAAACCCTTATTCAAATACAACAACTGACTCGGTACAACTAAGGTATTAATTTAGTAACTTTTAACTTAATCTCATTCGGAACTCACAAATTGTTCATCGGATCCGCTGGTAGTTATAGTTTGAAAACCCTCGCCAGTTTACCGTATAAGTCCCTTGGCTACCCTATCCTGACTATAGATATGGACCCATCGTGTTAGGGTTGTCAAAGGAAACAAAATGTAGAAAAAACTTTTCGTATGAAAAGTTACGGCAAAGGAAAACTTCAAGAGTATTAGAACTCTTTTGTTACTTCTTTTGGCAAATTCGGTATCATATTTATAGTACAAGTTGTGTCCCGCGGATTCACCAGCGTGAAATTTGTTAAAATTAGCCCATGATTTTTCATGAATTTTTCATCTATGATAATATTCCTGTGCATACAACTATTTGTTCTCCGAATAAACCAAATAAAAATGAAATATACAAATATATTATAGTTCTAAGAACTGGAATCCTAATAAGTGGACTTTGATCTACTATCGAATGTTACATAGTCTAGGCTCTCTGGATCTACATCATCATCAACCTTGTTGATCCCCTTACCTAAGCCTGATTTTAAGCCGCTCTTTACCTCAGTCCTGCTAATCTAGGTGGAACCTAAATTTTTGTATATCAAAGACAAACCGCAACGGTAGATCTGTTATACCTATGTAACAATACATTACATAATGGGTACTAGATGACTGATATACGTAAAACAAAATTACGTATATTAGTCAACAAAAGCTCTGCTTAGCTAGATGATGCTGCGTGGATAGTCTAGTATTATTATTATTATTACTTCGAACTTCTTTCAGTCAACATTCAAGATGATTTTATATAATTTCACTCCAGGCTACCAACCCTATCTACCCAACTGCCCCTATGTGCTCTAGGGATCGCAAATCGGAAGGGATTGTACTTAAAATTAGAGTAGATTGTAACTTACTAACAAAAGGTAGAATCACTTATCAAAATAATGTCATGCATGGGAAAATTTGCGCAAACAAAATACATTATTTGCTTACAAATTAAAGTTTGTTGGACAAATACATTTTATACACATATAGATCATTGATTTTAATATTGAAGATAGTCTTTGAAGGAAATTTAAGTTTGGGACTTCTCATATCTTCAATTAAACATTACCTAGATACACAAAGTTTACATATAGGTAATTAACAATGAAAGAACTGGAATAGGGAGTTAAAAATATAGATAAAAAAGGAAAAAGTATTAAAGACCAAAAATTATTGTAGTGCACATACTATTGTAGAATACATCAAAAATGTTTGAAGTACCTTCTTTACTAGGAAATATTGCCGCCTATTCGATTTATGCTTACAAATAATTACAATGGTCTAATTTTTTTATGTAATCTCAGTCTTGAGTCCAGTAGTGTAGGTACCTACAAAAACATTCAAATTAGACCGGTGCGATAGTGCGTCGCAGCGCTTTGCAGAGTTTCTCGAAAGAGAGATATTTCGCTCTTCCAGTGACAAAATTCTTTCACTACGGACCAGATGACTTTTAACAGATTTGGGCCAAATCCTGGATTTCCATGCAGATGTGCGTTCTCTAGCTCTTTTGTTTTGTACCTTAGTTGGAAACCATCTCTGTGGTCACAAAAGTCAATAGAAATTATGTGCGTATTTTATTGTTGTGCAATAGAGTTGAATAGCGTCAATATAATGCTTTTAGCGTAGTCTATAGCGCGTCAAAACAACTGAATTGATCGGACTGACATTTTGAGTAATAACTTAAGAGCCTCAATTAACATCTCAAGAGACTCTTGCTTGGAAGTTGGATCAAGAGCCAGATCCAAAAAGCGGTTCTCCTGAACTCGGCGCGTATCGTCAGGAAGTTCCTCTATCTGCAACCCTAGTCAGTAGTCACCGGCTGCTTGAGCCTAGCTTCGCCAGTGATTTATTTTTTGATATATTTTTTACCGTGGATTAATTTTATAATATATTTGTATTTCAATAGTAAAAAAAAAAGAGATTAAAATAAGGTGACAAAATAATAAAGTTTATTTGATTTATTCGCTGATTCTTATTTTAATACAAAATAAACTAGGTAGGTATCTAAGCTTTACCTGTTTTATGAAGACTGGTGCCTGATGTAGTTTCAGAGAACCTGTGTTAGGTCACTAGGAATAGCCGTAGTTCTAGACCTGGAATAAAAATAGACAATAAAATACTATTCAACAAATTTCAGGCGCTGTGCGCAGGAGTAGTAGGAGTAGTACGCGTAGGAGTAAGGACTAGTAAGTCTTTACTCCTAACCTAATATCACTATCACCACATAGTATAAAATAAAATCACTTTCTCTGTTCCTACTATGTCTCTTTGTATGCTTAAATCTTTAAAAATTTGCAACGGATTTTGATGCGGTTTTTTTAAATAGATAGTCATTCAAGAGAAAGGTTGATACGTATCATAAAACCGTGCAAAGCCGGGGCGGGTCGCTAGTTACACATAATGCGAAAGCTTTTTTGGATGTATAGATGTATGAATGTATGGACATTGTTCCTCTTTCATGCAAAAAGTACTGAACGAATCGGGCTGAAATTTGGAATATACATGGTTCTAGTCCTGGAATAACACATAGGCTATTTCTCATCCCATAAATCAGTTCCCACGGGATAGAAAAAGCCTAGAAACGTTTCCATAGAAATAAAGAGTGTTAAGCCGCGGGTAGATGTTAGAAAACTATAAGGCTGAGGCCAAACGAGCGTAATTTTGTCAGCCGTGAGTCGCAGAATTTCGTTCGCAGAAATTCTGTTGAGATGCCAGACGAGCGCATTTTATTCAGTTACTATCGAGTAAAAATACGTGTCGACTCTCACGCAAAATGTACCTGACTGACGCTTTGCCAGCCCGCGACGGCCCCCTCGCCCCCCGCAATCTCAATTCGTTCCGAATAATGCGTGTGAGTAGAGAGAGAGAGAGAACGAAATTCTGCGACTCACAACTCGCAAAATTACGCTCGTTTGACCTCAGCCTAAAATAATGATATTGATGGACGCGACTATCGCCGTCGATTCACCCGCCCATAGAGGTGATCCTTTAAAAGCGTGACCGAACTAGGTCGTTTCCTGCTATATTTTGTCGCGCTAAGGTTGACTCATGAAGATTGATACGTTATTCCGTTTTATGTGAATTATCGTCATAAATACGTTTCGAAGTAAGTTCGTAACTTTAGCACAACGTAGTTTTGGGTCATATTATACCTAAGTCATGAAAAAAGAGATGTTTGTATAATATTCACAAAAATATATTATACTTCAGGCTAATCTTTTTATTACTGGCTAGAGAATCTGCCCACGGCTTTGCACGCGTTGTTGCCATAGCTTTCGGGTCACGCGTCGTCGCATCGACCAGATGCTCAGATTGTTTTTAACCCGAAGAGCCTCGGTACCCCACGAACCTAGTGTCTCTAGGGACTAGGGTCTTGACTCCAAGGGGAGCAAATGCGTTCGGAAGGCGCTTAGCATGTGAAGGCAGCAAATATCACTAATCAAGATCCAGCTTAACATAATCAATTAACATTTCATAATAATTCTTCTAAACCTTCTTGAAATCTTTCATCTTGCTGTAAGCCTGAAAGCTAAATGACTTAGGCCCGAGCTTATCAACAGATGGTAAAATTTTAAACCGTAGTTTGGACGTTTTTGACACAAGTTTTCATACATTAAACGTCAAAGTTTACCGACGACACTGCCTAATCGTCAGATTATCTTTTTGTGAATACCATCCCAAGTTCATTCAAGATAAGAAAGCAAAGTCTCGTGAATCAGCCCGTTCATGAATAAAAGGTAAAATAATTTTTCACGTTCTTACAAAAATAATCTACTTTCCATACAATATTCATTCGCCATACATTGAAATCTTATTTATATTCAAGAAAATAGTTTTACGTTCTTTGAATTATTTATATCGAACGTTTTCTTTGTATAAAGTCGGAGTAACTTAAACATCGTTGTATAAGTATGCTTTTTTAGGTGTTATAACGCTGAAATAGAAAAAAAGGATTTCGTAACCGATTAAACTAGAAGATGGGTTATGTTTTAAATAAATTCCTGATAAAGAAATATAATTCAGTGATTACCTCAATTTTATGGTTAAAATAGATCATTTCTAGCATGAACCTATCGCTTTTTAGATCTCCGTTTTTGTATTCTTATTTAAAAATGTCATAATTTTCTTATTCTTAAATAATTTCTGTAGTAGGTTTAATAATAATGACCATTTTATTGATTAATTTTAATAATTAATTAATTTTATAAGATTAGGTTATATAATTTTTTTGTTAGTGTGTGATTTTATTCTTATACAATGTTATCTCAGCGTGTTTTTAGAGTAAACATAAGGATACATCACTACATAGTATAAAACAAAGTCGCTTTCTCTGTCCCTATGTATGCTTAAATATTTAAAACTACGCAACGGATTTTGATGGGTTTTTTAATAGATAAAGTGATTCAAGAGGAATGTTTATGCGTATAATAAAATCGTGCGAAGCCGGGGTGGGTCGCTAGTAACATAATAATTTATTTATAAGAATTATTTACATTAACGCTACTGGCGTTCTTTCTTAATTATTAGATAATGCATTTGCATTGAAGATTTGTTTTTTTATGTACCTATTTAAAATAATACCTATTTGAAGTAATTATCCATAATGCATTTACTTTAACAAATTTATAAATTTCTGAGAAACCAATAATAAACCAAGCCCCACTCATATAGAAATTTCCTCTCAAAAGTGACAAATATGTGAAATATGTTCGAGTTCACACGAACTAACAGAGCAAATAACATATATCAAGATATATAGGGTGTAAAAAGACGACTAGAAGAAAATGAAGCTGAAGGAGGAGCACCTTAACTTAACAAAAATTAATCAAATTTCTATAATAATATGACTTATTTTTTTATTATTTATTTTTGCTATTATATTTAACTAGCGACCCGCCCCGGCTTCGCACGGTTTTATTATACGTATAAACCTTCCTCTTGAATCACTCTATCTATTAAAAAAAACCGCATCAAAATCCGTCGCGTAGTTTTTAAGATTTAAGCGTTCAAAGGGACATAATGACATAGGGACAGAAAAAGCGATTTATTTTATACTATGTTAGTGATGTAAATATAAGAGTAGATTTGTTTTCCTAGTTTTGTACCATGTAAATAAAATAATAGGATAAAAAATAGGAAGAAGGGTTGTTTTACGTTTGCGGTGTTTGTGTTTGAAAGATATATTCAGAATCGTGGTCTATTTGTTACCCTTAATTTTTCGTTAGTAGTCTTGTTACACCCTGTACCTATACCTTGAACAATGTCTGCAGTTTCGCTATAGACCTGGCGAAAACACTAGATACTATGAATGGCCTGGATATCTATCACTGTACGATTCAGAACTAGTTGTTTCTGGTTCGAACTAGAAATGTTTATTGGAGTGTATCTTGTCTAACATGTTATTGTAAAATGCTTTGCGTCTTGTGCCGAAATTGCTTTGATTCTATTGTAAGTTGTTCAATGTTTATTATTAATGTTTTGGACCCTACGTTTATTTAGAGTCTTCAAAATGTGTCATTAATTCTTTTGTTTTCTATTCTATTTCTATTCTGATTGGTTTGCTGCATAACTTGTTATTATGTTTATGTGTTTTCAATCAGTGCGTCCTAGCCGTAATTACCTAACGAGTTGAGACGTGGACACTCACGGTAGGGCTGGTCCATCAGTTCAAAGTTGCTCAGCGAGCTACGGAAAGAGCTATGCTCGGAGTTTCTCTGAAGGATAGGATTCGTAATGAATACATCCGACGGTACAGAGAACCAAAGTTATCGGCATAGCTCAAAGAATAGCAAGCTGAAGTGGCAGTGGGCTGGCCATATCTTGCGAAGAACCGACAACCGTTGGGGTAAACGTGGTCTTCAACTAGTAGAGACCGCTGCTTGGCAAACGTAGTGTGGGACGCCCTCCGGCCAGGTGGGATGACGATATGCGAAAAATTGCTGGATGTGGCAAGCTGCAGACAGGGCGCTATGGCGCTCATTAGGGGAGGCCTATGTCCAGCAGTGGACTAACATAGGCTGATGATGATGTTGTAGTGAACCAATAAACAAATTTTCTTTCTTTCATTCTAACTACATATTTATGTTGATCCCTCTTCCAATTCACCGATTACATCGTAGGTCGATTGAGGATGAGCGCTCTACAATAAGTGCCCTTTGACGAACATAGGGCACAAAAGATCAAAGTTTTGTGTTTTTTACGACTCTAAGTATACTTAGACAAATCGAAAAATTATACTTCTATCGAAATGTTATAAATGATTGAAGTTCACTTTCAAAGATTGTTGTCTACGATTGATGAAAGATGGTTTTGGTCTGACGATAGTCTATCCGATCACATTGACATTATAAATACCAAAGTTTAGATGAATGAATGTTTGTTACTCTTTCACGCTAAATCTACTAAACGTAACGGGCTGACATTTGGAATAGATGTAGGTTTAGCCCTGGAATAACATAGTGGCTTATACATACTTGTCATCCCATAAGTCAGTTGCCATGAGATAGAAATATGTAGTCCTGACGTTTTGATAGAAACAATGCGTGTGAAGACGCGGACAGATGTTAGTAGTATAATGAACTTGGTAAAGTAAAGTAGAGCTGAGTTTGAAACCTAATATCAATGAAATGCGAGTCGATGTCTTTACGCTGAGTTGGAAGGACTGTACACCAGATATCAGCTTATGTTTACTATCTTGTGCCCATGGCTTTGCACTTTTTTGTCGGAATAAATAGAAGCAATTTGAGCCGTTTCTAATAGTCTTTCTTTCTTCTTTCTATTGTATGTTATTCTAAATACAAAACTTATTGTGTGCTAAATTTTTTAAACTTTTTTCTCTCTATCTACTATCTCAGTAGTTTTGACGTAGTTCCGTCCAATTATCTTCACAGCAGAGCGGCATAATTTTACGCGTTTAAATTACACAATCAACAATCTACTTCAAGATGAAGATTATCTATATCGGGTATTGATATGGATCACTTGTACCCCCATTAGCTCAAGATTGCATGCAGCAGTCTGCAAGCAGCTAGCTTAACTATTTCTACTGTAACTTCTAGCTCTTATCGGTTTCTAATTAGCTTTAATTTTCTTTGTTAGTATCATTTTAATATAAAGAAACAGCTAGCAATTTCTGTAATTCTCAACTGAATGCCAATAACAATAGAGCACTAGTTTTCTATCCACTTCTCCGACAAACTATTTGACAAGCAGCCACAAATACCTAAGCACGCCCTGCACGTGAACCAATTACGCAATCAATTTGCGTAGACGGCTGTATCGACAAAATTTGTCTGGACGAGAGGGATAACTCGATTTCGACAGCTCTCGTCCGGCCAGTGGTCAAGTATTGTCTGAAAATACATTATTTGAGGCTGTTACGCCAAAACTACATGACGGGCTGGATTGACGGGCGCGTCGATGCGAAAGTTTACGTACGTTTTGTTTGAAAAATGTTGGATGGAGTTTTGTCTAAGTCAAATATTTTATCCTTTTCCAACTTTTAAGGTGATAAACAAACTGCCTGATTGAAAGCATTTACTGAAGCCTTTTTGACGCCTGCAACACAAGGGACATTACATGCTCGTTGCCGACCCTTAATATATCTTAGAAGACCCTTTTTGAAGAAACCCCATGTTGTAGTCATGAGGGAATACCTCGGCATAGTGACCATTCCACAACCTGAGTATTCGCGGGAGAAAATTCTTACAGTACAAGATATATAAGGCTCTATTATTATGATATATCTGCCGATGGGAATCATTGCGATGGTAGAAGGGAGCAACAAGGCACCATGTCATGATTAAAAAAAAAACCTCAAACATAAGGACATAGAAAGCGACTTTGTTTTATACTATGTAGTGATTATTTATTTACTACGTAGCTAAACTACAAGTTTCTCTAAGTATTTCAATACTCTATAATCATTGGAAAAAGTTAGTAGCTAGATTGCTAAAACCCTATCACAGACCATCTAAATCGATCTACAGACTCTTTCGCGTTTAGGATTTCTTGAAATCGAGCCCCAGACATCACCACAGACACAAAACCAATAAGTAAGTTTATTATTTCCTTGACTTTCATAAAAACTGTCAATACACTCTCTGTTCTGTTCTGTTCTAAAATAAAGAATTCTTTTTGCAATACAAAAATTGCTTTTTAATGACAGTTTTCAAAAACTATTATACAAAATACCCACTTTAAAACTTAAGCAATTTTGGCAAACAATCGTTTTAGATTTTTGTCAGTAGGTATAAAAGAAAAATTTGAGCTCGTTGAGCAATAGTTTGCCAAAAGTAAACCATTAACAACTTTCAATATTTTATGTTTCGCACTTGTTCATCGTTTCTTGTCCTCAATTTTAACAACTGATAAGGCCTCAAGACTAATTTCTCCATTTTGGCGATATTCCACGTGCTAATTGCAGAAAATTGCTGTTAAAATTCCGCAAAAGCGAAGATAAAGTAAATACTAAAGCGTTGTTCTAATTAAGTACAAAACCCACCCTTAGGGGCACTGTCGATGCCAGGAAAGGTCGTGTTACTGTAAGATGGGTGCTGCAGGAAAGTAAACTTTGTTGCTACGTTATAGAGTCAAATTTCGTTTTTTGCCCTGTTATTGAAAAGGGTAGTGTCAAATGAAAGAAAGCTTTATTATTTTGAAAATATAGGCTTTTCTATTAAACATTTATTTTGTGTATTAAAGATATTTCCAGTAAGTGTGTCAGAGTAAAAACAATAATTTTTATAATTCAGGTGTGCACCTAATAAATATCTGTACGTAAGTATTCAGTTAGGTATCTATGATATCTAAATGTGTTATGTACATAACGCAATACTCTGCTTAGCATATTTATTCCCCTTAATCTCATCATTTTGGCCCTTTTTCAATACACCATTGTGTAGGTTTTCTCTGGATTTGAAGTCAAGTTTCTCAATCCAAAATACTCCGCAAAAAAGACATTCATAAAATAAATAAAAAGTGAGATAATTTTGATAATTTTAAAATAGATTGATTTTTACAATATAAATAGAAGAAAAATCAAACAATAAGTAGAATAAACTAAAATAAAACAATCTATTAATTTTATTCCCGAGACACACATAACATATTTCAATGCTGACTTTTCTAAGGCCCCTATTCTCAATTCTAATTCGAAATAACGCATCCATCAATCTCGATATTCGATAATTCAATTATCGAACCCGTCGAAAGAAGTCTAATGAAACTTGTGCCTTCTAACTATGTTATATTCCACGGCCTGGCTTAGGCCGTGTGGAGGGAAGCCAAGTGGCAGGCACCAACCGTTGGACATTTTAACTTTGTAATGTTGTACTTCTGTATTTTCAGATGGAGTTGCTCTTACCACGTCTGGTCTCAATAGTTGGATTGGTTAATCTTCTTAATACTTTTAAGCCAACTTGTATCAAAGTATTAAGTATTAAGTTAAATATATAAAATTGAGGCTGTACAAAGCCTTAATTAGGCTCAGGGTAAGTTTTTTTTAATTTGACTGTCTGTTCATATTACACTAATAGATACATATAACACAGAGTCACTTAACCAGTGGTTATCGACATGAGTATGTCGTTAATATATTTGGCCGGATGTAAAAAGAATGAATGAGTATTCATTCTTTTTACATCCGGCCAAATATATTAAGCAGAATGAATGAATTATCGAATTAACACTTTAGTGTACTTACTCACTTTAGAAGGTATCATACAATTAATTACTCATATCTTATTAAAAATAACATAATATAAAAGCCAACCATATCGCTGCCGGTTTTTGCACATTTTTAACGTTAGTACCCCAAAGATAGTTGACAATGATAACCTAATATTAATCTAAAAACAACGGATTAAATTTTCGAAATTTTACTCAATTTTAAATCGTTACTCTTGTTGATACAAGGCATAATTAAAATACAAAGTATTATAATTTCATATTATAATTATTATAGATGAAACGCTTTGTGTAAATCACATTTCAGACTTTGTGCTATTCTACTTTTGACTTCATAATTTTGTGTCAGTGAACTTTCCATAATAGGACTTTTCGGAAAAACCTATACATGTTGCGATTCATAACTGGTTATTACGTTACTTAACCAACTAGGTTATTTGAAGCGAGACGAAACATTACAGCATAATGGCATTTTAGTATAAGCCAGATCTTAGCTACAACCTAGATTTTAAGCAGAACCGAATAATCTAGACCTTTCCTATTCCAATTTACATTTTTAAGCTTAAAGGTCTCCGAAATTAAAGTTACTTCGAAACTCATTATCGCCTTCGTATTAATTTGAATTTGGAATGAAAGTTATAAAGTGATGTTAGTCTAGGTCTTTCAAGTTTGAGGTCGGTGAAATTAACCAAATTGATTATGTTTGAGATAAAACTTGAGTTTTCAGTATATCTATAATATAAGGAAATATTTTTCAAAGCGCAATAGACCTTAATTAGTAAGTATAAGGGAATTTAACTTATAAGTTAACTTATTTAGTAAGTATAAGTGAATTTAATTATTATTGTTTGAATGTCCAAAATGTGTACAATAAAGTGTTCATTTATTCGTTCATTTGTTATCTCACTTAGACGTACAAAAAAAGAGACAAACACAATATTCCGTGAAAACAGCCTCTCTTCACATTTCTCAAACCATTCAAAAACTATTATCGAGTTCGTTGGAAATTAATATTCAAATAGTCTACAAGCATGAACTATTCAACTTCTATCAAAGTACAATGAATAATTCCTTTCTATTTTGAAGAGCGCCTTTACAAAATAGAGAGCTTCGTATTACAAAAAGAACAAACACATTTTTCTTATATCTAGGTACCTTAATCACAATCAAATTAATCCCTAGATTTTACCCAATTACAAGTATCTAGATGAATTACTAAAAGTCTCTTTATCTGCTCGAAATAAAGTCGATTCTCCCGTAATTGGGCTCACTAATGATTGCCCTAGGGTACGGATGTAAGTTTCTACTAATATGGGGGACAATAGAAGCCCGGGGATCCATTCACCCCATATGAGATGAAAGCTTCCCTGAGGTTGTGGGTTCAATTCCTATTTAGAAACAAAATATTTGTTGTAGTTTAAAAGGTATTCGTCTGTTCTATCCAGAGATGAAATTGAAGTCAATCGAAGGTTTTTATAAAAGGTATTTCTTTGAAAGCATCATACATTGTGAAATGATGTTTATATTCATTCACAGTTCTTATTGTTCTAAGGGTTGCCCAAATAGACTTTTTCAGTGACTAAACCACTCAGTTTGGTTTGTTTTTTTAACCAATGTTCCTTTAAACAAGCAAATTCAAAAATTAAAAGATATTATTTCAACACAGGACTCTAGGACACGTCAAAAATAAAGTAATAATTAATTTTTTTATCGTCCATTTTAAAAAAACAAAAAAAAATTAAAACAGACCTTTGAAAGTACCTATGTACGGCAAACCAGGATATTTTTCTATATAAAAATTAAATTTTATTAAAATTGAGCATTATTAAATAACAGCGACATACACAAACTATAGACAATAAATCTAAAATTAAAAAATATTGCCATCATTAAAAAAATAGGACAGTTAAAAATAATCCCTCTATGACACAAGAATCGTACCGTTGTAATGATCCAACATAAAAGTTTATCTAGTAATATAAAACTGATGTTTTATTGTCTGTCTGACTATTATCGTAATGGGTTGACGGAAAAACTTTAGCGTGACACTGAATCTACTTTCATCGTGGATTAATCATTATTTATATAGGTAAAGTTAGATACCTTCAGCTTTAAACAAAATCACGACTTAGACACGTATTTAATAGTTGTTTAGCAAAAGTCACCCTACAAGACCATGTTAAACACGTGTCTAAGTAGGTCTTTTTTTTGTGGTAAGGCCGCTTATGTTTATGTTAGTTTATTATAATATTGGTAAGTTATGTATTTGTTTTCTTATGAAATGTTTCCATTTCTCTATTTAATTAGATCTATTGTAACTACCTTCCACCGTCTATATTATTCTTTTATATCCATTCCATCCAAGTGTTGCCTGGAAGAGATCGCTTTAAGCGTTAAGGACTTCATTTGCAGTATATTTGGGCATTTTCTTTTCTTTGTGTTGTAAGTATAAGTTTAGATAATAAAGAGTTTTCATTCATTCATTCAAATCGGTGTCATTCTAAAGTTATTTAATGGGGTTTTCTACTATTCAACAATTATAATTATAATATAGTGGGAGGTTTTCTTAAAATAGTCTAACAAATCTTAAACCTTTTAGTGGATAGCTAGATAAGCTTTTAAGTGGATACGTTATACTTATTTTGACATGACGACATAAGCAATAAATAAGTAATTCTGGTCAATCCACATAGCATCATCTAGCCCCAAGCTAAGCTGAGCGTGTTTTATGTGTAAGTACTAGATGACTGAGGTTTACGCAAACAAATATCCGAACAAAAGGACCGACCAATCATTTTCATTCAACAATTTATTATTTGCCATTCACTCACGATAAAAAAAACTTCCATTTCTACGCCAAAGAAAGACAAGACAAGAACAAGCATTCTAATCAACAAAAACTTAATAATTCAAAATCAAAAGAAAACGGTAGGTATCAACAAGGATTTGGTGAAGGAAAATCTACATACTTTTGTGAATTATTCTTATACAACTTATAATATACTAATACAATACAATACAACGCTCATCAAGATCTGTGTTTTTTATTAGAGGAATTGTATTAAACCTTAAACCTGGTTGAAGATAATTAAATTTTGTGGTTTATATTGTCCAGCATTATACGTAGTATCACTAGATAGTATAAAACAAAGTCGCTATCTCTGTCCTTAGGTATGCTTAAATCTTTAAAACTACGCAACGGATTACAATGGGTTTTAGTAGATAGAGTGATTCAAACGGAAGGTTTATACGTATAAAAACCATGCGAAGCTGGGGTGGGTCGCTAGTATTATAAAAAAATAAATTATCCTCGATTATTAATTTACACAGCATCCATTCGAGCCCTAAACTAAGCAGTGCTTTGGTTTTATAGTATATCTGATAGATTTAATACTTTTTTCCGAAAGGTAAATATTAAAAATGAAAATTGCATTCAAGGAATAGAAACAAATTAAAACTAGTATACAATATACTAAATAGATATTTTTATCTATATCTGAAAATTGTATACAACTTTTATCCCAAAGCGGAATCGAACCCGCAAGCTCCTGCGTCACTGGCACCATTCCGCCCGCTGCGCCATAGAAGTCGTCGAAATATAATAATAGCAGTCAATAAATAACTGTTTCTTATTTATTTTTATCAAAAACACGTGTAGAATCACTAGCATCCGTAATATAATAGGATATAAAAATAGATTTATTGTAGCCATGATGTTTACTCGCATGCATTAGCGTAAACCAGTGATACAAAAATAACTTTTTATTTATGGCCTGTCTATCGCTCGATATGGGTACCAAAGGTTTTTATTTCGTGGTATTTTCATGTTCTGACTTCATAATACAGATTTCAGGCAAGCTTATCCTAGCGCTATGAACTCATACACTACCTCCAAATTTTTACGCGGACGAAGCCGCGGTAAGTCATATTATGGTAAAATCTAAATAAATTGAAAACATCGTAAAATAAATCTTATTAAAATTGAAAAAAGACAAAAACAAATAACGCAGAATAATGACTCCGCCTAGCTGTTTCTTACTACTCAAGGAAATTAATACAGCAAACCAAATAAAGCCCCGGAGAAAACTATATTATCAAAGATTTAAAAAATAACGCAAAAAAGTGAACACAAAAGTAACACAGTTACCTTACCTACCACTTCCACTACTAAAATATAGCGATGTAAAAAGTAAAAATTTGTTTCAAATAAATTCAAAAGTTGACAAAATATTAAATTGCTTAACTCACTTTAATAATCACATGTGATATGATAAAGTTGCGTGCAACAATTTTCCCTAAAAGTGTCCAAAAATAAATATGAAAATTGCCCACTTTTTAACTTCGCCACAAACAGTAACTTTTTATCTCGCGTGTCATTTTACTATTAACCGCTGAAAAACTGTACAGTCAGAAGAAAAACTGACAATGGTTCCATTCCATGCCACATTGCGTTATAAAAATACCTTTTTTATTGTCAAAAATATAAAATTTTGTTGTTTTTTTTTTTACAAAACAGTTAGCGACGGCTATCATATGATTAGAATTACAAAAAAGATTACAAAAAATGGAACTTTGCCATAACAAAATACCAATATACGCAATTTGGAATAGGTGCGGAACCTTAAAAATAGATTGATTTCGTTGAAGTAAACAGAGCCCGTGGAACAACTGAAAACGATATTATTTGTTTTCTCCATGATATCGACAAGGTTTTTCCGGGAACCATGCGTTTTTTAGTTTCAAAGATTTAATTGACTTATTTTAAGTGCATCGGATAGCAATAAAAACAAAATAAGATTCATTCGAATGTAAAAATTGGTAAACAATCAAAATCGAAAAAAATCCCGAGCTTTTTTTGTTATTTACTTTAAAGTATGGTGTTGCTGTTCTATTAAATTAAATAATGAATATTTTTCTGTAACATCTGTAAGACTACCGCATTTCTCTCTAAATGTTATTTGTGTCGAAACTCTCACCTATTTTCGCAATATTAAATTAATGAGGTATTTACGCACCGACGCATTAATTCATTAGTGTTATGTCCTCGACAGTACTTCTCATAATTACACCCACGTTTGGGCCTGAATAATGTACAGTAATAAAATACACATTTTGGTAAGCATGCCCTGATTAATTGCGCAAGTTTATGAAAATTGTGAATGGCATGTGGCAACACTGCGGAAATGGCAGCTTGTTTGTTTTGACGTCTCCGAAGTTTCGTTTGATTTTATTAAAATTATATCTTAGACTGGCTGGCTTTTGAATCACCCCGGTCCAGTTTCTCACCATTTTCAGTTAAGTTGTGAAAAGGTACTAAAAACAGCCAAACCCCAAAACAAGCGAATAAAACCAAAGGCAGTTCCTAGCAACAAAATAAAATCTACATCTTGGGAGCGCGATGATTAATCGCACAAGTTCATGAAATTACGAATGGTAAGTAACACTTCTGTTCCCGGTTCCTTGAGTTTAATGAGGCTTTCCCGAGTTTTGTTCACGTTAAGAGGTTTTTGTATCATCTTGTTCACAATGAACAGAATAAGTTATTTTCTCATTTCAACTGCACTAATCTACCGCTGTGCAAATAGGGGAATTCGCTGCATTTGCATTTAACTTCCTTAAAAGTTTCTCTTGGTGGCCACCAAACTCTGTTTTTGTATCTCTTCCTAAAATAGACAAAATAAATATACTATAGATGCCTTAAAAAACTTATGATAGGTTTAACAAACTGAACGTTTCATTTTTGGAAATACCTTTGTTTAACGTAATCTTATGATAAAATAAGAGACTAGTGTACCTCTAGACCCGTGTTTATCGTGAACTAGCGACCCACCCCGGCTTCGCACGGTTTTATTATACGTATAAACCTTCCTCTTGAATCACTCTATCTATTAAAAGAATCGCATCAAAATCCGTTGCGTAGTTTTAAAGATTTAAGCATTCAAAGGGACATAGGGATATAGGGACAGAGAAAGCGACTTTGTTTTGAGGGACTATGTAGTGATTATCAGATAGATCAAAGAAAATGCAAAAAAAAAATAAACGCAACTAATTCTTGCTTACAGCAAAAGAGTTTAAATAATATGGCATGAAAAGGGTTTTATTTCAAAAGGAAGTCCATGATTGGCTGCATTTCAGCATGCTACGAGAACATTATTTTTACAGCCAATGAAAGGAGAGAATGTAATCTATGTTCAAATGCTTTTTTGATAGATCTGAGGATTTATCTCTGATTGTGAACAGGAAGGAATTGACTGGGCGAAGTTATTTATAGTAGGAAATGGTTTGGTGTGAAAAGAGATCTGAATATTAGGTTTTAATGTTACAATGATGTAAAAGCGCTAGATACTTATATACCTACTATATGTATAAATATAGGAACATGAAGATTTTTCATCAAAATATTACATAGTTTGCTTTCGAACTGAATAACTGAAATACTCTTTTGTGGGAAGAAAAGGATATCATGTGAAAATAAGCACACTTTCGATTTTATTATTTTTATTGTTTTATAGTTCTAGCAAAAAGGACTACTCTACAGGTAGGTAAATTAAACAAAGTCCGTTAATTCCCACACTATAATTTCGAGTCTTGTTCAATGTATTTTTGTTTGACAATAAAATGTTTTGTATTGCTTGTATTCTATTAAAACATGTATAACCCACTTACCGATGGGAAAAACCCTTCTTATACATAACCACAAATCAAGTTTCATGTTTTCCAACTTCTAATCAGTCCTTTAAGTAACAGAAAACAATATTCTTCAAGGATCGGTATAAGTGGGCTTACCGATCAGAAAGGTCAGGAAATATTCAAAAACTTTTCCCATCCAATAAAAGTTCAAGATGTCAACATCTTCAAACAATGCCATAAGAAGAACTAGTGTTTGTACACGGCTTCGCACATACTGTTTCCGGGCAAAACTACTGACATCCTTAATTAAACACGTTACATAGATAGATAGTCTATTTAAGATAGAAAACACCCAGAACCCTGCAAAAAAATAATATTTACAGACTAATGTACCTATAGGTATGTATAATAGAGTTAATTTTTTTGATGTCAAATTTATTTATGTATTTAATAAAAAGCTTAGAAAATAAGTTTAAAGCTCCTAGTTTCAAAAATGTCAAAACTTCCATACAGACTTTCATCTCCTATTTTAACCACTTAGGTACAACCCTATTTTCACATTAAAAAGTTACTTATGTCCTTTCAGGCTCTAGACTATCTCTGCACCAAATTTAATGTAAATCGGCCGAGTAGTTTAGACGTGAAAGCGTAACAGGCAGACAGCCCGTGTTAATTTTACATTTATGACATTAGTAGATATTGAACAACTGACGAAAGTCACAAATTAGGAAGAAAAAAGGCAAGGAAGTGTTAATATTTGTGTAGAGCTTTTCTTGGAGGCGGGCCCTGAAAACTACTTGTTTGTTTTTACTTCTGCATAGCTGGGTTTCTCTTTGAAAGGGTAAAATTACTTTGAGAACTGGTTCTTAGAAATACTACAGGAAGATGAGAAACTGACTTTGAGGTTTGATGTACCTAAAGAAATAATTGCGTTGTATGACTGAAAACTACTAAATAGAATATTAGGTGTGTGTTATAATTAAGGTGTAAAACATAGTTTACTAATTCATTGTTTAATGTAACCGCTGGCTACAGCCCAGTTTATTATAATTTGTTTAATTTTTATTATTATTTTTGGATTGGAAAACATTTTGCTATATGGACTATGTATCTAAATTGTAGGTATGTGGGTACCTACTGTCTGAAATAAACGATTTGATTTATTCATTGTAAAATAATTATAAAATAATAGCATACGTGCGCGGCTTAGTACGTGTTTTTCCAAGACTTATAAAACTTATCTCAAATTAATTCTTATTAAATTCATGGGGCTTTTATTCAATTATCTGAAATAATTACGAACTTCTCCTTTTTTGCTACCTATCTGATTTTATTGGAATTTGTGGCATTTTATTGGAGTTTGTCTCGGAAGTGTGGGTTCGAATACCACGGCTGCCACCAAGTCATGTAATCTCGTAGACAACTACTCATTTAGAACTACCCTTAACACCGTTGAAAGAGTTGTAAAACTAGGAGCTTTAAAACTAGGTTGTCTGGTAGAGATCGCTCTTCAGCTATAAGACCGCCAATTGTCACTTAGTTTAAGTTCTTTAATTGTATATTGTTATTTAAGTGTATAATAAAGTATTTTCTATCTATCTGTTGAGTTAAGAGGGACTGTTTTTAGAGACTATCGTTGTCCAAGCCTGCTAAATGTACACAAGAATGTGTATTGAAATACAAAGGAACTTTTACAATTGTGTTCATTGTAAATGTTCTATTATATGTAACTAGCGACCCGCACCGCCTTCGCACGGTTTTTATACGTATAAACCTCTCCTTCCTCTTGAATCACAGTTTTTAATAAAAAGAACCGCGTCAAAATCCGTTGCTTGGTTTTCAAGATTTAAGCATACAAAGGGACATAGGGATGTATGGACATAGGGACAGAGAAAGCGACTTTGTTTTATACTATGTACTGCCTTGATACATAAATAAATACACTGCCTATTTGTAATATGTAAATAGTTTATAAGCCATATAAATTTCGCTTTATATGGGAAAATCACTCTTCTAAACCTTATAAAAAGCTTATGTCCAGCGGTCGACTGATATTTATTTATTTATTTGAAAAATACAAACAAATAAACACGGCTTTTCTGATAATATGTTAATAATTTATAAAACCGCTTTATATGGGATATAAATCAGGCTTCTAAATCTTATAAAATCTATTCATTAGGGAATGCCTATGTCCAGACTGTGGACTGATAATGATGATAAAGAGACGCATAAAATTCAATATGCTTCTATAGTCATAAATCACTAGGGATAGTTAAGTTAGTAATATAGTTAGATATCAAACCTCTGAGGCACTTTTAAAACAGACTTTAGTTACCAAAGTCACGTCTCAAGTTCTGCAGATATGAAGATAAAGGTTCAGCTCAAAAGTCTACTTCTAAGGATGAAAGGCGTATGATATATTACTTGCTTTATTTAACTAACTAGCGACCCGCCCCGGCTTCGCACGGTTTTATTATTCGTAAAAACCTTCCTCTTGAATCACTCTATCTATTAAAAAAAACCGCATCAAAATCCGTTGCGTAGTTTTAAAGATTTAAGCGTTCAAAGGGACATAATGACATAGGGACAGAGAAAGCGACTTTATTTTATACTATGTAGTGATGAAAGGCATATGATATGTTAACTACATATTTTATTTGATAATCATTTGATAAAGTTCTATAACAAGCTCCCGATAGAGCAAAAACTTACTTAAAATTAAAATAGGTTTATTTTCTAAGTAAAAAAATCTTTTGCTTGACTGAAGCTATATAATGTGATTCTTCGAACCTTGATCAAAAGAAATGTGCAGATACACGACACATATTTATCGGTAAAAATCAAGATAAAAAAAAATATATGTTATTTATCTCAAAAACAAAGCAGTTTTATTAATTTTTAAAATGAAGATTACTTCATCTGGTTTTTTCTTCGTTTCTTTTTGAGTAAATGGTGTATTTTATTCGAAGTAATCTCATTTGAAAGCTAGTTAGTTTACCTAGCTAATAAAATAAATAAAAAATACAAATACGATACATAAGCGTAGTAAAAACAGTATTTTTTTAGAAATAAGACAAAAAAAAACGATTTTTATTTTATTTTTTCTCTGTAACTTTAAAACTGGGTAATTAAGGTGTACTTTTTTGCATGTTGTATTAAACTTCATAATTTATTCTACAAATCCTTCAAAAACTGGGGGTCTATCTCTTTCCGTTGTCATGTTATTCACCATTTAAATTAGGTACTTTCTGCCATTTAGATTAAATCAGTTGAGATTCCTGCTGATATCTGTACTTGACTTGTGTTTAAAAAAAATTACATTAATTTTTTTTTATCTCGATTTTTATCGATAAATATGTGTCGTGTATCCGCACATTTCGTTTGATCAAGGTTTGAAAAATCACATTGTATAGTATTTAAGAGAATTATGATAACGACTACAGCAATTTTGAAATAAAATCCACTTAATTACCTGAGAAATGGGTAACATCACCTAACCTAAAGCAAAAAAAAACAATTTATTCAGTACTAGCGACCCGCCCCGGCTTCACACGGTTTTAGTATATGTATAAACTTTCCTTAAATAAACCTTAAATAATAAACATTCTTGTATCACTCTATTAAAAAAAACCGCGTCAAAATCCTTTGCGTAGTTTTAAAGATTTAAGCAGTCAAAGGGATATAGGGAAATAGGGACAGAAAAAGCGACTTTGTTTTATACTATGTAGTAATAGTATAGAAGGATCATGAATACACATGAAGCGATTCAGTAATTCAGTAATGACCCTAGCTTTCCATTTACGGCCATCTCCGAGACATAGATACAGTTCTGAATAAAATGTAGAGTCCTAGTTACGATATATATTTAAGATAATCGCCCCTGTACATAAAATGTAATAGCTATAAACTTGAAACCCCCTTTTCACAATTAGGTGTAAAATTTCCAAAAATCTCTTTTTATAAGGTGTCTTTATAGTTAAAGAATGAATCCAAATTTCTGCTTTATAGCTTCAGTAGTTTGGGGTTGGAGTTGTCTTTAAAAATCTTTTATATTAAGATTTAATGCGTATCTTTTGTTTTCATTTCCCAACCATTTAAGTTTACAAAGATAAATGAATAAGTTTGTATAAAATTAAAAATACCTCGACCTTACTATATTAAGAAAATATTAGTGTCCAGTTAACACAATTTTCAACCAACAAACTTCAGAATTTTTTCTCCGATCAACAATTCTCAGGTATCTGTTTGATAAAATTTAATGGTATTTTCCGAAACAAAAAGCGCATAAAAGGGTTTGAAGATCTCCTACGAGGGATAATCTTTTGTAACGCGAAGCCTTGTCTTTATCGAACCAGAATAAAAGGTCTGAAGTTAAAAATCTTCACATCTAAATTGTTGAAGGAAAAACGGGAACTATAAATTCTTCGCTAAACCGAAATTTTACCACAAAACCTTTATATTTTACCACCAAATCGATCGTTACCACAAAAATCCATTAATTTTACCACGAATTATCCTATAATCTAACTCGTAAGAAAGGTGGGAGGTCAATTGTCCTTAAGGGTCAGATTTCAGTTAGTGGTGGACTCGATTTATTCATGAATAGGGACCCTTAGTGACATTTTGATGATTTATGACTCTGTAAAGGTTATGGAGAAAACTGCTTATACTACGTGTTTATATATTTTAAATTTAAACAAGAATCTAGAGTAATACTCAAACAATACGAAGGGATTGAACGGAGAGTTAAATAAAAATTAATAATCATTCAAAATATAACGACATAACCGAAGACTCAGTGATAAAAAAAACACTTTACAAACATTTAAACACCAACCGCCTGTAGATTTCAAAAGAAAACAGGAAGAAATTATTTACTCACCAAATTCGGAAGCAAAGATTCCTTAGCACAACACCAGAGCAATCCCATTTAATCACACCACTACACGTCACAGGAATTTAAAAATAATTTCGCTTGCGATCGCTTATCGCGCGCGGCGAAACACGTGCGCTCCGCACAACGGCTGGTGAGCTTTTGGCAGCGCGATTGCGTAAAGCTCCCCCCACCCTGATAGCAGTCTCAGTCACCACCATAAAAATATTTATTTCTCGCCCGTATTGCGCAATGCATAAATTTCAAACGGACATGCACGTAATGTCTCCCCGACGTTTATTAAAAGCGACCTTCTTAATGGAAAAGGCAAAGCCAAAAGCCATGGAAACCGAAAGCGAGTAATTTACAGCCGGGATATCCGGGAAAACAATTATTGTAAGGCTTCGGGAAGTTTTGTTTGGATTTAATGTTAATGTAAACATTTACACGCTTCGTATGTTACATTAACAGATTTAAAGTACATTTATTTAGGAACGTTGGTGGTTTTAAACTGGTATAACTGGAAATACAAGTCTCTTGTGTTATCTGATATTTTTATATACTCTCTAGCGACCCGCCCAGGCTTCGCACGTTTTTATTATACGATTAAACCTTTCTATTGAATCACTCTTTCTATTAAAAAAAACGCATCAAAATCCGTTGCGTAGTTTTAAAGATATAAGCATACAAAGGGACATAGGGACATGGGGACACATAAAGCGACTTTGTTTTATACTATGTAGTGATTATCTCCTTTTACTAATTATAATTATTTTCTGAAATGTTTGACTGCAGAGCTTTTGTTACCTTCTTTCATTTTTTCAGGAAACGAAATGTCGAGCTTAGCCAGCCATCTCTTCATTCCTTAAGCTTTATGACGTTTTTTACGAACTTCGAAAAACGAGGAGTTTTTGTGTTCAGCTCTATTTTTCCAACAAACAAAACAATATTTGTATAACACCTAGAAATGTTTTGTAAAATAGACCAAAACCATGGTCGAATAAGTAATTCAAAAGCGTTATAGCGTTATACGACGTAGCGTTCCTATTTATTTAACGCATCATACCGCGTCGCATCGCATCGTATTTTTGACGAAAAATGTGGAGTGGTGGAAGCAATTTCCTAAATTCACAAAATCCTAAGCCTGTTCACTTACGTGAGAAAGTGACCATTTACAATAATAATAAAAAAAAAACAGAGTTTGGTGGCCACCAAAGGCAACTTCGTATCTCTTACTAGACAAAATAAAACTTCTACAGATGCTGTAAAAAAAGCTTATGATAGCTTTAATAAACTGTACGTGTGAATTTTGGAAATTCCTTTTATAAAGGGAATTTTATGATAAAATAAGTGGGGGCGCCACTTTAGGTGCTGTTTTCTATTTGTACGATCTGTCAATATTTAATCCGGAGTTTTGGGTGTTTTCTATGTTTAATAATATATCTATGTATGTACTGTATAAGTCATCTAGTACAAATAACACAAGCTCTGCTTATCTGGGGCGTAGATGATACTGTGTGGGTTTTCCAGCATTATAATTATTATTTATCTGAAAACTTTATATCACCTCAGCCCGTAAATCTATTATACTCAGGTAGCGCCAACAAAAAGGTTACAAAGCTTATTCACAATTCATTTAGACCATTCATTCACAGAACCTTCATAACTTATTTAACCAAATACGTTTTACCATTTCTCTTGTAAATAGGATATTACAGTTTACATTTTCAGTGTTGCTATTCCACTATTGCCTTATTTTCTTGTTCATTTTGCTAAAAATGATTTGTGAGCTTATGAAACGCGATATAGAGTCGCAAATCGCAACGAAACTCTAATAACGACGTCGTTCTTTATTATTCAACGAATTTCAGGGTTTTTTGGGTTCCGTACCCAAAGGGTTAAAACGGTAACCTATAACTTCGCTGTCCGTCCGAATGTCTGTCACCAGTATCTAAAGAATCGCGATCGACAGTTGAAATTTTGACAAATTATGTATTTTTGTTGTCGCTATATCAACAAACCATTACAATTACTTAGAAAAAAATACGTATCTCTTAAAATTTGAGTTTAAATTATTTTCATAACTGTCGTATTTTTGAAGAGGCTCTTATAGTCATAAAAATTGCTTTTTCATAACTTTTGGTTTTTTCGGTTAATGATTTCTTGCAGTAAGCCGACGAAATACTAAAAATAAAATAAATAATAAAGGGCAAAAAAAATACAACAAACATGATTTGTGTGCCGTTTTTATAGATACGGAACACTCGTTCCACCCTCGCTCGTGCGCGCGTCCGACTCACACTTGGCCGATTTTTTGTGTATTATTTGCTTCGATTCTATCCCAGAGAGATTATATTCAGAATTAAGATTAAAAAGTCGCAGTATCACTATTACACTGAAGGTGAAATGAGCCCATGAATTATTAAATTACTAGCAGCGCCTCGCGATTTCACCCGCGTTATTTCCGTTCCCGAGGGAATTTCGGGATAATATATTAGCTTTGATGTTAGTCCACACTATAATCTATCTCTGTGCCAAATTTCACTCAGATCCGTTCAGTACTTTTTGCGTAAAATAATAACAAACATCCATCCATTCTAATAACTAAGTAGGTAAGTCTATTCAAATTAAAAATTTCAGCCCGACGCGACCCAGTGAGAAGTTTTGTCCTGAAGATGTTACAAACATCGATCCATCTACGCAAACTTTCGCATTTATAATAATAATATACTAGCGACCCGCCCCGGCTTCGCACGGTTTTATTATAAGTATAAACCTTCCTCTTGAATCACTCTATCTATTAAAAAAACCGCTTCAAAATCCGTTGCGTAGTTTTAAATATTTAAGCAGTCAAAGGAACATAGGGAAATAGTTACAGAAAAAACGACTTTGTTTTATACTATGAAGTGACTAGCAACCAATCCAGGTGTCGCACCAATCTATCTAAGATTGGTTCAAAAGTAAGGTTTATAATATTACTAGCGACCCGCCCCGGCTTCGCACGGTTTTATTATACGTATAAACCTTCCTCTTGAATCACTCTATCTATTAAAAAAACCGCATCAAAAACCGTTGCATAGTTTTAAAGATTTAAGCTGTCAAAGGGACATAATGATATAGGGACAGAAAAAGCGACTTTGTTTTATACTATGTAGTGATGTGTAATAATAAAAACCCGTGCGACTTCGGGATGGGTCGCTTGTATATTATAAATGCGAACGTTAGCATAGATGGATCGATATTTGTAACCTCTTCAGGACATAACTGCTTCAAAATCCGTTGCGTAGTTTTAAACATCTATCATAATTTGGAACAGACAGAAAGACAGCGGTTAGCGACTTTGTACAAAAAAGTCTGAAAACATAAAATTGCGGACAGAATCAGTGATAGTTATGAGTGAAACAAAACAGAAATTGCTCTACTAAATAATCCGCGCCGTGGTTTTTGCCGCGGGAATCACATGCCACAGTAAACCACGTCTTGAATAATTTATTCATATTTGATTGGGTGTACGCGTTTCACTATTTATAGCAAACAAATTGTTTTTTGAAATTGAAATTTAATTGAATATATATGTTTAGGAATTTACATCCGAAAAAGTACAGTCAAAAAAACCTTTAACATATTAATATTTTAAGATGCGTCTAGCACCAAATCTTATCTTGATAAAAAAGTCAAATTAAGGTGGCAATTTTATTATTCTGTAACATTATATTAAATTCGTCAAACTATAAAAGATATCTGCTCGCAGCTTCGCACGCGTCTCAAGGCTATTAATATCCCATGGGAACTCATTTACGGGATGAAAAGTCTATGGGTTATTCCAGGGTAAGAACTACGTATATTCAATTTCATTCAATTTCAGCCCGATCCATTCAGTAGATTTTGCGTGAAAGAGGTCAAAACATCCATCCATACATCCACATATCCATACAATCTTTCGCATTTATAATATTAGTAAGGAAGTAAGGATTTAAAGTATAATAAAGTTACATTACATAAACATTATATTAGATAGAACTCACTAGCCGGACACGCGTTTGAATTCATGAAATTCTTAAAGACTTTATTCGGGTTTCAGCCATTTTCCGGGATAAAAGTAGTCTATTGGAGCCAAGAACAAGTTCCGTGGGGTAACGAGACACGGATTTAAAAATTATCTGAGAGTCTGGTCGATGTGACGCGTGAACCAAGACCTGGTGAGTATCTGGCTCAGCGCATCAGCATTGCCATACAGCGTGGTAAGTCAGCCGGTGTCTTGGGGACGCGACGACTGATATTGATATTTTGAATCAGTAGAGCTACCTCTATACTTTACCTTTACTATATAAGCTTTCGTAGTTTCTAGAATACATAAAGTATGTAAATACCCTCCCTATTCCCTATTCCCTTCGAAACTCGTTTCTTTTTCAAGGAAAATAATGTTTCATGCATTCTTGTCCTTCCACCAAAAACTATTTTTGAGATTGTTAGTAAGTCTTCAATGAGCTCAATTATTCTTTTAATTGGATGTAGTTTATATTTCTCATTATTGTCTGATTGTAGTATTTTCTTCGTAAAATTATTATACACGCACGCACAAAATTTTATCTTTATCTGTTCTGTAATTTGGGATATCTTAATAACAAGCATGTTCACAACTTCAAAACCTTTCATATTTATTACAAGATTTATATTAATATTCTACGAAGAACTAAAATAAACTTGATTTACATTAAATATCTTGGTGCTTCATATAAAACTGTGACATCATAAAATTCCACGAAATCGTGATAACAATTTACGAATAACGCTGAAAATCACTTTCAAAATATTAGCTAAGTATTCAGATTAATTAAAAATATTTTCGCGTAAAGGGCTTTAACAGACGTGAAGAGAATTCTAATCTTTGGCATAGCTAAAGTACAAACAGCTGCGTAACTTACTTATCGAATTTTGGAACTGTTTGGTGAATTCATAAACAGTTTATCAAGGAACAGAAAAGCTGTTCACTATCAGTCATAATACCACCAGTTAAAGATAAGGAGACGATTTTAAAGACATTTTATTATTGACAGACATAGAAGTTTCTTTGTGATCACTTTATGGTGTATTGTCAGGAGAAGGTTCTAAAAAAATAAGAAACTTGCGCGGAATATAGGATAGAAGGTCTGTCGGGTCAGCGAGTAAAATTAAAAAAAAATAACTTGTTGTAGTTCATTTGGTACCTACTACAGTCGATTCAGGTTGCAAATTATTGATGTTAAAAACCGTAGATTTGAACCAGCTCATTCAACATCAGCTAGGTACGTGAAAAGTGTGCCACAGCGTTTTTAAAGATTAACGTTTTCTACAACTCAAGATTTTAATCAGAATCGGGGCTCAGACTAAATTTGGATGACGGGGTAGTTAATTGAAACTTTTCTTAGAGAATTAGTATCTAGTTATGAGAATGATTTTAGAGGTTATCAAGGGTGTAATTAGTTTAGTGTTTTCTAAATATCAATTAAAAAAGTTAAATAGTTTTTCTTTTAAATTATTTCAATTTCAAATAGGTACACTTAAAGTAAAGAAACACAAGGTTGCCTGGAAGAGATCGCTATTAGCGATAAGGCCGCCCATTGTGCAACTTTGTTAAATCAATTTTCCTGTATTTTGTTTTTTATTCTTTTAGTGTGCAATAAAGTATATTGTATATTATTCTAAAACCATGCCTTTTACCTACAATATAATCTCTTCCCTCATTATGAAATCAATATCTTTTATTCAAGCTTACAAATTGCTTACTTGGACCATTCAATGGATTTATTTTTAAAAATATTAATGGGTTTTTTCGTCACTTCAATTTTTTTAGAAGCGAAAAAGATATTGTCATTTACTTGGATTTTTATTTAATTTTTGTCTGATCATCGAACTTTATATTCCGTGAAACGGACTGCCATCAGTGGCATGCGTTGTGGAGACTAAGTCCAGCCGTGGACGGCTAATGATGATGACTTACTTGCTCAAAGATCGGAATTGATATTATAACTGTTTCCATGAGTAAACGCCCTGAACAAAACTTTAGTAATTGATTATTAGTGACCCAAGACAATTATTCCAAGAATTTACAACTGTTATAATAAAGTTTCGTAGACATTAAGTCAAATGTAAACTAAACTGTCTAGAAACTTGGAATCCATTGAGTCGATCCCCAATTACGTAAATTGAAATCATCGTTACAGATTAAATATGAGAGATATTGAGTGAAAATTGTTTCAAATGGCCGGACAAAGGAGATTTATCTAGAGTGATTCACACATACTGTTTTTCCCGAACCTGTTGGATAATTAAGATAGTAGAAGTAGTTTCAGTTAATTTATATATTTGGGTAAGTTATCTGTAAGTTCAACTGAAAAAAGTGTTAATTATATCTGAGCTTGGTTCCCTATTCTACCACTTCAAAAACTTCAAGACTTGCAAGGGAACTTACTGTAATAATAGCTCTACCACTATTTCATCATAGGAAATAAAGTTCTTACAAATGACAGAATAAGGTCTTAAGGGTGCCTGTACATTGGAGCGGAGCGAGCTGGCGGAGCGGAGAAACGAGGAAATAATCAACCAATAGGATTGCATGAAAAAGCGGCGCGGAGATTTCATGCAATCCTATTAGTTAATATTTCCTCCTGCGCTCAGCTGCCTCTCTCCGCGTCAATGGACAGGCAGCCTAATGCCTTATGTATGGTTGATGATGATGATGATAAGAATCATGTTAGCTTAAATCATGAAAACTAATAAAATTTTCATTTTTTTATTACATTTATACCGTCGCACGAAACTCCAGGCACTCTTCATCAATCATCTTCCAGTCTTGACCGGTGACGATGCAGAGTGCGAAGGTAATAAAATAAATAAATAAATAAAATTGTTTATTTGTAGAAAGAAGTCTCAAATCCTTTCTTATGTGAATAGCATCGTTAAGTACGAAGTTTTCGAGTTTGATGTAATGGCAAAGAAAGAAGTCTCGAAGCACCCCATTCTAGCTGCTTATAATAGCTCCGCTTAGTACGTAGGTTTTGAGTTATCATTTTACAAAGACAGACGCAGCAGGGGACTGATGTGTAAGTGTTGGCGGGGCGGAGACTTAAAGCTAATTTGAACCTTTCTGTCTACTGACATAATATCCAAAAATAACCTCTATAAGTACATATATATCCAAAAATAACGTCTATTTCTTGGAATCAACTTATTCGAGGTATAATTCCTAAGAAAGATGGTGGAATCACATCATGATAGGTATTAAGGTAGCCTTAAAAGATATCGAATAAAAGTTGGGAATGTTTTAACCAACGTTCCCAATTTATTCGATCCCTTTTACGGTTTCATTAGTGACCTAAGTACGAGGTTGTAGCGTCAAAGTCGTAAAAAATAATTGTAGGTACTTTCGGATCTAACAATGATAGTTTCTAAAAGTGGAGAGTCGATAGAAATTTTACATCGAACAATCTTTTACGTATACTTTTACCCATAATATATATATATATATTATGGGTTTCGAAAGTAGTGCTGTACTAAATAATAGTAATATTAATTTTAAAGAGATGTGTCTCGCCACGTTATTTTTTGTTTATTTGTTTGTTTCGAGTGTTTCCATGTGGAAATTATCAACCTATACCAGAGGCAGAGCCATAATCAAAAAGTCGAAGACTTAAACCTATAAATTGTAGTATGATCAGTTATCTACTACCCCTAAAACAAGCTCTGCTAAGCTTAGTAGCATTATTTATTACAGCACAATATTCTACTTCTGTACTTGGGCATACATAAATTAAGTGAGGCATTTTTCAGGATTTTTTGACCCCCCCCCCCGCTCTGGTAAGATTTCGTAAGATTTTCCTCGACTCCCTCCCTACTCAAATCTCAAGTGAGATTTTTTTAAATTTGTGTTTTGCTGGGAACACGTTGGATTATTAAAAAATATACAAGAAGATGAATTGTTACATTAATTTAGACTAGTATTCGTTTGTGTGTATTGCCGTACTTTAAAATCACTTACTTTAACTTTACTTTCATAAGGGGGCGTCCATTAATTACATGAGGTGTTCAAGGGGGGGAGGGGTCAAGCTAAATCTTTCCAAATCTCATTTGGGGGAGAGGGGGCTTAAAAATATCAAATATTTTTTTTCTATTACAAAAAAATTAAGCTGCTAAGGCCTTTTTTGTAATAGAAAAAAAATGAGATTTAGAAAGATTTAGCTTGACCCCTCCCCCCTTGAACACCTCACCTAATTAATGGACACCCCCTTAGTTCTAGCTGATGGTAGCGAAACGTATTCTGAAATATCAGCAACTTGTGCTAAGCCCTCTTTCATAGGATTAACTTCGACAGCGAATTAATCCATCTGATGTTATCAATGTTCCATAAATCCAAGGTTTTTGGGAATTATTTTATTATGCTGTATTAAGAAGAAAAAATCATTCCATTTAGTAGTAAGTCACACCATTTTGGGGAACATAATATAAAAGAAAAGTGAGGCTATGCTCAGTGTTATTAAGCGGCTGATGAACAGAAATATAAATAAATTCACCGTAATAATTATTTATGAAAATAATAATTATATAATAATTATTTATGAAATTAATTATGAATGATGGTCATTTTCTACATCGTTGTTTAACGTCCGAAAGCCCCAAAGTAACAGCTTATTATCCGATAATTTTTTAATGCAATTTAAGCCTCAAGCTAAGCAGTGCATGTAAATGAATTTTTGTATTATATTTTTGTACATACTGGTTCATTTAAACAAAAATAACAATACAAAATTTAGAATCATATTTTTATTAAACATCAACATATAATTTATGACCAAAAATACTATCTTAAAATTATTTAATATATACCTAATTCCCGACAACCGTTGGGGTAAACGTGTTCTTGAGTGGAGACCGCGACTCGGCAAACGTAGTGTAGGACGCCCTCCGGCCAGGTGGGATGACGATCTGCGAAGGACTGCTGGCAGATGCTGGATGCGGCAAGCTGAAGACAGGGCGCTATGGCGCTCATTAGGGGAGGCCTATGTCCAGCAGTGGACTAATATAGGCTGATGATGATGATGATGATGATGATACCTAATTCATACATACTATTATTTGTTTGTCCCCAATCGACCCGAAACAAATAAGCGGTATTATTTCCCATTCGCTCGGAGAAACAAATAAAATTAAAATTAAATCAATCCATAGACTGGCATCATAGCGGCCCCAGTACATAGGGGTCCCAGTTGACGAAAACCTTATTTGCTTCTAACCGACTGACTACAAACAAATCACTACATAGTATAAAAGAAAAGTCACTTTCTCTGTCCCTATGTCCCTATATCCCTGTCCCTTTGAATGCTTAAATCTTGAAAACTACGCAACGGATTTTGATGCGGTTTTTTTTAATACGAGTAGATAGAGTGATTCAAGAGGAAGGTTTATACGTATAATAAAATCGTGCGAAGCCGGGGCGGGTCGCTAGTTATTAATAAGTCTTTGTTTGGTCCATTTTTCATGGTTAGATATGGGTTGTGTTTTCGGTTGAGTCTGTGAGTGTGCAGTTTAGTCTACCACACTACAGCCCCCTTTTGTCAAACATACTCTTGAGTTCTTGTAAAAACAAGTACCTGCTCCAAAACTAATAATATAAAGACTAAAATTTGTGTGTGATGGATGTTCGTTTCTCTTTCATGCAAAAACGACTGAAAGTATTGCGCTGAAATTTTTAATAGACGGTAGTTCTAGCCCTGAAATAAAATTTAGACTACTTTTCATACCATATATCTTTTCCTATGAGATAGAAATAGCCTTGAAACGTTTCCAAAGAAACACGAAGTCAGTAGCAGATACTAGTGTATATCACTACATAGTATAAAATAAAGTCGCTTTCTCTGTCCCTATGTCATTGTGTCCCTTTGAACGCTTAAATCTTTAAAACTACGCAACGGATTTTGATGCGGTTTTTTTAATAGATAGAGTGATTCAAGAGGAAGTTTTATACGTATAATAAAACCATGCGAAGCCGGGGCGGGTCGCTAGTTAAAAATAAAGAAAATATCAATTCAAACTAATAGGTAAACAACTGAGTGTGTCTAGTCAGCGAAAACTTAAAAGTGATTTCATTTAAGCTTCACTATAAGGACACGTGTAAAAATCTTTGCGTGTCCAGATAACAAAAGCTTTCACTACATCTTTGACTTTGAAAAGAAAGTTTACACAGGTGAGAAGATAGCTTTCCACATCCAGATTTACAACTTATCGCTTGAACGACTGGGTTACTTCTAATCAGTGGAACGACGTCTATATTGCGTTTTGTTGAGGTTGGATTACCAAGAGAAGCTACTTTTGATGTTTTCTTTTCCGTGTCATTCGTACTTACAATACAATACAATACAAAAATCCTTTATTGTACACCAGAACAAGAACATTACATATGGACATTACATAAGACAAGTACAATGTACTTCCTACATTAGTCGTAGTTTCATCTATAATTACGTACTTTCCTTCTCTATCTTTAGCAATTTTGCGACGTACTTATGAGTCTGGGGAAGGAGAAAGAATTCTGTAGAAGCAAAAAGACGTATTTGGAGTCAGAAAAAAGATAGATAGATAGATAGAATATACTTTATTGCACAAAATTTGTACATGGGCGAGCATAATGCTAGATAGCATTCTCTACCTGCTAACCTTTGGGTAGTCTGGACAGCAGTTTAGTAGGTAGTGCTTGGAAACAAAAAAAGAGAAAGGAAAACATACTGAGTGAATAACATATTATAACTATATTTAATATAGGTACTTAGTTATATTTATAAATAAAATCGTCAGAAAAAAATGCTGCAGACTACAGCTCGCACGGTGTATATTATGCAATATACACCTTCCTCTTGAATCACTCTATCTATTAAAAAACTGCATCAAAATCCGTTGCGTAGTTTTAAAGATTTAAGCATACATAGGGACAGACAGGTGGCAGCAACTTTCTTTTATAGAAATAGAAAAACTTACTTTCGTTACTCAAACACAGAAAATAAAGGAAACAAAAGAATACAATGATAGTTATAACAGTTTGCGTGAGTCACAAAACAGTCCCTGTCTCAGCATGAGCTGGTTGTACATTTACGTACAACCAACGCTGGTCTTTCGACAGCCGGTTTTGGGACGTCACGGAAGATTGAATAACGTCCCATGTGCTATATACGACCAAATAGGTACACAAAATCATAAAAAATATATAATGACAACGGTGTTTTACACTATATATTAATACCCGTAGGCTTAGCCCGTAGGAGCATGCCGCTTTGCCGGCGCTATAGCGTTAGCATATTCACGCCATGAAGCTGAAAATGGGCACTTGCGTCGTACCCATTGATTAATCATGTCAATTTTTATATGTATGTCGCAGATCGCTGCATTTATGGGCCTTAATTCTATTTCATACGTGCGATCCTTCGACGTGATACCATGAATTTCATAGTCAACAGTAATGACAACTTCTTGATTATGTATCCGCTCTCTTTGCTCTATCGGCGGCCAGTCCATAGAAGCTTGGATTCAAGGACAGCAGACTGTTGATGGACAAAATTAAATGTCATAAAAGAAAATTAATTTACTTTGGTTGCAATATGACAGTGAACATCTCTTGGATTTTCCAAATTATTATTCTGAGTTGAATCCAGTTTTATGGAGATGATCATGAAGATGATCCTGTTTTCCCTCTAACTTCGACATGTATCTTTATAACCCAAAAACGAAAAGAGCTTTTCGCAGGCAAGATATAACCTATAAAACACCCTAGCTTACCTTAGGCCTTACCTATAAAAACAGTAGCAAAATGCTGAGTTTTATTGCTCTGTGGTCCAACCACTTTGCGACAGTTCAATAACCCACAGTACCTATCTGCTGATGCGAGTCCTTCAGTACCACGCGTCTAGACGAAAAGAGTGCATTAGAAAATTGGTGATAAGCTGGCAAACGAACTTCTCAAATTCGGAAATTGTACTCGATTTAACTAAACCAAAATCTGAGTTGAAAATCTTTACAACAAAATAATGGAGTGTGGTGGTTGCAATTTTTCCAGCATACGGTTTTTTTTGTTTAGTGGTGAAAAACCGCTTAAATCATGTTCACGCTGATATTATCCGTAAGTTTACTCCGTAAGTTTGGATGGATGGATGGATGTTAGTTACCTCATAACGCGAAAATTAACGGATCGGTATAAAATTTTGAAAAGAAGTAGGTGCTGAAGAAGTTAGGGCTGAAATAACACATAGGCTACTTTTCATTAATTTTCACGCTGGTGAAGACGCGGGCACAACTATAGGAAGGAAATAAAGTGTTTATTGATGTTATGTTCAAGTTTATTTTCCTTTAACTATTTCAGAGTTAAAAAAGAAACCTCTAACACTTTTATACTATTATACAAGAATAGGCACAATAATACATCATAAAACAACTTTTATCTTTTTATCAGATTCCGTTTACAAAATATGTCATTTTCATAGATATGTTATAAAAATACCATCATTTCCAAATTTTAAGCTAAAGACGTAGGTACCATTTTTCGCAAAGTAACAATTTCCTAAAATACCTTTTCATTATGTCCGATGCGATCCAATCTATGTAAATCAACATGGCTTCCACACACAAAATACGACGCATACATGCTCGACCCAAGAAACTTCACACGGGCGACTTTCAGTGAATAGCGAGATTTATTCATAGTTTCCAATTGAAACTATGCAAAGTTGTAGCTAGTTGTGAGAATTTAGTTTACCTTCGCAATTTGAGTAAGTTGGTAGTAAAGTAAATAGGGGACTAAACATAACTGAAATTGGCAAGGAAACCATGGTGAAAACATATTGTAGAAGAATAGTATTATTTTATGTATTATGTCAGTGTACGTAATGCGTTGGTTTGGTCTTGACGGAATATCATAACAGAATACTGAGTCGAACGTCATTTTCTAGCATTTAAGTTTTATAATTAAGTAGTTATGTAGTCTAATGTAGTCGATGCGACGCGTGACCCGAGAGCTGGTGAATATCTGGCTCAGCGCATCAGCATTGCCATACAGCGTGGTAATGCAGCCAGTGTCTTGGGGACGCTTCCGACTGGTATTGACATGGATCAATTGAGCTACCTTTAGACTGTTTGCAACCGTCTGCAGTTAGCTCAATGGTTTCAATTGTAAATACTAGTTGTAATTTTTCTATTCCTTTGCTTGTAATTTTCGTTGTTAATAAAGGTATTTACCTATGTCTAATGTATAATTAAAAAAACTAGCGTAGTCAAATTTTGAATCCTATAAAAAGAGAATTTCAACAAGCTTTGCTCCTTTAAGTTCTTTTAAACTCTCTTCATAGGTAGATACCAAATTTTTACAATTTTTTTTTCGTTTCACTTATCTTCAGTAACAGTTTTTACTTATTTATACAGTAAACTAAGATCGATACAATTTGAAAAAGAAAAGTACCTATAGATTAGTTTAAAAAAGGCCTCTTACATCTACAATGGACCACAACTTTTAAATCGCCCGTCTATACCGATTTATACATCTTGCTCAGTTCTAAATATATCTTCATTAGACTTCTCTATTATCGGTTCTGGTAGATATAAAAAGATCAAAGTTGTGAATCGTGTGTCTGCTTAATATTAGCCCTCGTTCTAGCTTTACACGTCCGTTTGATTAGTACATGCGACTTTGAGTCGTGTGTGTAAATAAAAAGTTTAACTGACTGTAAGCAAATTTACACCGTTTGGTTAGTTCTATGTCTGATCATAGATTTAACCCATACAGTGTAAAATTGCGAAGGGATGTAGAGCTAGATTTAAGAAATAACTACATAAAGATAAGCGTAAGATATCACATTAAAATTATAAGATAATTAGCGACCCGCCCTGGCTTCGCACGGTTTTATTATACATGTATACCTTCCTCTTGAATCACTCTATCTATTAATAAAACCGCATCAAAATCCGTTGCGTAGTTTTAAAGATTTAAGCATTCAAAGGGACACAGGGATATAGGGACAGAGAAAGCGACTTTCTTTTATACTATGTAGTGATAGTGATAATTAAACTAGCGACCCGCCCCTTCTTCGCACGGGTTTATTATACTTACAAACCTTCATCTTGAATATCTAAGCAGTAAACGTTTGTTGTATCTATTTGTTTGTTTTATTTATTGTAGTTTTCTTGCATTTAAATTTCTTAATAGGACTATTTACAACACAATGGGTCCCCATTGTGTTGTAAATTTGAAACACAAATAAATATTTTTCTATTCAATTCTATTCAAAGTTCATATTTTTAAAATCTTTTATTAAACCTATGGTAGAGATGTGTAGAGCTTAAGATTATTAAATTTTTGTAAAAAAGCCTACCTACGTGTTTCAATCGTGAAAATCCAAAGCCCGTCTGAAATTTACCCTTAATTTTATAGGGTCATTCTTGGAGGTTAAACTAAAACTAGTTTCTTCAAGTTGTTTCTAACTTTAAGAATACAAAAGATTGTAGAAACTCCGTGAGATATGGGAAGACTATCTATTTAGTTCACTGGGCAATGTTACTTTAGTTAGTGTTATCTTGATTTTCTTTGCTATTTAAGTCCTTAGTACCGGTTGTTTACGTTAGTATACGAAATAAGTTTTCGTTTCTTTCTACCACATCTAGCGCTTTCCTGCGTCTCTACCGGCTAGAGAGAAAGGATGAATGAATGAATGAACACTATATTGTAATAAACGGTATCGTACAGTTACTAACTTATATCGTAACTTAGAACTTTATTAGTTTGATAGCGGTGGAATAGTTTCATGCTAGTAGGTTGCTAGAATCATTGTTTCATAAATAAACAATGCTGGACAATCCACACAGCATCATCTAGCCCCGAGCTAAGCAGAACAGATGATCGGGTAGATCAATGATATACTTAACACATAGTAGTACATATATATTATTATACATAGAAAACCCCTTGAACTTCGAAACAAGCAGATCAGCTATATCAATGTCCTTAAAGTTTAAGCAATCACCAGAAGTTACAATAAAGTTTCGTAAAGTTAATATAAAGGTTTGTAAAGTAAAGTTAAAATAAAGGTTTGCAAAGTAGCGTAAATCCGTCCCAATGTTACCAACAACGTCTCTCCTAAACGGCCAAAACTTCCCAAGAAATCCTTAAACGACATTAGGCGTCCAAGAATCCCTGATTTGTAACTTTAGTAAAGTGGGACAAGATCGGGTATTAATTGTACCGAGCCTTTTGTGCCCGAGGGCTTTAGGCTGATGGTATATTGGTGTCTTTGAAACTGTTTTGTAACTAAAGGCTAAACAGTTTGTTCTGTGACTGGTTTTTGTTGAGATAGTTGTGGAGATTACACATAGTAAGTACTTATTGAAAAGAAATCTTCACTTCACTTTTGAATCCGTTGCCCGTTGACGGGCATTAGCTGTTTTGGTTAGAAAGGTGTGCTAAAAATGAAGGATGACTCTGTAAAATAACTGCCATATTGATACAGTTTTATTACTGAAAATATTTAAAGATGTACCTTTGCAAATATAGTTAGTTTGATGTGTATTATAGAGTCCTGAATATTAGTCAGAATATTATCAGAGAAAAGACGTTTAAAAAAATGTGTCCTGTGATAGAAATTGAACCTTCTACATTGTTAGCGTGTCACAGAATTTTCCTATAAGTTACAGAAGCAATGTAAATCATCTAGATTAGATGTAAAAAGCCAATGTTTTTTGAGCGAACGCCTATCCAGACCCATTTGTTTCCGATATCCAGAGACCTACTCAAAAAACGAAACGAATTCGATGTTATAGGATAATAATTTAGCGATCTGACGCAAAAACAGTAGTCCTAGCTAACCAGCATTCGTTACTAAGCGATTATATAACTGTAATCGTCATCGCTCAAACAATCGCGATTGGTAGACAAGGGACTTAGCGAAATTGCTTGTCAAAAGTGCAAGTTGGCTAGATATTCGTATGGTAGTAAAATTGATCGATGTTATCAATTCGCTTGATGGAATTGACATAATTTATGTACACTGTATACCAATGATCTATTCGTTAAAACCAGGTTTTGTGACATTTTTATGGCATAAGTCCATACAATGTTTGGACGTTTCTAACAAGTTTAAGATTGTGAAATGTAGCTAAAATGACTTACCTACCAAGTTACCTTGCAGTAACAATTCAATACGTAGAATAATTCAATTTACTTTCATCCGCAGGATGTGACAAATAAATGTCGAAATTAAAATTATATGATAAACGATAATCGTTTATGGTTTTTCAGAGTAGAGCTCCGAAGATAGCAAAACGACTACATTTTCTTCACTTCATTCGCGTGTAGGAAAATGGTTTCACGGCGCGATGGGAGTTCCTCAAAGAATAACGATTCCACACTGCACAGATGAACCACGTTTCACGGTCGTTTTGGTGAAACAAACGTTTATCCATCTTTCTGTATACTTTCTGTATACTCGGAAAGTAGGTCTGAAATTGCCTGAAGAGTGATACTTTTCAAGTGCTTGAAAGTGATACTTTTCAGCCCTAGGGAGAATCGATTTCAGCTGACAGCTAACACGTTACTATTGAACCATGATAATGGCAGAATGAGATAAATAAAAGCTGGCTGAAACTAAAAAAAAAGTCGGGTTAGCGGCTATTCAATGAAGTCAAAAAATGCGAAATATAAGGCAGTATGGCTTTATGGCTTTTGCCTGTCCTAGATGGATATTTAAAAAAAAATTGCGGCAATTTGATTCATTTGTTTTCTTGTGTTTTTATTTATATTTTTTGCATTCGTAATGTCACTTTCACCCGAGGTAAACACTGTTCTTTTCATTACGAATACAAGGAAATTAAATGAAAACGCAAGTTAGCTAAAGAAAAATTTGTGAATTGTATGTGAAACTCAACAACACGAGAAAACAAATGAAGATCGAATTGCCGCTTTCACATTCTGCCAAGCTATCCCGTTTCTATTGAAACATAAAAGCTGTCAGTTGAAAACAATTCTCCCTAGGGCTGAAAAGTATCACTTTCAACCCGCTCTTCAGGCAACTTCAGACCTACTTTCCGAGTGTGAGTAACGCAAATAAACTTTACTCTATTGTTTCAATAGTAAATGCTTATTATTCCGTGATTGTCATTTTCTTGGTCCGATCCCAAACTTCTTTTAAAATTTCATATTTAGACGAAGCTAGGACGGCTTGGCATAGTGCTTGCCCCGATGCTGCTCCTCCAAAATCTCTTTCGTCCCAACGGCAATGGGACGGGCCTTTGTGTGAGTTGACAGGGAAATATTTGTTACAAACGTGCTCCAGCTCGGCAGATCGTCCCCGTCTCCTAGCCGTTTCTAAATGGGAGTCAGGACATTGGCTGCAAGCACTTCCTTCTTATAACACTGGCACTTTATTGGATCCCGCTACTTTCCGTATAGCAACATGTATTCGGTTGGGTGCAAGGTGTTGTGCGTCTCATCAATGCTAGTGCGGTACAACACTTCGGTCGAACAGCTTGGTCATCACGGATTATCGTGTACTAGGGCCGCTGGTCGGATATCTCGTCACGCCAGCCTTAATGACATCATCCGGCGGGCCTTTGTCAGCGCTAACGTACCAGCTATTCTCGAACCGAATGGTCTGTTCCGTGACGATGGCAAGAGGCCCGACGGTATGACACTAGTGCCATGGGAGTTGGGGAGGCCCATTGTGTGGGACGCTACATGCGTCGACACACTTGCACCTTCCCATCTTTCAAGGACATCCACTAGGGCTGGTGCGGCGGCAGATCTGGCCGAGGATCTCAAGAGGCGCAAATATGCAGGTCTCGACAGAACCTACGCATTTGCTCCCCTTGGATTCGAGACCCTAGGTCCGTGGGGTACCGAGGCTCTCCGGGTTTTTAAAAAAATATCTGAGCGTCTGGTCGATGCGACGCGTGACCCGAGAGCTGGTGAATATCTGGCTCAGCGCATCAGCATTGCCATACAGCGTGGTAATGCAGCCAGTGTCTTGGGGACGCTTTCGACTGGTATTGACATGGATCAATTGAGCTACCTTTAGACTGTTTGCAACCGTCTGCATTTAGCTCAATGGATTCAATTGTAAATACTAGTTGTAATTTTTCTATTCCTTGCTTGTAATTTTCGTTGTTAATAAAGTACTTATCGTTCTAATTTTCTATGTATATTATTTATGATTCGCAATAACCACAATTTTGTATATCGTGTCATCTCTGTGAGTAACAGATCTTTGCCGTTTCCACAACATCAACAAATTGATGCGTATAACGGAACGTACCACTTATGTATACTATATATTCGCAAGCGTGCATGTCTTCATAATATACCTAATCTACAGATTGAAGAAACGGAACGTAGGTGAAGATTGATAGTATGTTGAAGGTAGAACCAAGTTGACGTATTTTAAAAAACAATAAAATCAAAAAACTTTTATTCTACAAGCACTGATTAAACCCGTTACTATGGCAACGAGTTAGATAACACAATGAGACAGCGACGTTTCCGAGTAAATGGAAATAATACCATACCATTTTCTCAATTTTTATTTTTAAAATGTATTTTCAATAACCTAAATATTAAATTTAAATAGGATTTGGACTCTTTGACACTAATAATAATAATTTTCCAAATCGGTTCAGGCGACTTCGAGTACCTAACATAAAATAAAAATTATAATTAAAAAAAAACAGAATTGTATGATGCTAAATACAATTTACCAAATATACTGGTAGAGTCATAATGAAAGCAAGTGACGCCATACTAAAATAATTTTATGTTATTGTACATTGACTTAGCTATTTTCATATTGCGGTCATCACTGTAGAATCCCCACCGGCTATTGAGTTGGTGAGTAATTAATATGAAATTTCACACACGCTGCCACACGGCGAACTTTAGCGATTTATCAAGAAATGCCATGGCCACGTGTTTGTTACGCTGGTTTCCATAGTTGAAGGCTTGGCGGTTCTAGGATATTAGTGGAAAGCGGATATAATTATGTTATTTATCTGGGAGTCTGGTCGATGTGACGCGTGACCCGAGAGCTGGTGAGTATCTGGCGCAGCGCATCAGCCACAGACCACTTAGCCTACAGCAGCATTATCATACAGCGTGGTAATGCAACCAGTGTCTTGGGGACGCACAGACTGCTATTGATTTGGATCAGTTGAGATACCTCTAGAATGCTTGCAATCGTCCAAAGCTAGCTCCATTAGTAGAAGTACTGTAGAAACGCCACCAAGCTATTTCTATATCGAAATTTACATCGAGCGATCCCCGGCGATTCATGACGATTTATCGCTCGTAAGCTACACTCAGACCACTTCCCTAATGGTACATCGATCTAGCGCTAACTGCCGTATAATAACTTAAAATTTTCACATCGCTGGTTTCATTAAACAAAGGTCGTTAGGCCATTCTTCTAAATATAGGATGCCTAAGTTAGGCCCAGTAATAAACATATACATACGATGGGAAGTGTAACTTGTTCTTGTTTCTTGTATTTCTAACGTAAACATCTTTTGCAAAAACTAACACTGGTTTTTGTGAATATAATAAGTTTTCATAGATTTATAGCGATATTACCGTCAAAATATTTATTCGTTGAAATAATGCACACAAAGAGTCAGGTGTTATTTTAGTCTTTATTATTGTTATACCGGGTTTTAAAAATCATACCACCCTTATAACTAAGTCGGAAAGGTAAGTACTTACATTGCTAATTAGATTCCGATCGTTCTTTGACAGCTACGTCACGTGGTTTTCATTAAATAATAAAATTGCCGTTCTTTTTTGCACAAAGGCAGTCTGGATGTCAGCTGTCTGTCCCCAAAGTAAAGCTTTATCTTGATTGGTATAATACATATTATACTAAACTAGCGACCCGCCCCGGCCTCGCACGGTTTTATTATACTTATAAACCTTCCTCTTGAATCACTCTATCTATTAAAAAAACCGCATCAAAATCCGTTGCGTAGTTTTAAAGATTTAAGCATTCAAAGGGACATAAGGATATAGGGACATAGGGACAGAAAAAGCGACTTTGTTTTATACTATGTAGTGTTAGACAATAATATACTAAATATACAAAATGGCCTAATAAAGACGGACGCCGCGTTGAAATTTTAGAGCCAATTGACGTTTATTTACCAAAATCCACATTTTGAACTCTATAGGTTAAATATGTTGTAATGTACCATGATTAACCCAATCAAAAAGCCTAAGAAAGGTCACAGAATGTACACCTGTAACTATACCAGCATCGATTGCTTGTCTACCCGTGGTGAAGCCAAACTGATTTCTTTAGAAAACTAGCGCCCCGCCCCGGCTTCGCAGGGTTTTCTTATACATTACTTTAAGCCTCACGGAGCCCGAGACCTTTCCAACGAATGCAAAACCGTGGAAATCGGTTCGTACATTCTGGAGTTATAACGTCAGGAAGGAAAACCCGACTTATTTTTAAATAGTAAGACTGACTGGTTTTTATAGAATAGGGTATCAAGGTTTGAATGAGATGTCAACCGGGTAAGAATATTTTTGTAAAATTGTACTTATTGCAGGAAGTTGCATCGGATATAGGTAGACCTAACTTTAAAACTAGCACCTGTGGCCGAAATTTGGCTACGTTTTGTTTCCTCTTCAACCCAAACCACAATCTAAACTCAAATCCTAAGATTCCAAAACAAGTCACTAAAACTCCTTGTATTAACCACATTTACCTTCCTCAAAAAACAGGCAAGAAAACCTAAAATCATCAAATTCTCCAGTCAAATATTATGTTATCTACGCCCGAAACGAATCTACCCTCAAATCGTCAAACCCGCTATTATTTCTCCCCATTTATTCCTGTGATTTTCTATTCGACATCAAGGCGAGGATTTTTGGGAATTCCTTAAGTGAAAAGCTTCAAGATAAATTATTGTCATAAGGTTGTTGAATCAACTTTGTCTGATATTTTTTAGGGAATTCTTTAATGATTTTTCTTCAGTAGGGAATAAAATTTAATTGCTTATTTGCTACATTATGTTTGATCACATTTCAATTTATGTAATTTTAGCATTCCATTGCAACATTCTTAATATTTAAGTACATTGCATGACCATACTTTCTCCGGTTTCTAACTTATACTTAAGTAATAAAAATCCATTTCATGATTTGAAATCCCGGGATTTCAACAACATCATCATCATTTCGGAATTATAGAGGAGTTATCAACTCTTTGTTACTTTGACACTTAAACTATTGGTAAATATGCTCATATAATTCCGATCACTGCTAAAGCTACTTTACTGTGAAATCCTGGCTCTATCACATTCACATGAACAAAAAGCTCAATTAAACTCTCATCATTAAACAAGCCATTCTCATTACTCACAAAACTCGTCATACGCCATAAACCACACTGGGCGTCAAGCCATCAAGTCTCCCATCAAGCCATAGTGCGTTACCTAATCGCTCCTCGTTACGAAGAACAGTCGATCGGGGCGGGCCGCAATGTAGCAAGACATCATCTTGGCACCCCAATGTCAAGGAACATTTGTTCGGGCGGGTCGGGGCGGAGTTCCAGCGGAAAGCGGAATCTATAAAAATCTTGAAGCGCTTATAAAAATACACCATTTATTTATCGTAACGTGGTCCAATCAGCAGGATATTGGATCGCTCGATCAATCATAAAACACCATCTATGTCAGGTTTGGTTTGTTGAAGTTTGTTTGTAGCTTGAGCTACTTAAATATCCTACACTTAGTACCTTTATTTATATTTTGTATTGTATATGATTTTAATTATTATTTGTCCAATTTTTATTAATAATTATCAATATTGCTAAAGATAATGACATGACTAAGAATTTTTATAATGTAGGTAGTGACTAGTCACCTAATACGTTCTTACCTATACCTATCTAGGGCGAAAATGCGTCATGTTTTAAATAAATAATACTGTTTTATTTACACAGCATCATCTAGCCCCAACCTCAGAAGAGCTTGTTTTAGGTTACTAGTTAAATAAACTAAATACATGTACTACATAGTCCTGAACATACAAAAATGTTTTGATAGGTTACTGTAACATTATTATCATGTTTTAATTTGGGAGTAAATTTATTGGTAGTTATTTTAAATATTGGGGTAAGCGGTAAAAATCAGCTTAATAAATATTTGGGCAGCTTAATAAATTTTGGTCGGATGTAAAATAAAAACGACCTGCAATACTTGGCTGACAAATATAAAATTTTTGGTAAGTGAATAAATAGCGGTATGGTCTATGAAATTAATACTTTTGGGCGACTGAATAAAAAAATAATGGGCAGTAATAAACCATTATTATGTGACAGCAAGTAATTAAATTTTTGAGGTGCATAATAAATGTTATGGGCAAAAGAATTATAAAAAAGTAAAGCAGAAAAAAGCGAAAATAAGCCGTAATCACTGGTACTGCGTTTGAAATCTTACTATTTTAGGTAGATACTATTATAAGTCTGTGTGCATGTTTGTTATAAATAATCTCAGTAGATACTTAAGTTATTGAGAACAAATTTGGTGGTGGTATGTAGATACTTAGTTATTTAGATGAAATTTGGTATGTACCTAAGTAGATACTTTAAGACCGAGAATAACTTAGTAAATACTAAGCAAAGTTTAAAATCTTTGGGGCTTTCCTACAAATGATCTCTATCTCTCAATCTTGGGAATAAAGAAATAAAGTTATATCCCAAAATGTGCTGTACAGAGTGCGAGGACTTACACACTTACTGTCAAACTTTAATATTAACATTCATATTTTTTCATTGTTTTATTTATTTTCCCAATTAAAATAGTAGTTAATGTTTCACTCGTGAAATTACCGGAATTTTTCGTGGGAATTCTGGATAAAATATAGCGTATGTGTTATTCCAGACTATACTTAATCTATCTCTATATCAGATTTCACCCAGATCCGTTCAGTAGTTTTTGTGTGAAAGAGTAACAAACATCCATCCATCCATACTTACAAACTTTCGCGTTTATAATATTAGTAGAGGTGGCGACAAGCGTTTCGGAGGCAGGTACCTAATTACCTATGTAATCGATCAGAAAAATAACTTTTCTAGTGCTAGAATTTCTGTGGTAAGGAACGTGTGATACTACCCAGCACGACCACGGATGATTATCTTAATTTCAATGTGGTACAGATTCATGAAATAATGAGTACTTTGATGTACTCTATAATATAAAATGAGTACTCTCATATCTTCGCTGTTATAACACATAGGCCGGGGTCGTGCCAGGTAGTACCTTTCTGGCACGACCCCAAATAGATCTTGGGTATTTTGAGCAACTTTAAGATGAAAAATGTTACAAATTTGTTGTACTGAATTGTACTGCATATCCTACTAATATCCTACTGTAATATTAGAAACGCGAAAGTTTTTAAGTATGGATAGATGGATGGATGTTTGTTACTCTTTCACGCAAAAACTTCTGAATGGATCTGGATGAAATTTGGCACAGAGATAGATTGTAGTCAGGAATAGCACATAGGCTATATTTTATTCTAGAATTCCCACGGAAACGGGAACAACGCGGGTGAAGCCGTGAGGTGCTGCTACGCAAAAACTACTGAACGGATCTGGCTGAAATTTGACACAGAGATAGATTGTAGTCTGGAACAGCACATAGGCTATATTTTTTAGGAATTACGCTGGTCAAACAGCGAATATACTCGAAATACTAATCCTGCGCAGACGAAATCGCGGGCACCAGCTAGTTTTAAATAATTTTGATCTATATTTAACCCGTTTTAAAGCGGGTTTTTGTGCGGGACATCATCATCATCATCATTAGCTTGTATTAGTCCACGGCTGGACATAGGCCTCCCCTAATAAGCGCCATAGCGCCCTGTCTTCAGCTTGACGCATCCAGCATCTGCCAGCAGTCTTTCGCAGATCGTCATCCCACCTGGCCGAAGGGCGTCCTACACTACGTTTGCTAAGTCGCAGTCTCCACTCAAGCACACGTTTACGTTCAGGATTACTTAATATTTTATAATTACTATTTCTAAGAAGGTAAAACTAAATAAAATTACATATTGGGACTATTCATTTTAGGTGGTTTTATTTCATAATTTGAGGTATACAGATAATAATCATTTCATTAAAAATACAAAATTCAAAAACTTATTGACGAGAGCAAAATTATCTACATAATGGCAAAATCCGCATTTCTCTACGACCTCTATTTCCAGCGATATTAAGAGATTTGTGATTTTTCGCGCAAATGTCCAATCGCGCAAGTGTAACTCGCGCAAGTGGCAACTCGCGCAAGTGGTCACTCACGCAAATGGGCTCTCGCGCAAGTGTCTGCTCGCGCAAGTGTCCGCTCGCGCAAATGTCTTCTCGCGCAATTCTCCTGATACCCCTAATTTGGCTCAGACGATGATCGTTCGTGTGAATGTCCAGAATATTTATTTAATTTGCGTACTTATACATAGTCTGAAGGACACGATTTGTAACGAATATATCCGACAGAGAACAAAAGTTATCGACATAGCTCAAAGAATTAGCACGCTGAAGTGGCAATGGGCCGACCATATCTCGCGAAGAAACGGTGCCCGCGATTTCGTCTGCGCAGGATTAGTAATTCGAGTATACTCGCGGTTACACCCGCGTAATTCCCGTTCCCTTGGGAATTCCAAAATAAAATATAGCCTCTGTGCTATTCCAGACTACAATCTATCTCTGTGCCAAATTTCAGCCAGATTTGTTCAGTAGTTTTTGCGTAGCAGCACCTCACGGTTTCACCCGCGTAGTTCGCGTTCCCGTGGGAATTCCAGAATAAAATATAGCCTATGTGCTATTCCTGACTACAATCTATCTCTGTGCGAAATTTCATCCAGATCCATTCAGAAGTTTTTGCGTGAAAGAGTAACAAACATCCATCCATCTATCCATACTTAAAAACTTTCGCGTTTCTAATATTACAGTAGGATATTAGTAGGATATGCAGTACAATTCAGTACAACAAATTTGTAACATTTTTCATCTTAAAGTTGCTCAAAATACCCAAGATCTATTTGGGGTCGTGCCAGAAAGGTACTACCTGGCACGACCCCGGCCTATGTGTTATAACAGCGAAGATATGAGAGTACTCTTTTTATATTATAGAGTACATCAAAGTACTCATTATTTCATGAATCTGTACCACATTGAAATTAAGATAATCATCCGTGGTCGTGCTGGGTAGTATCACACGTAAGGAACCATATTACAAGCAAGCACACAAGAAGTAAGGCTCAAAGTTGATTGGTGAAATCAAGTAGTGCGCGCGTCCGCTCCCTGCCGCCGCGCGCCCCGCCACGCGCCCCGCCGCGTCGCGCCGCCCCGCCACAGATCTAAGTGCAAAAACCCGAATTTGCTTTCGCGATCCAAAACGTGGCCTCCAAAATCAAACGTGTTTTTCTCAGTCTTCGATATCCATAATGTTCTCCAATTGAAAAATAAATTTACACGTGGGTGGTGCCGCGGGGCACAGCTAATTTCAAATAAGTAGGTAGGTATGTCATTGCTTATCCTACAGCTTGACATGTAGGTACCTAGATAAGTAGGACATAGGTATAGGTAGGTACTAAGGTAAAAGTTATATTCTTTGCCTACGTACCTACCTAGGTACCTATGTCTACCTAAGTACTGCATAGTTCATTTGAAATTCCACCATCAAGGAGAAAAACCGAAAAACAGCTTAAAAGTACCTTTACCTACTATAATAATTATAATGAGGAAAAATTGATTTTTATAAAAAAAACTTAATATTAAAAACTGCTACAATACCTTTATAGAACTTTTTGAATTATTCAATTCAGACATTCCATTCGAAAGATATCATGAGTTTAAAAATCAGCGATGCCAGATCTACCGATTTAGCAGTAGATCTACCTGCTTTTTCAGGCGTCTACCGATGTACTGATTTATTTCTAAAATTTAGTAAAATCTACCTGATTTTCCCGAGCGCCTTCTAAAATTTAGTGAAATCTACCTGATTTTCCCGAGCGCCTTCTAAAATTAAGTGAAATCTAACTGATTTTCCCGAGCGCCTTCTAAAATTTCGTGAAATGTACCTAAGTTTCCCGAGTGCCTATAGGCTCCGTGACTAAAGAGTACCTAATTTAAGGAGGCACCAACGTACGATAGTAGAAAAATGCAAAGTGGAAACGCTTTCTTTTTAGGATTGCGACAGCTAAAAAAAAAAGAGGTCGCCAGCCAAAATGCGAGTGAAAATACTCGCAAAACACAATACATAAGGTACCTACTACAATTTTCAGTCATTATTATCTACCTACTGATTTTTATTCCAATCTACAGATTTTTTACTGAACTTTCTACTGTTTTTTTCAAATTCCATCTGGCAACACTGAGTTGAACCTCGTTCGAGGAAGGTTGTGCTGGAGCTATATTTTCAGGTACGATCATTCATGGTCTATATAACTATGTATAACACAACACAACACAAGTTAAACACAGGTTAAACACAGGTTAAAAACAGGTTATACACAGGTTAAACACCGGTTAAACACAGGTTAAACACAGGTTCAACGTAGATTCAACACAGGTTCAATACAGGTTCAACACAGGTTAAATACAGTATAACTACAGGTTCAACACAGGTTCAACACAAGTTCAACACAGGTTCAACACTGGTCCAACACAGGTTAAACACAAGTTAAACACAAGTTAAACCCAGGTAAAACTCAGGTTAGACACAGGTTAAACACAAGTTAAACACAGGTTAAACACAAGTTAAACACAGGTTAAACACATGTTAAATACAGGTAAAAACATGTTAAATACAGGTTAAAAACAGGTTAAACACAGGTTCAACACAGGTTCAACACTGGTTCAACACTGGTTCAACACTGGTTCAACACTGGTTCAACACTAGTTCAACACTAGTTCAACCGAGGATCTCAAGAGGCGCAGGTCTCGACAGAACCTACGCATTTGCTCCCCTTGGATTCGAGACCCTAGGTCCGTGGGGTACCGAGGCTCTCCGGGTTTTTAAAAAATTATATGAGCGTCTGGTCGATGCGACGCGTGACCCGAGAGCTGGTGAATATCTGGCTCAGCGCATCAGCATTGCCATACAGCGTGGTAATGCAGCCAGTGTCTTGGGGACGCTTCCGACTGGTATTGACATGGATCAATTGAGCTACCTTTAGACTGTTTGCAACCGTCTGCGGTTAGCTCAATGGTTTCAATTGTAAATACTAGTTGTAATTTTTCTATTCATTTGCTTGTAATTTTCGTTGTTAATAAAGGATAGATAAAAAAAAAAAAAAAAAAAAAAGTTCAACCTCGTTATACACAACCTCGTTATACACAACCTCGTTATACACAACCTCGTTATACACAAAAAAATGTAAGTAAGTAATATTACAATTATAATATTTATAAAAACTGGATAAGTCTGTGTGAATGTTTGTTATAAGTAATCTCCGTAATTACTTACGTCACTTAAGTCATTTAGGTGAAATTTGGTAAGTAGATAGTTAAGTTTAGAATAGTTTATTAGACATAGGCTAATAAAATTTTCAAAAATTAACTTCTGATGGGGTTAAAGTTTGTATGGAAAATTATTTTTCCTTGATTCAATTTACTCAAAACTCAGTGTAAATAAACAATAAAATAAATAATTTGACATGTATTTTTTATTTTAACAAAATAACGCCTAGAACACTGAATTAAATTCGATCCACGGTCTGCTGATAATTTTTGATAGTTGGTTGCTCCATTTTTAGATTTACAGCAGGCCAAAATTTCAATAAATGCTAATCATGATTTGCTGATGCATGAAAAATAATTTACTGCACAAATATTTTTTAAATATCCCGTTGTTATATTTCTTGTTGCCCAATTTTTATTTTTTTGCAGGCCATTTGTCGCAGCCCAGTTTTATTTATTCAGCTTACCGAATTAATTTTTTTGTTCACCAAAATCTGTTTAATTCACTGACCGATTTAATGATACCCTTTTAATTTGTGTTAGAACTAAAATTTCGACCAAAATAAACTGAGTTTATGCCGTAAAATGTAATAGGTTTTCCGCTCGCACTGTCGCCAAACCAAATCACAGGCTTTCGTAAACACAAGCCCTATAAATACGTGCGTTGCTTCATTAAACGCTAAGCAGGGGCATAATCTCATTTCGTGACCAAAACAATATCTTCATTCCTTTTTGAAATTAAGTTACATGCAAAAAGGTTTTTTTCATAACATCTTGCTATTTGGAAGAAAGGAAATAATTTTATTTTTAAGAATAATTTTAGTAAACAAATATGTGATTTTGATGAAATAGTGAATTCTGTTAAAAAAACAAATCTCAGGTTTTCTCTATTGAAACGGTCATACCCAAATGTAGTTTTCATCTAAGTATTCGAAATGTTTTTTGTCGTGATCTGATATGCCCATGGTGTTTCAGTTTTTTTTAATAAAAAAAGCTCTACTAGAAGAAACTCCGTTTTGAAAATTTTACCTACCACCTGTGTACCACGTAGTAAGGTACCACGTAAGTAAGGTACCACGTAAGTAAGGTACCACGTAAGTAAGGTACCACGTAAGTAAGGTACCACGTAAGTAAGGTACCACGTAAGTAAGGTACCACGTAAGTAAGGTGTGCAAAATTAATATCATGCTCATTTTATGTCAGTTTTAAATTGCCATTTTGACTTCGTTTTAAAACCTCTTCAGTTTTAACAACTTCCGCCGAGTGCAGTTACTTTTAAAAATGTTTTGCGAGTAATGATTATGACTGAAAATTCTGCATCGCAGTACTTTATTGACTCTCAGGAGAACATATTATAGTTTTTTTAACGAATTCTGGAATCAACCCTCCAATTGATGACAGAGCTGACTACGGGACCAATCAGACGACGGGTATCCGCTTCATCTGTGTCACAACACTTTCATCTGTATCTCAACTCTTTCATCTGTGTCTCAAAACTGTCATCTGTGTTTCAACACTTTCACTAAGATCACCAGTTATTGTTCGTCTTCTAAGCGTAGTGTTAAGGTAAAAATGCCCTTGTTTGTGGAAAGCATTTCCTCAGTAATAGATATTAAACGCTTTATTCTGTTAAATATAAACACAGAATTATTTACACCTGAAGTAACATGTAAAATATCTATGTTGATATTTTTTATTTCATAAAGCTAATAAGTAATAAATTTCACAAAAACCAATTCCACGTAAAGTTATTTTGATATTCGTGTGAATTTAATGAATTATTTTTGACTAAATAAAAGCTACCCAAAAGCTAGTTATACCATGAATTCACGATTGCAAAATCTGTTATGACAACATTGTATAAATACTTTTTCAAATTATAATATATCAGTTTTCCTTTGATTTACTTGCCAATATTTCCTTCCTAGAACTAATATACCTAACATACCGATTTCCAACCACATGGATTTCCACGAATGAATATTGCCTTAGGCAAATGTAGATAATTGTGTTTTCATACATTCCTAAAAACATGTTAACATCCGCCTTACGAGAGTTTTGATAAGGGTATTACAAATTGACATCATTTGGTAACAAAACTATAATAAGATGGAATTTATTGTAATATTTATTGAGAGTACAATTTTGGAGGGAAATTGGGAAGTGTTATGCAGCTAACAATTTATACTGCGATCACCAATCAAGGGCCGAATTCCACTTATTTCAAACAAACTATCAAGATGGCTAAGATGACGTTTGCGCATTTGGTATTCTACTATTTTTTGCGATTGAAGAGATTTTCATTAATAGAATACGAAAACTGTTAAATTGGTAATCGTCACAGCTATGAATGAACCTTATAAAGTTTGCTAGTAGAATACCAAAAGGAGTTTCACACTGTCATTTTGACACGATTCTATTGGTGAAGCGATTTATTAAACATAATATTATTATAACACATTCCTGCTACCGAAGATGTTTAGCAATTAATTGTCTCTGCCGACTGTACTTTAATCGCAATAAGTTGTGAAGCATGAGGCAATCCTAGGGATTTCCACTTTATAATCTGATGGTCCTCGTTTTAAGCCAATTTAAACGGGTATCGTTAGCGCAACGTTAACCGGTATTAATAACGACATTTGTAAGGATTAAGGTATCTAGATTGGTGTGTGTCAGTAAACTCCGCGTAATTGAAAATTCAATTCAATTATAGCCATAATTTCCTGAGATTATGTTGTTTTCATTAAGACGCATGTAACACAAAACACAAGCTCGTTTAGCTTCGGGCTAGGTGATGAATGTTGTATGGTTGATTGTCAATTGTTTTTAAATCGTCTTTTTCAGTTAAATTTTCTATCTGCAATATTTAAGGTAATTGCCCTCCATGTGAAATAGCTATAGGAAACCCTGTTTTTAAATACAATTGAAAAACTAGTTAGAGAATGAAGTTAATCTAAATGACCCCAAGGCTTTTGATTTAATGTCCCTATGTGAAAATAGATTTAGAAGAATACCTACTAACGTAAAATATAAATCACGACTTAGACACGTGTTTAACAGTTGTTTAGCAAAAGTCATCCTATAAAACCATGTGAAACAACTGTTAAACACGTGTCTAAGTGGTGATTTATATTTTACGTTAGTAGGTATTCTTCTGAATCTATTTTATTTTTTTAACTTTTTTGGGGTAAGGCCGTGTATCTTTATACTTTGGATGCCTTTTACCATAGGTGATTAAAAATTTTAAATACCGACGCATTGCTTCGGTATTTATTTATGAAATTTTCAGATTTCCACATAATTTTCGTATTCGAGGCAACTACATAACACTAATCTGCATAGATTTCAGTCTTAGCTAGTCTGAAATTTATAAAAGGTTACGTTTTATTTATTTCAGATGTTTACAAAAATACAAAGCATGATATTATATAATAAGATATGTAAGTACATAGACAAGTTTTACCCTGAAAAAGTTCTCTTTCTGTCTACTCTGTCTTTTTCTTGCTAGAAAAATTCCAATATCCAAACTAGGAACCAAAAATAAAATCACCAAGGTAAAACATAGAAGCAACATGATACATCTATCTCGCATGGCTTCACGCAAATCAGAAGTCGTTTCCATGAGACATGTCACGGTGACACGGCATGCAGGCTTTACCCACCCAATAACCATGTTCGTACACGAGGCGTAGGGATGGGGTAAAACGTGAGTCGATTCATCTATTTAAGGCGCAAACAGCACCTAAAGTGGCAAGTATATGATGAAATAAGTGGGGGCGCCACTTTAGGTGCTGTTTGCTTCTTAATTCATCTATATTCGGGCTGTTCCATCTTCTTTTGATATTTGCGCAAGTCTTACATTTAATTTATACCTATACTAGCACAGAGATATCAATAAATAAGGTACCTAATCATTTGTAAATTTATAATAGGTAAATATGTTCCAACCTAACCTATTCCCGTTTTTTTTCAGTAACTAATCCAGTATTATTTAATAAACGTTATCACTTATAGTCGTTTAAACGTCAATATTTCAAATAAATTTTACTTGTTGAAAGTATAGTTGTAATACCAAAATTATAACGTAGTAAATTAGTAAGCAAAAATCGTCTCCCTGAAGTATGCTACTTACTTAATCAGCTTGATATTTCCCACTGAATTGGCAATCAGTGAAAAGGGAAAATTTGGAATCAGTGTCTGAACAAGTAATCTCTTTTTATATAAAAACTTCCTGTGATGTAAAATTTTAGAATTAAAACTATTATAAAAGATTTATCATTGGATAAAAATAAAACAGTCTAATTCTTGTTGACGACATAGAAAATTTCATCGATAACAATTTATTTTCTTCCCATCCCTAGTTCGTCATATAGGATTTGCGCTGTCGCGCGGCTTCGCCCGTGTTTATTGCCCGATCCGACTATTGTTGGATAAACTCAGAGTTCTTTATACGCGTGACGAAATGAGATTTGCTATTCTATAGATAACAAAGACATTGTATCTATTCGTTGGTAAAATACAAAGTTTATTAAAAATGCTTTTGGATTTAGTGAGACGAATATAATAACAAGAAAAGGAAGGTTTTCGTATTAAACGATAAAAGCAGTTATTAGATCCAGTTTATAAATTATGTAATAACTCAAATATTTTTTCATTTAATTTGATAGTATGAACTAAATAAACAGTCAAAATTACGAGAAAATTAATAAGTAAACAAAAACCAAAAGTTTGATATCCAATATAACTTTAACTTCCTACTACATAAAGTAAGAAAAACGATATCATCTCATCAACACACAAACACTGCTTAACTCAGTCACTGCAGCACTGCGATGGCATCCTGCGCCTCAACTGCAGGAATTTATTGGCAGTGAAAGTATTAACGTACCTCCCCAAAAAAGGGGGTCTGTCAAGTGTTTGTCACCTTAATCAGCACGCTTAGCAGGCAGATTGTTGATCGCGCGCGCGGTGCTAAAACACACATAGGAAGGTTGCTACCCAGATCTCTTTGATACAACAAAAAAACTCCCTTTTACCCGGGGAACCAATCCGCATGGTCTAGTAAAACAATCAGCCACATAATCCGAAGTAGGGTAAAGCTCCATATCCACGGCTAAATAACTAAACGAGGTAAATTATCCGTAACCCCGTAGAGATAACCTCATGACTAGGGTGGAAAAACTCAATTCACTGAAAGAAAATGGCAAAAAACGACAATTTCAGGGTTGGGTTTTTAGAAGTTTGCTGGAGTTTTTGTTTCGCTTTTGTTATGTTCAAAGACTTGAAAAGAAAACAGTGTCATGGGATTATCACGATGGTTTTGTGGGTTGTGAGAATAGAGCTTCATCATAATAAACTTTGAAAAGCCAACAATTCAACAAATTCAAAAACTTGAGTAAATAGTTCCAGTGACTTCCGATTCAAAATGTAGGATTTAGATTTTTTGATTTGGTTGAGGGATGTATTAGGAATCAAAAAAAAGTCTTTATTCAAATAATTATATTTTAGCACAGTCGCTGTTATAATCTACATGATTTTTTCATTTCTAAATAGTTCGTTAGTTTGAAGTGTGCTATAAAAGTATTTTCTACTATTATCCCCCAAGGCTTTTCACGTGTTTTATCTATGGAAACGTGTCAAGGCTATTTCAATCCCATGGAAACTGATTTATGGGATGAAAAGTAGTGTGTTATTCTAGAGCTAGAACTACATTTTAACAAAATTTCAGCCCGATCAGTTCAGTAGTTTTTACGTGGAAGAGTAACAAACATCCGCATCCATACAAACTTTCAGATTTATAATATTAGTAACTACACTTTATATAAGTAGATAGATAGATAGATAATACTTTATTTCAAAGCCTTATTTAAACATTTAGACCTTAAATAAACGTATCCTAAAGAGAGGCAATGGAATTGGCGGCCTTATCGCTTAAAGCGATTTCTTCCAGGTAACCAAGGTGTAGGGAGAAAATCATAGGATGGCGGTGCTTATTTTAAACTAAGTAAGGATCTTTCTTCTTCTATCTACATATTTTATTTTCCTATCGTTACATCCTCACTTTTTTGAAACTACACTGAAGATTGCGCGATATGATAGTAACTGTCCTTTACCGTGAGAATCTCTTTCTCTCTGATAGGGTTTCAGAATCCTAATCAAATGCTTAAATAAACAGAGATCTCGTTCATCTGAATTTCAAATGTAAAAACTTGGTACGTGGGTCGAATATCCTCTGAAATCATTGAATACTAAAACTTTTAGTGCTTCCCTTCATCTCATATTGAGTGAAGAATCAATAATCAAACCAACGAATACATAGGTACTTTATTAATCTGAGTTAATATAATTTCATATCTGCCATCAAGGATGAACCGGAGATGGGTTTAATTAACTAATAGAAAGTAGTAAAATTAACGATTGAAAACAGAACTGAATAACTCAATTATAATAATATGTATAATATAATAATTCCAAACAGTCCACACAGCATCTATCATAGCAGGCGGACATTCGCCCACCGCGCCACATCGGTCGTTCTAATTACTTTAATTATTATTATTAACTCATTTATTTCAGAATAAAATCCATAGCATTACATACAAACAAATTAATTTAAATGTCACATTCAGATATAAATATAATTAAAAAAATAATAATATACATACAATAATTAAGTTTTAAACAATTCAATGGTCAAATTTAAATGGGATTTAACAATGGCAATTGCCCATTGTTATAGTCATCCATTTATATTGAATGGGACAGTCCAGACGCGATACAATCATTTTCAGGATACTGTTGCTACTGGCTCGCGCACGCTGAAGTAGGGATACGACTTTCTTGCGAATTGTCGCGTGAAAGTCGTCCGTGCGTGCCTCCGCGAACATGCCAGAAGCGCTGCAAAAGCGAGGCAGCCGCATCAGTATCCTGAAAATGTTATTGTACTGAACACGTAGAGCACTGGCCGCCCGGCGGGTGCAGTTAAGCCAAAGGCTACTCGAGTAGAAGGACTGGCAGTAGGCCTTAAACAGAGTTATCTTCACTTCTCTCGAGCAGCGTGCAAACCTGCGGGCGATCATGTTTCCCCGTACGGCCAGTGCTCTACGCTCCCTTTCAATGTCTGCATCATCACTTAGCGACTCATTCACAATATGTCCTAGATATTTACAGGAATCAACAACCTTCAGAGCCGCACCATTGAGCACTATGGGCGGGACATGCATTGGCTTTACATTTCCGCTTTTGAATACCAGTAATTCACTCTTTTTGGAATTGTATGTCAGCCCATGCCCCTCCGCATATTTCTCGCAAATATTTACAAGTTTTTGAATAGAGCCCACCGATGGACCCAGCAGCACCATATCGTCTGCGTAACTAATGTTGTTCAGACAAACATTGTCAACAAAACAACCTGTATGTGTGCTGCTGAGTTCCCCGATGAGCTCATTTACATACAAATTAAAAAGTAGAGCTGAAGTTATTCCGCCCTGCCGCACTCCGCACTCCAAGCTATACTCCTCAGATAGAGCGCCGCCCCACCTCACCTGATTTTTCTGACCTTTGTACCAATATTTCAAGATAGCCACTACTTCAGCCGGTACATTCCGGCTCCCCAGCTTTTCCCAAAGCTTTTGATACAAAACTGTATCAAAAGCTTTGGATAAATCCAGGAAACAAGCGTAGACCGGCGTCTTCCTATCAGTATAGTACTGACAGCTTGCTTAAGAGACAAAATGGCACTCTCTGTGGATAGTCCGGCCCTGAAACCAAACTGAGCATCGTGCAGGTTAATGTGTTGCAATAGAATGTTATTAAGCAAGCTGTCAAGAACCTTTGCTATAATGGTTGCGAGTGAGATGGGGCGGTAGTTGCTCTTATCTGATATATCTGCAGTTTTACACTTAACTATTGGTACGACGATGGTTCTGGTTAGCTTGTCGGGTAAGTAACCATGGCACAGGCATAAATTATAAAACATGGAGAGGACATTCGGAAGGTGAACACCAGCATACCTTAAATGCTCAATGCTGAGGCCGTCGTGTCCAGGTGACTTTCCCCTTTGCATAGACCTAATAACTTTTTGTACGTCTTTGGCAGTGAAAATTACCTCTCTACTTTGCATGACGACCTCAGTCTCTCGCTTCTCACAGGGCGAAGGGTTTACATTAGGTTTAGGTTTCACCTTAAAGTGTTCTTTAAATAGGTCTGCAATTAAACTGCGGCTCACAACATCATTTACCGCCACAGGGAGGCCAGACATAATATTCATTCTATTAGTATGTTTCCAGAAATTTTTAAAATCTTTAGCTGTATGGTGATTAGCTAGAGCATCCATTTTTAATTGTTCCTGTCGGTCTTGACACCACTTTAACTTTTCTTTGAAAACTTTCCTACTTTTACACATTTCTACATACATTTGACCACATTTCGGTTTACCAGCCATTACCCATGCTAAAAACTTAAGCCTGGCCTCTCTGTGGTGATGAGCTACATATTTATTCCACCCAGTAATATAACCCCTTTTCCTCTGCGGCTTACCTCGCGTAAAAGTATTTTGTGCGGCTTCCGTCAGTATGTTTACAATGTTGTCATACATTTTGTTTAATAAATCTCTATGTCCCATGTCAATACAAGTACCGTCACAACACAGGGCGAGCTGTACCGGAAAATTAATTTTCCTTAACTTAGAATGGCAAAGTTGTTCATACTGCTTAATTTGGAAATCTGTACGCTCGCCCCATATAGTCAGGTTAGTAATTCCACTTAAGTTTACATCTAATCTAGGACTAACTCTACCTAGGTCACATTCCATTAACAAAGGGTAATGGTCGGACCACTGCACGTTATGCTCTACCCACACACGTTTTATAGTTGAATAAGCAGCTCCCGTGACCACGCAATGGTCTAGCCACCGCGCACAACCGTGAGCTTCACTTACGAACGTGAACGTACCAGATTCAGCGCCTAAAATGTCAATATCAGCACAAGTCCATTTTTGATCCGCACAAAAATCCAAAAGTTCGTAACAAAATCGTTCCTTCGGATGTGCGTTGTAGTCGCCTAACATAAAAACTGCCTCGACGTCTATGTTGTCGTCGATGATAGAGCTTAGTTTACTCAAACATTGCGTGAACTCTAGCAGGTTCTCCGCACTATCGGTCGGCATATAAACACTAAATATTAACAAAGATTTATCGCATAGCTTCACCTTAATACCCGCTATACGAACGTCATGACACTCTAGCACTTTAACCGAAGTAAAAACACTTTTCCTCCATAGTAAGGCGACTCCTCCGTGAGGCCTTCCTCGCAGTAGGCCCGCCGAGGTGTCGACCGCAGAGGTGCCGCTGCTTCCGAAGTCGTCATCAATAGTTGCCAGCATTGACAAATCGTGCGGCAACAACCAGGTTTCCTGCAGAGCCACAATATCCGCCATCTTACAAAGACTTCTGACACCATCTGATGATCGCATCAACGATTTACAGTTGAATGTAATAAGTTTTCTGTTAGTTGTACTATCCATTTTGCGGATTTGGGGATTGCCTCTCAGCTTCATAAGGCTCATTTTCTCTCAAGTTTATGAAACGCCTGAATGAAATTCCTTTAGGCCACATTAAGTCATCAAGATAAATGGACAGGCTGCTTTTGCTAACAAAAATTTTGAAGGCGTTATAATTACGCCTTCTTGCCATTTTTAGTTTAATCGGTAGAACATTCTCTCGAGTTTTGGAGAGAATGTACTCTGCAATATCCGCCTCAGACACATCCACGTCGACGTTTGTTATAAGAAGAGGTACTTTAATCTCGGCCGCTTTAAATTTACTATTTTGAACGTGCTCAGCCTTTCCTCTGTTCATCGTAAATTTGTTGCTTAAACGCTTTCTTTGTACAAGCTTCCATTGACCATCCTTTTCTGGCGTGTACCATAATCCCTTCGTTTTACCCACTTCGGCATAGCTAGGCTTCGATGGTGTTTTAGATACTTGTATTTCAGGCACTTGTGCGGCACAAACATTGGCTGAGTATGTAGTATGAGCCTCGTTTTGAGATAATTTAATTCGGCTTTGGTTTGGATGGTTGACGACTGTCGCTAGAGTCGTTGGTATTTGCGTTATTTCTTCGTGAATGAGTGGTGTCAGCGCAGGAGGCGGCGGGGGGGGCTGCGGGGTGGGGGCGCACGCACTCTCCGCAGTGACAAGCTCCACCGAGGTAATTCGTACGGGCCGCACGCGGCGCGGAGACTCTGCGCGCGCGCGCGGTGGAGTCGTCGGGTCAATGACCGGCGCGGGTGGGGACAATGAACTTGCTTGCTCTGCTAAAGAAGCGATAGCCATCGGACCACTATTCAAAAGATTTGCACCGCGTGCGCGGGTATTAACAAAGTGATCGTACCTTTTTTGTATCGGCGTGTTCACAATTGAATCATATTTACTAGAATACATTTTTGCCTCCAAACTTTCAAGTTGTGTGGTAGTAACATAGGTACTTTTGATACTCTCCACTTGAGATTTTAAGAGTGTTATGTCTCTCAATAGTGACGTGACATCTATGTGGTCAAAAGTCACAGGAGGTAGTTTACCAAGATCTCTAGCCACAAATATTGGTATTTTTTCAGGGTGTAGGCTTTTAAGGACTATTAAAATGTCATCCAAATCTCTTTCAATTTTACCATCACTCTTCTTCTTTCTTTTCACGTTTTTTATGTCAGTAGTTATAGAGTCGAAAAGCAAATTCTTTGCTTTCACTATTTCCTCCATCTTGAAAGCCGATGCACAAATACGCAGTAGACTTTCTTGATCCATTACATCCATTTTATTTGTAATATATGCCAACACTTCATCAATAACTATATTGCAACTAGCACACTTAACCGTGTTCGACGTCATATTTGCGATCGTAGATGGGCGCGACCGAAACTCTACACACGTCCGCTTTGTAGCGTAGCGAGCGCGAGACTTTAAGCTTAAAAAAACGAACACTAACAAATAAAACTTAAAACTATAATTATCAAAACAAAATAAGAAATAAGGTGAACTTGATGTTATCTCCACCCAAATGTTTTGTCCACTTGTGGAAGAAGCGAAAAGTAACAGTTTTATATGATTTTTCGATTATAAAAGTGTATTCTAGTAGCTTCAATCAGTAGTGATTCCGGTAAAAGGGATAAAGGTGTTTCCAAGATCTTTTCATGCATTTACCTAAAAGCTACCTTTAAACTTGGTAGCTTGACTAAAACTCTTGGCTCTAACGCAGGTTGCGTTAGATTATAAATCAATGTTTTAACTTATTCTTTGAGATTTCATCTTGGATTTTATCTTGCCAGCGGAATCAAAGCAGAGGTATATTAAATTCTTGAAAATTAAGAAGCAAATCGTCTTCGAAGAAACATTTGAAATAACTACAGTGTCAGTTTTCATGAGATATGGAATAAGTTCTAAAATAAGTAAGTTTCATCATCATCATCATCATCAACCTATACATATTAGTCCACTGCTGGACATACGCCTCCCCCAATGAGCGCATTAGCGCCCTGTCTTCAGCTTGACGCATCCAGCATCTGCCAGCAGTCTTTCGCAAGTAAGTTTAATAATACTAATTTTTACTTTTCGTCAGGGGTTGAATAGTTTTATTGGTTTAAATGCTGAGGGAAAGCCATGTTTGCCTTAGACTCTACTGCGCACAAGAGATCATTGCGTAGGTTTAATTAGTCTCAAGTTGTAGTGTGCGGTATATTTTAGAGTAAATTAAAATATTTCATTTCATTTCAAACGGTTATACCTTAGGTTTAACGCGCGGGTAATGTAAACGATAAACACTGTTTACTTGTACCGCGCGGTTAGTTGTCATATGAACCTAGCCTTATACTTACCGCTGTCAAATTACAAAAATATTTTATATTGTCTTATCTGTCTAGCCGCTAGAGGCGATGTAATGCGCAAAATGTTTGTAAAGAGAGAAAAACTTGTACGGTCATCAAAAACTAATGGGCCATGGGTACTAAAGACTGTGGTAAGGACTCAAGTAGGTATGTAAGTAAGGAATAGAAAAATACAACTAGTATTTACAATTGAAACTTGAGCTAACTGCAGACGGTTGAAAACAGTCTAAAGGTAGCTCAATTGATCCATGTCAATACCGTAAGTAAGTATGCTCAAACTAATGAATTCACGACAAAAAAATCTTTACCTATTTTGCAACTTCCCAAAAGAGAAGCTAGGCTGATAAAGATTGATGTAAATCTATACTTATAATAAAACTGTAACAGGTCCAATTCTGTACATTGAAGATATTTTGAAATTTTTTTTTGGAGGGCACTCTATTATCGACACTGAAGCCAAAACTGTATTTTTTTTCATTCATGTCTGTCTGTCTGTCTGTCTGTCTGTATCGTAAACGCGCATCACGCCGAAACTACTTGATGGATTGAAATGAAACTCGGCATGATTATAGGTCATACTACGAGGAAGGACATAGGATACTTTTTATCCCGGAATTCAGTAAGGTTCTCATGCGAGAGGGTATGAAAGTAAAATTCCTTTACCGCGCATCACGCCGAAACTGCTGAATGAGTTGGAATGAAACTCGGGACGATTTGAGTTCATAGTACAAGGAAGGACATGGGATACTTTTTATCCCGGAATTCGGTAAAGTTCCCCTGGGAGAGAGGGTGAAAGAAAAATTCTTTAACTACGCATCACGACGGAATTGAATGAATTCGAATGGAACTCGGGACGATTGGACATGGGATATATTTTATCCAGGAATTCAGTTTGGATCTGAAGGACGCGTACACACGCGTCGTTCAGTGATGCTGTGAGAATTTTTTGAAAACCCGTATAGCCCAGGGGAACCAAACTGAAATACACGCGTCGTTCAGTGATGCTGTAAGAAATTTTTGAAATCTCGTATAGCCCAGGGGAACCAAACTGAATTGAACTGATAAACGCGAAAATTTGTAAGTATGAATGGATAGATGGATGAATAGATTGAAAGATGGATGGATGTTTGTTACTCTTAGACGCAAAAACTGCTGAACGGATCTGGATGAAATTTGGCACAGAGATAGATTATAAGCTGGAATAAGAAATGGGCTTTATTTTATCCCGAAAATCCCACGGGAAAGGGAATTACGCAAGTAAAATCGCGAGTACTCCAAATACTAATCATGCGCAGACGAAGTCGCGGGCATTAGCTAGTTCATTATAAAGGGCGATTACGATTCTACACGGAATTCAATAAAAAAACAATCCAATCGTAGCTAAGATAATATGATTCATAACATTCCATTTATTGATTCATCAAACAGAAAATCTTGATTCAAAACACACAGCTCTATTTGTCACTGTTTTGTGAGTTATTTTTAATTTCGTTTCACAGGATTCGGCACCAGATTAACTAATATTAATAAATGCGAAAGTCTGTGTAAATTTTTGTTATAAGTATAATTTCCGTAACTAATTTAGTTATATATATAACATTTGGTTATAAAATAGTTAAGGATCTAGAATATCACATAATATGATATTATAATTTGGAAACTTAATCTCTGAGAGGGTTAAATAGCGTGGTAAAGTTAGGAAATTATTATTCCTTGGTTTGATTCACTTAAAACTCTGTATAAATAAACTGCAAAGTAAATAATGAAAGACGTATTTTTTATTAATATAATAAATTAATTCCTAAGAGGCGTGCAATATATCTCTAAAATTTGACAAATAAATTTCTAAGCGGGTGAAGCCTCGGGGCGCAGCTAGTCTGAAACAAAAGGTCCTACAGTTTTGTTCCAAATTAATTTGAACATTGATTTCGCAATTTTAGCTAAGCTTGGTAAATGTGGTTCATCTCTATCTTCTGTAATATGTTCTATCTTTCGAGGTAAGCCACGACGGTGTTCTCTTTGTTCCGCATTAGGCGTAATATCAATATCTCTTGAAAGTTCTGAATGTTCAGCAGCATTTTGTAATGATAAATGAATATTTAAACACAAAAACAATAAAAGCATGTGTTTGCTAAAGTTACACATTTTAACCATTGTCATCACTCAAGAAACATTAGTTCACGGTAATATTATAAATGCAGTCAGTCTGTTCGTAGACGACGAACACTACTGCACACGCCGCCCGCGATCCCAACTGCGTAGTCGTAAGACCAGCGGTTCTAAACATTTTCTGACTCGGAACCATAACTTATTAATTTACTTTAACCTACGTATAAATCATGCACAAGTGTACACAGTGTAAAACTGAATTTCGAAACGGAGCAGAGGGCTCTGCGTGCTCGGGACACTTTTGAAAATGGATACAGGAGACTTGGTGAGAGAGAGAAAGAGTACGTGGAAATGTCCCTCCTGCAAGAGTTCTAGTACCACAGGAAGCCGAAAGAAGAAGTATAAACCTTGAAAATAAATTGCCTGCTGCAAAGTCTTCCACTCCGCGGACATGGACTCCTTGATGGCTGAAGTAAAACATCTTTCCCTTAAAATGTCTATCCTCCAAGGTCTTGATCAGAATATGAAGAGCGTCAAGGCTGAACTAGCTAACCTGAGTTCTATATAAGCAGATCTGGCCAAATTTAAGACTGAGCTGTCTGAAATCAAGTCATCCATTGACTTTGTAGGCCGCAAAATATTAGGCTTATCTGACAGAATAAAAGAGATGGAGAAAGATATTCAAGCTCTTAAGAAGACCAAAAATTAAGTAAGTACGCACTCAGAAGTTGGAAGCTCTGTTGAGTGAGAATAAGCAGAGGCTACGTCTAAATAATATTGAGATAAAAGGAGTACTAATCTCAAATTATGAAAATCTATTTGATATTGTCGCCAAGATTGGGTCTCACATCAAGTGCTCATTACCCAAGGATCTAGTCCACTATGAGGAATGATAAAAACAACAAAACCATCATAGTAACGGTACACAGTCGCTACTTAAACGATGATTTCGTTGCTGCGGCTAAGAAGACTACCATAATTCCTGCAGATCTGACCCTGGGCAATAAAATACTTTTAAATAATGTGAAATCAGTAGCAAGGGACCTGGGGTTTGCCTTTTTTTGAAAGAAGAAAGAAAGATTTGTAAAAAGACAGTTTGGCTCAAAGCCTGCAAGATCTTTGTTCGCAAAAATCCGAAGTCACCCGTTATTGCTATAAGAATGGTAGCAGATCTAAAAAGATGTCGTAATGTACTTAAATAGATTACTTTTAAATATAATGAAATTAAAATCTTTTTGTAAAAACGTCTGTACCCAAAGGTTGATGAACACTGTCCTACTTACCTGTTTGCCGCTTGGAGTAGTTGCTACTACGCAATGTCCTATTGTTCGCTTATCGCTACCCGCATTCAATCAGCAAATACCTTCAATCCACCTGCATTCTGGTCATACGTTAAAACTTAAAAACAAACTAAGTCATATCCTTCTATACTTCAGTACGGTAACCGTTCTTCTGATAAGGGTGATGTGATTTGAAACATGTTTGGAGAAAACATCGACTCTACTTTTTTAGATAGTGCATCAAGTGATGAGCGAAGAAACAGACAATAGGTACTATGAACATTACCTCATCCTGCGACATTCTGTAGAAATTTATACTTCTATCTCCAGTATTAAACTATTAAAATCACTCGACCTTAATAAATCTGCAGGGCCTGATAACGTTCCAGCAATTTTTATAGTGAAATGCACCAATAGTCTCACAAAACCTCTTTCTATCCTCTTCTGCCGCTCGCCAACTGAAGGTATGGTCCCTATAATTTGGAAAAGCGCCTTTATCATGCACATGTACAAAACAGGCCCTTAAAACAACGTTACAAACTACAGGCCCATATTGAAACTATAATATCTCTTCATCAAAGTTCTGGAAAGGATTGTATACAGCTTTATCCTTCTCCTATACATATTTATATAACAAAAAATCTTGTATCGTCATCAAAAACTAATGGGCCATGGGTGCTAAAGACTGTGCTAAGGACTCAAGTAGGTATGTAAGTATGGTCAAAATAAAAAATACATTCACGACGTAAAATCATTACTTCTTTTGCAACTTTAAGAGCAGGTAGGTTAGTAAAGATTGATGCAAATACATATTCTTAATCTATGGCGATTACGGATCTGCGCAGAATTCAATAAAAACAATCCAATCTGTACCTAAGATAATATGATTTAAAACATTCCATTTATTGATTCATCAAACACAAAATCTTGAATCGCACACACAGCTCTATTTATGTATCACTGTTTTTATGAGTTACTTTTAATTAATTCACGGGATTCACTAGATTGACTAATCTGACATAAAAAGTCCTACAAATTTATTCCAAAGAACATGGAATGCTAACTTCGCCATTATAGCAAAGCTTGGTATATGTGGTTCATCTCCATCTTCGGTGATAGGTTCTAACTTTTGTGGTAAACCACGACGGTGTTGGTTGAGATTATTTTGAGATTTGACCGTATTGTGAGAGATATCAATGTCTCCTGAATTTTCAGCAGCATATTGTAATGATAAAAGCATATTGAAACACAAAAACATTAACATTTGTTTGCTTAAACACATTTTAAGCATTGTCATCACCATCACACAATAAACATTAGATCACGGTAATATTAAAAATGCGTAATTTATTCTTTAGTAAACCATTTTAACAGTTTTCTACAGTTAACGAGTCAACCGGTCCAAGTTGATTCAACCAACTGCTCGAAAGAGTAAAAATTATAAATACGATAGTTTGTAAGTATGGATGTTTGTAACTCTTTCACTCAAAAAGTACTGAACAAATCATAAGTATTTTCAGTTCAATCGTAAGTATTTTTCATAAGTCTTCGAAAACTTCAGAATCCAATTTGTCTTTTAATCAATCGTCATGGTTTGACTAAGATAATTTCAAAGTAATCGATTTTTGTTCCACTGATTATAGTTAGTTATTATTTATTTATTTTATTATTTTATTATTTAGTTATTCGTCTTATAAATCGTTCTTTACTTATTTACTGGTATCTGCCCGCGGTTTTGTATGCATTGTTTCTAAATCAGTAAATCAATATCTTTAATTTTTAAGGCTTACAAAATAAGCACTTAGTAAGTCAAATTTAATACTATAGGTAAATAATTATCAAAATAATATCGAAAAAAAGTGATAATTGATTTTCAGTTCGCTTCAATCTTTTGTCCACTAGTGGAAGAAGCCTTCTATGGTAACGTTTCAGGGCTTTTATCCCATGGGAACTGACTTTTGGGAGCTGAAAAGTAGCCTTTTTTATTATTCCAGAGCTAGAAATACGTCTAGTCAATATTTCAGCCAGATCAGTTTAGTAGTTTTTGCGTGAAAGAGGAACAAAGATCCACATACAGCTTTCACGTTTATAATATTACTAGCGACCCGCCCCGGCTTCGCACGGTTTTATTATACGTATAAACCTTCACCTTGAATCACTCTACCCGCATCAAAATCCGTTGCGTAGTTTTAAAGATTTAAGCATATATGGGGACAGCTCTATTTTTCACTGTTTTAGTGAGTTATTTTTAATTTCGATTCACAGGATTTAGCACTAGATTACTTAACTAATATTAATAAATGCGGAAGTCTGTAAATTTTTGTTATAAGTTTAATCTCCGTAATTAATTTGTCTAAAATTTCGTAGGTATACAGAATAGTTTAGGACCAAGAATAACACATAATATGATATTAAAATTTGGAAATTTTAACCTCTGAGATGGTTAAATTCTTTCATTATAAATGCAGTGGTTCAGTTCGTAGACGACGAACACTACTGCACACGCCGCCCGCGATCCCAACTGCGTAGTCGTAAGACCAGCGGTTCTAAACATTTTCTGACTCGGAACCATAACTTATTAATAATTATATTTACTTTAACCTACGTATAAATCATGCACAAGTGTACACAGTGCAAAACTGAATTTCGAAACGTGTGCTCGGGGCACTTTGACTTTCCTTGTGCCGGAATAACCGAAAATGGATACAGGAGACTTGGTGAGAGAAAGAGTACATGGAAATGTCCCTTCTGCAAGAGTACTAGTGCCACGGGAAGCCCAAGTGTAAACATTGCAACTAAATTGCCTGCTGCAAAGTCTCCCACTACCGCGGACATGGACTCCTTAATGGCTGAAGTAAGCCTTCTTTCCCTTCAAATGTCTATCCTCCCAGGCCTTGATCAGAATATGAAGAGCGTCAAGGCTGAACTAGCTAACCTGAAGTCTATAAAAGCGAATCTGGCCGAATTTAAGACTGAGCTGTCTGAAATGAAGTTATCCATTGACTTTGTTGATCGCAAAATATAAGACCTATCTGACAGACTAAAGGAGATGGAGAAAGATATTCAAGCTCATAAGAAACCAAAAATTAAGTAAGTACGCACTCAGAAGTTGGAATCTCTGTTGAGTGAGAATAGACAGAGGTTACGTCTAAATAATATTGAGATAAAAGGAGTACCCATCTCAAACTATGAAAATCTATTTGATATTGTCGCCAAGATTGGGTCTCACATCAAGTGGTCATTGCCCAAGGATCAAGTCCACTATGAGGAATAATAAAAACAACAAAACCAACATAGTAACGGTAAACAGTCGCTTCTTAAAAGATGATTTCGTTGCTGCGGCTAAGAATATTACCAATATCATGTACCTAGATCTGGTGCTCCAGGGCGACAACAGGATCTTCATCAACAATCAGCTCACCCTGGGCAATAAAAAACTTCTAAATAAAGTGAGTCACTAGCAAGCGACCTGGGGTTTGCCTTTGTTTGAAAGAAGAATAAAAAAATTGTAAATAGAAAGTTTGGCTCAAAGCCTGCAAGATTTTTGTTCGCAAAAATCCGACGTCACCCGTTATTGCTATAAGAACGGAAGCAGTTCTGAAAAAGATGTCCTAATGTGCTTGAATAGATTAGTTTTGTTACTATCTTTTTGTAAAAAAGTCTGTGCCCAAAGTTTGACGAACACTGTCCTACATACCTGTTTACCGCTTCGAGTAGTTGCTAATACGCAACGTCCTATTGTTCGCTTCTCGCTATCCGCGTTAAGATTAAAAAAAAAAACTAATTCATATCCTTCTATACTTCAGTACGATAACCGTTCTTCTAATAAGAGTGATGAGATTTGCCAACATGTTTGGAGAATAATTCCACTCTACTTTTATTAAATAGTATCTATCTAATATCCTCTTCTGCCGCTCGCTAACTGAAGGTTTGGTCCCTTTAATTTGGAAAAGCGCCTTTATCATGCCCATATACAAAAATTGCCCTAAAAACAACGTTACAAGTTTGTAACGTTGTTAGAAGAGACATAATTTCGATATGGGCCTGTAACTACACTGGCTATAAACTATGTCTCTTCTCCAAAGTTCTGGAAAGAATTGTCTACAGCTTTATCCTTCTCTTATACATATTTATATAACAAAAAAACTTGTATCGTCAACAAAAACTAATGGGTCATGGGTACTAAAGACTGTGCTAAGGACTCAAGAAGGCATGTAAATAAGTATGATCAAAATAAAAAATAAATTCACGACGTAAAATCATTACTTCTTTTGCAACTTTAAGAGCAGGTAGGTTAGTAAAGATTGATGCAAATACATTATTCTTAATCTATGGCGATTACGGATCTGCGCAGAATTCAATAAAAACAATCCAATCTGTACCTAAGATAATATGATTTAAAACATTCCATTTATTGATTCATCAAACACAAAATCTTGAATCGCACACACAGCTCTATTTATCACTGTTTTTGTGAGTTATTTTTTAATTAATTTACGGGATTCACTATATTGACTAATCTGACATAAAAGGTCCTACAAATTTTTTCCAAAAAACAGTGAATACTGACTTCGCCATTATAGCAAAGCTTGGTATATGTGGTTCATCTCCATCTTCGGTGATAGGTTCTAACTTTTGTGGTAAACCACGACGGTGTTGGTTGAGATTATTTTGAGATTTGACCGTATTGTGAGAGATATCAATGTCTCTTGAATTTTCAGCAGCATATTGTAATGATAAAAGCATATTGAAACACAAAAACATTAACATTTGTTTGCTAAAGCACATTTTAACCATTGTCATAACCATCACACAATAAACATTAGTTCACGTAGTAATATCATAAATTTTGGATGCTTTAGTAATCATGGAACCATTTTTTAAACACTTTTCTGCAGTTAACGAGTCAACCGTTTCTTTTTTTTTTAGTTGATTCAATCAAGTGGTTAATTCACTTTCCAGCAAGATACATAATTCTATTCAACTGCGCACTCAAATATAAAAGTAATAAAATATAAGAGTAAAATTATAAACACGATAGTTTGTAAGTATGGATGTTTGTAACTCTTTCACTCAAAAACTACTGAACGAATCGGGCAGTATTTTTCAAAAGTCTGCAAAAACTTCAGAATCCAATTTGTCTTTTAATCAGTCGTCATGGTTTGACTGAGATAATTTCAAAGTAATCAATTTTCGTTCTACCGATTATAGTTATTCGTCTTAAAAATCGTTCTTTACTTATTTACTGGTATCTGCCTGCGGTTTTGTGTGCATTGTTTCTAAATCAGTAAATCAATATCTTTATTTCTTTAGGCTTACAAAATAAGCACTTAGACAAGTCAAATTTAATAGTACTATAAATAATTATTTTAATTATTTTAATTTTATAGTATAGGTACATAATTATCAAAATAATATAAAAAATAAAGTGATAAGATTTTCAGTTCGCTTCAATCTTCTGTCCACTAGTGGAAGAAGCCTTCTATGGTAAATGGTAATGGTGGTAGGGTTTCAGGGCTTTTATCACATGGGAACTGATTTATGGGATGAAAAGTAGGCTTTTTTTTTATTCTAGAGCTAGAAATACGTCTAATCAATATTTAAGCCAGATCCGTTTAGTAGTTTTGTGTGGAAAAGGAACAAAGATCTTTACATACACCTTTCGCGTTTATAATTATTATGGTGTAGGTATTCCTTGTGATTTATATTATATTTTTAGTTGATTTATTCAAGTGTGGTTTGTGTTTCTATGGCGAATAAATAAGTTTGAATATAATGAGAGGTTTGAAAGCCCTTTTTCTCTAGGAAAAGATTACCAATGACTTCAAAACAACCCTAGCAGATGACAAACGCCCTGATTTCATGCCCTTATTCCGTTACGATCTCATAATTCGAATCTTTACCAAGATGGAGGCGCTTAATAAAGACAATTAGCTTAATAGCCGGGGGGCGACTTTTGGGTGCTTCACGGTAAATGGGTGACGTATTGCGTTACATAGGTATAAGGGAGGAAATAGACGGCGCATTTTTTGCGGACGTTAAATAACGATGGACACTTAGAGCTCATTTCTATTTGTCGTCTGTCGGATCCGGGTTTAAATCGGATGATTAGGTTGCAGAAAATTTTATAAAAAGCTATTCACACTTGTCGAAAACCGATTTTGTGTTGTCGCCGACAAGAAATGTCGGGTTTTTATCAAGGGTCAGATGGCCGGGATTTCCGGGATTGTCCTGGAATCTTGTCCTGTGTCCAGTGAAGTATAAGGCCTAATTGTCCCGGATTTCGAATATCCTAAGAAATGTAGATTTTTAGGACGGGCGGACCTGAGGTCCCGGCTAATAAAACTTGAATATTAGATCACTCATTGGCGGACCTTTATGTAAGGAGGACTCGCATTTCGATCTAGCAACCCTAGTTATGACAGTCGTCTATGCTCGGAAAAAAATCGTGTCGGATCTTGCTCGCCTATAAATAAGTATAGAACTGTTCACATTGGTCAGATGTCTGGGACGAAGACTTTCTATATATAAATCAATCAAATCATTACAAGAACTTCGTCGACATCTAAGTATTATGAAGAGTCGCCTCGCGTAGAGTGAAAAAAAACTGGCACCAGCTTTAACCGTGGCCGACAACCGATTATTAACCGTTAATGTGAACAGAAGTTCCGACATCCGAATAATATACGGATCCGAAAGATGACAGCAGCGAACGAGCTCTTAGTCGCGAGTAGCAGCCCTGGAGGTTGCGTTATAATCGACCTCTGTAATTTTCTTCTGTGTTCCTCAAAGTTATCTCAAAAATTACCATGAAAAAAACTAGCTATAAGAAAGGAATGCACAATTACTACCTAAGAAATATTGACAAAATCCTATAATCTAGCTCATTTTCTTTTCTTTGCGTTTTTTCTATGTATAAATAAATAAATTTCTTTGTAATATATTGTATTAAGTATATCAGTGCGTCCTACCCGTAATGACCTACGAACATGAGACGTGGACACTCACGATAGGGCTGATCCACTAGTTCAAGCTCGCTCAGCGAGCTATCGAAAGAGCTATGCTCGGAGTCTCTCTGAAGCATAGAATTCGTAACGAATACAACCGACAGAGAACCAAAGTTATCGACATAGCTCAAAGAATTAGCAAGCTGAAGTGGCAATGGGCCGACCATATCTCGCGAAAAACCGACAACTGTTGGGGTAAACGTGTTCTTGAGTGGGGACCGCAACTCAGTAAACGTAGTGTAGGACGCCCTCCGGCCAGGTGGGATGACGATCTGCGAAAGACTGCTGACAGATGCTGGATGCTTCAAGCTGAAGACAGGGCGCTACGGCGCTCATTGGGGGAGGCCTGTGTCCAGCAGTGGACTAATATAGGTTGATGATGATGATGATGATGAAGTATATTAGTTATCTAGGGCCCATAACCCAAGCTCTTCTTAGCTTGGAGCTAAACAATGTTGTGTGATTGTCCTGTCCAGTAAGGTCCATTATTAGATTTTTATTTATGCCTTACATTACATACGTGGGCCTCTACCAAGACCTTAAAATTTTATAGATACATCCTCTTTATGTAAATACTAAGACATTGGCTTTTTTTAGAAATACCCTGTCTACTAGATGCCATAATAATCCTACTAATATTATTAACGCGAAAGTTTGTATGGATGGATAAATGTTTGTTACTCTATCACGCAAAACTACTGAACTGATATGGATGAAATTTGGCACAGAGATAGATTATAGTCCGCAAAAACACATAGTTTATATTTTATCCCGGAATTCCCACGGAAACGGGAATTAGGCGGGTGAAACCGCGAGGCGCTGCTACTAAATAATAAAGGTGACAAAACTACTAATAATAAAAATATTATTTAATTATTTTCCCGCGTCAAATAACGCTAAGTTTATAGCGAGCCTTACGCGTAATACTATCATAAAATGGGCCTTTATTGCTGAATTTCCATTAGGCATCTTCCGCGTTGGCGTCGAGACTAGTAGATTCATGCGGTTTCGTTTACTTTGTGTCTACCTAATTATGCTACATCAAGTTTAATCATATAATGGTATTCCGTGTCTAGATAACTCGCTCTAGTAGGCTAAATGCTGTGGTGTAGTCACAGAAGTATGAATGATTATGATTCCTTCTTCTGTGGGTGTAGTCAACGTTTCGTACACCGCGTGTTCTCTCTCACTTTACTCTACCAAACGTAGTAATACAAATATAATTATTTTGTTTTTTTTTTTAATTTAATGATTTCAAGGCAAGAAATAATCAGACAAGATATTTTTGAATAATCTGAGAATGCAGTTTAATAAATTTAAATTCTTGTTTAGGATTTATTCATTCATTCATTCAATTCGTTTATTTCAGACAACATTAATAAAATTAGAAATAGGTTTATACATAAATTAAAGTGTCCATTTTTGAAAAAGTGCAAAATTAAAATAAAATCAATACTAAATTATAAACCACGAGTAAAGCAAAAAATCAAATCAACATAAAGCAAATCAACATAAAGCAAAAAATCAAATCAAATTATTATAACTAATAATTAGTTTTAGGAATAATAAAAAAATTAACTATTTTGGTAACCTTTCGATGGGTTGGAAATGAGAAAACAATAAAAATGGTGACACGTCTTGTATAAATTTAAAATAAAGAAAAAATAAAACAAATACTTACAACATATTCTAAACATCTACATAATAACATAAACATATTAAAAACAAATATGATACTAGACTTACAGAAATATAACACTGATAAAGCAGTAGAATTTTGTCTTATAATAAAGGAGTAAACATTCCTTTATTATAAGGGAAAATCCTTGTGTAGAATCTTAATTTATGGGGTTTTTTCTTCCAGGTAACGTTCGTTAGTAAGAAAGAAAGAAAGAAAGAAAGAAAATTTATTTATTTGGCCCTTTACATAACAATAACAAACAATAATAGCTATAGATAAATAAATAACACACTAAAACAGATCCAGAAAACAAGAAAGAACACAAATACAAAAAAAGAAGAGTAAAGCTATTAATATACCTATATGGGGCCAAAAAGGTCCCTGTCTCAGCATTATGCCGCTACAAGCCGCAGCTTATAGTAGCAAAATAGTCAAATGCAAAGGCGTAGGTACTGACTGTAGTAACTGACGACTAGATGCGATAAATTCGAGACGCATAAAAACTTTTGTTATTCACTTTATTTATGAAAAAAAAATAGATTTATGTAAAAAAATTTGGAAGCAAAACATACGTTCCTTCAAAGTAGCTTTGACTCGTTTAAAGTTCAGCTAAGTACAAGTTTGTTTCAAGACTAATAAAAACCTTCCTCTTCGAGCAATTCATCAACTGTTTTACTATAAACACCCCACAAACCTATCTCCAAACTTCGCCTATACCATCTCAATCCAATTTCCTGCAGCAAACTAAGCAACTAATTTCATCATCAGAACGAGCCGAAACCTAAATAAAACATAGCAGGATTGCCAGTATTATAAAATTCTATGACAGCTTAGATGTATTTAGCTAGACATCTAGCAACAAGACTATGTAGTCTTGTTTATTATTTATTTATAGTCTATGTGTAGTCTACATGTACAGACTACACATAGAGTATAAATAAATAATACACGCCACCGTCTTCATTTACGCTTCCACTCTATGTCCATCCAAAGGTTGCCTGGAAGAAATCGCTCATAGCGATAAGGCCGCCCATTGTACAACCTATTATTTGTTTTTTCCTGTCTTGTGTTAAATGTTTATGGTGTGCAATACAGAATTTTGTATTGTATTGTACTGGACAATCATACTCCATCATCTAGTCACAAGCTAAAAAGAGCTTGTGTTTTGGTTACTAGACTAATATATGATATTTAAAATTGAATAAAATACATTACATAGAAAGATTTTTTTATTTGGATTTCTAATTACCCTAATTTTTTACAATAGACACAGAAAACTAATAATAACCATTCACTAGTAAAAATTTTTACATAGAATAAACCCAGAATCAGTCTGCAATGCTGCTCTGGTTTTAACGGACTTCAAATAATTACTACTTTTTTAAACAATTTGAAAATTATTCGGCTTGTTTTAAAACTGAAACACTGACATCAAATTCTTTCAAACAAAAAAGAAGATTAAGACTATCATGGTTACGGCACTTGTAAACGGGAAATCAATAATGTATCACTACATAGTATAAAATAATGACACTTTATCTGTCCTTATGTCCCTATATCCCTATGTCCCTTTGAACGCTTAAATCTTTAAAACTACGCAACGGATTTTGATGACTTTTTTTTAATAGATAAAATGATTCAAGGGGAAGGTTTATACGTATAATAAAACCGTTCGAAGCCGGGGCGGTTCGCTAGTTAAATTATAATTGCAAAAGTTTGGATGGATAAGCGAACGTTCGTTGCGGTTAAAATTTCATGCACCATGATTCCGTGATCACGGCCCGTGAAACTGTGCCGAAATATCGGAATCCACAAAACAACTCAAATCATCTTAATTATTACATTTGTGACTATGACATTAATGAGAATATTTTTAGTGTAGTCAGTTAGTGTAGTGCTGCTGATATAAAATGACGTATGTTGCTCGGTATGATGCGAAAAAAAAGTCTGGGGGCAACTAAGAGCACCTTCGTATTTAATTTTCTTCCGAAAAAAGACTAAATAAAACTACTCCAGATGCATAAAAAAAGTTTATGATAGGTATAACAAACTGGACGTTTAATATTTTGAAAATTACTTTGTTTAACCGTTTTTTTTATGCATCTGGAGTAGTTTTATTTAGTCTTAATGATAAAATAAATAGTTGCGCTAGTTTACCTCTAGCCTTAAACTTTCCATCATGTTCAAACCTCAGACTATTTATTGGTTTAAACTATTATAATAGTAGACACAAAACCGTGCGAAGCCGGGGCGGGTCGCTAGTATAATATATTATCACGACATAGTATAAAACAAAGTCGCTTTTTCTGTCCCTAAGTCCCTTTGTATGCTTAAATAAATCTTCAAAACTACGCAACGGATTTTGATGTGGGTTTTTTTTATAGATAGAGTGATTCAAGAGGAAGGTTTATTAAGTATAATAAAACCGTGCGAAGCCGGGGCGGGTCGCTAGTATGATATAAAAAGTTGTAGAGCTAGTGTATCTCTAGTTATACCTTAAACCATCCATCATGCTCAGACTGTTATGAATCTGAGCTATGCCAGCTATAACAAGGATATTGTGATTTGCCGTTAATCCCTGCACTCAATTACTGGACGCTGGTAATCCCCCCGGGAAGTGATGGGAACACAGACTTTTTTTATCTTTTCCCCATTTTTCGGGTAATTGGAAATTCGGATTTTCGATGTCCATAGAGACTTTCGGAATAACTGCTACTGTTCGGGTAATTAATTACTTAGTTTTTTATTGTTCTGCCTCTGGGGGTTTTATGTTTTTTATTAGGTTTTGCCTGTTGCTTTGGTTGCGTAGTGGTAAAAATGAAATAAGTATATTTTATTTATAAAAAAATACTTTAAAATTATAATAATTTTACAATAGTAGATTCTTCTTTACAAAAGTAGACTTCTGTTTCACCCACTTTTAAAACTAAAAATTTAGACATCTGTTTTTTTATAATTCCAGAGTAAGAAATTAAGCGTTTTTCCGATAAAATGGATTATAATATAAAATAGGTTAAACATCAGTAGTATATTATTGGGCACACGACCCCACTTCAGAGCCTTCGGCCCTTCCGTGGAGTGTGCTGCCCAATAATATTGAATTGAATTGGTTATCGAAACTCATTTTACTATCTACGAACTTACCTCAACAACAGAAGCTGGATGACAATCAAATACACTACTAAATAGTAGTAAATAGAGTATGAATGCATTACTGGTGCATTGATGTATTCTCAGTAATAGGTCAAACCATATTTGAAAACATCATAATCACTTTATCATTATGCTAATATAATAAAAATGAAAGTTTGTGTGAATGTTTGTTATAAAGCATGTATCTCCGTAACTACTTAACTTACCTATTAAGATCAAATTTGGTGACTACCTATATAGTTTAGGATATAGAAGAACACATAGGCAAAGCTAGTTTCCAAAATATAACCTCTGAAGGTGAATTTTATATGGGTGGTAAAGTTTATATAGAAGATTCCTTGATATTGATTCAATTTTTAAACTCGTTTAAAATAAATTTTAAATTTTACAAGACTACCCCTAGGGGGTGCAATAAATTTCTGGATTTTAATAGAAAAAAAATCTTTCCTGGTTCGCACATTCACTGAAAACATAGTAAAATAAGCGTTAATTTAAATTATGAAAAATGTACCATAAAAATGTAAATGTATTAAAATGTAACCTGATTTGAAAAAACGAATAACGTACAGATAGATCACAGACCGCGCGCACAAAAACACCAAAAATAAATGTCCAAGTACTTAGGTACCTACATATTTTGTAAGATTAAAGAAATAAAGTTGAAGAATCTGACTGATGATTTCAAAAAGCCTTACAATGATGTTCGATTAGTATGCTACCACTAAAAATAATAAAATTCAAAATAACTCAAAAACATGGAAATGAGAAGTCAGGTCAGCCTACTTTTGGCCAAATTGCAGTCTCCACATAAAAACAAAAATCATCAAAAATAATACAACTGTGCATAAATGTGGTCTTAACTGCTTTCAATAAGAACGCAGCCAATTACAAAATATGCGGTATTTAATTGAATAAAGCTCTGAGTAGTCATTATGTTTATAATTTAAATTAATAAATAAAAAGTGTTCAGAATTTTAATTGTAATTACTGAAATATTTATAAATTCATCTGCAAATATTTGTTTAAGGGTTCGGGGTGTTCACTATATAAACACTTAATATCTGTTGGTGTATATCAGTAATCAAGTACTTAGTAAAAAAAGCTTTGATTAGCTTTGGTGGGGCTAGATGACGCTGAGTTGATTGTCAATTATCATTATACTAGCGACCCGCCCCGGCTTCGCACGGTTTTATTATACTTATAAACCTTCCTCTTAAATCACTCTATCTATTAAAAAAACCGCATCGAAATCCGTTGCGTAGTTTTAAAGATTTAAGCGTTCAAAGGGACATAATGACATAGGGACAGAGAAAGCGACTTTATTTAATACTATGTAGTGACTAGCAGCGCCTCGCGGTTTCTCCCGCGGGAATTCGGGAATAAAATACAGCCTATATGTTATTCCAGACTATAATCTATCTCTGTGCTAAATTTCATCCATATCCGTTCAGTAGTTTTACGTGAAAGAGTAACAAACATCCATCCATCCAACCGTCCATCCATCTTTACTTACAAACTTTCGCGTTTATTATATTGTTATAGTTTACGATATAATATTATTTTTATTAAAAGGCTTATTAAAAAGGTAACTTTAGTAAGTACTAAATCACTAAATAGAATCAAACAAAGTCGCTTTTTCTGTCCCTATATCCCTATATCCCTTTGACTGCTTAAATCTTTAAAACTACGCAATAGATTTTGATGCGGTTTTTAAATAGATTGAGTGATTCAAGAGGAAGGTTTATACGTAAACGTGATAAAACCGTGCGAAGCCGGGGCGGGTCGCTAGTATCTTATAAGGCGATGTAACAAAGGAACATCTAAAGCCTGTAATTTATCATTCCACTATCAGTTCATGAAAGCAGTGCCTGACCGCATTTCGACAAATACAGATTTATTTCATCAAATGCGTCTACAAAGAACAACTGAATAATTTAACTCGCATGCGGGCAAATGAATGCCATTTTCACGGAATTATTTCGTTCCACAGGTGTGGAAATAATGGACTCCACTGAACTATCACTTGCGATTAAGATGGCCTGCGTCTGGGTGAAAATAAAGCCGGGTTTATTTTACGACACACACACACACGCAGAACGTTTCTAATTCAAAAACGGATCAACCGAATGATTTTTCGTTTGTTGAATTCGTCTTCGTCTCGAATAACAAAGTATCAAACATTAAGGAACCCCTCCTAAAAAACCACGAAAATACTTACTAAAATTAATTAGCTGCTGCTTTGCTGCTATTATTCCTACTAAAGTTCCTCTTATAAATATCAAACAATGTAGTTCGTCCATTTCATTGCAGTTATAAAAACTCTGATCAATTCCTTCTCTTATATAATTCAACAAATTGTAATACGTATAACCTGCATTCCCACATTTTTTCCAGGTAAAATTGAAATGACACTAGAAACTCGCCTGCGGCTGTGTTCACTTTCTTTTTAGATAAACAATACTTATGTAGGAATGTAGAAGTCTATAAATAAACGCGGAGTCCTGATTCTTCTTCGAAATAGCACACACACGGTCTCTCAGATTCATTTTGTAATTCGAGAGTGCTAGTTCTGTTAGTGTGAATAATGCACGTGTAATTAAGCGGTTTGGAAGAGCCATTTCCAACCGTGTACGTTGACAACATAAGCCCTGTTGGTTGCTATTTTTGGGAATAGTTTTTACTTTGCAAAGTATATGAAAGAAAGAAAAAGTATTTATTGTCTTAGATTCTAATTACTTTGTTAAAAACAAAACAAAAGAGACTTACCATACTAAATTAGATAAAAATAAAAACTAAGACATGGAGTAATTTTTTTTTTTTATACTATTATAACTTTATTGACAACGAAAATTACAAGCAAGGAATAGAAAAATTACAACTAGTATTTACAATTTAAACCAGTGGAGTAAATTCAGCTTTTGCTGCATGCAGTAAGTATATACAGATGCATGCAGCGCTGTTTTTAAATTTACCCCTCTCGGGTGGATGGTCACCGAAGGGCTGAGTGATTGCGGTGAAACATTATTACAGTTTAATATGAAATAATTAGCTCTATATTTGAGTTACAATATAAATTCAACAACTCAGATATTGGGTTCACTGTCTTAGGTACTTTAAAACTTATAGTTTTAGATATTTAATGTTGTTACGCTCATTCTAACATGTTTTATATTGACAGATTAAGATCCAACTTAGAATAGAATAGAATAGAATAGAAAAAACATTTATTTGGACACAGGTACAATAAAAAACAGTACATAAAATTAACAAACAGTAGCAATAATAACATGGAGGTAATTAAGTCACACAGAATGGTGGTAGATTCAAAAATATGGCCTCCATGACCCTGCGCCGAAATAGGGGGCTAACTTAAATAATGTTGGACAATCCACACACCATCATCTAACCCCAAGCTAAACAGAGCTCGTTTATTAGGTAGTAGAAGACTGATAAACTTAATACAATACATATAGATAGGTGGATGATTTTTTAAATAATAACTTAGAAAATACCCATAACTCTGGAACATGTGTATATTTGCAGATCGTACACACATTTTTCCGAAGGCGGGAATCGAACCCGCAACCTCCTGCGTCGCAGGCGGACCTTCGCCCGCCATGCTACTTCAGTCTTCATAATATTAATGTTATAGCTAATAATTTTTAATTAACTTCAATAAACAATTTTGTTTTATTCCACAAAACATTACAGTTAAATATTCAATAAAATACGGGAAATAATAAAATAATGTAGCAGTAAATAACCAAATTAGCATACATGTTCAATCTGTTAGCTCAGGTGTTGCCATTGCGATGTAAATTGGTTTTAACTCGCATTATTTAAATAAGGGTTGCCCTATATTTAATTAAAACCGCCAACTTAGTTACCTTAACATATCTGAGTAATAAAAATATGTTCTAAGTGATACTGTGATTTATTCATCCCATGGTTGCTTGGTAGATATTGTGTTGTGGCAATAACCGCCGCCTGATTTTTAGATTCTGTGCTGTCTTCGATTCTTAATATTTTGGATTACTTATATAAAAAGAAATCGATTTAGCTTATTTACCTTTCTGCAAAGATAGTATCACCCTTTGGACATATGTATGGCTATCGCAAGTATATCAATACTTGGAAAATGATGATGTTACTTCAAAACTTGAATATATAATAAAAATATTTTCTGCGTTTTTATTTAATTTTAGTTACCAACATCTGTTTTTTTTATAAAAAAAAACTTTAGTAAAAGGTTGCTTGACCTAGTTGATCCATTAAAATACAGCAAATAAAGACAAAGAATGAGCGCACTACCGTGAAATGAGTTTATACAATTTTCATTTGTATTCTCCACGAATAAAGTGTATAATAAAATGCAAGAGAATTCCAACTCAAAGTACAGACGGTAATAAAAATTAATTTAATTTGGACCAAAACAAAAGTGAATTTATTGCTGTGCATTTTGGCCATGTGAGGAATGTAGTGCCTACGCCGTAGAGACACTCAGCTACGTCGCATCTCGTTTGATGACGTAGAAATGTAATATCGTAATAAGGCTTGATTCCCATCAGATTTGTATTCGACGAAGATATGATTAGAATACCCTTGTTTGGGGAGTCATGCGTGTAAAATGTTTACACACATGCAGTTTTTTTTCACATACGCCAAGCTGTTTGATTCATTATAATCTCTTTGAAAAGATAATCGACGATTGCATATACGTTCTGATAAACAAAAAACTTAAGCCGATTTAGCAATAAATTTTTTTTAACTTACGCGATCAGAACACATTATTATATCATGGTCATTCCGTGACCACGACAAAGTGTAATCCTGTTGAAACGTCGGAAAAAATAGGTAAATAAACGCGATAAATATCCGTACGTAAATATTTATTACTTACCCGATTTGTTGAACGAATTAATGTCATTTTTTAGGCAAGGAGATTATAATCTAAGGATTCATTACCTATTTTGTATTCTTAAAAAAACGTGAAAGTAGTTTTGTAAATTTTGTTGGATGTGGACCTTTCTGCCATCCGCCGGCCGACGGTAAGGTTTGTGGTCTGCAAGCTCAGCTCGGGAAATTCACTTGCAAGCAATTTTGGAGTTCTCATTTCAAATGGTACTTGGAAATATTCTTGTATTTGGTATTCTCACTAAAAGATGATGTGGTGAAAGATATTTGTGTACTCTTTTGACGGATGTTTAGTTATGAATTAGATATAAATAAAAAATAAATAGTTCTGGACAATCCACACAGCATCAATTAGCTCCAAGCTAAGTAGAGCTTGTGTTATGGGTATATTATAAAAAGAATAAAAAAAATCACAAACAATTTAAACAATATGACGTTTAATACAAAGAATAAATATACAAACTATTGTTCCAAGGCGAGAATCGAAGTCGCAACCTCCACACACTCGACATTGTAAAGTAACAATTACGTACAAATTAAGTTAGAAACCCCAAGTTACTAATGTTAAATTAGGAATTATACTAAAAGTGCATGTGTAGAATCTCACCTTGTAGTGCAGTACGAATAGCCCTAAGCTCAGCATTTGCTGCGGAAAATCAACAATGCTGATTTTCAGGACACGGCTGACCAAAATGATAACGACCAACTCCTTGGTTGGTATCGTTTTGGTGGAAATTCAAGGCGTCAAGTGTCTCATCAATTATCTTATCTTCCTCATTGACTACTTCTTAAATTGACTAGGCACTTCACCGATAGTCTTTAATTAAATACAAAATGATAGATTATGAGAGCTAAAATCAAAGTCGCAATTTTATTGGGCTTGTTTTATATGTAAAAAGCCTTTGCGGTGGTTTTGGTATAAACCAGGCTGTGAATAATAATAAAGTGGTCAAGAACGAGTCGATGGCACGCTGAGGATTCCGTACCACGTCATAAATAAATGCTAACAAAAACCATGTCTGTCTCCACTCGAGGTCACATTTACCCGAGCGGTGGCCATTTTTACAGTATGGCCGGTCTACTGCCATTTCAACAAGCTAAATTTTTATTCAATATTCGGATATATTGCGACGAAGATGACCGATGTAACACGGCGGATAAAAGACCGCCTGCGACAAAGGAGGTTTCGGCTTCGATTCCCACCTTAGATGTGGTAAGCTGCAGACAGGATGCTAAGATGCTTATTAGGGGAGGCATATGTCCAGCTGTGGACAAGTAAAGGCAGAAGAAAATGATAATATTTTCCTCGGTTTTTTTTTTATTGTGATCGTAAGTAATAGGAGTCCAAATCGCTATAAAAAGGTTCCGTTGGCACAATTTGACTAAGGAACCCTAATTTAGATATTTTATTCAAAACCCATTCACGTTTCATTTCTCGAACTGAAAAGTAATTTACACAGAAAAGCCCAAGTCTGTCAAGATTCGTTAAAAGTTACAAAATTAAAATTAAGATTTAACGTATTTTTGGTGTGCGGAGACAAAGTTTCACTTTTATTATTTACGAGAAAAATTTATTTTTCATCATAATTTGGTTTGTTTCGGTGATTCTGGTTTGAAATTTCAGCTTTTTATTATACGACGATTTGTTTTGTCTATTGGGGTTGGTATCACTTGAGGCCGCATAATTTTATATGGTGGGAGTTGCAAACAGTCTAGAAGTAGCTCAACTGATCCATATCCACCAGTTGTTGCATCCCCAAGACGTTGGCTGCATTACCATACCACGCGTATGCTGATACGCTGTGCCAGATACTCACCAGCTTTCGGGTCACGTGTGGTTTCGACTTTATAATATTAATAATATTCACAATTTTTACAATAAGTCTCTGTTATGTAGTAATGTTATCATATTCATATTCTACAAGAAATTCGAAAAATGGGGCTATTGTTTTATACATCAAGGTTATTATAGCTTTAGTATTTCACACAAATAAACAAATTTAATTTGATTTTCATTATTATAATTTCCGTAATCCGTAATTATGATCATAAATAGTTACAAACCTTTTTACAAACTAGTTCATTACATTTATATAGATTTTTATATTAGCATTACTATAAATAAAACGTTTCAATATGGTTATTTCAATTTCTGTTAACGAAAGTAAAAGATTTCAGCTACCTCTACTCACTCGGCACAGTTGTACCGCCGCCGAAAAGTCATCATTTCCTCTCACCTTCCCAAATTAATTCCAAGACGTTCAGGCATTCCGCTAAAGTAATGTTAATTTATTCTTATTCCCGCCATAATTCTGAAGCAAACATGGCCGACGCGTCGCCGTGACCTGTATTAGGGTTCCGGGTGGTTTGTGAGAACGGAACACAGGTTGCGTGTCTTGCCAACTGTTACTTGCTGTGGGATGAGGATGGGACCCTTGCTTGTAATTTGTGTTATAGTTATTGAGTGTTCGTCTTAACTTGCCTTTAGTATTAGTTACTAGCGACCCGCCCCGGCTTCCCACGGTTTTATTATACGTATAAACCTTTCTCTTGAATCACTCTATCTATTAAAAAACCGCATCAAAATCCGTTGCGTAGTTTTATTGATTTAACCGTACATAGGGACATAGGGATATAGGGACAGAGAAAGCGACTTTGTTGTAGACTGTGTTGTAGTGATATAGATTCAGTATTAGATTAAATTATCATAAACTAAATATATAAATATCTTATAAACTTTGTGTCCCGGGAAGTTTTTTATATAGGTTCTTGAGTAGTAAAAATCAAAACGAACAAAAAAGCAGAACACTTTAAACCATTAAGGGACAGCATCAGCCTTCTACTTCAACTAATACTTATCTAAATAGTCCTTTGCTATAAAAATACTCCTCTTAAAAGCTTATTTGCTCTTTTAAGGGACTAATATATTTTTTAAGGATTTATGCTATCGTTTGTAAGAATAAGTTTCTGTTGTGTACTCAGTCTTAAGGCAAATAAAAATATTTTCTTTCTTTTTATTGTCAAAACACAAATTTCACAATTCTTTTTGTATACTTTGGGTTAAGAATTTTTTAAACACAGCTTATTATTTCTAGAAATACTCAACATAGACAAAAAACAACGAAACGGCAAATAACAACTAATATTTAAACTTAAACTATCAATATAAAAATATCTTAGTTATCACCAAAAAACAGAGTACCCATAATGATGGCAGTCAACGAATTACAATGCTGATTCAACGTGGCCGTTGAATCAGCATTGTAATTCGTTGACCTAAATTCCAGCATTCCGATCACCTGAGAAGCTTATTAATATCTTAAATATTGCCTTATTATATTACTAGCACCCGCCCCGGCTTCGCACGGTTTTATTATACGTAAAAACATTCCTCTTGAATCACTCCATCTATTAAAAAAAACCGCATCAAAATCCGTTGCGTAGTTTTAAAGATTTAAGCGTTAAAAGGGACATAATGACATAGGGACAGAGAAAGCGACTTTATTTTATACTATGTAGTGATAATAATCTTAGATCAATAGATATAATATTTGGTTCAGGACCACATCGACGCTATTTTTTAAACGGTCCTTTTCACCTTGACCTTTAACTTAAAAAAACACGATACTGAACCCTTGCTTTCCAAAATGATTCGTACTTGACCGCTCTAATTTTTCCTTCCAATTAAACCTAATAAATAGGGCTGTTTACTTGTTTATTTCTCCTGTTGGCTGTTAATGCACTCTGTGTGCAAATAATGGTTAACATAAACTGATTTTAGGCGTTTTTCAACTTGATTTAGTGCAAAATCAACATTTTTGAGGGGCCGACGGATGGATGAACTCCTCATAAAAACGGAATACCAAAATGATTTGAAAGTCGAGAATATTTCCACAAAATTTTGGTGTTTTTTGTATTTGAATAGTATTTATATAAGCTTCAAAGCAGTTATAAAAAAACTACTTACAAAAACATTTAATTAAATTAATTTTTTTTGACAAAAAAGTACTTAGGCATAGATAAATACCATTTAAATACATAAACACCAAATTTTGTGGAAATATGCTCGACTTACAAACCATTTTGGTATTCCGTTTGTAATGGGAGTTCATCATCAGCAGGAGAGAGGCCGGGTATAATCACTACATAGTATAAAATAAAGTCGCTTTCTCTGTCCCTATGTCATTATGTCCCTTTGAACGCTTAAATCTTTAAAACTACGCAACGGATTTTGATGCGGTTTTTTGTAGAGTGATTCAAGGGGAAGATTTTAAAGTATTATAAAACCGTGCGAAGCTGGGGCGGGTAAACAATAAAGCTAGTAAACAATAAACTGCTACATTTTACACTCTGCTAGGTTATAAGATGTTGTAACCGGTGACCGTTGAAACAGATACCTGTATAATAGTTAATATTGAATACTTTTTACACAAATAAAGTTGAGTTTAGAAATCTCTGGAGGTTCTTTGAAGGTAGAACCTTCGAAGATTCTCGAATCAAAACCATAAAAATATTTTCCCATTTAAATAGTAGTATGAAAAAAAAATAACGTTATATGTTGTATAAGAACCGAGTTCTTAAAACTACGTCTATTTAAAATTTCAGCCCGATATGTTCAGTATTTTTTGTGTGAAAAATGAACAAACATACATCCAAACATCCATACAAACTTTCATGTTTATAATATTAGTAAGGTTAAGGATTTTAATAAAATACTTTACCAATCTACCAACTACATGTACTTTTGATACCCTTTTCAAGTCCAAAGTCGTGGGCAGACACTAGTTCAACAAGCATGATACCCACATCAATCTAACCTACAAACCAAGGCCTATGAAAATCCATCATACTCGGTGTTCTGATGTTCTGAATTATTTATACGGAAGGCAAAGAGAGCGAGTTTCTAGGTTGCCCAAGTATAAGGTGTGAGGAAATATGTAGGCACTTAGCTACTTGTAGGTAAATATAATGCTTTCCGTATCTGATTATTATAAGTGTCGTAATTGAAAGGTTAATATTAATGTGCACACTAACGGTATCTGAAAAGGATCATGAAATGAAAAAAAATATGAAAAGGTCATGTTTAAAAGTTGTGGAATTGTTAATTTGAAAACGTAGAAAACCTGCTTACCTATTATTTTACTGCCCTTTTCATGCAATACTAAACTTTTAATTCTATAGATACTTAAATTGTAGAATACATCAGAGAATCAAAGAATAGAAACAAATTAGAACTTTTAACAATTTAAACAGTTGATTTAACAGCAGACTGTTTCAAACAATTTAGAGTTAGCTCAACTGATCTATGTGAATACCAGTCGTCGCGTCCCCAAGACACTGGCTGCATTACCACGCTGTATAGCAATGCTGATGCGCTGAGCCAGATACTCACCAGCTCTCGGGTCACGCGTCGCATCGACCAGACGCTCAGACAAATTAAATAAATTTTGTTTTTTGGATGTTTTGTTATTTTTTTTGTATAGGTACACCACAAAATTATTAAATGGACTAAAGAGTCTTGACTCGAAGAGGACAGATGCGTAGGGTCTGACGAGACCTGAGTCCACAATGGATTACATTACAAAGTTGTTTTTTAGGTAAATACGTACAATAAACAAAACTAAAGGTTAAAACCCTTGATGGTAGAATATCCTAAATGTTACTCGCTTTACAAAAGCTCAAGTTTTGAAAAGCTTAGCTAAGAATACAAAGTGAAAACATGCTCTGAAGATTACCCTGATACGTATATGTTGTACTTACGTAGGTTGAAAAGAGAGTATAGGGTGTCCAAGAGTATCTATACTCATTACCTCTAATAGATATTAACAGAAAACATGACCAATAAAATTAAGGGATATTATTACCAAAATAAACTCAAAATAATATTTTGCCATTTATTTAATTTTACTTGATTTAGTTTAAATAACTAAATTCAATTTAACAGAGCGTAGGGTAGAAACGCCTCATGAACCTTGAGCTGGTGCTGATTACTATAACGAAGCGGGGCACAGCAGCTAGCGCTTTAGAGACGCTGAGTTTGAAACTGCAGTAGAAAATTACTATTAAAGATGAGCTAAACTGTTTCAATTGTTGGGTAATATTAGTTCTAACTTATTTCCTTTACCTAATTTTTTTTTTTTAGTTATTGAAAAAATTATAATTTTATTTTTTTCTAACATGAAATGTATCTTAACATAACCGATATTATTACACCCTGTACCCAGTGTACAGGTGCCGAAAGGGTACTAATTTCAAAAGAAGACCACCGCAAGTAACCTTTTATGAAAATCGTTCTGAGCTGAGAAAATCGGGATCTTACACACGAGGACAAATAAAATGGACAAACACAGAAGCTATTTAAAAAAAAATATTAAATACTTACTAAGTTACATAAAACAATTTAAAATGCGAAATAATCAAACAAAAATATAATGTTAATTAATAGCAGTAATTTACTCGCCAACTCATGTAAATAATTATCAAGTTCAAAGGGATTATCCATTGATCAGGCCATCTTCCCCTGCGCAGTGATTTCAAAATATTTTGATTAAAAACCAACTTTGTAAAATGGCAGGGAATTTTAGGATAAGTGTGTCAAATAGCTAACTCCACATCCATTTATTTATATTTTTTTATCAGATTGACGCAATTATCGTAATAATCAGAATTACCCTGTGCGCTACATTAAAAAACCTTACGTCAGAGTTTTCTGTTCATCAAATTTGTATTAGTATTTTGATAACGTAGAGACAGATCACTTAACTTTAACTTTTTCTTTCAATGACGAATAGTTTCTCTTAATTAATGAATTAACAGTTAATTGTACTAGAAGGTATCATACAGTTATAAACTTATTTGTTATTAAAAATTAACATGGTACAAAATGCTGCCTTATCGCGAGAGCGATTTCTCCCTGGCGTGTTAGTGGAGACAAAGATATAACAGGAGAAAACTTTTACGTACTTTAATATAAATTATTAAAACAACATTTATTATTATTGGATCGTGGAGGTAAAGAATGGAATTGTTGGTAAAAAAACTCTAATAAAATACCTAAGGCTTTTTAGATGAATCGATGACACGATATTTGTGTCCTAAAGTGTATAATACGCTTACCGCCCACCTTACCTATCACGTACGGGTAATATTGGAAATTTCGCTTAGTTTATAGCACGAGTATAAAGAAAAACTTATAATAAACGTTCATACTTTATGAAAATCGTGTCATGAGGAAGTTTTGTCAACAGCCGTCTACTTTTATGTGTGATTTCTCTAAATCTAAAGATGGTAAGGGTTCGAGTGAAGATCAAGCGTAGGCTTATCACTTTAAAATATATTAAAGTTTTATAATTTATTAAGAACAAAAGGTTAAAAAAGTATCATCATTATCACAACATAGTATAAAGAAAAGTCGCTTTCTCTGTTCCTATGTCCCTATGTCCCTTTGTATGTATCTTGAAAACTACGCAACTGATTTTGATGCGGTTTTTTTAATAGATAGAGTGATTCAAGAGGAAGCTTTACACGTATAATAAATTAGGTAATTTTTTTATTAATATTGTAAGGGTTACCTTACGCCTGAACTAGATACAACCTATATCTCAGGCGAGCAGTACTCACAACTAAACTAATAAAATAAACAATAGTAACATACATAGGTACATAAAAAAAACAATCCAGTAATTAAAATTACTAATAATAACTATGCTTAAGGCGCATACAGCACCTAAAGTGAACCCCCACTTATTTTATAAAATAACTCCTTAAAAATAGGAATTTCCAAAATTCACTCGTACAGTTTGTTAAACTTATCATAAGCTTTTTTTATGCATCTGTAGTAGTTTTATTTTGTCTAGTTTAGGAAGAGATTCGAAGTCCCCTTTGGTGGCCACTAAACTCTGTTTTCGTATCTTTTCCTATGAAAATATGTAGTAGGTATGACAAAACAATAAGAATAAAAATAAAATCTTCACTCTATATTGAGTCAACACCTATTTTCTGCTAACTAGACTTCTTGAATTGTATTCAAGTGATACACTTGGGATTTCTATTAGAGTAAGCTTACGGCTGCTGTTGTTATTCATGTATAAAAATGTACCAGAATCAATTACATGTACCTATAAATAGTTGTAATATTTATTCTGGTAAAGCTGTATGTATGTATAAGCATGTAAATTTATATGCTGGCAGATGCTGGATGCGGCAAGTTGAAGACAAGGCGCTATGGCGCTCATTTGGGGAGGCATATGTCCAGCAGTGCACTAAATATAGGCTGATGATGATGATTAAAAAGGAGCAAGAATCCTAAATAACAACAAGAAACCGCAATACCACAAGGCTGAATGATAATTTAAATATTTTGATAAATGTTTATGCTGAGGTTTGTTCCTAACCTGACCTAGTTGTTTGCCCTCCTTTTAGAGTTCTTTACTGCCGCAATATGTTGTAGTTTTGATTAACTTCTGCACGGGTACAATAAACGTTATGACTATGAATAAGCAGTGCAGCATTTTCTATTGTTAGTTATAATTTTAAATTCGTGAATAATGAAGCGTCATAAACAAACAGCGATCGATATTGAAATCGACCTTCACTTTAAATAAACACAACTGCACTAAACTCAGAACCATTTCTTAACAACCAAGAAAAATCCTCTTCGAAAAACATTATGAAGCTTTTAAATATTCATGAGCTAATTTTAAACCCTGCCGCATTTTCTAATAAAGCCATGGCGCGTATCGCTCGCCCGATCGTGTTGACATTATTGGAGTGCGGTTAGGAACATACCAGAAGGTTGAATTATTAGTGATATTACCCCGGGACTTACCTACCTATTAGAGTTTGCTTAAAATTACCTGAACATTTTAGGGATGAAATAGGTTTACGTTTTAGTGGACATAAAAATTATGAGTCAAGCAATTTTGATTATTGTTTTTTTCTTTAAGGCTGGTGCTTTTCATGTGATCCCATATAAAATTGATCAATATCTGAAGTTTTTGAGTTAACTATCCTTAATTCTGCGTATTATATCGTCATAGACTTCATTATTGATGTTCTAATTTTTTCTAAGCATGCGTAACTATACATACATACAAACTCGCCTAATTATATACAAATAAGTTTAAACAAAAATGACAAAAATTTATAATACATTTGTCATTCTTGCTTAAAATAAATAGTTTTTTTTAAACACGTCACATCAGTCTACGTATTTATTTCGGTTTTAGAGTAGATATTTTTAAGGACATTTATAAATTTCTAACGATAACATAACGGATTGTAATGCCCTTATCGGTTTTGTATTTGCATTTGCATTGTATTCATCTCTTTTCTGCACCAGTAGAGAAAGTGTGTTTAGATACGGCTTAGATTCGATTTAGAATGTGACCCTGACTTTTAAAGCTTTAAATTAGGACCCTTATCACTCAAACTTTTACAATAACAATATCCACTCAGCACTTTTCAAACTCATCACAGGGTTTTACACCATTTTACCATACATTTATATGGTTTTTTCGCTTGAGTGGACTTAATTTTATTCATTACCCAATTTGATTGGTGGCCTACGATTTAAATTCAATTTGTTGATACTGATCTGTTCGTTCCTTTGATAAGCGGTTAATTAAGGTGGCGGGAGGGGAATTAAGCTTACCTATTGGATCATTTGATTCCCTCTCTCAATTTTATAATGATTGAAGTTTAATTGAAAAACAAAAGAGGATGGTTCTTAATTCAATTTTAGGATTTTATGTGTTTTAGTTAAATAATTACTCCAATTGCTGTCCGGCTTAGTTATTCTTTTGTTCATTCATTTTGTATTTCTGATAAGCACCGTCTCTTTCCCATAGATAATTAGGTAGGACAAAAACAAAACAAAAAAAAAAAATTATTTGTTGTCCGAATTCTGAAAATGATCTAACAATATCAAAATTATCAACAGATTAGCGATGAACAGTCTACAGGTTTATGCAGCTGTATACCTACTCGTAGTAGGACGCCCTCCGGCCAGGTGGGATGACGATCTGCGAAAGACTGCTGGCAGATGCTGGATGCGTCAAGCTGAAGACAGGGCGCTATGGCGCTCATTGGGGGAGGCCTATGTCCAGCAGTGGACTAATATAGGTTGATGATGATACCTACTCGTACCTACTAAGGGACATGACGAGATTGACGGGTCTTTAGACTGTATGTATAAAGGAAATATTATACACTATTCATTATAAAATAGCTAGACTTTATAATGGCAAAAAGTACACTAAAGGCATTTATGTAAAATTTTATAATGATCTAGTGAAAAATAAATAAATTGAATTATTATCAGTAAAATACAACTTCAAAGTAGATTTGCATTCCAAAATCTAATATTTTATTTATTTAATAGTCGAATGGATAAAATAAAAAGCATTATCTATCCATCTACTATTAAAAGTAATGTAGAGCATCAGTTGCTAGAGCCCTATTCATAAACTTTTACCATCAGAAAACCCGATTTCCCTCAAAAAACCTTGTCCACAAAAATCTGCATTACCATTCAAAGTTTCCCCAAAACAACAACTCCTCAGGTCAACCATACCTTATTCATCATCTCACAATATTATTCAGAACCAAACACGAATGTAAATATAGAAAACATGTACGTAAGTATATAAAACACGTACGTAAGCTGACGTAACTCAAATAAGTCGCCTGTAGGTGGTGTTTATGTAAATTTTGTGCTAGCACGTGTGAGCAAGATCGGCCGTCCCTGGGACGTATTAAGGACTGGGGCAAGAATAAGAATAATTATTTGAACTTTGTTTTTATACCTGGTCTTCAAAAATTATAAACTGGTTTAACAGTTTGTCCTTTTGGATATACAGTGGTGGTCATATAATTAGAAACACTTCATATGAATTATGAAAGTTTGAAGTTCATGTCATCCATTCTTGAAAAATTTATAAATTAAATTTTTAATAATCATGCAACAATATAGCCACTCAATTCAGAATACTCATAGAATACATTAAAAAAACAAAACTATCTAAACTTCATCATAAAAAGAGTTTAAAGCATACATAGCTTATTTTATGTAACTGGCCTCTTGGAAGCCTAATAAGAAACACTTTAGAAAAGCATTCACGGCACCTACCATTTTTGAAATTGAAAACTAAAACTTCTTTCTAAGCTATTTTCTATTGTTTTGGCGGCGATTGACCATCAAATTGAAAATCTATTTACAATTTTTTGTTCAAAATGGGCAAAAATAAAAGTTGTGACGCGTCAACTAGGCAAATAATTGTTAATTTGCACATCGACCAAGAATGGACGTACAGAAGAATAGCTAATCATTTAAAATGTTCGGTAAAGAAAGTTTTCAATCCTATTGACCATAAAAAAGACACAGAACTATTGAAAATAAACCTAGAAAGGCTCGACCAAGCAAAACTTCGCCCAGAGAAGATAAGCTAATCGTACATATTGCTAAGAAAGACCCGTTTAAAGGCTCCAACCAGATTAAAAATGAAGTTTTTTCGCCTGATGACCCTAGAAATATCTCGTCAAGTACGTCGTAGATTAGTGGAATCAAAATTGTTTGGGAGGGTTTCTCGAAAGGTGCCGCTTCTTACCAAGAAACATCGAGAGAAGCGATTTTTATTCGCTAAAATTATGTCAATGGGCGGTCCGAGATTGGAAAAAATCTTATTCTCAGATGAAACTAAACTAAACATGATAAATTCAGACAGAAAGCCCTACGTTAGACGCCCAATGAACCATGCTTTTAATTATAAATACACTAGAAGCATAGTCAAGCACGGAGGCGGCAATATCAAGGAATGCGGGGATGTTTTTATAGATGTGTAGTTGGACCCGTTCGTAAGATTGAAGGTACAATGGATCAACCGCAGTACAAAAATATCTTACAAGAGACAATGTTTCCCTACTCTGATGACAATTTGTCTGTAACTTGGATCTTTCAGCATGATAACGACCCTAAACACACTGCCAACAGTGTAAAATATTTTCTTAGGGAACAGCGTATTTCCGTCTTAGACTGGTCTGCAAATAGCCCTGGTTTAAATCCCATAGAAAATCAGTGGCATGTCGTAAAAAAGAAGGTCTCAAACAAACGTAACTCCAGTCACAATGAACTCTACGAAGCTTTTGTAGAAGCATGGAATTCAATCCCACTAGAAAAATGTATGAAATTGCTTGAATCAATGCCACATCTTTGTAGAGCTGTGATTTATAAAGGATACGCAACAAAATATTAATTATAAGTTTTAGTAGCCTATACACAGTATCTATTACCAAAATTATATAATCCTAAATAATTAAACCTATAAAATATGATTAATCTTTTATTTTTTTGTATTGTTTCTAATTAGTTGTCCATTACTGTTGGTACTTTAAAACTCATTAGTTGTTTGTATGAAATGTAATACTGAATCTGTACTTGTTTAGTTGATATTTTGTTGTTTTTTTAAATAAATGATTAGTTATTGAACATATTTTATGCTATTTGTGGTTTCATTTCCAAATAAAAAGTATTAAGGTCAAATATCTTGTTTAATGTTAAGTTCCGTGGGTAGTGTTTCTAATTATATGACCACCACTGTATATACAATCTGAGAATCGATAAATCAATCAAATCGGAGTCGTTTCTATCTGAATGTCATTTATTGTGTCTTTTTGATCAAATTATCAACGGCTACATATTTTTATATTTTTGATTTTTAAAGTAAGGTACAAATAAAAAGTTGATTCTTACTCATATGATTATTTTATTAATTTTGAGATAATTTTACTAGGGCGTATTTTAAAAAAAGAAATTATGAGCCTTTATTAACACCTTATTTTTCATATAATTTTATAATTATTTATAATTAAAAATTTGACTTGTCTTAGTGCTTATTTTGTAAGCCTAAAAAATTAAATTAATTGATTTCTGCTTTCTAATACCAGTAATTAAATTTAACCAATAATGTTTCCCCCCTCCCCCATTTCCCCACCTTAGTCCACCCCTGCCATTGTCCACGTGGTCTGCCGACGGAAGTCCCACAGATCTACATAAGTTTTCGGGCCGCAAGCTGAAGATTTATATATTTCATGAGGTCCATACGCTGAGCTTTCTCTAAAACTTGCGAAACACGGGGATTTGGACGGCTTTTGCTGAATATTTTTGACATAAAGTATATTACTGTTGATAACAGGGAAAATGTCTTTATTTTGTTTTTGGTGTTATATTTGTTAGAATCTTATGAAAATGGACAAGTATTAACACTTGTTTTCAGTGAAAAACTAAAGTTTCTTTACAAATCAACTTCTTTTTCACTTAAACTGTCCCTTGATGAACAAAGGTTACCCCCATTTCTTCCCGCATCTTTCACCGCGTTTTTTTATCATCAAAATATATATATTTTATTCAAGCGGAAAGCAATGATCACCGTCAGCAAAGGTTTTCTGAAATGAAAAAGAGTACAGATATTCGATTATACAGAAAATTACGCTTTAAGTTAACGATAGTTATTTACGTTGTCTAGGCCCCCTGGTGCCAGCGAAACCGCGTGCAGCAGATACTTGTAATAAAGCCCTACGTATTTCCATGCCAGTAGTTTGAAGTGGATGTCCGCCACAGCCGCTACATAAACATTTGCATTGGGTAATTACATTTGGTTCGCCCGACTGGCTGGCTAACTGTTAGGCTGATCTTAGACGAATGACGACGAATACAAAAAACCTACCTATGATAGATACTCTGATAAGTTAATGGAATATTTTACATTAAAACTTTCGTTGTTAACCTCAGGTTTCACACATGATTTCGTTATATCCTAAATTGTACAAAATATTTTTTGCGAAACGTATTACTTATCCACAAATGGAAAATTAACTCTCTCTCATGGGATAGAAATAGCCTTTAGCGCGTGAGAAGCCGTGCGCTAATACCAGTTACCATATACGAATTAATTGTCTAGCTATTTTTCTACATTTAACATTAACAATGTTCTTAAAAAGTTTTGGTTGATATTAACGAGCTCTGCCACTTGTTTAATACAGAAACATAGCAGAAGGAGAATTCGTATCTTACTGCATTCTTAGAGTTTAGATATGACACTCGCGTGAATCCAGCCTAGCTTGTCGGAAATAGGTCAGGCTTTTGTAATTACCTAGGCCGCATCGCCGCCTGTTTAGGTGGTTAGCTGTCATACGAAAAATTAACTTTTGCTACTTTGCTGCTCAGTGAGGAAAACATTATTTAAGACTTACGGATAGTATAGTACTCTTTATAATTTACTAGCGACCCGCCCCGGCTTCGCACGGTTTTATTATACATATAAACCTTCCTCTTGAATTACTCTATCTATTTAAAAAAACCGCATCAAAATCCGATGCTAAGATTTAAGCATTCAAAGGGACATAAGGATATAGGGACATAGGGACAGAAAAAGCGACTTTGTTTTATACTATGTAGTGATACTCGTTTCTGCAGTTTGGATCACGTTATACTTGGATTAATATGTATCTACTGCTACCTAATTTGCTTATTTAGGTACTTCCATAGCTCAGCCACCCGAAGAGTGTTTATAAAATAAATGAATAAAAAAAAAGATTTTTATTTCGGATAACTGAATCCATAGTTTGTAACTAGAAGAGCTTATTAGGTACTTATTAGGGTTTGTTTATACTAATACTAAAAACTAAAACTATGGGTACTGAATTATTTAATAATGTGTATAATTTATATAAGCAGTACCTATATAGCATCGGAGACAGCTGACTGAAGTTAGTCGTAAAATAAAATGTTCGTGAGACTTTGGAAATATCTAATGCTACTTGTACCAGTGAGAAGACTCACCTGTGAGAAGTTTGGAACAACTACGTCTCACGTGAGATGTTGGGAATAAGTCTACTTAAGTAGGTGTCTCTTTATCCCACTAGTTGCGCACCACCCGAGTTCTGTTCTTTTCATGTTTGTTGTAGCTTAATTTAATTGTTACTCATTTTATTGTGTTTCCAGTCTGGTTTGTAACTTTTTAAATAGTTTTTCAACATTTTTTTATTTGGTTTTTGTTTCATGTTCATATTATCTATGAAAAAAGGCCCATTAAAAGGATTTTCGTTCTTTTTCCTAGATCCGCCATGTCGTCTACATGTATCTATACAAAAGCTTCTACGGGGTAAATTTATTTTCCAGAGGTTAAACTACCTATAAGTTTACCTACCGAAGTAATAGTTGTACCTGTACCCCCTTCAATTAACTTATCAAAAAAACCTAAGTTCATAACTTATCGTTTGATACTTACATTCTGTAACAAGCTAAATGGATCGCTTCTTTAATACTGAGAACTCTATTCAAAAACTAAACTACCATTTAGGAAGAAGGAAGGTAAAGAGAGTCTAATTTATTCAGATCCTTGGTTCCTAACCGCACCGTGAATGTAGATTTTGCGTAGCAACTCCGCCACATTTTATCCTAGAGAGAACCGGTGACAGCGAGGCATTTTGCTTGCTCTTAGTTGTATGTAAGCGAATTCGTAATGTGATAAGATCGTATAAAAATATCTAACCTTACTCAAGATACCTACTTTCCATTGACATTTTATTCGTCATGTGTAACTTAAGACATTTTACCTCTACACTGTATTTTTAATAAAGATTTATACATAAAGATTTTTTATTAACTACTGAAAACTAATGGGGGTAGAGTAGCACCCCTAAACCAAAAAAAACCACTGACTTCACCAGTTACTCGATTCAAACTCCTTTCAGACGACAAGAAGGTCGAGTTCGAAACAACCTCAAAAGAGTTAAGTGATAAGAACTCGTTGCTTTTAAATTAGGAAAAATAATTCGGTCGTATTTTCTTTTAAAAGGCTCTTTTTAGGCTTAATTCTCTCAGTAAATCAACGACGTTCGTAATGAGGAGATATTCTTAATTAAGAAGCTTAGGGCACTCAGCTAGATACATTTAATCTTTTTGCATGTTGTGACGTAAGTTTTTTCTCGAACTAATTGTGAACGAACTTAGCTGGATCCATTGAGCTACCTTTAGACAGTTTGCAACCGTCTGCAGTTAGCTCAATGGTTTCAATTGTAAATACTAGTTGTAATTTTTCTATTCCTTGCTTGTAATTTTTGTTGTTAATAAAGTAATAATTGTAAAGCTGGTATTATGTTATATTTATTTTCTATGCATTAGCTTTTTTCACTTAATTTCACATGAATGTTGTGAAATAATTTAAACTCGATCGCCATCAACATAATGCCAATTTCTTCATCGTCCTTGATAAGATAAGATGAGATAAGATAAGATAGACACTCTATCAGACTAAAAATAATTCATACGAAAGATGAATCGACGAAATTATTCTTACTTTTTCAAGCTTATAATATATATAAGGTATTTTAATTATTATTTATAGTTTAAAACTAGTCTCAGTTTCAATTTTATATAATTACTAGCGACCCACTCCGACTTCGCACGGTTTTATTATACGCATAAACCTTTCTCTTGAATCTATCTATAAAAAAACCGCATCAAAATCCGTTGCGTAGTTTTAAAGATTTAAGCATTCCAAGGGATATGGGGACATAGGGACAGAAAAAGCGACTTTGTTTTATACTATGTAGATATTATCAGTTTATACAATATCAGTTTATACAATTGACATGGATCAATTGAGCTACCATTAGACTGTTTGCAACCGTCTACAGTTAGCTCAATGGTTTCAATTGTATATACTAGTTTTATTTTTTCTATTCCTTGATTGGAATTTTCGTTGCCAATATAGATACAAAATATAGACTACAAAAACGATCGGACTAAATTTAACTCAGATCCTGAATTTAATCTAAACAATCCTAAAGATGAACTTAATAAAGAGAGCTTAATTTGTCGTACCTAGGGTTGAAAGTTCGTAAGCTAGGGTCCATTCCGTTATCATAGCAAAAGTGCTATACATATATTAAGAGACGAGAAAATCTTAGATGAGATCCCTAACACAATTTCATAGTCTTTTTCACCTGTCTGGGACATAATTAGATGAGTTTTCAATTTCTAGCCAGGACTCTGAAGTTCGCAACAAGTGAAGCGAGCTTTTATTACATTAGGTGGGCACTTTATTACATTTAAAGTGCATTTTTAAAAAGGGAACTAGTCAGCTGGGGTTATTCTCTGTTATCCGATCGGATCTCCGATTGGTAAGGGCGGGAATATTTTTATCCACATTTCCTATTGAGCAACAAATACAGTCTAGTCCAGTCTATACTATTTTTTTAGTGTAATAATGATTAAAATTACTTCCTGCAAAGTAAAAAATTATGAGTGACTGTAACCGGGTGAAATCTAGTACGTAGGTATATATTAGTATGTGATTAGTTAATTAAGAAGTTAGGTTCATTACAATTTAAGTTTATTATGTCCACGATAGCTATCTACCGTCAAACTGTTGTATCTGTTGTTTGGCAGAAACTCTATAATGTAATGTACTTTAATTGGAAAAAAATAACATACAAATACAAAATACAAACCTACATTGTGTTAGAACACCAACGTACTGTCAAACTGAAAGTTTTTAAAGTAAAATCGTTTGAAGGTCTTCGTGAACAACAGCTGTCTCACAAAAACATTGAGTATAGTTACGTTCTTAGTCGCAGTTTTGTTAACTACAGTCGCTAGCGAGTATGTATTATGAAGACTCATGGTAGATCTACTGAAGACAAAATATCTATCCAAACGAATACGCCGAGGGCATTGGAACAAATGAATTCTAACGATTTTTGCGACACGGCGCTGACAACGAGCAAGGTTTATAGCATCAACTTCTTATAAATTTTACAATGATAGCACCCAGCGTGCAGTAAGCAACAATAACAGTCAGTTGGTGCTTATTGGGGGAGGCCTATATCCAGTAGTGGACTAATATAGGTTGATGATGATGTGCAATAAGCAAGCTTGTATCAAACTCATAGTGTTTTATTTCCTTTAGACCTTACGGGACTTAACAGTCACGCTTTATAATATTATTTCATGTGCACCATCCACGCATACCTAGATTGGTCTACTGGCCACCATCATCATCATCATCAGCCCATAGTAGTCCGCTGCTGGACATAGGCCTCTCCCTAATGAGCGTCATAGCGCCCTGTCTTCAGCTTGCCGCATCCAGCATCTGCCAGCAGTCTTTCGCAGATCGTCATACCACCTGGCCGGAGGGCGTCCTACACTACGTCTTTCAAGTCCACTGGCCGCTGAGGTCAAAATCGTTGCGGAGAATGTATTATATATCTGTGAAAATTTCAACTGTCTAAATAATGATTCATGAGATACAGCCTGGTGACGACGAACATATAGAAGGACGGAGAAGAGTCTTAGTAATGGCCTATTCTGTGATTGAAGTGAACAAATATCAAAGGTGGAACCCATAAATAAACTTTTCTAAGTGAACCAATGTTTATTAATGGAATAACAGTTAGAATACAAGTGCTTGCGCGAACACAGAGACACTATATTACCTCACTTATAAAAGAATATTTTGAAGATGACTTAATATCCATTCCCAGCCATTGATGCTGTTTAGGCAAACAAATATCCGAACAGACCGAACAATAATTGAATCGACTCATTCTTCGCCATTTCACTCATGATAAAAAACCCTCACTTCCGTTTCAACGTCAAGAGCTAAAGACAAATAAAGATTTACCTTTATAATCATCAAAAATCAATATTCAAATCCAAATTCAAATCAAAGAAAAACCGCAACAACCAAGGAATTCATATTGTGAGTAATTCTCAACTTTGTTCTCAACAAATTGGTGACCGTGACAGATGCTGATAATGATGGAATATACCAAAGTACCAGGACATCGTAATGCGCAAAGAGGTGACAAGTTAAACCAAGATTGATATGTATGTAAAATAAATAGCATTAACCTAAAATATCAAAGGAAGCAGAAAACGGCCTAGCTAAATAATCCCATGTCAACGCGAACATGGAACGGAATTTAGAATAGACTCCGGTGGAAATTATCCCGAAAGTAGTGATCCATACATATTTAAAGCTTTCATACAAAAACTGAAGACCTCCGTCAAAAGGAAGGCGAAGGGTCGGTACGGACGGGAAACTTGTAATTATGGCAAATACCTATTAATAGAAAAGAACATTAGATGTGAATCCTTCTTGCATAGGGATTTCTGACTGTTTAATCTGATTTAATTTTGGCATATTCTAAATAAAATAATTATCTATCATCTATCTATCTATGCTTATTGTTAAAAATCTCAAATGGCATTTTTCTTGCACAGTTTTGTGCAAGCTTTGCTACAATGGAATGCTGGGATATAAATAGAAATGCATTCCGATAACTATGGTTACCTATATCTTTAGTCTATATAAGTTTAGAAATCATACAAAAAATGTTATTTCCATTTATAAAAAGTCACCAAAAGCTTACCAATTTTTGTTTTTTGGACTGGACTGGATTTTCAAACCGTTCAGTAAATTGAAAGTAAAATGAGTGAATGAATAAAGTTTATTCTGATTGATCAACATAATTAATAGCGCGAAACATAGGTACATTATAAAACAATCAGACAAACGAGAACAACTTCAAAACTTACATGCTTCCATATCTAATAACAAAATAATTTTTATTTGATACGTAAGCGTGTTAGCTAAAAAGAAATCTTTAGTAAAAACCTAAAAATAGTTAGTTAACAAATTCTTAAATATGAAAATAATAAAACTGATTGTATGGGATTAGTTCTACCATATTACGTCGTATGTGTACCTTATAAAATCCCAACGCAGGAATCGCAGTGCCAGATAAACAGTTTACCATATTATGCCAACTTATAAATAGATGTCGCTCGTTTGTGCATCCACTAACTAGGAGTGTAATCACTGGACGAGGGTTGGATAAGTAAGATTTATAGAGCCTTTAAATATTAACACAGCGACACGGGAGATGGAGGTATACAAAAATGTACGATGTTTCGGTTGGGGACTTAGATTTGGAAAAATTCTTGATCTGTTTTTAGAAAAGGTCAAGATCGTATTTTCATTTGTTTATTGGTAAATCACAGCTTTCTTTACTTATTAAAATGTATCATACAACTTAGATCACTGATAATGATGCCAGAAAAGATTTATTCTTTATTATACTAGATAGGAAAGATATCTTGGGAACGCTTCCGACTGGTGACATGGATCAACCTTTAGACTGTTTGCAACCGTCTGCAGTTAGCTCAATGGTTTCAATTGTAAATGCTAGTTGTAATTTTTCTATTCCTTGCTTGTAATTTTCGTTGTTAATAAAGTCTCTATATGGAAAGATAATGTTCTCAAAGATTGAAGTGAATAAAAATCAAAGTGAGCACTATATTACCTAGAGTTTAATTATCTATTACATGTATTTTATGGCGTGTCCAAGAGTCCTGCAAGGTCTAAAAAAATAAAGTACTTTGAATTTGAGGATTATCAAAAGCTGACCCCAATACCATGGAAGATATAGAGAGGAAAGAATCTGTCTGAGAAAAAGTCCTAATATCCGATGATATCGGTAAGGTTTCATACAAACAAAGATTTAATTTATTGGGCTGTGTTTGTTTCGGACTGGTTTATATTTTGACAAAAATATAACTGACTAAAAACGCAATTCAAGATGAAAAACACTAACACGATTTTGGAGGTCCATTTCTACTGAATTAATTAATTTTTTAGATCGACTTGATACTATAACTTGTTTCTTAAAAATATTTTAAACAATTTTCGGCGCCACCTAATCAACCACGAAAATTCACCTCCATTCGATAGCAGATAAAGAATTGAACGAATCACTGGAACGAATGTTTGTTGTTTGCTTTTTTTAGAAACAAAGCGTTCATTTTTCCGCCAAAAAGATCCAGACATTCAAGTCTAATTGTCTATGAATATTTTAATCTGCATTCGGTCTGTAGGTAGAGTACATAATCAACCCACGTGTGACACACACGAGCAACTAAAGGCGCGCTGTACACGAAAAAACCTCAACCTAGGAAACAATAAGGCTGAGTTCACTTTGGATACGAATTTGTTCGTACGTAAACGTACGATCACGCACGTAAGTATACGTAGAAATAATTTCACGCAGTCGCTTATAGTCCTTAAAAGTTAGAGATCATTCGGGTTTTCGCTCAAATTAAATTCTGACCAAAAAGTATTCAAATTATGACGGTCCAAAGGAAGAAATTAACTGAGCCAACGCAAGCGATTGCGACGCAAGCTTATAAATCCGTCTTATATTATAAACGCGACAGTTTCTAAGTATGGATGGATGTTTGTTACTCTTTCACGCAAAAACTACTGAACGGATATGGATGAAATTTTGCACAGAGAAAGATTATAGTCTGGAATAACACTGGCTATAATTTATCCCAAAATTCCCACGGAAACGGGAATTAAGCGGGTGAAACCGCGAGTTGCTGCTAGTATTATAATATAAATAATGTTAAAGAATCCACACAGCATCATCTAGCCCAAAACTAACAGCTGGTTGACTGATATACTTAATACAATACATTACATAGATAGACATTTTTATTATACATCGACAGGAATACATAATCGCCCGTTTGAATCTATCAATCGAATTAATGAATGAATGAATGAATGAACACTTTATTCAATCATACCTAAACTCTGGTCAAGAAGGTAACGCTTGATTGAGTTTGGGTTTATTTGTGAAGAGAATTCCACACTCCATTTATAAATGGAGTTAGAAATGTTTCCAATTAATTGCTGTGGTTTCTTCGCTTTTAAAATTGCTATTGTAAATTATAAAGTAGAGGTTTTATAAGTTATGGTTGCAGCAGATGTTTTTAACAACAATAACTGCGAGTGAGTCATTCGTGTGGTTAAAGCTTATTTTACGAGAACTTTTAACTTGGGTTGTGAATAAAATAAAATATCATCATCATCATCATCAAACTATATTAGTCCACAGCCGGACATAGGCCTCCCCCAATGAGCGCCATAGCGCCCTGTCTTCAGCTTTACGCATCCAGCATCTGCCAGCAGTCTTTCGCAGATCGTCATCCCACCTGGCCGGAGGGCTACACTACGTTTACCAAGTCGCGGTCTCCACTCAAGAACACGTTTACCCCAACGGTTGCCGGTTCTTCGCGAGATATGGCCGGCCCATTGCCACTTCAGCTTGCTAATTATTTAAGCTTTGTCGATAACTTTGGTTCTCTGTTGGATGTATTCGTTACGAATTCTATCCTTCAGAGAGACTCCGAGCATAGCTCTTTCCATAGCTCGCTGGGCGACTTTGAACTGGTGGACCAGCCCTACCGTGAGTGTCCACGTCTCAGCTAATTTATTTATGTGACTATATTTTATTAATAGTGAAATTGTGCAGAATATCTATTGGAGCTCAACATCAACTAAATTGTATATTCATGTTAACAGTGTCTTATATCCTAAATACCTATTTGTTAGAGAAACATAATATAACACAATTTATAATAAGTAAATCCAAAATAAGTTTATCTTGCCATTATTTTATCAAGGGTTCTCTCAAAATTGAACCGGCCGAATTGACCGAATACGATTTATTAGTTACTAGCGACCCGCCCCAGCTTCGCACGGTTTAATTATACGTATAAACCTTCCTCTTGAATCACATTCTATCTAATAAAAAACCCGCATCAAAATCCGTTGCGTAGTTTTAAAGATTTAAGCATATAAAGGGACCTAAGGACTTAAGGACAGAGAAAGCGACTTTGTTTTACACTATGAAGTGGCTTCGCACGCGTTAATTCAAGACTATTTATATCTCATTAAAACTGATGGGCGAAAAGTAGCCTGCTTTATTCCAGAGCTAGAACTACATCTTTCTAAAATTTCAGCCTCTATTTAGTACTTTATGCGTGAAAGATTATCAAACATCCATACAGAAAGTTTCGCGCTATATGTTCGATTTTATTCTGCGTGTACTAAACCTGAAATTATCTTTGTTGCCGCGTATTTTATACGCAACTTGTTTCCATGACAGAATCCAATGATGATAGGTATTTTAGTTTACATAGAAAACACCCAGAACCCCGGAACAAATGTCTGATAAAAACAAAAAGCCGTAGATACAAAGTCAGTTCTCAAAACCAAGTTAACAATAATAATTCTCTCCGTTCAATATCGCTTCGTAGACAACACATTACATTGCGGACATTCAAGCAACATTACAAAATCAAATAAAGCGTCCGTCAGCGGCCATCGTCGCAAATCACAGCTGACATCGCATAGTCATTGTCCGGGAGGCTGTGGCATCCATCTCAGTCAGTTGCAGGGGTCAGTGGTGATGGTGACATACGGGGAGAGAAAACCACGAGCAGAATGCTTCAGCTACAAGTTGGCCAGGTTATGACGAGTCTAGGCCTCAAACTTCTTGATTTATCATCCATATGAATTATATAACCTATATCAATTTACTGCTGCACATAAATAGGCCTTCCATAGCTACAGTGCCCTGTGTTCAGCTTGCCGCATCCAGCATCTGCCTGCATCTTTCGAAGATCGTACGTTTACCCCAACTTCTTGATACTTTGATTCTGAATCCGTGCAAGTATTCAGTATTTTAGCAATTTTTTATAACCCTTGAAGCGCAACGAATGTCCGCCTGCGCGCTGAGTTGCGGGTTCAATTCCTCTCTCGAACAAACGATTGTACGATCTGTAGATATTTGTTCTGGCTGTTCTAGGTAATTCTTTAACCGCGGCTCCAAGACGCATGCACCTGGCCAAAGGGCGTCCTAGTCTACCTAAGTTTGCCAAGATACGGCCGGCCTAATGCCTAATGCTTGCTAATTCTTTGAGCTATGTCGATAACTTTGATTCTCTGTTGGATTTATTCATTACAAGCGAGACCTGGAGCTGGAAGACCAGCGTTCTGCCTCAGCATGAGTTGGTTGCTAGCTTGCTAGCAACCAACTCATGCTGAGGCAGAGCCATTTTGTTACAGATTTACTCTTCATATTTTAGTCTCAGTTTAGTCTTATTTTATAAAGTGTACTTTGTATTGTGTAATTCTGTAAACAAATAAAAATATATTCTATTCTATTCTATTACGAATCCAATCCTTCAGAGGAACTCCAAGCATAGCTCTTTCCGTAGCTCGCTGAGCGACTTTGAACTGGTGGACCAGCCGTACCGTGAGTGTCCACGTCTCAGCTCCGTAGGTCATTCATCACGGGTAGGACGCACTGATTGAAAACTTTCGTTTTCAAACATTGAGGTTAGGTAAACTAAAGTCCTGTGTGTAGAAGGTCTGTTGTAGACACCCACTGCCTTCTCGTGACGTATCTAGGCAAGCGTCAGTCTTTGTCCAGCTTATCAAACTCAAATAACTTCCTCCTCTGTAGGAATGTTTCCTGTGTCACGTCAGGTGTAGCTGCGAATCTTCAAAGACTGGATTTAGATTGCCAAATCTGTTACTATTTGGATCGATTTTAGAGGCGTTGGATAGATGGTGTGATTTCTCTGTTTCGACTCGTTTGCATAGTTGATGTTTTCGGATTAAAATGAGCGATTTTGTTGTAATAAAAAAATTGTTACCGTAATAAAAAACCATTGTAATTGTTTATTTTGGACGTCTATTGAAAGTTAATAAATTTTCTTTCAATTAGATGACTAATGTGGCACGGTGGTGGGCGAAAGACCGCCTGCGATGCAGTAGGTTGCGCTTTCGATTTCTGCTTTAGGACAAATGTTTGTACAATCAAATATTTTTTCTAGAGTTCTGTAAATCTTTTATGAATACCTTATTTAAAAAGCTAATAAAAATCTATAAAACTATTACTCATAAAACAAGCTCAGCTTAGATTGGAAATCAATAAGTTCAATTCTTTAGGCTTACAAAATAAGCACTTAGACAAGTAAAATTTTAAACTATAAACGATATGTAAAATTATATAAGAAAATGTTTGAATTGATTTTCTCTTCGCTTCAATATTTTGTTGTTTTGAAAGGTCAGTCTGGTCTGGTATTAAATACGTATGTAGTTAAGTACTAAGATGTCACGAAAAGCAAGTGAAATCGAAATAAGCTATGGCTTTTAGCACTTATTGGAGATTGAATTTGGCTGATTGTCAGGACCAGTCAATAAAATATTATAGTCTGACTCTCAGACGATAGAACTATCTAGGTAGGTCTAGGTCTGAGGTCTGACTGACGATAATTTGCGATGATGCTTTACTCGGTTTTAAAGTTTTAGAATTTTGTTGTTAACGAAGATGTTTCAAAACCATCAATTATATTTTTAAACACAACAACAGAGCAAAACACAGAAGTTCAAAACAAAGTCATGTTTTCACAGCTTTTTCATGTCCAATTTCGAATTTAAAATGTTCAAATGCTATAGCAAAAGGAAACGTCACGATGAGGTTTCGACAATATCGCAAACCGGACTTAAGGCACAAACAGGAGCTAATGTAGCGCCACCACTTTTTTATCATATAATTATGTTAAACAGAGTTTGGTGGTCACTATAGGCAACTTCGTATCTCTTCCTAAACTAGACCAAATCAAACTACTACAGACAGATACATAAAAAAAAGCTTATGATAAATTAACAAACTTAATGTGTGAATTTTGGAAATTCCTAAAATAAGTGGACGCGCTACTTTACCTCCTGTTTGCGCCTTAAGGAAAGAGGGTTCTAACTAGATCTGTTAAGAGTGGAACTTCATAGTGTCTACAAAAGTTTTAAAAACACCTAAACCTAAACATTTCTAAAGCTATAATTTTTTTAAGTGAAAACAAGACATTTATTGAAAAACGAAAATACTGAAAATACACATAGAAAATCACTTTGTATCTAACCTGGTGAAGTGCGAGGACATTTCTCAAAACAAAGAGAAAAATATCTATTCAATTACGTATTCTGCGCGCAATGGAATAATAAATCAGGAGCTACCAAATACAGTCGCTATTTCGTATTTTCTCAAAAACAAATCAACACTAGGTAATCTATCACGCGATCGGATTAGCGTACCGGTAGGTGGCGCTAGGGTAGAAAAAGTTACAGCAACTCTTAGGAAATTTTCACTGAAGAATAGTCTTTTCCTAGAACTTTACGTGGAAAATAGGAATCCTATCCTATCCTACTAATATTATAAACGCGAAAGTTTGTAAGTATGGATGTTTGTTACTCCTTAACGCAAAAACTACTGATCGGATATACGGATCTGGATGAAATTTGGCCCAGAGATAGATTATAGTCTGGAATAGCACGTAGATTATATTTTATCACGAATTCCCACGGGAAAGGGAACTACGCGGGTGAAACCTTTAAACTACTGAACGAATCTGGCTGAAATTTGGCACAGAGATATATTGTAGTCTGGATAAGCACATAGGCTATATTTCATGCCTTCCCACGGGAACGGGGATTACGCGGGTAAAACCGCGAGTATACTCAAAATACTAATCCTGCGCAGACGAAGTCGCCGGCACCAGCTAGTAAGAAGATACGCCGCGAGCAGCAGTCGCGGCGTATCAATCAAATCAACTCTACTAGCTTGATCCATGACGACCAATATGGCACAGCGATTGAAGGTTCTCCTGCGACGGACGAGGTTGCTGGTTCGATTCCCACCTTGGGACAAATATTTGTACAATCCGAAGATATTTGTTATATTAATTATAGTTTTTTTAGTTGGGTATTTTATATAAAATATAAAAAAATATCTGTGTAGGTATTTAGTAAATAATTAACAATTAAAATAATAATCACATTCATCATCATCTACCTATTAGCTTTCGTTTTTAGTTGCCTGGAAGAAATCGCTTTAAGCGATAAGGCCGCCAATTCCATTGCTCATCTCAGTTAGAATATTTAAATAAGTATTTCCTGTTTTATAAGTGATGCAATAAAAGTATTATCTATCTATCTATTAGCTAAGCAGAGCTTATGTTTTGGGCAATAGAGGACTTTTAACATAAAAATATCGAGGTATTTAGATAATCATATATACTGGATGCGGCAAGCTGAAGACAGTGCGCTATGGCGCTCATTATGAGAGGCCTATGTCCAGCTGTGGACTAATATAGGCTGATGATGATGATGAATATTTGTTCCGGGTTTCGGGGTGTTGTCTATGTTGAATAAAAAACGTATCTACGTATTGCATTGTATTATGTGTATCAGGCATAGTAAGGTATGTCTGTATTTACTATAAGAACCTACCTATTTGTTTTCTTTTTTATTATCTTTCTGTACATTAATTTTCTTTTATATTTTACTAGCGACCCGCCCCAGCTTCGCACGGTTTTATTATAAGTATAAACCTTCCTCTTGAATCACTCTATCTATGAAAAACAACCGCATCAAAATCCGTTGTGTAGTTTTAATGATTTTAGCATACAAAAGGACATAGAGACAGAAAAAGCGACTTTGTAGTATGTAGTAATGTCTACCTAATGTTTGTCCAAGAAGCCAATGTACAAAATGACCCAAATTTCTTATAATTTGCATAACAATAGAGTGTACGAAGTGCCAATAACTCCTGACTGTAAGCTAACTGCTGAATTGTAATAAATAAATTAATTAATTAAAAAGCCATGAAACAAATGCCATTTTCCAGTGCCATAGCCCCCACTAGATGGCGCTAGGCGTAAAACGAGCACTATCACATAACTGTGATCGATGAGGTGCCAGCGCAACGCGGCAAGCGGCAATGTATCCGAACTGCGATTTGTTTTCTACCCTCACTATTATTTATACTGGGACTCCGCGATCGGGGAGATAGATGGTGACGCCAGCGCCATCTAGATATTATTGTATCTAGGAGATGGATTTAGGCAAAGCGTTTAAAACTATTATGAATAAAAACAAAATTTTACTGGATCCTACTGATATTATAAACGCAAAAGTTTGCAAGTATGAATGTTTGTAACTCTTTCACGCAAAAACTACTGAACGGATATGGATGAAATTTGGCACAGAGATAGACTATTATAGTCTGGAATAACACAGACCTAGGCTATATTTTCAAACAAAAGACAAAAGATTGAAGCGAAGGGGAAATCAGTTAACTATCACTTTATTTCTTATGTTATTATGATAATTATGTACCTATAGTATTATTTGACTTGTCGAAGTTCTTATTTTGAAACCTAAAGAAATATAATTATTGATTTACTGATTTTATCCCGGAATTCCCACGGGAAAGGGAATTACGCGGGTGTAACCGCAGGGCGCTGCTAGTTAGCAATAAAACATTTCCCATAGTATTTCGACCATATTTTTTTTTTGTTGCAAAAACTAATAAGTGACTTAAATTTCACGCATATTGGAAAATAAGGCTGTGTCCCCAGTAGGCAAACGGTGAGCAGCCGACTGAGTTTGCGGCGTATCAGTGCAGTAAGCACTTCAATATATTTTAAATTGAGTGTTCATAGTTTGCTAGTTTGCGCTAACTGTACGCAGTTTGCACGCAGTTTGCAGCGATACGTGCGCCGACTGTCTCAGTTAGCGGCCGACTCGCAGGTTCCAGTGCTTGCGATACGCACGCAAACTGATCTGGTTTTGTAGCTGTTCGCCACAAATTTGCGGCTCACTCAGTCGGCCGCTCACATTTTGCCTACTGGGGACACAGCCTTATAAGTCAAAAACGACTGGACTCGGAATCATCATAACATGAGCTATGAGAAGCTGAAATTTTGCATGGATTTTCCTTTTAGTACTCGTAGGAACCCATTAGAATTTTGATTAGATTTTTGAAAATTTTAATTCTAAGGAGGTTATTATAGGGAATCAACTACTAAAGTCCACCCTAATGAAATCAGGAGCGGCTCATTAATATCATCATCATCATCACCCTATATGAGTCCACTGCTGGACATAGGCCTCCCCCAATGAGGGCCAACTGACTGTATCATTTAGGGGTAATGCTAAGTATTATATTTATGACTAGCATTAATATAATACTCATGACGTCATAAGTATGAGGATTAATAGGTAAGAAGATTAAGAATGAATGAATGAATTAACACTTTATTGTAATCAAGAAATACATTTAAAGAGCTTATATCTAATTAAAAAATAAACATAGTACAAAAAGGCGGCCTTATCGCTGAGAGCGATTTCTCCCAGGCAACCTTAAGATCTTTTAACTTCTAAACACATTTTAAAACTTTGTAAGTATGTAAAGTACGCGGGTGAAACCGCGGGACGCAGCTAGTACGAAAATAATGCTACATTGTATTAATTCTTATTTAAAGTAGTACTTAATTACCCTACAAAGTCGCAAGCGAAAGCCAGTAAGGTGATATTTTATAAGAAAACTAGCGACCCGCCCCGGCTTTGCACGGTTTTATTATACATTATTATTATACGTATAAACCTTCCTCTTTAATCAAAAAAACCGCATCAAAATCCGTTGCGTAGTTTTAAAGATTTAAGCCTACGTAGGGACATAGGGACGGAGAAAGCGACTTTATTTTATACTACCTATGTAATTAATTGTAATTTAATTTTACAAAATGTGTGAGTTGCTCGTTTAATAATTGTAATAATGTAATTAATTTAATAATGAAAGCGGTAATGAATCTCTTTGAGTTAAGTCGGGGCTTTTGATGTTATAATTTTTAATGGTTTAAATAGGTAATTGTAATTGGTAATTTGATAATTCACTGGGTGTGCTCTGAATTCACGGTCTACTTTGTAATTATAATAATTATACGCCTTGTTATACCCAGGATCTTTAAACTAAAATTTCAAGGATAATCCTTATTATAATTATAAAGTGAAAGTTTTTATGTATGTACGACTGGCATTGAGATAATTAATGAATATATGGATGTTTATTTTGTTTATTACGTATAAGTAAGTATGAATACAATGGATGTTTATTAAGTATAAGTATGAATATAATGAATGTTTATTAAGTATAAGTATGAATATAATGGATGTTTATTGAGTATAAGTATGAATATAATGGATTTTTATTAAGTATAAGTATGAATATAATGGATGTTTATTAAGTATGAGTAGAAATATTATGGATGTTTATTCCGCTGTCACACAAAAACTAGTAGACAGATTGGGCTGATATTTGAAAAGACTTAGTTGTTAGCCCTGAAATTACACATAGGTTACTTTTCATCCAATTATAAGTTCCCAAGGGATAGAAATAGCGTTGAAACGTTTCCATAGTTATATAAATAATACGTGCGAAGCCACGGGTAGATGCTAGTCAATAATAAAACAACATAATAAATGTCTAATAGACCATAATCTCGCGAAGAACCGACAAACATTGGTATAAACGTGTTCGTGAGTGGAGAACGCAGAACTTGGCAAACGTAGTACGCCCTCCGGCCAGGTGGAATGCCGATCTGCGAAAGACTGCTGGCAGATGCTGGATGCGGCAAGCTGAAGACAGGGCGCTATGGCGCTCATTACGGGACTAATTTAGGTTGATTGGTGTTGCATAAATCTACGTCATTATTTCGCAAGTTATTGACAATGCAAGGAACTGAACCTACGATTGCTGGAGTTCCACTAAGCTGACATATACTTTTTTTTTTTGTTGCAGAGAACAAAGACCGAGTCTTCCAAAAAGTTGCAAACACATTCAATCAAGTCTTATCAATAAATCATTGCTCCAATCGTCCTCAAATCCGGATTCCGGACATTTCTGACAATTCCGGATATGTCCGGACACTCCATTGGCCCGGTTTAGTAAAATATTCAGCTGTAATCTTTTTCCACTGATTGTATTTTATTCCACATAAAAGTGTTACCGAACCCTCTGTTTCTCTTTTTTAACGAATGCCCATCCAAGGTTGTCTGGTAGAGTTTGCTCTTGAGAGATATTAAACATATTTATATATATTTATCCCTTGTTTTTTCGTTGTTTCTATATTATTGAAGTGTGAAATGAAGCATTTTTTTTAAGAAATATAAAAACTTTTGTATTTTAATGAAGTTATTATAATATTATTTACCTATTCGTAAAATCCTACTAGTATTATAAAAAAGAAAGTTTTTAATTATGTATGGATGTAAATATCAGTAAACCAATATCTTTATTTCTTTAGCCTTACAAAATAAGCACTTAAACAAGTCAAATTTAATACTATAGGTACATTATTATAAAAATAATATCACTACTTAGTATAAAACAAAGTCGCTTTTTCTGTCCCTATATCCCTTTGAACGCTTAAATCTTTAAAACTACGCAACGGATTTTGAAGCGGTTTTTTTAATAGATAAAGTGATTCAAGAGGAAGGTTTATACGTATAATAAAACCGCGCGAAGCCGGGGTGGTAAGAAATAAAGTGATAATTGATTTTCCATTCGCTTCAATCTTTTGTCCACTAGTGGAAGAGGCGAAACAGAAACCAAACACGTGTATAACTTATGTGTCTAATACATGTTTGTCTTATAAATATTAAAAACTAATGTCGGTGTGGAACTGAGCGACATCTGGCCAAGCACTAACGTCATTGATGTAATCATTTATGGAGTAATATGCCTTCTTGATAAGATTTAGTTTTATGTACTGTTTAAATCTACGAATGGAGAAATCTACGATGGATGTTTGTTACACTTTCACGCAAAAACTACAGAACGGATATGGATGAAATTTGGTACAGAGATAGATTATAGTCTTCAATAACACATAGGCATTTTATTCCGGAATTCCCACGGGAACGGAATTACCTACTGCAGGTGAAACCGCGAGGCGCTGCAAGTAATAAATAATTTAAATGACTTGTCTAAGTGCTCATTTTGTAAGAAAAAGTTAGATGTAAGTAACTTATTGATTTCTTGTTTCTATAATATATTGTATTATGTATATCAGTCATCTAGTACCCATAACACAAGCTCTGCTTAGCTTGGGGCTAGATGATTCTGTGTGGACTGTCCGGAATTATTTATTTATTTATTTATTTATACATTTCGTGGACACTGACCCTCACCGTATCCAAAATTCAGCTAAAAATAAATCATCTTCATTCGACGAATAAATAAAAATAGTTTCGTTCATACCAATCAAGAAAATCCTCAACCAAAAGGTGTACAAAATAAAAAATCTTGCTGTGTAACTGCCCAATTTACTCCACAGTACCACCCTTTTCATAATCTGAGCACTAGAGGGCACACGTGGATTCTTTGTAGACGTCCCTAAGGGCTGTAGGTCACACGCTTTGTGCCCGTTACTGTGGAACAAGCTTTATTTGTGCTGCGATGAATAGGAGAATGTATTTTTTCTTGGCGAGTGTAGACAATACTTTTATGAATCTTTTCTTGTTTGTTGGCTTTACTTTTATACTACACCAGACGTAACATGATTAATAAAAACGATAGTAGAAAAGTAGAAAAGAAAGCATATATAGCACCGACTCTAACAGAACATTGCGAATGCCCACAGACATTTTTGCGAGAAGTCATTTGCACAAGTTTATATCTAATGATCCCGAGTGACCCATGCACCATATCCCCAAGCCAAGTGTGGTAATTACGGCAAACAATCCCTTCCTTTTTATGGCAGGTACGTTCAGCGCTGGACATATTTTAGCAAATTAGGTAGGTAGGAATGAAATTATAAAGTATATCAATCTCTCTTATATAAATTTAAAGATTCTGTTCCATCAACATTATTTCGTTTTGATTGACCCTGCCAAACGTAAGCGTTTAAAATACTTTTTATGTGCTCTTAAAGCCCTTATGCTCGTGTTCCTTACCCTGAAACAGACGACCATTTCCCCAATTTTTATACGACCATAACCTTTCAGAAGGGCTTTAACGGCGGCCAAGGAATCTTACTCCGATTCAAGACAATTATTGACATATACAGCCCGGATATTAGACTTGCTTCTAGCTTCAATTGTCACGAAAATGATAAGCCTTTTATAACAAAACTAACGCGTGCATAACTACAATTTAAGAGATAGTTTCAAGGTTAATGAAACATGACTTCAATACTTTCCCATTTTTTATATTGCCTCGCTTGATTGAAGCTTGATCAAATTTATATGGAACCACATGAAAAATATTATTTCTTAAAATAAGTACTGGTTTACACTTATTTAAGTAAGTATCAAGTGCGCGTGTCAAGTGTAAACCTTAGACTTTTATTTTTTATTTATTTGTTCTTAGCCTTAATCAAGTGTAAACCACGCATGAAACAATTCAAATTTTAAACTATATAATTATATTTAACAGGGTGATGTGTTCGTTGACCGACAAAGTCCGTTTATGTTTTGATATAAAATAAAATAATCAACATCAAAAATATAAATATTCCTATAATAATATCTGTACGAGTATCCTAGAATACAACAGCGAGATATAATAGCAGTTGCTTCTGTGGCTAGATCATACTTCAAGTCGCTTAGTTTTATCACAGTTTTGTAGGTTTTTAGAATTACCATTTTTTTCATTCTTTCGGGTTTCATTAGTAGTTTTGTACAATGGCTGGTCGGGAAGAATGAACTGACTCCCACTTTGCCGGTTTTTTAAGGTCTTTAGTTTTGAAGCGAATGTTTTAACCCAGCAATTAATCCCCGTAATATCCAGCTCATTACCATGATTCAGGGTAAACGTTCGCAGCTGGAATTTCACTCATATTTCAGATCCATGAGGCCGTTTGTTTTACGATTCGGTCCAAGTTGAGGGGGTTTTTCCAGTTTTACCTTGTTTGAGACTTTGACTGGTTCCATTTTTGATGGTAAATGATTATTGGATGGTTTACTTAAACTTCCTTTAGCTCGGGAATGAGGAATAGGATTTTTTTAGATTTACTTAAAAGTGCCTATATAATGTAACGTTCGCTTGACGATATCAATAGTAGAAAAGTATAAAAATATATGGATTTCACTTATGTCATGGATATATGTAGGAATTTACTTATGTCATAGAAATTATGTATGGATTTGACTTATGTCATGGATATTATGTTTCAATTCGGGCTACATGAAGCTGTGTCAATTTTCCAGCAATATTATTATTAATTTTTCAGTGAATATTAAGTGTTTCGTATACAACATTGAATTAACACAACCAAATCTCTTATTCCTGAAACTTAACATCTCCGAAGCTTTTTGAAGAGATAATTTTCTTCCTAATTAACTCTGTGAGTACCTTATTTAATTGGCTCGTTGCGACGTGTGCCGCTGTTATAGACCTACGTGTGAAGAACCTTTAATTTTTTCAGCGTTTAGGTACATTTAATCTTGGAAAATACTAAGTTTCCGTTAGATTGTATCATCATCATCATCATCAACCTATTATAGGTTCGGAAGGTAATAAATATACTATTAGTCCACAGCTGGACATAAGCCTCCCCCAATGAGCGCCATAGCGCCCTGTCTTCAACTTGACGCATCCAGCATCTGCCAGCAGTCTTTCGCAGATCGTCATCCCACCTGGCCGGAGGGCGTCCTACGCTACGTTAACCGAGTCGCGGTCTCCACTCAAGAACACGTTTACCCCAACGGTTGTCGGTTCTTCGCGAGATATGGCCGGCCCATTGCCACTTCAGCTTGCTAATTCTTTGAGCTATGTCGATAACTTTGGTTCTCTGTCGGATGTATTCATTACGAATTCTATCCTTCAGAGAGACTTAAGATTGTATGCCTACGGAAAATCATTTCCATGAGATAAAAATAGGCTTGAAACGTTTTCCATAGAAACAAAGCGTGCAAATACTCGTTCAAGTGATTTTAAGTGTGATTGTGTTTGATTTTTTGAGTTGTGATTGATTTTAAGTAAGTGATTTTAATTTCGCCAAAAACATGTACGATTTCGTTTGTACGTAAACGTACGATCAGCGTTCGAACGTACGTGTACGTACGACTAATCGCACGTAGTCTGAGTGCTATAGTCCTTGGAAGGGATCGTTCGTGCGTAATCGTTTCCATATAAATCGAATTCCGACAAAAACGTATTCAAAATGAGCTAGGCCTATACCATCAGCAAATAATCAAAAGAAGCACAATTACTGTGGGTGTTAGAAATAGAATACTAGAATTTCGCTCGCGGCTTCGATTGCATAAACTATAGGATTCGTCCTGTTCTTTTGTATAATGTTGGTATTGGCTTTGTTTTTTCACTGAATATACCTACCTAAATCTATGGCAAAAACCTCCCTCGATAATTGCAATTGCCCATTAATTCAATCTCACTGGAACAAAATCAATTTGATCATTGGATCTACAGATGATAAAAGTTCTTGTTAGAACCAGATCATCAGAAATGGATCTAAAGAGAAAAAGTTTTCTCAATGGAATCAAATGGATCTTTATCACTGGATCTACAGAGAGTAAACGTAAACAACACTATTTATATACATAAATAATATAAAATAAATAATAAAATTAAAATAAAATTTATTTCTGTACCAATATAAAATAATAAATAATGCTGGACAATCCACATAGCATCATTTAGCCCCAAAGTAAGCTACTCAAAGCTTGTGTTATGGGTACTAGATAACTGATACATTATGGTTATCTAGAACCTACACAGAGAGATATTTCGTATTATACATAGAAAACACCCTTACTATCGGAACAAATTTCTGCAGATCGTACACAAATTTGTTCTGAGGCGGGAATCGAACCCATCCTCTTACGGCGCAGGCGGACTTTCGCCCGCTGAGCCACTGTCGTCGGATTTAAGTAGGTACCACTAACAGAAAAGACATGATTATAATAATTTATGTGGCCGAATCACCATCTTTCATTTTATGGTTGTATTTATAAGTAAACTCGCCTTAGTGACCGTATAAAGCTAACGGCTATAACACTTGCTGAGATACCCCATAAACGGGTCATAGTGGCACTAAACGCGATGGCATTCTGTAAAGAAACATCATTCATCGTCTTGTCAAAGAATCAGTAAAAGAGGTACGGAAAAGGTTTTTTGTAAAAAATTATTCAATATTTTTTTATAAATTACTATTTTCTTATTGTTAGTATTTGTAACTCATTAGGCTATTTTTCAAGTAGGTACCAATTTGTCAATTTTGATTGCATTTTGTGGGAGAATGTAGTGAGCTAATTTTAAAAACTAAAACACACTGTACCTACTATGCTACAGATAAAATTATTACATATGATTACTTTTTATCAGACTTCGATTAAAAGGTGGAGGTTCTTAATAGCTTTTAATAGTTTTATAAAAAAAGCCAAATTATTAATACAAACTTCGAATGGCCCAGCAACGGTCATGGTGGTCTTAATTTGTTTAGTTAAATAACTAAAAATATAGTGTGATATCTAATCATCATCGTTCCTCTATGCGTGTTCCGCAATTTTTTTTAAACAAAAATGCTTTCAAATGTTTCTCGCATAATTAGTTTGTATTAGTTTAGTTAGAATAAGCAATACCCTCCTATAATTTTCTCTATGCACCTTTTCTTTATGGTTTTCTATAGGATAAGTGTAATTTAATACTTAACTAGCGACCCGCCCCGGTTTCGCACGGTTGTATTATAAGTATATAAACCTTCCTCTTGAATCACTCTATCTATAAAAAACCGCATCAAAATCCGTTGCGTAGTTTTAAAGATTTAAGCATTCAAAGGGACATAAAGACATAGGGACAGAAAAAGCGACTTTGTTTCGCGTTTTGTAAGCGACTATGTAGAAAACAAAGTTTAATAAACCTTTTTTACTTTTTATCTCGACAGGTAAATCTTCAGCAGGCGACAAAAAGCTAACATATTATTACCATATATTCAAACGATGAACCATTAAAGTTTCCTTACAGAATAGCCCTACTTCCTCATAGCCTGTTTTATAGACGGAGCATACGCCCACAGTTTCTACGTGGTCAGCGTTTCACAAGACGTCTATTAATGAGCCCTTCAGTACTTCAGCTGATCGGGGCATTAATATCCCCGGGACACACGGACAAACTGTACCCGGATTTAAAATATAATACATAAGTATAAATAATGGCTGGACAATCCACACAGCACCATCCAGCCCCAAAGTAAGCTACTCAAATCTTGTGTTACGGGTACTAGAGTACTGATATAGGTATCTTATACTTTATATACCTAGATAAATTTTTTATTTTATTTTACATATATAAAACACCTAGACCAACGGAACAAATTTCTGCAAATCGTGCACAAATTTCTTTCGAGGCGGGAAACGAAACCGTGTCACATCGCTCGTCTCAAAATCTTAATCTACTGAATCTTTGTCCATACTTTATTAGAAACGCGAATTTTTTTGATAATTTATGGATGTTTGTTCCTCTTTCACGCAAATAATAATAATACATAACTGAACGGATTGAGCTGAAATTTTAATATCGTTGGAATAATACGTAGGGTACTTTTTATCCCATAAATAAGTTTCCAGAGGATACAAATAGCCTCGAAATGTCCACACAGCATCATCTAAGCCCAAGCTAAGCAAAGCCTGTGTGTCATAAATATTTTAGTATACATAGAAAACACCCAGACCTACGGAAAAAAAAACTGAAGATCGTACAAGGCGGGAATCGAACCCGCAACTTCCTGCGTCGCAGGCGGACTTTCGCCCACCACGCCTCATCGATCGACTATTGTAAAGTAAAACTTGAGATGCTATTGTAAGGTAAAACCTCTAACACGCCAAGTGTTGCCAACATTAGCTTACAAATATTCTACCATGTAACTAAACCATCCCTTCTAGTAGGGTGACCCCAACGCTATAAACTACGGGATATTGTGACGGTATGTCGTAAATTCACCTAGTTTATAAGCTCTTCGGCGAGGTTTCTATCTTATGTAGGCAGGCACGCATAGTCGTGGGTTCAAATTTGTTTAAGTTGTTAACACTTAGAGGATAGATGGCAGAAGTCGGGTTAGTTTCGCAGTCTCATTCAATCAATTGATGTTTTTTTCAGGGTTCCATACCCTAAGGTTTAAACGGAGCCATAGACTTAGTAATACTAAGACTCCGACTTGCACACACTTCAAATTGTACCTCTATAATAATTATTCTGCGTTTTCAAAGTTTTACGGAATTAAATGTGAGACCTCGAGGTCAGAGCAGATTTTTATCAAATATATAGGTAAATTAGCAGTTAATTTATAAGTTCTTTATTTATTATTAAGTTCTCCTAAAATGTTCTGGGGCTATAACATAAAAAAATACAGTTGGACTTAAAACATCCTCCTTTTATTGAAAGCGTTTGAAAATAAGAACATTTTAATTATCCGTATTCGATGAGGGAAGAAACTATAAAAAAACACTCTGATTTTGTTTTGTACTTTTTAAAAAAACGTAAGTTATTAGTGGGTCTTTACGTATGGTTACCCTATATTTAAACATGAAATATTAATAATTCGCCCAGAGCCGTGCAAAGGGATCAAATGATAGGACTCTACCTTGTTTCCTAGATCACGCTGGACGGAGTGCCAGTTTTGATAAGATTCAGATAATAAGAGCAGTAAGAACTGGACAAAACAATGTAAAGAAATAAAGTTTTTATTGACACAACAATAATGGTTTATAGACAGTAATGAGTCCATAGGCTCCTGAACTAGTTCAAAACTGTGTTTCAGGAGCCAGTGACTTCTCCAGTTTAGTAAAATTTGATTTAATAATAATGAATATTCTTAAACACATATATAATAACACTACATATTTGACAACCGATGTGCCGCGACGGTCGAAGGTCCGCCTGCTACGCGGAAGGTTGTGGGTTCGATTCCCGCCTTGGAACAAATGTATGTAAGATCTGCTAATATTTGTCCAGGGTTCTAGGTGTTTGTGTAATAAAAATATACATCTATTTATATAATATTGACATAGATCAATTGAGCTACCTTTAGACTGTTTGCAACCGTCTGCAGTTAGCTCAATGGTTTCAATTGTAAATACTAGTTGTAATTTTTCTATTCCTTTGCTTGTAATTTTCGTTGTTAATAAAGATAGTATTTTATCACTTAAAAAAAAAAAAAAAAAATTTAAGTATACCAATCATCTAGTACCCTTATTATAGGGTCTGCTTAGCTTGCTATAGTTAGTATTAGCTATAGTACCATACCAATAGTTTTTAATTTTACTTATTACTAAGTATGTACACTGAAAAAAATAGGCTCCAATCAAGTGGCTTTTTAACTTGATTGGCGAATTCTTGATCACAGTAATCACAACATAATTGTTTTCACCAAGTAGCACATGTTTACACCAATCAAATTTAAATGATTAACCTCTCAAACAAGTTTCTTAGTTAACCTTAACAAGGGCATATTGTTACAGCAAACAATCTTGAAAAATGTTTAAAACAAACAACATAGTTGTTCACTTCAATCAAACATTCCTTGTTACTGCAATAAAGATTATGCAAACTTGATTAGGCTTACTAAGTTTAAACAACTTGTTAGAGTCAATCATTTTACTTGATTGTTTTAATAACCAAGCTTGTTCAAAATTATCACACAACTTGATGGCAGCTATCAAATGCATTGCGGTTCACAGAGTACCTACGTATACCTACTTACTATTAGTATATATAGGAACTTTTAACACATAACTTGATTACATTTATCACACTACTTTATTACATCAATCAAATAACTTTATAGCGGCTATCAAATGTATTGCGGTTGAGAGAGCTATAAGCTAGTGTCGGCAACTCAATTTCGTAAAAGCATATTTTCGGAAAAACAGCAACAAAAAAACAAAATTTAAAGTAAAACAAAATTGGATACTTAGCCAATTTAAAATGGCGAGTTAAAAGAAATTTCCAACGTAATTAATAAAATTCAATTTTACGTTCCATTTTTCTATTTATTTTAATAAAAGTATAAAAGTTCTAATTATTAAAGTTATTTTTTGTGCCATATATAGTAAGTAAATATATTATTTTAACTTATTCTTCATTTGCGTTCCTTCGTCGCGAATTTCGTTCGTTTTTCGATTCCGAAGCGAAATTTCGAATCTCTGATTGTATGTGGCATGGTGGCATCCCTAATCTGCAGTCACTACTGGCAACATGGCCGAATCTGTTTTCTTTTGGGTTTTGGCGTCGATGGCGAGTGTTCAGTGTTGTATTGTGCTGGAATATGAGAAATTTTTGAGGCGGACAAAACAAAAGGTAACTAATAACCTACATTTTATTAGAAGAAGTCATGTAAGTTGTTTAAACTTTGTGGAATGGTTGGATTACTTGGTATTTGTTCGGTTTACAGTGGACGCGTCTCTGCGAGCTAATCGGGACATTTACAGGTAGTTTTAAAATACCAAATTACAATGTTGAAATGAATGCTCAATCTTTTTGATGTTTCCCTGTGCAACGCCGCCGGCGGCGCAAGGTGGCGTCTCCGCCATGCCGAGCCGGCGCCGGCTCACACATCACGTAACATGACACGGCAAACTCAAATAGTTATAGTTACCTAGATAGATCAAGACTCGAGAATAAGATGAACTAGAGCCCAGAATTATGTTCTCCAAAATACGGAATGGCCACCTAAAATTGTCCAACTTTTTCATAACCTAATAACTTTCTAAAAGTAGGTGCCTTAGCTTATGTACTTAGTAGTTTATAATAATAAGTTTACGCTTGCAGATAACGCTATTTTGTTAGAGGCATTAGCCTCCCTTACACCCGAAGATATTAAGGAACTTACTCCCAAAGTTGGGCTTAGGATTCTTTTTCTCTGTTGTTGGAGGAGATAATGGAGAAACAGCCAACAGAATTGGAAACAAGTAGTTTGTTGGTAAGTTCCATCACTATCTTTTATTAAGTACCTATAGGTTAAATCTTTGGTTAAGGTGTAAGTTTTGAGTAGATAAAGTTGCAGGTGGCTCAGCTGGCGAAGGTCCGCCTGCGACACGCTGGAAGTCCGCAGGTTAAATTCCCGCCTCGGGACCAATATTTTTAGTTAGTTAGTTTAGTTTGTATTATCTGCAGATATATGATCAGGGTGTTCTGAATGTTATCCGTGTATAATAAAAAATGTATTCTATAATATTAAATATATCAGTCATCTAGTAACCAAAACAAGAGCTCTGCTAAGCTTCGGGCTAGATGATGTTGTGTGATTTGTCCAGCATTGTTAATATGATTTTATTATTAGGTAATAAGTACCTACCAAGGTTTTAGAGTGAGAATGATATTGATTTACCTTAGTTTCTGTGTTAAAATTTGCTTGTTGTGTTTCTAATATGTGCAAAAATGTATAACCATGAACAATTCCCCAGTCTAGTTTTGTCTGTTCTTTCAGAACATTGATCTCTCATCCACAGCGTTGGAGGTTTTTGATGAACAGGATGGAAGAAGTTGTGATGTTAATAAGGAAGGAAGAATATACAACCTCGTACCTACCAGTGCAATCACAGCCAGACAGTGCAGCAGCTCAGTCAGAAAGTGCACCAGCTCAGTCAGTAAGTCACCTGGCTAATTTATTTAGATTTGTTTCTATCACCGGAGGAATGCAAACTATGGTATTCCCAATAAATCATATGATTCGTTGGTGGTTGCATCTGATCACAAATAATTTTACAATAAATCTCGGATTAATTGCAAACAATAAAAAGTTCAAAAGAATTCCATGGACACGTTTGTTAATTTGAAAGTGCTGCCTTACCTATTGGTTTTTAGTTTAGTGACAACATCTTGTTGTTTGGCTTGGCAAGTTGGCCCTGATTTCAAAAAATATAATCTTACCCATAGACTTAGGTTTTTTAATTTTTTTCAAAAACAACTTAGCTTTATATTATCTAGAATCACTGTTTTACGGGTTATAATCCATGTTATGAAGCTCTCTGTATATGTCATCTACCTGTCACATGGATCTGTAATGGTAAGAGAGAGCAAACTATTTCTAATATTTAAACCTAATGCTGATAGTGTTGTACTTTTTCTTTGCAGTTGGAGTTAGATTTTAAAGCAGCCTATCCAGAACACACAGAAAAGTTGTATCGAAACTTCCCACAGACAAATCTTCAAAAATCAATTTGTCAAGGACATAGTTGAGCTTGCTGATTGTAAGTAAATAATAATCATCATACTAATATTATGAATCAATGAAAGAACGAAAGTTTGTCAGTGTGTTTGTTACTTCTATACGCTAAAACGGCTGAACGGATTCGGCTGAAACTTGGAATATACATAGTCTATGACCTGGAATACTTTTTATCCCCAATAAAATTAATATTGCCATGGAATAGCATGTTAACTTATTACCCGCGTTTATATTTCTTTAGAAAGATTTTATTTGGCCTAACTTGTTTAATAATAGTATATTATTATGTTTCATTCAATCTCATCTCACTAAGATTATAAATGCGAAAGTTAGATGTATGGATGTTTGTTAATTTTTCACCCCTTAAAACCCTCCAGTTTTGAAGGAGGCTCTGTCAAACAGTTAGTACCTATGGTTTGTAAGATTTTATTTTTTTCTTTTTCAGCTCCCAATGAAGAAGTCACAAATATCGTAGCCTTTATGGCTATACCGCAATTCTTCGGTCAACTGTGAGTCAAACTGATAAAAAGAAGCTAGCTGGAAGCCAACAAAAGTGGAGTCATGCGACGCGTTCATAACCCATATAAGGAGTTACACGGAAATTCATGCAATAATGATTGGAAAAATAAAACATGATCGTATGCTGTATATTTTTTTTAATTTTGAGATGTCCCTTGTTTTTGTGAACAATATTGTCATCACCTAATGGAATAGTTAGTATACCTAGTAACTTTAATCAAGTAGCTTGTTTGCCCTAATATACTTAGTAACTTTAATCAAGTAGCTTGTTTGCCTAATAAAGTATACATAGTAACTTTAATCAAGTAGCTTGTTTGCCCATTTATTTTGTCATGAAAATATTCTCAAATCACATAGGCTAACTCCACATCCGGTATTTTTTACCCGAAAGGCAAGTTTATTCGAGCCTAGTGACTGGTCTACTGGGCTCGTATTGTCATGCCTTTGTTGTGAAAAATACCAAATAATGGAGAAAGCCTATGTGATTTGAGAATATTTCCATTAATGACAAAATAAATGGGCAAACAAGCTACTTGATTAAAGTTACTATGTACACTTTATTAGGGTAAACAAGCTACTTGATTAAAGTTACTAAGTAAACTTTATTAGGGCAAACAAGCTACTTGATTAAAGTTACTAGGTATACTTTATTAGGGCCAACAAGCTACTTGATTAAAGTTACTAAGTATACTTTATTAGGGCAAACAAGCTACTTGATTAAAGTTACTAGGTAAACTTGATTAGGGCAAACAAGCTACTTGATTAAAGTTACTATGTATACTTTATTAGGGTAAACAAGCTACTTGATTAAAGTTACTAAGTAAACTTTATTAGGGCAAACAAGCTACTTGATTAAAGTTACTAGGTAAACTTTATTAGGGCAAACAAGCTACTTGATTAAAGTTACTAGGTAAACTTTATTAGGGCAAACAAGCTACTTGATTAAAGTTACTAGGTAAACTTTATTAGGGCAAACAAGCTACTTGATTAAAGTTACTAGGTAAACTTTATTAGGGCAAACAAGCTACTTGATTAAAGTTACTAGGTAAACTTTATTAGGGCAAACAAGCTACTTGTTTAACCCAAACAAGGAACTTTATAAAACTCATCACATAATCTTGTTTATGGTAATCAAATTATTGTGCATGTGTGCGTATTTATGAAATGCACCATCTTGTTTGGAGCAACTAAGTTGAGACTTGATGGGCACAAACAAGTTTTGTGATTGATGCAATAAAGTTCCCGTTATCAAATAAGGTTTGTTGCTGCAATCATTGTGCTTGATAGGCTCTGGTGCAAACAAGTTACATGTTTACCTTTAACAAGATCTTGTTTGCCACAATCACTTTTTTTTTTCAGTAGTTATTTTCTAAGCCTAAAGAAATAAAGATATTGATTTAATGACTTACTTGGGACTAGATGATGGTGTGTGGATTTTCCAGCATTGTTTTTTTTATTTTTATTTTCTACGTAGATAGATATTTTTTATCGAATCGAATCGCATCCTATTTTACATACAATACAACTCACAAACAATAGAGTACTAAAATCATGTCCAGTGGTTAAAGCCCCGTGGATCTTTGCTTTGTCCTAATTAGATAGAGGTTAGTGGATGCAGCTGATTGCTGACTTAGTTCTGAATTCCTTGGACTTAGTCTTAGACAGCCTGCTGTGGTTTAGTCCACGACGACAGTGGCATAGCGGGCGAAGGTCCGCCTGCGACGCAGAAGGTTGCGGGTTTGATTCCCGCCTTGTGATAAATGTTTGTACGATCTGCTAATATTTGATCCAGAGTTCTGGGTGTGTTCTATCTTTTTAAGAATATCTATCTATGTAAAGTAGTAAGTGTATTAGTCTTCTAATAGCCACCTAATGGTTATTAGAAGACTCAAGCTGTGCTTATCTTGGGGCTAAATAAATGATGCTGTGTGGATTGTCAAAAATTATTTACCTATGTTATTTTATTTATTCTAGTGTCTTGGTGACGCTGGTATAGCAAACATGAAATAAAAGCCGTTTGGAGAAGTGATTGATACAAAGTCTCCTATGTTTTATTTCAGGCTTAGAACTTCTTCTATTCAAAATTTTAGCCAAATATAAAGCCAATAAAAACCTGAACGGCTTATCCGTTATGTGGTTTTGGCGTTGATTGTTGATTAGGTAACAAACATACAAGCTTTCGCGTTTATTGTATTAGTTTGATTTAAGATAAAAGATTTTTTAATTTTCGTTGTTTATAAATTGTTTTAAGTATAATTTTATTTTATTGTTTGTTATACTTTCTGGTACAATAAATTCAAATCCATTCATTGTTTTTTGTGATTAATTTAATGTTTAAAAATAGTAAAAATAATTCAATTGTATATACTAGTTGTAATTTTTTCTTGATTGTAATTTTCGTTGTTAATAAAGTTATAGATGTACTTAGGTGTTAATTTTTAAGTCGTTGGATCGTTGGTCGTCGCCCTCGGCCGTGGTTTCGCTTTAGGATTCTTAAGTTCACTAGTGGACGTATAAAGGCTGTTATTAATATCTAGATATTGTTCTAGACCCAGAACTAAATTATTCGTAAAACTAAAGCCCGGTAAGTCGCGTCCACTAAGCGTTGCAGGCGAAAATTTCCCGATAAAATTATCATAATGACGCCAGCATGCCCTGCGAATGACGCATCTACCGGAGATCTTTGACGGTATAATAGATTCAAACTTAAGTTACCTGCTTTCAATGGCGGACGGAAATTGTTTCAGTAAAGTTTTCGTAACGTGAAGTCTCGTAACGTAAATTTTTCGTTATAGAACTTAATTTATCTTATTGTTCAATTTTGTTTAAAGTTACATTGTTTCAATTGTTATTTTCATGGCATGGCTTCGGCGTGGCGTGTTTCGTTGTAGCGTGATTCACATTCGTATGCTTTCAGGGACGTGTAGTTCGGTGTTCCGTTTTTCGGAGTAGCACACTCCCCTTCTACTATCCCAAAGGATAGAAATAGCCTTAAAACGAGTAAAAAATCAGATAAATTCATAGGATAAGAAGTAGCTGTTTTATTTTAGGTCTATATAACTACATCTGTTCAAAATTTCAGCCCGTTTTAGTGTGAAAGGGTAACAAACATTCATACATACAGTCGTAATTGTAACTATGATTGAAACGTCACGGTCGAGTAAGTTACGCTAGATCGGGTATTCTCGGTACCAGTCGGGTAGAGTCTGTCAAATGAAAGTAGACCCTGAAAAATCGCGGCAAATTCAAAAAATATCAGTGTGGCAACCCATTAATAGGACACTTGGAATTGACACTTGGAACGGATTTTGATGCGGTTTTTTTAAATAAATACAGTGATTCAAGACGTAAGTTTATACGTATAATAGTAAATCAGTAAATCAATATCTTTATTTTTTAGGCTTACAAATAAGCACTTAGACAAGTCAAATTTAATACTATATGTAGTTACATAATTATCAAAATAATCAATAACGTGATAATTGATTTTCAGTTCGCTTCACTCCTTTTGTCCACTTGTGGAAGAAGCGAAATAGAAACCACTAGCACGTGTTTAACTTATATGTCTAATACATGTTTGCCTTATAACTAATAAGAATAAAATGATGCGAAGCCGGGGCGGGTCGCTAGTATTATTATAAACACGAAAGTTTGTATAAATAGATGTACGGATGTTTGTTACTCTTTCACGTTAAAACTAAGGATCTGGCTGAAATTTTGAAGAGACGAAGTTCTAGCCCTGGAATGAAAAATAGGCTATTTCTCATCCCATAGGATAGAAATAGCCTTTCCAGAGAAACAACGCATGTGAAACCACGAGAAGATACCTAATAGGGGGTTTACACGGGTGACTAAAGCCGCACGATTTATGCCGCGCGGCGTAAATCGACCGTATAAAAGATCAGTTGCAGGCGATCGCCCGCCGCATGAAGGTGTTTCGCGCACGCACGTGTATTTATTTACTACGACACAAACGGCTATTCTGCTCAACATTTTCAATGGAAATGACCGAGCCGCATGCGATTTTACTAACCTGTGTAAATGGACTAGCGATGCGGTTTGATGAGGCAATTTGTGAAGCGACTTGCCGCACGGCGAAAATCGGCCCGTGTAAATACCCCATAATTAATAAAACGATAATAGTCTTCGATAACCAAAGTTGAACATGGAACTCCCGCTTCACCAATCTAGTATCAACAAGTTTTATAGCAAACCCTTCCCAATAAGTTACATGACAAATAATGATGTATGTTTCCCTGAAGAACAGAAGTCGATACCAATTTATTGCTAAACTTGTGGTTATTTCTCAGGGGTGATATCATTTCTACAAGTTTAGTAATTATAGAAGTTTACCTCTATTTCAAAGTTTGTAAGTCTTTGATATAAATAGTTAGCTTCTTTTTTATGTTACAATCGATATAGAGGTAGTATGGGATCCGACTGCAGGATTAGGGCTCCCACACAAAACTGCGATTTGGTGCGATGCGATGCGATGCGATGCGATGTGATGCGATATCACACGAACTTGATTTGCGAATTTCTGCGATGCGAATTTGTGCGGCGAACCGTTTTGTAGGGTAACCATACCTTCAAGTTTAGTCAGCCGTATTGGACGTGTTTTTAGGAAGCGTAAGATGGATCCCAAAAAGATAATTGAACCGATTTAAGCAAAAATGATCCAACCCACACAAACCTCATTTCGAGATAATCGATATTTATGTTTGTGGCGGTATTTCTCTAGCTTTGCATAATACAAAATTTTGTTATTTTAATTTAATTTAATGCTATGTAAATTCAACTTTTTTGCTATAAATAATATAAAGAATAAATTTTAATAGTTTAGTAGATAATTGGGAAAACTTGCGCCTGGATCATTATTACAAAATTAATTTTGTATGGAAAGAGCTATGTAGGGTGCAAAAATTAAAATGCAAAAATGATTCAAAGTGTGATAAAAATTAGTAATCATTTTTGTGTTATAAAAGACAAAACAAACAAAATTGGCCCTACTCCTCGTCCAAATCAGAATAAGGTTCATCACATAAACCATCTACATCGTCTATTATTGCAGCTTCCCTTCGGTTTCTTAAATTAATCAATGCAATCATCTGGTATCTAATATTAGATCTGCTGGCCCTGTACTTATTTTATTTTATTTATTTATTTTTCGTTAAAGTACGAAACACACAGAAGCCGGAGGCGTGGCGGAGGCGAAGGCGTGCGAGTTGTATTCTATGGAATCCTATGAAAGCCTACACACACACCGCAGGCCGTGGCGAACGCGGTGCCATAGGAAAAACCGGCACGCCTTCGCCTCCGCCACGCCTCCGGCTTCTGTGTGTTTTGAACTTTATGGTTTATTTCGTTTACGTACTTAGATGGAAAAGCAATTTCAAATATTAACTTGTCAAAGCTTAAATTGTTTTATATCATCATCATCATAATCAACCTATATTAGTCCACTGCTGGACATAGGCCTCCCTTAATGAGCGCCATAGCTCCCTGTCTTCAGCTTGACGCATCCAGCATCTGCCAGCAGTCTTTCGCAGATCGTCATCCCACCTGGCCGGAGGGCGTCCTATATAACGTTTGCCAAGTCTCGGTCTCCACTCAAGAACACGTTTACCCCAACGGTTGTCGGTTCTTCGCGAGATATAGCCGGCCCACTGCCACCACTTCAGCTTGCTAATTATTTGAGCTATGTCGATAACTTTGGTTCTCTTTCGGATGTATTCTTTACGAATCCTATCCTTCAGAGAAACTCCGAGCATAGCTCTTTTTTTTTTTTTTTATATAGCTTTCTGAGCTCTTTGAACTGATGGACCAGCTTAATATTATAGTTTGAATCATTGTAGCAAAATAGAACGGTTATATGTTAGGGTAACCAAAGCAACACAAAAATGATTCAAGTGGCATGAAACACTTATAAATTTTAAAAAATGGTCTTCGACATGACAGTTGTGGGTTGGATCATATGGATTTTCCACATTTGTGAACATAGAGGTGTGAGTCTTTGATATGTTAAAATATACCTTATACTGATTACCTACGTTAAAAAAACTCGAAATTGACTAGGTTGTGGGTTGGATCATTTTTGCATAAATCGGTCCAATTGCACTGCTGTTATTGTTAAATAGATATAAAAGAAAAAGAAGATTCTGGATTCATCCATTTAATACGATTATGAACTCTGAAGGGAACTATTTTACTCAAAATTACTATGAGTTGAGAACTGAAGCAGTTATTTTTTTACAACACAAAGAAGGCGGCTCAGGCGCCGCGCATCTTTCGCTAAAGTTGTCTCAGAGCGGACTAAAAGGGGGGTCACCAAGTATGACGTAATATGACAGGAATGCGCGATGCAAATGAGATCGGACGTTATCGTGCGAGCTCGCAGATATTTGCGATGCGATGCGAGCTCGCAGTTTTGTGTTTGAGCCCTTAGCCCGCTCATTGTTTTTTGTTTAGGACCAAATTTTTATATTTTTTTGTAAGAAGGAGATTAATGATAATATATATACCAGGTTGCCTATAAAAATTTGGTCTTACAAATAACTATTACAAATAAACAAAAAAATTTAGTTTTAAGCAAAAAACGATGAGCGGGCTAATCCTGCAGTCGGATCTTCGACCAATAAGGCCTGTAAAATCTGACAGCGATCGCAATGAGTGAGTGAATCACTTGTTTTCAAAACAGCCAAGAGAAGTGTTCTAGAGTGGAGATCGTGACTTGGCATATGTAGTGTAGGACGCCCTCCGGCCAGGTGGGATTACGATCTGCGAAAAATTGCTGGCAGATTCTGGGTGCGGCAAGCTGAAGACAAGGCGCTATGGCTCTCATTAGGGGAGGCCTATGTCCAGCTGTGGACATAGGCTGATGATGATGATGAGAGAAGCGGGAGATATAATAAGTATACAGACGACCGATATGGCACTTTGGGCGTAGATCCGCCAACCACTCAGGAGTTTGAGGGTTCGAATCCAGCCTTGGGACAAATATTTGAACGATATGCAAATATTTCTTCCAGGGGTCGTGGTATTTTCTATGAAATGAAATCCTTTATTAAATAAGAACATATTTATATACCTATACTTAAAAATACCTGTGTTATTTATTGAACTTACTGATTATCAGTAATCTACCTCTAGTATCCTAAACAAAAGATCTGCTTAGCTCAGGGCTAGATGATGCTGTGTTAATAATCCAGTATTATTACATTAATACTCCTATATGTATAACTAGCAACCTGCCCCGGTTTCGCACGGTTTATACATATAAACCTTCCTCTTGAATCACTATATAAAGAATATGTATATACTTCAAAATCCGTTGCGTAGTTCTAAAGATTTAAGCATACAAAGGGACATAGAGACAGAGAAAGCCACTTTGTTTTATACTGTCAGTGATTACAATAAAGAATCGAGAAAACTCCTCTGCAAAAAAAAAGTACCCAAAAGAATCTTTTATTTAAAAACCTGTCTTCAGTCGTTTATTTATTTCATCGCCCTGGTTTAATGGAAACCATTATTAAATGTACCTACTGCCAAAGCAAGTAAAATGGAAACCATTGCAATAACCATACACTTCGTGTACCTAATATCATTCCCAAATTGTTACCTCAACGGTTTCCCAACTATCTTCATACGTTGTAGCAATTCCTGGAATAACCTGAACGTATTGGGAAACTTCGACACAACTGTGTTTTGAATAGTTCAGAAACTAAGCTCCAAATCAAAGCTCTACGTTTGATTGCTGTGAATATTTAGTATCTATATCTGAAGTGTTTCGAGAAATTGTCTTACGAATATACTATTTCAATAAGTATTATACATTATGAGTGTATTCAATCCACACAGCATCATCTAGCAATAACATTACATAGATAGATGGTGCTATGTGGATTGCTCAGCATTATTTAGTCATTATTATTATTGAAGGTAATTTTTATTATACTTGGAAAACAGACCAAGTTATTTACTTATTATTTATTTCTGATTTCAACGACGATGTAGTTTTTGAAATTGAGAGAATTTGAAAAAAAATTGTAAGAGATATAATTTAGGTAATTTAATCTATTCCTACTTCAGGCAAATTCAAAGTGGAATGTTTATTAATACTCCAAAACAAAATAACTAAAATTCACATGCTTGCCGTCGAGTCTTAGATAACAATCGACAGCAATATCAATAAAATAAATCTCATATTAACAAGGAATGTAAATTGCGTAACAAAATACGGCTGTTGGTTGTTTTTAATCATTTCACATCTAATTAGATTGAAGTATAAAAAAGTACCTACTTTATTATATCTTAAGTGTAGATAACATAAAAGTGTTATCGAGTTGAGTATATCTTAAGTGTAGATCACTTAAGATTTATACTCAACTAGATAACTATTCTGAGATAAACGAGCGCAGTCCTGCCTTACACCACAGAATAAGTTCGGGACCTTTTTATACTTCAGTCAAATTCGATGTGAAATCACAAACCACCTTTTTTTCTTTCAGTTGCCATTATATTGTTACGCAATTTACAGTTGACCACATATATCTTAAGTATTATCTAGTTGACTATGTCTTAAGTGTTATCTAGTTGAGTATGTCTTAAGTGTTATCTAGTTGAGTATATTTTTAATACCTGACTTCGAATTTATCGTACGGATCATTATAATGTTCCTTGGAGGTATTAAAGCACAGCGGAGTCTGCGGAGTAGCGGTGGATGCGTCAGCATCATTAGTTCATTACGTTCGCGGGTACGCCCGAACCGCGGAGGGTGGGCGTAGTGCGAGCGAGTAGGGCTAAATGCGAGAGATTTTGTTTTCAGCAGTTTTTGACATAAGATATTGTTTGAAGCGTTCTCTTCTACTTCGTTTCTCCTTTTTACTTGTAGAGCAAGGACGGATAAAATTTAATGTGAAATTTAGTCTAAACAATAAAGAGTGCAAGTCACAAGTCGATCTTATCGGATGCCTATAATTCATATTCATACACTTTACACACCAACCCATCGGGTAGTGTCGATAACTTTGGTGTGAAAGTTACAAAATGTTTTTCATGCAATATGATTTGAGGAATGATGAATCGTTAAAAATTTTGTGGCGAGCAGAGCGAGTCACGAAGAGTAAGACAAGCAGTTTGAATACGTGATCTAAAGCATGACGATTTTATTGAAGCTCAGTCTTATGCAATCGTACAGAATCATAAAATAAATAGATATAGTGCCGCCCCGCCATATCAACAAGGAAGACTTAAGTTCATCAGTTAATTATTTATTATTATTATTTTATTATATTATACCCATCAACCAAACCACCAATTAAATAGGTGAAAAATGTGTTGACATCTCATTTCAATGAAGTCATATAAGTAATTTAATTTTTGGTTTCAATTGTAAATACTAGTTGTAATTTTTCTATTCCTTTGCTTGTAATTTTCGTTGTTAATAATTTTTTTTTTATAAATTATTTTTTTAATGTCAAAGCTAATCTTATACAAAATTATTTTTAAAGCTGTCGACCGTAAAAGAACTAGAATTTGAAGGTTTTTGCTACGGTTGTGCAATTGTGCACAACCGTAGCAAAAACCGTGTGTGTGTTAGGGTGACAAATCTAAATCGAGCTGTGCTGTGCTGTACTGCGCTGTGCTATGTTTGGTCAACTCGCTCGTCTAATGTTTTAATGAGGATACAAACTAACCATGCTGTGCTGCGCTGTGTGAGGCTACGCTCTGTTTCTATTGACCAAACATAGCACAGCGCATTACAGCGCAGCACAGCTCGATTTAGATTTTTACCCTTATAGGTGCACATTCTATACTATGGATCTTCTACAATTGTGTTAACTGTAATGTTTTATTATGTGTAATGTTGGCAAGCCTTAATCATAAATAAATAAATAATGCTTTAGTGTCATTTTTGTGATTATGTTGTTTTCTGTTATTGTAATTAGATTTTGTGATATTTTTAAATGCCTCTGTTGAAATACAAAGGTTCAATTTTAGACACGTATTGGTAATAAGCTGATAATCGCTAACACTCTAACCCTACACAGTTCCGAGGTTAATAGGGTCTGCACAGTTGAGATACGTCGGACAAAACAGCCCCTCACTATGACGACACTATTTGTACGCAATCCTCCGTAACGGGCTTGATTTACTTTATTCTTACCTTGGCGCATCGTTAGCTGACGTCACTTTTTGCCGTGCTGGTCCGTTTTTGCGAATTGCTTGTTTTTCTACGGGAATTTATACGAGGCTAGATTTTTCAAGATGAGGGTAAACTAGTTTGTAGGACAGCGGAGCTTGATTGTTTTATTTCGTTAGTTTGGTTTAGTTTTTAAGGAACAAATAGTATTTGGTTATTGTTAAGCAGCTAAGACAGTATTCTACCAGCGCCCTTTAAAGCTTCAAAAAAGATGTTTGTTCCTACATAAATAATAGTCTTTGGCTTTGCGGTTTGAAGTATGTCTTGGCCACGAAAAATCGCATTTTTTCCTGGCATACCCGTACAGGTATAGATTATCAATCGGTTATTATGTCATAATAACGAATACTACATAATGATCGGTCATATTTAAAAACATTTATACATTTAAAATGCAGATAGATACGAAAATACAGCGTCTGTTTTCAATCACATAAAATGTTTACCGGTTAGCTACCTCCCTAACAAAAGAGCTTTAGTTTCTGTCCGGGGCTTGTTTCTATAGAAACGTTTAAAGATTATTTTTATCCCTTACGACGTCCAGTTGTTTTGATGTAAGTAAGTAACATAAATCCATCAAAACTAAAATGATTCATTTCCTTTTGGACAACATTATAGCTACATAGGAAATACATCGTTCATTTTGATTTTTTGTTCAATGTTTTGAGGCAAATTTAAAAAGAAATCAAGAAATCTTGTACCGTAGGGTTATTAGTTGGAGGAAAACCCGTTCCAAGCTCTATTATCCTCGCGATAATCTAATATTTTGTAATACCTACTTAAGCCTTTTTTTTACCAAAAATTATTAAATTATTATGCTATTTAAATGCTAATTTTAAATTCTTTAAATGCTAATTATCTACTTTATTTATAACTTTCCGCCCATACACCCAAGCTAGTACATAGTACAAAACAAAGTCGCTTCCCGTTGTCTGTCTATCTGTCCCTATGCATACTTATATAGACTTACTAGCGATCCGCCCCGGCTTCGCACGGTTTTATTATAGGTACCTATAAACCTTCCTCTTGAATCACTCTATCTATAAAAAAAACACATCAAAATCCGTTGCGTATTTTTAAAGATTTAAGCATTCAAAGGGACATAAGGATACAGGGACATAGGGACAGAAAAAGCGACTTTGTTTTATACTATGTAGTGATAAAGATACAGTGCCGGGGCGGGTCGCTAGTTTGTAATATTAAAGTAACTAAATACGCTTCCAAGAGTTTGTTCCTAGTTTCAAACACATCGATCGCGCTGTCGGTGGCTCAATTAGTGCTGAATTCAGCTCGTTAGCAATGCTAACGTCAGCCGAAATGTCAGCTGATACTGATACTCTACCGATGGAAATTAAACTGGATTTAGGGAATATTTAAGGCTATTTGCAGTGGACGGACGTATTTGAACAGTTTTCTTGAAAATTTCGTGAATACCTGGAAAACTTTCTGATAAGACACGCTTCACTGAAAATTGAGAAGCCAGAATATCCAAATCGGAAAAATCATAAGAGGTAAGCTATGGCGCTCATTAGGGGAGGACTATGTCCAGCAGTCTGATAGCTTTATCGCTAGCAGCGATCTCTTCCAGGTAACCTTTGGATGGACAGAATCAGGGACGTTTTAGATGAGAGAACTAGAGACGAGGTAGCTTTCTATAATATTATAGGAGCTTTTTGCGTTTGTGTATAGGTGGTTGTACCCTAGATTTTAAAAAGATCTTTTTACCTATAAGTATCGGAGTGAATATTTTTCTTCTAGACTAAACCTTTGTAATACATCGTAGGACATATCGTCGCATAGAGTTGTGTCTGTCCGTAGATTGGTAACTACGTCGGAGGCAGTAAAGGTGTTAAGGCTTCTGTAGTAGGTAGTTTCATTTTGTTTAGTTTAGGAAGAGAAACGAAGTTACCATTGGTGGCCACTAAACTCTTTTTTCGTTATCTCTTTCTAAACTAGACAAAATGTAACTTCTACAGATGCATTGAAAAAGCTTATGATAGGCTTAACAAACGCAATAACTACTTATTATAAAACAAAGTCGCTTTCTCTGTCTCTATGTCCCTAATTCCCTATATCCCTTTGAATGCTTAAATCTTTAAAACTACGCAACGGATTTGATGCTGTTTTTTTAATAAATTCAATTAATAATTCGATTCAAGAGGAAGGTTTATACGTATAATAAAACCGTGCGAAGCCGGGGCGGGTCGCTAGTTATATTATAAAATAAATGGTGGCGCCACTTTAGGTCCTATTTACGCCTTAAGCACACTACGAAATTATTACTTTATCTCGACTGCATAAAGTTCTCAATTAAACACGCTATATCAAAATAAGTATCTCCATCGTCCAAATTAACAATTCTACTAAGATATATAACGCCCCAGCTTAATTTATCATCTCGAACTAATTTCATAAGCGCATTAACCCTTATCACGGGGCAGTAAGCCCTATAATCTTACATTATGTCGCCAATAGAGAATGGCTTGCGACTTGTGAACGAAGATTAGGAAGGATAGGCATCGATATTGAGCTCTGAATTCAGCCAAAGAGATATCTAACATCTACCAACCAAAATTATTATTTTAGTTCTGCTTGTAGCTGCACCCTACGGCTCTACATTATGCTATGCATTATGCACAGATCCCCTTATACTATCCAATGATTATATCCATCTAAGGTTTTCTGGTAGAGATCGCTCTTGAGCGATAAAACTGTCAATTGTCACTTAGTCTAAGTAATTTTATTGTATACTAGCAACCCACCCTGGCTTCGCACGGTTTTATTATACGTATTAACGTTCCTCTTGAATCACTCTATCTATTAAAAACGCATGAAAATCAAAAAACGCATGAAAAGATTTAAGCATTCAAAGGGACATAGGGATATAGGGACATAAGGACACAGGGACAGAGAAAGCGTTTTTATTTTATACTAGCGACCCGCCCCGGCTTCGCACGGTTTTTTATACGTATAAACCTTCCTCTTGAATCCGTTGCGTAGTTTTAAAGATTTAAGCGTACATAGGGACATAGAGAAAGCGACTTTGTTTTATACTTTGTAGTGATCATGTATCGATTGATTATCTGAAATAAATAAATAAAAATAAACTATAATTATATTTTTTTTGTCACTTAACGTATTTTTGTAATGTTCTTTTTTTGGTGTACAATAAAGCATTATTGTATTGTATTAACGACAGCCGTCGATATCCATACAGTGAAGTTTACAAGAAATCGCACCAACTATTCCCTACCTAATTCCAAGCGAGACAGTAAAGGTGCTCGCCCACTAGGGCGCGTCGTTAGCGCCATCCCATATTTTTGCCCGGGGCCCAATAAGCGGGTGAACGGCCAACTTTACCAGCCTCTTCTAATTAATTTCTACTCCGTGCTGGTAACGTGAGCTCTTCTGTTTGGGAAAAGGTACAAGTTGAAGCGATTTTAGCCTGAATACAACGTAATGCTGTAGCATGCCGAAGGGAATCCTAGATTCCCGTTATACCTGTAGAATTCACACAAATTTGTGAAATATCATAGTTTGCAGAGGCTGTGTATTGATATGGATCAGTTGAGCTACCTCGGAACTGTTTGCAACCGTCAGTTGCATTTAACTTGTATATATTTGCCTACTCGTTAAAAAAAATCTAAGTTTCTATCCCTTGATCGTATTTTTTTTGTTATAATTTTTTGTTTAAAAGAAAATTAAACAGCTTCAAATTTTTCAAAGCAAAAAACGAGAGCATCATCTATATATTATTATATTATGTAGTCGACGACGGTAAAATAGGTACTTACGCATTATTAAGAATAACTCAAAAAAAAACCGGTCAGATATCGATAATTTTATATGATAAAAATCATCAGATTTTAAGATAAAAAAGAATCGTCATAATCATTTTACCTGGAAAAAAAACTGAAGTAACACAATAAAAAATACAGACGAGTTGATAACCTTCTCCTTTCTATAAAGTCAATCCAAAAGGGCCTAAATTAAACGTAAGGGATAGAGGAAAGCTCATTAGGAGAGGCCCATGTCCATCTATAGACTAGTATTGGTTGATGATGATGATGACTAAAGGCAATAATCATCGTTTATTTCACGACATTGCCGATTTCCTCTCATCGCGCATAGATTAAAATTTATTTACCAGAAAAACCAAAATTACAAAACCAACGCTAAATTTCGTAACATAAACCACAATTTTATGGGACTTTACACGACGCTAGTGTAAGTTTAGTGAACGGTGCTCCGGTAAGATTAATTCTATAACAAAAGCTTGTGATCTTCAACCAAGCGGACTTATTGCCTCACGAGAGACGTAGGTAGAGAACTAAGGTAGGTAAACTGAAATGGTCGTAGACGAATTTAAGGTAAAGCTGTCTTTGAGAATCGTTCAGTAAATTTAAACAATTCCTAGAGTAATGAAATCAAAAATAATATAGGATAAATTATAAACTTATATTGATAATATGATAAATTACAATAAAATAGTTTATTTATTTAATTTTATCTATACACATCTTAAAGTTTTTTGGACCTTCTCGATCAGAACACATTAAACCACGACGAGAGTGTAAACCTGTTGAAACGTCGTATAAAAAAGTAAATAAACGCGACAAATACCCGTATATTTAAAATAATATATACAAATCATTTAATTACATTAGAAATCCCCTACTAAGTTTAGAAATACCTGTGTAAGCCCCTAACACACTTATTTCTAAACTTTAAAAACTAAATAAAAACTTTTGCTCAAGCCTTATGAATAATCTCTTAAAGATAAAAGATATAGGTTAAGGAGGTACCCTCAATAAAGCATACGTATCTTATGTTCTAGCTATTCAATGTTCTCTATAAAAGCATCAGATTTCTAATATAAGCAAAAAGATATTCCGAGGAGAAATCGAACAGATTTTTGGAAAACCTCAATTATATTTTTTTGACATAAACGAGTTTTAATTAGTTTCTTTTCCTCGATTATAATTTTGGTTGTTAATAAATAGGTATTTATTATGAAAAATCTGATGTTTGTTTTATTTTTATATCTTCCATCTCCTCATTTTTACATCAACTCATTGCAAATTCCAAGTAGGCCATGAAAGTTTTAAAGTTATGAATATTAAAAGTTTAAAAAAGTTTTCTGAGCAAGAACATGCACTTCCAAAGCTGAGTTATAATATAATTTTAAGTAAGGAGTTTGTTTTCAAAGAGTCATAATGTATAGAAGCTAATGTTATGTTATGTTCACTTACAAAAGTTTCAGTTGTTTTGTAGAAAGACTTATAAGTCTTCTGTGATTCAACGCGAAAAAATAAAATTATATTCAAATGTGTCAAGTAAATAAAGAGGTATGTGTTTTAATTAACTTTCTATTGGAATCCAAATTATTTAGTTAATGTGTGAAATAGAACTCACTCAAATATCAACTTCAAATAAAAACCCATCTTCGTATTAAATTAAATTAAATTCATTTATTGATTCAGACACAAAGATCCATAGATTAGAGTAGTAAAACTCTTAACAAAAAATCCCACTTCGATTCTATAAATCGATCCAAGTTTTCCAAATCTGTACCTAATCAATTAAAATATGTAAGATTAATAACACAACAAATTACAAATTAAGCAACATAAGTTCACGAAAGGCTCAATATCTACGCCTAAAAAATAAATAAAAACAGAATTTCCAGTTAAAAAACATAATATCAACTTCACGTATACACTTACCTTTTTGCCAGTCAGCATTTTCTTTGAAGTTGCTTTGCCTTCAAAATTTCTGTACATAAAAAGAAATCTTAGCCGAGCACTTGAATTGAGTATTCTTGTAGCTGAGCGCCCCTTCTTATGTTAGGGCTCATTCACATTAACGGTGTTCATCATCATCATTCATACGCCATCCATCGACTTCCCATTATCATCACCATCACCAATCTATATTAGTCCACAGCGGGACATAGGCCTCCCCTAATGAGCGCCATAGCGCCCATTTTCAGCTTGCCGCATCCAGCATCTGCCAGCAGTCTTTCGCAGATCGTCATCCCACCTGGCCGGTGTCGACGGACGGACGACGTTTCACTCAAGAACACGTTTACCCCAACGGTTGTCGGTTCTTCGCGAGATGTGACCGGCCCACTACCACTTCAGCATGCTTATTCTTTGAGCTATGTCGATAACTTTAGTTAATTGCCAGATGCCTGAAGTTGCTACAATGTCGATCCAACGAGAGGTCTCAACACACACATATAAAAGTTTTTAAGCGACTGAAACTAGAAATAATTATTCAAAATCTTAGGACTGATTCATAATTGTCCTGAAAGAGATCGCTTCTATACGATAAGGCACCCATTGTACCTACATTGTACAAACTAAGTCTTTGGTCTTTTGTAATATTTTATTATTGTTGTACTACAAAAGGATTTCTTTTTGTAAACTATCGCATGTTAATCTTTCATAGTGTAGCGTTTTTGTTCTCGTTTACCTACATGTATGGAATTATTTAACTTAAGATTTTCACTGAGGTTGCTAAGGTTATTAGGATTAAGTAGTAATAATAAAAATTGTGACATCCTAAAAAAAAATTGTAAATTTTACTTATAAAATATTTTACTTAAATCTGCCTTATTTATGTAATAAACAAAGAAACACCAACCATCACTTATTTTTATTTTGTTTTCAGAAATCAAAGATCTATAACTTTATTTCGTTAAGCTTTAAAAGAAGCATTAAGACAAGTCAAATTTAAAACATAAATAATTTTCAAAAAAAAAAAATCAAATTTATATAATAAATAACGTATTAATTGTTTTTCTTTTCGGTTACATTTTTTATCCACTAGAGGAAGAATTTCAAATCAAAAATATTTTTTAATCTCCTCTAATGTATGTACCAGCTTTACGTAAGGTTGTGAAGCCTAAAGTCGGGTTTATACATTTTGTATTTATTGTACCCTCGTTATTGAGAAGTTGGGCATGTTTGTAGCAAATTCGTCAGAACATGAATCGCATGAGAAAGTTGTATCAAAAGTATTTTACTTTTACCGCTTTTCTGTGACTCACTTTCAAACTAACTCTTTCGGTTTAATTTTAAAGACTGGATGCACTTCACATATTATTATGACATTACAATTTTATAAATATACCTACTGTTATAGGTTGGTACACTTAATTTTATAAAATAATGTAAGTATGTATAAGTGTCTTCTTTATAAGTTTTGGTGTACTTTCCATGGGCTAACATAATTAAAAAATAAAATAAAGGACTTTGTACATTTTTTTATTTATTATTTAGTAACAATACAGTTTCTTCTTTCACTACAATCACAATAATAGGGTAAAGTCCGGAATAAAGCCCCAGGAGAATTCGTGCCCACTGCCAAAAACCCAACTTCCTTATATCGCAAGAATTTTTTGACAGGCTTACTTACAGCTTAGAACCAATTTAGGTATACTTAATTGCTATTATAATGCTGGACAATCCACACAGTATCATCTAGTCCCAAGTTAAACTAATACTTTCAGTAGATTGAATTTTTAACAAAAAATTGTACTTACGAAGTAGGTGCAATCCAACGGTCCTATCCATTCCAGGTTGTCTGACAGAGATTGCTCTTGAGTGATATGATCGCCAATTGTCGCTTTTATTATAAATTTTTCATATTATAATAATTGTAGTATCTTAGTTTTAAGTGAGAAATAATTATTCTCTTGTCGTTTTCTATCAATCATATAACTACACAGAACGATAAAATAGAAACAATATAAAAAGATAAAAAGGGCCTGTCCTACCTCAACAATACCAGCGTATCATTTGGCTAGGTAATGCTACGTTGGTTTTCAGATCTGATCCATAGGTTTTTAGTAGCACAAGCCCTCGTAGGGCACCACCCAGACTTTACCCTATAGTTTTTGCTCAAAAAATTCCCAAACAAGTATTAAAAACTAAAAATAAACACGCACGCATCATCAGGGTTTAAATTCCTATGATATCATAAGCAGCACCTTGTTAAATGACCTCTGTTAATTACCCCATACATAACTACCTCTTGCCCCTACATAAATAACTTAAACTTAATTCGACATAGCGGGACACGATAACATAAATAATTATACCCTACTCACTAGAGCTGGCATTTTAAGTTAAACTTTGTATAATTAAGTAAAAGTGAGTTTGATGAAAATGTACGAGGCTACGTGGTGAATTTTCTAGAATTTTGGGGAATTTATAATTAATTGCTGCTTGACACACTATTTTCGTCTACGTAATAAAATTATTTATAAATAATTCGGCTTGTTTTGAAAGACTATTTATTATTTAAGATTTCAAATTTCACAAGCAAAATTCATGTAGTCAAAATCAATGTAGTCGGAGTTAATAACGACCCGCCCCGGCTTCGCACCGTTTTTTTATACGTATAAACCTTCCTCTTGTATCACTCTATCTATAAAAAAAATCGCATCAAATTCCGTTGCGTAGTTTAAAGATTTAAGAGTGATTCAAAAGGAAGGTTTATACGTATAATAAAGGCGTGCGAAGCCGGGGCGGGTCGCTAGTTTATAATACTTCACAAAATCCACAGCTCTTAGAGACTACATAAACTAATCTTATAGTTTATCTTACAGCCAATATAAAGGATTTACCTATACATCAGCCAAACTCGATGTAGAATGTTTGTAAACAAAGATTTTATTAGTTCTTAAAATAATACTACTATAATATTTACTTACGATTAGCGAACTTCGCTGTTTATCGATTTTGCATATATAATTTAAACAATACTATGTTATTTACAGTTCTCAGTTTAGAATACAAGTCAAATTATTCGCTGAAAATTTATTATGTAAAATCACTAAAATAGTACAGTTTATGGCAACAAAACATGCAGTAATTCGTTTTGCTGTATTAATATTTTCACCACAAATAATTTACCAAATGCGGTTTATCTTCGAACCATTTGTTTAAAACAACTTTATCATGGCAAATGAAGCGTGCCATCGTAAGTAAGGGCCAGACTAAACACAGACCAATAAATCGGCTCTGCCATAGACATATATAGACTAAATAACATGTAACTACCCAAATTAAGATTCACTGTAAAGATAAAATTAGTACATTAGAAGCGAAGGGAATAATGGCTGTAAAAGTTGCTTTCAAAATCAACAAAGTCACTGTTAAAAATGTGAAAGTTTGGATGGATTTTTGGTTAAATCTTCACGCTAAAACTACAGAACGAATCGGATTGAATAGACGTACTTCTAGGCCTGTAGTAAAACATATGTTTTTTTTCATAAACTTTTACAAGGGAAGCCGCGGGGAATAGCTAGTTATGAATCATCATCATCAACCTATATAAGTCCACTTCAAGATGCGGCAAGCTGAAGACAGGGCGCTATGGCACTCATTAGAAGAGGCCTATGTCCAGCAGTGGACTAGTTATGAATAAGGTGGTAAAATGAATACATAGTTATTTTCTACTATAGCGAGAGGTAGGTGCGTATTAAAATAGGCCGCAGAACTCTAACTACCTATTATGAAAATACTTATTATCAAGAGAAACGGTAATTCTTCTCGAAAAAAAAAATTAATAGGTAAACCTTAAAAAATATTTTAAATAAGAAACACAACACCGATCTTTTCTTTAAAAAAATATATTTGTAGGTAAATATAACATACGAGGAATACTTTTGAAAAAAATACTTTAAAGAACAATTAAAACCTTTATAAACGCCGAAATAGCATCAAATTGGTGCATTTTTAAATGAACACGGTCTGGATAGAAATAGGCTTTGTTTCATCAGTTGTACAAATGACGATTTCATGGGACGCGTTTTTCCATGGACCATTCATTTCTGGATGGAGGTGCCTTTGGGATTTCGGACTATAAAATCACAACAATACAAAACAACACTGGTTTAATCCTAATATTATAAACATGAAAGTTTTTGTTTAGATGTATGAATGTATGGACGCTTGTTCTTTTTTCACACAAAATTTACTGAACGAATCGGGCTGAAATTTTGATTAGACGGTCTATAGACGTAGTAAGTTTATTTTGTTTATTTGTTTATTTATTACAATATATATACTATATATAGTATATGGAATAACACATAGGCTACTTACATCCCATAAATCAGTTCCCATGGGATAGAAATGTTTAAAATACGAATGTTCTATTATATTCTATGTAAATTTGACGACGTTGTGGCGCGGCGGGCGAAGGTCTGCCTGCGACGTAAGAGGATGCGGGTTCGATTCCCACCACGGGACAAATGTTTGTACGATATACAAATGTTTGATTTCTTGTGTTTTCTATGTATAGTAAAAATCTATCTATTTGATGTATTATATTAAGTTTATCAGTCATTCATAACCCAAGCTCACACACGCTCTGATTAGCTTGGGGCTAAATGATGTTGTATAGATTGTCCAGAATCATTTTTTTAAATACGGTAGGGTTGCATAGTGAATAATGTAGATAAATAAATATAACTACAAACATAAAACATTAATTTATTTTTCAAATGTTCCTACTAGATTACGCTCCTTCTTTTTCCACTATTTCTTTTTTAAAGAGAAAGTAAATTTATTATTATTACTAGTCAATCACTAGTATATACAATTATAACAAACTCTTAAAAATCTAAGCCGTCACCAGAAGGCAGAGTACCCAGAATGCTGGCAGCATTGCCACGTTGAATGGCAATGCTAATTCGTTGACCAAAATAGAAGCCAGCATTCTGATCTCCTGTGGATTCTATGAGAAGTTTCGAAAGATCTTTAAAAATTGTGTGTGCCCCAGGACCCCAAGGCTATTTCATAAATTATTTTAAAAATTACTTATAGTTATAAATTAGACTAGTGCAAGTGCTTATTTTGTTAGGCTAAAGAAACAAAATTTTACATTTCTGATTTCTTTTTTTTTTATAAATAATTACCCATTTGTGCAAGCAAAACATTTGAGCCAAGACTTTCTACATCTTGAACTCTGTTGAAAATCAAAAATATCTTCGTTCCTCTAAACAAACACCACCCTAAAATTTGTGTCCATAATCTGAATATTCCTTTATTCAATCTAATACCGATTTGGAATCGAGCACTGTTAGCTTTACCGCTCGCGAGAAATGAATGAACTTTTGATATATACAACTAGGTACCCACAAATACTAGCTCGGTTATGGAATATGGAAATAAAACTTTACATCTGAAGTACTTACTTGTTTTATAAAATTGTTTCAATACGTAGGGAGTCAAAGCGAAAAATTGGTTTAGTATGGTATTACTTTTGAACCTACGCATGTGACTTTACTTTTTATTTTTTTATGTTTTACAAATAAGTACTTATTTTATTTTAATAGGTTCTCTAAAACCGTGACTCGTTTTGTCTGAAAGCCTTTTAGAGCAGTGTTCACCAAAGGACAATCGAACAGTTATCAGTTTCATAGATTTAGCACTTAGCTAATTATTATTTACTTTATTAAGAATTTGAGTCTGACTCAACTCTGAAGAACACTGACCCTAGTTTCTACTTAATACAAATGGAACCTACTTAACCTACCTTTTGAAATAGTCCAGGACAGGGTTAATAATAATAAATGTTATATCTCACAAACACTCACCTGTATCTATACAGTATAGATACAGGTCAATGCTCACAAAGCATTCTTTCCAAAAGAAACTCGCTTCACTTTACTGTCAGACGGCGTACCTTGTAAAAGTTTTCTAGACAACTACCGAGATCGTAATAAAAAATACAAGTTAAATTACTTTTTACGTCTTGTTGTTTGAATTTAAAAATACCAGAAGCCTTAGGATAAGTTTTGCATAGTACTAAAATGTAATGAAATAAATACTATTCCAAAAAATATATAGTATTCATTTCATAACATTTTGTATTAAGTAGGTATATCAGGGGCCGAATTCCATTAAATTCAAAACAATTGAGACCTTTGTTTTGAATTTAATGGAATTCGGCCCTCGGAATAGTGCAATTCAATCAAGATGATTAAAATGACGTTTGTGCATTTGGTATTCTACTATTTTTTGCGCTTGAAGAGAATTTGATAATTAGAATGTCAAATTGGTAGTCATAAACGTAATCGTCACAGCCATGAAAGAATATCTAAAAGTTTGTGCTAGTAGAATACCAAAAAGAGTTTAACACTGTCATTTTGATACGATACTATTTAAATGGTGAAGCGATTTATTTAGTGGAATTCGGGTCCATGTAAATCACCCATAACACAAGCTCTGCTTACTTTGGAGCTCGATCAATAGGCTCGATGTAATTGTGTGAATTGTACAGCATTATAATAATTATTTAGCATCATGCAGTGCCCCTATCTGATACTTTAATAAAATACCTACTTTATTCATTATTATCATCTTTTCTATATCGTGTACTAGCAGCGCCGCGGTTTCACCCCCGTAATTCCCGTTCCCGTGGGTATTCGTGGATAAAATATAGCTTATGTGTTGTTCTAGACTAAAATTTAAATCTATGTCAAATTTCATCCATATCTGTTCAGTAGTTTTTACTTGAAAGAGTAACAACCATCCATCCATCCATATTATTATATAGTAGGATTTTGCATTATTTGCTACGATTCCGTCAGTTTTATCACTGTAATCCAATGGTTTTGGTTCGAATAGGTACGATTATAGTTTTCGAATGATTTTGAGAAAGAAAACTCATACTAGAGGTATACACTCAGTTGAGTGCGACTGGTGCATAGGTAGCACCCTTGTTGGGTGCCCAAGGGGTTGAATATTGCATTTCTATAAAACGCAGGTTCCACTTTTCACCCCCTTTCACCCCAGGGTCGAGGTGAAGAGCAATTTGAGAGCATGTTATTTGATGGTAAGTGCCAAGATATTTTTATTTATTTTGGTTCAAGTTTTGTTAGTGTTGCCTAAATTAAAGACATTTTGAAATAAGTTTACATTTTCATTTTCAAGTAAACAGACTATTAGGAAAGGTTGAAAAAAAGTTTCGTTTATTTCGTTTTAATAACGTTCTGGCGTCGTTTGTATTATATCCCTAGATAAGTATACCCTTTACTAACAATAGAGAACTTAATGACCTTCAAATCCTCAGAGTAATATGAAAGCACTGGTAATTTAGAATTAAATGTACTTTGTGAGGCTATTTTTTGAGAAATAAACTTTATTATTAATATTTAGAGTGTCTACACACCTATATACCAAAAAAAGTTATTTCAGGCAACGCAAAAAAGTACCTACATGATGGCAAAAACTAATTCTAAAGGCCATATAAAATAGCATAAAAATGTAGGAAATACAAAGTAATGTTGAATATCGGGAAGAATTTAGGTTGTATCTATACATAATCTTCGCCTAATATCTTATAGTCTAACATGCATTGAGTATCAAACGAAACTAAGTACACGTGGCGTGTATTCAAGATGAATATAGGTATACAGGTATACAAATTATACAGATTAAGATTGAATTCAACAAAAATCAAAGTGATCACTTGTTTTATTTCCTATCGTAGCTTTAGTAAAGTAATTTGAATTTATGACGTATTTAAGAGTACTTTAAAGCTCCAAGGAAATAAATCACCTTGAGTTAGAGTTTGAATACTTCAGTTGGATTTTTTATAAAAGATTTGCCTACGGTTCATACCTTCCCATACCAATTTACCCATATCCCATTCAAAAATAGCTCTTACAATTTATACCGACATTTAGCAGCTAATGCGTTTTTAATGGCATACATTTTGTATTGAACCCCGTTTAATATGGGCCCGGTATTCACGGTACCTACTTTGTATGTTGTATACTTTGTAAATATTAACAGAATTTATGGCAGCCCTTGGGGGATGATTTAGTCGAGTGGAAATAGGAAGGATGTAGCTCTGTGACTCTCTGCTGCAAACATTGTATTATTATTGTTCGTAAATATCAAAATGATTCAAACTGAAAGCGCTTTAGTTCCTTTAGATTTTACAGGACTCTTGGACACGTTAGAAAATTCATTTAAATATATACAGTACTAGTATCTGCCCGCGACTTCATACTCAATGTTTCTATGGAAGCGTTTCAAAGCTGTTACTATCCTATGGTACTTTTATGGAATAAAAAGTCTATGATCAAAGGCTAGAACTACTCCGTCCATTCAATAATTCAGTCTACGTTCAGTAGTTTTTGACTCGTTCAAACCACGAATCTCAAACTTAAATAACATTTTACGGCACTTTCAGAAGTTTTTTGGAAAATCCCAAAACAGTTATTTCACATTATTAGTATGCTCTGTTTCAAATAAATCAGGCCAAAATCTTCGACTCTCTTTTTGAACCTATCAGGGGTATAATTTCCAAAACTCTCCTCTTCTCGGGTGTCTGTAATTTTTAAGGTCTTCAAAATTTTAGCTAGCCTTTGACCAGCAGCTTTTGACTAGCTTTAGCGTTTTGGGCTAGGCGTTGTCACCAAGAAATTTTTTGTTCCTTTATAACTTATCTATACTTATAATAAAACTGTAACAGGTCCAATTCTGTACATTGAAGATATTTTGAAATTTTTTTGGAGTGCACTTTATTATCGATTCTCAAGCCAAAACTGTAATTTTTTTCATTCATGTCTGTCTGTCTGTCTGTCTGTCTGTCTGTCTGTCTGTCTGTCTGTCTGTATCGTAAACGCGCATCACGCCGAAACTACTTGATGGATTGAAATGAAACTCGGCATGATTATAGGCCATACTACGAGGAAGGACATAGGATACTTTTTATCCCGGATTTCAGTAAGGTTCTCATGGGAGAGGGTATGAAAGTTAAATTCCTTTACCGCGCATCACGCCGAAACTGCTTAATGAGTTGGAATGAAACTCGGGACGATTTGAGTTCATAGTACAAGGAAGGACATGGGATACTTTTTATCCCGGAATTCGGTAAGGTTCCTCTGGGAGAGAGGGTGAAAGAAAAATTCTTTAACCACGCATCACGACGGAATTGAATGAATTCGAATGGAACTCGGGACGATTGGACATGGGATACACTTTATCCCGGAATTCAGTTAGGTTCCCCTGGGGTATACGGGTTTTCAAAAATTTCTCACAGCATCACTGAACGACGCGTGTGTACGCGTCGTTCAGTGATGCTGTGCGAAATTTTTGAAAACCCGTATAGCCCAGGGGAACCAAACTGAATTGAACTGATAAACGCGAAAGTTTGTAAGTATGAATGGATGATGTTTGTTACTCTTTCACGCAAAAACTGCTGAACTGATCTGGATGAAATGGCACAGAGATAGATTATAAGCTGGAATAAGAAATAGGCTTTATTTTATCTCGAAAATCCCACGGGAAAGGGAATTACGCAAGTAAAATCGCGAGTACTCCAAATACTAATCATGCGCAGACGAAGTCGCGGGTACCAGCTAGTTATTATAATAAATGGGAAAGTCTGTGCGAAAGTTTGTTGTAAGTAATCTCCGTAACTACTTGAGTGATTTACATGAAATTTGGTATGTAGATAGTTTAGGACCTAGAATCATGCATAGGATACTAAAATTTGGAAATTTTAACCTCTGAATGGGTTAAATAGGGTGGGTAAAGTTTGTATGGAAAATTATTATTCCTTGGTTTGATTCACTCAAAACATCAACAATAAATAAACTGCAAAGTAAATAATTAAACAAGTATTTTTTTATTTTTACGAAACTAGGACTAGGTGTGTAATAAATTGCTGATATTTGACAAATAAATATCCATGCGGACGAAGCCGCGGGGCGCAACTAGTGCTAAGATAAACTAGAAAGAAGTTAAAGTCATCGAGATTTCGTTAACTTTCTTCGTAATCGAACTGCTTACACTGATATTAAGCAAACTGAATATTCTGAATTGACCCATTTTGGTGCTAAAAGTCAAACTCGGTTATTTTTAAAATGCAGACTTGGCTTTTAAAATCTACTTTCACTGCTCCAACATAGAAATTAAGAACGAAAACGTCTAGAATTATTAAAAAAACTAGATTACCTGTTTTAAAATTAGGGTTCTTTATACTTTTAGTTTTTGCCACTCACATAGCTTCAACAACGTCACGCTATAAAAACAAAATAAATTCCAAAGTTTGGAAGTTTGCTACTTTATCAACCCTAAATTACTGAACTGAACGGTCTGAAACTTTGCATTGATGTTGATTTAGACTTGGATTAGCCTGCAGCTAAGCAGAGCTTTGTGTTTGAGGTACTAAATAACTGATATTCTTAATACTTACTACATCGATCGACATTTTCTAATGACAGAACACCCTGAACAAGTACGAAGCAAATATTTGTCCCAAAGTGGGATATGAACCCGCATGACGGACCTTTGCCCGCACCACAGAGGTTAATAATTTACAAACTTTTTCAAATAAAAATGAGCGAAACCGGGCGCAAAAGGTATCTAATAAGACCATAAACTCAAGCCTCATAAGCTCAAGCCTATCTAGATTTATTTATAAGCCTAAACGAGAAAGTACATATTTTTATTAGGGTTCCCTTTCATCGTATAAGTTTCTATACGGAATCCTCTGTACAATTTATCTGCCACAAGTTAAGGGTCAGCAGAACACCGTAAAAATATTCCCGACATAAATATCTCGGAGGAAGCGCCTTAACAAGACGTCGGGAAATTTTTCTAAATGAATTACGTAGTGTATAAATCTCAGTGTTTGTTCTTTTGGAAAAACGAGAAAAAATAAGAAATGTGAGATTCTTGCTGTCTTGCGGCTGTTTTTACAAGAGGTTTGAATACACAGAAAATGCTTTATTACAAGCTTAAATAAAGAGACAATTTACAACAATAATAACTTTAAGATCAAGTTACAATTATTGGTGGTCTTAACGGTCAAGAGCGATCTCTGCAAGATCTTAGATGGACAGAAACAGAGTACCGACACAGAGAACATAATATGTAGAGTCATCACATTAGGTAAGCCTACTTACATAAATTTTATTTTAAATATTTTACATAATCTAATTACATACACTTATTTACTTGAATTTAAATCATATCTGGGAAATGGCGATACCTCTATAGCGCAGCGGGCGAAGATCTACCCGCCAGGCTGCGGGTTTGATTCCCGCCCAGGGACAAAAAGTTGTACGATCCGCGAATAGGCATTGCCGTCCAACGTGTAATTTTGTTTTGAAAGAAAAAGATAGCCAGTAAGCTTCGGAAAATCTAGGAAAATCCATATAAGCAATAAGCAACCAAGACAAGTTGCTCTAGAAATAACTGAAGAGCCACGCCCTTAAGGTCAGTAGGTATCATGTCATGGCGACCTAAAAAGAACGCGAAATTTTCCACCCTTTCTACGAAATAAAAGCATTTCTAATTACTCAGAGTTAAAACAAATTGGGCACTCCGTGTATTCTTTACGGGCAGTAAAAACACCTCATTGTCTCAACGGTGCCAAGGCCGAGATGAAATGGTTAATTACCTAAAGCTGGGCTAGTAAAACTTTACTACGGATTAAATTTATTTTTACTTCTACTGCAAGAACGCTGCTTCTTTCATCACTGAGTAAGTTAATCTTGGAATAAAAATTGTACTGCTCGTGGAATAACTTTTCTTTCGGAAGAAAATACCTACAACTTCTTTCACAGACAACCTCGGTGGCGCAGTGGGTCTGGAGGTTACTGGTTCGATACTTACCGTGGCTTATTTGTACAATCTGCAGATATTTGTTCCGGGTTAGGGTATAAAATGACACCGCAAAACTAAATTAGTTTCATAGGACGTACCTACGTCACTCATCTCATCTGGTACGCATAACACAATTTATGGCATGTTTGAAAAAACTTAAAAACGACCTAAATTCTTTAAACTAAAATGAGATTAATGTCGTGGAAGTAATAAAATAAGCATTATTAAGGATAACTCAAAAACTACTGGTCAGATCTTGATATTAAATAAATAAATAATTCCGGCGGAAATAATAATTTCCGTCCACACAGCATCATCTAGCCCCAAGCTAAGCAGAGCTTGTGTTATGGGTACTAGATGACTGATATTATTATACTTAATACAATACATTACATAGATAGATATTTTTTATTATACATAGAAAACACCCAGAAAAATATTGATATGCAACCATATGAGAAACGGCGGCTTTGCAATAAAGTCAGTTCACATAGGATAATTTTCTGAGATTAACACACATATAATACGAAGGCGAAGTAAATTACACTCCAGTTTATATGTAAGATCAAAAACATAAAAAAAAATATCTTCAATCTTTCAGTGTTCTAAGAAGGTCTTAAGAAGGTTAAAAGAATATAATGTAGCTAAAAAGAATAGAAAAGTTATGAGGCTTAATACAACTTATTAGCGTTCGTAACGTATGCATGGGCGGCAGTGGGCGCACACCTTAAGGCTGTATCTGTAACTTCGCACCGTCTGCCTTTAATTACTCTCGAGAAATAATTCTGAAATAAAACGGATTTATTTTATTTTGGTAAGAATTTATTTTTATATTATTTGCGGATACTGTCAGATGCATTCAAAATATTATATTCACACTAGAGACCCGCCCCGGCTTCGCACAGTTTTATTATAGGTAAGTACGTATAAACCATCCTCTTGAATCACTCTATCTATTAAAAAAACCACATCAAAATCCGTTGCGTAGTTTTAAAGATTTAAGCATACAAAGGGACATAGGGATATAGGGACATAAGGACAGAGAAAGCTACTTGCTTTATGTGTGTGTTTTCAATTGATGTGTATGCGAAAACTTTTTCTGATTGTTATTGATGATTTAAGATTTAAGTATTTCTCGTATGGTCCTATTGCAATGTGATAATATCTCTCCAATTGTTTTTGAGTTATACTTAATGATCAATATTTTTTGTATATTTACAGGATAGTTCTGGATCATTTCAGAAAGAGTCGAATTGACCAGTAATTTTGTTTTATATAAGGACATCGATATTCTATTATTATTCACGATATTATAATATTACGTGAAATTAGAAGACGATTATTAATTTTCGTATATAAAGAAAATCATGTCCGTAGAAATAATAATAAAAACACCGCTATCCAACGCAACGATCTTAAACTTAAAACGCGCAATTAAGTATAATTTTGAGGCTGTTTTAATAGACTAGGAAACCTCTCTCATAATTCTGTCTAATGCGTCGCCATCAAACCTAAGCTCAACACCATTTAGCAAGTCAATGTTGGACATAAACTATGAATTCGCCGCTGCTGGGTCACGGGCCACCTTTCAATTATGCCCCGGGCAGTAAAACTAATGGGTAACCCAAGAGTTTCTTTGAATGTGGGCAGTTGATGGGTTAGTTTTCAATTTCATGTTGTTGTGTTGTGTTTATTTATGAACTACGATTTGTATAAGTATACATATGTGTGTATATACAAATCGTGTTATAGAATTAAATGTGTACTAGGGAAACAATACTTGTTTATTTGGCTACTTCCCATTACATCCAAAAAACTTTCCCAACCACATCCACGCTCAATTTTAATAATAAAATTTTATTCCCACTCACATCCACAAAAAGTTTAAGTACAGTCAACATACGCATGGCTTCTGTCTTCTGGTTTTTATTTTTCTTGATTCTAACAAAATATCTAATGTTAGCTATGTACCTACTACTTATAATGATAATGCTACCTTAAAATGAAAATATCAATAAATTCGACGCATATTAAAAATAAAAAATCAGCAAATAGGTAAGTAGATAGATAAAGAAAAAGATAAATTAATTTCTTATTTACTTACATTCTATTATACAATTATTTAATTATAAAAATACATTTCTAAGATATAGGTATTAGTTGCACTAAGACACTCGTATTGCACCAATAGAGAAGCCCGTTTGCTTCCTACACTAGGTCTTTGTAGACTGTGTTGTAGGATAACAGAGAGCATGTCCAAAGGTAAGTTAATGATAAAAGAAGATAGTAAATTAATGAGTTTAGATGACATGCAACACATACCTAAACTAAAACTTGGTAAAAAAGCTTAACTTAAACTATTGCTTATAACTAAGTAGGGTATAGATTTTTTTTTAAATTGTTCTTAAACAATATACATAGACTGTTACCCGCGCTAGGACTTCGCTTTTTAATATAGAGGTACATAGTTTACTAGTCAAGCTTACTAGCTAAACAGAAATATTTGTTTATCCAAGCAGATAGCAGCTTAACCCCCTCTTTCTCCATCTCTCTCTTTCTGTTGCGTTGAACAAAAATGCAGCTTTTTATCAGTTACTCGGCCAACGAACCATTATCTATTGTGACGCTAAGTGCAAACGAGCTGCACCTAGCTGCTACTGTGTACCTGTGCTCCATTTTTTTTTATTTAGCAAAAGTCTGACCACAAACGAAAAAAAACATGTGGGATTATGTGCCGCTTTGGCTTACTTGCATATTGAGGATGTTGAAGATGGGTGGTTGGTTATTATGGAATCATGTGCAACCACCACTACAAATTTTAACAACTATTTTGTAGACACCTGGCTCAACAACGCCAATCTACCTTATGAAATGTGAAAATAATCTATTCGTTAAGGGTCGATTATACTGTATTTTTTTATTATTTAACATACTTAAGGCTGATTAACTGTGATAATCTATAATTTTTTAGTTTTAATATATTTTATTTTAGATTAATACTTTGATTATAAATATCTGATTTCCTGTTTTAACTTGATATTTTATCACAAAATAAATACATATTAGGACAATCCTCTACTTTTTTTCTTCTCTAATATTTTCAGTATCCGTATAGCTTACCTACTAGGTTTAAGTATCCTACTATCAGAAGATTCTCGCGCTGACGGTACCTCAACTTTGCATGGATGTGAGTGGGAACTAATGTATGAACGAAAATATTTTTAAAATTATTATTAAAAAGGTCCTTGGATGTGGTTGGGAACTAATGTATGAAAGTTAAATTTTTCGAGAACAATGGTTTTGGATGTAATGGGAAGTAACCGTTTATTGGCTTTACTGTGACTATTATGAACAATAAACTATAATGTTGATTTTGTTGAATTAGTGTCGAAACAGACACAGCTAAACATTGGTAATTTAACTCCGGTCTTATATTTTAACCCATAAAAAAAACGTTATTCATTCATTCTTTCTATCCTTGAGTTCGTTTTTCGGAAGACTCCATAAGCTTTACTGTGTCGTTTTGATAATAATAGTGAGGATGTTTCGCGCTATTTTTACATTGTACTTGATCTATCAGAATCAACGTTGTTCATTCATTCATTCCTCCATCACCAAGTTATCTTACATACTAATTCTTAGATAGATACCTGGAAATAACATAGAGCTGTTACTACATTATAGAGCAGTTAATAAATATACCTCACTTCAACCCTCTCGCAAGTTTTTGTTAAGCCGTCACAGACAAAAGCCGTGGCCGGGCCGAAGCCGAAGGCGTGCGAGATGTATCCTATTGAATCATATGAAAGACTACACATACACCGGAGGCGGTGGCGGTGCGGTACCAATAGGATACAAGCCGCTCGCCATCGCCTCCGGCCCAGCCACAGCTTCTATGTGTGGCGGCTCTAGAGCCTATGCCATTTTCCACTATCCCCAACTAAACAGACCATAAAGTGAAGGCTGTACATGTGACATTCCTGTTCTGATTACACGTAGTAATGACTGAGTCCCACCGATGAGCACCCGGCATTGTTGCGGCCAAAATATTTTTGCATTAGATTAATTTGGACCCAAAATTCTGGGGCATTAGGGCGAGAATGGGTCATGTTTTTATGAATTAAGCTTTATTATGTGGCTTTTGAGGGAAATGATGCTTATTTTGGGACTTTTGTTCGATTTTGACCGAGAATTTTCGTAAATTTACGAATCGTTAAAAATAACATGCTTTGTTACCGTCTCGCGAAGTTTTGTCTACTGACCTTAATAAGTTTGTCAGTTTGTATGTATCTATCAATGTTATTTAGATTGGTAGGTATTTATTTGTTTAACATTTGGTACCTTATTTACAACGAAAATGAAAATAAAACTAGACGATTGAAGCATTGAGCTAGCTGCAGAAAGTCTAAAGGTAGCTCAACTGATCCATGTCAATACCAGCAGTCGCCTCGCGTCCCCAAGACACTGGCTGCATTACCACGCTGTATGGCAATGCTGATGCGCTGAACCAGATACTCACCAGCTCTCGGGTCACGCGTCGCATCGACCATACGCTCAGATAAATTTTCAAAAAGCCGGAGAGCCACCGGTTTTAAAAAATTAGAATGAGAAGTTATAATTTAATAACAACAATAATTACAATCAAGGAATATAAACAATTAAAACTAGCTATGTTTTTACCGCCATCCTTATTTTTGAGTGCGTAAATGTTTGCACCATACAGGAGTTATGAAGAATAAAAATAAATAAAACGTATTTATAATAATATAAAATATATTCCTGAACAAATACGAGAGAATCGCTCATCCGGCCACAATCGCATCCCCATATCTCAATTAGCGTGCGGCTGTAATTGCGTGCGCTGCTTCGAGTGGACACAGCTATAAGTACTAATTACGTCAGATTAGAGGTAAATGTTATTTATTGTTCGCTCGGCGATCTAATTTATTGCTTAGTTTAATGTCGGGTTCCAATTGACAACTGTATTTGGATACGACATGGACATGAATCAGATTGTAGGTTACATGTCTCCGAGGGTTAACAGAGATGTGGCCAGATTTTATAATTAATAAGTTTGCCAAAAGTTAAATCTTATAAAAATTTGGCTATACTTTTGTTTTAGATTCTTTAACTTATTTTGTTTGCTTTTAGTATTTATCAAACACGCAAACCGTCAAACTAGCGATATTAAAATAATCAGTTTTCTGAACAAGAAAAGCTCCGTGGATGATATACGATGTTCTGACTTCCTATAATTTTTTTTGTGATATTTCAATTACGCACGCTTTCTTGCAATAAGTAACATATTAATATAATTCATAAGTGTTTTAAACTTGTGTTTTTCAGCAAGACCAGTGTTAAAAATAATAATCATGTAAGGAAAACATAAGTCAGAAAAAAAAGCTTCATTAAAAACGGACCAAAATCTCCGAACACTTTTTCCTCGCTAAAGTACCAACCAATAGTTTATCGCATTAACAGTGAGCTTGCACAGAGTTGATCGGTTTACTTCCAAAGGTAAAATGGAACCAAAGCCCAATCCTTGTGAATGGCTCTATGAAATTGAGACGAGATGATCAACCAATTGGTTTGCTGTTAATTAGCTCTCTTTGTGCCTGTCACTTTGCAATCAGTCTAACATCATCATCATCATCATCATCATCAACCTATATTAGTCCACTGCTGGACATAGGCCTCCCCCAATGAGCGCCATAGCGCCCTGTCTTCAGCTTGACGCATCCAGCATCTGCCAGCAGTCTTTCGCAGATCGTCATCCCACCTGGCCGGAGGGCGTCCTACGCTACGTTTACCGAGTCGCGGTCTCCACTCAAGAACACGTTTACCCCAACGGTTGTCGGTTCTTCGCGAGATATGGCCGGCCCATTGCCACTTCAGCTTGCTAATTCTTTGAGCTATGTCGATAACTTTGGTTCTCTGTCGGATGTATTCGTTACGAATTCTATCCTTCAGAGAGACTCCGAGCATAGCTCTTTCCATAGCTCGCTGGGCGACTTTGAACTGGTGGACCAGCCCTACCGTGAGTGTCCACGTCTCAGCTCCGTAGGTCATTACGGGTAGGACGCACTGATTGAAAACTTTCGTTTTCAAACATTGCGGTATGGATGAAGAGAAGACTTGACGTAGTTTCCCAAATGCTGCCCAGCCTAGCTGGATCCTCCTCTTGGCCTCCTTCTCAAAATTGTTTTTACCTAGCTGTACAATCTGCCCAAGGTAAGTATACCCGGAAACAATTTCAAGAAGGTGACCATCTACGACGATCGGTCCCGGAACAATGTGGCCATTGATCATGACTTTGGTTTTATCCAAATTCATGCCAAGACCGATACATCGCGAGGCTGAAGCTAGGCCGTCCAGCATGTGGGTCAGCTCCTCTAGCGACTCCGCCATTACGACTATGTCATCAGCGAATCGCAGGTGTGAGATGTAATCGCCGTTTATGTTAATGCCCTTACCTTTCCAGTCCAGCGTCTTAAACATATCTTCCAATGCGCTCGTGAACAGTTTCGGGGATATGACATCCCCCTGTCTCACTCCTCTGCGCAATTGGATAGGTTTAGACTGCTGGTCCTGTACTTGGACACTCATAGTGGCAGCTTCATAGAGACACCTCAGCACTTCGATGTAACGATAGTCTACTTGGCATCGCTGTAAGGATTCTAGAACAGCCCAGGTTTCGACGGAGTCAAAGGCTTTCTCATAGTCCACAAAAGCGAGACACAGGGGCTGATTATACTCTTCGGACTTCTGTATAATCTGCCTCACTGTGTGTATGTGGTCTATGGTGCCATATCCTCCGCGGAACCCGGCCTGTTCCGGTGGCTGGAACTCGTCAAGTCTCCTGGCGAGACGATTCGTGATCACTCGTGAGAACAGCTTATAGATGTGGCTCAGGAGTGTGATGGGTCTGTAATTTTTAAGGCGAGTTTTATCACCCTTCTTAAAAAAGAGCACCACCAAACTCCCGCTCCACGCCTTAGGAGTTCTCCCACTGTGGAGGACGGTATTGAAGAGGTGTTGTAGCTCCTGTATAACGGAGGCTCCTCCTGCCTTCAGAAGCTCTGAAGTTATACCGTCCTCACCGGGGGCTTTTCCATTTTTAAGCTGCCTCAAAGCTAACACGATTTCGTCTTGACTGATGTCTGGCAGTTCGTCGGTGTAGTGGCGTGTCAGGGTGGCTCTAGAATCAAGGTCATCTCGTCGGGAACGACGGGCATGTGCAGTGTACAGACGGCCATAAAAATCCTCTATCTCGGCTGAAATCTCCGGTTTCGACAGTACGGTCCTCCCATCGCGCGTTTTAAGCTTCGTTAGGTGGCTCCTGCCAAGCTGCTGAGTGAATACTTTGGACCCTCGGTTTCGCTCTATCGCCTCTTCAATGAGGCGTGTGTTGGAGCTCCGAAGGTCGCGCCGTACCATCTTCGCAATTCGCTTGTTCAGGTCTGACCTCTCTGCCGAAGACACTTGGGTGGTTTCCCGTCTTCTTGTCATCAGATCCAGAGTCTCATCCGAGAGTTTGGACTTCTTGCCAGTTCGCTGTTTTTTGCAGAACTTGATGCCCTCATCCCTCAACGTTTCGACCAGATTGTGTAGGCTCTCGTCAGCGTCATCAGTGGGTTCCAAGGCAACAAATCTGTCTCCGAGTAGCTGCTCGAACTTCTCGGTGCCCGCCATGATTTGGATTGGATTTGGTCGGAGCGTGGACTTCATCAGACGGTGTCTTTCAAGCTTCAAGTTGATATTCAGAGTGCCTCGGAGCATTCGGTGATCAGATCCGGTATTGAACCTGTTGATCACTGAGACATCTCTGAATATGTGCTTGCTATCCGTCATGATGAAGTCGATCTCATTTTTAGTCACAGTGTCGGGGCTTTGCCACGTCCACTTCCTTTGAGGCTGTTTCTTAAAGAAGGAGTTCATTAAGAACAGTCCCTCTTTCTCAAGGAAGTTGACAAGCATTTGCCCCCTGTGATTCCTGATTCCATAACCATGCGGACCTATTCGGGATTCATTGCCAGTCTGGATTCCCACCTTGCCGTTAAAGTCCCCCATAACAACGTTGAAGTGAGCCTTAGTGGTGTTGTGTAAGGCTTTGGATATGTCTTCGTACATATCCTCCACTTCATCATCCGAGTGTGCCGAGGTCGGTGCGTAGACCTGAATTACCTTCATGCTATACCGCTTGGAAAGCCGAAGGATCAGGTACGCTACCCTGGTCGACACACTGGAGATTTCTTGAACGTTGCTAGAGAGGGCCTTATTGACGAGGAAACCTACTCCACCCTGGGATGTTTTATCACCCTCACGAAAGTAGAGAAGATGGCCTGAGTCTAGGGTTACGGTGTCCTCCCCCTCTCTACGGACTTCACATAACCCGAGAACATGCCATTTAATGTTCTCTAACTCCACTTCCAACTGCGCTAGATGATGGTCAAGCCTCAGAGTGCGTCCGTTAAACGTTGCCAGGGTCATTTTAGAAAGCGTGTGGTAGCCTGAATACCGGTGATTCTTAGCACCCCCTGCCCCGCCGTTACCATGACCGCTACCATGGCCAGGAATAGCGAGGCGGCCGGGAACTAGGGGCCGATTTTTGGCTGTGTTTTTCATTAAGGGGTAATGCCCATAATCCCCACGCTGGGCATGCGGGTTGGGGATCGCAGTTTGATGGTGGGGTTGATCTAGAGGGGTGCTGCTGCCCACCCCCCGGTATATCCCTTAGTCGCCTCTTACGACACCCACGGGAAGAGTTGGGGTAGTGCTATTCTAAGCCGGCACCACACGGCCAATCAGTCTAACAGAATTAATAAATTCGTAAGTGAATTGGTGAAGAGTCCGCCGTGGTAATAGTGTTTCCAGAAAATTCTGACCCATAATGATCAATAATTCAGAATTATCAATTCACCAAACGTATTATATTCTCATATTGATTTAACGTATAAACGTGAAATGTCCAATTCTCAAAATGACCAATACTTAAGCATAATTATTAATGAGATATAAACCCAAAGAAGGATGCATAGTGATCAATTAATAAAACGCAATTTGACTAATACTTAGACAAAATTCAGATTACTTTAACATTGTCTGTTAATTTTTACATTACAATTTGTCATTATTTATATACATTACGTTTTAAGCACAATTTACGTATTTTTTATATACTAGCGACCAGCTCCGGCATCGCACGGACGGATTATTAGTTAACCTTCCTCTTGAATCACTCGAATAAAAATCTATAAAAAAATCTCTTCAATATCCGTTGCGTAGTTTTAAAGATCTAAGCATACATAGGGACAGACATACAGAGAGCGAAAAGCGACTTTGTTTTAAACTGTTTAGTGATCATTTACAAGACAAGTATTAATGTATTACACGCCGTCCCCGTCCAAATGGGATGACGATCTTTGAAAGACTTCAGGCAGATGCTGGATGCGACAAGCTGAAGACAGGGCGCTATGACGCTCATTAAGCTACCCTAATCAGTGCCATAGAATCCTTACCTCTGATGATGATGATCCGTTTTTACCATCGGTGCTAAAGGTATCATTAACAAAATTTCCTATAGGCATCAGGTGCATTTTCCGATATCGATAATTTGAAACTTGTAATTCACCAATACATCATTTTGAGTGGTTATTATGGTAATGATGGAATCCATAACCCAGTTCCGATCCATCAAATTCATCAAAAAGTTGGATAACTTTTTTGTGTTTTAATCATTTATGCCTTGAAAATGATTAGCTTGGTTTTATTTAACAAATTTTCAAGTTGTTAGAAATAATGTATTAGGAGGCTATATTGTAAACTGTCAGTGAATTTGATTTCTATTTTACTATTTAATTTGATTTTAAATTTATTATCTAATAAGAAAATATAGATAAGAATCTCACTTATAAATATCGGAAAAAATGTGCTTAATTTGAGGAGTATAAGTACCTCAATAAATTACTGTTCTCAACACAAGCAAAAAATTCTTAAAAAGGAAAGTTCGACCTTAAAGAAAAATACTGAAATCTTAATGAACTAAAAATGTGTAAATATTATTTCACAAAAAGTTGAGATTCAAAGAAATGGCTTTCAAAGGAGGGTTAAGGGAAGTGGTATAATGAACACGATTCGAATTAGCTGCGAAACTCCGCGCGCAAACGGGCAACTTTGGGGCAACTTTTATAGCGCAACCATGTGCCTACCTCATCAGTTCCAGTTCTATCTAAACATATTATATTATTATAATCAACCATTTTGAGAACGAAGTCAAATTTATCAAATCGGTATTCGCTAGACATGCATCACAGAACTGATGGATGGAAGGACGAAGTATAGAAGGAACATCGCTCACTTCAAGTTTTTGCACCAAACAAAATGGAAGCGGTGCATGATGGAAGCTTGTAGCAATCTATCTTATTGAAGTTCAAGTGATAGACAGTAGGTAGTGATTGTAGAGAGTGTGTGTAGACAAACATAATCGTATGTATCGCAGTAAATAAAATACGCAAATGTCGCCCTACAGATTTTATTTTCTCGGTAGCAGGACATACCTAAAAGGGTATAGTTTTGTACAGAAATCGCTTACGTACAAATTATAAAAAGATAGTTTCTATTTCAAATCCATATAATATACTCGTAGCTTGGTCCTTTAATATTAGGGTTTGTCCTATTTTGTGGTTGGTTTTGTGATGGTTTTGCAACTACAAAAGAAATTGTTTTCCACTTTAAGTTGCTCGTTTGCATCTACCATAAAGACTTTCAAAGGGATATAACTAAGCTTTTGTCCGAAAATTCTGAATTAACTTTCTTACGCTGTAAATCATCAGCGATAAGGCTCTCTTTTTGATTTGCTAGGGGAAGTCAATGGGTAGAAGAGTAGATGAAATTAAGCTTAAATGACAAGAAATTGAGGTATAATTTTGTAATTTAATGGCTTGGTACAGGTTAATTTAACACAAAAGTTACCTATGAGAAATCTCTCTCAGCGAGAAGGCCGCCTTTTGTACTATGTTTATTTATAATGAAAATAAAACAGTTTACCGAATTGCGAACCTTCTTCTTTTGAAGTCGGTTTAAAAGAATACAATACTTAAGTGCATCAAATAAACAGAAAGAAGTATAAAAGACACCGATAATGTAAAATGGGCGGCCTTATCCCTAAAAGCAATCTCTTCCAGGTCACCTTAAATGTACTTTTCCCTAAGATTTTTCCTCAAGAGAACCTACTCTTAGAATAGGTATTCTATGTTATAACTACGTGCTGTGTTTAACGTCCTGCTGGGATCTTGTTTACGTTTACGTTACCGCAGCTTGCCGCGTTATGCTACGTAAATAATTACATTTGTTTACGAGACTAACTAGGAAGTGGAATAACAAAATAAATGGAATTAAAAATATCTTTGAAGACGTTGTGTACCTTGCAAACAGTTTAAATAACATGAGTTTGAAATTGGGTTTCAGATGAATGGTAATTAAATTTTGAATTAAATTGGCAATTAATTAAAAATAAAATTAAAGATAACTTGAAGCTTTTAAAACCGACCGATGTGGCGCGGTGACCTGCTATGCAGGAGGTTGCGGGTTCGATTTCCGCCTTGGAACAAATATTTGGTCCGGGGCTCTGGATGTGTATGTATAATTTAAAAATATCTATTTAAGGAATGTATTGTTTTAAGTCATCTAGTACCCATAACACAAGCTCTGCTTAGTTTGGGGCTAGATGAAGCTATGTGGATTTGTCTAGCATTATTTATTTTACATTATACTACATAGATAAATTATATGTACCTATATTATGAATACTGCGTTTCCTGCGTCGCAGGTGTTCTTTTACCCACTGCGCCATTGAAGCTGTGTCAGACTGAACTTTAAGTTAATTTAATCGTTTATTTACACACTCAAATTGAGTGTTGGAAACACTTTACTTAAAGTAGAATACACTCTTCTAAACAACTTTTTTTTAAGCCACGTTCCACGCTTGGTAAGACATAAAATAGTTCTTGTTTCAGATTTCAGGTATTCCGCTGCATTTCCAAGGTAAGTCATGAGTCTAGACGTAGTAAATTTACTTCAAGATTGAATTTAGCTTTGTTCAGCTTATCTGTAAAATATGTAAATACCCGCCATTTGCATTTTAACGTTATGTGTTAATTCCACAGCACTAACCTTGCCACCTTGTAAATTCATTTTACGTTGAAGTTTTATTTGATTTTTAAAGTCTTTACAACTTCAGTTGCAAATTTGAAGAGATAGGAATGCCCATTGTGTGGGACGATATATGCGTCGACACACTTGCACCTTCCTTTCCTGTAAACCAGAGCAGTATTGTGTTGGTTCTGCAATATACTGAGATAGGGACCCATTTTTCCCAATGCTAATAGTTGAAAGCTTTATATAACGCATGTTTTTCTTTATATTGTGTTTAGCCTTATTTAGCATGCATTTCATCATCATCATCAGCCCATATTAGTCCACTGCTGGACAAAGGCCTCCCCTAATGAGCGCCATAGCGCCCTGTCTTCAGCATGATGCATCCAGCATCTGCCAGCAGTCTTTCGCAGATCATCATCCCACCTGGCCGGAGGGCGTCCTACACTACGTTTACCGAGTCGCGGTCTCTACTCAAGAACACTTCCACCTCAACGGTTGTCGGTTCTTTGCCCATTGCCACTTCAGCTTGCTAATTCTTTGAGCTATGTCGATAACTTTGGTTTTCTCAGCATGCACTTACTTAACTTAATAAAATTTCTTTATTCTCGTGTTTTTCTTGTTTTAGGTAAATTAATGTATTAATTATTGTCTTCCAAGGACATCATTCTGCTAGGGCTGGTGCAGCGACAGATTTGGTAGAGGATCTCAAGAGGCTCAAACATACAGATCTCTCTAGAGCCTTGCTCCACTTGGGTCGTGACCCTAGGTCCAATTTTAAATTATTTAATTGTTGATTTATAATTGTGACTAGTTAAAAAAGTCCGCTATTGGATTAATTGTGCATGTAAAAAACATTATTTCCTACATTAAAACTTAAACCTAAGAGATATAAAACACTTTGAGTTTCAGTCTTTGCTTTACACATAAATCTATACTTATAATAAAACTGTAACAGGTCCAATTCTGTACATTGAAGATATTTTGAAAATTTTTTTTGGAGGGCACTTTATTATCGATTCTCAAGCCAAAACTGTAATTTTTTTCATTCATGTCTGTCTGTCTGTCTGTCTGTCTGTCTGTCTGTCTGTCTGTCTGTCTGTCTGTCTGTCTGTCTGTCTGTCTGTCTGTCTGTCTGTCTGTATCGTAAACGCGCATCACGCCGAAACTACTTGATGGATTGAAATGAAACTCGGCATGATTATAGGTCATACTACGAGGAAGGACATAGAATACTTTTTATCCCGGAATTCAGTAAGGTTCTCATGGGAGAGGGTATGAAAGTAAAATTCCTTTACCGCGCATCACGCCGAAACTGCTTAATGAGTTGGAATGAAACTCGGGACGATTTGAGTTCATAGTACAAGGAAGGACATGGGATACTTTTTATCCCGGAATTCGGTAAGGTTCCCCTGGGAGAGAGGGTGAAAGAAAAATTCTTTAACCACGCATCACGACGGAATTGAATGAATTCGAATGGAACTCGGGACGATTGGACATGGGATACATTTTATCCTGGAATTCAGTTAGGTTCCCCTGGGGTATACGGGTATTCAAAAATTTCTCACAGCATCACTGAACGACGCGTACACACGCGTCGTTCAGATGCTGTGAGAAATTTTTGAAAACCCGTATAGCCCAGGGGCACCAAACTGAATTGAACTGATAAACGCGAAAGTTTGTAAGTATGAATGGATAGATGGATGGATGTTTGTTACTCTTTCACGCAAAAACTGCTGAACGGATCTGGATGACATTTGGCATAGAGATAGATTATAAGCTGGAATAAGAAATAGGTTTTATTTTATCCCGAAAATCCCACGGGAAAGGGAATTACGCAAGTAAAATCGCGAGTACTCCAAATACTAATCATGCGCAGACGAAGTCGCGGGCACCAGCTAGTAAATGAATAAAAATCACATAGAAGCGCCTGTGAAGTGGCCTGCCTGCTTTTATCTCTGTTTTTTTTTTTTTTCATTTTACCCCTAGTTATATTTGGCGTTGTCTGCAAATATTTTTTTCTATTTATAAGCACAGAACAAAAAATACCAAGCAAACAATACCAATAACAGTAGGTTTTTGCCAACACAGGCCTTCGCAACTAAGGCTGAACAGAACAGCTTAAGCCGTCAGAACAAACGCTTCCTAATTCAACATTCAGCTGGCAATAATCTGCGTGGACGCTGGCGACATCTGGATATTAAGTGGGATCCAAAGCGACGGGATTATGGGGCCAACTGTGACGAGGGTCCAATGCACCTGCGGCTAGCAGGGGCCTAGTGGGAATGGAAGAGGCAAGGGTTAAGAATTTTCTTTTCTTTTATCTGAATGAAATAAAAGTCCTTGTAAAAAAATAATTAGGCATTTAACCCATTACTGTGAATAAAAAAGAATTAAAATTAGATAGCGATGAGGCGCGGAGGGCGAAGATCATTAGCAATACTTGTTTTCTTATATGTAGGTAATTTAAGTATGACATAATAGGTAAAACTATGAAAAAAGAAGCCTAAAATACATATGTCTTGTTTAGGATCCCATACAATCAATATGTAGCTGCAATTAGCTCAATGGTTTCAATTGTAAATACTAGTTATAATTTTTTCTATTCCTTGATTGTAACTTTCGTTGTTAATAAAGACTTTTTTATGTAGCTGAAATAATATTTTAGTGTCAAAATAAATGAATTGTTAATATCACCGTCATTCAGTAGTAGTAGTCAGGGTACAAACTATTGGTAGACTATGAGAGCAGTAAAAGGGAGTTTTGCACCAGGTTTTCCATATCCTCAGAGGGACTACAATTACGTCTACAACAAATCTGTAATGCTAAAGACCGTATCCAGTCAACCCTAGAAAATCACCCGCATTTACAGCATAATAAACTTGACCTAAATTCAGGCTGTGAATCAATTTAGCAGAAAGCCTCAAGTTGCCGTTATTGCAAAACTTGATGACATAAAAGGCATTAAAATTGTAAATTTAACGCTTTGTTCATGACATCCTGATTAATTGTTTGGAAATATGAATTTTCCGAAGAATTTTGTATCCATGCTTAGTAAAGTTAGGTAAGTAACCATTAAATAAATAAGACATTTATTTTATATTCAAAAAGATTATATAATGCTTTAGTATTATTAAATTTACGATCTAAAAATATTTGATTCCCATTGATATAAGTTAAGTTTATCTTTTTGTGTTTTATTTGCGTCAATTCATGTTACTGCTTCGACAGGCTGCAAAACAATAAAGATCAATTAAAAAACCTAGTTTAAAAAAAGGTTTATGTCCAAAACTAAAAAAAAACATGTTATGCGTACCTACCTCGTCTTTCTCCTACCGTACGTAGAAAAAAAACTATCTTGGTACAAATCGCGAAATTTTAATAAGTTTTTTATAAATCCGCTTCACGATGTAGGTACTCATATATTTTATGATTATCCCACGTAATTTCAGATCTAAGATTTGATCCAAATTCATCCAAAATGTGTGCCGTGTGTGATATAAATTTAAATGTCCAAAGAAAACCAAATCTTTCAGTATGCCGTAGACCTTACACCTTGCTTTGTGCACAAATAATAATCTCTATTATGTAAGCAAGGTTAACGATCTAAATACGTCATGTCTCCACAAAGTGGCTCTAAGTATAAACCTAGATAAAAGGAGTTCCTAAAAATCACGAAAAACCACTTCAATCGACCCATTCAGTCAGAAACATCGGTGCGGATTCGCAAAATCGCCGTCCACCAAACGTTCCGCTCTGAACCGGATTATTCCGGATAAAACCGGATAGAGAACTGCTTCTGAATGTGCTGGATAAACACAATGAAGAGGTTAAGGGGACTTTATTTTCAAAGGCTTCGATTCTGTTGTGAATAAGGCTTAGTTCAGCTTAACAAGACCACAAAGACATGCCTCGGTCCATGCACAAAGTGATGTGCTATTTACTGCATGTGACAAAAACAAGGATAGCGATGAAATAGCTAATGTAGCGGATGGTTATCGCAACCGAATTATCGCACGTATTATCGTAAGTAGTTCCATATTGTCTATTTTAGGAAGAGATACGAAATAGAGTTTGGTGGCCACCAAAACCAACTTTGTAGGTATCATTTCCTAAACTACACAAATAAAATAAAACTACTACAGATGTATTAAAAAAAGCTTTTGATAGGTTTGACAAACTGTACCTGTGAATTTTGGATTTTCTTTTGTTTATCTGAATTATATGATAAAAAAGTAGTGGCGCTACTTTAGCTCCTGTTTGCTTCTTAAGCTACGTAGGAGCAAAGTACCAAGACCCTTATTTTGTATATATTATTGCTTTTATGTATAGATAGTTGAAGTGGCAGTGGACCGGCCATACCGCGCGAAGAACCGACAACCGTTGGGGTAAACGTGTTCTTGAGTGGAGACCGCGACTTGGCAAACGTAGTGTAGGACGCCCTCCGGCCAGGTGGGATGACGATCTGCGAAGGACTGCTGGCAGATGCTGGATGCGGCAAACTGAAGACAGGGCGCTGTGGCGCTCATTAGGGGAGGCCTATGTCCAGCTGTGGACTAATATAGGCTGATGATAATGATGATGTATAGGTTTATTTTTGTGTTATATTTATGTTTATATTTGACTCTAACCATCACTTCCAACCATTGGCTTGTGAGCCACAAATGTGCTTATTCAAGCAACAACGCAATCCTTTCAAAGCTAAAGTTGATTTCCTGACCTGAAAGTTATATTTTGAGACGTAAAGAACTGTTGTGTAAAGTTTTGCAAAATAACAAAATTCTTAGTAATATTTTGGCTGAATTCTTCACTCTGTGTCTAGTGGCTTTATAATGTCGCGGAGCTTAAGGTTTTAAGTGAAGCAAACGAGCCACTGGTTACAAAAACAAAAATGGTTATTAAATAAAAAAAATATTATATACACTATCTCCCAGTTACACTTTTCATTAGTAAAAGTCTTAAGAAAAAACACTAATGGCATAAAGATTTCATCAGAATGCACGAATTGAAATATCACAAAATTTGACTTAGATACACACCACGAGTTGTAATTATTGCATTAAACCAAGCTTTCAGGTTTTAGGGTTTCATACGGGTCTTTTCTTTGCTGTTCTCAGAAAAAGTAAGTCATTCAAAATGAAATACGTGTAATATTGTGATGTCGTCTTATTAAAAGAGGCCCACCGAACAAGGACAAATGGGTTATCACATGAAAGGTTTCATATCTCATCTGAAATGTGTGTTATGGTATAACTGTTGTTAGAAAATCAGAACGATTAATTTATTGGCAAAAATATTACAGGATATTCCGGATTTTTAAATAAAAATTTAAGTAACAACATATTCATTAGAAAGCGACATCACTTTCTGATGAATATCTTCACTAAACAATACTAACCACAACTATTTTTATAAAAACAAAACTAAAAGAAAGACCTTGTTATAAAAATAATAGATATTTTAAGGTTTACATCAATAGTTAGATTTATGGCAATCAAATTAAATCAACCATAATTGCTCGTTTGCGTCATCGCCAAGTAAATATGAAGTAATGAGGCCATTCCGCAAAGCAGTTTCAACTACTTGGGAACATAATTTGGGCTTTGAGCTTAGGCAGATGAAAATGCCTTGTTTTTTGCTCCGTTTGTAAAAATTAAACTAATTAGTTTCTTGATTAAAATTATATTGGCCGTTTATCATGTAGCTTTTCGTTTTTATTTCAAGGCGTTTCAAGCGCGATAGAGTGGGTGGTGGTAGAGGAATGACGGAGTTTAGTGACAGCAGCAGGTATCTACACTAGCGCCACCATTTATTTTATCATATAATTTCTTTGAGCAAAGGAATTTCCAAAAACCATACGGACAGTTTTAATACCTATCATGATATGCTTTTTTTTAATGCATCTGTAGTAGTCTAATTTTATCCATTATAGGAAGAGATTCGAAAACAGAGTTTGGTGGCCACCAAGAACAACTTCGGATTTCTTCCTTAAATAAACAATTCCTATAAAACCACTACAGATGCTTTTGGTTTATAAAATACGAAGAAAAAATAGATAACGATAATAGAAGTAATGTTTGGAATAAATAGAAATAAAAGTTATAGGACTTCAGAAATAGGCCATTTTCGAGTCCTTTCACAAAGAACTTCATTTTGCAAATAAACTACAGTTTTCTCTGGTCGGTCAAAAAACAAATGCTTTGCCTTTAAAATATTTGAACGTCAGCTGTTTTGTCCACAAAGGTTCAATGCATTTTGAAACCTCATTGGATTCGGGTAGGGGTGAACCATACATGACAGAAAACATTTTGCAGTGTCAGTGGAAAAGCTGCGAAAAATCTAATTAATCTATTTCATGCTTACCATGGATGTGGATGCGGCAAGCTGAAGACAGGGCGCTATGGCGCTCATTAGGGGAGGCCTATGTCCAGCAGTGGTCTAATATAGGCTGATGATGTTGGTGATGATGATGCCATAAATATCGCTAACGGTTTTGACAGGTAAACGAAAAATACAAGGAAAACGCAGAGCCTCCCAAAAAAGAGGCTTATTGGCCAAGGACAATGCTGACTTTGGTGATGTCATTCAAACCACATACTTTAAGCATTTCGTGAGAATTGAATTAAGACTGATTAAATCATTCACAGACTCTAAAGGGCCAAAATGCGAGGCCTGATAGCGCTCATTAGGGGATTACTATGTCCAGCAGTGGACTAGTCTTAGATGATGATGATGATAAGTGTCTTATCATATCACTTATATAAAGTAAAAACATTTCGTTATAAAGCAAAAACAGTAAATGATGATGTTCAAACACATGGTCCGAAGGTTTTCTAACCATTCAATAAAAAAATGCTGAACAATCCACACAGCACCATCTAGCCTCAAAGTAGGTAAGCAAAACTTGTGTTACGGGTACTAGATAACTGATAAATTTAATACTTTATAATACATAGATAGATATTTTTATTAAACCTATATAGATAACACCCAGACCAACGGAACAAGTTTTTAAATATCGTACACAAATTTATTGTACATAGAATCGAACCCGCAACCTCTTGCGTCATAGGCGAACTCTCGCGGCATTAAAGTCGACGATTTCATTAGATGAGTTTACACATCTCAATAAGTTTGGTTCAGCTTAAGCTCTAAAAGCAGTCTATGTGGCCTTGATGTATTAGGATCTAAACTAATGCTGGTTCTAGCTATTAAATAGGGTTCCGTGATCAGCAAGCAAAGCACAACAGAACAGATATTGTAACCCTTACGGCTGCGACATGTGTTACCTTTGACTCAAAGACAATCGAAATCGGTTCGAGAACGATTTTGAATGATTCCAGTGGTTTTTGGTACAGGCGGTAGCGGAATAAGATTTTGTACATTTTCTTTTTTGTACCCTTGGGCCAAAGAAGTTGGAGGTACATATAATTTGGCATTGAAACTAAACAAGGTTCCATAGGATTACAAATTCACACCCTTTATTGACTAAAAAAATTGGGTGTAAATTTTAGTAAAATTAAATGAGTTTTTCTTTCATAAGCGAGGTCTCTGATCTTAGTAGATTAAAGGAATGATTGAATATATTTTTATTTTTAACTTTAAAAGAGACCACCTGGATGCTTGCCGCATTTAAAATAACTACCAATAAATTAATTCCCTTACTAAAGTCATCGCGGATGAAACGCGAACGGGTCAGCTATTAAACAATAAAGTGCCCGCGTTAAGTTTGTAACTTATACCACCCAATTCATGCATTCAAATGCCTAAATATAAAGCACCGCGAGTGCGATTTATAGTTTGTTTGAAAACATGTGCACTCAGAAACTTGAACTGTATTCCGTTGCATAAAGCTACTTATTCCGTTGCATCATTCACTTGGGACGCTTATCTTGGACTTTAGGGATTATTCGAATTTTGGCGACTTCATTTCTGTAAAATATTTATATTTCTTGGAGAAAAGTTGGAATTACCACTGACTTACTCACTCACTCTCTGTCAAAATAGGAAATATTCTATGATATTATTAAAGACAAAAATAATCTAAGTAGTAATAGTAATATAAGCTATTATAAAAGGAGCTGTAAGTTTATACCGTAACACACTTTCCGATTCGGGATATCTTTAAGATCTTTAAAATCTTTATAACTTTATGTTTGTACGATCCGAAAATATTTTGTCCGTAAGCAAAAGCTGAATCACCTCCTTGTCTTAGGTTATTATTTTTATTTAAGTTATGGTACGGTGTCGTTTGTTTGTTTTTAACCGTGTAATTAATAATTAATTATCTAAGACTATAAATACATTTTCTTTCTTTCTTTCAAGTAAAAGAATTGTATAAGATTTATGGGTTAAAAAGTTGCCTATGTATTATTCCAGGACAAGAAATACGCCTTTTGAAATTTCAGCCCAACCCATTCAGTTGTTTTTGCATGAAAGAGGAACAAACATCCATCCATACAAACTTTCGCGTTTATAATATTAGTAAAAATAAAATGGATACTTTATTGTATATTTTTTGAGGTTTTGCAATAGGTACGTAGGTACTAGATAACTACTAAGCGTAAAATATCCATAACGTTCTAGAAGCTCTGTTTAGATTAAAACTAGACGAGACTGTGTTAATAGTCCAGCATTATTTAGTATTATTATTATTTAGTGCAAAAGACGAACAAACACCAAAGTTCTCGCCTTTATTATCAGTGTAAATGGATCCTGCACTCAAGCCATTACCCACTGCACAACGGTACCCAGCCAAAACTAATTATTCTAGTCTAGAGCATGTTTTGGCTGTCTAGAACTTATAGAAAGAAAGAACGAAAGTTACGTAAATTTATTAGTAGAGATAGATAGATAAAATGTTTATTTGGTTCCACAGACACACACACGACATACAATTTAAATAGACATACAATAAAAAACAAAAGTACACTACATTTAGTTAAGTTAATCATACGTGAAATTTTAAATACATGCAAATTAATTATTTTGATTTAATTATTTATTCACTTCCATATAACAAAACTACTAATTACAGCTTGTATGTACAATTATAACTGCTAAAAAATTAAGCCGTCACCAGAAGGCAGAGAGCTCACAATGCTGGTAGCATTGCCACGTTGAATAGCAATTCTTATTCGTTGACCAAAATAGAAGCCAGCATTCCAATCACCTGTGTGGACTCAATGAGAAGTTTGGTAAGACCTTTATAAATTGAGTGTGCCCCAGGACCCCAGCGGTTTTTTGGTAAACGGTAACAATAATCAAATAACAAACAACACGTTTCACAGGTTCTTGTATGCAAAATAAGTAGAGAGATGGCATGAAATATTAAAAACTAACTAAAGAAAAAACATATTTTTTAAGTTTAATCATTTAGTTACACAAATACCTACTTCGATAGATAGATTATTTATTTGTTTAACCATAATAAAAAAAAATAGACGACAAAGTAGGTAGGTATCATAATGTAGGAACATTTATCTCTCTTCCAAATTCAAATCCTCTCTTCCAAACTCGAGTCCACTGACCCAACTGAAGTCATCTCTCCCAATCTAGAGTCATCTCTCTCGCAAACTAGAGTTGCTACGATGAATTTATAATGTTTTTTTCTTCCAAATATTTTTTACAAAAAGCTGATCGCTGCTATAGCATTAAAGATTCTATTAGGATCATGCAAATTGGCCCAAAGTAAGCTGAACTACAGGCAGCTATCTTGTTTACCACACCATCTACGTTTTGGCTGCGTCTGTCTTCAGTGGACAATAAGTCTACAAAATTACACTTGCAACCCACTAAAATCTTTGAAGCAATACTGCTCTCTCTTGCATAGAACTTAGAAGCCTTGGCTGCTGAAATTCCGATAAAGGAACGTTGAATCAACGTGGTGTTTCCTGTCGACAAAGTTAAGTCAACAGCTGAAAGTCAATCCAGTTGAAGTAATTGGAATCTTATGGATAAGAAGTTAAGGTTGTAAGGGATATTTTTGGGGGTTGGCTATTGTAAATATATAGCGTTGCAACCTGAATGAGACTTAAATACCCATTCAACTCTTGGTCCATGCAATATTTATGTAAATGCCCCGGTAAGGGGCGATTGAGGGAAATTTCAAATCGTTACTGCATAGCTGAAAATGCTGGAACTTCGACTTTATTCCATTCAATATTCTGAGACATCTAAACTGTCTTGGAGAAAGTTTTACCTGTAATGGTATAAGAGAGAATTTGACGTTTATTTTCCTTTCTAGCAGTGAAAGTTATTAGAATATTAATAGACTTTGTGGCAAAAAAGTAACAATTAAAGAAACTATTTATGAAAACTTTCTTAATGCAATCTAGAAGTAGTTTATCTGATCAATTACCATACAATATTAATCGGAAGCGTTTCGAAGATGCTGGCTTGATTGCTATGCCGCTGTATGACAAAGCTGATCCGCTATGTAAAAAAGGAAAAATATTAAATGTTTTCTATCTGGGTATGGCGTTGGATCCAAAATCAAACGCGATTGTTGATCCAGCCATGCTAAACTATCCCTAATTTCATCACATCCCGTTTAAATAATCAACTGTTCGTAACATAAGAAGCAAATAAACTGGTACGAAAATCTTACCAAATAAACGAAATATGTCTTACATTCGGTATAGCTCTTTCCTCGAAAATAGGCTATCCAGATTCTAGATATCCTTTAATCATCATAATTTATGCAACAAATACCACGGGATTTCGTTTAGGAAATAGTGGATGGAATTTTTAATATCTTTGACAGGAGAGATAGTAACGAAATATTAAAATGTCTACCGAGTTATGCCCGCTTCGCGCGGTTATGGTTAGTGCTGGGATAGTTTGTCGGACTATCCAATCCAAATATTTTTTGTGTAGGGCTTAGCATAGTCATTTTTTAAGACAATTCAAAAGCAAGATGTAAATAATGGATGCATAGAAGAAGAGGTCCTAACATGAACCTGTTTCAAATGAAAATGAACAACCAAAATCGGTCTAAGTACCTATAAAAGTTACCGCGTAACACGCATACAGTTAAATTGAGAACCTCCTGCTTTTTGAAGTCACCTGAAAATATTTATAAGCACTCCGTGAAGTCCAGAGATCACAAAAAACTTTGCACACCAATTCGTTATTACGCTGTGTTACAAATTGTAGAAGTGCGTTTACTGATCAAAAGCCATATTGATTACAAATTATCTTTTAACAGTTAGGGCTGTATTGGCTGAATGACGCTGCGTCGCCATGGCGATCGCTTTGGTTAATGCAAAACGCCCTTTGTTTGGTAGAATCACATTCAACATTCTGATGTACCTACCTATGTATACTAAGTAGGATGCTGTATAAATCCAGCATTTTTTATGTATAAAATGGTATATTCACTGAAATGTATTACATTAAGTAATGGATTAACCAATTTGTATAATTTGATTCACATTTCGGACTCCGAAATTCCTCAACCGTTACACCACTAGTTATGAGACAACTCTTCAAGTTTGCGTCCATTGCTTTTATTGCTACTTAGAGACAGTGTTACCATAGTTTTTCTTTGAAACGTTTATCTCTACTGACATTGTTTTTCAAGAACTTTTATGATATTAAAAAGTATGAAATGTCGCAACGTAAAACTTTGGGCGAAAAATATTTTTTTACAAAGTTCATCAATTTCAACTTTTGGTACACTGTGTATTTTAAAATGTGAATAGGAATAATTTGACCTGATTCATTCATCATCGCAAATGAACGAATGGTCAAATTTATGCAAAAATATGTACTATAGTGTAAATAAGTAAAGATGGAAAATCTATGCAAAATAACAAAGTAGGTACAGACCTTGAACCACCTGTCACTTAAGTCACGTTTAGTAGTTATGTAACTTAAATCCCAAGAAATAAAGCCAATTTGCACACTTCTCCCAAACACTTTAACCAAAACCACAGAATAATCAATAAGACCTACTGGTTATTGATAAAAATAACCAGCGTAGGTCTTATTAAATTAATAAAAAAGTTAATCGGATTTTTTTATACAAACTTCTTGAAATAAATATAAACCACCCTTCATGGATGAAACGAGTGGTTTTAGAAAATATGCAGTTTAAAATAACACAATAAATGCTCTAAAAGTTTCCAACTTCCATTATTACAATTTAGAAAAAATATTATATAAACTTCGGCGCAATTAAATAAACAGGAAATTTTATGAAAGAACACGTTTTAACAGCTACCTAAATAGATTTACATTGTGTAAAGTGGTAAAAACGAATTCATAGGCCCATGTAAATAAATACCTTATCAACTTACATACATGTGAGTCATCATCATCATCATCATCAGCCTATATTAGTCCACTGCTGGACATAGGCCTCCCCTAATGAGCGCCATAGCGCCCTGTCTTCAGCTTGACGCATCCAGCATCTGCCAGCAGTCTTTCGCACATCGTCATCCCACCTAGCCGGAGGGCGTCCTACACTACGTTTGCCAAGTCGCGGTCTCCACTCAAGAACACGTTTACCCCAACGGTTGTCGGTTCTTCGCGCGATATGGCCGGCCCACTGCCACTTCAGCTTGCTAATTCTTTGAGCTATGTCGATAACTTTGGTTCTCTGTCGGATGTATTCATTACGAATCCTATCCTTCAGAGAAACTCCGAGCATAGCTCTTTCCATAGCTCGCTGAGCGTGTGAACATGTGAGTGTATGTTACTTATATCAAAACTTAATTTTAACTAGGCACACGTTTTTTCACGTTGTGTATTACGCAATCACTATGCATATAATCATAACGTTAAAATAGACACTGACTAGGTTTATTAATAACCCGGTAGAAGTTAACCCTTGTCTTCCACACCTGCGCTGTAATGATATGTAAAGAGCTCAAAGCCTAGGTTTTGATGACCTAGACACCGGTAAGGCCTAGGTAAGGCCTTCATAAGCTTTATCCAATCTCGTGGAAAAATAGTAAAAGTAGGTACTTGTAAAATTCTACAGAATAATAATGTGTTTTCCACTCAAGAACTTCACAAATAAACTAACGGCTAAATAATAAAAACAGATTATAACTAGTTACAAAGAATACATTGGATTTAAACGATTTACTTACGTATGTTATGAAAAAAAAAAACCTGAGCCACATTAAATGTTTGTTTCAAGGAGACCCGTTAATTAAGACTAGTATCTGCCCGCAGCTTTGAATACTTTGTTTCTATGGAAACGTTTCAAGGCTTTTTTTGTCCCATGGTAACTGATATTGGGATGAAAAGAAGCCTATGGTTTTATTGCAGGGTACTAGTACGTCTTTCCAAAATTTCATCCCGATCCGTTAAGTGTCTTAAGTGTGTTAATTCTTTAATTGTAATATTTTTGTTGAGAAAGTAGAATCAAGTAAGTAAATCAATATCTTTATATCTTTAGGCATACAAAATAAGCACTTTTATTACACATATTTAATACTTTAGCTACATAATTATCAAATGAATATAATAAATGGGAAAGTCTGTGTGGATGTTTGTTATAAGTAATCTCCGTAATTACTTATGATATTTAGATGATATTTGGTACGTAGATAGTTTAGGATCTAGAATAAGACATAGGTAGGCTAATAAAATTTTCAAAAATCAACCTCTGGGGGGTTAAAATGTGTGGTAAAGTTTGTATGGAAAATTATTTTTCCTGGTTTGATTTATTCAAAACACGGTCGAAATAAAGTATGAAATAAAGTATGAAATAAATAATTACTTAAACATGTATTTTTATTTATTAATGGGCGAAGCCGCGGGGCACATCTAGTAATAAATAATATAGTAATATATTCTTTATTGAGAAAGTAGAATATTTCACTCTAACTATACAATATTTATAGGCTAATGCAATGGTATATTCTTGCTAACAAGACCATAATTTACAACAATATGCTAATACTGCCAATTTAATTAGGCGAGCAATAATTTTATTCATACGGCCCTTATCTCAAAATGAATTGTGGACGGTAATAATTGTTTAACGGTCGAATATATTCCAAATCCTTTGAGTCCAGTTTATTGGGAGTTTATGGGCATTTTAGTTACATTTTTAGTGTAAATACGGAGTAAACTACTTTTAGTAGTGGGGGCGTTCAGTTTCATGGATTTTCACACAAGAAAAATAAATTAAGAAAATCTTAAGACTAGCTGAAACTACTGACTATTTGTATGCAAGCAACTTAATAATCCATCTTTGAATCACACGCGCTTTTTAAATTCTACCTAATGTAGACTTGAAAGTTTGTATGCATGAAGGTTTGTTACTCTTTCACGCAAAAAAGACTGAATGGATCGTGCTGATTTTTTTAATTTACGTTGTTCTAGCCCTGGAATAAAACTTTGAAACTTTCCATAGAAAGAACGAACGCGTACTAATCACTACATAGTATAAAACAAATCGCTTTTTCTGTCCCTATGTCATGTTGTCCCTTTGAACGCTTAAATCTTTAAAACTACGCAACGGATTTTGATGCGTTTTTTTTTAATAGATAGAGTGATTCAAGAGGAAGGTTTATACGTATAATAAAACCGTGCGAAGCCGGGGCAGGTCGCTAGTATATTATTATTTATCCATAAATATACTTCCCAACTTTTTCTATCGAGTATACAATGAAACTACTAAGTTTTCCTTTTTCCTGCTATAGACTCAGTTTCATCTGACCCTTCGCCAGTAACGGGGCAGATGGTAACTGAGCGAAATCTGTTCTATGCAATTTTGATATCTCCTGCTTCACTAGGTAAACTCAGTATAAAATTACAATTAAACTGTTATGATTTACATTATTTAAAGTAAAGAAAACCTTCCGTATGTTTACACAAAAACATTAAAACTACTTTCAACACTTTAGTCGACCGTAAAACATACGCACTTAGCTTTTAAGGATGCTATCCACTAGGGTAATGAAATATAACAATGTAGCGTTTTATTCAATTTTGCACGTTTCATACATTTTTAGAGCAGCTTGAATAACTGGATAGAAAACTATCTGAGTAACTGCTTTACTAACTTCATCTGAGCGTTTAGTCGCTGCGATGACCCGAGAGCTGGTGAGTATCTGGCGCAGCGCATCAGCATTGCCATACAGCGTGGTAATGCAGCCAGTGTCTTGGAGACGCTACTAATTGATTGGGTCAGTTTAGCTATCTCCAGTTTGCAATCGCCTGTAATAAGCTCAATTGTATATAAGTACCTACTATTATTCATCTGTTTCTATTCCTTGATTGTAATTTTCTTTACCAAAAAAGGTTAACCCGAACAAGGCTCTACAAATATTCCTGTACACCATCCATCACACGCAATGCGAATAAACCCGGTTCGGTCGACGCAGTCTATTTTAAGCTCAGACTAAATAAAGCAAAACCCCAAAATAACTAACTTCTAACTAAAACGAGCCTCAACAACCGCTCTTAAATCAAACAAAATATTTATCAATATTCAACTAAACCGCCATCACAAAGCCGCCATCTTAAAACCGCCATTTTAGAAAATGGTGGCCAAGATGGTAGAACAATAAATTTGCCCATAAACCGTACAGGTTAATATTTGAGTGGCCTCAGCTTGAATGATTGCATTTTTAAGTGCCTACGAGGTTATTGTTCTATCGATTTTACTCCGCAGCACAATTTAATGACATCTTACTTTTGCCGGTGATTTTCCACAAGTGGACAAAAGATTCATTTTAGTGAAAAATATTGATGGATCCCAAATAAAACAGCGCTTTGAACTTTGTAAAGTTACTTCATCTCACTGTCACCTTACAACAAACACCCATAAACTAGAAAGTTTGTGTGTATGTTTGTTATTTTTTGACGCAAAAACTACTGAAAGAATCGGGCTAAAATGGACGAAAATCTCTTGGATTCTTTATAAATGCAATGTGATATTTTGTTTGTTTCGATAGGCAAGACAAATTCTTAGATACCTATCAGTTTCGTATACCACAAAAAATGCACAAAATATTTAAATCTACCGCAATTTCTCCCGCAAAAGCCTCCACAAAGGTTCCACCGTCTCTGAATATTGAAACACCCTCATGTCCAGGCGTTATCGGCTTGGTGAGAGGCCCTTATGCCGCGCGTAAGGGCCCATTACGGATACCAAGGGCTCCTTGACATATTTTAAAATTTCATGTTTGGAATGGAATTGGAAATGTTTTTTAAGATAGATGTTAAATACTATTATACCATACAAAGACAGGTGGCAGAATACAGGCAGATACGCTAAGAATTGAAGAAGTATAAAAGGCACCATTATTGCTATAAGCGATCTCTTCCAGGCAATCTTTGGATGTACCTACTGGACATAAAAGAAAATTGTCGGAAAGGAAACCCAAATTTGGATTACGATTAGTACTTGAAATAAAGGGTTTCTAACTTATAGTTACATGTAAATTTTATGATTTTGATATCCTGGGATTTAAACATCATCATCATCATCATCTCGGGATTATAGAGGAGGTATTATCAACTCTATGTTACTTTCACTCGAACTTTAAGTAAATGTAGAGCATATAGTAAGTTTTATTAACACCGAAAATTACAATCAAGGAATAGAATTTTTTTTTCTTTTCCTTGATTGTAATTTTTTCATTTTTTAGTATATACATTGAAACCATTTAGCTAACTGCAGACGGTTGCAAACAGTCTAAAGGTAGCTCAATTGATCCATGTCAATACCAGTCGGAAGCGTCCCCAATACACTGGCTGCATTACCACGCTGTATGGCAATGCTGATGCGCTGAGCCAGATGCTCACCAGGTCACGCGTCGCATCGACCAGATGCTCAGATAATTTTTTAAAAACCCGGAGAGCCTCGGTACCCCACGGGCCTAGAATCTAGAACCCAAGGGGAGCAAATGCGGAGGTTCTGTCGAGACCTGCATATCTGTCGAGACCTGATGTCCTTGAAAGATGGGAAGGTGCAAGTGTGTCGACGCATGTAGCATCCCACACAATGGGACTCCCCAACTCCCATGGGACTAGTGTCATGCCGACGGGACTCTTGCCATCGTCACGGAACAGACCATTCGGTTCGATAAAGTAAGTAAATATACAGTAATTCCGATCACTGATCATGAGAAATTGAGAATATTTTACCTACCTGTTAAACCACATAAGAAATCGATAGACACCGATTTCCGTATTTACTATCCTGAAATATTTATTTAAACATATTAAAAGATCACTGTGTCAACATCCGTTATAGGAAGTCTCAAGTAAACAACAGAGTCCTTAGTATGAGTTGTGAAAAGTTTAAATAATACTATAAATGTTTTCGTTCAACACATTTTGCGCTATAGCCAGCGCTTATGTCGGATAGCAATTGTGGGTTCGATTCTCGCCTTGTGTTTGTATGTTTGTACAATCTGCTAATATTTTGTTCCAGGATTTCCGATATTTTCTATCAAAAAAAAAATTGCATGTAATAGTACATTGTTACCAAGGGTTAAAAGTAACTTATTTAGTCCCGAGACTGGGTTTGGCGCCCGAGTGTAACGAGGGCGCCAATAGTTCGAGGGACTACATAAGTTACTTTCACCCGAGGTAAACACTGTGCTTTTCATTACGAATACAAGGAAATATAAATAAAAACATGAGGAAACAAATTAATCAAATTGCCGCCATTTTTTTTTTAATCTATTATTCCATCTAGGACAGACGAAAGCCATAAAGCCATACTGCCTTGTCTTGCGTATTTTTTGAATTCAGTGAATTGTCGCTAAGGCGAATTTTTTTTAGCTTCATCATTTATTCTGCCACTATCATGGTTCAATAGTAGAACAAACTTTATAGCTGTCAGTTGAAAACGATTCTCCCTAGGGCGGAAAAGTATCACTTTCAACCCGCTCTTCAGGCATGTTCAGACCAACTTTCCGAGTATGAGTAGTGAAAAGTATTATGTATATCTCTTATCAAGTACCTATAACACAAGCTCTGCTTAACTTGGAGATAGATGATGCTGTGTTGATTATCCAGCATTAGTTATTTATTTATGTTGGACTTGATGTTACCTGAAATAAAAAAAACATTCATAGCCAAGCCAAAACTAATTACTCCAGAAACCCGAAACAAATAATTTGCCCCAAGGTGGGAATCAAACTCGCAACTTCCTGCGTCGCAGGCGGATCTTCGCCCACCGCGCCGGTCGTCGAATTATAAGCAATATCGAAATTCCAATCGAGCTCCTGAAAACTTTTTCGTGTTCCAATTATGCAGCCTAACTGTACTACTGCAACTCTTTTGTTCAGTATTTTCTGGAATATTCTAAGAACTGACAAGCGCCAGGGAAAAAAGGTTGTTCTCGAGTGTCTAATGAACAAGAACAAGGAACGTGGTGCGCGTTAAGTAGCTTGTTAAAATTGAGCGCCTTTTTCAAGCTATTAGCATAAAGAATGCTGGCATGATGCCGTTTTTAACTTTGGAAAGCGTAGTTTTTAAGATAGTGCTTGGAAAGACGTGAAACTATGCTGTAGGTCGTTATTTCAGCTTGTATTGCTTTCTCTTCAAAAATGTTGTCAACTGCTCTATTGTAGTAATTAGAATAGAATAAAATGGAATGGAATTCAATAGAATGGTACCATTCTATTGAATTCCAATTTTAAAATGGAATATAATGGAATGCAATAGACTGGAATAGAATATAATGGAAAACAATATTATTCTAAATTAAGAAACAAGAAATATGCACACAAATATTTACGATTGTTTTGTTATCATACTTAAATATAAACTTACACTGTTAAAATGTAATTATTACATCGGTAATTAACTAAAGCCATTTATGTATATGGGTGATTCTACGAAAACAAGTTTTTTGTCTGACTTCTGTGGCACATTTTTTTTTGTTGAAATTGCACATCATGATAGTATATTCTAAATATAGATTTAATTTTGAATTTTTTGGTAGTGAAGGGAACTTTATTGGCTTTATGGTTAAGGAGTTATTCAATTTTAAAAATATGGTGTCCACGGAAATCAGAATTTATATCACCAAAATCAAATATAGGTTGGTTTATCAATAAAAATATGTTTTTTCGGTAGTAAGTAGATTATTAAGCTTCTTAAAACTAAGAACTAATTATTTGACGTTTGTAGTTTTAATCAGTTTTTACAAAAACACCTTTAAATCATTACTGTAAATACAAGTAACTTTTTACAAAAATCATACTAATAATGTTTATCTTTGTATTAAAAATATTATAATTATTCATTTTGTATTTGTTATAAACTATTATCCTAAAAAACATCATAAAAACTGTAAAAAAATATTATTGTGATGTTAATCAACCCGCAAAATCCACGGAAATCAGTACCACGGAAATCAAAAATAATTACAAAATCTTAGAAATTTTCTTAATTTGCGGGTTTATTTTACATTGAAATATGCAGTCGAAATTAGGAACACAAAAGGCATGAATTATCATAATTAATAAAACAATAGGATTAGCATAAACAAATTTATAGTCAACATGGTAATCAGAATTTCTAGATACCAAGCCACGGAAAGTGATTACGTACTGAAATAACAGAGTGACGTGGAGACATACACACTTGTTGTACACACCACTGATAGGGCGTGACTGATAGTTTCTCTCGACCTAACAACTATTTACGCAGATGTTAAAGTACAGCATTTATGAATGAATTAGTGCGCACCAGGGGAATCAGAGCTAAACGACGGACGCGAAGTTATCTCGTTGTAACTTGTCAACTAAAGCTTACTTTTGCGTAGTAATAGCGTCAAATAAGCAAGTAACTATCTGGGTTATTGTGAACCTATGTAAATTAGTACTAGTGTTTTCAGGAAATGATATAAAAATTTATTAACACAGGAACATGAGGTCCGGACGCACCACGGAAGTCAGAATTTCCAAGGATTTTATTTATTTTTACTTATTTAAAATAAGAATATTAAAAAACTAAAAAAGGCCTCCCCTATTATCTTTGTCTAATCTACTATCATAAAAAAAATCAAAGAGCTAGGGATACTTTTTGTATGATTTTTCGAGCCGGACATGTTTTTTTCCACCCTGGGAGAATCACCCATATATTTAAAAGGTTATGAAGGCTTAAATCGCAAACATATGTTTATCTTAGTTTGAGGACCAACGTTTTATTAAATAAAATAGGTATAAATTATATATTAAGTTTGAAATCTTTTTCAATAAAAGTTTAAATTATTGTAATCAAAATCAAATCCTTAAGTTTGTTTAAACTTAAAAGAAAAATTGAGTACCTACCCAAACGTAGTTCATTCCGCCGCTTGCGCTTGGGTGAGCCGGTCGCGTCCCTATCATCTCGCTCGCGCTCAGTGACAATACGTGTTCGCCGTGACGTCACCGCAACCCGTCGCTTCCGACCGGCAGTTAGTGTGCGTTTGCATAGAGTAATCTAAATTCAGAGATTACAATATGGCGCTGAACAGTACATTCGATCAAGTCGAACCTAGTGTGCAAGAAGAAATCTCCCGTGAAATGAGTATTGACGAATCGCTCATTGAGAAGGAAACACCTCCCCAATATGTCACACACAGAAGAGGAGCGGATTCGGAATCCATTAGAGACCTACGTGCTGAAATGAAGGCTGACTTCAAAGCCTTCGAAGCCAGTATATCCTCCTTACTGACTTCCGGCTTCTCTAAACAGGAAGCTAGACTTGCACAGTTCACTGAAGACTTCAACGACATCAAGACTTCCATAAAATTCATTGGTGACAAATATGACGACCTCAAGTCTAAGCATGATGACGTGGCAATTCGCGTGGCGAGGCTGGAGTCAGAGGCTGCAGCAGTCCAGAGCAGCACATCACGTATCGCTGACCTTGCAATCAGGCTAGATATGATGGAACAGCAAGCTCGTCAATGCAATCTTGAAATCTGCAATCTACCAGAGAAACGAGGAGAAAACCTTCTGGCTTTGTTCCTGGATATCGCAGCGGCTATGAAAGAGCCTGTAATCAAATCAGACATCATCGCAATACACCGCGTGCCACAAGCAGTTACTACGAGTAACCGTCCGAAGAACATCGTCGTACGACTTTCTACCCGCCAAATGCGGGACAGCGTGGTATCAGCAGTACGTCTGCATAAAGGCATCACCTCTGAGCAGCTGGGCATTGCAGGAACCTCGCACAGAATATACATCAACGAGCATCTTACGCTGAAGAATAAGGATTTATTCAGAAGAGCACGTGAGGCGGCGAAGCAGAATGGATTTCGCTTCGTGTGGGTCAAACATGGAGTCATCCTCGCCCGGCGCAATGAGACCTCACCGGTATTTGCTGTGCGTTCCGAGGCCGACTTGGCCAAATTTAATATTCCAGCTAAGTGATAACTCTAATAGTGTTTATTTTCGTGTTCAGTACTATTTTTTATAACATCGTTACTTTACATAGTCATTCTATACTATGGACATGTATTCGACAGTGATATTTCTCTAGACTGTTGCAGTCTCTGGAGTGTTTACTACTCTATGTGTTTACGTGCAAGTTCGCCTTTTTTTAGCAAAATATTTCCTACCCTGCTAATTTTTATGTTACTTTTTCATGTCTTTTTAGGTAAATTTAGACAATTTAGGTACAAAATCACCTATTGTAACCTAGTAAATAAGCTTACACAACAACTACATAACACTACAATGTGTTCTCATCGTAAACATAGGGTCTTTTGTCTTATCTGTAGTGCGTTCTCAAGGAGCATGTTTTCTCAAACAATTCTAACATTTTGTGTTCTTTCAATACGTAATATTAGTAATACTAATTACATTTATCTATTTTACAATGTTATCCGATAAAATCATGATATACTACCAAAACTGTAGGGGACTTCGAACAAAATTGAACACTTTGTTTACCAATGTCTTGAAAGGCTGTTACGACGTAATTATACTCTCGGAATCGTGGCTAATACCTAGTATATCAGACAGTGAAATAGTTGACTCCCGATACATAGTATTTCGGTGTGATCGTGACCGTGTGGCGGCCGGGAAACGCGACGGTGGCGGCTTGCTGGTGGCGGCGGTACGACGTGAGCTACATGCAGAGCGCGTAGTACTGCGCCCGGACCTTCGGGACAGCTGCGACGAAGGTAATCATCCTTTATCCCCATCTATTGACTACGTCTTATTGAAAATCCGTACAAAAAGTAAGTATCAAGTAGTATGTGGCCTGTATATACCGCCAAATCAAAACCTAACCTCTTATTCAACTCTTCTAAATTTACTACAATATGAACTAAGCGATAACCATATGGAAAACTTCTACATAGCTGGTGATTTTAACATTCCATCAATAGACTGGCATGACCTTAATTCCTCAGATTTACCGCCATGCCAGTCTATTGATAATAACTACTTTATTAGGAAATGTCTATTTGACTTTTTGCAAAACACAAACAGTAAACAATATAATCTTATAACTAATAATATGGACCGAACATTGGACCTCTTTATCACCAATTCGGAGCCATGTATCTGCCAACCTCCGCTGAACCCGCTGGTACCCACAGATAGTCTCCATCCACCATTCTGTGTATCAGTTGACTTCAGGTTATTATTGAACAATTCTATGAAAACTTCCTCTGTTCCAAGATATTGCTACCTTGAAGCTAACTATACTTTATTTAACAAACAAGCGAGTGAGATAAACTGGGACTTTCTTTATGAATTTCCCTTAGAGGATGCTGTTAATATTTTCTATGAAAGAATATATGCCTTAATAAAGCTACATGTACCTTTGCGTCCCATAAAAAATAAAAGTTTTCCAACATGGTTTTCTCGGTCATTAATTCACATATTTAAAAATAAAGAGAGAGCTTGGATAAAATGGAAAAAATACAAAACCACAGAACACTATGAATGTTTTTCTTTATTAAGACAAAATTTTAAATCAGTAAGCAAAACCTGCTTTGACTCCTACATAAATACTATTGAAGAAAGGTTGAGGGTTGATGTTAGAGCGTTCTGGTCTTATGTGAAAAATAATCATAAAAAATCTGGTATACCATCTACGATGAGATACAATGATACCGAGTCAGACAGGCCTGAAGAAATCTGTGAACTTTTCTCAGATTTCTTCAGCTCTGTTTATGAGCCCAGTAGTAATGAACATAATAATCTTGAATCCTCCTCGTCCAATAGAAACTGTGATTTTGTCTACCAAAACCTACACTTATCAAAAGATGATATTCTCAAGGAACTTAAATTGTTAGATGTAACTAAAGGACCTGGCCCAGACGGCCTGCCTCCATTCTTCATTAAACAGATAGCAGATACAATTGTTACTCCACTACATATCTTATACAACCGTAGCATCAAAGAAGGCACAGTTCCTAGCCATTGGAAAACTGCTCACATTACTCCAGTTTTTAAACAAGGTTGTAAGAATCATGTCACCAATTATCGTCCCATCTCGTTGTTATCCACTTTGTCGAAGATTTTAGAACGTTTAATTCATAATAAAATTTATCCTAGCTTACATAAAATAATAATACCAGAACAACATGGTTTTGTCAAAAAGCGATCCACAGTCAGTAACCTACTTCTATATACTAATTATATTTTTCATTCCATGGACAATCGTATTCAAGTTGACTCTATTTACACCGACTTCTGTAAAGCCTTCGACAAAGTGGACCATGAACTACTACTAAAAAAGCTTGCATTTAATGGAATCCAAGGTAACTTACTGAGATGGTTTACCTCTTATGTAAAGAATAGAACTCAACGTATCGCCATTAATGGATACACTTCTAAGATTATCAAAGTTACTTCTGGCGTGGCTCAAGGATCTATTCTAGGGCCCTTGTTATTTGTTATTTTTATTAACGACATTTCCCTCTGTTTTAAGCACACCCAATATCTATTATATGCTGATGACTTAAAAATTTATCGCAAAATCATCTCAGACCAGGATTGTATCTTGCTACAAGAGGACCTCGACCGCCTCACCACATACTGTTCAGTTAATAAATTACACCTCAGCTTACCTAAATGCAAATCCATCACCTTCACTAAAAAAATTAACACTATAGGCTTTACTTACTCTTTATGTGGTTCTCCACTAGAAAAAGTACCTATAATTAAGGATTTAGGCATACTAATTGATTCTAAACTACACTTTGACGCTCATATTGAAAATATAGTTAGTAAAGCTTTTAAACTTTACGGCTTTGTTATGCGAACATGCATCCCTTTCAAAAGGCCTGAGTCTTACCTTCTTCTTTACACATCTTTAGTCAGATCACAATTAGAATACGCCACTTCTGTCTGGAACCCTTTATATGATAAATATAACAATCAAATTGAAAATGTTCAACGTAAATTCTTAAGCTCAACCAACTACCGATGCTTCCGCTCGAAGTCCACCTATGATCACCTACTTGATAAATATTCTCTCCCTACACTGAAACTGAGAAGACTGCTCCTTGACCAACTTACTTTATATAAAATTTGCCATAATAACTTTGATTGTAATAGGTTAGTTAACCAAGTTTATATACATGTACCTTATTGTTCACGCCCAATTAGAGAGACCCGTAAAAAGGCTTTATTCGCTCCTACTCCTTGTAAAACTAATGCAGGTGTACGCGCTCCACTGCATAGAATGACAAAATCATACAATAAGTACTTTTCTGAAATTGATCCATTTGCTACTTCACCTGCTCTTTATAAGAAATCAATTATTAACCTTATCTTGTCATCTGATATTACTTTTGAATAACAAATTATAAACATTCAAAATTGTCAAAATAAATAATTTAAACTTTTGTAAACTATTAGTTTAGTTTAAGTACTTATTTAAAAGTACTAAACTTCAATTAAACTTCAATAAACTAAAAATAATAAACCTCAATTAATTAAATTCAATTATACTGTAATAGCGCCATCCTAGTTCTTTTATTCATGTAATTTACCACTCTAGCACCTACTTATATGCATATAGCTAATAATATTAAATCTTACATAGTTACATATTTTCACTAACACCACCCCTTTTTATTGTGTTAACTTGCGGATAACGGGGCTGGTTACACTTTTAGAATTAAGTTTATTTAAGATCTCTTATAGTTAATATTTAAGTGTAATTGTTTGTTATCCCTAAGAAACAAAAATAAAATAAAAAATAAAAAATAAAACGTAAAAAGTAACTGAAACCAGCAATAAACATAACTAAATAGTCCATAGTTCACCAAACTTGTATACAAGCCTTAAAAACTTCCATCCCATCCTCCAGAATAAATAGCCGTTGTGGAAAGCAAAATTAAAAGGTTTCGCATAAAAAATGGCATTTTAAAACTAGTCTCAAATTAAAGCAAGCAGCGTGAGGGCAGCGTAATTTTCCACTGTAAATCCTCTGAGCGAAGACCGCAGCACAAATCTAGGAAGAAGTGGGTATTTTGGATGTGGCAGTTTTGTTAAACAAAATATAGGTTGTCTCAATAAGAGAGTGCACGATTTAAAGACGTCGTTTGTTTTCTTTGCAAAAAAAAAAAAAAAAAAAAACTATAACAAAGTAACTATAAAAAATAAATCCATAACAAAAGTAGGGAAAGTTACTCTGAAACTACTGGAAGTCCACCTAGTTAACACCTTCGAAAGTGATCAGAAATTAAATCAATTCGAAGAGTGATTAGAAATTAAAAGAAACTCGTTTGATTATGGACAGTTAGTCTACTGTACGTCGATGAACCGATCTTGCACCTCCATGAACGTAAATTTTGCGACCTTTGCGAACGGATTCGCCGTGACTTTTCCCATTTTTGTAATAAGTTTTTACAATGTTATTCAGTTGTGTAGTGGATCATTTTACAAAAAAATGGGTTTAAATAATGAATCGTGCATTCTTATGGAGACACTCTTTACAATCCACTCAGCATCATCTAAACCCAAATAATAAACAAAAATTCGACAATTTTTATTTTACTCTACAGAAATCGCTTACATCTGACTGTTTTATTTTCCGCTTGCACTCCATGGTTCCTTTCTCATAAGCAAATAATTCAAACAAAACAAGAAACTTCTTTCTTACTTCTGCTTCTTGTGTGTAAAAAGCATACCATAAAATAGTACACTTCAGGTGATTTGGAACCCGGATATCACCAGGAACCCGGATATCACCATAGGGACCCGGTCGTCATAAGGAACCCGGATATCACAAGGAACCCGGATTTCACCAGGAACCCGGATATCACCAGGGACCCGGTCATCATAAGGAACCCGGATATCACCAGGGACTCGGATATCACCAGGGACCCGGTCATCATAAGGAACCCGGATATCACCAGGGACCCGGATATCACAAGGAACCCGGATATCACCAGGGACCCGGATATCACCAGGGGCCCGGATATCACCAGCGACCCGGATATCTACAGGGACCCGGATATCACCATAGGGACCCGGTCAAAATAAGGAACCCGGATATCATCAGGAACCCGGATATCACCAGGGACCCGGATATCACCAGGGACCCGGATATCACCAGGGACCCGGATATCACCAGGGACCCGGATATCACCGTAGGGACCCGGTCATCATGAGGAACCTGGATATCACAAGGAACCCGGATATCATCAGGAACCCGGATATCACAAGGAACCCGGATATCACCAGGGATCCGGATATCACCAGGGGCCCAGATATCACCATAGGGACCCGGTCATCATAAGGAACCCGGATATCATCAGGGACCCGGATATCACCAGGGACCCAGTCATCATAAGGAACCCGGATATCACCAGGGACTCGGATATCACAAGGAACCCGGATATCATCAGGGATCCGGATATAACAAAGAACCCGGATATCACCAGGGATCCGGATATAACAAAGAACCCGGATATCACCAGGGACCCGGATATCACCATAGGGACCCGGATATCACCAGGGGCCCGGATATCAGAAGGAACCCGGATATCATCAGGAACCCGGATATCACCAGGGACCCGGATATCACCAGGGACCCAGTCATCATAAGGAACCCGGATATCACCAGGGACCCGGATATCACCAGGGATCCGGTCATCATCAGGAACCCGGATATCACCATAGGGACCCGGTCATCATAAGGAACCCGGATATCTCCAGGGACCCGGATATCACCAGGGACCCGGATATCACCATAGGGACCCGGATATCACCAGGGGCCCGGATATCTCCAGGGACCCGCTCATCATAAGGAACCCGGATATCACCATAGGGACCCGGTCATCATAAGGAACCCGGATATCACCATAGGGACCCAGTCATCATAAGGAACCCGGACATCACCAGGGGCCCGGATATCACCAGCGACCCGGATATCTCCAGGGACCCGGTCATCATAAGGAACCCGGATATCACCAGGGACCCGGATATCATCAGGGACCCGGATATCACCAGGGACCCGGATATCAGAAGGAACCCGGATATCATCAGGAACCAGGATATCACCAGGGACCCGGATATCACCATAGGGACCCGGTTATCATAAGGAACCCGGATATCACCATAGGGACCCAGTCATCATAAGGAACCCGGACATCACCAGGGACCCGGATAACCCGGATATCATAAGGAACCCGGATATCACCAGGGGCCCGGATATCACCAGCGACCCGGATATCTCCAGGGACCCGGTCATCATACGGAACCCGGATATCACCAGGGACCCGGATATCACCATAGGGACCTGGTCATCATAAGGAACCCGGATATCATCAGGAACCCGGATATCACAAGGAACCCGGATATCACCAGGGACCCGGATATCACCAGGGACCCGGATATCACCAGGGACCCAGTCATCATAAGGAACCCGGATATCACCAGGGAACCGGATATCACAAGGAACCCGGATATCATCAGGAACCCGGATATAACAAGGAACCTGGATATCATCGGAACCCGGATATCACCAGGGACCCGGATATCAGAAGGAACCTGGATATCATTAGGAACCCGGATATCACCAGGGACCCGGAAAACACTAGGGACCCGGATATCACCAGGGGCCCGGATATCACCAGCGACCCGGATATCTCCAGGGACCCGGTCATCATAAGGAACCCGGATATCACCAGGGACCCGGATATCAGAAGGAACCCGGATATCATCAGGAACCAGGATATCACCAGGGACCCGGATATCACCATAGGGACCCGGTTATCATAAGGAACCCGGATATCACCATAGGGACCCAGTCATCATAAGGAACCCGGACATCACCAGGGACCCGGATATCATCAGGAACCCGGATATCATAAGGAACCCGGATATCACCAGGGGCCCGGATATCACCAGCGACCCGGATATCTCCAGGGACCCGGTCATCATACGGAACCCGGATATCACCAGGGACCCGGATATCACCATAGGGACCTGGTCATCATAAGGAACCCGGATATCATCAGGAACCCGGATATCACAAGGAACCCGGATATCACCAGGGACCCGGATATCACAAGGAACCTGGATATCATCAGGAACCCGGATATAACAAGGAACCCGGATATCACCAGGGACCCGGATATCATCAGGGACCCGGAAAACACTAGGGACCCGGATATCACCAGGGACCCGGATATCACCAGGGACCCGGATATCACCAGGGACCCAGTCATCATAAGGAACCCGGATATCACCAGGGAACCGGATATCACAAGGAACCCGGATATCATCAGGAACCCGGATATAACAAGGAACCTGGATATCATCGGAACCCGGATATCACCAGGGACCCGGATATCAGAAGGAACCTGGATATCATTAGGAACCCGGATATCACCAGTGACCCGGAAAACACTAGGGACCCGGATATCACCAGGGACCCGGATATCACCAGGGACCCAGTCATCATATAAGGAACCCGGATATCACCAGGGAACCGGATATCACAAGGAACCCGGATATCATCAGGAACCCGGATATAACAAGGAACCCGGATATCACCAGGGATCCGGATATCACCAGGAACCCGGATATCACCAGGGACCCGGATATCACCAGGGGCCCGGATATCACTAGGGACCCGGTCATCATAAGGAACCCGGATATCACCAGGGACCCGGATATCATCAGGGACCCGGATATCACCAGGGACCCGGATATCAGAAGGAACCCGGATATCATCAGGAACCAGGATATCACCAGGGACCCGGATATCACCATAGGGACCCGGTTATCATAAGGAACCCGGATATCACCATAGGGACCCAGTCATCATAAGGAACCCGGATATCACCAGGGAACCGGATATCACAAGGAACCCGGATATCATCAGGAACCCGGATATAACAAGGAACCTGGATATCATCGGAACCCGGATATCACCAGGGACCCGGATATCAGAAGGAACCTGGATATCATTAGGAACCCGGATATCACCAGGGACCCGGAAAACACTAGGGACCCGGATATCACCAGGGACCCGGATATCACCAGGGACCCAGCCATCATATAAGGAACCCGGATATCACCAGGGAACCGGATATCACAAGGAACCCGGATATCATCAGGAACCCGGATATCACCAGGGATCCGGATATCACCAGGAACCCGGATATCACCAGGGACCCGGATATCACCAGGGGCCCGGATATCACTAGGGACCCGGTCATCATAAGGAACCCGGATATCACCAGGGACCCGGATATCATCAGGGACCCGGATATCACCAGGGACCCGGATATCAGAAGGAACCCGGATATCATCAGGAACCAGGATATCACCAGGGACCCGGATATCACCATAGGGACCCGGTTATCATAAGGAACCCGGATATCACCATAGGGACCCAGTCATCATAAGGAACCCGGACATCACCAGGGACCCGGATATCATCAGGAACCCGGATATCACAAGGAACCCGGATATCATCAGGAACCCGGATATAACAAGGAACCCGGATATCACCAGGGACCCGGATATCATCAGGGACCCAGTCATCATAAGGAACCCGGATATCACCAGGGAACCGGATATCACAAGGAACCCGGATATCATCAGGAACCCGGATATAACAAGGAACCCGGATATCATCAGGAACCCGGATATCACCAGGGACCCGGATATCACCATAGGGACCCGGTCATCATAAGGAACCCGGATATCACCAGGGGCCCGGATATCACCAGCGACCCGGATATCTCCAGGGACCCGGTCGTCATACGGAACCCGGATATCACCAGGGACCCGGATATCACCATAGGGACCTGGTCATCATAAGGAACCCGGATATCATCAGGAACCCGGATATCACAAGGAACCCGGATATCACCAGGGACCCGGATATCACAAGGAACCTGGATATCATCAGGAACCCGGATATAACAAGGAACCCGGATATCACCAGGGACCCGGATATCATCAGGGACCCGGAAAACACTAGGGACCCGGATATCACCAGGGACCCGGATATCACCAGGGACCCAGTCATCATAAGGAACCCGGATATCACCAGGGAACCGGATATCACAAGGAACCCGGATATCATCAGGAACCCGGATATCATCAGGGACCCGGATATCACCAGGGACCCGGATATCAGAAGGAACCCGGATATCATCAGGAACCAGGATATCACCAGGGACCCGGATATCACCATAGGGACCCGGTTATCATAAGGAACCCGGATATCACCATAGGGACCCAGTCATCATAAGGAACCCGGACATCACCAGGGACCCGGATATCATCAGGAACCCGGATATCACAAGGAACCCGGATATCATCAGGAACCCGGATATAACAAGGAACCCGGATATCACCAGGGACCCGGATATCATCAGGGACCCAGTCATCATAAGGAACCCGGATATCACCAGGGAACCGGATATCACAAGGAACCCGGATATCATCAGGAACCCGGATATAACAAGGAACCCGGATATCATCAGGAACCCGGATATCACCAGGGACCCGGATATCACCATAGGGACCCGGTCATCATAAGGAACCCGGATATCACCAGGGGCCCGGATATCACCAGCGACCCGGATATCTCCAGGGACCCGGTCATCATACGGAACCCGGATATCACCAGGGACCCGGATATCACCATAGGGACCTGGTCATCATAAGGAACCCGGATATCATCAGGAACCCGGATATCACAAGGAACCCGGATATCACCAGGGACCCGGAAAACACTAGGGACCCGGATATCACCAGGGACCCGGATATCACCAGGGACCCAGTCATCATAAGGAACCCGGATATCACCAGGGAACCGGATATCACAAGGAACCCGGATATCATCAGGAACCCGGATATAACAAGGAACCCGGATATCACCAGGGACCCGGATATCATCAGGGACCCAGTCATCATAAGGAACCCGGATATCACCAGGGAACCGGATATCACAAGGAACCCGGATATCATCAGGAACCCGGATATAACAAGGAACCCGGATATCATCAGGGACCCGGATATCACCAGGGACCCAGTCATCATATAAGGAACCCGGATATCACCAGGGAACCGGATATCACAAGGAACCCGGATATCATCAGGAACCCGGATATAACAAGGAACCCGGATATCACCAGGGATCCGGATATCATCAGGAACCCGGATATCACAAGGAACCCGGATATCACCAGGGACCCGGATATCATCAGGGACCCGGTCATCATAAGGAACCCGGATATCTCCAGGGACCCGGATATCACAAGGAACCCGGATATCACCAGGAACCCGTATATCAGCATGGGGACCCGGTCATCATAAGGAACCCGGATATCACCAGGGACCCGGATATCACCATAGGGACCCGGTCATCATAAGGAACCCGGATATCACCAGGGACCCGGATATCACCAGGGACCCGGATATCACTAGGGACCCGGATTTCACCAGGGACCCGGATATCACCAGGGACCCGGATATCACCAGGGACCCAGTCATCATAAGGAACCCGGATATCACCAGGGACCCGGTCATCATCAGGAACCCGGATATCACCAGGGACCCGGTCATCATCAGGAACCCGGATATCACCAGGGTCCCGGTCAAGATCGGGAAGAATCTGACCATGACTTTGCACGAGTTTTTTTCTGTGGAAACGTTTTGATACGTAACGTTCAGTAGTTTTTGCGTGATTAAGAGAAACAAACATCCACACATACATACATACTGGTTTTCGCATCACTACATAGTAGAGGTATAAAGGGACATAGGGACAGAAAAGCTACTTTATTTTATACTATGTAGTGATAAAACCTTGTAAAGCCGGGGCGGGTCGCTAGTTTATAATATTAGGAAGGATTATTCTGTACCTAATTCTTTATTATGTACCTATGGATGTTCGTTCCTCTTTCACGCAAAGAAACTGAACGGATCATTACGGATCAGAAAGAAATAACCTTGAAAAGTTGAAACGTTTCTATAGAAATAACGCGTGCGGAGCCGTAGGCAGATACTGTACTCTGATTTAGAAACAAAGACATTTTTTGTAAACAATGAAATTTATGAATGAAACTTAACCAATAATCGGAATTGTCTGAGCTTTACCTACCTTAAGTTCGAGTGTAGAAGTAATACATAATGATGTTTAAATCCCGGGATTTCTAAATCTTGAAATCTAAATATGTACTTTTATTACGTAATTTTAAGTAAGTCAATGTTTATTTGAAGTATCTTTGAGTTATTATAAACTCTGTATTAGGTACCAGCACACAAAAGGGCAGAAAACCTACGTCCTATATATAAGGAATGAACTAAGTCTCAGTTAAAATGCCTGGACACGTAAACAGTAATGGGCATTACCTGAGCATATTTAACCTAAAGTTCAAGTGTGGAAGTACCTCATGATGATGATGATGATCTCCAAGTCGATTTCGGCTACGGCGATTGTGTCAGGCACACAGTCGCCTACTGCTCTTGTCATGTAAGGTCTAAAAAAATAAAGCACTTTGAATTTGAGTAGGCATGTAAGTAACTAGTACCTACCTATCTTAAGTACCTAGTACCTGCCTATCTATGACATGTATTTTTCGCGTTGACTTAAAATTAAACGAATTTCGGAAAAGGTTGTTCTTCTCTGCCTTCCTTTTTTTGGTAAGCCTGCACGTGCGTGAACTAACGTGGTTAATTTGTGTAACCTAGCCAAGATTCAAGTTATTCACTTATTCTGGGGAGGCTTTTTCCAAATTGCCATATCTCATCAATCCTGGATCCAAGGCTGAAAGTAGCCATTACCAAGTTCTCACAGGAGATTGCTTCTCTCACTCCATTTCTCGTGTAAACTTCATTTTTACCCATTCACACGCGTACTGTTTGAGCAGGCGCATTAATGTTAATGAGTGAGGGGTTTTCACGCGGAACTGCTGTGAATGGGTAACTCTATGGTTATCCAGAACTGGAGTAGGAAATGTTACAGAATAAAAGTCCTTGAGGACTTAGTCAGATTTAAATTCAAAGTGCTTTATTTCCTTTATACACCTTACAGGTGCGTCTACTATCTCTACATAGTATAAAACTAAGTCGCTTTCTCTGTCTGTCCCTATGTCCCTTCGTATGCTTAAATCTTTAAAACTACGCAACCGATTTTGATGCGGTTTTTTTAATTGATAGAGTGATTCAAGAGGAGATGTTTATACGTATAATAAAACCGTGCGAAGCCGGGGCGGGTCGCTAGGAATATTATAAACGCGAATGTTTGTAAGTATGGATGGATAGATGGATGCATGTTTGTTACTCGTTCACGCAAAAACTACTGAACGAATCTGGATGAAATTTGACAAAGAGATAGTTATAGTCTGGAGTAACACATAGGCTATATTTTATCCGGGAATTCCCACGGGAACAGGAATTACCCACGCGGGTGAAACCACGAGGCGCTTCTAGTATTATAAACGCGAAAGTTTGTAAGTATGGATGGATAGATGGATGGATGTTTGTTACTCTTTCACGCAAAAACTACTGAACGAATATGGCACATAAATTTGGCACAGAGATAGATTATAGTCTGGAATAATACATAGACTATATTTTATCCGGGAATTCCCACGGGAACGGACATAACGCGGGTGAACCCGCGAGGCGCTGCTAGTGTGTCATAATATAAAGATACAATAAAGTGATCACTTTGATTTTATACACTTCAATATTTTTAATGTAAAGTAAAGAAGCGAACAAGAAACCTTTACCTTGTTAGGTTGTTAGTTGAGAGAGATATGTTATTCAAGCGTGATATGAAAAAGTTTAAACATGCGCCGATTTTGATAAAACTAAAACTACATTTTCATCATCATCATCAGCCTGTATTAGTCCACTGCTGGACTGGACATAGGCCTCCCTAATGAGCGCCATAGCGCCTTGTCTTCAGCTTGACGCATCCAGCATCTGCCAGCAGTCTTTCGCAGATCGTCATCCAAAACTAAATTTTCTTTTATCAAAAGTACTATTTTGTACGTGATTGGGTATTCGTTGAAAGGACTATATGCATAAGAATAAGAACAGACTACGTAGTTATTATTTATTCTTATGCTATAAGGCGCATTGGGCGAAGGACCGTCTGCGATACAGGAGATTGCTGGTTTGATTCCCGAGATTTTTTTGAACTATCTGTAGAAATTTGTTCAAGTTATTCTGGATGTCTTTATGCAAGCTAATTTTATTATAGTGGTTCATATATACCTTTACTAGCAGCGTCCGGGTAATTCCTGTTCCGTGGGAATACCCGCATTCGCGTAGGAATTCCGGAATAAAATTTAGCCTATGTGTTATTCCAGACTTTAATCTATCTCTGTGCCAAATTTCATCCATAGCCGTTCAGTAGATTTTGTCTGAAAGAGTAACAAACATCCATACTTACAAACTTTCGCGTTTATAATATTAGTTAATAACATAACCGTTCTTGATTTGAGTCTTGGATGTTTATTTATTAAAAGCTTCAAAATCCTTTTCAACGTTACAAAGCTTAGAGTACGAAGTAACTTATAAATAGGTACCTATAAAAACCCGTCCTCGGATTGGGGCACTGTCCAGTCTTAAATTACGATTGTTCGCAACAATTCGATTCGCTTAAAAGCCTTTTTAGTCCAATCAAACATTTTGCAAACAATTCTCAAACATCGACGAATTGCGACTGGGTTTGATGTTCAAAGGGATTAATCGATATAATTGGTTTTTTGAAGTTTTTTCATCGAGTTTTTGTGTAATCCAGCTAGCAAATTAACTTTTCCGGATAAACGTTCGATTGGTTTATTTTTCAAAATATAGCGATTAGCAGCATAGAATCTTAACCATCAAATAATATAACAATCAAAGAATAAAAATAACAAATTAAGTTTAGTATTTTCTATTGAAACAATTTGAGCTAACTGCACCATATCGTTGCAAGCAATCTAGATTGAGCTACTCAATTGATCCATGTCAATGCCAATAATATTTCTCATATTATTTTGATAATTATGTACCTATAGTATTAAATTTGACTTGTCTGAGTGCTTATTTAGTAAGCCTAAAGAAATAAAGATATTGATTTCTGATTTCTGAAAAAAAAATATGAAGCGTCCCCAAGATGCGATTCATGAAAATTATAATCAAGTATTTTTATCAGTAGATTTACAAACAATACAGTAGTTTTTTACATTGTTTTCAGCGTCACTAACAACTAGTCTAAAAGGCATAATGACGTGACAAAATCCCTAGCAATCATAGCCTAAAGGTAGCTCAATTGAATAATGTCATCGCGTCCCTAAGACACTGGCTGCATTACCACGCTGTATGGCAATGCTGATGCGCTGAGCCAGATACTCACCAGCTCTCGGGTCACGTGTCGCATCGACCAGACGCGCAGATAATATAACTGCCTTAATAGTTAAACCACAGATCACCATCCAAACAGGACGTGGGTACTTCATAATTCAAACATTTAAAACAATGTACAAAGCTAATAAAACTTTGAGGTTAAAGGGCCGCCGGGCACTTTGTTATTCCATTAAATTAACGTTAAAAAACACGTATTTTTAACAATATAACACGTTAGGGTAACGGTGATGGCTTTTCACGCGTTTCGTGTTTTTATTGGCTGAAATGAATCGTGAAAAGATGTTATTGGATTTCATTTTAAATGAGAGTTGGGTAGCCAAATTCCGAAGCAGGTAAAATTTCGAGAATAATTCTGCTTTTTGTCGCTTTAAATCTAAATGGGTGGAGAGTAAACAATGAGGTTTGAAGATTGCGGGTTCGATTTCCCCCTAGGTACAAATGCTAGTACGATTTGTAGATATTTTTCCAGGGAGTTCTAGTTAACTAATATAGTATGATGTACTTATGTGGTATATCAGTTATCTAGTTAACTAGATTAGTTTCTATTGGTTAATAACACAAGCTCTGCTTATCTTGGGGCTAGATAATGCTGTCTGAATTGTCCAGCATTATTATTTTAAATGTTATTTCTGTAAATTATAATATCATCATAACCCTAATATATACGTTTTACTTAGTGTAGTGTACACTATTTATCTCGATATAATACTTTAATTTGAATATTGGTTCGCTGGTGTCGTACTACGTCTATCACCGGCCGCGGTCACAAGTGAAGTGATCCGTCTAGCCTGCCATGATTCTCGTCTACGCCACACCGAAACAACAGATTACCTTCAAGCTTCAGGCATCTACTTATAATGTATATACTTGTGTATACTACATCCCTCCCTTGTTTTAATAAATAAAAAACAAAATTTAATCTATTTAATGACTTGTAGTAATCACAAAATGATCGTAATAATTATGAACTATGAAATAATAGGAATTCGAACCGTGTTCTTTCTCGCCTTCACATTCAAACTTCTCTAATGTGTACATTGCCATTTAGGATTTAATTCATTTTGAATTTTAATTCCTGCATAATTTTGTGATCTACATACTTACTGTTTTTTTTTTCATTTAATTATTAGTGTTTTTTGTGCCCGATATAATGTGACTTTCCTTCTTTGCTATTTAATTCCCGGCACAAATACTACCACTTGATTTAAAATTACTTACGAAACCTAATATCCAGTACTTTTTGTACCATGTAATTTAATACGACTTTCACAACTGAATGCCCGGTACTTTTGTACCACGTAATTTAATACGACTTTCGCAACTGAATGCCCGGTACTTTTGTACCACGTAATTTAATACGACTTTCGCAACTGAATGCCCGGTACTTTTGTACCACGTAATTTAATACGACTTTCACAACTGAATGCCCGGTACTTTTGTACCACGTAATTTAATACGACTTTCGCAACTGAATGCCCGTTACTTTTGTACCACGTAATTTAATACGACTTTCGCAACTGAATGCCCGGTACTTTTGTACCACGTAATTTAATACGACTTTCGCAACTGAATGCCCGGTACTTTTGTACCACGTAATTTAATACGACTTTCGCAACTGAATGCCCGGTACTTTGTACCACGTAATTTAATACGACTTTCGCAACTGAATGCCCGGTACTTTTGTACCACGTAATTTAATACGACTTTCGCAACTTAATGCCCGGTACTACCTTTGTACCACGTACACACACACACACACAAAACACCCAGACCAACGGAACAAATTTCTGAAGATCGTACACAAATTTGTTCCGAGGCGGGAATCGAACCCGCAACCTTCTGCGTCGCAGGCGGACCTTCGCCCACCGCGCCGCATCGGTCGTTGAATTAATATGTAATAGTAAAATTAGTAGTCGAAATATTATGTAGTTGTTAACTACATAATATCCCACAAGCAGGCTTTTCAAGACCTTGAATTTTTCCGATTCAGGTCAATTTATATCGTTCTTCTTCTCCCCTTAAATTGTCACTGTTATTAGTAGTAAAGCGATTTGTTAACAGAGTTGACCCTCAGTTAGTTTTACAATCTGTTACTGTTACCATGTTTACTTAAGAACAAAATGTTTAACAAGACTTTGCAACAAAGGATCATCCATCTATCTAACTAAGAAGGTATATAGGAAGCGTCGTCGTCGATGCAAGAGCAATAATAATACCACGGCGCGGCGGCGTCATGACGCGCTACCCTGTCCCGCTGACACATTATCTAAAACCTCGCAGTAGCGACTGCAACAGCCAAGCGACAGCAGCTTACTTACTTACTTGTTACTTGTTTCTGGACTGGTTTCCACAACTAGGCCACAGGTGGGCCCTTTTTGCGTGTCGGGTGGGGGGCTGCTAGTCTAACCACCCGATATCATCCAGGAAAGCCAGCAGCTCGCTGACGCCGGTGCATGCTTCCCTAGGCGTCCTCGGTGTCCCGAGGTAAAGTTGTCTTTGAGACGCTATGCTATCGCACTCTACAAGCACATGCACGGCCGTCTCCTCTGCATTAATGCACCCTCTACTTAAGGGGCTGTCCGTGATGCCTAATTTAAATAGGTGTTTGTTAAGTGTGCAGTGTCCTGTGACATTACCTACGATTTGTTGGAGTTTATCGCGCTTCAGATTTAGGAGTTTTCGGGAGAATCTCGGGTTTAAAACCGGGAAGGCCTCCTTCGACTGCCTGCATTCCGAAATACTTGCCCAGTAGTCTTGGTGTTATTTGGCGGTTCGTTGTCGGATCCAGGTACGAATTTGACTGAATGGTAGGGGGATTATCGGTTCTGGCCCTTCCTGTTGCCACTCCGATCCTCCCCTTGCCAGAGCATCAGCTTCATTGTTTCCTCTAGATCCGCTGTGGATCCATTGCAGGGCAACTCTATTGGACTTACTTGTTCCAGCAGATGGTAGCATTATATGGTGAGTCCCGAGTTATGTTCTCTCTTGTTCAATGCCTGTAGTACTGCAGCACTATCTGAGATGATCCTGATATTTTGATCAGTTACCTTTCTTCGACTGAGCAGCAATACTAAATGAAGTCTCAACGCTACCTGTGGTAAAAAAAACTCAATATGTGCGTCACTTCCTTTGGTCGGCCTACAAACTAAGTAACTTGCCTTCATCCGAGAACTAGCTTGTATTTTAGATCTAAAAGTAAGTTAGCAATGAATTCGAATGCGTAGTTTTGTTTACTGTCTCTTTCATGTTTTTAAAAATTCAGTGGAATATCGACTATCAGACAGCCAGACAGACAAGTCGCTGCAGCACCACACCAATGCCGCCAACGAGTCTCGCCAAAGGCGATGGCCTAGGAACGAGACCAAAAGAGACAATACATATATACATCGTGCAATGAAACGACCTCACCGCCATGCCAGACCAAACGCCCACGGCGGAGGCGCAACGAAAATCAGCCAGCAGCGATGGAAATGTGTATGAATTGTTGGTGTAAATCTAGATACCACGCTCACTCACGTAGTTATCGCGCTTGCTTGGATTAACTCAGGCACAGCAACGATTTTCTACCCATATTCCTAGTAGGTACTTGGCAGACTTCTAATACAAGACGAAGCGGTGGGCCTGCCACCCCCGACCAACTGTCGAAAACGGACCGAAATATCTCGACGGCAATCGGCGAGGGCGCCGTGTATGACTACACCCAGCACAGACTGCCTACATTTGTAACCTTGACCCTTCTTACTTTAAATTGAACACTTCATCATTCATTCAATAACCAGCGGGTCGCGATTCAACGATTTAAAGAAATCTTGTCTTTTATTTCAAGTAAATGAAGAACATTGATTAGTACTATGATGAAGTGGAAGTTAGGTAAAACATCATATTTCCAAAACAATTTTGATCATAGTAGCAGTAAAAGAAATTTATAAGTTATGTAGGTACGTACCTAGTTCCACAGCCTGACTCCTTCCCAATCCTGCATTTTTTATTTTCGGTTAGGATCACCACCACTAGCTGGCTTAGAGTCTCCTTCCAGCAGAGGGCATACCAGTAGAGATTGCTAGTTGATTTTCTCAATTTTAAAACTCAACTCATTTGGTCTCTGTCTAATCAAAGATTCTAATGTTTTCCAGATACTACAGATGCTACTGTGGCACCTTGATACAGCCCACGACCTTTAACACCTGGGCAAAATCTCACAATTAAATAAAATAAAGAAGACATAAAAACTAGTATTCATGAAATTAAGAATTCATTCATTAATATCACAAATCTTATTATTATTAAATAGCGATGCAGAGCTGTGTTCTGTTATTCCAGAACATGGGTGTCATGTCAACATGTTATGCAGGGCACTGTATGCATTAATTATATTCCAGTGTGTGGTGGTCAGACGCCAGGTCTTAATGGATACCCTGAGTCACCCTAAAGCCAGAGGTTTTCCCCATCATTATGGATTTTTTTGATGTGTGGGTTTATATCTAATGGACGCCAGATGAATGCATTATGTGGCTGGAACCTCCAAAGGTTGCATAAACATTTAAGATAATCAATCAAATCATTGTCTGTACAAATCTACAAAACCATAATTAGCATATAAAAAGCTGTAAAATAATGTCCATGACATTTTTGTGAATTTATGTAATCAATTAGTAAAATTGTATTTACTATTAGTATACCTACTATCTTATTACCATTTATTCTAGACTGTTTGCAAACATAAGTAAGCTAAATTGTTTCAATTTGTTTCCATTCCTTGATTGCAATCTTCTTTGTTGATAAAAAGATTTTACTATTATTTTACTAGCTACTACTAGTTGCTATTAGTTGGTGATATTTGAGCAATAAACATAGAAATGTTTAAAACAGTAAGTATCTACGCCTATTTATTATAGTCTGCTTCTCTTCGCATGTCTGTGGAAATCTTATGTATTTCTGCAAAAATACTTAGGTACTTATACTCTGTATATAATTTTATGACGTGTCCAAGTGTCCTGTAAGGTCTTAAGGAAATAAAGCACTTTGAGTTTGAGTTTGAGTTTGTGCCTTGGTGACTTCTTTCCAAGGAACTTATACCCAATCTTTCTCAGTTCTTTTTTCACAGCATTGAAACGCTAGTTTGACTCAGGCCATGAATAAACTTCATGCCAACTGGTTTTATATGATCCAGTGACAAAATGCAAGGGCCGTTTGAACTTGTAATCAAATACCTACCTTTTAGTAGGTACTTACTAATACTATACAAATACAAAATACAAAGTCATTTATTTGCTAACAAACTTAAATTATTCTTGTTACTTGTGGTCCCCGCACTAGGTTCAGAACCTGTATCGCGGGATACTAAGTAGCTTACTACTAGCAAGGTTCCTTATGACTTGACAGATTGACTTGATGAACAGAAATTTAATTTATGTATGTTGAAAAGCTAGATTATATTGTTGACCTTACATCATGCTCACTTTTGTTTGTCTTCACTGTGTAAGTGTAGGTATGTGATTTGAGTTCTTGGCGGAGTTAAGATAATAACTTTTTGAGAACCTGTAACAGCAAACGATCCCTCTCAAGAAGTTCATCTTTCCTATCTTCGCCAACTAGTCTCAATGAGTATCACAGCGCGTGCCATTTTTATTTTTAACGAGTGTTTAGGTTTTTTTTTTTTTTTTTTATTATTATTTTCTTGAACACACACTTCTCAAATCCTCTAAATAGCTTCTCCGCAACCAGTAAGAAATCGCCAAATAATAATCAGGGGTAACACTTGACTTAAGATTAGCGTAAAAAATGGTAATCTTTTTGTTTACATTTTATATTCTGAGTTTTCTGAGGTACGAATTTCGGGGCAAGGCACCTTAGTCCATCCTTGTTGGCATCTCTCAATACCAAGATACAACTAATAGTTATACGTTCAGAAATAGAATTCAGAAAATAAAAATAGGGTAGGTAGGTAACGAGTTTTGTTATCGAACCACCTTTCTATATACCGAGATACAAGTAATGGTTATACGTCATTCAGAAAATAAAAATGGGGTAGGTAGGTACCGAGTTTTGTTATCGAACCAAACAGTTAGCTTAAATCAGGTTTTATTTCTGTTTGTTTCGATTCGCCTTTTTTTTTTTGATTAAATTCTAAAACTCACCGTTAGTCTCGTCGCCATAATGTAGTGTACACTATTTATCTCGATATAATACTTTAATTTGAATATTGGTTCGCTGGTGTCGTACTACGTCTATCACCGGCCGCGGTCACAAGTGAAGTGATCCGTCTAGCCTGCCATGATTCTCGTCTACGCCACACCGAAACAACAGATTACCTTCAAGCTTCAGGCATCTACTTATAATGTATATACTTGTGTATACTACACTTAGTCTAAAATTCTTAAGACAACGAATTCCCAAAATAATAAAAATAAAATACTTTTTTAATTTGATCGAATGACCTACCTGTAAGTTTTAGAAACAAGTATCTGCCCACGGCTTCACACGCTTTGTTTCTATAGAAATGTTTCAAGGCTATTTCTATTCGATAATAACTGATTTACGGTAGCGTATGTTTTACTCCACGGCTAGAAATACGTCTATACAAAATTTCAGACCCGTCCCCTCCATTAGTTTTTGCGTTAAAGAGTAACAAGCAATCATCTTTCCTTAGATACAAATTTTCACGTTTATAATATCAAATATCTTACTTCTTACTATTATAATAAATGGGAAAGACTCTGTGAATGTTTGCTATAAGTAATCTCCGTATAACTACTTCAGTTATTTAAATGAAATTTGGTATGTGATACTTTAGGACCTAGAATAAACCATTGGCTATTAAAATTTGGAAATTTAGGCTCTGAGGGGGTTAAATAGGTTAGTAAAGTTTGTATGGAAAATTATTATTCCTTGGTTTAATTCACTCAAAACTCGGTATAAATAAACTGCAAGGTTTACCTTGAAAAAATAATTGTAAAAAATACGTGTCTAACTATTTATAGTTAGACACGTATTTTTTATTATTACGAAATTAGGAAATTTTCAAATGTGACAAAAATTCCATGCGGGCGAAGCATCTGTATCAAATAAGGTAACTACATAAGTCATTGCCTTCAACGTACAATCAGTAATGTATCACATGAGCCTAGCTGTAAAGGTAAATGTATACCTAACCTATTCTAAACCCGTGTGTTACCAGCTAATGTGGAATGTCATCAATCAGGCCGGTAACATCCGCCTCCGAGGGGATAAATAAAGCGCAATAGGAAAAGGAACATTCTGGGATAGGAAAAGAGACATTGTGGCGTAGGAAAATGAACTATATTATGTGGTATATGAAAATATCACGGTCACAGCTATTTGTCTTAGCAATGCAGCCAGTGTCTTGGGGACGCTTCCGACTGGTATTGACATGGATCAATTGAGATACCTTTAGAATGTTTGCAACTGTCTGCAGTTAGCTCAATGGTTTCAATTGTAAATACTAGTTGTAATTTTTTCTATTCCTTGATTGTAATTTGAGTCTTAGTTAGAAGGCAATATAGCTGTCTACTTACTGATGTGGAAACAAATATTTTTTAAGCTTGCGCTATCATATAACCTTTATTACAATTATTTTACGGGTATTCGAAACAACGAGAGTAATTGTTAAATAATATCACTTATTAAATTAATTGGTAAACACGATATTATTTACCAATTTATCCTGATATTGCAACATAAGTAATTAAATACTGTTGTGATCAAGGTATGAGTAGGAGAAATATATATATAAATATAAATTCACTGTTCTGTACTCTAAGTTTCTTAGCATGTTGCACTAAATTAATAAGTATTAATTTGTATATTTTGTCTCACTAAACTAAAGCACAGTGTAAAATTTTCAGAGAGTTCAAGTTTTGAATTTTTCGAAAATAATCAAGTTACCTAGCACGAATGCTTAAATCTGTCGCTGACTGTAGGGACCTATCGCTTTTGATTATTAAGTATACATAACGGTGTTCTTTTGCGTTTTATTAAGCCTTGAACGTTTATGAGGTATATTCTCGACTTCCATTTTAGCAAAATTACAGAATAGACCTAGTATCTACTGTATCTAAGATTTCCTCATTTTCTTCCTTCCACAACCAAAACTGTTTAAAAATCGATACAGAGATACTGTATTTATCTTCCCTGTGACACTTTTGTAGATTTATCACGTGTCTTACTGCGATTTATCAAACATATTCGAGTTGAAGATGAGCTTTCGTAGCAGCTACGGTTTAAGTACTAAGTCTTGATTAGTGAGTACTTGATTAGTGCTTCAGAATGTTGCTTGAAGAAGTAAAATGAGCTTTGTTCTAATTAGGTACTTGCTAGTACAGGAGCACTGAGGTCAGTCGCCTTCTATGTGAGACTGGTAAGATAAAGATTATTTAGATAGAAAACACTTTATTGCAAACTTACTTAAATAAAAATAACAATTTACAATAAAACTACGTAGACTAAGTAAGAATTGGCGTTCTTATCGCCGAAGAGCGATCTCTACCCGACAACCTTGGATGTATAGAATCATTGGACAGTATAAGGGGATCTGTGTGCATACGTAAGTTCCCTACATTATTATAACTGCAATACTATGTTTATATTACTAATACCTAACAATTTGATTTAATACATATAATATTTATATAAACTACTTATTTACTCATACATAGGAACTTAGGTATGCGTTTACTGTCAACAGGACAAATAATGCTCCTTTACCAAGGTCTTGAAAATCGTCAAATAAACTGAAGAAACTTTATTAACACTTTAATAGGAAATAAAATTGCAATCAAGGAATAGAATCAAATTAAAACTAGTGTATACAATTGAATGAATGAATGAAAGAATGAATGAATGAAAACTCTTTATTATACTTAAACCTACCACACAAATAAAGAAAATAATACATAAAATACTACAAACTAAGACTAAGTATAAAGGACGGCCTTATCGCTAAAAGCGATCTCTTCCAGGCAACCTTTGGATGGACTGGATATAAAAGAACAATATAGACGGTGAAATTAATAATTACGGTTCATCATCCGGCGGGCCTTTGTCAGCGCTAACGTACCAGCTATTCTCGAACCGAATGGTCTGTTCCGTGACGATGGCAAGAGGCCCGACGGTATGACACTAGTCCCATGGGAGTTGGGGAGGCCCATTGTGTGGGACGCTACATGCGTCGACACACTTGCACCTTCCCATCTTTCAAGGACATCCACTAGGGCTGGTGCGGCGGCAGATCTGGCCGAGGATCTCAAGAGGCGCAAATATGCAGGTCTCGACAGAACCTACGCATTTGCTCCCCTTGGATTCGAGACCCTAGGTCCGTGGGGTACCGAGGCTCTCCGGGTTTTTAAAAAAATATCTGAGCGTCTGGTCGATGCGACGCGTGACCCGAGAGCTGGTGAATATCTGGCTCAGCGCATCAGCATTGCCATACAGCGTGGTAATGCAGCCAGTGTCTTGGGGACGCTTCCGACTGGTATTGACATGGATCAATTGAGCTACCTTTAGACTGTTTGCAACCGTTTGCAGTTATGCTCAGATAATTTTTAAAAACCTAGAGAGCCTCGGTACACTACGGAAGGTCTCGACTCCAAGGGGATCAGACATACTTAATTGGCTGTTCCCCGCGGTTTCAACCGCGTTAAATTTAATTCGATCTCCCAAAGGAATTTCAGTAATTAGTACCTCAATCAAAGTGTTAGTAGACAGCCACATTACTGTATCAGGATAGCAAATGATAGATAGCTAGGTACTAATGCTAGGGATTACAAAAATTGAATATTTTTCCACCAAAATCTGATTCTACCAATCTAAAACATTAAATATAATTGAAACAAAACAGATGGCCACAACCAGTCACAACATTTCGTCAAATTGTGCCAGCATCCGGTTACCTGTGATTAAATTACCCTGCTGTAATAAAAATACCCCAAAAATAGGGTAAGCTAAAAAGGTTTTTCCCGTAGTTTTACTGGGAATTTCCGTCATGTAACGTTGTGTATACATATTATTATGAAGTCAGTGGCTGGCCGCTGAATTATTTGTTATTTGGGACCTTTTTTTAATTTGTTAAGTTAATTAGACCGCAATTGACACAGATTTAGAAGCTCTAGATGAAATGAATTGAAATAGGTTTACTTACATAGTATAAAACAAAGTCGCTTTTTCTGTCCCTCTGTCCTTATGTCCCTTTGAATGCTTAAATCTTTAAAACTACGCAACGGATTTTGATGCGGTTTTTTTTAATAGATAAAGTGATTCAATAGGAAGGTTTATACGTATAATAACCGTGCAAAGCCGGGGCAGGTCGCTAGTTATTAAATACAACTAGGCAATAAAACAGCCGATGAAAATCCACATTAATAAACCACACTGAACATAGAATAGAATAACATTTATTTATAACAACGACACAAACAACAAATTTATAAATAGGAAATACATACAATACAACGTTGTTATAAAAAAAACATGACAGATTCTTTCTTTGCACTTTGGACAATCCTCACAACATGGTCTAGCCCCAAGCTAAGCAGAGCTTGTGTTATGGGTACTAGACGACAGAAATATAGCATTTTTGTTATTTTACTTACTTCATCAATAATCAATAATCAATAATCAATATCTTTATTTCTTTAGGCTTACAAAATAAGCACTTAGACAAGTCAAATTTAATTCGCCTCAATTTTTTGTCCACTAGTGGAAGAGGCGAAATAGAAACCACTAGCATGTGTATAACTTATGTGTCTAATACATGTTTGCCTTATAAATAATTAGAGTCATTCGGGGTATAAGGACGCATTGGGTAAAAGTACGCACTGCCTTTTTCTTGGATTGGGGGGGAGTGACTGGGGGAGTTTGTTCGGCGAAACTGAGTGACTTCGAACCGTCTTTATGGGTCAATGTCAGTTGAGCAGCCAATGGCGTGCTGTACAAGTTACAAATAAAACAATCAAATTCATGTTTCATTTGGTGTGTTGTGAAGTAAAAGAAAAGTGTATTATTCGTCTGACTATGTTTTTATGAGGTAAGTGGCTTTAATTGATTTAATGTAGTTTTTGAACATTCAGTTAGCCATATTTTTTTTAACTTAATCTATATCATTTCTAAACTAAGTGTGGATCTTTTCAAATACTGGCTGAACGGGGTAAAATGACGGGGGTAATAGTTCGCACGCGTACTTTTACCCTTATTTAATATAAATACTATTTTAAAAATTCGATTCTTTTTTTAAAGATTTCATGTGTTCCCTACTGTTTCAGAATGCATAAAAACGCAGAGTCATTACAATAAAAAACAAAAAAAGATATTTGCAGCGGGCTCTGTGGGCATTTAACTATCCTCAGAAAGAGGTTCAAGTTGGACCAACAGCTTTGGACCGGTGAAACAGACTTTTATAAAAAAAACAAAAAGCACAATTTGCGGTGAAAATATGGATAACAGATTTTTCGGCATTACTATCAATGATTTAAGGTTATTAATTATCACTCCCTTGGTTTACCTTGCGATTTCTTAAAGATTATGGTGTAAGTAATTGAATTACATCTAGTAGGTACTTGGTTGTTTATATGTTTGATTTTAATAAAGATTGGTTAATTATACCATATTTCGTTAATTTTCCTATACTAAAACCCTATTGCGTACTTTTACCCTACATGCGAACTTTTTCCCAAATTGCTGCGTATTTTTACCCCCATGAAGGGGTAAAAATACGCCCTCCGAACTGGTCACAGTTTTCTTCAAATACACAAAAACTATTTTAGTTATCGCCAAAAACTTTATGCACCTTGGAAGTTTAATAAATTTGCTTTACGAAACGCATAAATGTTTTCCTTATATCGCGACAGTTTAAGTGTTATCGACAACAGAAGACAAAAGTGCGTCATATTACCCCGAATGACTCTACATACTATTGTCGATGTGGAACTGAGCGACATCTGGCCAAGCACTAACGTCATTGATGTAATCATTTATGGAGTAATATGCCTTCTTGATAAGATTTAGTTTTATGTACTGTTTAAATTTACGAATAGAAAGTTCAGTTGCTTCAGATGGAAGCTTATTATAGAAGCGCACACAATTACCCATAAATGATTTCATCAGTTTTCGTAATCTAAATAAAGGGATGTGTAGTTTGTCCTTGTTTCTTGTATTTCTATTGTGAACATCACAGTTTTTCAAAAAGTTGCTCTTGTTTTTGTGTGTATACATTAAATTTTCATAAATATATTGCGAAATTACAGTTAGAATATTTATTTCTTTGAATAATTCCCTCAAGGAGTCACGTGGCTTTAATTTATAAATTGCACGCACCGCCCTTTTTTGAAGAACAAAGATAGTCTGAATATCAGCTGCCTGTCCCCACAGCAAAATACCATAAGACATAATACTATGGAAGTAACTATAATAAACTAACCTAGCTGTGTCCTGATCAGTGAGATATCTAATTGTTCTCACTGCATATGCTGCTGAAGTAAGCCTACCCGCGAGAGCATCAATTTGCGGTTGCCATTGAAGAGATGAATCAATATTCAACCCCAAGAATACAGTAGAGTCTACGAAGTGAACAATCTCATTATTTAACATGATTTGAGTTGGGAGTTCTCTAACATTTGGTAACATGAATTTTATACATTTTGTTTTTTTAGCATTAAGTAACAGGTTATTGGCGATAAACCAATTTAGTATTTGTGACAGCGAATTATTTACATCGTCAAAATTATATTTATTTCTGTCTACTTTAAAAATTAGTGAAGTATCATCAGCAAATAAGACTATATCACAAAGATCTTTTGCTAGAAAGGGAAGATCATTTACATAAACTAAAAATAAAAAGGGACCTCATATTGAACCTTGAGGTACGCCTAATTCAATATTTGAGCCCGTAGATCTTTCTTTACCAACTTCTACTTTTTGAACTCTATCAGATAAGTATGATTTCATAAGATCCAGTGCCTTTTTCTTAATTCCATAATGTTTTAGTTTCTCAATTAATGTACTGTGATCCACACAGTCAAAAGCCTTAGAAAGGTCACAGAATACACCAATAGCGTTTTTGGCTTTATCCCAGGCCTCCAATATATGCCTTAACAGAACTGAACCAGCATCGGTTGTTGATCTACCCTTGGTGAAGCCGAATTGGTTTTCATGGAATAACCTATTAAGGTTGAAGTGAGAAGTCAACTGGATGAGAATAATTTTTTCAAAAATTTTACTCATAGCAGGAAGTATTGAAATTGGTCTGTAGTTGGCCGGATCAGTGTGGCTACCAGATTTATAAAGAGGAACCAGCTTACTATATTTCATGAGATCAGGAAAAATTCCTGCGTCGACACAGCTATTGAAAATATAGGCCAAACAAGGAGCCATTTCCTTAATAATTGAACTTAATACTTTGGTGGATATACCCCAGAGATCCTCAGGATTTTTATTGTTAATTGACTTAAAGGTTTTCACTACATAATTAGCATTTACATAACTAAAGATAAAACTCTCATTACATCTAGCAACTGAAGATTTTAAAAATTTAACAGCCATTGATGCTGAGGAGTTTAGAGACTGGGTAACAACTTTAGGAATAGCAGAAAAGAATGCATCAAAAGCATTGGCAATATCTTTTTCATGTATAAGAATTGAATTATTAATTTTTAACCTTATTTCTTTATAACGTGGCATCATCATCATCATCATCATCAGCCTACATTAGTCCACTGCTGGACATAGGCCTCCCCTAATGAGCTAGGCCGTCCAGCATGTGGGTCAGCTCCTCTAGCGACTCCGCCTTTAAAACTATGTCATCAGCGAATCGTAGGTGTGAGATGTAATTGCCGTTTATGTTTATGCCCTTACCTTTCCAGTCCAGAGTCTTAAACATATCTTCCAATGCGCTCGTGAACAGTTTCGGGGATATGACATCCCCCTGTCTCACTCCTCTGCGCAATTGGATGGGTTTAGACAGCTGGTCCTGTACTTGGACACTCATAGTAGCGGCATCGTAGAGACATCTCAGCACCTCGATATAACGATACTCTACTTGGCATCGCTGTAAGGATTCCAGAACAGCCCAGGTTTCGACAGAGTCAAAGACTTACTTCATATTGTCAGTCAAATCGTTATTACTGTATTTGTGATGTTTTTTGTTATATAATTATTACTGAGGCTTCGTAAAGGTATTATTATTATAATAAAATACATAAGACATTAAAAATACTTTTATTAAATTTATAGGCTGAGATTTGGTTTTTCCGAGAAAACCTAGAACTTTTTAGAAAGAGCAAGAGTCCTATCTGGACTTCTAGATTATTTAATATCCATGTGCCCAATTTACGAGAACATGCGTGTAAGCTGATTTTTGTTTCAAAAAATAATTAAATTTCACGTCATGCGAGTTGAATAATAGCTTTGGATTAACTTATGAGTAATTGTTTTCAAGCTTTCAAAATGTTTGTGACAAGGTTACACAAGGTTGTCTGGTAGAGATCGCTCGTCAGCGATAAGACTGCCAATAATTTGTCACTTAGTCAAAGTAGTTTTTTTGTAAATTTTTATTTTTATTTAGGTGTGCAATAAAATGTTTTCTACCTCTATCGATCTATTTTCTTGTACAAGCTACGCCCTGCGGCTTTACGCGCGTGAAAATTATATACCTGTTTTACAAAAGGCCTTAAACTGCGTCTTTTACGAATTTCGAGCTTTGCTCAGAGTTTCTTTGTAGGACTGGATGAGAATTAGCAAGCTGAAGAGGCAGAGGGCCTTGTATATCTCGCGAACAACCGTTGGGGTTGGCGTGTGCGAATGGAGACCGCAACTCGGCAAACGTAGTGTAGGACACCCTCCAGTTAGGTGGGATGACGATCTGCGAAACCTGCAGGCAGATGCTGGAGGCGGCATTAGGGGGGACCTATGTCCAGCAGTGGCCTAATATAGGTTGTTGATGATGACACCAATATTGGAATATATTAGTGTACCCTACCTTCTTGTCCAGACGAAGGATTTTGTAACAAAGAAAAACCAAACACTTACTCTTGTTAAGGCGCAAACAGTAGCTGAATGGTCATTTTTGGAGGCTATCTACTCATAGAGGAGTCAACTTTATGAGCTGAAAAAAATATATGACTTAAATTGACATTTTATCTATAAATGGAACGTACAAAAATGTTCTACGTGTTCATTTTCCCTGTGAAAAAAATTCACAAAGTTCAGCTGTTTCGGACTTTAAATTTGTATCTACTTCTAAACGACTTAGAATTTTGTACTTTTTTTTTCACCTTAATGTCGGCAAGAACTTTGTCTTCAATTGGTACGTACGATTTTGCGATGCGACGGTTTTTCACCTTGTAAATATTATTTTTCTAGTTTTCCGTAGGATTAGTGGGCGTAAGTGGTCGCGCGGGCGACGGGCGGCAGTGCCTCGCTGGCTGTTGTACGGGGAGGTTGTGCTTGTCTGCCTAGTGCTCGCACACCTTACTCGTCGAATTTATGTTTTTAATAATTGATTTTATTTGTTCTAAGTTGTGCGCGCATGGACGCTTTAGACGACCCATGTGGCGCGGTGGGCGAAGGTTCGCCTGCGACGCAGGAGGTTGCGGGTTCGATTCCCGCCTCGGAACAAATTTGTGCACAATCTGTAGGAATTTGTTTCGTTGGTCTGGGTGTTTAATATGTATACTAAAAAAATATATCTATCTATGTATATATTGTATTAAAAATATATTAGTTATCTAGTACCCATAACACAAGCTTTGAGTAGCTTACTTTGGGGCTAGATGGTGCTGTGTGGATTGTCCAGCATTATATTTATTTATTTATTTAGTTTAAATAGTTTGTAAAAATATAAGAAAACCGACTGTACATAAGCTGTACATCACCTGTACATAAATATTTATTTTTATCGCGCAAGGACGCTTTTAGTGCTAAGTTACTTTTATAATACCCTCGCCCTAAATATACTTTGACTGCTCAGTGTTGTTGTGTGTACGTGTAGGTGAATTATAAAGAAAATCAGTAAGCTCAAGAAGACCAGAGCTCTGAAAGCCCAAAAGTTGGTGGAAATAATGTAAGTATACCTAACTACTTCCTTCCTACCTACGTTTATTTTATTTCCCTAATTTTGTGCAATTGCTACTATTAGCAATATTAGATTTATCATGTATTTTTATAGGAGATCGAAGAAAAGGCTAATCCATCAGAAAGAAAATATTCAGACAATGGACGGTGAAAATGATGTCAAGTAAGGAACTACAAAGTTTATAATAGTATATTGGAAGTCTATGGTGTCCGCTTTCCATCGTCCAGCGTAGTACCAGGTAAAAATAAATGAACGAAGATGTAAGTAGGTATCTACCTAAATACCTACTTCTTATTTATCTACTACTCATTTATTACATATCTTATACTATTATTCATTTACAGATGTACAGTGACTGAGCAACTTGAAACTGAAGAGGAAATGCCAAGTATGCTAGAGGTAAAATATCCAGTACTTAGGACCTAGCTAATATTAGTAGTATGCTGTGATGTAATAAAATATGTAAGTATGACAATTATGTTCATGAATTTCATCAGAATTCTAGTATGGTACCTACACTTCGTGAAAAGGCAGCCGAGCAGACTGAAAGCTAATAAGTAACTACCTGTAGATACTTAGTCACAACGATTTATGTCTCTCCGAAGTGAGACACTAGTAGAGGATTCGATCCCGGTCTTTATTTTCAATCCCGGGATTTTGGGATTTGTGAAAGGCGATCCCGGGATCCGTAGACAGGTAAATAAAATCGAAGTAATATATGAAAATCAACTTTTATTTACTTTCAAAAACAAAGTAAAAATCAATTAAAACCACAATTACTTCTTTTTTCAAATAATTAATAATATAATATAATTTTTTTTATTCTACTTTTTTACGGTAGATGATATAAAATACTAATTTAAATACAGTCAATCGGGGTAACTTTGACAGCTCAAGATTTATTTTTTTCGATAGTATTAACGAACGTCTTTCGTCGTAAATAAGACTGCACTTTTTTAGTGTTCTTGGAGTAGTACCCAAGTATTGAAATAGTTGTACAATTCATTGTTCATTAAAATAATTAAGATATTCATACTTTTCTTCTGTGTCAAAGTTACCCCCTCCACATGGGTAACATTGACACAGGCGATACCAGTCATAAAAATTTGGTTATAAATGATTTATTTGATCTTCTGGGTAACATTGGGTTATGTGTCTATCAAGCTTAAGGTACGGTAGATAAAATAAAACCATAATGTATGATAGTTGTGAAACAATTTTTTTTCTTTTCAAGAATTATGAAATTGACATTAAGTTTCAGAAGGTTTTTCATTCATAGCAAAAAAATCCTAAAAAAACTAAATGTGAGTGAGTGTTTTTAGGCACACTGAATTAAACCAAAACCATATTATTTAAAAAGAATGAAAATTAAGTTCTTTAAAGTATTTGACAGCGTATTCACCCCACTCCAAATATAGTAGAAAACAACAATTTTCAAATTAGAGCAAATATCGGAAAAACTAAGAGTATTATTATTATACAACTTATTTGAAAATTTTAAAATATATTTATCAATTACCTACCATAATAAGCCACATATACCTTTTTTTCTCTATTTACCTTTTTTACAGCATAATTGTACCACAATCCCAAAGTTATAAACTAGTCAGGAACACAAATTACGCCCGCAAACTTTGAAAAAACTTTTTGTTCAAGTTTGTTGGACGGATCACTTTTCTTTTGTAAAGGTGTGTTTACGAACATATTTATTATCACTTATAAAAAAATTCCATACATAAAAGAATGCTGGTTTCTACAGAACAAAAATAAAAAGTTTTGAGGCGCCATATGTCAATGTTACCCTAATCAATCAAAGTTACCCAAATTGACTGTAACCACATAATGGTAACGTCATCAGCAGTGATCGGATATTCAGGCGTTTATTTACCTAAACTTTGAGTGACGACAGAAATCAGAAATCAATATCTTTATTTCTTTAGGCTTACAAAATAAGCACTTAGACAAGTCAAATTTAATACTATAGGTACATAATTATCAAAATAATATAAAAAATAATGTGATAATTGATTTTCAGTTCGCCTCACTTTTTTGTCCACTAGTGGAAGAGGCGAAATAGAAACCACTAGCATGTGTATAACTTATGTGTCTAATACATGTTTGCCTTATAAATAATTACATACTATTGTCGATGTGGAACTGAGCGACATCTGGCCAAGCACTAACGTCATTGATGTAATCATTTATGGAGTAATATGCCTTCTTGATAAGATTTAGTTTTATGTACTGTTTAAACCTACGAATAGAAAGTTCAGTTGCTTCAGATGGATGATTTGAGTTGGGATTTCTCTAACATTTGGTAACATGAATTTTATACATTTTGTTTTTTTAGCATTAAGTAAGAGGTTATTGGCGGTAAACCAATTTAGTATTTGTGAAAGCGAATTATTTACATCGTCATAATTATATTTATTTCTGTCTACTCTAAAAATTAGTGATGTATCATCAGCAAATAAGACTATATCACAAAGATCTTTTGCTAGAAAGGGGAGATCATATACGTTTACTAAAAATAAAAAGGGACCTAATATTGAACCTTGGGGTACGCCTAATTCAATATTTGAGCCCGTAGATCTTTCTTTACCAACATCTACTTTATGAACTCTATCAGATAAATATGATTTCATAAGATCCAGAGCCTTTTTCTTAATTTCTTTATGTTTTAATTTCTCAATTAATGTACTATGATCAACACAGTCAAAAGCCTTAGAAAGGTCACAGAATACACCAATAGCGTTTTTGGCTTTATCCCAGGCCTTCAATATATGCCTTAATAGAACTGTACCAGCATCCGTTGCCGATCTACCCTTGGAGAAGCCAAATTGGTTTTCATGAAATAACCTATTAAGATTGAAGTGAGAGGTTAACTGGGTAAGAATATTTTTTTCAAAAACTTTACTCATTGCTGGAAGTATTGAAATCGGTCTGTAATTGGCCGGATCGGTGTGGCTACCAGATTTATAAAGAGGAACTAACTTACTATATTTCATGAGATCAGGAAAAATTCCTGCGTCGACACAGTTATTGAAAATATAGGCCAAACAAGGAGCCATTTCCTTAATAATTGAACTTAATACTTAGGTGGATAAACCCCAGAGATCCTCAGTATTTTTAATGTTAATTGATTTAAAGGTTTTCACTACATAATCAGCATTTACATAACTAAAGTTAAAGCTCTCATTACATTTAGCATTTAGGTTCTAAAAATTTAACAGCCATTGATGCTGATGATTTTAGAGACTGGGTAACAACTTTAGGAATAGTAGAAAAGAATGCATCAAAAGCATTGGCAATATCTTTATCATGTATAAGAATTGAATTATTAATTTTTAACCTTATTTCCTTATAACGTGGCTTTGATTTACCTGTTTCGTTATTTATTAGTCTCCATGTTGCTTTTACTTTATTAGATGATTTTATTATAATATTCTTTAAAAACAGGCATTTTGCTGTGTTGCAGACTTTCTTAAATGTTTTAGAATAGTTGGTTACATACAATACAATAGAAACGCAGGATCAAGTAACATAGTTTCTCGAGAAGCATAAAGGTCATATAGTATATTCCTACTTCTATAAATACCCGGAGTGGCCCAATCAATAAACTCGACCCTTTCTCTCACTGTGCATGTTTTAAGTTTGAATACTTCACTGTGTTCCTTGTGTATTACATTCAAAAGTTTGGAAAATAATTCATTGGGGTCATCAGAACAAGGTATATTTGATACTGTTAGTTCCACTCTACTTTGAAAATTCTTGATACGGTTCTCTGTTATTGGCCTGCAGGTATATTTTTCTACAATATTTTTATCATCATAGCTAAAATTAACACTTTGACCATAAGGGTCTGATTGGAAATGCCTAATTACTGCTTTGCTGGTTGGAGTTTGACTGCAGTAAATATTATCTAAACAGGTGGCAGATGTTTGGGTTACCCTAGTGGGATCATTAAAAAGATTTTGTAAACTAAAGCACTTGAATAAGTTAAGCAATCTGTCGGCGAGGGGATTTGCTAAAATATCTATATTAAAGTCGCCACAAACAATAAGATCCTTCCTACAAGTAAATACTTCAGCAAAACTTCTTCCATAGTACATTCAAAAGCAACCTGATCTGCGTCAGGAGGGCGGTATACACACACAATGATATGTCGCTCCAGTTCCTCACAAGAAAGTTCAATAGTCCTCTCAATAGTGAGTTTTACAATATCTTTTCTTTCTTTACATTTAAGACTATTTTTTACTAAAATCAAAGAGCCACCACGTATTGCAGCTTTTCTTTTATATGAACTTACAACGACACGTTCTTTTGAACGACACAACATGAATATTCGGGAATTCATATAAATTCCGAAGAATTCCAAAATGTTCTAGAATGTTATTTATTTCGTTGTAATCTTATTTATACATCAAATATAAAACACATTTATTCCGACTCGTTTTTCACTAAAATCGATATTTCCACAAAAAAAAAAATTACTAACAAAATACACAACAGATTAAAGTGACATATATTTTTTTTTATAGAAATTGCTTGAATTTTATAATTCGTGCTCCTTCGGATTCCTGTAAAAGTTGGTTTTAAAAGCTCCTACATGTCTTCGCCCCAACTTTGGGATTTGAAAAATATCCGATCACTAATTTATCAGTCAATAAAAACAAAATTAAATGACGGTTAAACGTATTATTTCAATAAAAAAGGCATGTCATGATTGTTGAAAAAAAATAATTTTACGTAAATTTTACCACGACGTGACAGTAGAGGCGGTTGAGTACCTATTAAAAGAGTGCTTTTTTGTATACTGGTACATGGTTTTATAAATTGTATTATTTGGTAATAAAAAGAGCTTTTACTGATAAAAAAATCTAGGAATAATCATTACAGTTACAATAATTACAATCATAATTTAAAAAGAAAACTAAACCGATGTTTACCAAAATGATCAGATGTTCCTTTTTGTTATTTTTAAAGAACTTGGTATAATTTTAATTTTATAATTTATGATCATTACATTTACACGCCTAATTTTTTGTTATTTTTAAAAAAAAATCTCAATCCCGAAAATCCCGGGATTTGTAAAAAATAATCCAAACAATCCCGGGATTTGAAAATTAATCCCGAAATTTTTGGGATCGAAAATCGACCAGGATCCCGGGATCTCGTGATTCAGGATCGAATCCTTTAGACAGTAGGTACACCACTCATTTTACTCCGATCCGATCCAAGAATATTTAGGAACTGCGCTGCCTGCAGCTAAGTTCAAAAAAAGTTCACACTCAATCTCACATCGATAGAGTATGGATGGATATGTGAATTCTGTAATAGTTTCTTACGTGAACGTGTACTTTCTGAAATGAAATGGGAATGGGGTTCGAAATGTAAAGGAAACTGGGTAACGGTACATCGCCTTTTTTGTCATCTTGTAGATATCGAGTTAGGTACTTGGTAAAAACAGATAGGATTACGATCCAAATTTACAATGCGATGCAAAATGTGCAGGTCAAAATTTTATGTCGATAACGATCCTCCATATATTGACTTGTAAATTTGTAATGTAATGTAAATAAATGAAATGTAGTAGGTAAATAGAGAATATAAAGACTTGTCTTAGTGCTTATTTTGTAAACCTAAACAAATAAAGATATTATTTACTAATTTTCGTAATTTTTTTGTCTTGTTCCATTATGCCCTTTCTCCTGTAGATCAGAAATTTATTGGATCAAATCATTCTACCCGAATTATGAGTACCTACCTATTCGTTGATATCCTACTAACATTCATTTTAGATAAGAGAAGTTTGAGTGAATGTTTGTTACCTTTACCCTGGCTTTACCACGTAGGTAGGTAATCTATCTATCATTATCTTCGTAACTACTAAATAGATTTGAACAAACTATTGAATGATTGGAATATTCCACTTATTATATATTATCCACATCAACTAATTTTAGTGGTGAATGAAAATTTCAAGTAGTTAGGTAGTCTACAGACTACTTTTGATGGAGGTATATCTAGCTACAACGCGGATAGCAGCTACTAACACCATCAACCCAAGAGTCACATTACATAACTATACCTAAGTATAGCGAGTTCTGTTCCCAGATTAGGTTACTTACCATCGTGGTTCGTGATACCAATAAACCCGAAGACTAGGACAAGACAAGACTAGACTAGAAGACTAGAAACAAATATTTGCAGATATTGTAAAAAAATATCTAGGAGTGGGAATCGAATACGCATTTCTTGCGTCCTGCCATTCGTTTACCACGCCGCCCGCCGCACCCGCGCTGTCACGAATATTTTCCTTTTTTCGGTTTATGCGCGAAGACTATTTCTCAGCGCGACGACAGCGGGTCTGGCGCTGCCCGGAATGTGGGGAAGGTGCGGGGCGAAATGATAGCCGCGCCCATTCTCTCAAGGGCATCGGCTCTAGTTTGCGCCTTAACACATTCACTGCCCAGCCTACTGCCATCGCACTAGAGCTGTACTAGAAGGCCATGTACGGCATTGGCATTGAAAGTGTTTGACCTCTATTTCATCGGCCTGTGGTTTTAAATGTGCAGTGAACTATAATTACATTGTTATTTGGTACTTAAAAGTGTTGAGTTTCAAAGTCTCTCAAAATTTTCAGACTGAGTTAATGGTTATTATAAGTTCAATGATATCTAGAGAAAACTGTTTAGTCATAGAAGTAATTTAATTTAGGATTGCTACATGGTTGAAAAGTTCCGGTTGTTTTCAATGAGCGCGTTTCACTGGCCCAATGTTTGCCTTGAGGTCAACTGACTTTCATGACAGTTTTTCATGATTTTCCCCCATTTTTTGATTGTTATACAGCGTGGTGATACAGCCAGATCTTGGGGACGTTTCCGACTGGTATTGACATGGATTAGTTGAGCTACCTGTAGACTGTTTTGCATTTAGCTCAATTTTTTCAACTGTATAGGTACATAATATATACTAGTAAAAAAAAACTATTACTCGTTTGTAAGTTTCCTTGTTAATAAAGATTATATTAGTTTATCTAATATGTCTATATAATAATATAATAGGTCTTAATAGGAGAGGCTAAATCAGCAAATCAATATCTTTATTTCTTTAGGCTTACAAAATAAGCACTTAGACAGGCTAATATTCAACCCAAATCATTATCTAGGTGATTTATACCTTCGGGCTGAATAATATCTGGCTATATTGTTTTCAATGGTCGGACCGACCACATACCGTGTAAAAAGTTTAAACTGACCAAACTACTTTGCCTTCTCATTTACATCAACGCACGAAGGCCCCCGACAACCCCCGGGGCACACGTAATGAAGTTTTTAATTAACAACAACATGAATAAAATATCTCGCATGATGAGAGGTCCGAACAATGTTTGGTTAGGGTTTCATTATTATAGGTATGTGAATGGAAGAGAGAAGAATATTTGGCGGTACACCTTTACATATAAACCTGTTGGGATTTTGTCTAGTTTAGGAAGAGATACGAAGTTGCTCTCGGTGGCCACCAAACTCTGTTTTCGTATCTCTTCCTAAAATAAACGTAAGAAAACTATTACTGATGCATTAAAAAAAGCTTATGTTAGATATAACAAACTGAAAGTGTGAATTTTGGAAATTCCTTTATTAATATAATTAAAATTATAATTAATTACATGATAAAATAAGTGGTTTTGCCTACCTACTTCTTATTTGCGCCTTAATATAAAACGAGAGTCCTTAGTATGAATTGCACAAGCCTGAAAGAACTATTGTATCAATCAATAGCACGGCATGCACTTGACAGAGTTTCTTTCACTAATGCCTGGTTTACACTTTGTTAAGTATCAAGTGTGAGTGCGAGATAATTGTTCACGGAACATTTTGAAATAAGACGCATGCCATCTTTCACACAGCTGCGTCTTGAGTTTTGCGATCTGACGCCCGTAGGCCCCGTAGCACACCTCCGCTGCGAAACCATAACAGCGGAACCGCTGTAGGAATTCCGCTGGGATAAGTGTAGTTCGAGTTGCGGAACGGGCGTCCGAAACTGTCGATTTGTCGATTTCCACAAACACGTGCGAAAAGCGTGCGCGGTAGTGTGGCTGGCGTAGGAGTATTATCGACGAAACCGCGCGGGGAAAGAGATAGAATATAGTTAAATCTATGCGTTAGAACAGGCAGTTCCGTGGCAGTTCCGCTTCTCCTACATACGGACAAAACACAGCGAAATTAAGGCGGTTCCGCTGTTAAGGTTTCGCAGCGGAGGTATGCTACGGGCGTGAAGGCGGGTGGCTTGCACTTGTCACCTCCACTTAATAGGTACTTAACAAAGTGTAAACCAGGCATAAGGATTCTACGTGTACGATTCTGCTACGACACCATTGTCATTGTAAAGCGAATGGCTATCTACTTATACAGAATTAGGCTCCTGTTTTGTCTAGTCGACTATATACTAATTATGCTAGATGCTTTTGTATATTTCCTTGTAAATTGATGTGCAATGAAGTCTAGTCTATTTAGTCTATATGTCTAGTAGTCGACAACTGTTGTTGGAGTCAACCATTGAACCCAAAAAGAACTTTCTAAGTCTCAAAAGCCTCGGTTTTATTAAAACAAGACATAAAACTCCAAGAAAACTTCACGAACTGAAATCTCCCCCAAAAGGGTTCCTATTCTGTGCCACAAAAGTTCTATTCATAAAATGCCCAAACTTTTATAAGGAACATTAAAAAGAAAGTGAAAGAAGACGATTCATTTTGTGTGGGTGGGAGGGGGTCAGAATGTTGACAGCCCGTCAAATATTGAATGATTTATGACCTCTATTGTTTGGTGGACGTATTGTGAGTTAGGACCTTATAAACGAAGACTTGTGGCTGTATTTTCAACTTCGAATAAAGGTGAAATAAAGGAGTTTTTAGCGGAACCGATTTTGATAATTAATTCATTTTTATTTCACAACTTGTGCTTCTCCCATGGTCCCATATTATATTTGATCAAGATCTGACCAGTACAGGAAACAATCAAATTTTGGATTTATCTATTTTTATATTTATTTGTTTAATTGTACCTTCACGGCCTAAATAAGCTCCCAGTGGACTTGATTTTTCGAATAGAGTCATTTGAAATGTGACATGAGATGAGTAAAACGCTGCTATTTGTCCTGGCAAAACATAAAATTTTCGTGAAAGATCAAATTATGAAATGCGTATTTAACGCGGATAAAACCGCAAGGTATAGCTAGTCCTTAAGTCGAATATTGCTTATTTTATTATATTCATCCAGTAGTTTTTGAGTTATTCTTAACTAGCGACCCGCCCCAGCTTCGCACGGTATAATAATATCACTACATAGTATAAAATAAAGTCGCTTTTCTGTCCCTATGTCATGGTGTCCGTTTGAACGCTTAAATCTTAAAAACTACGCGACGGATTTTGATTCGGTTTTTTTTAATAGATAGGTTTATACGTATAATAAAACCGTGCGAAGCCGGGGCGGGTCGCTAGTAATATATAATACGTATAATAATATACGTATAAACCTTCCTTTTGAATTACTCTATCTATTAAAAAAAACCGCATCAAAATCCGTTGCGTAGTTTTAAATATTTAAGTAGTCAAAGGGACATAGGGATATAGGGACAGAGAAAGCGACTTTTTTTATACTATGTAGTGATAATGGATATTTATTGACATCGACTAGGTACATTGATTTTCTCAAATAGATTTGCTTTTAAGAATTTGAAGCCTGTTTATTTTTTTAAAACGAACAAACGTTTTAAAGTTTGTATAATGTTTTAAACGGTCCATCGGTGTTACCCGCGTTAATAAACATTTTCAATTACGTGATTATCAAGGAGGCAAAAACTCAAAGTTACAAGAATCGGAAGCATAGAGACATTTCATGTAAAATGCAAGTTATGTTAAGCAGGCAATTTAATGTAAACAGCAAGTCGCGTAGCTTTCAGTCGTCGTGTGCAACCGCCTCACGACGCCGCGACGTGAACACAATGGCCAACAACTAAAATTGTGCACTTTTGAGGGTATTTTTAATATCAGCCCAATCTGGACGTGACAGCGTTGCCGGCTAAATGGGTAGCGCATAACCAAATATTTGCGAACATTTTTCATTTTGGGCCACGAATTTTGGCCCGTGGGAATTTCAGGATAAAATATAGCGTAGCTGCTATTTCAGACTAGAATCTATCTCTGTGCCAAATTTCATCAAGATCCGTTCAGAATTTTTTGCGTGAAAGAGTAACAAACATCCATCCACCTATCCATCGATCCATCCATCCATACTTACAAACTTTCGCGTTTATAATATTAGTAGGATAATGGGTTAGATCAGGTTAGATCACAGATATCACTACATAGTATAAAACAAAGTCGCTTTTTCTATCCCTATTTCCCTAATCCCTTTGACTTCTTAAATCTTTAAAACTACGCAACGGATTTTGAGGCGGTTTTTATTAGGCGATAGAGTAATTCAAGGGGAAGGTTTGTACGTATAATAAAACCGTGCGAAGCCGGGGCGGGTTGCTTGTTTACTAATAAAAGAGAAAACTGGATGACTCATCATCAAGAGTAACGACAAGATCTCTGAAACTATAAGATCTACGGAGCTAATATTTTACATAGAATTTCCTTTTAGGACGTAGGCTCCCTACGATCTAAGAACGGATTTTTAAAAATTAGCATTCAAAGGAAGTTAAAATGGGGATTTACTGAGTAACACACACACACGTACACGTGAATGAAATCGCGACCCGGTCAGCTAGTATTCTATGTAGAACTTCTCTGTTACATCATCGATATTGTATTTTTCGTTTTGTAATGGATAGGATCGTTTTGGAGCGAAGCAAAATACACTATCCGTTACTGCATTCCAAAACGCATTCTAAATTCTTGTTCCGCAAAAATATTTCTGTAAAATTTTAATTTATGACTTCATCGCGGAACGTTTCAAAGAAACATTTCGCTAATGAAATTCAAACAAGATTGTTGGTAAAGGTTTTTGAAACTAAATTGGGTATCTTTTGATACCTGAAAGTTTGTTTAGTTTTAGCTTAAGTTTTCTATAAATAAAATTTTCTAAAGTTATTAGTTATACTATTTTAAATTCACTAAAAAGTAACTTACTTGGTTGGCTATAAGTAATTAATTATCAAAAATAATTACAATCAAGGAATAAAAACTAGTATAAACAATAAAATTGAAACAATGGAGCTACGGTTGAAAACAGTCTAGAGGTTGCGGGTCAAAGTCCTATCGAAGTCGAAACATTTTTGAGTTATTATTTAATTTCTTAATTACCTAACCATAGCACAAGCTCTGCTTAGCTTGGGGATGCTGTGTGAATCCAGCATTATTTATTTATTTAGCCTCATCTGAATAATCACCCACTTGGTCAAATCCGTGGGCGTTGTACGAGTGTTTATTTTTATTTGTTTAAAAAACAGTTAATCCAAACTTTTCAATATATTTACGAATTCCTATCAAAATATTTCACAAAATTCATCACAGATCAGTCAACCTCGCTGACAAAATGTACGTTCAGCGACATAAAGTAGTATACCTCGGTATGTATCTTCTCGTAAGTTCGCTTGAGCTTTTAGCACACCTCTCGCATTCCGTCTAAAATATGTAACTTTCTCACGGATGTGAGAAAATCTTGAAAATCATACTTGAAAATCTTCTTCAAATGTAAAAGTACCTATAGCAAATTTTTTTGCCATTTTTTTGTCTCCGTGAGTGTTATCTTTTCTGGTACGTTTAGATTTTTGTGCCACAAAACGAGTTCTGCTTTACTCTGGCTATCCCTCGGGAACGTTAAATATTTTTAATAGTTTTTGATGAAATTTTTGGCTATGTGGCACGGGAAATATTCTTTTAAAATGTTCTACAACGTGGTTTTACTCTTGCCGTTCAAAAAAATTCACCGGAAGTAAGGGAAATTTGATATTTAATAAATTTTATAAAAACGCAACTGACAACCTTCACCCATAAATGAGATTAATACCTAAGATTTATGTTACTAGTACGTAAACCTATCCTGATAAAATATCAAAAAAAAACTGAAGGAAGGTTGCTAATTCATGTTCTGTTAAATCCGAAATATTTAAGATATATCATAATATGTAACATATTATTCCCAATTCTCCAAGTCCAGAAAGGACGAATTTGCCGCCATTCTCTCGCGCGTATTACGCGCGCCGTTGCGTCCACAAGGTGCGTACCATCGCGCGAGAGAATCGCGAATCGATACGTGCACTCGCTCTTAGTTCGCGCGTTAACTGGACGCAACAAGGCGTCCCTAGTATCTGGACTCGAGAGTCTGGCGTAGTGCACGCGATTTACGCCCGTATTTTGAATTCGCGCGATGCTTGTGGACGCGATGTATTGAAGTCTAGTGTCTCACTAACGCGCGAGTGATTTCACGCGATACGTTTCGCGGCGAATTCGCCCTTTCTGGACAAGCTCTAAATATTCCTCATGAGCCAGTTATTTTACCGGCAAACATACTCATAAGAAGAAATAATGTTACTCAGCCGCCGAAAATTGTAAAACAAGGTTGCATTTACAAAGAGCATCAGGCAAAGATCAAAGGATACGATTACATTTCTTCGTTTCAACATATCATCATCCACCTATGTTTGTCCACAGCTGGCATAAACCTCCCCTAATGAGGGCCATAGCGCCCTGTCTTTGTACACAATACTTTACAAAATGCTTACAGCTCTTATCAGGTTATATAGTTTGATTATGAAAAAAAAATCTTAAACACGATAGACTTTAACTACTATCTCGCTTACACGTTCAAAAAACGAATGAAACAAATACATTTTTCCGTAACAATAGCCTTTCAAACCTCTCAAAACCATTCGATAACTGAAATATCGAGAGAGAGAAAAAACGCAGAGTGATCCTTCAACAAACGAGAATACAAGAATCAAGACTATCGTGATACATCTTCGGCCACGTTGTCACTTACCATGATTGGTTACAGGTGAGATTTTGGTTTATGAAGGTCTATTGTTGATAAAATAAATAAATAAATAATACTGGACAATCCACACAGCATCATCTAGTGATGCTGTGTGGATTGTCCAGTATTATCCAAGCTAAGCAGAGCTTTTGTTATGGTTACAAAAAAAAAATGGTTTCTTTGTGATACTATAACAACTATAGTAGTCGTCATTTTGCAGTTGTTTTGTTGTTATTAGTGTAACTGGCACTTCCAGCGTCCTAAATCAACGCTGGCCCAAGTGAGTTTGCTTAGTGCAGATTTCGCCCTAAACGAACGGTGGGCATTAGCCACCCGTACGTTTTCCGACACACCGCACTCTCGCTTTAAGTAATTGTCGGAACTTTCGCCCAACTTGGTCTTGTTACAGAATGACAGAATGAGATAGTTGGGTTGAGTTTTGTAAATGGAATTCTGTTTGTATTCTGACCTTCAGGCAGATTATATTCAGACTATTTTTGTTCTTTAAAAAGGCGGTGCGCGCAATTTAATTTATTATGCAAAACCACGTGACTCTTTGAGGCAATTATGAAATAATTATTTTATTTTTACATATTTTTGAAATTACGAAAAGTTAATGCATGGAAAAAGGTGTGATGTTCACAAATACACACAAGAAACAAGAACAAGTTACACATCCCCGAAAGATGGGAAAATCATCTATGGGCAATTGTGTGCGCTTCTAAGTTTCATTTCAAGCAACTGAACTCGCTATTCGTAGATTTAAACGTGGAACAAAATATTACCAAGAAGGCGTATTATTCCTTATACAATTACATCAATGACGTCAATGCTTGGCCATAGGTATGTCACTTAGTTACACACCGACAATAGTATTTAAACTTATACGCGGGCGAAGTCGCGGGGTACTGCGAGTTAAAGATAAAATGCCAAAATGTGTAATTCTGAGGCGATAGGTACCAAAGCGATTAATTTTGCGTATTAAGGGCCCTGGAACTTCTTCTCACGGTTTTTCCAAAATATTAATAGTCGAAAATTTCAGTTCGATCCATTCGCTTTGTCGTGAAGAAGCATCCAAGTTTTCGCAAATTCATGAGATCTCTATCTCTCTCTAGTTATATTATGTATTTGGTAGGTATAATACCTACACCTGGGTAACAAATGAGGCAACACATGGCAGTGACGCGGTGACGGACGCTCTAATGATAGGTAGGTATAATTTGATCAGGCGGCGCTTTGACGCAATTACTGGAGCTGGGACGGCTTTGGCATTATACTCATTAGCTTCTGGTTCGTTGACCTGATATTTGTTTGAATTTGTTTGAATCAAAACATCTACGGCCTTACCACAAAAAAAAGTTTTGACTTAGACACGTGTTTAAGAGTTTTTTTAAGAAAAATTGTCATCTTACAAAACCATTTTAAACAACTGTTGAACACGTGTCTAAGTCGTAACTTTTTTTGTGGTTGCCGCTATTGTTTTATACATTTTATTATTATTATTTTATAACACTAAGTTAATTGACCTTGCTTGGTTAGAAAGTTATCGCAACATTCTTTCATTTTTAACTAATATCGACGCGCACGCGTTGTATGGAAACTATTCAAAATTTCAGCCTGATCCGTTCAGTAGTTTTAACATGAAAAAGTTACAAACATCCATATATACAAACATCCACATTTATATTAAAGTAATATCTTGATCAAATTTAAAATCACACGAGCAGCGCTAGCTTTGAAACAAAAAGAATCATCAAAATCGGTCAAAATCGATAAAAACATACGTAAAATAATACAATTGGAAAGAAGTTTTCTCAAACTTCTCTTTTTTTATTATTATAATATAATTATATATTATATTATTAAATTTGACTTGTCTAATGTGCTTACTTTGTTAACTTAAAGACAGATTTAGCCAACTTTCATTGCGCTACCTTTAATCCACTGAACTTATTCATTGGTGGGTTTGATTTCACATGTAACCAGGGCCATAAGAATAGACAAAAACAGTGCCAGGGCCCGAATTCCGAATTTCGAAATCGCTTCACCAAAACAATAGTATAGTGTTAAAATGAGAGTTTAACAACTCTTATTGGTATTCTACTAGCACAAACTTTTTGAGGTTCATTCATAGCTGTGACGGTTACGTTTATGACTACTAGTTTGACATTCCAATAATGAAAATCACCTCAAGCGCAAAAAATAGTAGAATACCAAATGCTTTGGTGTCATTTTAGCCATCTTGATTGTATGACGCTATTGAGACCTTTGTTTTGATATTAGTGGAATTCGGCCCCTGTACTGTCATAGAAAAGTTGTCTCTCCCATTATAGGTTCTATCAACAGGAACGTGGCTAGAAAAGATAAGTAAAATATATTCCCTGTGACAGCTACAAACCCAGAAATGAAATGAAATGAAATGAAATGAAATGAAATGAAATGTGTTTATTTGCAAGAATACAAGTACAATTTGGTCTTAAAATTAAAATATGTCCAGTTATATTCTACCTTATCCTAGGCATGCAAATTTTAAGTCAATTTTGGAATAATATTTAATTATTTAGAATTTTAACTTATCGTTTTATAATATAATTTTAATGAAAATACTCAAAGTCATCTAAGTCCCTATAATTTAAATATTGATTAATTGAATAATAACACTTACTTAGAAGCCATTTTTTCAAATGTACATTAAATAAATTTCCTGATAAATTCCTTAAGTCCTCTGGTAAATTATTAAATATTTTTATTGTCATATAATAGGATTGCTTTTGCGTCATTGTTAATTTATATTGTGGTTTGTGCAATCTGTTGTTGCACATTTCTCTTAATGTTCTAGATCTAACGTCCCCTTTTGTTTTGAATAGCTCTGGGTGCTGCTTTACGAGCTCTGCCGCTTGTTTTATGTAGAGGCATGGTAGAGGTAGAATTCGATATTTTTTGAAAAGTGGTTTGCAGGGGTCTAAGAAATGTGCTCCACATAATGAGCGGACGCAATTCTTTTGGGCCCTGAATGCCCTATCAAACTCTACACTGTTGCCCCATAAAAGTAGACCGTATTGTAGAGCCGAACCTATATGACCATGATATGCAAGTAGCGCTGTATCTACAGATGCGATCTCGCGTAACCTTCGTAAAACGTATGCATATCTATTTAATTTTAAGCAAACCGCATCAATATGAGTTCGCCAACTTATATTCGCATCTATATGTATACCTAAAAATTTAATTGAATTAACTTCTTCTATCTTAGAATTTTTATATTTAATATCAAGTTTGAGTGGTTTGCGTCGTAATGATTGAAATTGCATAATTTTAGTTTTAGTTAAGTTTACCTTAAGATTATTATTACCTAGCCAATTTACAATGTCAACAATTCCTTTATGTATGTCATATTCTAGATTTGTAACGTTCTTGTCCCTACCCTTAACTATCAACGTAGTGTCGTCTGCAAACAGAACAGTTTCGTGATTTGTCGCATCAGGTAAATCATTGATGTATAGTAGAAATAGCTTAGGTCCCAAGATACTACCTTGAGGTACGCCGTAGTTATTAGTTTTGAATTCAGATCTGTACCTGATTTTTTGCATAGAACTGTTTACTTTAGTTAACTCTACACATTGCTCTCTGTTTTTTAAATAACTTGCAAACCAATCGTAAGCTGTACCTCTGATGCCGTATTTATAAAGCTTTGTCAGCAATTTCTCATGGTGAACAAAATCAAAGGCTTTGCTCATGTCGAAAAACAATGAGACAACGGGCTTTCCTGAATCAATATGTTCAGAGATTGATTTAACGAGGTTAAAATTAGCAGACATAAGATTCAGATTCGTGCTTCATAAAATAAGCATTTGGGGTTAAAATACATTTATTTACTTATAAAAGATCATAAAAAATGCAATAATTTGAGCTTTGTTTCGAAGTTTCATCATAAAACTTTTGCATTTCCTCGCAGAGCATTCTCAGATCTTGTCATAATAATATCTTTTGTTAATGTTTGTTGTTTGATACTTTAATTTCTTCTGTCTGCAGCCGGAAGTTGCCTATGATGATGCCTGGACCGGATGTCCGGTTGCTTTTTTGATGATGGCAAAAGCCAAAGGCCAAAAGTAATTTTAATAGTATCTACAAATCATTCTTTCATTGAGCAAAATTGCTTCAGTTTGGATATATCTAGATTTAAAAAAATACCTAGAAAACTCGTCAAATATTGCCTGCCTTGACGGGTAAGAAAGCAAAAGCCATTTTCTCAAAAATTTCGATGATTATGGTTCCATTTCATTGCATCTTTTTCTTTTGAATTCAAATTTTAAAATCATTACCTACATAAAAATCCTTTCACCACAGGACATTTCAAAATGGCTTCACTGAGTCAAGACACCAAAAACCAACAATAACTTTTATTTCAGTCATTAATTCAGCAAAAATGTGCTTCAATTCGTGGAAATAAATTGGTGCGATTTGTTTACCGCAATGACGTTAAATGGAGCTATTTGACAATACCTAGCTGAATGGTCCGTTTTTGGTACTTCTCTATCGAAATCGGAATGGTTGGTTCACGTTTATCTTAGATTTATTACAACATAATAGTTTTGACCAATAAATATTGTTTACTGGTTTATTTAGTTTTTTTCAATCAAGATCTTATTTCTACCGTGTATGTTGCTATGTTTTTGCTTATTTATTTTTATGTAGGTATGTAATATGTAATATAATATGTAAAATTTGACAATACCAACGCTACTCTTTTCGGGGACTATAATCCTATCTGACTTTTGACTAATTTTGAGCGCTGCTCGTTGGCTTGCGCGTTTAAAAAGCATATATGACCAATGCTATAAGCATATACCAATGCATATAGCATTGGTCTCAAAAAGCGCGCTGCGAAACTCCTCTTCTTGAGATGGTCCACGACATAACATAGTCAAACAAATCACTATCACTACATAATATAAGACAAAGTTGCTTTCTCTGTCCCTATGTCCCTATGAATGCTTAAATCTTTAAATAGTTTTAATGGATTCGCAATGGATTTTGATGCGGCGTTTTTTAATAGATATCACTACATAGTATAAAACAAAGTCGCTTTTTTTCTGTCCCTATTTTCCTATGTCCCTTTGACTGCTTAAATCTTTAAAAGTACGCAACGCATTTTGAAACGGTTTTTTTATAGATAGAGTGATTCAAGAGAAAGGTTTATACGTATAATAAAACCGTGTGAAGCCGGTTGGGTCGCTAGTATTATAATAAAACAGTGTGAAGCCGCTAGCCGGGTCGCTAGTAGGTAATTAATTGTCTCTTAAATTATCAATAAGGTATTGTAATTCGATAGTTTTCAAACATAAAATATAGTCCAGGGGTTCTGACGTTATCAAATTTACCAGCTGTTTCGTTTTATGCTGGTTCAGATGATTGCTTTGGTCGATGTCATCTAACAAATTGAGCTATTAAGTTTCAAAGATCGCTGTCTTTTGCAGATGTTCCGTTTTGACAATTGTAGCGTTTTATTGAATTAATGAAGATTTTAAACCGTTTAAAGATTCCACCAAATAGTTCTCATAAATCATTTAGAATAAATATAAATAATAAAATTAATTATTTAGAACTCACACTTCATTTCACACTTTATTCATATTTAGGAGAGATTGCAATAAATCACAGAGCGTTCTCGTCACAGATAAATTTCAATTATTAATCTATATTTTTTTTATTTACATGTTTTAGTAAGTTAAAAATAAAGTGTAACATATGTTTTTTCATCTTATTATCCGGGGGGTGATTCGCTATAACATAGGAGATTCCTCTCCTGAACCGTGTGACGTCACATGTGTTCTAAATACTGTGATGTCTGATTCCACGCCGCTGTCTTGTCGTATATCTGTAACACGTGTGGATTTTCCATAGTGGATAAAGCCCCTGATAGAATAACCACAATTTATATTATATTTTCAATGTGGCCAAATAGTCTATTGTCCCAGAGAGAATATAATACAATTGAAATACCTACCATACACTCCCATCTCAAGTTATCTCACTATAATCACAGTTTTATTAACATCCGGCTAGTAAGAACCCATATAATAGTCTATTTATAAAACAAAGCCTGGAAACCCGAGTCTAACTAACAGCTACTGCTCGGGTTCTCATTCCCCGAGATTAGCCCCTATTTTCTTATGCAGCCTCCTTTATTTTCCTTGCAATAAAATGCAACATTTCCCATCAAAGAGCAGTTATTACCCACTTTTTAACGAACAGTTACACGGTTTGTACGTCGGCTCGACTAAAATCAACTAAATACTATAATATTCATATTTTTTTTTATTCCATCAGAAATAGCTCTGATAGAATAAAATATCTCAAATCGCGATTGAATACTTTCATGCTCGTATGCTCATAGCACATAATACTAGCATCTTTTTCAAATGAAATCGATTTTAGTTTTCAATTGGTTTGAAACAAGACATAGGCCATTTGTACGAAATATTATACTGATCTTATTATTTCTTTATACATGTAACCGAGATGTAATTTAAGGTCTATCGAGCTTTTGTAAAGCATTTCCTTAATCAAACAGTATAAACTGGTTCTAAGTTTAATAGGTTTCACACAGAATGTTGTGTGCTTAACTTAAATAAAATACAAACAAAACTAAAAAAAGTATTCTAAACACAATTTACTTACCTGTTTTTACGCAAAAATAAGCCTTTCTTTACACCGGATTGGACTTCCAACCGTGTATGAATCCTACTTTTTACTTGCGCTCATTATCTTGCTGCTCGAGTAAATTGTGAGCAAAAAAACCGCGGTTTTAATAAGGATCTAGTGTAAACTACCAACTGGGACTTAAGGGGATGTTCCTTGCATCGCAATAGAGGGAATTAAAACTAATGGTTTGGGGTTACAACTTGACTGAGTCAACAGTGCACTTAGTACCAGACAAAGGACACAGTTTGATTACGAAAAAAGTTTTAGAAAGCTAACTTTATATAAAAAACTACTTAAATTTGAATTTCACTTTTTTAATCATAAATTTAACATTATACAAATTATAATACTTCAATGCGTTATACAAGGAACACAGGAAAACTATTAAAATCTAATAAACTTAAATTAGGTAGGTACCTACTAAAAACACACATAAATAAAGTTAAACAACGAAAATTATAATCAAGGAATAGAAAAATTAGACAAGTATATACATAGATCTAAATGCAGCCGGTTGCAAACAGTTTAAAGATACCTCAACTGATCCATACCAATCGTTGCGTCCCCAAGAATTTGGCTGCATTACCACGCTGTATGACAATGCTGATGCGCTGCGTCAGATACTCACCAGCTAGAGGGTCACGCGTCATATCGAACAGACGCTCAGATTTTTTTTAATAAGCCCGGAGAACCTCGGTATCCCACGGAACTGGTCTCGACTCGAAGAGGAGCAAATGCGTAGGTTCTGTCGAGACCTGCATATTTGTGCCTCTTGAGATCGTTAGCCAGATCTGCCGCTGCAACAGCCCTGGTGGATATCCTTGGAAGATGGGAAGGTGCAAGTGTGTCGACGCATGTAATAAAATTAAAATAAGTACCTAATAAATAAAGTTGTAACGAAAATTACAAACAAGGAATTGAAAAAATTAAAACTAGTAAGTATATGCATTTCAAACAATTGATCTAAATATAGATAATTGCAAACAGTCTAAAGGTAGCTCAACATTAACAAATCATTTAGGTTAAAGAGCTACAGACACTTGCAAATGTAGGTATGCACATATGTAAAGAGAGCAAAACTTCTGGGTCTCCTGAAGAAACCCGGCTAGTGAAACAGTAGGATTTGAGACTTCTGATAAACTTAAAACAACGACCCTTAACTACACTTTTAAAATATCTCCAAGAAGAGCGGAATTGGTTCGCCTATTTAAAATGCCGGGTGTGCAGCGAAGAACGAAAAGTGGGCAAGATAAAACTGCAGTTTTTTGAGGCGAAAGCTGGATAAGCATACTTGCATCATTGAATTCACAAATAGAGCTGTAAATTTCACACAAATAGAATATCAGAAAACCTTTAAAAAGTCTACAATAACAACGAAAATTACAATCAAGGAATAGAAAAAAATATAACTAGTATTTACAATTGAAACCATTGAGCTAGTTGCAGACGATTGAAAACAGTCTAAAGATAGCTCAATTGATCCATGTCAATAACAGTCGGAAGCGTTCCCAAGACACTGGCTGCATTACCACGCTGTATGGCAATGCTGATGCGCTGAGCCAGAAAAGGTTAAACGAGCTCCTAATTATTCTCAGAGACTCGTGTTATGGGATCAAATTACTGATTGAATTCATGATGTTGTTTTTGTTTGTACTTACGTACAAACAAAAACAACAAATGGACGTCCATTATTGATGAAATTAATATGAGGCAGGATATGAGAGCAAGATAATTATAATTTTTAACGAGTTTTATCGCGTTTATTTGCCTATTTTCCCCGATGTTTTCACAGTTTTAACTCGACTTTTAACTTTAATTTGGAACTGTAAATATCGCGTGAAAATAAATGAAAAGTTGCCAGTTTTATTCTTAACCCAAATCTACGTCAAATCAAAATTTCCATTCGATCCGTTTTTCGTCGTAGTTTTGGCGAGAAGAGTTAACATCCATCAAACCATCCAAACTCATTATTTCATCAGTGTGATTATCAAATGTATCAATGTCGTGATAAGCGTGTTCTTGAGTGGAGACCGCGATTTGGCAAACGTAGTGTAAGACGCCCTCCGGCCAGGTGGGATGACGATCTGCGAAAGACTGCTGGCAGAAGCTGAATGCGGCAAGCTAAAGACAGGGCGCTATAGTACTCATTAGGGGAGGCCTACGTCCAGCAGTGGACTAATGAGAAATAAAATGTTTATCGATTTTCTCTACACTTCAACTATTTGTCTACTTCTGGAAGAAATAGAAAATAACCAGGAATTATTTCAGAGCTATAGTTATAAAAGTTTTCAGCATAAAACTTTGCAACCGGCCGATTCGATCTGCTAAGTTTAGTACTGGTTAAAGTTTCCCAATTAAAGGAATATTGCTTCGGCAATTTTCAGATAATCTATTGTGCTAATATCAAATCTTAATGCGAAAAGTTTCGGTAATCGATTCTTTGTTTTGTGGGGAACGTGATTTTAATAATTTAAAATTCAATGAGTGTTGTTATTTATTGGTTTTTGGAGTTTTGGAAGAATCCATTGCAGTCTTTTATGTTTATTAATCAATTATAATCATCAACTTATTATTATATTACCTACAGGAACTCTGCCAATATTGAGGCTTGATAATATTAAAGTTTTGTAATTTTTTTATTTATAAGGATTGAGAACAGAACCGGGATGTTATTTATCCAATCTAAGACTGGCAATCTAAGATAGATTTTAAATAAAGACAATAATAAAATAAGACAATTTACAATGTAACATCTATCTAGCCCCAAGCTTAACAGAGCATAGGATAGGGATACTAAATAAGTGATAATTATACTAAATATATTTTCTTCATAGAAAGTTAACTACCATACATTGAAAACACACAGAACACTCAGAACAAATCTGCAAATCATATAGCTTGGCAAAAAAGAGTAGAAAATAATGGGGGCGCCACTGTAGGTCCTTATGGCAACACCTATAGCGCACCAAGCTAGTCTTGATACTTAGGTGTATATTTCTGTTATACGTACATTTATATCCACACATAGTATACTAGTATCAGTAAATATTGTTTAATTGAGCAAGTTTCTCGTTATGTAAGTATAGTATAGTATAAAGAAAAAAATATAAAGTAAATTAAAATTTAATACATTGTTATTAATACATTGTAAGTTCTCTCTCACAGTATTCCTTTTCTATTTTTATTACGTGCTGGCACGAATTCTTCCAATCCTCCTCCGTAATAGCTTGGAACCGTTCCGTTTTAGCACGCTCAGCCGCTTCCTATAAAGAAGAAACTTTTTATGATACCTTTATGTTACCTTTTTCAGTTTATTATTTAGGCACCTAATTTCTAGACCATTTAAAATACAAACGCTATAGTAACTTTATTACAAAGAATTAACACAACATTTAAATTATGTAGAAATAGATTTACATATTAGCTAGTCTAGCTCAAGTATCAAATTCAATGCCCGCGCTATAGCAGAGTACGCAGAACAAACGTAAACATAACCTAACTGCCTGATGTTTATTGTTGAATATTTTTTAATCTAATCCTGCTTTAGGACCATCAAGTTACCTTTGATTCAACTTAAAATTACAAAACAAACTCTCACAAACCTGTCATATCAGCGGTTCTTTGAAAAACATTGTTGAGATCTGAAAGAATAGTTCTGGCCTCAAATTCTGCCAGACATCGCCTGTACACCTTATAAATAACCTCCCTGGCAGCACTTCTAACTGTTTTATTCGTTATTTTTCACTTTTCGTCACTGTAACACCACCGCTTGACCGATCCAAGTAAAAAATCCGAGAATTCGTAATCTTACAATATAAAGTGTATTAATATAAATCGAATTATATATTAATACACAAAGTTGAGAGATTCTGCCAGAAAACTTAAAACCTAAAAAGACTTGGAATATTATTTGTAAGTTGAGATAAGTTATTCGGCTAGAAAGGTAACTTAAAACCTGAAAACACTATTAGCTCTTTCAGCATATGCGGGTAGCTTACAAATTTACAATATTAGTTAGTGTACAACAAGTCCTAAGCGTACATTACTCATGAAAATCATGTACAGGGTGTGCCCAACACGTGGCGTCGAAAGTTTAGCCATCAGAGTTTACAACCTCCTTTAAAGCAGGAAGGTTGATAGAACACTGCGAAATTGGGTAAGTTGGACGTATTCTACACGGTTGAAAATCTTTTAGGATGGAATTAAGGACTACGCTGGGCTTCGCCCGCGTTTGTATATTTGTCAAATGGAGAACAATATGGGTGTCGAAGACTGAGAATGAGCCGTTTGATAATTTAAATTTACTGCTAGCAATCTTCTGCAGTTGGCTCAATTGTCTCAATTTTAAATACTAGTTTTAAATTTGTTTCTATTCGTTGATTTACATCGAAATATTCTATTCGTTGATTATTATTTGTATTTATTTTTGTTTATAAAGATTTTATTGTATCTAATTGTGTGGGTAATTTTTTTTTCCTAAATTAATAATTTTATTACATCACACTACTAGACCTACAATAATTTTAAATAGATTTGTAAACAATAAAATCTTAACCCTCAAAATTATAACTAACAAATGAAACAAATTAATTTGAGAATTAATTAAGAAAACACGATGGAAGATTGTACAATACAGAAGTTTTAAACAAACTGTCGAAACTTAAGTCTAGGCGGCGCTACTTAACAGATCGTTGTAACCCCCTCTCCCCTTTCTTCTCAGGCGGCGTAGGAGTGGCCATACTTATAGCGATTAAATCTGTTTGTCTACAGATGTGATAATATGAGAAAGAAATTTCATATTGGCTCACATTCGAGGAAGGAAGATATTACCAGCGCGGGCTAAATTAACATTTATATCTATGCCTTCTCCAACTATGTTAAAGTTAAGGGAAAGATGCGCGACTTGGCAAACGTAGTGTAGGACGCCTTCCAGCCAGGTGGGATGAAGATCTGCGAAAGACTGCTGGCAGATGCTGGATGCGGCAAGCTGAAGACAGGGTTATTAGGGGAGGCCTATGTCCAGCAGTGGCTAATATAGGCTGATGACGATGATGGTCACGATGATGAAGAGAAAACTGAAAAAAGTAGTATAACACGGTTATTAGTGACTAAAAATAACTGATTTCCGATAATTGTTTCAATGAACCATCGACTAAGTAGGTTTTAACCACTGTATTTGAAATGATGCCAAGTGATACTATCAATGTTTTTTGATCATTATGAACTAGCTACACTCCGCAGCTTCACACTCGGGAAAATTGATGAAAATTTGCTTATAATTTATTTCAAGCCCAGAACTACATTTATTTAAAATTTCAGCCCTATCCATTCAGTAGTTTTGGCGTGAAGAGATAACAAACATCTGTCCATCCATCCAAACTTTCGAATTTATTACTCTCGGAACTCTATTTACTTGAATAGAATTCAAATAACTTTGAATTAAGTTCAAATCCGGTTACACTCCGACCCGACCCTATACAAATTTCAAACAAGACAGTTGTCACTCGATCAATCTTTGTAAACTGAAACTCTGGCGACCTTTAAACTTTACGATTAATTGTAACTTCAACCTGATACTCACGGAAATTAGGTTGAAATTACTTTGTATTATGTCCGAGTCGTTTTACTTTTTGCTATAGCCCGAGTTTTTGCTAGGGTCTACGACGTAGGTGTTTGCTACGGTCTATGACATAGGTGGTTGCTACGGTCTACGACGTAGGTGTTAGCTACGGAAGCGTAGTGGTTTGCTACGGTCTACGACGTAGGTGTTAGCTACGTAAGCGTAGTGGTTTGCTACGGTCTAAGACGTAGATTTTTGCTACGGTCTACGACGTAGGTGTTGGCTACGGTGGCGTAGTGGTTTACTACGTTTTACGACGTAGGTAAATGCTACGGTCTACGACGTAGGTGTTAGCTACAGTGGCGTAGTCTTTTGCTACGAACAGATAACTTGCTAAGACGTCGATCATCATCAACCTATATTAGTCCACTGCTAGACATGGACCTTCCCTTATGGGCGCCAAGATAGCACTCTGTCTCTAGCTTGCCAGTCTTTCGCAGATCATCAATCTACCAGTCCGGAGAGCGTCCTACACTACGTTTTCTGAGTCGCAGTTTCCACGGTCACCACAAATGATTGTTTGTTCTAAGCGACATATGGCTGAAATAGCGGCTATTATACATAATATTGCGATTTTTCAAAGAAATTTTAATCTACTGCAATACTACTAATGCACGGATCTAACATAAACTTTAAGTATGCTCAGAAATTTCTCTTTTATCCTCGTTCTTTCTAAAAGTATTAGAACTAATAAACCATCATTATTTATTACAGAGCAAAGCCAAATAAGCTCTTTCAATCAAACTTTCCTATTACGTTATTACAAACGTTGAAAGGGTAAAGTGGGGATAAATGCCGCAGTGATGACACATGTCCATTGCCAAAAAACTGGTAAATCAGAACTACGAGTAAGTACTAAGTAGACTGGAAAACAACTATTATTATTATAATTGATTGCATGGGGTCATAGCAGGCAGAGTTTTTAATACTGTTCTAATTGTATAAGTATTTATTTCATAGAATATTACCTACACAACATTCTTACATTCGTAGCTAGAAGTACTTTCCCCTTGTTGCTAAACCTATCTATCATAGTAGGAAAATGTAAAAATAATAAGTATTTCAATTATCTCTAGACGATAGATGTGGCGCGGCGGGCGTCCGACTGTGATTGAGATTGCGGGTTCGATTCCCGTTTTGGGACAAATGTTTGTATGTGGTTCTGGGTTTTTTTAATAAAAAATAACTATTTAAATGTATATAACTATTGTATTGCGTATATCAGTCATCTAGAACCCATAACACAGTTCTGTTTATCTTGGGACTAAATGATAGTATGTGGATTGTCCAGCATTTTTTCTTATAATCTAAAGTAGTGGCAGAAAGCTCTACTTAGCTTCGGGTTACATTATTCTGGGTGGATTATCCATCACTTTTGTAATTATAAAAATAAATATAACAACGAAGTGTACATCATTTTTTAGCGAAAGGCTCGGATGATAACAGCGACGACTATCCCCATCTTACCCTGCAACTATTCTTTGTTGTCATAACAATTGATGACGTAAACCCCGTTCAATTTAAGGCTTCCTCGATTACTCTGTCAGCCTGATTGATGTTGTTGGTTCGTCTTTCCACGTTTTTACTCGACTGCGATGTAGGTCACCGTGGTAATTGTTTTGCTATACTTTTTAACCTTATAGTTTAGAGATAGATAGATTATTATTTGACGACCGATGTGGCGCGGTGGGCGAAGGTCCGCCTGCGAACAAATTTGTGCACGATCTGCAGAAATTTGTTTCGTTGGTCTGGGTGTTTAATATGTACAATAAAAAATATCTATCTATGTAGTATATTGTATTAAGTATATCAGTCATCTAGTACCCATAACACAAGCTCTGCTTAGCTTGGGGCTAGATGATGCTGTGTAGACTATCCGGAATTATTTATTTATCTAAATATTTACATAAAAAGAAATAAATAAAGCAAATGAATACCTAACTAATTTTTGCGTTACAGAAATCAAAAATATCACTTTATATCGTTGTTAATAAAGAGATGCTTTATAACAAGGTCTAGTATAATTATAAGAATTAGATGGTTTGGTACAATTTCACGAATGATACTAGGGCAAATGTCCTCATACCAGAATTCGACTTTAAGGGACATCTATTGCATTAAGAGAAATAAAAAATTGTTTTTATCTAGCGGCATGGAAGGTGGCCGCGTCCATGCGATTGGTCTGTAACTAAAAAACTGGAGCGTGTTTTATAAGCACTTCAATGTATTGTTTGCCTTACGATCCCAATGTCTACAGAAAGCGTACGCACCAGTATAGTTTCGTTGTTTTGTGCTGATGAATGAAGAAAAAACTCATAATCTGATACTAAGGTGTGCTCTCTGAGAGCATGAATTAAAACCTTGAGAAATAATAGGGGTTATGTTATGCTTACAGGTCCAAATCATAGATAGTTTATAAAAAATACCGCCATTTTGTTGTTCGGCACACGATGCAATGCAAGTTTGAAAATATAAAAATGTAAAATTTAAATATCAAACACTTGTCGATCTTCGAGAATTAAATTGATTGCTAAATAAAATGTTAAACGAAAATACAGTTTACAGAAAATACAGTTTACAGAAAATACAGTTGGCCACCAAGAGAAACTTCATATCTCTTTCTAAACTAGACAAAATAACACTACTACAGATGCATTAAAAAAGCTTATGTTAGGTATAATATACTATAACTGAACGTTTGAGTTGGAGAAATTCGTTTGTTTAACGTAATTATATGATAAAATAAGTGGTGGCACCAGTTTAGCTTCTGTTTGTGCCTTAAGATTGAAAGGAATAAAGGCATCTTTCAATCATAAAATTCAATTGAAATGGATTAGGTATAACTTGAATGTCAATTGTAGGTACTTTACCTTCAATTGACTAAACTAACCTATTGACTATTGACAAAACTAACTAATTAAATTCCCTAGGTTAATTAACCACGTCCGGGCTATAAAATGAAAATGGACCATTTGATAAGTTTCAGGCTTCCGTAATGGTTCAGTTGAGTCCAATTGCCACACTATATTCATGATAAAGTCAATTACTACACTCTATTCATGATAAAATCATTTGTTTTAAGGAAACTGCGGGCGTCATCTGACGGAAGTATTGGGCGTTAAAAGCATATGAAAAATACCAGTTTACCACCTTTGAATTAAAAAGAAGTGCGGAATTTTTGCTTAGAATATTTAGCTCAACTTGGCGTAATTTCCAATTTAAAATAAATAAATAAATAATGCTGGACAATCCACACAGCATCAAGCAGTTAAGCAAAGCATGTGTTACTAGATGACCGATATATGTACATATAACAGATATATTTAGATACCAAATAAAACTAGTTTTTACAATTGAAACAGTTTAGCTACCTGCAGGCGGTTGCAAACAGTTTATATGTAGTAGTAGTAGTAGCTAATTTTTTTATTAGCTATTTATATATATTTATTATCATTATTTATTCAAGAACATTTTATCTTTAACGATTTGTCCTATAAAAGGTGAAAGAATTGTCAGTCTTATCGCTTAAATCGATTTCTTCCAAGCAACAAAAGATTAAAAGAAGATCACAGGTCGACAGTGCACGTGCTAATACGAAAAAAACTAATACAAATTTTAACTACCTAACAGTCCTACACCATCACATTATTCAAAATATAAAAAACAACATTAACATTTTGTTTAAAATCAGGTCAAATTACAAAATCAGGAATTTGAAATAATATATTAATGTACCGTCATAGTAATGTTTTCATACAACGTTTTTTTCATTTTCAGTTTTGTGACGTCACCGTATTCTAATAAAACCAAAGCTTATATCTATTAATATAATTACTCTCTATGATTATTATTACCACAATAATGCCAACAGCGTCTCAGATAACCGTAAAAATTACTCCACATATAGCAACGTATGTAACAATAAACTTTGAGTAGTAGTACATAAAAGAACAAAGCATAGCCTGTTATACGACAAATTTTGGTATTCATGCTCGGTGGGGTTGGGTTGTACTGAGAGAGATTAAATGAAATAAAAATGTATTTGGAGATTAAATAAAATAACAATGTATTTAATTTAATCTCTCACAGTACAACCCAAACCTTGGCGATTGTTTAAATTGAATCTTATAAATGAATATGCTAGTTAGCCACTAATTTCAAGCAGTGAGGCACAAATGCAAAATGCTAAGGTCATGTACTAATAGCAGCATAATTCACATATTTATTTAATTTTAAATGATGCTTTCATTTGATTTTTGTACATCATTATAATATAAATAGACGACATCAAGAGTACGTACTTTGTTCGGTGGAATTAAAACTATACTCATTACTCATTATGACATACAATCCCGATTTTGATTTGGGTCATCTCGCGGGCGTGAAACTCGCGGGTGCCCGTGAGTTGGCACTAGTAAAACTATCCAGTCCGGACCACTAAAATTGCCCAAAACTTTTTCCGGTTGAACGTTCAGGCCACTCGAGTGGCCCAGCCGACTCGGTCTACAAAAAGTCAAAAACCAATTTATATCTAAGGAAACTTTATGAAAGTTGCTCAAACTTTTCACTAAATGGTTCTGCGGCTATTAAAGCAAGAGGTGACTATTTTATTATTCAGAAGGCTCCTCGCCAAAAGTAGGACCAGGCCTTTACTTGGACCCTCACTACGGTTGCCATATTGCGGAGATTCCGCGGGACAAACTCCCATCCGGTCAGTTCTGGAAAAATAACTCTTTGTGGAGTTTCGGTAAATATGCCGCTGAATGGACCATCATAACTTTTTCCACTTCTGTTTGGAGATAATATTAATGTTGTTTTGTGTGAAAATCTGGTGGCTACTGCGTTTATATCTTTATATGGAGAGTTTTATTTACCCTTTTGTTAGTATATGTACTGCTGAAGCAAGTACATTTACCCTTTTGTAAAAATATCTAAATAGGCAGGTATACTTTTTGATGTGACGATTTATTTTTACATTTGCTGAAGCTGAAAAGGTTTCGGCAACAAGCGCAAGCAAATACGGGGTCGATAAGGTCTGTGAGCCCCAATTTTTTCTCTGGTGTAGATTCGACAAAAACAGACCGTTCTTACATTATTTTATCTATACCAGAGACAAAATTAACGAGCCTTAATCGTGTTCGCACTCAGAGTGGTAGCATACTTCCGGTGCAAAAACATAGCAACAAAACCGCAGTTGTTTCTTTTCTGTTCTTCGCACATAGATTTGACTATGATTCCATCTCTTTCCGGGCGTTCTATCGGGCCGCATGCATGTTAGCCAACTTGGTTAGATAGATCGATTTTCAAAACTAACTGTGCCTTGCGGTTTCACCCGCGGTAATTCCCGTTCCCGTGGGAACTCCGGGATAAAATATAGCCTATGTGTTTTTCCAAACTATAATCGATGGTGCTAATTTCATCCATATCAGTTCAGTCGCTTTTGCGTGAAAGAGTAACAAACATCCATCCATCCATACTTACAAACTTTTACGTTTGTAACATTAGTAGGATAAATATTTGACCTGTTTTTTACAGCATGAGCAGTTGAAATTAGAGGAGTCGTGTACAAAACCCGCTTCTGCTTCCGCTATGTCCCAAATAGGTAATCAAAATTTAATAATAAATAAAATTGAATGATTAATATATTCTAACCTCAGAAATAAATGAATGGCCAAGACAAACTACGTAAAAACCCAAATACTCCAAGTACCTACCTAACAGACCCTTCCAAAACCTCACCTCTACAATATGACTCAGAACACAAGATAAAACCCTAAAGGCTCTCCCACATGGTCCTCCTACACACTCGACTTCATCCGGCAGGAAACGTTAAGGGTTGTGTGGGAAGTGCCTAACGACGCCGTATGCACACGTTTTTACAGAATGCCCAGTCGTGTAGCACGTCCCATTACGAGGTTCGGTCAAGATCGTTTTTGCTTTTTCGATAGGACTTTTGAAGTTTATTTTTTCTTGGGGACGCTTCCGACTGGTATTGACATGGATCAATTGAGCTACCTTTAGACTGTTTGCAACCGTCTGCAGTTAGCTCAATGGTTTCAATTGTAAATACTAGTTCTAATTTTTCTATTCCTTGCTTGTAATTTTCGTTGTTAATAAAGTTCTTTTTTTCTTATACGTAAATGTACACTTTCTAGAAGAAGATACTAATCTTAATATGCCATTATTAGGCTATGTACAAAAAATTATAAAAATTATTTTTCACGCCCACAAAAAAAAAATTAACCTTCAGTGAAATAAAAAAAAAAATCTGAATTTCATTCTGAAAATCCCATTTGTTGTAACTTTAATACTTAATTCAAATATAAATCCAGCCGAAAAGTTTCTAGCTATTCTGTTTTAAGCTGTAGGTACGTACGTTTCATTTTCTCTATTCGGTGACAGACACTCGTTCTTTTACAAAAGTATATGTTACACTATACAGTCATCGAGAAAAAGAAGGAGTGCTTGAGTAAATAACTTATAAGTGAAAGAGTGCTTGAGTAAATAACTAATAACTTATTCCAACACAAACTAAGATCGTTGTCAACCCGGTTCAGTCATAAAAAATTAGTAAATACTTCATAAACTTAACATCTTTCAACAAATTTCAGTGCAAACCAATCAAAACTCCGCAGTTTACTTTGGGTCTTAGAAGTATGCAGTTTGCTTGGGTCTCTACGACCCCGAGGTAGGTTACAAGTTTGCTTGGGTCTCCAGGACCCCGACGTAGGTCACAAGCGTCAGAGATGCAAACAGCCACTCAATTTCACCATGCAAACAAACCAGCGTGCTTATCATAGTATACTTTGGAGCTTATTAAAGCGATAGTAGCGTAACTTTGGAGGACTCGTGTTTAATTTTGAAGAATGAAGATTTTGTGCGTAATTTTGTACGCATAGACCTTTTATAAGCATTTTACATCTTTTCCGGATCAAAAAACTGTAATTAGTAGACAAGTTAATATCATAGAATTCAAAATCTCTGATGAAAACATAACTTTAAATATGAGATGCAAAAATATTATTTGGTGCGATACATTAGGTATATTTACAAAAGTGTTTACTAAGAAAAATTCTAGCTGACAAGAGTCAGTCAGTCAAGACACTCATTTTAAACATTAATCAAGATCAAACCTGTAGTTTAAAAATTGACTTCATAAGCCAAACTTAACAGAGGTTGATGGATAATTACAGTGGACCCCCGGTAATCCGACAAACGTTTTGCAGGGCAGTGTCGAACTATCGAATTTGTCGGATTATAGAGTACTAAGACTAGAGCCCGGAATTTTTGAAAAGAAGCACGTAATCCGACAAATTCCAAATCAAAATTTTAAGATTCTAGGTATCTGAACTACACATCATACAGCAATGTTTAGAGAACTGTCGAATTTAGTAAATTAAACAACACACTTCTCATTCGTTTGTTTGCCAAAATAATGTTTGTGTACCTACCACAGTGATAGGCATGTCGGATTACAGGGGGCGCCGGATTAGACGGGGGCCGGATTACCGGGTGACCACTGTATTAAATTATTATAAATTCAAAGCTATAACTACATTTTAGTTTACTCCATAAAACAGGTAGGTATCTTGTTTTGGAGTAAGTAAGTTACAAATATGCATCGAGTCATACAGAGCGAGGTAAAGGAAAACATTTCATCAGAAATTGACATGAAACTAGTAAGACAAACAGAGCAGCATGCCCGCCTCTCCTTTAGTCTGGTAACGGGGGTTCTGTTGTGAATTCATTAGCTAAATAGGATTTTGTTGGCACTGTCTTTGGCAACAGTCTACTAGGACTACAATACAGTGTCTGTTTGTTAGACTGACAGTATTTGAATACAATTGTCAAATACTTACTAAAATTATGAACTATAAACGCGAAAGCTTAAATGGATGTTTATTATTCTTCACGGAAAACTAATGAACAGATCTTGCTAAAAATTTAATAGACGTAGATATAAAACGTAATTTCCCTGGAATATAACATATAAATTTCGATCATTTAGATCATCAATATTATTTTATTATTATAAATGTCAAGATTGTATTAATTAAATAAAATATTAGGGTTTATCGAAGCTGAAATCGCAGACTACTGTTAGTTTTGCATGTAGGCACTCGATTTTTCCCTATAACTCTAGCTATCGAGCCAACGCTGCGTCGGTCTGACCAGGCCCAGACACTATTGATCTTTTGGTTTTGAAAGTTATCTACAACTCATCAAAAGAGACCTACAAAATACAAAAAAAATACAAAATCATTTATTTTGAGCGAACCCACGTGCTAAAGTTGTATCTCATTGCTTTAAGCAGCAGCTAACAGAGTCGGTGACTTGTTTGCTTACCAGTTGAGTCTGCTAATAGATATTGCAGCTTCACCGAGAACATGGATAATGTTGCATTGAAATCGGCCACAGGGTTTAAAGAAGGAAAGAGGGAGATAAAACATGAATAAAGTAGCAATTAAACTATTTTATTGGGTCAACTTAAAATATACTGATATCGTAAACGTGAAAGTTTTTATGGATGCAAGGATATTTGTTTCTCTTTCATGCCAAAACTACAGAACGGAACAGGCCGAAATTTTTTGGACCCGTAGATCTAGGCCTGGAATAACAAATACGCTACATCAATAAATTCCCATGAAATAGTGCGCAACGTAATAGGCAACATGCTCTATGGGCCATTTCTATGCCACAAAGATTGTAGTTTATTAATTTTCTTTTGTTTTATAATTTTCTTAAGGTAGTTTTAATCCTTAATGTTTAGCTTAGTTAAAGTTTTTTTGGATATTAAGAAATAAATAATTTTCATTTTTCATTTCATTTTTCAAATAGAAATAGCCTTGAAACGTTTCCATAGAAACAATGCGTGCTGAGCCACGGAATTATACTAGTACATAATATATCTACACATACACAGTGGATTTCGTAGAGCTGTTTTAAGTAAGTCACACGCAGGTAATCAAGAAACACCTCTATCATCATCCTAAAAAGTCAAAAGTCGTCCACAGCTAGCTGAAATCTTGGTGCAACAACCACCAAAATGTTTTATTAGTAAACTTTTATTAGTACCCTTAGCAACAGAGGACAAAGTTAGACAATGCTAAAAAATATAAATTTCGATATATCTTGATCTTCTATCTCGTTTACAGATACAATTAAAGAATGAGACAAAAACAATATTCTGGCAAATTATCTGCCGTTAAATCTCTCAAAACTATACAAAAACTAAAAGCGTCGTATGAAACAAAGATTTTAGCAATTTTACAGCGACAAGACACTACAAAAATTAGTTAATCTTTTCGAAGCGGCAGTGGCTCTGAAAGGCTGCCTTGATGTATGGAAAGAGACAAAATATTTTTTCGTCTAAGTAACTACTGCATAACTGGTACTAAAGACTCAGTTTATTATCTTCTTTGCATGTGATCATATATAAAAGTTATTACATATGATAAAGCGAATATAAACTAATATAAATAACAGTAGCGTATAATTGTTTTCTACGTCGGAGTCCATAGTAAAATCGATATAGCCTATAAAAGTTATAGGTACGTCATGAAACGTCTTATTGCGTATGTTACGATCTTCTGCTTTGTTTACTGTACGTCGGTAGTGTAAAGGTAAGGATATACTACTTGTGCATACGTACCCACGGGTTCAGATATCGCATAAAACCAGCATATAATAGCGGATGTTTGCAGAGGAATTTACTTAATTGCTTTCACTGTCATAACTTATAATTTGTATTCAGTTACGTTTGGAGAACAAAAATTAAACAAATTGAAACAATTGAGCTTACTGCAATTTACAGGTACAGGCTCTACTGATCCAATACCAGTCGTCGCGTCTCCAAGACACTGGCTGCTACGCTGTATGGCAATGTGGATGAGCTGAGCCAGATACTCACCAGCTCTCGGGTCTCATAAAAATTCCAAATCCACATAAATATCCAAATTTATCTGAATCCTATTCCAAGGCCATACCTACATCTATTCAAATTTCAGCCCGATCCGTTCAGTAGTTTTCGCGTGAAAGAGGAAAAAATCTATCCATATAAACTTTATAACTTAAACTTTTGTTTAAGTTAGGATAATCAAAATAATGAAAGATTCTTACATGTTCCGCACGCAGCAGTAGACATTCAGCTTAATGTGTAGGTACTTATATTTTAATGGGGTATTTTAAATTTTATGTAACGAAGCGAACCTGGATGTCGTAAAGAAGTTCCGAATGCCTAAGTAATATTTATTTGTTATTTTATTAAATTTACAGTTGAGTTTCCTTTACAATTTATTTTATACTACGTAATTTTAAATTTTTCATCAATTTCATGCCATAAGAATGAATTTTCAAAATAAAAATTAAAAACATTCACATAATTTCATCTTATAATACACAAAATATTATGATGTGGAAATATTTAGGTAAGGTAGAATCAGACAGAAACGTGACAAGATTCGAACCCGCAACCTTTTGCATAATAACTGAACCGTCACCTGCACCAAGGTCGTTCAATCTATAAAGATAAAATTGATTTCTCTAAGATTAATTGGAAGAACGTCCGCAAAGTACTCGCAAATACAAACTTATAAGACTGTTCCAAAGTACTTTTTCTATATGATCAGACACTAGAAGGTAGTCTAATGTCATCATTTGTCAAAGTAGGTCATAAAATTATAGTCAAGGTTGAACTTAAAAAGCTTCCAAGGGTTCCGTAATTCATGCAATATTACATAGTGAAGCAGAAATTCGTGTTCACAAATTAACTTCTCGATTTTTAGGTACCTAAGTACCTTGGTACTTTCTTTTTAGCCTTAAATTAATTAGAAACGCTTTATAAGTTTATATGACGATTAGACTTTTAACTTGTGTATTGTATTAAGTATATCAATCATCTAAAAAGAAAAAGAAAGAAAGAAAGAAAATTTTTATTTTTACCCAATTAAAAAACTTACAGACTAAGTACATACCTAACTTACACTAAAAATTTATACATAATAAATAAAATGAAATAAATAGTAATAAAATACGTAAAAAAGGGTAAAAAAGGGTCCCTGCCTCAGCATTGTGTAGCATTCGGCTAGACCGGATGCTACGCTGATTTTCAGGTAGGGCCCGGACGAGGAGTGAACATACAGAATATACCTTATACTAAAAACTACCAAAAGTGTAACAAACAGAATAATCATTACCAGCATGTGTGAGGAAATACGTCACTGTCATAGAATGTGACAGCTGGTTGTCCTTGGCATTGACATGTTATTCTCAGATTTGAGCGCAGTTGTACCACCTTATAAATACTAACTGACTGAAGCGACGCGACGATCGACGTCGCGATTGGCGCGCTAATCTAGTACCTATAACACAAGCTCTGCTTAGCTTGGGGCTAGATGATGCTGCGTGGATTGTCCAGTACTATTTATTATTTTATTACGGCTACGGCTACAAAGAACCCTAAACGGATTCACGAATTTATACCCACAAAAAGAGCTTGACGTATAATTTAGGGATCCGCAAAACGGCTCGTGAAGAAAAACGTCCAGCAATCTGTTATCTGTGGGATAAATCATTCTGATGTTATAACACAAATGGTTGAAGTTAACGTTTTTTGGGCTCGATCAATCTTTCTCCTTGGAGATAAAATGTTAGAAAATAAACACGGTGAGTTTATTTCATGAGTTATTTTTACGGATCACGGGAATAATTTATCACATCACTATAACACTAATGTAAGAAATGAGAAAGTTTTGATTGATGTTACTTCTTTCTTTTTCTAAGTTGTATTTACGAATTTTTGGTTTAGTTTATTTGACAATTCACATAAACAACATAATTCTTAATATTAGTTTTTGTATTATTTTAATTTATATGATATTGGCATTTTTCCTTCAAGCCTTTGTAATTGTATTGCTAAAATGCAACATATCACCCAAAATCATCGTAGAAAACTAATGCACCCCTGTCCTTTACTGTAAAAAAACTTTACGTTTACTGTAAAAATAGTTCCTCTCGGTATCGTAATGTAGAGAATATTTTATGGTGTTCGTAAATTTACTAAAACTCATGCTAGTGGTGGTCTAGTCACAGGTTCAGCTTACTAAGGGCTATTATTTCCATGAAAAAATATCACGCGTTATTTCTATAGAAACGTTTCAAGGCTACTTCTATCCCGTGGGAACTGATTTATGGGATAAAAAGTAGACTTTGTGTTATTCCAGGGCTGGAACTACGTCTATTCTAAATTTCAGCCTGATTCGTTCAGTAGTTATTGGGTGAAAGAGGAAAAAACATCCATACAAACTTTCATGTTTATAAATTAGTAAAGATTAACAATGCTGACTTTACAAATTATTGGCTGATCGTCCTCGGTCAACCTCGAAATTTTAAAACATCTGGCTTCATAGCAAATGGCTTAAAATTGTTAAACCTACTAGCAAGATGTTTTATTCCAGACGTTCCACCTTAAAAAAATCCTATTTTAATACTAGATAGTGTAAACTAGACCCAAAAAAGCCATTTAACTTTTTCACTTTCCCCAAAACTAACGCAAAACTTATTATTGAAACTGTTATAGAGATTCCAAACTCGTTGAACACAAAAAGATAATATTCCGCAAATTGGGTATAGCTGTTTATTTTAATGAGGTTTTTGAATAAACATAGATTTTACGTAAATATACTTTCTCAGAAATAAATCATCAAAGATATCAATTTGAAGTAAAATAAAACTTCACAAGTATATTATTAAAGCTATTTCGGATTTAGTTTCGCAGCAATTCATTATCAGAGAATTTATCTTAAGTTTTTCAGCGAACTAATGGTTATACCATGTAATGAGTTATTCGAAACTCGTATATTTAGTTAGGTACACGGAAAAAACGTCACGGTTACAATTAAATAACTTATTGTTATTTACAACAAAGTCGCCGGGCTCGGAGTGAGCCTGCAAAGTTCATTGCTAATGCTACACAAGCCATCTTTGCTAATATAAATTGGTAAAATTAATCCAAAAAGATGGTTAAAATTTAATAACTTGGGCTGGGTAGCTTCCAACCTTTAAAATTGTCGATATTAACAAATCTACTTTGTAAACGCAGCTATTGAACGTTTGTATGTTTAACAAAGACTTTGTCAATCTAGTTAGGCTACAGGTATGCTTAGCAAAGTTACTCGGTGGTTTTTAACCGTGTTCAGTGGGTTAGCTACAACCAATCTACATTTTAACTTCTAGTCCATTTAAATTAGTACATTTAGCAATGTTCTTTGTTGTACCTAAGCGGGTTTACTGGGTTATCTAAAACCAACTTGCATTTTTACTTCTAGCCCACTTGAATTGGTATATTTAGCAATTAGTTGTTCCGTAGCGGTTTTATTGGGTTAATACTGCTAAATACTTATGTGCAGGTACCTTCTATTTCCAATTGACCACAATACAAGCTACAGATTTGAAGTTCGAACTTGCGTTGTACTAAAAGCAGCTTTCAGTAGATACAACACAAGTTCAAACTTAAAATATCTGTAGCGTCACTTGGAAAAAGTAGGTACCTGTAAATAAGTATTTAGCAGTATTAACCCAGTAACCCGCTTTGAAACTACTAATAACATTGCTAAATATACCAATTCAAGTGAGCGAGAAGTAAAAGTGACACATCATTCTGAAGCTCTGTCTAACTAGAAACATTAAGATCACTATTAAAAAAAGACCATGTTTTATTTGTACATGATTATAATCCAACGTTTACAGAATATTTCATATTGTATAAAATAATAACGTTTTATCAGCATTGAAACGCTCTTCAACCAAACAACTACATATTTAATAATAACTTTCGTCATAATCTATTGTCTCCAACAAAATATTTCCAAAAAACATAATCACTTCACTTTAAACACCAACACATAAATACACTGGCCTACAAAGCTACCATAGCCAGGAATAGAGAGCGAGGCGGCCGGGAGCTGGGGATCTTTTTTGGCTTTACTGGTCATTAGGCATAGCCCATAATCCCCACGCTGCTGGGCATGCGGGTTGGGGATCGCTGTTTGGTGGTGGGTTTGTATTGCAAAGTCGCTGCTGCATTCCTCCGCACATGAAGAGTTAGGGTAGTGTAATTCGAAGCCGGCACCACACGGCTCCAACAAATATCCAGAAAAACATAATGGATCACTATTAAACACATAAAAACACTGGTATGCAAAACTAAGTAGGTATCTACGACACTTTTCAAATTTAATTTTTGGTTCAGATGCATTAAAATTTAGTTAATTAATCTCCACTACACCAAAACTCTCACACTTTATTTATTTTCGTTGCGCTTCCGCACCCAAGAACGTGTCGAAAAGAAATGGCCGAAGTCCTTGTATTCAGTTTAAATCACGGAGTTTAAATAATGTACATGACAACACGTTACCTTTTTCTTGATTATTCTGAATATGTTAGTTGATTGCTATATTAATTACTAATTTGCTTGATTATTTGAAACCCGCAGAATCGGTTGTGTCTAAAATTAGATAAGTCGTCTCGTCAGATTATAAATTGCAAACTTATCTATTTTCAAACAGAAAGAGAATGGGTTACTTTTACTGAGGAACTCACTTGAAATTAACCAAGTACTCAGTTAGTACAACCTAGACTAAACAGCAAAACTCGCTTGTTTACTATTAACCGTGCTTGAATGTACGTTTTAAATAAGTCGTATTTATAAGTAGCCGAAAAAAAATTAACCAAGCCAAAATGGTACTTTGCTAGTGCTCCGTTTTTTCCGTGTATATAGTTAATTATTACTATTTTATAGTAGGCTCATGAAATATGTAAATTTCAACCCATATAATTTACAATCTGCCATCGGCACGCGTCATTTCTATGGAAACGTTTCAACGCTATTTATATCCCATTGATTTATGGGATAAAAAGTTGCCTATGTGTTATTTAAAGACTAGAACTAAGTCTATTATAGTCTATGTGTTATTTAAAGACTAGAACTAAGTCTATTATAGTCTATGTGTTATTTAAAGACTACAACTAAGTCTATTATAGTATATGTATATCTATAGTCTATTATAGTCTGTATGTCTATAGTCTATTATAGTCTATTATAATCTTTGTGTTATTTAAAGACTAGAACTAAGTCTATTCAAATTCGCCCGAACCGCTCAATATTTTTGCGTGAAAGAGTAACAAACATCCATACAGACAAACTTTCACGTTTACAATATTAGTAAAGATGTTGTGCCTGGCAGGCGATGAGTTTGCTCCTGAGTTTTTAACCTTTGCGGCCTCATCGTTCACAATTAATTTGTAGTATTTTATTCAAAATACTTGGTAATGAACATAATTTCTAAAAAAACTTTCCTTGCCCTTACAAAACCACTCTATTAGGCATTAAAGTGTTTAAAACTTACGCGATCAGAACACGTTATTTTAAATATTTATGTACGGTTATTTATCGCGTTTACTTGCTAATGCGCATATATTTGACGACCGATGTGGCGCGGTGGGCGAAGGTCCGCCTGCGACGCAGGAGGTTGCGAGTTCGATTCCCGCCTCGGAACAAATTTGTGCACGATCTGCAGAAATTTGTTTCGTTGGTCTGGGTGTTTAATATGTATAATAAAAAATATCTATCTATGTATATAATGTATTAAATATATCAGTTATCTAGTACCCATAACACAAGCTTTGAGTAGCTTACTTTGGGGCTAGATGGTGCTGTGTGGATTGTCCAGCATTATTTATTATTATAATATTATTATTATTTTATTTATTTACCTATTTTTCCCGACGTTTCAACAGGTTTACACACTGTCGTGGTCACGGGATGACACAAACGGAACACGGAAAAATAGGTAAATAAACGCGATAAATACCCGTACATAGATATTTAAAATAATGTGTTCTGATCGCGTAAGTTTAAAACACTTTAATGCCTAATACAGCAGGCATAACATAGGCCTCTCCTAATGAGCGCCATAGCACCCTGTCTTCAGCTTGCCGCATCCAGCATCTGCCAGCAGTCTCTCTCAGCTCATCACTTCTGACCACCGGGCGTCTTACACTACGTTTACCGGGTCACTCGGATTACGTATTTACTAGCCTAATAATGTAGTAGGTATGCTTACATAAATATTAGTCTATCCTGTAAAATACAGTTACTATGTCTCTACAAAGCCAAGTAGGCTATATAGGCTGATTTACAGTAGGGATTAACAGAGCGGGAAAGCAATATAGGTAGCTTATAACATTAGAGAACTGAATGGTTGAACTAACTTAACACGAACTTTAAGTTTAGTAACTTAGAAAATTATATACATTGTAGTTTCTGCAATTTCAATGTTAGATTAAACTACTGACGAGATATTAATACCTAAAGGTCAATCAACTCTTTTGTTTTAACTGCGGGCGGTTTGAAACAGTCTAGAGGTAGCTCAATTGTATGTATATCATTACAAGTCCTCGCGTCTCCAAGACGCTGGCTGCACTACTACGCTGTATGGCATTGCTGATGCGCTACGCCAGATACGTACCAGTCTCGGGTCACGGAGAGCCTGGTATCCCACGGACCTTGGGTCTCGACTCCAAGGGGAGCAAATGTCGAGACCTACATATTTGCGCTTCTTGAGATACTCAGCCAAATCTGGCGCCGCACCAGCCCTCGTGGATGTCAATAGTTAGTTATAGATTTGATTTTATGGAGTTATTTTAAAGTAGTATTTTATACAGTATGTAGCGATGTTAGGAAAAATCAAGCTTGTTTTGAGGGCTCCGTACGCAAAGGGTAAAACGGGACCCTATTACTAAGACTTCGGTGTCTGTCCGTCAGTCCATCCGTCTGTCTGTCACCAGGCTGTATCTCAAGAACCGCAAAAGCATGACAGTTGAATTTTTGACAAATTATGTATTTCTATTGTCGCTCTAACAACACATACTAAAAAACAAAATAAAATACATATTCAAGGGGGGCTCCCATACAACAAACATTTGACATGATGTTTTGCCGTTTTTATAGACAAACAGAGAACTGGGGCCGAATTCCATTAATGTCAAAACAAAGGTCAATAGGTGCCATTCATTCAAGATGATTAAAATGACGTTTGTGTATTTGGTATTCTACTATTTTTTTGCGCTTGAGGAGACTTTCAAAATTAGAATGTCAAATTGGTAGTCATAAACGTAATCGTCACAGCTATGAATGAATCTCTAAAAGTTTGTGGTAGTAGAATACCAAAAAGAGTTTAACACTGACATTTTGACATGATACTATTTAAATGGTGTAGCGATTTATGTAGTGGAATCTGGGCCTTGTTCGTGGGAGAGTAAGACTCGCTCTTGTTCGGTTTTATTTATTCTACTTTTTACTTTCCACCTTTCTTTATGTCAATAACATTAAAGGGCACAACTCTTCTGCAAATGCTTCACAGCGTAGCATTGCTAGTAACAAACAAACAATGCTTTGTTTCCTATTCACAAAGAGTGCTGATTGTTCCTTCAACTTTTTACTCACGCTTGCATTATTTGCTAGAGCTCAAGTAGTAGGAGAAAAATAATAAAAATCGGTTTGCAATTCTCGATACGGACTAACAATACAAAAGAAATCGTTCCTTGATATATGAGGCAAGTACCTATTAATTGATCACCGTTTTTATTTTCCCTATCTATGTTTTAATTGCTGGTCCACTGTTGGACACGGACTGGCCAAAATGTTATAATTTTTTTTTATAGAAATAAAATTCGTATCTCAAATTCAAACTCGAATTCGATTTACGAACAAAATAAAATAAACAAATGACATGTGTATTTTCGGTAGGCAGGAGAATCGGGAACAAGCGAAATAATAGTATCTAGGCTGACTGGGAGAAATCGCTCTCAGCAATAAGGCTGCCTTATATACTTATAAGTTAATTAACAACGTAAATTACAATCAAGGAATAGAAAAATTACAACTAGTATCTACAATTGAAACAATTGAGCTAACTGCAGATGTATAAGTTAATTTAATATATAAGTTAATTGATAACTTTCTAGTACTATAATGTATTCATTCATTCAGTAGAAACAAAGTTCACGAGAAAAACAAAGAATTTCACCTCAACATTTACAATTGACTCATAAACAGTATCAACTTCGGCGAAGAACAGTAACTAAATCAGTAACCAAACTAAATTCAAATTCACCCTGAGAAAAAGATAGAACAGTTTACATTTCAACTTACTTCGCAAGAGAGGAGAAGGAATTTACATTTTAATTCTGTTTCGGACCGGGCCATCCGATATGCTTTCGAAAACAAGCTGGAGAAAAACTGTAGATGCTGTTTCTCTATCACACTAAATTACGAATGGGAAAGTTTGGATGGATGGATGGATGTTTGTTACCTCTTCACGTCAAAAATACTGAATGGATCGAGCTGATTTTGAATAGAATGTAGATCTACTTTCTGGAATAAACATTGGCTACTTTGATCAACTTTCATGCAGGTGAAGCCAAAATGAGTAATATTCTAAATGACATCACTTTCAAACTTGCACTTGCAGACAGATTTTATCAAGATCTAACTAGTAGTTTTCGAGTTATCCGCTAGTTCAGCGTACATAAATGTATATAACTGAATTCTAATTCTGAGCGTCTGGTTGATGCGACGTGTGACCCGAGAGCTGGTGTGTATCTGGCTCAGCGCATCAGCATTGCCATACAGCGTGGTAATGCAGCCAGCGTCTTGGGGACGCGACGACTGGTATTGATGTGGATCAACTGAGTTACCTCTAGACTGTTTGCAACTGCCTTTTGTATATAGACTAGTTTTAATTTGTTTCTATTGATTTAATACTCCAATACATTGATGATGTTTAAAGAATTTAAAGTCGTTTTGTAATTTTATAACACGCCATAATAAAGTTATAATTATTATTATTTTTTTTTTAAATTTATTTTTTAAAAGGGACTTTGTCGCTCAGCGACCACATCGCCCTATCGAAAATTATAATTATAAATCTTTGGTCTCCGGTTTAGTGGACTAGCTTTTGTATGTGCAGTTTCACCTGACTCCACATATTAGTTTTACAAAGTTTAGGACTCCAAAGTTTTCACACAAGAATCTTTCATTAGGGAATTCTCAGAGTTCTGATTTAGGAGACACATAAAATTTATATCGGGAATGAGACAGTGAGATACTTTAGTAGAAGTTTTATAAAGTCTAAGTATTTTTGTGATGCCTTATTTATATTGGTTATTTATAAACTTTGTAGTCTTAGGAACTATAAAAAGTTCCCAACTAACTTCTATTTTGTTATTTAAAGGATGAAGTACTGATGTTTCACCAGCCGCCTGCTAGAAAACACCGCCGTGATAATTGATATTAGGGTTGCGTAATAAACATAGTCACTACATTATATAAAATAAAGTCGCTTTTTCTGTCCCTATATCCCTATGTCCCTTTGAATGCTTAAATATTTAAAACTACGCAACGGATTTTGATGCGGTTTTTTTTAATAGATAGAGTGATTCAAGAGGAAGGTTTATACGTATAATAAAACCGTGCGAAGCCGGGACAGGTCTCTAGTATAATATAAAACAAAGTCACTTTTTCTGTCCCTATTTCCCTATGTCCCTTTGACTGCTTAAATCTTTAAAAGTACGCAACGGATTTTGATGTTGTTTTTTTTAAAAGATAGAGTGATTCAAGAGGAAGTAGTTTTCAAGATTTAAGCGTACAAAGGGACATAGGGATATAGGGACAGAGAAAGCGACTTTGTTTAATACTATGTAGTATTAAATGTAGTCTATAAAATATTTACTACTTCTTAGGCCCATAGCCTTAGAATTCGTTTTAACTACGTGTACTTTTCGTAAAATGCCTGATATAAAAAATATTATGAACATAATACAAATTATCTGAAAGTTTCGAAAATATGGTGATTATCCACGTGCATTAGTCGCCTCTTACGAAACATGTGAGAAAAGATGGGTGGCCAAATTGTATGTTACCACCACAGAAATCACTGTTATCTATGGTTACCACCATACAAACAAACTGCACACAGCAACTGTTATTATAATAATGCAGGTTGATTTTCTTCGCGTCTGTGAAACATAACCAAAGCTGAAAATCTTTTCACTACCACACAAAGACCGGCTTCAATCTCTCTAGAAAATTGAAAGTCTTTCTTGAAATATATTTCAGAATAACGAAACTACACTTAGCAGGTCCTCAGAAGCGTATGGAAGTGCAAATCTTGGCAGAACACGTTCACTGCGGCGGCAGGCGAGGCGTTAAGTTTTAACTCGTGGTTAGATAAAAGGGAACAAAGAGGTAGGAATAGACTTGGAAAATATAAAAATAATCATCATCATCAACCTATACTAGTCCACAGCTGGATATAGACCTCCCCTAATGAAAAATAATGATGGGACTGAAAGTCACAATTCACATAATTTTTTCGACGACATTGGAGGCGTAGCGGGCGAAGGTCTGCCTGCGACGCATGAGGTTGCCGGTTTGATTCACTCCTCGTGACGAATATTTGTACGATCTGGTATTTTTTCAGGGTTTTCTGATTTTTTTCTATGTATATGATATGTGTGTGATGTGATCAGAGCTTGTGTTATGGGTACAAGATATCTGATATAGTATAAATAGTAGGTATATAATATATAAAATAAGTAGATAATATAGTATAGTAAGTATATCAGATATCTTGTACCCATAACACAAGCTCTGGGCTAGCTTGGGGCTAGGTAATGATGTGTTAACTATACAGTATTAAAAAAAATTAAATAAGAACAATTTTTGAATTCAAAGGAATGTTTGTCCAGTTTTTGTCAACATCGGAGCGAATTTTTGACAGGTTTTAGCGGATATAGAGAGAGCAGATTCGACACTGATATAGAAAGAGAAAAAGCTTCAAATATCCTAGCATTTGCTAAAAATGCAGCCGTCAAAAATGTTACTGGCGTTTTCAACAGAAAACCCCAGCTAGGTTGATCTATAGACCTAGTTTTCCTTTTTCCACTCCACGTAATTTTGGGAGATTTTTAGAAATGGATTCGTATTGGTTGATCAAATCAACAGAAGATACAAAAATATACACATACGAGATTTTTTATGTAGAAAAACATCTGTATCCATTTGTAACTAATCACGCTATCAAATAAAAAGTTTTTGTGTAAACGTATGTACGTGTGTTTATTACTCATTACCGCACAAATAGCTGGATGGATTTTAACGAAATTTGTTTCTAGGATAGCTTATATTCGCCGTTTATGTATGACCACGACCACGTCGTGGTCATACAGTCTAACTGCTAATATGTGTGTGGAATCCACGGAGTGTATACAATGTGAGTTGTCGAACCTTGATCAAACGAAATGTGCAGCACGACACATATTTATCGATTAAAATCGGGATAAAAAAATTATATGTTATTTATCTCAAAAACAAAGCAGTTTTAATATTTTTTTTTAAATGAAGACTACTTCATCTGGTTTTTTCTATGTTTCATTTTGAGTTAAAGGTGTATTTTATTCAAAGTAGTTTCATTTGAAAGCTAGATAGTTTACCTAGCTAATAAAACTATTTTTTATTGTAGGTATTGTATTTTTTATTTATTTTATTAGCTAGGTAAACTATCTAGATTTCAAATGAGACTACTTTGAATAAAATACACCATTTAATAGATTACTAAAAATCCAGTTTTCCCGCTTGGGGCGAGCCAGCATAATTGAAAATAAATAATGCTGAACAATCCACACAGCATCACCTAGCTCCAAGCTAAGTAATGCTTATTTTATGGGTACTCGATGACTGATATACTTAAAACAATACATATATTACATACATTATTTTTACAGTACATAGAAAACATTCAGAACCCAGTAACAAATATTTGCAGATTTGTGTCCAAAATATTTTAACATGTACAAACTTATTCAGCAAGACTAACACCATGGAGCACAGCTAGTATTAAATAAAGTCTACGATAAATAATTCACAGGTTTTCGAAATGCCATATCCAGTTTCAGTTTCTCCTACACCCGCAACACGTCGGTGCTTCCACAGAATGAATTGTACCCGACCCCGAAGAGAATTACATTGGTATCATATCACTTACTTCTGTTTACTTTGCAAATTGTTTCAGACTGTGTTTGCACTCGTATGTCTCTGACTTACTGACTGCATCGAGCTGTTGGTTCGAAGGGTGAACTAGCTTCAACAATGATATGAAACGAGTTTTTAATGTCAAAAAATGAGTGAATGAGAGATACACGGTATTAGATAGATAGAAAACTTTTTATTGCATACTCAAAACTATGAAACAATTTACAAAAACAATTTAGACTAACTTAAGCTACAATTAGCGGCCTTATCACTCAAGAGAGATCTCTGCGAGACAACCTGGTATGCATGGATATTTGTTACATCAGTACACATTCGTTTCGGCGTGGTACGCCAAAACTACTAAACGGGTCAAACTGAGATTTGGAATCGAAGTGTGGAATAAAACATTGGCTAGCATAGGCACTATTTATAAATTTTACGCGCAAGTCACAGGGTGCAGCTACTTAATACATAAAATAGATTATTTGATATTAAAGAAAATACCTAGAACACCATGAAAGCACAAACTTTTATCCTGAAACGGGAATCGAACCCGGAACATAGTGCATCGCAGGAGGACTTATAAGTAACTAGCGACCTGCTCCGGCTTTGCACAGGTTTATAATAAGTATATAAACCTTCCTCTTGAATCACTCTATCTATGAAAAAAAACCGCATCAAAATCCGTTGCGTAGTTTTAAAGAATTAAGCATTCAAAGGGACATAATGACATAGGGACAGAAAAAGCGACTTTGTTATACTGTGTAGTGATGACTTAACATAATAATGACGTAAAATTCTCTAATGATCCACCAAGCAAACGCGACCTATTCTCATGTAGATCTAGTAGGGCGAGAATTACGTGAGATAGCCAGCCTGCACTTTGCATGCGAGATGCAGAATGCTGCATAATATGCCCATAAAGATGCCGGCAAGTGGCCTTTGCCGTTCCCGGATGCAATTACACAGATGTGTGGCTGATTATTGTTAGCAATTATATAACCGTCTGAGTTCTTAGTACATGTTGTAGTTGTAAATGGCTTAGTTAAATAGAATAGAAAACTGTTTATTACATTTAAACAACGAAATAAAGAAATAAAATAATACGTACCATACTTCAGTACGTTTTTGTTTTTTTTAGTACATGTTGCATAGTTTACGATGACGCTAAAAGATTTGTCTCTTTTTCATACATTTGGCGACTTGCAGTGCTTCTGTATAGAGAGTAAAAATCTGCAAAATCCACACAGCATCATAGCCCCAAACTAAGCAGAGCTTGTGTTATAGGTGCTGGAAGACTGATATTTTCTTATTAAGCATAGAAAACACCCAGGGTCCCATAACAAATACTTGCAGATCGTAGAAATATATGTCCCAAGGCGAGAATCTAATCCGTAACCTCCTTCGCCCTCCGCGCCAGTCCAGTCTTCAAAAGCGAGGAACCAAGTAAACAGTTTGATATCGGTAGGTAATAGTTTCATACTCGTAGGCTACTTGAATCTTTGTTTCATACGAACTTGACAGGCGAATTTCCGACCGCAGTAAGGGTGTTAAAAGTACACAGGCCATTTCTCTGGTAGATTCTCTGAGTCGACTCTTTCGATATCCACTGGATGAGTTGTAGTGGAAGATTCTTACGCCGCGACCGCTGTACGATTTAATTGGCTATTATATTATGTCCTGCAGTATAAACGTGTTATTATTGAGTGGGGACCGCGAATTTGACAACGTAATGTAGGACAGGTTAGATAATAATAATAAATAAAATAAATAATAATAAATAATTCCGGACAGTCCACACAGCATCATCTAGCCCCAAGCTAAGCAGAGCAGATGACGATGTATGAAAGACTGCAGGCATATGTTAGATGTGAGAAGGTGAAGACAGGGCACTATGGCGCTAGTCCACTGCTGGACATCGGCCTCCCCTAATGAGCACCATAGGGCCCTGTCTTCAACTTGCCACTTTAGATATACATATGTAATTATATTAAGCAGCTTTGTAACTTATTTTGATCGTTCTTTAATTTATCTATCTATCTATGTCCAAAAGTGGACGTCAATGCAATGATGATGATAAGCTCAGTTCGGTGTAAAGTGAGATAGTTGAGTTCGAAGCGCGGCCTAAATGTGTAGCGGAGCGAGGTAACGACCTCCCAAATTATTTTATTGCCATTATAAAAATATGTTTTGAAACGTTCAGACACTTTGTTTTATTGGTAGTGCTTTGGAGGAAATAGTTGAGAAGGTTGCTCTTTGCTTGACCAAGGATTTTAAGTCCCTTTTTTAAAGAAATGGTAGTTTGAAATCCTCATTTTTGAAGCGGTTTTCGACTCCAATAATTTTATTGTTATTTTTATTTACGCAATCATTTATTTATCGCACAGATAAAAAAACAATCTTAATCAGTTAATAAAATAATTATCAAACGTAGCGGTAAAATAATGTGCAAATGTCGTGAAATAATTGAAAAAAAGATGTTCAGTAGTAAAGTCATTGAATGCGAATTTCGAAATATCGGAAAACTAAAAAGAAATCAAATCATGGTAAATAATCCGTATTCAATGACTTTAGTGTTAAAAACCATGAGAGTTTTAAAAGTTATGATCAATAGTTTTCACGTTTTTGTGTAACAGAATTAGTCGTAGACCATCGATGTATGAACATCTACAATTCTACATCGTAGACGTAAATCATTCTCGTTGTAGACCATCTACGTCGTAGACCGTCTTCGTCGTAGACTATCGTTACAGTAGAATATCTACATAGACTAAACCATCCTCGTCGTAGACCAACTACGTCGTAGAACGTCTACGTCGTAGCCTATCATTACAGTAACTATAGAACATCCACATAGACTAACTAAACCATCCTCGTCGTAGACCATCTACGTCGTAGAACGTCTACGTCGTAGCCTATCATTACAGTAACTATAGAACATCCACATAGACTAACTAAACCATCCTCGTCGTAGACCATCTACGTCGTAGAATGTCTACTTTGTAGCCTATCATTACAGTAGAATGTAGTTCAGTAGAATATTAAAATTACAGTACATACATAATATATTATTATCATAGACTAACTAAACAATCCTCGTCGTAGACCATCTACGCTGTAGACAATTAACGTCGTAGACCATCTACGTCGTAGAACATCTATGTCATAGACCGTCTACGTCATAGACTATCGTTACCGTAGAACATCTACATCGTAGAATATCTACCCCGTATACTTTTGTTCACCTCGTATTAGCCATTACCTGAAATTCAACTAAACCAAACCCTGGCCAGCCTTAATGACATCTTAACCGGGTGATTACGTCCCATTCTCTGTAACCGGCTGTAACTGGCTGTATCTGGATTTCCGGCTAGCAGATGGGTCTTTGTGGCTCACGTATTATGTAGCTGTGTAATCTACGGATTCTTAACACCGGTTAATTTAGAATACAGGTGAGACTGTTAAGAAATACTTCCTTACCTTATAATAGGTATATACAATCCTTCCTTTCTCCCTTACTAATATTTTAAAAGTAAAAGTGAAAGTTTGTATGGATTAATGCTAAAGCTACTTTTCAAGTTCTTTTTATTATCATCTCTATCTAACCTAAGTTAATTGTATTCCTATCTACTTGCAATTTAATTTTGTTGTGTGCAAAAAAAAACTTTCTGTCTTTTAAATAGAGAAATAAATTAAAACTAAATATTACAATTGAATCAATTTTAATAACTACAGACAGTTGCAAACAGTCTAGAGGTAACTCAACCGATCTATATGAATGTCAGTTGGAAGCCTCTCAAAGTCGCAAAGACGCTGGCTACATTGCGCTGTATGGCAATGCTGATGCGCTGCGCCAGATAGGTACTCACCAGTTCTTGGGTCACGCTTTGCATCGACTAGATGCTCAGATATTTTTTTAAAAACCCAAACAGCCTCTGTACACCAGAAGTAATTTAATTCTTTTCGATTTTAGTCATTTTTCTTTTAGGGTGAAATTTTCATATCAATCATCTAACTGAAATTTGAACACTGTAATGTAATCTACAACAGCAATAACTATATCAATACGGAAGCAAGCGTTATTAACTGACAGTATTACTACTCTATTGTAATTTAATAGTATACGGTGATTCCACTTAATGGACTATAAACCTATCGAACTCGGAAATCAATGTATAGTATTCAATGGAAATGGTTCCTAGTAGGTGTTAATTTAATTAAAATATATTCATTCATTGGTTCAGACAACACGATTTTCAGATAGTAAAAAAATCAAAAAATAATTAAGGTAAGTACATACACTAGAACCTGAAATTAGACCTAAACATTTAATTATAACAATTTTTAGTATAATAAAATCAAAATATGATGAGACATTGACAAACTTAACAAAAAGTGCCTATGTACAAATCACATAGAAATAAAATAAGATGAAATAATAAAATCACTACATAGTATAAAATAAAGTCGCTTTCTCTGTCCCTATGTCATCGTATCCCATTGAACGCTTAAATCTTTAAAACTACGCAACGGATTTTGATGCGGTTTTTTAATAGATAGAGTGATTCAAGAGGAAGGTTTATACGTATAATAAAACCGTGCGAAGCCGGGGCGGGTCGCTAGTAATAAATAAAGGGCTCTTCATATCTGGAAAATACAGGAAATTTTTCCTTTTTTTTACAGTTTTTGTGTCTTTTACTTAAATAACGTGCAGCAAAACTTTTGTGTCTTAATAATTTTATTTTAAATATTTTACATGTTTCTGTATGTGTATTATAACTCGTCAAAATCTAGGTAAAATGGGTCAAATAAATGGAGTTTCTTCCTTCTTTCAAAACCTAACGATAAATAACTAAGTACAATTTACATTTCCATATTTATTAATATCCTTCATCCTTCAATCAATGATTTTAGAAATTCGATGATAAACTGACTGAAAGCCTGCTACACAAAGCAACGCCGAAGAAGTGACGGGTTTCAGTAAATGAAACAAAACAGTATCAAAGGAAATAAGAAATAGCTTCCATTTAAATCTTAAAGCGCATTAATTAGATCTAGCAGAGCGGTGAGGTGTTTGTTACGTATCAACAATGTATGGAGCCATTAAATGTACGGATAACCAACTTTGAAAAGAAAGATAAATATTCTGACGTGACGATGCGATGTTAGAATTCACGTCAATAGTGTTTTTTAAGTTGATCTCAATACTTTATATTTCATGTTTATTTATTGTAATCACTGTGTGCTATTCTAGGTCTAAATTAAATAGTTTAAATGAGTCGGGATTCAGTGCATTTAATGTATTGAATAAGTAATTATAAATCAATTATTCTTATCGTCGTAAAATAATGCCATTATTATATGTTGTTTTAATTTCTGAGTCACGACGTTCAGAACCTGGGGCCTTATTATCTAATTCAGCTGATAACGATTCATTTTCGTCATTATAAACCTAGCCTGGACTTCGATTGTACCACTGTTAGTCTATTTGAATTTAACTGATAATCGATCGCTGCAGCGCTGTACTGCGCTGTGCTATGTTTGGTCAACATTGACATTGACGCAGCACAGCGCAGCGCAGCACAGCATGGTTTGTTTGTATCCTCATTCAAATATTACACGAGCGAGTTGACGTTGACATAGCACCCACACATGCAAGAGAAATAAAATGAAATCTGGATGCTGATGATAATGATGATGATGAACGTACCGATAAGTGGTATCCCAGCTCTCTTAAGAAAAACAAGCTGTACAATTTTTCCTTTAATTAGCAGAATGGCCACTTAACATAATAAGCGGTGTAATTGTGTTTTATGGCCCCACAAAACAGGCTTAAACGCTCAACACATTGCTGAGCCCCACCTGTTTTACATTAATAAGAGGAGGAATTTAATTTATTTATTTAAATTATACAGAGGGGTATGTTTATTGTTTTAGGCCATGGTTTTAGAATACATGGAGGAATCCTGACAGAAAACATGGGAAATGAATATACACGAATGAGGATGTGCGGATGAGGTTTTAGAATCGACCTCTAAAACTCAGCCTATGCATATGATACAAACAGAATAAGGGATCTCCTGAAGAAACCTGCTGTTTTCTGGTCCTGAAAAGTACAAATGTTTGCAAATTATTTAATTATTGCATACACATAGACAGTAGCATTAATTAGCTTACTTATGGTGGTAAGCTTAAAGGTAAGTACAATTAATAAGTAATTACAACATATTATCCACTAGGGCCGGTGCGGCGGCAGATCTGGCCGAGGATCTCAAGAGGCGCAAATATGCAGGTCTCCACAGAACCTACGCATTTGCTCCCCTTGGATTCGAGACCCTAGGTCCGTGGGGTACCGAGGCTCTCCGGGTTTTTAAAAAATATCTGAGCGTCTGGTCGATGCGACGCGTGACCCGAGAGCTGGTGAATATCTGGCTTAGCGCATCAGCATTGCCAACAGCGTGGTAATGCAGCCAGTGTCTTGGGGACGCTTCCGACTGGTATTGACATGGATCAATTGAGCTACCTTTAGACTGTTTGCAACCGTCTGCAGTTAGCTCAATGATTTCAATTTTATATATATATTGTTACAAAAATAGACGTCTGAAACATTTATTGCTTCAAACATAATGTCGGAAAATGTAAGCAATCTCAGTTACAAGCATCAAAACAATTGTAATAAAAAGGGTATGTCAATATTTTTACTCATAAAGCCAAATAGTTGTTGAGAGTTATTATATTTTCTTCCGTATTTTGTTTCATTTCCCAGTATGCTTCTACTGTGAAAACAATGGCAAAAATTGGTATATGAACTCAATAGACTATGGAAGCGCCTAAGAGTAGCTATTAAATTTATTTTTGTTCGTAATGTATTTATTGACTTACTTAGGAAAAATAAGTATTTTTTTATCATAACATCATACATAACAAGTTTCTTTTTTTAACCCTACTGCGCTAAAGAGCACGCTTTCCCAGAATGAACTTATTCACTCTGGATTCGAAGACTAAGATTGTACTTTAATGGAAAAACTGACTGCATAAAGATCGGCATTAAGATCATTCCACTCTCTGGTGAAACGTACTTTGTAAGTTGAATCAACTAAAACAATGGTTAATAATCAAGAATTTATTTATCAAACTTTTTAGTCTAAGGGTCGTGAATTTAGCTTAAGAAAGTCATATCCGGGGGGCGTTGAGAAACATCAAGTGTACCACTACTGGCCTTAGCATGAGCGGGAGTCGGTCCGGTGCAGCTAGCAAGATGGGCGCCGACTGGAACAAGATGGGCGCCGACTCGGGTTCGCAGCCAGGCAGACAATAGCGATGCGTCGTGCGGCGTCTTCAGTGGGGTATCTCAGAAGCAGAAGATGCTACCCGTAAGGTGAACCCTGGAACCCATTTCCAGACCATTAAGAATTCGTCCACTTCCCAAGTTTGACTGCGACATCCCATGCTCATGGTGAACGTAATGGTAACTAGCATATAATAGTAATCAATGATGAGGCAGTCAAACAAGTGAATTCTAGTCTAAAATAAGCAGTGAGAAGTGCAGGAAAATGTGAAGAGTATGATGTAGGGGGTCCAATTTCGATATTTTTCAATTTCGAAACTGGCTTTCGAAATTCGGAAGCTCAATTTCGAAATTTCGAAATTCGGACAGAAAATATAACTTTTATGCTCTGATGATGATGAGATCTGTGACTCCCTTTCTTTACAGATAGAGTTAGAGCCGGAAAAGTGATTTCCTTTATCTAAAATATAATTTTTTTTAAAATACTTCAATTTTACTACATCAAGTGTCACCGAGGTGCTTGCACTGCACGTATAGCAGTGACGAAGCAACCTCCCAGTCGTATCGCTGAAGCCTGGCAAGACCCAGACCGGTATTATTGGATACGTAGAGGCCAGCACCGTGATAGACAGGTACCTGTCTAACGCCAGAGCCAATTTGACCCTGAAGGTAGTCTCAGATTGGGGCGAGGCCAATCGGGTCGATTTCAATGCTACCAAAACACAAGCATATCTTTTCTCTGCTAAACAGAGTCCGTTAGTCCAGGCTCCTTTTTTCCGAAATGTACCGGTGTAAAATGGAAGCGCCGCTCTGGCTTGTCTGCACTCAAACAGGTGTGTCGTCGCTCTTTATGCATATCTATTGTTCTGAGCCTAGTCCATATCTGGAGCAAAGAGAATGGCAGAGGTAGGAAGGGCAATGATCCTTCTGTAATCGTTTCCGATCCCCTGCGTGTCAATTCATGAGCGGCGTCATCATTCCTAGTAATCCGCTATATCCCTTGATCCACTGAATGATGTTCCTGTTCTTGGTCTTTCTTATCTTTTCTAATGCTAAGTGCCATTCGTACACAAGAATGGACTTGCAGCTGTTACCTTCCAGGGATCTGAGTATGGCAGCGCTGTCAAAGAGAATACGTACGCCTTCATCGCTGATTCCTCTGTTGTGTACAGCTCTCTGGGCTATTGCTACACATTCACATTAGAATATGGAGCTGTGTTCTCCTAGCGTTATTGATATGCATAAGAGGTCCATTAAGTGAGCGCCGGCTCCCGTCCCTGTTACGGTTTTGAAGCCAGCTGTGTAGATTCTGACTTCACGAGATCCTGATTCATCTTTTTGATCCTCATATAGCTGTATCTGTAGTGTTTATTTAGTATCCGGTTACTATCCGGTTAACTTTTTTCTGTGATTTTACGTTGATGTATATGGACGATATAAAAAAAAAACCTTTGCAAAATCAAATTATGTAAACACGACTTTTTTTTAATTACCTATATGCGTATTTTATTCTATATAGGAACTTTGTGTCTGTGGCACGCTGTAATATATTTTACTGTGGTTGGTAATAAGCTCTTAAAACAGTTAGGGCATCCAGCATTTTGGAGCTGAGAAACCTCCTCAGGCGGTTACTTGTTGCAGCTATAGAGCTTCAGCACTGGTCGGGGGGTATTATAATGAGGTGTTGGTATACAAGGTACCCATTATTATTATTTCTTCCGTGGTTAAATCAAGGTAACCAAAAAATTCGAAATTTCGAAATTGTGGCCTCCAATTTCGAAATTGAAAAATGGCAAAAAAATCCTACGAATTTCGAATTTACGAAATTTCGAAATTTCGAAATGCACCCCCTAGATGATGCAATACAGACAGAATGAAAATTACATTTTAGTACATTTTAAATATGAAACAATGATATGATTGCGTGTGCAAAGCGGCTACATATGAGAAAGAATGAATATCTACTTATGGCTAGAAGAATACACAAAAGAACAAGGGCGGAAACATATTTACGTGTCGCGACATAACCCCCACCACCGCTCTGGCGCAATCGGCGGCTAGCAGTCTGCGACACGATAGACCGTGTCGCGACACGACACGCCATACAAGTATGTCCCTAACCATTCTAAATGTATGAAACCGATATGCTTCTGGCGCGCCCCGACACACCGCGACACGCAAGTATGTTTCTGGCATAAGATTAAAGATCGGGCCGTTGGGTTCAAACGGATTACAGTGCAATTTATCCTATGAAACACATCACTTACCCAATATGGGGCTTCACAAATTCTGGGAGATTTAAACACAAAACGAAGCAGGCACGTTAAAATTGTGTCAAGTTTTGTAAACTTATTTGAAGAAAAGAAATAATCTTTTACGCACGATCTGAGTCTTTTCGAGTCACTCACGAGACTCGAAAGTAGGTATCGGAAGCGGATTTTTGTATTGTCACTGGCTGGACAGTGTCCAGCCAGTGACAATACAAAAATCCGCTTATTCATCATTCCTTATTGTCAGTGGTCGCTTGCTTCACTCAGTGTCATGTGACGCTGTCAGTTTCGATAGGTGCGAAACCGCGGGAATTCAAAATGTGGAAGGAGCGGCATTTTTTAAAAAAATAGTTATAACGAAGGTGTTACACTGGCTTATTAATAATTTTAACAATAATGTTGGACAAATCCACACAACATCTATCCCCAAAGTAAGCTACTCAAAGCTTGTGTTATGGGTACTAGATAGTTGATATATTTTATACTTACATAGATGGCTATTTTTTATTATACATAGAAAACACCCAACGGAACATATTTCTGCAGATCGTACACAAATTTGTTCCGAGGCGGGAATCGAACCCGCAACCTCCTGCGTTGCAGGCGGACCTTCGCCCACCGCGCCACATCGGTTATTATGAAAGTCACTCAAACCTGGCTGAAAATCCAGTGACCACAGACAAACATAGCAACATTAGCAACACGCAATAACAGTTAGTAATTAACACAATAACAGCTATTTTACGGATTTAATGTTGACCGCGGAAAACAGATTAACTTTACCACTAAAACTGGCTTTTTAAGAGACCCTTATTGCCCGTTTTTAGGGTCCTTTTTTTAATGTCTAAATAAATAATGTTTCGGTCAATTTGTTTGTGAAACATAAAACTAGAACGAGTAGAACTAGAAGGGTTAGTACTTAATACTAAAAAGGGATTTAGTCCTCTGAATGAGATGATACATCACAAGACAGTCGTATCTGTTCGATATAGCATTTTGGATGCTGTTGCTGCCCCGGCGGGTTCTGTTTTTTTGTGGCAGATGGCATCGAAAGGATCCGTGCGCGCCTCAGCGAACATACCCGAGGCACTGCAGAATCGAGGCAGCCTCAGCAAAATCCCAAATACGTCCTAAATTCAAAGAACCGATTATAAACCTTGACGCTGCGCTGCCAGACTAAATAGTGAATTATAATTCACTATTGAGTCTGGCATTATCTTCAATCATTTATTTCAAATATTATGTAAGCGTCTGGTCGATTCGACGCGTGACCCGAGAGCTGGAGTATCTGGCTCAGTGCATCAGCATTGCCATTAGGGCATGTAAACCGGTTATTCGGTTAATCAAAAAACCGGTTAATCGACTGATTTTACCTCGGTTTTTAACCGGGTTTTTTGGTCAGGAAAACCGGTTTTTTCGGTTATTATTTGTTTCTTCAAACTCAAGAATTTGTCCCACATCTGTATTAAAATTGGGTCATAAAGAAAACTATTTAGTGTTATTTGCAGTGGATGCATATAATATTACGATCCATCTAACTATTTTATAACATTTTAAGAATGTCATATGTAAATCTTACCAGATAGAGATTATTGAAGAAAAATATTTTCATCTACACTTCCGAGCTATAAACTGGAATCACTTCATCTCTGGTTTTTGCAGACCATATTTTACAGTTTCCATGGAATAAACCGTAGGTTGTGGTATATTATTTTAAAGATAATTTTATTAGCTTTCAAACTCTTTCGATATCATAGCGAAAAAAATGTTATATGTCATGGAACGTGAAAACAAAAGACATAATTTTTTGGAACGAAACATCAATTTTTTCAAACTCCTGAATCCCTATAAAAACTGGGAATTTATGCAATTTTGTCATCAGTCCAATCAGTCACGTCACTCAAAATACTGGAATTACAAGAAAATGGAAAGCACACCAATAGAAGCCGCTCAAATCGTCACCCTAATCCAGCAAGGGTTCTCTCAGCGTACTATCGCTCGACAGCTTCATCTGAGCCAGTCCTGTGTCTCCAAAGTATACAAGAGGTTTAGAGAGACTGGAAACTTAGTCCGAAGACCAGGATCTGGACGACAGCGATGCACTAGGGCGAGAGATGACCGATTTATTGTCAGCACTTCTCTACGAAATCGACATCTAACCGGCGTTGACGTCCAGCGGGAGCTCGGAGAAGTTCTAGGGAGAACTGTCAGCTAGTGAACAGTGAGGCGAAGACTCAAAGAAGCTAACTTGACCCCGAAACGGCCAGTTAAATTGTTCCCTCCCAAATTGTCTACAGCCCACCGACAAGCCCGACTTCAGTTTGCTCGTGATCACTTAGATTGGGATATACAGCAATGGAGCCGAGTTTTGTTCGCGGACGAGACTAGGATGTACCTGCATGGCAGCGACCGTTGACAGAGAGTCTACAGGAGACCGGGAGAGTGATACGCACAATGCTGTATAGCGAAAACAGTGGAATATGGGGGTGGGTCTTGTATGATGTGGGCGGGGATTTCAATTGAAGCTAAAACGGAGCTGGTATTCGTACCCGGTGGAGGTCGGGGAGGACGACTAACCGCAGAAAGGTATATGAACGACATTCTGCTGGGCCATGTACTCCCTTACGCCGGGTTTATTGGCGAAAATTTCCTGCTAATGCACGACAATGCCCGCTGCCACACCGCTCGTGCGACTAAACAGGACTGGCCAGCTGTCAGCCTTGATATGAACCCTATCCAACATCTGTGGGACGAGCTGAAAAGGCGGGTACAAGGAAGATCTCCAGCTCCGGCGTCAATAGAAGACATAAAAACTGCTCTTATCGAAGAGTGGCAGGAAATTCCACAGGATTCCATCAAGAAACTCATTAGGTCAGTGAAAAACTGTTTACAAGCAGTCATTAGGGCCAGGGGGGGCAATAGGGTAGAGTGGTAGCCATTGAACCACCAAAAGTTTGAAGGACTGTAGAATCAAATCGGAAGCAACCCTGACATATTATTTTAGCACAAAACCTACGTTAATTCAGTAGCTTCACTTTTGCATTGTCACTATAGCTGTTTATTTGATAACTATGTTACTATTGGACTTACAAAAAAAAAATTAAATTGGTTCACTGTGTACCAGCAGTGGTACGCATTGAACATGGGGGGTGGTACTCGATTAACCTAGTGGTACCTGATGAACCACTGTATGGTTTATACCTCATATGTTTTTACAAGGGGAAATAAAATAATATATTTTTTAGTAATCATTTTAATTGCACTTCTTAGAACTGCATCATATCTTTAAATTAAATATTTTGTATATTTTGAGATAGCTAATAAGCGACAGCTGATAAGTTTCATTTTTGTAGTGTTCACCAAAATTATACTTCCTATTTATAATGATTATCTTAGTGAGTTAGTAAGGTAAATGAACCTTAATTTATATGATAAAGAATGCCTTGCACATATTATCTAACATAGTAATAAAAAACTTAACTTGTAGGTTTGTTTTTATTTAGAAAAATAGAGATCAAAATTTTCATCAAAAACGAGTCAACCAAGAATATAGTAGCTCTAATAATGCCTTATTATTAGGCTAATATTATTCCAAATAATCATAACTTTACCTGTACCTATCTAAGGTACTGAAGCAAATTAACCTTTAGGTATTCTACAAAAAAGAATAACATGCAAATAGTCTTACAAAATCAACAAAAAGTTATCAAGAACAGTCTTTATAATGGCAGCTCTAACTCTGCCTTATTATTAGGCTAATATTAATCAAAATAATAGGAACTATACCTGTAAGGTGGCTAACAAATTAACCTTTAGGTATTCTAAAAAAACAAATAATTTGTAAATACCTAGGTACTAGTCTTACAAAATCAACAAAAAAAATTCAATAACAGTCTTTATAATGGCAGCTGTAATTCTGCTCTATTATTAGGCTAATATTATTCCAAATAATCATAACTTTACTTGTACCTAAGGTACTTAAGCAAATTAACCTTTAGGTATTCTACAAAAAAGAATAACATGCAAATAGTCTTACAAAATCAACAAAAAGTTATCAAGAACAGTCTTTATAATGGCAGCCCTAACTCTACCTTATTATTAGGCTTATATTAATCAGATAATAATAACTATACTTACCTGTAAGGTAGTTGCAAATGCAAAAGTCTTACAAAATCAACAAAAACTTCAATAACAGTCTATTTTCTAATAATGCCTTCTCTCATCACATCAATGTCACAATTTCTTCAGGAGTATGGGCACCCTTTTTTCTTTTCTCTCTGCTTGCTACTTTATTTCTTCCCATTCTAAAACAGTTCAAAAATAAGAAATTTGCTGTAAATAGTTACTTTATAAAGATCTGGGAAGGTGTACGCTATGAACCACACTATGGTACCCAGTGAGCCATGGTTCATAGGATACTCCTCGACAATGGTTTACTGGGTACCACCCCACCCTTTATAAATTTAAAGTGAAACTACAACCAGTAGAAGAAGATTTTTAATGCAAATTTATATCTCAAATATGCTCAAGAACATTCTAACTTTAATAAAAGAACTCATATTAAAATGGGACTTGTAAAAAAAGAGTAATAAAAAAAGTAAACTTACTTGTTTTTCGCCGTTTTCGATGCTCGCAGTTGATAAACGCTCCTCGCTCGTGCACTCGCGGCGACAGATCGCCAGTGAATGCGTACAGGGTAGCGGCGCGGGAAGGCGGTTCGAACAGCGACAGTTGCACGAACTGGCAACGTCACGTTCGGTTGCTATGAGAGTGGTTCTTAGCGTACCACTGGTTCATAGGCTACCACTCTACCCTACAAAATATAAAGCGGGAAATAACAAAGATTTTAAATAAAAATTTGATATTTTCATATTACTTCTTATAAATTTAAACATCAACAACTTCGACCTATTGTAATAATTCACTAAATGAAGGTAGGAAACTTAATTAAATTTAAATATATAATATTTTATACCATTCGAAAGCTAACAAAATTTATTTTCAAATGGTTTACGTCAATCTGCAGTTTATTCCATGGAAACTGTAAAATATGGTCTGCAGAAACCAGCGATGAAATGATTCCAGTTTATAGGTCGCAAGTGTAGAAGCAGGAGAAAGGATTTAAAATGTTTTAAAGACATAAAGGAACGGTATTAACGATTGATAAGAAATATAGTCGATTGACAGATTGATTAAAATAAATGAACTATAGCGTATTTTAATCAATCTCTAGCTTACAGAGTTAGAAAGAAGGGCTAGAACTGTAAGGCTTGCAATCAACCACGATAAAACTGAATACATCCACATGAAGCGCTACAAAAACACCCGTGTTAAACGTAAAGACTTAGATGCGGGACATGTGGTGTATAAGGGTGCTGCAAGCTTCAAATATCTGGGATGCAATATAACAGATACAGGTTCTAGGGAAGATGAAATCAACATTCGCATCCAGAACACCTTGCGGTGCAGTGCAGCGCTTCATAAAGTGTTGACGTCCAGACTTCTGAGTCGAAGCACCGAAATCCAAATATATAAAACTGTTATACGTCCTATTCTGATCTACGGGTGCGAAGCCTGGACGTTGACGCTGAAACAAGAAAACAAACTCCTCGTGGCTGAGCGTAAGGTGCTGCGTAAGATCTTTGGTCCGACCAGACGAACAGATGGAACATGGCGATAGGTTGTGTCCCAAGGGTGAAAAAAAAATGAAAAAAAGAGTCTTATAAGACATTTACAAGGGTAAGCAACGCGCGTGTAATATCTGTGATATGCAGGCGTCCATAGGCTGCGGTAACCTTTTGCCATCAGGCGGGCCGCATGCTGTTTGCTACCTTGGTGGTATAAAAAATACTGTACGTGGTACATTTCTGTTAATATCGACAACATTATATGTTTTAATTATAAGAAATGTGATTTAAGTCAAGTTAATGAGTCCTTAGATAAATATAAGTACATTTTAATACAAATTTTATTGCTTTAATTCGTCTTGTAGAAAATAACCGAAATCACCGAAAAAACCGGTTTTCACCGGTTTTGAAATCAGAAAAACCGAATTAACCGGTTTATAAAATAACCCGGTTTTTACATGCCCTAATTGCCATACAGCGTGATAATGCAGCCAGTGTCTTGGGGACACAACGACTGGTAGCGATATGGATCAGGTGAACTACTTCTTGATTGTCTGCAAACAGACTGCAGTTACAGCCGGGATTTCAAAGCTGCGTCTTGCGATTTTGTTGCGCGATTCCTTATTTTTATAAAAATAGCATCGTGTGTGTAAGTCGCCGCGTGCTTAAAGCTAGTGCTTGATTAATTTTATCAAGATCTGACTAATAGTTTTTGAGTTTTAATAATGCATATTTTATAGACTTCGACTATATTGAAATTCCTTCTCATTTTTGTTTCAAAGAATTTCAAGTCGTTTTATAGTAGTTGTTTAAAGCAAGATAGAACTTAAGTTCTTCGGGCACGTGGCACGGAATTCAAGACTCGATGGAGCAAATAGACCTTGTAGTACAAGGCAGAATGGAGGTCCCGTGGTCGCTCTCCAACTAGATGGTCGGACCTCATCACCTCCCTAACACAGTCCACCATGACAGACTGCTCCCACAACGCAACCAATAGGGAACGATGGCGACGCATTGATCGAGCAGCCGTTCATCAGGACCCCACATAACAACGACCACTCTGCCAAGAGTGCACGACTAAGAAGAAGAAAGCAAGACAGATCATTTCCATCCCTATAAAACCCCGACCCCGTTAGAAGGTCTAAAATAAAACCCCTCAAAAGCACACACAACTAACCGATCTCATTGAGAGCCTATGCAGTGTAATAATCCGGCCGTGCCCGGATGATATCCCAGCCGCGGCTTACCCGCTGCATATTGCGATCCATTCAGATTTCCCGTGAAATACGGATCCACTGCAACTAGGGGTGGGAAAGAAATAATAAGATTCTAAGGATACTAATAAACGAATTTTTATTAATGAAATTGAATATAATGGAACTTCAAAGTAAAAACAAAAAAGTATTGGTATCTATAAAAGTAAAAACAATTGAAGTAAGTATAATAAAGGTCGGTCGTACATTTCTAAATTTTTTTCGGTACTTAATTCTAGATTTTTGGGATAATCTGACTAAAAGTAATAAGGCAATTTCTCTTGAATGGCACGACTATTATCTTAGGGATAAAAGTCGTGCCATTAAATCGCTTAAAAGGGTAGGTAATTCTAGATTTGCCAAGCCGAAGTAAACAGCCGAAGTAATAGTTTTCTTTTTTTGAATTGCGACAGTTTATTGAAAATTCAAATACGTTATCTTACATGACCGATATTTCTCGTGAACCCTATCCCCTCCCTAGCCCACCGGTGCCTATAGCACTAAGCCACGGTGCACCGAATACGCTACTTTGTACCGAGCAGAGGTAATTTACTTCGCAATAACATAACTCTACGAATCTTATGCGCCTATTTGTGATAGAGGTGCATGGGTTAATTGAAAATTCTTGTATATTATCTACAACTATTTTGGTCCTGTACTATTTTTATTTTTAACTAGTATATGGCCGTGGCTTCGCCCGCGTTATTTCTATGGAAATGTTTTAAGGCTATTTCTATCAATGGAAACTTATTTATGGGATGAAAATAGGTAGCCTTTGTGTTACTCCAGGGCTGAAACTACGAGTATTCCTAATTTCAGCCCGATCAGTTCAGTAGTTTTTGCCTGAAATAGGAACAAACATCCGTGCATACATACATCGTACAAATATTTTTCAAAAGGTGGGAATCGAACCTGCAACCTCCTGCGTCGCAGGGGGACCTTCGCCAGCGCGCCACATCGGACGTCGAATAAATCAAAATATTACCTATTAAAATCAAAAATATATGAATCAAACAATGTTGGTGATCAATCAATAACTTTTACATCAGATCACAGTCACGATAAATTGAGATACCTGATTATTTAAAAATATTCAACTCATTTTCGATAAATTTAGAGTCTCACGCTCCGTTAAAATTAGGATTCGGCAAGCATGGCTGCCATTTGTTCCCCTAGTCCCCAGGAAGTCGGATAAAGTGCATGAAAGTGATATAAATTGATCCCTTAAGGAAATTTAAATCTACTGACTAATTCGAAGAAGATTGCGTCAAACGGACGATCAACCCCTACCATGGTCTTTACTTTTGATAATTAATGTTATAAAATCGCCCTTAAACCAAGGTAATATTAAGCTAAATTCTATCAATATCACTTTTTTTCTGCATTTTTTACTCTGATAACGATGCCCCTATCTATCTTAGTTTTCAATTTAGGATATGCAAAAAACTAACTCTTCCTTTGGACTACAACATTTAAGTCGAAAACGAATTAAGTTACTTTATCCCTACTCGAAGGAATTGCAAAATAAAAAACTAGGTCGGGTTAGTTACTTCCCTTTCTAAAACAACAGCATAATTGTTGCTAGGACCCATTCTAGTTGAAAACTAAACAGTACTTTGTTTCTTCTAAATAAATAAATAAAATAAATAAATAATGCTGGACAATCCACACAGCAACATCTATCCCAGCTAAGCTAAGTAAGCTACTCAAAGCTTGTGTACATAAATACATAAAAAAATACATCGCTTTTTGCTATAATTTTACACTTGCGCGAAAATACAGCAACTCTATTTAAAATTCAATTACCTACTAAAAATGTCGGTACAGGATTTGAGGACAAAAATTGCTGTCTGCCCCGGATACCGAGCAAAGATCTTTTTTCATTAGGTATTTTCATTAGGTTCCTACAGCATTATAATACATACAAACTCAAATCTAAGGTAATATCTTTATTAACAACGAAAATTACAAGCAAAGGAATAGAAAAATTACAACTAGTATTTACAATTGAAACCATTGAGCTAACTCCAGACGGTTGCAAAAAGTCAAAAGGTAGCTCAATTGATCCATGTCAATACCAGTCGTCACGTCCCCAAGACACTGGCTGCATTACCACGCTGTTGGCAATGCTGATGCGCTGAGCCAGATATTCACCAGCTCTCGGGTCGAGCGTCGCATCGACCAGACGCTCAGATAATTTTTTAAAAACCCGGAGAGCCTCGGTACCCCACGGACTAAGGTAAGGTAAATAATAAATAATAATAACCCTAAGGATCCTTCGATTTTTCTAAATTTTACCAGCCCCTACTGTTCAGATCTCACAGTGTTAAAAATTCTGAAAAAACAACAAACGACATCAAATGTAGTGGTTCAAAATCAATGCGCTTATCGATTTTCTACGATAAGAGGCGATAAAATTTTAAATATCTGATACAAAACGAAAGTTTGTTTGTTTTTTCTTTTGAAAATCTTTGAACCTTTATGTATGACTCAAAACTCCAAATGACATTGTTGGTGTCTTTTCGCTCTGCGCCCACAATTTTGTCGTCTATTAGAACTTTTAAAACCATCTATTTTGTTAAATTAAAATATAAATATTTTATCCTTATCCGTGAAAACCTTAATTTAAGCTTTCTAGGATATATTTCACTGTTATTCTGTGTAAATAAGCTTGTGGTTTTCCAATAAATAAATAAATAAATATAGAAAACTCCTTTTTTGTAGTTCACTAGTATGCGGTCTGATCAGGAAGTAGTATTTTCACCATATGAAACCTATGGTAGGGCTTCCGAGGTCGTGTATAAAGTTACAGCGTTTGTTTCAATTTGTAGGTAGAGTTGGTCTTGGGAATACTTGTCTAGGAAGTGATATTGTTGATCATTTGGTTGGGTGTTTCTGAGGTAGTTGTAATTTAAACACAAAAGGCGGCTTTTCGTTACCTACCTCTAATTAGAGTATAACTGCGATCTATTTGATATTAGTATTAGGTACGTAAAATGAAGAAATTTTGAAATTGGGATTTTGCTGTTTGTTTGTGATGTAGACCACAAGCGTTTTCAATGCCTCATTTAGTAGAGGCATCAAAAAAAGCGCATTTGTATAGATTTTTGTTCCTCTTTCACGCAAAAAGTAATGATCGGATCAGGCTAAAATTTTAAATAATTATTAAATAAGTTTAAACTTTTAATAAACAGTTCTAGCCTTGGCAGCACTTACATAATACCTACTTTTCATCTCATAAATCAGTTCCCATAGGATAAAAGTAGCCTTGAGACGTTCCCTAGAAAGGCTAGAAACAACGCGTGCGAAGTCCTGTTCATATAGTACCTAGTCCAATATAAATGCCAATTCAGTTTTATCGTTAAGTAGGTAGGTAAATGTTTTTATGTTCAGCCAACATGGTAGGTCTGTAATGACTTAACAACCATCCCCGTGTCTCCAAACTACACTAAGAATTAATATGAGAAGTTTGATCAAAGACCAACAAGTTTTCCAATCAGCCATCGTCTTTTGTGGCGACAATAATTTATTACAAGCAAACTTGTACGGAATGCCCACAAATAACTTCGTAAGAACATACGGAGATAGGTACCCATGTTACGTGTCTATTTTGGTCGGGTAACTTTAAATTAAATATAGTTCTTTTAATATTTTTTTCTTTACTTGAGTAATTAACTAACTAAATGTATGTGTTTTGTTTTTTAAATTGTATTTCTATGTAAATTGTATGTGTGTGTGTGTGTGTGTGTGTGTGTGTGTCTGTGGAAAACAATAAACTTTTTATCTATCTATTTTACTTTTATTATTTGACGTTAGAAGGCTCTCTGGTTGCCATGGGGGTCTTTAATGAAATTAAAAGTGAAATCATAGATCTAGAATTTTTGCACTACAGCACTACGTTCAAAAGACCAACAAAGCGTGAGAGCGAAAGGTCAGAGAGAAAAAGAGATATTGCAACAAGATTTTCATATGACATAGTTTGAGCGAGTAACGCCCCATAGCGTCCTATGAGTTAGATACTTAGATCATTATTATGTAGTTAATGCTTTGTTTTGCAGGCTAGTGTATTATTTATAAGTGCTTGTGTGAAACCCCACCATGTAGATGTGCTGTACGAAAACAAACCTCATGGCTCATTTCCCAACACCATTTCCACATTACCACTTACAATACAACTCATAAGCTTTTCCGGATAAGCCGATCTAGAACCGGTGGGTTCCCTAAGCCGGGTAACAGGGTACCGGGTTCCGAATCAGGGTAAATCCGTAAATAACCCGTTCGGAGGTGGAAATGCACACCTGCACCGACCGATGTGTAGTTCCATAAGGTGAAATGAATTGGACTAAAATGGAACTGCATTCGATCTAGCAGATTTTCAGCTTGTCTGTTGGTATTGCTATTGCTATCTATAACATGAACTCTCATTAGCTTGGGGCTAGATGATGCAACGTCAATTTATCACTATCACTACATAGTATAAAACAAAGTCACTTTTTCTGTCCCCATATCCCTTTGAATGCTTAAATCCTTAAAACTACGCAACGGATTTTTATGCGGTTTTTTTAATAGATAGAGTGATTCAAGTGGAATGTTTATACGTATAATAAAACCGTGCGAAGCCGGGGCGGGTGGCTAGTATTACTACAAAACAAAGTGCTTCTGTGTCGGTCCCTATTACAAACTAAACAAATAACACAACAAATTCGACGCGGTTTTTTTTATTGCTGGAGTGATTCAATCGGAAGAATAAATGTTTAATACAACTGTGCGAAGCCGGGGTGGGAGCCTAGTATAAATAGTAAAAGATTCACCAACCACGTAATGTGAAATAATTAAACTTATATCTTGATATTAACCTATGTATATAAGAAATAAATTGCAAAACAGGACACTGAAAGAAAAGAAAAGAAGCCAAAGACAAAAGAATTTTCATTAAAACCGATCTCATCAAGGGCGCGAAACTTGAATAATGCAAGATAGCTCATTTAAATAAATTGTAGCGAATGAGATACACTTGCGTGGAGCATTACAATATTTATGAGTGAGCGCGCACTGAATAGGTGTAGCCTACCCTTGGCGGCGTGACTGAAATTTCACCCTTTTCTGGCGGTGCTTGCCAATTACTTTGAAGGTTGGAAGGGTATTGGAAGCGGAGGTGGCATCAGAAGTTATCTTCCGTTTCTTTCTATTTTGCTTAGAGTAGAAACCTACATACTACAATTTTAGGAAAAGCGTTGGTATACAGATTCGGTGATAGAAGATAGAAAATGATATACCTACCTAAATCGGTTTAAAGTTGTTTAGGACACAAAATAGCAGCAACAAAGCAGTTCACTTATATGAGAAACACAAAATTTTATACATAAGTACAGGTAAGTAAGTAGGTAAGTAAATGTTATTTTACGTATCTACGTAATATGATATTTCAGCACGTTATATTTTACCTATACCAGCATAAAGCGTGTAATCACTACATAGTATAAAACAAAGTCGCTTTCTCTATCCCTATGCATGCTTAATTTTTTAAAACTGTGGAATTTGATGCGGTTTTTTTATAGATAGAGTGATTCAAGAGGAAGGTTTATACGTATAATAAAACCGTGCAATGCCGGGGTGGGTCGCAAGTTGATTACAAAACTAAAAGAAATTAACAAAGGGTAGAGAAAACAACCTAGATAACAAAAGTAAGAATAAACCCATTTGACATTTTGTCCGTGCATGCAGAAAAAGCCACTGATTATCACTACAATATTTATATTTACACACAATATTTATATTTATTTTTCAACAAAATTTCGGAAACATCTAGGCTTAGAATATACAGTTAAAAAGTACCTAAGATCGAGCTTGGCTAGACCAGTGCATATACGCTGGCCAGATAAAAGTTTCCGTACACAGGTAAACTGTAAACAGCATTTCGCAAAGAAAATTGACGCTTTATTTCAAATAAAAAAACAGGAAAATGAACAACAAGAAACTCTTACACTCGTAAAATATCATTAGGTAAGCGTTTAAGCTTACTTGTAGGTAGGTACTGGATTAAATCTACCTCACTGTTTTCATGTACTAACGAATTTAACCAGTAAGAAGCTCTATAATCAAATGCGTTTTGCCTATAATTGGTCCTTACAAAAGGAACGTAAAGGATGTTATATTTTCTCAGTGCACGCGTGCATGTGCGCAGTGCTATTTGCTAAGAAGCTCCGGGCAATCAACAGTCCCATTTGCTATGTTAATTAGGTAGGTACCTAAGTCTAAAATTGGCTAGGGTTATTTTTCAGAGGGAGCCAGGGCCTCGTAAAAGTAACAAGGTCTGCTAAATGTGAGTAGGTCAAGTCACAATAATATAATTCCCCCGGATCAGTTTTTAGCAGTGACAAAGAGTAGTAGAGTACATATGAAATAATATTTTGAATTATTTTACGTAAAATAATTCATTCAACATTCATTCCGAAAATGTATGATCGAATTGATCGAAATGATCGAATCGAATGTTAATTTACCAAACTTTGAAGCTACAAATTCTACAAGTCATGTAAGTAACAAGTCTATTCGTTAGAGATACTACAGTGCCACACCTCTCCATCTGCTAGGTATGGTGGAACACTAATAATTCAAATCCGAAGCATTCTGGACAAAAACCCACTAAGCCCAGAAGAGCTAAGAGACAACACCCTGAAGAAAAATCCTACAGTTCCTAACTGCAAGGGTAGTGGCGAATAATAAACCCTGCATCTTCAAAGAGGCGATCACAATAGGCCGCAGTGATACCAAAGACACTTTGCACAATAAATAAAAAAATGATCTTAAGTATAAATAAACGTACGGACTGACTATCTAATTCGGTCCATTCATCACAAAATCTAAATTTTTAAATATAGTTAAGTAAATTGCAGCCATGAAGCCGATCTAATCCATTTCTTCGCTCCTAAACTCGCAAATAGGGTTTATACCACATCCATGCCCCTATATCTCCTATTTTCGCACGGGGTTATTTGCATCGGTATACCCGTTCAATCTACTTTACGGGATAGATACGGGGATACGTGGATGGGTATTACTAGGTATGAAATGAAAACAGTTTGCCGTTGCAAAAGGTTGGAACTGGATCTTGAAACCCAATCGACAGTCAAGTGGTATCTTGGAGTGAAGGGAAGGAAGTTTCAAAACAAAGGTTTCAAAAGTGGTTTTGGTATTCTAATTGGAGGTTTATATAGATAAGTCGGAACAAAATAGTAGTTTAGTTGTGCTCTTTCTATTAAGAGAGTGTAAAAAAATTAAAATAGGCAGAACAAGAGGCACATATGCGGGTCTCGACAGAACCTACGCATTTACTCCCCTTGGAGTTTAGATCCTAGGTCAGTAAGGTACCGAGGCTCTTCGGGTTTCAATAAAAAATATCTGAGCATCTGGTAGATGCGACACGAGACCCGAAAGCTGGTGAATATCTGACGAAGCGCATCAGCATTGCCATACAGCGTGGTAATGCAGCCAGTGTCTTGGGGACGTTTCCGATTGGTATTGTATTGACATGATCAGTTGAGCTACCTTTAGACTCCATACCTTTTTATTGATATTTATGATTAATATCGATACCTAGATAATTTTTTTGCTATTTTTTTTCCTGTAGGTATTAAATAATATCAGTTATCCCTCGGCATGCCTGGTAGGGTCTGTCAGACCCAGCGCAACAGTTAAATCGCTATAATTCATTAAAATTTGAATTTTGAGCGTAACCGCTCTCAGTAGCTGACCGTAGTGAACTTCTTAACGCCCTCCATCGACTTCCTGAGTCCAGGGCGCGTTCCAGTAGTGATAGGACGTGTACAAAGTGCGCTCGGGCCTCATAGACCCCACCAGGCATACGGCGTGACATTTTTATGTAAGTTTCAACTTAGTTTCTTTTTGTGATTTCGATTGTTTTTTATTAAAAATAAACAAGATATAATAATTGCGAGCGCGATTTTATAAAAAAAAGCTAGATTATGATTTTTTTAGTTTGGTTTATTGAAAATTTTACGAATTTGATGAGTTAGATTCATGATTTTTTTTTAAATTCATAATATTTTATTGTATTATTGTATAATTCAAAACAGGGAGCTACCTACGTGACAAAGACATCATTTTTTTTTTTACTCGAGGAGGTGGACGATGGCGAGGAACATGAAGTTGTTTTCAATTCCAGTGACGAAGAGTGCCATGAGGTTACACATGAGGAAAAAAATCACGAAACATATTTTGACGCTTTGGCGGAAGACATTTAGGAAGCAGTAACTGGTGAGAACTCTTCTGATTCTGAAATGGACGTGCCACTATCAGAGTTCACAACCATCAGAAAGAACTTAGATAGGTAATGACGGAACTTTGTGGCACAAAATTCCAGCTAAATCAAACGTTCGAACACTTCATGAAAATAGTATCTGGAACACCGGGTGTTACAGTATTAGCGAGAGATGCACCTTTAGAGTGTTTCAACTTGTTTGTGAGCGAGTCGATGTTGCTGGATATATGTACTTGTGCACAAAGATGTGAGGATACTAAGAACTAGATCTCGCTTGGATAACTACTCCAAATTACTACTAGCGATGGGCGAGTCGAGTTGGCTGATTCGAATAACTCGAATCAGAGTATAGACGAGTTGATTCGAATCGAGTTCATTCGCAACTCGAATCAACTCGCTTACCTACCTAACTACTAGAATGCGGATAACGAATGCCAGTTATGCGAATGCGAGTGCACGCGAGGTCGCGAGTCAGCGATTCGCCAACTCGAAACCGAAACTCGACTCTACTACGAATATTCATTTTGTTTTGATTGGTATTCCGTCGCCTCGCCGGTCACCGTCGGCACACCTCGGGTCGGTTCGGGCCGCCGTTCGAGCTCGAGCAAGGTTTGAGAGAGAAAGCAAGTATATAATTTAAGGCGTAAAAAATGCGTAAAATTATTTAACTTTCATATAAAATTTTAGCTGCAGCGAAGATAATAGACTTGATTACCTACACCTACCTACCTTGGTTACATAATACGCCAAAACGGGTGACTAACCATTCGTGACCCTTATTACAATGCGTATAAAGTGCACGAATAGTCAGTTAACTGTGTTGGCGATGGTATATTACGAAACAAATAACAGCGGTGGTCGGCGAGTGGAGCAGTGGCAATCGGCAATGCAAGTGTAAACTCGAATCAAGAATAAGAATACGAATACGGTGCATTCGACTCGACTCGCCGATTCGTTTGGCTGCTGCCGCGAAGCGCATCCCATCCGGTTGATGCGAGTCGAGTCAACTCGTGTTGCGATTCGAGTTAGCGGCCGAGTCAACTCGAGTTATCCGAGTTGGAATAAAATCAACTCGTAACATCACTAATTACTACGCTTATGTAGAGATTTATATGGATGAGCTAAGGCCTTTGTTGGTCTAATTTACCTAGTAGGATTATAAAAATCTACCAGACAAAATTTACAAGACTTGTGGTCCAATGATGGAACTGGTATTTATATAATTACTATGACAATGAGCTTGAAAAGATTTGTTTTTATTGGCAATCATCTGCGATTTGATGATGATGATACACGCGAAGAAAGGTTATCACAGGATCAACTAGCCTCGATCAGGAATCTAGTCAATGAATTCGTTTCCAAATGCCAATTACACTACACGCCTTTTGAAAATTCAACAATAGATGTAGAGCTCGTGGTTTTCTCTGATCGCTAAAAATTTCACCAATATTTGCCAAATAAACCAGCCAAATATGGAATAAAGATATTTGCGCTCATTTGCGAACATTTCAAACATTGAATTTAGAGATCAGGCGAGCAACCAGAGGGACCGATATAAGGTCAGCAATAAGCCACATGATGTAGTCGATCGCTTAGTTGCATCTTTTTCCCAATCAGGGAGGAATAATATGAACAACTGGTATACTAGCTATCCAACATATGAACACTTGCTGAACCACCATAAATTAACCGCTGTTGGTACAATGAAATCAAACAAAGCTTGTATACCTGAGAAACTCAAAGCAGGTAATCGAGAACTGAATTCATCACTGTTAGGATTTCAACAAGATGTGACTTTGGTATCTTCCATCCCAAAACCCAGAAAAAATGTGTTCATGCTTTCATCTCTCCATAATGATAAGGAAATCGATCTTGAGTCAGGCGAAAAGCAAAAACCAACAGGTATAACATTCTCAAAACTAAGGGTGGTGTTGAAAACGTTGAAAAATCATTAGATTTATGATGTTTCACGAAATTCCAGAAGATTTCATCTAAGATCTGGGTCTCGCAATGATACCCAGATCTTTGATCATCTACAATCAAGCACATCTACAATCAAGACTGAAAAGTAATCGTCTTCCTACTATAAATGAATATATGATCTGATCTATAAATGTATCGCCAACCCTATTGGTCTCCAAGATGGCCCACTGGTAAAAAAAACAGCTCCAGGTGTCAGGCGTAGATGTCACGTTTGTCCGTCATAACAAGACCGCAAAGCACAACACATCAGTGAGATGTGCAAGCGCCGATCATGCAATTTTCCAGTGCGTTAAATGCTTCGAAAACGAAGCTCATGAAAATGATGATGATGATGATGAAAATTCATTATTTTAGTATATAATATAAGATAATATATGTGCCTAATATTCCCCAAAGTCAGATTGAGATATCATGTGTTTTAGTTGATTTTGCTTGATTATAAACAAAAGATGTCTGATTTTATGTTAAAAAAAGGGGAATTTGTTTGATAAGAAATTTTATTAATAAATATTGTGCATTTGAACACTTATTTTATTAAAAATCCTAAAATGCATCTTTATTTTTATTATGAAAGCGTAAATTAGACTGATTGACATCATTTTGTTAACGAAAAAAATATTTCAAGATCCGGGTCTCACAGACCCACCAGGCATACCATGTGACTTTTTTCCACCAGGCATGCCGAGGGTTATCTAGCAGCCATAACACAAGCTTTGAGTAACCTAGCTTACTTTAGGGCTAGATGGTGCTGTGTGGAGTTACTATTATTGTAATTTTCGTTGTTAATAAACTTAGTAGTGTAGTGAATACAACCCACACAATAATATCGAGAGTGTTTGTCTCCAATACCTCGGGGACTCGAGCAAACCAATTGATTGTTTCCACCAGCTCATTTCATTTGCATGTTTGTTGAGCTCTTGAATTCCATCTCCTTCATTTTGACAAGCCGTTGCCACATTAACGTACCCTGTCCGTAGACAGGACCGTAGGACAGGGAACGTTTGTCGGTCCGACGAAGCTCAAAACTGGATACCTTTAGCAGTACCAGGGGCGTAGCTACTGCCGTATCTGCCGTTTCAATTATACGGGGCCCCCGGGCTACGGGGGCCCCCAAAGTCATCATCAGCTCCTTAAAAGATTTACTAAATCAGTTTGCCGAAAAAGGCAATGAGGAGAGTGTATATTTAAATTGAATTGTTTGTCAAATTTTTAGAAAAAGTGACAGATAGATACGATTATGATTACATAGATGTTTCCTTTAATTTTATGCAAACATTTGTTTTTCTTTTGTGATAAATCTTTACACTTCCTAAGGGCCCCCAAACAATTATTTTATACGGGGCCCCGCTAAGGTACGCTAGGCTTCTGAGCAGTAGGTACCTAGTGTTCGCTACTACACCTACGCTTCCCGCTGTCTACCTGACCCTGCACATATTTTCCGAATGTTTTCTATGTAAGTAGGTAGGTATGATATAAAATGTATTTCCAAATATTGTACCTAGGTAGGTACCTAATTTATTGTTAGATATTATTATACATATGAAGAAGGTAAACTTACCTATCAGTACCTACCTACCTAGTAGGTATCTGCGACCCATTACAAAAACTGGGTAACGTACGATGTTGTGTGAATTGTCTAACATTACCTATTTATTTATTTAAGAAAAGTTTTGTTCAAGTTTCGTTTAACAAGCCAAATTAGGGCTCATCGGAATAACTTTGTAAGCCTTATTTTGTGAAAAAAATGTATAGAATGGGTGCTTTTATTTTATTGATTGTGTATCATGTGTATGTTTATACATTATCACTACATACACTCGAGAGCAATGAATCCGGGTCACTCAAAGAATCCAAAAAATCTCGGAAAGTAAGAATGCTAGGTTAATGCAATAAATTGTATTTAATAGACAATTTAATACTCCTTAAATGAAAGTTAAAAAAATATGAGTCACCATACATTTTATTTACACAAAATTACATAAAGAAAAAAAAACTGCTGATCTCTCCTTAAAACAAAAATAGGAAACATGAAATTTTTGAACTTTATGACGATTTTCTTGAATTTCAATACTTCGTATTACCTCCTCGTGCTTCCATTACTGCGTTTACGCGGTTTGGCATGCTGTACACTAAGTTCCTTATACGATTTTGGGGAATATTCTCCCATTCCTCTGTGAGAGCAATTTTAAGCTCAGGAAGCGTGATTGGGGGAGGGTTTCGTTGTTTTACGCATCTCCCTAGCCCGTCCCAAGCATGCTCGATCGGGTTGATATCCGGGCTGCGCGCTGGCCACTCCATACAAGTAATGTTCATCTCTTGAAGGTAGTCATTCACAATCCTACCTGTATGAGGTCGGGCATTGTCATGCATAAATATAGCATCGTCACCCAAATTGACCATAAATGGACCAACGTGTTCGTTGAGGATTTCTTCCACATATCTTACGCTAGTTAAAGAGCCGTTTTCTATGATCATTGATCACCAGCTCTGTGCGACTTTCAGAGGAAATTCCGGCCCACACAAGTACAGACCCACCACCGTAGGCTACTTTTTCTTCGATTTATGCTTGCTTGAATCTTTCCCCTGGTCTTCTATACACTCTGTGTCTTCCATCGTGCTTGTAGAGCATAAATTTTGATTCGTCGGAGAACATAACTTTCGACCAATCTTCAATACTCCAATTTACGTGGTTCTGGGCATATCTTAGTCTTGAAATACGATGGCCACGCTCCAGTTTAGGGCCGTTTGCAGGTCTAAGGGGTTTTAAGTTAGATTCAGCAAGCCGACGTCTTACTGTCCATGCACTTGGGTTACTTCCTCCGAGGCGTCGAAACTGATTTGTGAGTTCAGTTCCTGTGAGAAAGCGATTTCGAAGCATGGTGTTCACCAAGTATCGGTCTTCTCGTGCTGTGGTACACCTAGTTCTGCCCGTTCCTGGTCTGCGTAGGTTAGAACCAGTTTCTTCGTAACGTCGGAGAACTCTTTGTACTGTTGACAGCGACACACCGACAGCCCTGGCTGTATCGCGCTGACTCCGGCCGGTTTCCACCAATGTAAGTATTCTGGTGCATTCTTCAAGTGTAAGCGACATGATTTCAGCTTGAATAATGAATATTGAGCACTATCAATAAATGACAGATTACAAACAAAAGCAAAAACAAATCCTGTAATTTCGTAGTTCCATCTTCGACAGTGTTCCCTTTTCAAATTTGATTTTTTTATGATATAACTTTACAATAACTAAGAAGTTTTAATACTTTCATTTAAGGAGTATTAAATTGTCTATTAAATACAATTTATTGCATTAACCTAGCATTCTTACTTTCCGAGATTTTTTGGATTCTTTGAGTGACCCGGATTCATTGCTCTCGAGTGTAGTATAAAACTAAGTCGCTTTTTCTGTCCCAATGTCCCTTTGACTGCTTAAATCTTTAAAACTACGCAACGGATTTTGAAGCGGTTTTTTTTAATAGATAGAGTGATTCAATAAGAAGGTTTATCACTACAGAGTGATTCAAGAGAAAGTTTATACGTATAATAAAATCGTTCGAAGCCGGGGCGGGTCGCTAGTTGTAAATAAAATAAAAATCTTTTGTGCGAAGATAGAAAAGACAATCCGTAATCCGTGATGTCTAGGGTTGTTGAACTGACGCCCCATTGGCGAAATCGATGAGGAGAACTATTAAAATCTTATTAACAACGAAAATACAATCAAGGAATCGAAACAAATTAAATTAAGTATACAATAATAATTGAAACAATTGAGCTAACTGCAGACGGACAGACAAAGTCTAGAAAGTCTAGATATCGCTCAACTGATCCATATCAGATCAGTCGTCGCGTCCCGAAGACAATGGCTGCCTTACCACGCTATATGGCAATGCTGATGCGATGCACCAGATACTCACCAGCTAGAGGGTCACGCGTCGCATCGACCAGACGCTTAGTTTTATCTTTTAATCCGGGGAGTCTAGGAACAAATGTGTAGGATCTCTAGATACCTATTCAGGCTAAGTATTATTCTAAAAAAACCTCACTGTCAGCAAAGTTGTCAGCCAAAAATCAATTGAATGGGACTCTATTTCCGAGCCACCACGGTGATTTCAGAAAGTCTATGGCGTTCCAAATGCCATAAACGGGGATTAACCTAAATGCCCCCCTCGGGGGTCAAATTTCATTTTCCCTAATGAATAATATCCTGAAAGTGAACCCATATATTTTAGGATTCGAGAAAATAATATCATCTTTATGCTCTCTTTAAATTGAGATGGAACTCGGAACTTGCCTGGCTTAAAAGTTTTGGAGTAAAATTGATGGATGGTGCGAACTGGCGCGGCGGCGGGGTAGTTGGAATTTTACCGACATTGAACGAATTTGATGCAAAGTAGGTTTATAAAGAAGTTATCCATATTTTTACATAGTTAGGTGAGTTATCTTAGCTACCTGCATAGAAAAGTAGGTACATACATAGTACCTTCTTTAACTTTAAGTACGATGTTAGTTGAAATTGTTGATTATTGGTCTAATGAATGTCACTATCATTAGTGTCACTGTCAAGTTGACATTCTTATCTAACTTCATGTCTGTGTGTGACAGTGTTCACACCAAAAATCCTATGACTACGTTCAGGTTAACACAATCTTTTTTTTCTTTTCGGACCCTTTTCCTTAGTGTAGGGAATTAGTCATTCATATTGTCTTATTCTATTAGGTAAGTACCTACATATCATCAGGTCTACTTTCATAATTGAAATAACATAGTTACACCTACATATTACCTACCTACCTATTTTGAAAAACATACGGTTGACCTGAGGAATAGACAAGATTAGCACAACATTAGCCTCTATCATGCCTAGTAGATAAAATGAAAAGTGGCAAGTAGCTTGACCGTTTCAACGAGCCTTATAAGTGCGACTAATGTCTCATATCTTAATAGGAATCTTGGTTTCATAATGTCCAAGTCATCAGCGTTTTCCGAATACTTACCCCTAAGAAGCAAGGAGTTTTCGCTGATAGCTTCTTTTTTTAATAACCTCTTTGGAAGAATGTTTTTTTTAATTGATTTTGTGGTGAGAATAAAGACAAGGTTTGGTTTGAGTGGTGGGGGGGGGGGGGGGGGTAGGTATCTTGCCATGAAATGTGGGTATTATTTTATTACCTTCGTTCACCTATTTTTCCCGACGTTTCGATAGGTTTTCACAATGTCGTGGTCACGGGAGTAAGTTTTAAAATAATCTAGTTACCTACCTTCCTACTAACTAACTGATATAATATATCCATAGGTGGGATACCTACCGTACCTATCTACTTTGTTTGTTTGTAGGTTAAAAAATTATACAACCATATTTTACGTGGTGGGTGTGATAGAATTTTGAATTTCGCGTAACATCATCATTCCCATTGGCTTTGCCATCGCTAACGTAATAGGCGCACAAATTTACGTTTCGAGCCGGCCACCAATCACCGGCATTTTATAGCTGTGTCGGTAAAGCAGATTAAAAAATGACATTGACATAACTACAAGCTCCATCTATTAAATCAAGAAAGAACTACTTAACGCTCACAAATTCTTTTGACGTTTAGAAATTGCGCGGCACATTTGAACATGAAACTACTGTTATTATTTTAGCTTTTAGGTGCGGTTTCTGAAATAAACTTTCTTTCATGTAGCATTACACAACTGTTAATTATTTAATTCAATATAGATTTTATGGAATAATTCACTTATTCTTGTAAAATCGGCATTAGAACTTGCGACATCTAGTGTGTCTTTTATGAAGCTACTAATGCCATCTCTGGATTTTTATTTGAAAATCAACCTTCGTTCATGCGAATTCCGTGGCGCTCGCAACCCAAACAATGAATTTCAACATGGTGGCAATGTGCTACACAGTTTGAAAATGCAGGTCGTGTCATGCTTTGAAAAAAATCATTTTATGTTTGAATTTTGTGGAAAATGTCGGACCCTAAACGTGCTAATCTTATAACAGTGGGTGGGCCTAAAAGTGCAAAAAAGATTGTGAACAAAACAGTGAGATTAACCATAAATTTGGTCGAGAGCAACGAAAGTAAATATCCGGAGCTGAATTACAAGGAACTAGTCATTGCAGAAGAGGTAAGTTATAACAGAAAATCATAGCAATTTACGCAACCATACTGGTTTTCCAGCTCTTAGTACTGTAGGCAATAGGCTAAATAAAAATTTGTGGCGTTGTCATGCACGGTTTGGCGGTAACAGATGGTTTCGTGAGAGACTGTCGGAATAGGTGATAGGATATCTTTTGCTTACGTTACACGGCTCTGTATTAGGATTGTGACACGAATTTGCGTTTACGGGCTGTATGAGAAGCCCAGATAGCGGTCGCCATGTTTGCAACAATCATAGAAGTCTGTTGTCAGCTTAGAACATCATTTCCTCAGGGCATTGTTTTGGTTAGTGACCGTGCGCGATTCCATCGGTTTAGGCACAGATTTTAACTATTTTATATGTAATTATGGCTTACAAAGTATCGTGTGTAATTAGGTGCTTACATAGTTGGGGTGCAAACGCTATCGCAAGTCCGCGAAAGTGTCCATTGACCTATCATCTAACCTGCGTATTGGACTCCCGGTACGAAACGTATTTTTAGGTTATTTTTGAACTACCTTATAAATAAGCCAAATAAATGCCATTATGTGAAAGAAACGCTGCAGATATGTGCTTAGTTGCATACAAAAATCGCATGTTTTCGCTGTGGTTATCTTTTAGTAACCGACGAAGACGAAAGATAACATTATAAAGTAGTGTTGTTCCTTTCTCTCGTAATAATAAGCGCGGGCCTATTTCGCGATTTTATAGTAAAAGGAAAGGATAATATCTTATGTATGTAGTGGTCGGCTTATGTACCTACTCGGTTATGTGCTTGTTTCTGTTTCGAAATATAGCGCGAACTTGCCAAGTTGTTTCGCTCGCAAATTCTGCGCATGTTGGCAGAATGTTTTCGCGACCTTTGCTTGCGTTTCGAGTTGTTTTTCTCTTATTTTGACTGATGAGATGAGAATCGATACAAAGTAAATGGAGTGAGGCAGGGTTCGTAGGCCTTATTTACTTTTGGGTGTGTGTGTGACAGTGATTGATGGTTTTTTGATTGTGTGCGGTTTCTTTTGTTTTCGAGTATGTAGTAGGTAGGTACGTCGTTATTGAAATGGGGATTTGTGAAATGAGTGCTATTCAATGGTGCTTACAAATATAGGTCAGAAAGTGTTTTTTTTATAAATAGGGGGGGGGGGGGGGGGAACTAGAAATAACAGCTGATAATTTTAAGCTTTTTGGTTAGTTTTGTGATGATAAATGGAATTGAAATAAGAACGAACTTTTGCATTGCTAGATTATGCGCGAAGTCAATCTGAATTAGCTCTTACATCACGTGTTTATGGCTCAAAGTACTTTGCAATTATTTTTCCGATAAAGTCGTGTCATCTCGCGATGTTTGAGTTATATCTTTATCACATTGATATAAAGTCTAAACTTTATTGATTGACCAAATAAACTTCTATGATATAATGTGAAACGTCATAACGAGGTTGTTGACTCTAAGCCCATGTGTTTATGGACTAAATTGCTTTGCATTATGTGAAAAAGTAGGTATGTATTACGTTGTTTTATGTACCTACGTAGATAAATAGGTGATGGTGGTTGTGGCTGAGCTAATTTTGATGCAATTTTAGTAGGAATTTCTTTGTGTTTGTAAGTGATGAATTTGCTGATCTAATTTATAGGCTATTTAGGTATATTATCATAGTATGTTATCATTGTCTTAAATAACATAAGTGAAGGTAATTTTTAAAAGTATTTGTTGATGTTACAGTTTTTATTGAATACCTAATGCTACCTTGTAGGTATACATAGTTACTTTATTTATTTATATCTGCAAAAAATAAATACAATTCTACAGCAATTAACATAAATTAAACTCTGTTGTTGTGTTTTTCAACATACAACCCAATTTTAGGTTTTTTACCTTACCTATTTCAATATTTTTGACTTAATTTTGTAGCTGCAACTTATCTAAGCCACATCAACCGAGTAGGTAATGTATGTAGGCAGGTATGCCATTATTCTAAGTTGCTACATTAAGCATTGTCTGGTATTGACATGGATCAATTGAGCTATCTTTAGACTGTTTGCAACCGTCTGCAGTTAGCTCAATCGTTTCAATTGTAATATACTTACCTACTAGTTTTAAGTTTTTCTATTCCTTGATTGTAATTTTTGTTGTTAAAAAGATTGTAACTTCTTGTAAAAAAAGAGGACTGCACATTTTTAATTATTTATTTTTAGTAGGTAGGTAGCTAAGATATTTTTATTATTATTTTGTTGTTATTCTATGTACTAACTAATTAATACCTAGAGTAAAGAAAGTCAAAGTAGGTACCTATGTGAATGAATGTTACCACATCCTATGTATGTAGTGGCATAAGAATAAATAATAACTACGTAGAAAGGACTCTTCTTTGATCTAGTCCCAAACGCCGCCATTTATATACCTACTTCGCCCTTCACCTCGTTACGCCCCTCTGTCGTCCAGGCGTTTCGCCAGGGTTGCTACTGCATTGTACCGCCACGCCCCGCCGCCGCCGCGCCGTCGTCGCGAGGCGAGGCGAGTGAGAAAAGGTCAATGAACGATGTTCACGCTCCTTTGATTAGGTACCTACCTAATTAGTTAGATAGGAACCTACTATAACACAATAATATTTAGAAAATATTACTTACATAGGGTATGTATTATCATAAAATATGTATTATCTTTTGTTGTTACAACCGATCACACCACAATAACTTGACCATGACGTCATATTATAGAGGTAGGTACCTAACCTACACAAATATTAAAACCCGCGTGCGGCGTCGCCGGCTGTGACAGCCCTACTGCATGTTTAACGTGCAGAATCGCGTAGGCTAATATCGTGACCTTGAGCGCGTTCGGAGCGAAGTTTCCCTTCTACTCTGTTCTTATTCTTATGGTAGTGGTAACTAGGTACTTAACTTATTTCAATGAAATTTGGTAGGTATGTCGATATGTAGTTTAGGTTCTAGAATAAACACTAGGCTTATCTAATTTTGAAGAAAAAATCTCTGAGACAGTTAAAAAGGGTGGTTTAGTTTTTATGGATAATTATTTTTGCTGAATAACTCAATCTCTCAAAATGCAACGTAAACAATAAGTCACCACAGACAAGCAAGACCTAAGTTAGTTTACAAAACTGTCTACCCTAGGGTGGGGCTATTCCCATCTGATCATATGAACCATTTGTGGTTGCATCCTGATCACTGATCATTTAAAAGAAATTGTAACGCTGTGGTTTACCTCAAAGATTTAAAAATAAATAAATAAATCACATAATAAGTTCTCAGTGAATCTTAGATCCATTGCAATTGCTTTTTTGAATTAAACTTTCTGCCAACGGACCATAACTTATTTTAAGTGTGTAAAATTAATAAGTAAAAAGAACATTTTTCTATACAACTTCTTGACTATTAACTATAATAAAGTTCCTGCCAACAGAGCTGAAAATTAAACCAAAAAAGTATTTTCAGTAGTATTAAGTGACATGTTATTCAGGTTATTTTCTAAAAAATAACTGAAGTTTATAGCAAAATAGATAAATGGAGGAAGCGAGTCACAATATTGTGGGACAGCATCTGAAACCAGGCGGTTTGACCTAGAATGATGAGAAGATGACATAAGTCTTACTGTTAGTAGGGTGGTAAGTCGTACTGTCTTCTGAATCTGAATCTTACCCTTGTCTTGTACATGGAGGCAGTTCGAGGAGACCTATATATATCACTACATAGTATAAAATAAAGTAGCTTTCTTTTTCTGTCCCTATGTCCATTTGAATGCTTAAATCTTTAAAACTAAGCATCGGATTTTGATGTGGTTTTTTTAGTAGATAGAGTGATTCAAGAGGAAGGTTTATATGTATAATAAAACCGTGCGAAGCCGGGGCGGGTCGCTAGTAACTAATAAATCGTATTCGGTCAATTCGGCCGGTTCAATTTTGAGAGAACCCTTGATAAAATAATGGCAAGATAAACTTAATTTTGGATTTACTTATTATAAATTGTGGTATATTATGTTTCTCTAACAAATAGGTATTTAGGATATAAGACCGTTAGGGCTGGTCCACCAGTTCAAATTCGCTTAGCGAGCTCTTGAAAGAGCTATGTTAGGAGTTTCTCTGAAGGATAGGATTCGTAATGAATAAATCCGACAGAGAACCAAGGTTATCGACATATCTACGACCTATGTGGCGCAGTGGGCGAAGGTCCGCCTGCGACGCAGGAGGTTGCGGGTTCGAATCCCGCCTCGGAACAAATTTGTGTACGATCTGCAGAAATTTGTTCCGTTGGTCGGGGTGTTTTCTATGTATAATAAAAAATATCTATCTATGTAATGTATTGTATTAAGTGTATCAGTCGTCTAGTACCCAATACCCATAACACAAGCTTTGCTTAGCTTGGGGCTATATGATGCTGTGTGGACTGTCCGGAATTATTTATTATTATCTCAAAGAGTGAGCAAGCTGGAGTGGCAGTGGGCCGGCCATATCTCGCGGAAAGTTAGTTTAAGACGCCCTCCAATCAGCTGGCCGACGATCTGCGAAAGACTGCAATCAGATGCTGGATGCTGAAATCTGAAGACAGGGCGCTATAGCGCTCATTAAGGGAGGCCTATGTCCAGCAGCGAACAATATAGGTTGATGACGAGATTTCAGTGCAGTTCTCAGAATTAAAATAAGACTTTTTGAGGGTATGATGTACAATTTAAAGACTTCCGTGCGAAAAGCTTTTCTTCATATTTCCTTACTGCAGTAGGTCTGAATTGTTGAACCAATAGGGTTCAATTTTACTCTTCGTCCAAGAACCGAATGATAAAATAATAATAACAATTCCTGTTCTTTTCCAGAGAAAGAGCCGCACAGAAAACGGCAAGACTGGAGGGCTGGACCCCTTTTCTGATAATGATGATGATGTGGAACGCGTTGCTAGGAAGTTCGAACAGAAATATGTAAGTACACTATACAAGTACACAACATAATAGCGAACGCGGTAAAGGCGTAGTATCTATCTACTTCTCTCAATAAGCCTGTAGATGTCGCAAGAGTCGGCAATCCGCCGGCCAATCATGAAGATAAGGGAAAGTACCCATATAAAGTCACCCGTTCGTCCCGAATTTTGAATACTCCGTCTTCAAAATTCCATGCTTTCGTCACATAGTCAGTATCTTCTCGGGGAATCTTGCTCATTTTTAGCTATATGTACCAATTCAAATATGAGTTTCAGTGACTTCTACTTTAACTCGCAGGCTACACTCCCCTAGATAGTTTCCGGCCAGATAAACAATGTACGACTGCGGTTTCGGTCAAAAATTGGCTGAGCCATTGGCTCCGTCGAACCTAATCTACATAATATCAATTCACCCAAAAATCTATTCTAGCTATAAGTAGCCCAATAAATATTGCTTAACAGAAAATCTGATGTTTACTTTTCCAGGGCAACAATAGCACTTACGGCAAAAAGAAAAGGAGATCGAAGGATGATGACTTTGCTGACATCGGAGCTGGCTATGATGAGAATGATTCCTTCATCGACAACACTCATGGTGTAAGCTGTTTTCTTTTAATCATCCTAACTGTTGGCCAAGTCCTCTGCATGCTTTGACAGAGCAAGCAAAGCGTCTCTGCTTCAAGTCAGGCAAAATTTTATATCCTCTGTCAGTTTATGGGTACTATAATCTTATAATTTTATAACCAATCTAGACGAAATTGGTCATAAGTGCAGGTTTTGGTACTTGTAAGATTTTTTGTTCAGGGAATTTTTGATTTAAGTGTCCTTCTAAAAGAGTATAAAAGGCGTTATTTAAAATAAATTACCAACGAAAACAACCATAGAAATCGGATCCCAGAGAAATTTCCTTATGAGATCCAATTGCGATGGTTATTTTTGTATATGAAAATAACTAATTAAAATAGGCATCCTAACATGTTGGTTAACATTTTACGAAGGATCTTCGTGATGAGCAGAATTGATGATCATTAATTGTGCAGTAAATTGTTTAAATTTAGATTTCTATATATACGATAACTATGTACTAGGTAAGGATCGATGAAGAACCTGGGTATACATGTTGGTTTTACAACAATATATTGCTACTGGGCGCTGCTAGATGGAGCTTACCTTCGATCACCAAATGACCTGACTATTCCTGTCTAACGAAGGACTGCTGTCATCTAACATTTTGTGGCTGATTTTATTAGGTTTAAAGTAAATTCAATAGGATAGTTGTATATTAATCGTTTCAAAGAATGTATGCTCGCAAGGCTTGTTCGCAGATCCATTAGTATTATATTATAATAGAGAAAGTTTGAATGTTTGTTACATCTTTACGCCAAACCTACTGAACGGATCAAGTTGAAATTTTACGTAAATCAAGACTTGGAATAATATATAGGCCATACATCAGTTCCTATGGGATAAAAAAAACCTCTGATCATATGTACAGAAACAACCAGTGCGAAGTTGCAGATAGGAACTAGTCTTTAATGGGTATTTCTGTGAATTACAAAAATATCTTTCCATGTTATATGTATTAAGTATCAGTTATTTAATACCCATAATACAAGCTCTGCATAGCTCAGGGCTAGGCTTGCTAAAGTAACAGACATATTTTGAAACACAATGCAAATAAATACTCTTTATTGCACACCAAGATACAGAAAACAGAACAGGAAAATACAGAAACAGTTGCACAAAGGCCGTTATCGCTGAGAGTGATCTCCTCGGGGCAACCTTTGGATGGACACGTAACTATTGTACAGGTATAGACGGTGCCATATTATAATACGCGACTTCGCACGCGCCATCGAACGTTTCTATGGAAACGTTTCAAAGGCTATTTCTACCCCATGAGAACTTATTTATGGGATGAAAAATCATTGTTTTATTCCATGGGTAGAACTACGTCTATTCAAAATTTCAGCCCTATCCGTTCATTCGTTTCTGCGTTAACGAGTAACAAACATCCATAATTCCACACATTCAAAGTTATACAAACTTTCGCGTTTATAATATTATTAAGGGTAATATGGCACTGTTCATATCGAACATATACACATATAAACAATTACTGATAATAATAAAAATAAATATATATATAAATATTAAGTATTTCAAGTTAAATTATGTACATACTTCAAAATATCTAATAACAGTTTCACATGGAATCAAGAAAGTGTTCATTGAGCTTATTGCTCTATCCAAACCCTAACAGCAGGTACATTAGCGCCACCTCTTATTTAAGCATTTATATGCAAAGGTATTTCCAAAAATCATCAGGTACAGTTTGTTATATCATAAGCTTTTTTAATGCATCTGTGATGTAGTAGTTTTAAATTGTGTGCTGAAGGGGAAGGGGTCATTAGACAAAAATCTAGAAGTCCTCTTGAACACTTAATTGTTTTTTCATAATATAAAAACAACTGGATAATTTAGTAATAAACAAAGTCTATATTTCTAATTTTAGTTTGAATTACTTTTTTTATTTTTATTTATTTTATGTTTCATAAATAAGTACTTATTTTATTTAAATAGCTTAACTATCTAAAACCATGATTCGATTTGTCTGAAAGCATGTTGTTCACCAAAGGAAAATCGAACACTTAGATATTATTATTTACTACATTCTTTATTAACAACGAAAATTACAAGCAAGGAATAGAAAAATTGCAACTAGTATTTACAATTGAAACCATTGAGCTAACTGCAGACGGTTGCAAACAGTCTAAAGATAGCTCAATAATTGATCCATGTCTAGTTATTTACTTAGAATAAGTAATGAATGAATGTTGTTATTTCAGTACGATGAGATGATACCACCAGACATTGACACGTATCTCGGTGGGTTCTACATCAACTGCGGCTCTCTGGAGTTCAAGACTGTGCCGCAGGAAGTGTCCACGACCGAGGATGAACCTAGGAGGAAAAGGGTAAATATAACCTATTGAAAGTAACCTATTTAGTCCCGAATTGTTCGAGGGACTAAATAAGTTACTTTCACACGAGGTAAACACTGTGCTTTTCATTAATAATACAAGGAAATGTAAAAAAAAACATGAGAAAGCAAATTAATCAAATTGCCGCTAATTTTTTTTTTATATTAGTCCATCTAGTAGAGGCGAAAGCCATACTGCCTTGTCTTTCGTATTTTTGAATTCAGGGAATTGTCGCTAGGGCATATTTTTTTACCTTCAGCATTTATTCTGCCATTATCATGGTTCAATAGTAACGTGATAGCTGTCAGTTGAAAACGATTCTCCCTAGGGCTGAAAAGTATCACTTTCAACCCGCTCTACAGGCAACTTTAGACCTACTTTCCGAGTATGAGTAATGAATAATAAATAAATAATATTTGACAATTCACACAGTTTCATCTAGCCATACGCAAAGCTGAGCTTGTGTTATGGGTGCTAGGTTACTGATATCACTACATAGTATAAAATAAAGTCGATTTCTCTGTCCCTTTGTATGCTTAAATCTTTAAAACTACGCAACGGATTTTGATGCTGTTTTTTTAATAGATAGAGTGATTCAAGAGGGAGGTTTATACGTATCATAAAAACGTGCGAAGCCGGAGCGGTTTGCTAGTAATTAATACAATACATTACATAGATATTTTTAGTATACATAGAAAACATCCAAAATGGATGTTTTCCCGGATGGAACAAACATTTGTAGATAGTACAAACATTTGTTCCAAGGTGGGAATCGAACCCGCAACTTCCTGCGTCGCTGGCAGACCTTCGCCCGCCCCGCCATGCCCTTTTATAATTTTTTTATGTTACAAATAAAGTTATTATCTCCATATCTATCTACATATCTATCTTTTTAACAGAGGCGGATTTCATCGAGCAGCAGCGAGGAAGAATCATCAGAGAGTTCATCTGACTCCGCGAGCCAAGACACCAAGGACCCCAAGGCAATCACCAACGGAGATCTCGACTCACATAAGACTGAACATCGGAAGAAGGTAACTAGATTGTCTTATAATTACGTTTGGCGCATATAAGCCGTAAAACACAACCAGATTAAGGTAAATTTCTAAGGTACATTCGTGCCACCTTCTATTTTATCTCTTATTTTCGAAAACAGTTACATAATTATAATAAAATAATTAATGGATGCCCCTTTATTCTTGAGTTTTGGTCTTCACTACATACTATAAAACAAAGTCGCTTTTTCTGTCCCTATTTCCCTTTGAATGCTTAAATCTTTAAAACTACGCCACGGATTTTGAAGCGGTTTTTTTTTAATAGATAGAGTGATTCAAGAGGAAGGTTTAGGGTGCCTGTCCATTTTGATGAGGCAGCGGAGTGGAGAAACTAGGAAATATTAACCAATAGGATTGCATTGCAAAAGCTGAGCGGAGATTTCATGGCAATCCTATTGGTTAATATTTCCTCGTTTCTCCGCTCCGCTGCCTTATCATCATCAGCCTATATTAGTCCACTGCTGGACATAGGCGTCCGCTAATGGACTCCTATAATAATGAGTGTATTGTTGCAGAAAAATAAAAAAGATAAGCTGAAAGCCAAGAAAGTTCGAAGAGCTGATTCGTCTGCAGCTTCTGGGAAGCAGACATCTGATGGTAAGCAATATATTCACAACCTAATAAATAAAAAGAAAATGAAATTCTCAACCTTTTTTATTGGTCAATATGTTTTTATTTATCATCCGTTTTTCAGAGGGCTTTTTCTAATAAACAGTAAAAGAATGAAACTTTTGCAGAATTTGAATTTCATTTACTACTATAACATATAATTAAAAATTTATAAAATGTTGTAAATGGGACAAGCCACTTTTATTTTTTTGCTCTAAATTTGTCATGGCTTTTCTATGGCTCTCTTGAACCATAGTAGATAGAAGTATGAAGTAAGTCACAGTTCAACTATAATTAGAAACAAAAATATAAGAAATTTCAAAGTTTCTTTGGGTTTTATTTTATTTAATGACTACTAAAATATTCTTATTTTTGCGTTACCATTCTAGATATGTTTTCAGATCAACAAAATCAAAAGTTTTGTATTCCGACTGAAAACTCGTGTTTAATAATTTGAAGCAAGTATTTTACAATCATTGATTAGGTAAAATTATGTAAACGGACAAAATATTTTTTTTACTATGGCTTTGAGAGCAAATAATACAGCTCTGGGGCCTATTGTTTAACACAACTGATAATCGAGATCGTTTCATTTTTGACATTTGAGACCTAGTCTGGAATTCGATTGTACTTCTGGTAATCTATTTGAATTTAACTGATAATCGATTTCGAATTAAACAATAAGGCCTCGTCTTCGTGATGACTCGTGGTCGTTCTCATAATTTGAATTTGGCGCGCATTGCCAAACAGCCTTGAAAACCACACAAGCGCCATGCGATAACGTCAGTTGTCACTGTCATACCAGAAATTGACACCGGCTTGCTACGGCTTGTTTTGTTTCGTTGCGTTTGTCAATAAAGCCTCAGTCAGCACCATAGATGTATAATAGAATCTAGATGACTACATAGCGTGGCCGCCTGTGAGATAGACTGATACGAGGGGAGGTGTTGCCGTGCAAATTTTTTACCCAGACTAATTTTCTCATTTCAGTCTCAAGGTCTGTTAGATGGACATCATTTACCAAAAATGAATCTTATTAGTTTTATCATAACACAAATAAGTGATAACCATGAAAAAAAGTTTCTTTTAAAGGCGATGCACTATAGTGAAATATACTTACCTAAATATAAATTAATACCTCGGTCCCGTAGCGAATACCTAGTTATATCCTAGTTTGAATACTTACGACATGATAGTATATTTATGATTACGTATATTATGATAATAAGCAAACTTTTAAATAAGGTTAGGTAATGTAAGAAATAAAACAACACTTACGGTATCACAATTATCAATATATGATGACCGATGAACCGCGGTGGGCGAAGATCTGCTTGCAACGCAGGAGGTTGCGGGTTCGATGCCCGCCTTGGAACAAGTTTTGCACGATCAACAAATTTTTGTTCTAAGGTATACTGGGTGTTTTCTATGTATAATAATAATAATTATTTATTTAAGTAATGTATTGTAGTAAGTATATCAGTCATATAGTACCCATATCACGAGCTCTGCTTAGCTTGGGGTTGGATGATGCTGTATGCATTGTATGCATAAAAGTGAATTTTATTAAAATGAGCGATAAATTTGAATCATAAATCTTATTTGAAACTGCATGAGAGATGAGAAAATTCACCTGTTAATTTTGCATCGCGACAAAACGTTGGCCATATATCCATAAAAAGATTTTAGGTTCTTAATCTTTATTGTTCTTGACTTTCATCCAAACCAGAGGCAAATAATTGTGTAAGAGGAAATCTGTAACAAAATAAAAAGTGTGTTTGTAAATTAAGTATTAATAATATACCTACGTTAATGCGTACTTTTGGGAATTTTATTATCGATTGCAGGCAACCCTAAGCTTTCGTAAGTTTAGGTTATAATTATTAAAATTTACTAAAAAACCCAAGTTTAGAGCATTGTCTCCGTGTGAATATAAGAAGCTGTTAATTTTAAACCTTGTTATAGTCAAAAGAACTTGTACCTACGAGTAGAATGACAAATCTGGCTCATTTTTTTCACTGTCGCTTTAACACTTTATAACACCGCTCAGAACCATTTGTTTATAACAATTTTATCTCTATGAGGTGCAGTTATGTTTTCTAAGTCACTCTACCACATTTTCTTGAATGAAAACTTGATTTAAGGTCTTGAAAAAACGAAAGTGCGTCAAAGTCCGTCAATTTGTTTCGCACATCTAAGTGCCCAACAATAGACAAAACCAGCACACAGCATGAGAGAGAATCCAAGTATTTCTTTCTCTTTTCTTCTCAGGCTATTTCCCTATAATTGTTCTTTTTCGTGTGTGAATGCGATAGCATGTGCGCATCTTCTAGGAGATAATAATTCTATGGTCAGCACAGTAATCATCAGTGTTTTAGCAGCATGTCGAAGATTAGAACATCTAAAGACTCCTCTAAACGCAAAAGTAGTTTAAAAACCAATAAACAGAGTGCAAAAGAGTCCATGGTTATAGTGAACGAACTCCTGTCTTTTATTAGCAACAAAGCTAATGGCTTACCAGAATCTACTCTTATTAAAACATGTAAAGACGCCTTTTCTAGCGATGAAATTAACGAAGCCAGATCTTTGGCGTTTAAGCTATTAGCTCCTAATGAAAAGGTTACATGGCGCAAAGAAAGATCCGTCCAAAAAAACTTGGAAGAAATCATAAAACTTGTCAAAGATACCGGCCAGTTGCCGACATTTGTTGCAAAGAACTTAGATAAAATTCCAGTAGTTAACTTTAAAAATATTGATGTGAATTGGTTTTTAAATGAAATGTCTATTTTAAGACAGGATGTAGCTTATTTGAAAACCAAGAATGACTGCCATAATGTTGACTTTCTAAAAATAGAGTTAGAAGAAATAAAACTATTAATTCGCGAAGTTCGATCATTATCCACGGATAAAGAAAACAAACTAATATTACGTGAACTTCGCTCAATCTCTATGGATTCAGAAAACGATAGAATCGAAAAAAAAACATCTCATGACTTATCGACTAAGAAAAATAATGTAAAGCGAAGTCATAGCAAATGCGAATCTGCAAATGCAGTCACATCTAATAAACACCGCGCTAAACGGCTGCGTTCAAAGTCACCAGGTTTCACAGACTCACAACCACATGACGGAGAAATGCTTGCTGGAAAACATTTAGAATGTAAACCAATCTCGGGAAATATTGAAGAACCTTTGCCCTGTAATATACATGATGATCATGGCCTTTTAGTTGAAAGGAAAGTACACATAGTTACAGATGGTGATTGCAATCAAATGGAACAAAATAAACGAAAGAAGAAGAAACGAAAGACACTAAGAGCTTTTGGCACTGTAGCGCGTACACGAAAGAAACAGCTATTAATGAATTTTAAAGAAAATAAAAAAAATGCTAAGCTTAAAAAAGGTGACAAACTACAAACAGATGATAAACCACGGAATGATGAAAATACAATGAATAATAAGCGTCAAATATGTGAAACAGACATAAATCACAGCCCACAAATAAATGATAAACTATTACCAATTGAAGAACTACAAATTGATGATGTGAAACCACAAAAAGATGATATAGTACTCACAGATGGTGAACAACCCTTAAGTTCTGAACTACAAATAAGTGATACACTCACAACAAATTATATACTACGAGTAAATGAGCTTCTGAACAATGATATCCTACAAACACATAATGAAGTACCAATAAATGATGAAATACAAATAATTGATAATATAGAATTAAATGATGCGCTGCAAATGAATGATAGACTTCAAACAGATTTCTCCCCTGCGATTGTGTATGTTTCCAGTATGGCGGATGTTGATTTTCAAGATAATTCGCTTAACAAGGAGCAAGAATGTAAGAACACAATACATTGTGCATTTAGGCGGTATTCTAAACTCAATAATAGATTAGAAGTTAGGAAATCTAAATAGCTTTCCGCCCTTGGTTTCTCCCACGTAGACAATGATTTCTCCTGCTCTTCTTTCTAATAGTACTACAAATTTTTATACATATAGAAATGAAGTTCGTATAGTATTTGTGGTGACACAGTTTAACATATAGTACGCGGCGCAAATGCGTTTCGCTAAGTAAGCAAATTACAGCGGCTAAGCCGAGCCCTCAGTGTCCCACCTCAGTCACTCCAGCAACCTCCCTTAGGAAACACATAGCCTAATTAAAGGTTTATAGATTATCGTAAATGTCATTTTATGTATCCGTGTTTCGTGTGTAATTAATAGACTCTGTATAACGCAAAAAAAAAAAAAAAAAAAAAAAAAAAAAAATGATGTGGTGACACAGTTTAACATATAGTACGCGGCGCAAATGCGTTTCGCTAAGTAAGCAAATTACAGCGGCTAAGCCGAGCCCTCAGTGTCCCACCTCAGTCACTCCAGCAACCTCCCTTAGGAAACACATAGCCTAATTAAGGTTTATAGATTATCGTAAATGCCATCTCTTGTATCCGTGTTTCGTGTGTAATTAATAGACTCAGTTTAACTCACAAACTCTCTTTTATTAAACCAACCCACAGTAACTCTAAAGATATGTAACATAATTACAAAAGTGGTGACCCCGACGATTAGATTATAGTAAATGTACTGTGGGCAGTGTTGAAGTGAAGAAAACAGTGGAGAAACTAGATGGAGTGACTCCCTCCCGATGAAGTCCACGCCTCGGGAGGTTAAAGAAAAGGATACATAAGCAGAACTTAACAGGATGACGCAATTCAACGGAAAGACGCCACGCTACGCGGTATGGAATGCGCAGCAGGTGACGTCAGCAGATCCCTTTCCTACCTTCTACAGAAGCCCTAATGAGAAGAGAAATATTGGCAGCGCATGACCGGGAAGTGGTTCACCCGCGGTCCAGACGCATTTTATGGTTTAGCGGCAGATGAAGATTTATAGAGCCAGCTATATCTGAGGTATATTCGATCCTATAAAGAATGGTGTTTAGACCTGCAGATTCACTCAAGAATATTGCCCGGTTTGGAGTCGGTACGCTCACCGGAGGATCAGTGTTGGATTTTGGAGATATGGCTCATTCCCACTGCTATGAGTGACTGGCATACGATGTTCCTGCGCTACATGGAGACCAAGAGAAATAAATCCTGTGATTTTAAGAAGGTGCTGTTGTGTAGGACTGGACGAGCGCGACGTATTTATCATTAGTGTGCGTGTGTTAAAAATTTTCGAATAGAAATTAGTCTAGTTACAATTTTTTTCCGAAATGTTCTATAGTTACAATAATAATGTTTTGTGGAAAGTAAATTGTTCAGTAAACACAGTTGGTTTTACCTTGTTATATCATAACTATAGGGAATCCAGACATTGTTTATATTGTTAAAAATTTGTGTATGGTTAACGAAATTGTTTTTTTGTGTACTTACTTGTGTTGTGTTATGTTATGTACTATGATCCAGAAATGTGTATTGTAAAGAAATTGTTTATGCCGACTGTACTTAGTATGTGTACTAAAGAAATGTATTCGGTAAACAAAACATTTTATTGAAATTTAATTAAAGACGAATGTAGTTTAAAGATAACATTTTTATAGGGATATTAAATAAAACACTTATATTTTTTTTACAGTTTAATTGTCATTGTTCATTCTTATACAACTTTATTAAAAGAAAAATGTATTTTAAAGCTTTTCAAAAAACCATGTATGTAACTTTGTAGGCTGACTGTATTTTATCGTGTTTGTTGAAATTAACTTTGATTGTACTGTACCTACTTAGGAATGCGACTTCGTAACGTGAGCGCATTGTTGATGTCAGCAAATTTGTGTATGAAGGCACGGACTTGTGCAGCTTTTAAGATTGTTTTGTATTGTAAAGTTTTAAATTGAAGATTACCTTTATGGATAAAATTTTTAATGTTAAAAATTTTGAAAAAGGGGAGGATTGATGTGGTGACACAGTTTAACATATAGTACGCGGCGCAAATGCGTTTCGCTAAGTAAGCAAATTACAGCGGCTAAGCCGAGCCCTCAGTGTCCCACCTCAGTCACTCCAGCAACCTCCCTTAGGAAACACATAGCCTAATTAAGGTTTATAGATTATCGTAAATGCCATCTCTTGTATCCGTGTTTCGTGTGTAATTAATAGACTCAGTTTAACTCACAAACTCTCTTTTATTAAACCAACCCACAGTAACTCTAAAGATATGTAACATAATTACAAAATATTCATCAACGACACTGTAAATAGCAATAAAAAGTTACAGATATTTAAATACGGAGACCAACTCTCAAACTCAGATTTAATAACCAATTTACTCCATTGTTAGGCATACTTTGACAAATCCTGAAACATGTTATCTGAGATTTATATTCTTAGTTTTCTGTAAGTTTCAAACGAATTAAACCACTGGTTACTAAAAACCTCAAAAATGTCAAATCCAATTTTACCTAAGTATTTTAATTTTTCCCAACTGTTTCTAATTTTAATAATCAATTCGTTTATTTCAGCCAACATTAAGCCATACACACTAAATAATATTAAATATATTTGGACAATAAAGGAACAATACATTTTATAATTTTATACTCTGACTTAAAATAGCATGTCTAAACAATAATAAAATTTTACTTATTTAATTTTGAATACAATATATTACTTTAATATTAAAATAAAAACAATGAAATAATATAAAAAATGTCAAATGATTAAATCAATAACCTAAGTCATAAAATTTATGTCCTTTTACAGAAATGTTCTATTGTTCCAGATAACATCCAACCTGATGGTGAAAGCGTGGACTCTCGGACCTCCCACTCAGATTCTCTCACATCCAAACCGGCGCCGAGCTCGGAGAATGCTATCACATCGGATAGTTCCAGGTAAGTCTGGACAAGCCTTGAATAGTATCGACTCACTTAGAGTTTCACCAGCTTTCAAATAGAGATATATCATCAAAATCAGTTCATAAAAAGTTGTGATCACTCTTTTTTAAGTCTTTGAAAAACATCAAATCATCTGCTAAAAACTACAACTGCACTTATTAAATCAAAAACCACTTTCCCTCACAGAGACGCGGAAATGAAATGTGAAGTGAAGCTGCCGCAGCCCGTGGTACAGGCGCTGGAGTCACTGGAGGCAGCCGCTGCCAAGTACCAGCTGTCGCACGCGGCCGCGCCCGCCGCCTCGCTGCTCACACACTGCGACACTAATATACAGAGGTATCCTACTAATATTATAAACGCGAAAGTTTGTAAGCATGGATGGGTGGATGTTTGTTACTCTTTCACGCAAAAACTACGGAACGGATCTGGATGAAATTTGGCACAGAGATAGATTATAGTCTGGAATAAAGTACGAAACACACAAAAGCCGGAGGCGGAGCGGAGGCGAAGGCGTGCGAGTTGTATTCTATTGAATCATATGAAAGCCTACACACACACCGCAGGCGGTGACGGCGCGGTGCCATAGGAAAAACCGGCACGCCTTCGCCTCCGCTCCGCCTCTGGCTTCTGTGTGTTTCGAACTTTACACATGGGCTATATTTTATCCCAGAATTCCCACGGGAACGGGAATTATCGCGAGTGAAACCGCGAGGCGCTACTAGTCTATATATAAAAATAAATCCGATTTCTCTTGGTCACGCCATCACGCGTGAAAGGACCGTGGACCGATTTCATTATTTCTTTTTTTTGTGTTTGTGTCAGGAGATGGTTCTAATTCTAAAGACAGAAAAAAAATCGTCGGTTCTTCAGCTAGTATAATATAATAACAAAAGCATTGTATTCCAGGCTAGATCAGGCGCTAGTGAACAGTCCGTCGAGCGTAGTGCGCGCGGCGAGAAACAAGGCTGCGCGCGCGCTCGGCGTAACGCGAGCGCAGCTTCTACAGAGGACTGACAAAACGGTGCCACGTGAGTGTACACATATACAAATGAATAATAAATATAAATATTGCTGGACAATCCACACAGCACCATCTAGCCCCGAAGTAAGCTACTCAAAGCTTGTGTTATGGGTACTAGATAACTGATATATTTAATACATTTTGTACAATATACATAGATATTATGAGCCTTACCATAAAAAAAAGTTAACAGTTGTTTAATATGGTTTTGTAGGATGTCTTTTGCTAAACAACTGTTAAACACCTGTCTAAGTCGAGAATTTGTTTTTTGTGGTAAGGCTGTAAATATTTTATTATAAATAGAAAACACCCAGACCAACAACGCAACAAATTTCTGCAGATCGTACACAAATTTATTCCGAGGCGGAAATCAAACCCGCCACCCCGTGTAGTGTACTGAAATGCGGTAATCTGGGCCTGACCTTTATCATAGAATGCCCTAGAATTATATAATCAAAGATAAGATAGAAAATTAGCAAAATCTAAAATCATGTGCTTTGCCAATTAGCAGCAAAGCACATGATTTTAGATACATCTATCAAAGGGTCCAGCCGGATGCATCTGGTCTTTAAAACAGACAGTGCTGCATTAATAAACGCACTCAAAAGAGCATCAAGAGATCTTTCTAAACACAATAAAGTCTGCATAGAATGGACAGAAAGTCGATCCTGCCCAGCCAACATAAACGCAGACAGACTAGCAAAGGAAGGAGCGAGACTGGTCCCAACGAGTCATGATAACAGTCTATCAAACCCACCCACAGCAGAAGTTAAAAATAGACTAAAATTAAACTCAGAAAAAGAACACCAAAAATTATGGGAGCGTAGAACAGACTGCAAGCATACTAGAACAATATTCCCCTCCAAAGACAGGAAAACCACAAACACGATGCTCAAGATGAGCCGCGAGGATCTAAGGACAATGGTGGAAATCATCACAGGCCACTGCGAATTGAACCACCACCTTTTCAAGACCGGAGCCACAGACAGCAATCTGTGTCGTGGCTGCTTTCAGGAAGAAGAAACTGTGGAACACGTTGTGGTACTCTGCACGGCCACAGAAGAGATCAGACAAAAGACGGGACTGAAGAGCCTCATCGAGGCATCAACCTCATCCACACCCACAGAAAAGCTGAAACTTAGCTGTCAATCACCAAAAGTCCTGCTCCGGTTTTTCAAGGAGCTGGGCTGGTTAGGGCCTGGTTAGGCAGGGGGATAATGCACAATACAGTCCTATGCGAGATGTCAGTGCAGATCACAGTTCCCCCACTTAGAATTAGAATTAGAATTAGATAAGATAGAATATCAAAGATTTTTTGTTTACTACAGAAGCAACATCAACCTCAGACGCTGCTCAACCTACCACCACTGCCAGTGCCACTGCCACCAGCACTGCAACCAGCACTGCCAGTGCCACAGTCTCCACCACCAGTAGGAACAAGAGAAAGGCTGTCGCAGAAGACACCCTGGACATCAGCGCACTCACCGATGTAGAGAGGGAGGAAATGATTGTGGAGACCATTAAAAGGTATAGAAAACATTCATCATCATCATCATCAGCCTATATTAGTCCACTGCTGGACATAGGCCTCCCCTAATGAGCGCCATAGCGCCCTGTCTTCAGCTTGCCGCATCCAGCATCTGCCAGCAGTCCTTCGCAGATCGTCATCCCACCTGGCCGGAGGGCGTCCTACACTACGTTTGCCGAGTCGCGGTCTCCACTCAAGAACACGTTTACCCCAACGGTTGTCGGTTCTTCGCGCGATATGGCCGGCCCACTGCCACTTCAACTTGCTAATTCTTTGAGCTATGTCGATAACTTTGGTTCTCTGTCGGATGTATTCATTACGAATCCTATCCTTCAGAGAAACTCCGAGCATAGCTCTTTCCATAGCTCGCTGAGCGACCTTGAACTGGTGGACCAGCCCTACCGTGAGTGTCCACGTCTCAGCTCCGTAGGTCATTACGGGTAGGACGCACTGATTGAAAACTTTAGTTTTCAAACATTGCGGTATGGATGACGAGAAGACTCGACGTAGTTTTCCAAACGCTGCCCAGCCCAGCTGAATCCTCCTCTTGGCCTCCTTCTCAAAATTGTTTTTACCTAACTGCACAATCTGCCCAAGGTAAGTGTACTCGGAAACAATTTCGAGAAGGTAGCCACCTACGACGACCGGTCCTGGATTTATGTGGTCATTGGTCATGACTTTGGTTTTATCCAAAGTCATGCCAAGACCGATGCGTCGTGAGGCTGAGGCTAGGCCGTCCAGCATATGGGTCAGCTCCTCTAGCGACTCCGCCATTAAGACTATGTCATCAGCGAATCGTAGGTGTGAGATGTGATTGCTGTTTATGTTTATGCCCTTACCTTTCCAGTCCAGCGTCCTAAACATATCTTCCAATGCGCTCGTGAACAGTTTCGGGGATATGACATCCCCCTGTCTCACTCCTCTGCGCAATTGGATGGGTTTAGAAAACATTCAATTCTCAGTAATTTATTAACTCATATTGTTTATGTAGCATCTGCATGTATAAGACCTTAAAAGCTTTAATTTTCAATGAGCCATGGCCTATTTGACGCGTTGCAGCACACACAAACTTACCTAAAATAAGTTATAACCCAATAATGTACATAATTTTAAAATAGCATGTCAGTTTTTAGTTGTCTATGTAATTTTATGTGTGTCTATGTGTATATATATATTCTGTGGAAACAAATAAACTTTTTATCTATCTGTCATCTATCTTAACCTTTTGCTTATTTTATCTAAAGACCTGAATGACGATCTGCGAAAGACTGCTGGCAGATGCTGGATGCGGCAAGCTGAAGACAGGGCGCTATGACGCTCATTTGGGGAGGCCTATGTCCAGCAGTGGATACATGTTGATAAATATCTAAAGACTTGTTATGAAAAACAAACGCTTTATACAACTTTTACCATAAAAAATACAATGAAATATTATTAAAATATTTCACAGTAAAAATAATATTAAAACGGTGGCCGCTGTTTTAATATGTCGCCGTTTTAAAGAAATTTATTGATAATTGATTTATTTTTAATGAGGGAACAGCGTTATAATTTCCAGTAAAATACTTAAAATACAGTTAAGCAATAAGGCCAAATAATTTGAATGTCGTTTTATTTTCAGGCTAATGGACTTGATAGAAGAATTCAAACCATCCATGTTCGCGAGTTACAATAAGGAGTGTGAACGAGTCAAGGAAGAAAAGTAAGTCGCTATTTTATTTATTAACCAAATCCACAGCTGACTTTTAAAAAATACAAATATAGGAAATACAATATGTTAATTTTTTAAAACATCACCGAAAGTGCCTTTGTTTTGTTTATAAATTATCACCCTAAGAAATAAATTGCAGTAACACAAAAAAATACAAAATACAAAAAGACCTAGTATATCCTATAATATAATGAACTTTCTGATATGACCAAGAGTCCTTTAACGTCTAAACTAGTCTAAAGAAAATAAAGCAGTTTGAGTTTGCTAGCTATTAAGCCTATGGTGTTCAATAATAAATAAATAAAATAAAAAAGCCTTTATTAGCCCTTAGGTGTTACAAATTAACCAGATATAATTTTCATAAAAATATTTGAACATAAGGACACCTCTGCGGGTATAGGCCTCCTCCAGTTTTAACCATTTTTCCTGTCTTCTGCTTTCTGTGCCCATATTTTTTCACTTATCACTTCTCGTCCTGTCATCTTTCTTGTGGCCTTGTCTTCTCATCTATGGTGTTCCTTAGTTTCTCTTCTATGGTGATCCTAAGTTTGATTTACTTTCCAGAAAGAAGCTCCTCTCAGACGGCGCCACAGTAGACAAGCGACTACCCAAGCGTCGCTTCCCGTGGTGCCACCGCTCGCGCGCGCTGCTCGCTCGCATCACGGCGCTGGCCGGCTCGGAGGAGGCCAGCGCCGTGCTGCTGGCGGACAGGGTGCTGCCGCTCTTCCCCAAGGGCTTCGTGAGGATGCCCACGCTGATGCGGCAGGCCAAGTGAGAGTTGTACACCACTCTACATAGATATAAGAAGCTCCAGTCAGACGGAGCGACAGTAGACAAGCGGCTGCCCAAGCGTCGCTTCTTCGCGACTTGGCAAACGTAGTGTAGGACGCCTTCCGGCCAGATGGGATGCCGATCTGCGAAAGACTGCTGGCAGATACTGTGCGGCAAGCTGAAAACAGGGCGCTATTTTGCTCATTAGCGAAGGCCTGTGTCCAGCAATGGACCAATGTAGGCTGATGATGATGATGATAGAAAGGCAATGGAATTGGCGGCCTTATCGCTTAAAGCGATTTCTTTCAGGCAACCAAGGTGTAAAGAGAAGGTCATATCATAGGATGGCGGTGCTTATTCTAAATTAATACAAACTATTTCCTAATACACAAAATAGATTAATTTACTAATACATAACTAGATAACATATTATTATCATAATACGCAAAAACCACAAAAAAAACTAATACATAGCATCCTAATAACATTAAAATATTTAGGGTCTAGAAACCAGTCTACAGAGATAGATAATATGAAAAGTAGCCTTTATTCCCCTTAAAATTACATTTGAACAAGATTTTAAACTAATTTTGATTAAATTTGTTATATTAATTACATTTATTAAGAAGAGAAAATTTCATTCATTAAGTTTTGTAGGGTTTATCAATTGTTGGTTCTTATCTATCTAAGTATCAATTTATAGATTCGGGTGACATTTATTTTTGTTACTGTATCGAGTTCAACAATGGCCTCCATAACTCATTACAAGATACAAACATATACCTAATTGAAGCTAACATATTTTTTCTTATTTCAGCATCAGCAAAAACATGAAGATACCCGAGATCAAGCGCCAGCGGCTCGGCTCAGCCTCGTCCATCCCTCTAACTCTTCACTCCCACCCCTCTATCCCCTCCATCCCCTCCACAATACCACCCCCGGCCCCCCCACCTCCCAAAGTTCAAACGCCCCCTCTATTCCCTGAACAAATACAATTCCCCAGCTCCCTAACCGTTATCACCACTGTCAAATCACCTGAAAAGAACCACCATCCGCCAATAACAAACTCATTCTCAGTCAGCAAGGATCTAATAGTAGAAAGAGAGAAAACAGACAAGAAAGAAGACCCATACATTCCTCCAAACAACATCGGCAGTATAACAATCACACCTGTGCCCTCGAAAGACAAGAAAATAGACAAACAAAAGGCTGACCGGCCTAATTCCAAGCCCCAGTCACACACCACTGCTGAGAAAACATCAAGTCTGATTAGAGTAAAGTCACCCGCTGCACTGAATGATGCCTTCAACAAAAAGGAAGTCAAAACGAAAAAGCCTGACAAACCCAAAGACAAGAGACTCGATACACCTCTACAAATAGACACAAGCTTACAAAACTCTACCCAACCTAAACAAAGTCAAGACAGTCCGAAAAACAAAGAAATGAGCGCAAAAGAAACGCTAACACAGAAGCAAATTGAAAGCTTACGGGTCAAAGAGAATAATATCCCGAGACCGGCTTTAGTCCCTGTACACCATTCCCCAACATTTGCTAAGCCGGAGAAGAGACCAGAAGTGAAGAAGACAAAAGATATCCCTGAAGTAAAGAAGAAGAAGGAGATCATGATAGTGTCAGATCTGGATCCGTTATCTGATGTTGAGCCAGTGGCTGTCGATGATAGTTCCAGTGATGTAGAAGTTATTGAGAATGACAAAAGTGAAGTGCCTTTAAGTGACAATAAAGTGCCAAAAAGTGATGAGCCCAATGAATATATTTCCAGGGTTATGAAGGATATCAGAGATATGGAGGTAAGTTTAAATAAATAAAAAAATCCGGACAGTCCACACGGCATCGTCTAGCCCCAAGCTAAGCAGAGCTTGTGTTATGGGTACTAGATGACTGGTATACTTAATACAACACATTACATGGATAGATATATTTTATTATACAAAGAGAACACCCAGACCAATGCTGCAACGGAACAAATTTCTGCAGATCGTACACAAATTTGTTCTGAGGCGGGAATCGAACCCGCAACCTCCTGCGTCGCAGGCGGACCTTCGCCCACCGCGTCACATCGGTCGTTTGACATTTTATACTTATAATAGCGCTAACTTCAATCTTATTGTAGAATGGCTCTGCCGTTTTTCACGCAATTCTAAAAATGAAACATAAGCTTATTTAAATGTGACATTGACCCCCGAACACTCAGATTTAAGAACATCTCAAGTGACGAATTAAGAACGGACTGGTATCTGCCGGCAGCTTCGCACGCATTTCTATGGAAACGCTATCAAGGCTTTTTCTATTCTATGCGAATTGGGATAAAAAGCATCCAGCAAATTATTTCGTGGCTAAAACTACGTCTAATTAAAATTTCTGACCGATCCGTTCTGCGTGAAAGATTAAAAGAACACATCCATCCGTACAAACTTTCGAGTTTATAATATTATTAAGGAAGTAAGGACTAGCTTCTGCCTGCGGCTTCGCAAGCGACTTTTCTATCTAAACTTTTGTGTCAAGGCTATTTCTATCTTTAGTTTTATGAACTCTACAGGATTTTGCATATTATTATAAAATAATTGAAACAGTAAAATAAACTATAAAGTAAATTTAAATGTGACGCAAATCCGTTTCAGATTCGTCCATTTAGAACTTAATCAATTGAATTAGAATAGACCAGCTTTTAGCACTTGAATATTCAAGTTAATCTACAACATAATCTGAGCAACTGTAAAGATTGACCGTGAAACAGGAAGTCAGGAACTAACATCCATCCAATCATCCGAACTTTCCGATTATAAATATTCATTAGTATTATTCAGTATTTTTTTGTTTTCAGCATTCACAAGAACCTACAAAAGTCAGCAGCAACTCTTTTGCTGGGATCATTAGTAATAATTCTAATGGTGAGTTAAACTTTAATATGTCAAAACAAAACACATTCTAAAATAAATGATAAAAATACGAAGGGGTTCCGTACCATTAAAACTAAAAACTATAAAAAAATTACGACAAAATCGTCTGTTGTATGAAATGAATCTAAATGTCAAGACAAGTATGTAGAATTAGCAAGCTGATGTGGCAGTGGGCCGTCCATATCTCGCGAAGAACCGACAACCGTTGGGGTAAACGTTTTCTTGAGTGGAGACCGCTCTGCAAACGTAGTTTAGGACGCCCTCCGGCCAGTTGGGATGAAGATCTGCGAAAGATTGCAGGCTGGATGCGGCAAGCTGAAGACAGGGCGCTATGGCGCTCATTAGGGAAGGCCTATGTCCAGCAGTGGACTAATATGGGCTGATGATGATGAATGTACAAGCATGGTGTTGTTTCAAGCAGCCAAAGACAGGAGCGACAATATAAACGGTCTTTGTGCGAGCCGCAGTGACAAGTTGTGAGTGCGTTGGAATGCATTGCCTTATCGTATCCATTGCAGGGGCCTTATTCACTATGGAGAATACACGTGTTAAGGCCGATCCAGTAGGGGGGTATTTTAATTCATTCGATTCGTTTCCGTAACGGAAACGTCAAATTCGAATTCGATTCCATTTCCGTCAGATCTTTAGAACGCTATTTTGATTCATATCCAAACTAAAGAACCAAGGATCTAAATTCAAATCGCAAAAGTTTTCATTCGAATTCGATTCCATTTCCGTCAGAACTTTGGAACGCTATTTTGATTTCATATACATACAAACTAAAGAACCAAGGATCCAAATTCAAATGGCAAAAGTTTTCATTCGAATTAGATTCCATTTCCGTCAGAACTTTAGAAGGCTATTTTGATTCATATCCAAACTAAAGAACCGAGGATCCAAATTCAAATAGCAAAAGGTTTCGCATACGCTCTTTTAAAATAGCAATCATAGTCAAAAGTTTCCGATATCGAATCCGAAGGCCTTCCCGATGAATTAAAATTCCCCTCCAGATATTTATCACTTGCCCGATCCGATCACCGTATCTGTATCGCCGACGCGTATCATGATAGCATATGTGGACGGGTGGATGGTACGCGTATATACGGCGATCTCGATACGCCGTTATGATACGGCCCGTCCCATGTCGTCTCGGTTTTTGTCCGATAATCAAAGGTGATACAGATACGGGATCATGACCATTGTGAAGGTACGGATACGGAGCAAATCGAGGCGTCCACTACTTGATACGTGATACACTGATACGGATACGGTGATCGGATCGGGGCAAGTGATACATATCTGGACCCGCCTTTACACAGATACGACAAGACAGCAGCGGCGTGGAATCGGAGAAAACCGTGTTTAGAACATTGTGACGTCACACGGTTCGGCGACGAATCTCCTATGTCATAGTGAATCACGCCCCAGTAGACCAAGCTCGGCGTTTATTGTCTAGTGTAGACAAATATATACAAATTTAGCGTGTTTTTTATAAATCTTTATACTGACTTCAAGTTGTTTAAAGCTGATATGAGAAAATCGCCTGTGAAGTACAGTATAATTACATATGTTTATTTTAAAAACAAAATTTAGTCAGACAATGATATTTTATACGAGCAGAAATTAAGAAAATAAATCTGTAGTAAATTAATATGTAGACGAAGTAGCTAGCTAGCTTTCAAATAAAAAAATCACCTACAAAAAAGATCTTAAAACACTTTAAAAAAACAGTAGAATTGAGAACCTAAGTAGGGAATTTTTTGAAGACCGTTTTAAATAAGACCACATATTGCGTAAATTATTGAAGTTACAATAAATACATTTCAAATGTTTTAATGTTATAACGATTTGATGAAACTTTCTGTCTACCCTAGACAAGAATCGCTGTTATGAGCTTATATTAACTTATATCTTGCGGATCCTTAGCGTTCATATATGAAAAATACTGTTATACATAGTATTTGGCTTCTGCATACATAAACAATAGCTTTTAGTAGCGTTTGGCTGCATTTACGTAGATCGGCAAGTCAATCTCGAATACAGGTTGATGTTACTACATTAAAAATGAGAAGAATAAGCCGCATAGATAAAGAATGGGATTAAAAATAATCGCCTCGTGATGTCCCGACTCGGATTGTATACGATCTAAGCGGGAGAGTTTCTACCAAGATATTTTTCTACACGTTTTCTTCGCTCCACTACTGCTTTGGTGGAAATGTGCCGGTTTTGGATCTAGCCAAAAAGATTTTGAATCAAAACTTGACAAAAATAGCTTTGGACAAACTGTAGGCCGTTTCATACTGTAGAAACTCGTTTTATGCTAAACTTCTATCCAAAAGAGATTTACTTGCTCTGCGGATTTCTATTAATCAGTCGATGAAATTGCGTGCTCTAAAATGCTAAGAGTTATTAAAATGCCATAGGCTATTATTTTCCCGGCCTAATACGCCACTATAAATTATATACCTATTTATGTAGCTATGCCCATCTGGTATGCTATAATGACGAAAAACAATATTCTGAAGTACGTTTTTAGTGTATTTTTTGCATAAAGAATGATCGGTTGTTAGTTTAAAAAAATTAAATTAGCAGACTCAAAATTTTGCACTTCACTATGTTTACCCTGTTTTTTTTTCATTTGTGTTCTCTTGCACTACCGCAGGGACCGCCGATAACAAACTGCCGGGCGTGTTGAAATTGAAAAGAAAACGACGCCTTCGCCCTAACAAATTGATACCGACTATAAACATCACATGTTTGTTGTGCACTTTTTATTTATTCACATCATTGCAAAACACATTTCATCAAACACTTTGCAGTTCTTTACTGTTTCATTTCGGTCACGCTCATTTTGTATCTCTGACGACCTAACTTTGTAACTTCTACCAGATTCAAGATAGTATCTCGTCGTTGGTTCCTTGGAATTGTGTTGATTTTGTGCTTGATGAAATGTAAAAAACTGCAAAAGTACAATCGCTGCTTTATCCATTTTATCCCAATTTCTGGAACTCAATCATTTATTAAATTAATTAAGGTTAGCTTTAAAAATTTCTAAAAAGCGAAGCTCCTGTAATTGGGACTTATTATTTCAAATTCATAATTGCCTGGTAGTTTATTCCATGTCCCTGGGTAAAATAATCAACATCACAGTAAAAGATGATTTAAAGGTAAGACCTTTAAAATTATATCCTATTTTAATATTATTCGAATATTCGAGTGGGATATCATTTCAAAGGCCTTGTAAGGAAAAAAAATAATTATGTAGAAAATACAGTATACTAAGAAGGGACTGGACATTTTGAAATATGTGCGGATATGTGATTGAAATTGAAATGCACCTAATAAGCTTCTTTCGGGTTCCATTATATATAGAACCCTCAAAAGATTGCCTACATTTGTTTTGCATCCATAATTATTCCAGCTAGCCACGAAATGACAGAAAACTATTTCCCTTTCCAATTTCAGTATACATTATTTTAAATCATTTGCATCCATCAGAGAACCTATGTTAATAAGACTAAATTCTATTTTTTTTCTCATACAATTCCGTTTGTTTCAGCGCAGAACGAACTTCTTTGAACAAAACGGATGGCTGTAATGGAAACACTGGTTAGTTCTCTATTTAGAAATAAAAAAAAAAAATTAGAAAAAAGCTATGTTAACAATAAAATTACAATCAAGGAATAGAAAAAATTATAACTAGTATTTATAATTGAAACCAACCAATAATAAATTAATAATGCTAATTCATTATGCTGGATAATTCACAGAGTATCTTTTTTTTATTTTTATTTATAATGGAATCTTAATAATAACAAAATACATAACACTAAAAAACCCGTAGGGGTTTGACCCGAGTAATCATCATTTAGCCGGAGATTGATCTTGTGTCATGTAACAATTATACAATATAAAGAAAAAACCTAATACATAGATATTTCTTGTAACAAACCATACACAATAACAACTTAACAAATCTTAAACTTTTTACTTTAACTTAAAGAAAAAAAACATTACAAACACGGGAAAATGATTATTTAAATTTCGATTTAGTTGTCGCGTTTAATTTCTTACTAATCATTGAAATGACATAATAATTGGACTTATTTTGTGAGAAAGGGCGTTCAATTTTTTTTAATGTCACTAGTTTTCATTTTGTTTCTTCTTCGTTTTAATAATTGTTTTTCTTTTGTTCCAGGTTGATTTAACACCAATGGAGATGATCAAATCATAATGAAGGTTGTTAAATATTGCACGAAACATAGTATATTTATTGCAAGCAGAGTTTATGTCAGAAAAATGCCAGGAAAAAATCTAGCTCGGAATAGGGGAACTACCGTTACGTACGTTTATACATTTTTACTATGAATTCGCTTATTTATTTCAAACAGTGAACGTTCAGGCTTTATGTAACAATAGATTTTGTTTACAGGCGAAAAATTAAGGTGTTAAAATTGATAAGGAATTTGAAATCGTTTCTCTAAAAATGTAAAGAAAAGTGATTCCAAATTCGTGTTTTTGAATAATTGTAAAAGCAAAAAAATTAAAGCCACCACCAGACGGCAGAGTGCCCAGAATGCTGTCAGCATTGCTAAATTGAATGGCAATGCTAATTCGTTGACCGAAATAGAAGCCAGCATTCCATTCACCTGTGGACATTCTAAGTTTTCCCCGTAGAAACCTTTATTCCGTGCTAGAAAGGTTCAATATGTGTTTAAATGTGTACTGAGAAGTCTATTCATTTAAGTATTTTTATTTGTATAAATGTATTTATTAGTATTACCATTTTTTCATAAGTAGTAAGGCTGTTTAAATTTGCTACTCGTAAATAATCAATTTGGTATTCGATTCATTTCAAAATATGATTGTAATACCGATTTATTATCGCGTACCTTCTGTTGATATATAAGTTACGATGAAAAGTTAAGAGAAATTAAATCGTAATTATTTTAACAAATCGCTAACAAAAGTATCTTGATTATCTCAAAATATACCTACACAAAACGTGTAAAGACATCATTGTTAGATTGGAAATGATAATATTTAGTAGGTTTTATCATTTTCTTTTTTTTTCTAAAATCATTACTGTTTTAGTCTCTCAATACACATTTATTCATAAATAATTTTCAAAATCCCGTTAACCTATGTTGTACATTACTAAGTTTGTATAGAAATCCTATTTTGTATAGATTAGTTTGCAGGTTTGTTTCCCAGAGTGATCTTTTCATACAAATCAAATAATATCTCTCCCGAGTATGGAAGTTCTATAACTATATTTGTAGAGTTAATTAATGATAGTAACTCAGGGACGAGGTGTTATTTGTTTGAAATGACTACTCTTGGGACCTTTTTAAACATAACATCGACCGTAAAAATTATAGATTAACTGCTCCGACGTAAATTAAAAATATTCGTTTTAAAAATTTCCATTTCATTCTCCTTTGATGGTTTGTTGAAGATTGAAATACGTAGCTTACAGACTGGAAATTAAAAATAATTGAAAAAGCATAAATGAAACAGCGATTTTCAGGAACACCATCTATGCTGGCTATTGGAACTAAAATTACGATTTAGTTGATTCTGAGTCACTTATAGCTTATTTTATTTGCTAATATTTGCAATACCTGTCTACGTAATATTTAGTCAGTTTGTAAGTTCTCTCAGTAAACAGACCACGATCATTAATTTTATATAATGTATGTAGGCACACTTAATAATAGATAAAAAAAACAATATATTAAGTATTTAACTATATTCTACTTGCTTTTTTTATTGTTTCTTAAACAGACATACTTAGCTCTTTTCAAAATGTATGTTCCAAGTTTCCAACGCATGTAGGATTCACAAAATATTATTTATTGGCATTTGTGAATGTATCACGTAATCTAATTTCGCCGCTTCTTGGTTCTATTTCTTTCTTTTTCTTATATTGTATAATTCTATTATTAAAAGCGTGATACACTTTACGACTGCACGTAAGTACATAATGTTTGTTTACGTACATAAGCTGTTATGTTTGATTACAATCAGAGCTAATCAAAAGCTTTCATTTTGCAGTCCTTTTTTATTTTAGAAAAAGACAATGTTGTATTTTCGCTAACCCTTTGTCTCGGTTCGATGTCTGCCCAAACATTAGCGCAATCGAGACTCAGTTGGACTTACTTTGATCATGGTGTCCAAACTATCCAGAGTTGTATTAAATTCATTTGTGATCGTGGTCTTCAACTTCTTGTAGAATGCCTCTTATTATAACATCGCAAGATTTTAAAAAGCATGAAATATTGTCTGATTTATCCTGTGTTAATTTACTATTTATCTTGGTAAACTTATGTAATTTCGGGTGTTATGTCATTTAAGCGCTATCAAAGCAGTTACAATTTTATTTTGTTTATTGCAGAAAGTTAGTTTAGGTTTTTTGCTAAGTCAACAGAATCAACACTTTGTAAAAAATATTATCTCTGTTATACTTTGTAAAGTCAAAGCCGCTAATAAGGACATGTATTAAAACCAGTGATATTGGAGCAGTACTTTATTTTTTAATCTAATAAATCTGTTTAGTCAAAGATTTTTTTCAGTTTAATTGTGGATAAAGATATTGTTTTAAATCGGTTGTTCCAAATTATGCCCATTTTAATGATGATGAATAAATATTTATAATAATAGCAAGTTTTTTGTTTCATTGAAAATATATCATCCTGAGCTAGGGTTTAAGTATAGTATAGTAGTATATGGAGTTCCATTTTCATAAGCTAAAGGCGCTGCTGTACCTTCAACTCCGCTTGTTTTTCACTACAGTACAGTACTACAGTATCGGAGTGTGTCGAAAACCGATTAGGATCAGTTTAGCGAACTGAAATCGTAAATGTCACTATAAGTAGGTACTTTGATCTAGATGTTTTTTGTAAAAATTGACATTAGATGAATGAAAACTTAACAAAAACGGATAGACAGACAACAGCAAAGTAACAACTAAGTACCAAAACAAAATCTTCAAAAACGCATAATTGCTCAAGCACAGCGTTATAGTTCTTATCATCTATTAACGATCTTAACTTTTGGAAGATTAAAGAAAAAAAATGCGGCATGCTAAAGATTCATGAAAGGAAGTTTGAAATAGAACATTGTTACCCAAGGGTTGAAAGTAACTTATTTAGTCCCTCGAGGGACTACATAAGTTACTTTCACCCGAGGTAAACTGTGCTTTTCATTACGAATACAAGGAAATGTAAATAAAAACATGAAAAAACAAATTAATCAAATTGCCGCTAATTTTTTTTTATTTATTAGTCCTTCTAGGCGGGCGAAAACCATAAAGCCATTGCCTTGTCTTTCGTATTTTTTGAATTCAGTGAATTGTCGCTAAGGCGAATTTTTTTTTTTAGCTTGAGCATTTATTCTTCCACTATCATGGTTCAATAGTAACGTTATAGCTGTCAGTTGAAAATAGAGGATTCGATCCCGGTCTTTATTTTCAATCCCGGGATTTCGGGATTTGTGAAAGGCGATTTTATCCCGAGATTATCCCGGGATCCCGGGATCCCGGGATAATCTCGGGATCGTAGACAGGTAGATTGATTTATTTATCGAAATATGGAAATCAACTTTTATTTACTTTCAAAAACAAATTAAAAATCAATCAAAACCACAATAACTTCTTTTTTCAGTTAATTAATACTATAAATATAAAAAAAGAACTTTTTTAATTCTACTTTTCTACGGTAGACTGATATAAAATAATAAGTAGGGGAAGGGCGGGTAGCCCCGGACGGCGGGTACCCCCAGACACTTCAAATACAAGGTGATTAAGCTTACTTAGAATACAATTAAAAACAGTTTAAGATGACGCGTGGAATATGAACAAAGAATCTATTCAGTGGTGGCGTGTCCGGCCAATGATTCTCACGTGAGGACAGATTTTATCTCGGATCAATCTATTTACGCTGCTCTTTAGAAAGTTTGAATACAAAAATCTGTTACTAAACGTTAGTATTTTGACTTAATATAATTATGTTCCCATAGATAAATGATGAGTCAATCAGATTTTAAAAGTTATTTTGAAATCAGTTTGATACTTTTGATGTGGTGGTTAAAAACATAGATTTTAGGAGGTCGGGTACCCCCGGACAAACTTTTGGCGGGTACCCCCGGACACTTATCAATGTATGTTTTGTAATTTTTAGAAGAGCTTTAGTAATTTGATAGTGTTATTTTGTTGATGTACCCGCATATTTAATTCAGGTAGACTATAATAACATGGTCAAAGTAATGAAAAAACCACGGATAGAGGAAACTGGAAAGAGCTTTACAGTAGAGAAGCAGTCAGTAAAGTTTATAAGGGTAAACTTGCTCTCAGGAGGATACCTAAAAAATACAGCGAGCAGAGGATTTGGAGAAACAAAAATGCTCCTCATGTGAAAAACCAAACAAACAAACGTAGTGTAGGACGCCCTCCGGCTAGGTGGGATGACGATGTGCGAAAGACTGCTGGCAGATGCTGGATGCGTCAAGCTGAAGACAGGGCGCTATGGCGCTCATTAGGGGAGGCCTATGTCCAGCAGTGGACTAATATAGGCTGATGATGATGATGATGATGATGATGTGAAAAACCCCGAAAATAAAAAGAAAATTTCAAAGACTTGTTCAGAAATGACGGGCTGAACCAGAAAATTTAAAATGTGGTGTGACATGAGAGTGGAACTGTGTTAAATGATAAATATGTTTAGGTCTTCGCCCATGAACCTTGCTTAGACCTTAATGCGTGTTCTGCTTATTATTATTGTGATTTCTGCCAAGCTGAAAAGCGACTAGGTCAGCGCTAAGGTTGTGTCCGGGGCTACCCGACATTTTTACGGCATGCCAATTATTAGATGTTTAGATTTTGAAGTTTTTTGTTAATGAATGATGAATATAACTTACTAATTCATAGAGATAATGATTAATTGTAATATTTCTCAAATGAAATGAAAAAAAAAACATCGTTAAGAGTTCGTTAATTGTACCTATAAAAATCATTTAATTTTTTGTCCGGGGCTACCCGCCCTTCCCCTATGCTAAGATCTTTAAAACTGCGCAATGGATTTTGTCTTTTTTTATAGCATCTGCAGTTAGCTGAATTGTATCCATTGTAAATAATAGTTTTCATTTGTTTCCTTATTGTAATTTTCTGTGTAAATAAATAAATAAGTAATAACTAATTTTTCTTTTCTTCTTTCTGCTTTCTAATACTCACCCTTTAAAAACGAAAGTCCGTTTGTTTTTATTAAGGGCGTGCAGTGCGTCCATTTGCCCTTCAGTTAGGTTGAAGGTCAGAGACTGTAGGTTCTCCCAAAGTCTGGCCGCTGAAGACGCTTTTACGACCACGTTGTGGCCGCATTGGATCTGATATCTGTGGAGAAATTATATTTTAATTAAAAGACCAACATTTATAGTAGTAGGTATAAGTTTTATAGTAATAAATAACAAAAAGTAGGTAACAGCCCTTACAGGTCTTTCCCAGAATGTCTAAAAGGGTATCTAGACTTTTGGAAGACAGAACATGTAGGTAACCAAAGTCCTGATTCCCAGATGGTTTGAGGCTTGACAGTAAAAAATTTAATCGGAATTTCTGATTATGATAGATTCTGCCTAAAGTTCTCCATACACTGAAGCCGGAGGCGGAGCGGGGAGGCGAAGGCGTGCGAGTTGTATTCTATAGAATCCTATGAAAGCCTACACACACACCGCAGGCGGTGGCGGCGCGGTGCCATAGGAAAAACCGCCACGCCTTCGCCTCCGCTCCGCTCCGCCTCCGGCTTCAGTGTGTGGAGACCTTAGCTGCGGTAACGTGGAGTAAGTTACCTGATGAGTAGCTGCGCTGGAGTCACGCCGAGTCCTGAAGCCATGACCTGCACCAGCGGGTCATCTATCACAGCCTCGGTGCTATTCTTCAGCTCTGAAGGTGTTCCCTGTCACATCACGCGCCCATGTTAGCTTTTTTGTGATATTTAAGGGGGGTTTAGGGGGGGTTTCTCTCTCGTAATTTATAGATGGCCCCCAAACCGACGCAACTATCGGGACGATGGTCGCTGAATCAACATCCCACATGCTGACAACCTCGTTAGCCAGGTCAAGATATATAAGGATTCAAATAAATGTACAGATTTTCTTTCTACTTTTTGTTCGTTCCTGCGTTTTCGCTCTATTCTTTTCGATCTGACGGTCAACTTCGCACCTCGATCATCAAAAAAATGTTTAGGTAGGGGAAGGGCGGGTAGCCCCGGACGGCGGGTACCCCCAGACACTTCAAATACAAGGTGATTAAGCTTACTTAGAATACAATTAAAAACAGTTTAAGATGACGCGTGGAATATGAACAAAGAATCTATTCAGTGGTGGCGTGTCCGGCCAATGGTTCTCACGTGAGGACAGATTTTATCTCGGATCAATCTATTTACGCTGCTCTTTAGAAAGTTTGAATACAAAAATCTGTTACTAAACGTCAGTATTTTGACTTAATATAATTATGTTCCCATAGATAAATGATGAGTCAATCAGATTTTAAAAGTTATTTTGAAATCAGTTTGATACTTTTGATGTGGTGGTTAAAAACATAGATTTAAGGAGGTCGGGTACCCCCGGACAAACTTTTGGCGGGTACCCCCGGACACTTATCAATGTATGTTTTGTAATTTTTAGAAGAGCTTTAGTAATTTGATAGTGTTATTTTGTTGATGTACCCGCATATAATAATAATAATAAATAATAATTCTGGACAGTCCACACAGCATCATCTAGCCCCAAGCTAAGCAGAGCTTGTGTTATGGGTACTAGATGACTGATATACTTAATACAATATACTACATAGATAGATATTTTTTATTATACATATTAAACACCCAGACCAACGAAACAAATTTCTGCAGATCGTGCACAAATTTGTTCCGAGGCGGGAATCGAACCCGCAACCTCCTGCGTCGCAGGCGGACCTTCGCCCACCGCGCCACATCGGTCGTCAATATTTAATTCAGGTAGACTATAATAACATGGTCAAAGTAATGAAAAAACCACGGATAGAGGAAACTGGAAAGAGCTTTACAGTAGAGAAGCAGTCAGTAAAGTTTATAAGGGTAAACTTGCTCTCAGGAGGATACCTAAAAAATACAGCGAGCAGAGGATTTGGAGAAACAAAAATGCTCCTCATGTGAAAAACCAAACAAACAAACGTAGTGTAGGACGCCCTCCGGCTAGGTGGGATGACGATGTGCGAAAGACTGCTGGCAGATGCTGGATGCGTCAAGCTGAAGACAGGGCGCTATGGCGCTCATTAGGGGAGGCCTATGTCCAGCAGTGGACTAATATAGGCTGATGATGATGATGATGATGTGAAAAACCCCGAAAATAAAAAGAAAATTTCAAAGACTTGTTCAGAAATGACGGGCTGAACCAGAAAATTTAAAATGTGGTGTGACATGAGAGTGGAACTGTGTTAAATGATAAATATGTTTAGGTCTTCGCCCATGAACCTTGCTTAGACCTTAATGCGTGTTCTGCTTATTATTATTGTGATTTCTGCCAAGCTGAAAAGCGACTAGGTCAGCGCTAAGGTTGTGTCCGGGGCTACCCGACATTTTTACGGCATGCCAATTATTAGATGTTTAGATTTTGAAGTTTTTTGTTAATGAATGATGAATATAACTTACTAATTCATAGAGATAATGATTAATTGTAATATTTCTCAAATGAAATGAAAAAAAAACATCGTTAAGAGTTCGTTAATTGTACCTATAAAAATCATTTAATTTTTTGTCCGGGGCTACCCGCCCTAGAGCAACCACATAAGGTAACGTTATCAGCAGTGATCGGATATTCGGGCACTCACAGCACTCACACTTGACATTTCTTATAATAATGATAAAGTTGATGAAGTAATTACATTTAAATTCCTAGGTATCACATTAGATAAACATTTAAACTGGAAGGCTCATATGAATGATGTTTGCCAAAAGATAAGTCGCTTTATCTTTGCGCAAAAAAAATCCGCCAGACCATCCATTCGACGCAGCTCTAGCAGCTTACCACGGGCACGTATCTTCGATCCTGAGCTATGGTTTGTTACTCTGGGGAAACTCTGTCGATGCTGAAAGAGTCTTCAGAGTACAGAAGAGATGTCTCAGAGTGATTAACAAAGCTTGGTTTCGTGACTCCTGTAAACCTCTGTTTAGGATCTGTAATGTTATGCCTCTACCTTGCATGTACATTAGAGATATAATGCATGTTTGTTAAATCTTACCCACAACACTTTAGCAAACGGAAGGATATTATCACTCGACAAAAAAGAGCTAAATTCAATGATCTGATGTACAATCTACAATGCCACAAACAAATATATAAAAAAAAGGTTTCCAATATGTCATCTTTAATAAGTTACCGCAAGCTATTAAAGACCTCAATGGTAATTTATACAAACAAAAATTAAATAATTGGTTTCTTGACAAATGTTTCTATAGTGTAAATGAGTATATTAATTTTAAGTAGAGTATTTTTTGTGTATTTCGTTTTTATTTTATTTTTATTAATTAATTAATTGTTAAATTTTATTCTTAATTGTATTTATACTTGATTATTTTTGTTATTATTATTTTTAATTGATTAATTCACTGACATACCATTAATATTTGCACACCTGCTTATACACTGCACACTTGCTAAATATAATCGGTAATTCTATTTATATTAGAATGTGGATAACATTATCATTTTGTACAAGTAGGTCACGCAGTTTTAGACCCATACCTGCACCCAACTTATCTGCATATATAACAGTCTTCCTAGTATTTGATTGTCTAACACTAAATCTAAATCCTTAACTGAAGATGGTGCAGCTTGAACTGGACCCTCATTAGGTACAATCGTTGCTTTATAGCTACCACAGTTATGTTAGTTAAGTTAGGTTAGTAAAGTTAGGTTAGTTAGGTTAGGTAAGTTAGGTTAGGTTAGTTAGGTTAGGTTAGTTAGGTTAGGTTAGTTAGGTTCGGTTAGTTAGGTTAGGTTAGTAAGGTTAGGTTAGTTAGGTTCGGTTAGTTAGGTTAGGTTAGTTAGGTTAGTTATGTTAGGTTAGTTAGGTTAGGTTAGTTAGGTCAGGTTAGGTTAGGTTTGTTAGGTTAGGTTAGTAAGGTTAGGTTAGGTTAGTTAGGTAAGGTTAGGTTAGTTAGGTTAGGTTAGTTAGGTTAGGTTAGGTTAGTTAGGTTAGGTTAGTTAGGTTAGGTTAGTTAAGTTAGGTTAGGTTAGTTAGGTTAGGTTAGTTAAGTTAGGTTAGGTTAGGTTAGTTAGGTTAGGTTAGTTAGGTTAGGTTAGTTAGGTTAGGTTAGTTAGGTTAGGTTAGTTAGGTTAGGTTAGCATGGCGTAGCGTAGCGTAGCATGGCGCGGCGTGGTGTGGCGTAGCGTAGCGTAGCATGGCGTGGCGTAGCATGGCGTGGCGTAGCATGGCGTAGCGTAGCGTAGCATGGCGTGGCGTAGCGTAGCATGGCGTAGCGTAGCATGGCGTAGCGTAGCATGGCGTAGCGTAGCATGGCGTAGCGTAGCATGGAGTAGCGTAGCATGGCGTAGCGTGGCATGGCGTAGCGTAGCGTAGCATGGCGTAGCGTAGCATGGCGTGGCGTAGCATGGCGTAGCGTGGCGTAGCATGGCGTGGCGTAGCGTAGCAAGGCGTAGCTTAGCGTAGCATGACGTAGCTTAGCGTTAGGTTAGTTAGGTTAGGGTAGGTTAGTTAGGTTAGGTTAGTTAGGTTAGGTTAGTTAGGTTAGGTTAGTTAGGTTAGGTTAGTTAGGTTAGGTTAGTTAGGTTAGGTTAGTTAGGTTAGGTTAGTTAGGTTAGGTTAGTTAGGTTAGGTTAGTTAGGTTAGGTTAGTTAGGTTAGGTTAGTTAGGTTAGGTTAGTTAGGTTAGGTTAGTTAGGTTAGGTTAGTTAGGTTAGGTTAGTTAGGTTAGGTTAGTTAGGTTAGTTAGGTTAGGTTAGTTAGGTTAGGTTAGTTAGGTTAGGTTAGTTAGGTTAGGTTAGTTAGGTTAGGTTAGTTAGGTTAGGTTAGTTAGGTTAGTTAGGTTAGGTTAGTTAGGTTAGGTTAGTTAGGTTAGGTTAGTTAGGTTAGGTTAGTTAGGTTAGGTTAGTTAGGTTAGGTAAGTTTTGTTAGGTTAGTTAGGTTAGTTAGGTTAGGTTAGTTAGGTTAGGTTAGTTAGGTTAGGTTAGTTAGGTTAGGTTAGTTAGGTTAGGTTAGTTAGGTTAGGTTAGTTAGGTTAGGTTAGTTAGGTTAGGTTAGTTAGGTTAGGTTAGTTAGGTTAGGTTAGTTAGGTTAGGTTAGTTAGGTTAGGTTAGTTAGGTTAGGTTAGTTAGGTTAGGTTAGTTAGGTTAGGTTAGTTAGGTTAGGTTAGTTAGGTTAGGTTAGTTAGGTTAGGTTAGTTAGGTTAGTTAGGTTAGGTTAGTTAGGTTAGTTAGGTTAGGTTAGTTAGGTTAGGTTAGTTAGGTTAGGTTAGTTAGGTTAGGTTAGTTAGGTTAGGTTAAGTTAGTTAGGTTAGGTTAGTTAGTTTAGGTTAGTTAGGTTAGGTTAGGTTAGCATGGCGTAGCGTAGCATGTAGCGAAGCATGGCGTAGCGTAGCGTAGCGTAGCGTAGCATGGCGTAGCGTAGCATGGCGTAGCATGGCGTAGCGTAGCATGACGTAGCGTGGCGTGGCGTAGCGTAGCATGACGTAGCGTAGCGTAGCATGGCGTAGCGTAGCATGGAGTAGCGTAGCATGGCGTAGCGTAGCATGGAGTAGCGTAGCATGGCGTAGCGTGGCGTAGCGTAGCATGGCGCGGCGTGGTGTGGCGTAGCGTAGCGTAGCATGGCGTAGCGTAGCATGGCGCGGCGTGGTGTGGCGCAGCGTAGCGTAGCATGGCGCGGCGTAGCATGGCATGGCGTAGCATGGCGTAGCGTAGCGTAGCATGGCGTAGCGTAGCATGGCATAGCGTAGCGTAGCATGGCGTAGCGTAGCATGGCGTGGCGTAGCATAGCATGGCGTAGCGTAGCATGGCGTAGCGTAGCATGACGTGGCGTGGCGTAGCGTAGCATGACGTAGCGTAGCATGGAGTAGCGCAGCATGGCGTAGCGTGGCATGGCGTAGCGTAGCATGGCGTGGCGTGGCGTAGCGTAGCATGGCGCGGCGTGGTGTGGCGTAGCGTAGCGTAGCATGGCGTGGCGTAGCATGGCGTGGCGTAGCATGGCGTGGCGTAGCATGGCGTAGCGTGGCGTAGCATGGCGTAGCTTAGCGTAGCATTACGTAGCGTAACGTAGCGTGGCGTAGCGTAGCGTAGCATGGAGTAGCGTATCGTAGCATGGAGTAGCGTGGCATGGCGTGGCGTAGCGTAGCATGGCGTGGCGTGGCGTGGCGTAGCGTATTATTATGTTATGTTTTTTATTTAAAAGACCAACTCTTACAATAGTAAAACTTGTAAACAAAACCTTAAAACACACAGCTCCTTACTTACAGCTCCTTATAAAAATAGAGTAAGAAGTAGTTACATAGAAATATAATAGCTAACGTGCAACAAAGATTTAACTATAGTTACTAAAAAGTCGACTATAATTACAATTATGTATACCTAGTATGTCGTACCTGGTTCCTTGTTATAACGACATGTGTAATTATGCATGTTATTTTAAATAATTTATCATTTTGTTTAAGTGTCAGTGACTTTGAGTAGGGGAAGGAGCAAATAATCAGTTTCCCCAGTCCATTCTCTACCTTTCCTAAAATTACTTCAACAAGCCTAAGCAATTGTGACCGTTTTACACAAGTTCCACCTATCTGAACTATTAAAGTGGTGCTTTGATTTATGGAGTTATCTTTCTGTATATAATCGGTAATTCTATATAATATTAGAATGTGGATAACAATTATTTACAACATTTTGTACAAGTAGGTCACGCAGTTTTAGACCCATACCTGCACCCAACTTATCTGAATATTATAACAGTCTTCCTAGTATTTTGATTTACTAACACTACATCTAAATCCTTAACTGAAGATGGTGCAGCTTGAACTGGACCCTCATTGAGTAGGTACAATACAATCTACACCTACCCTACAATCGTTGCTTTATAGCTACCACAGTTAGGTTAGTTAGGTTAGGTAGACTAAATGTCGTTATAATAATAAGCGAAATTAAGTTTTAAAACCGCCTTAATATTTCGAACTTATGAAAGGCTGAATCTAGAATATTAGGCGAGATTTATAACAAACATTTATTAACATTTATTTTCTATGGCTACTAAATGGCTAATAAATTAAGTTCTATGGCTAATAAATTAAGGTTTTTTTAAAATAATCATTTAGTACATGTAGTCCCTAATAATAATACATGTAGTCCCTAAATTAGTTTAGGAACTTATGAGAGACTGAATGTTATTAGCTTATAATTCTAAGAAAACAACGAATGCTAAAATGAGGCATAATTTTCTTATAAATATTAAAAAAAATGAAACTTAATCTATAAATTTTTTAGTTTTTATTAAGTTTATTTTGATACTGTCTCTTCTACTTGTTTCTTAATTTTTGTGAATTAGTTGATTATATTTTTCTCAAAAAGTTAAATTAATAAAAAATAATAACTCTTTTTTCATTTAAAAAGCTTTTTCAATCAATAAAAGGAACATAAAAAAATAGACAGAGTTTTTAAAGTGTACATAAACATCATCATTAAGATCATTGTTGTAAAAAAACATAGTACATACATCCCATTACCTTTATCTTCCTTCTTGGGCAATCAAGTATAAATGTTAGCACTACTGGATAGCTTGTTCCTAAAGAATTATGCCGCACTTTCGGTGAACCTTATTTCTAGGATCTCAGATTCGAATAGAGACTTTTATTTGAACGTTCCTCTTTCTGATATTCACGTTGAAATTAAAAAATGAGTCATTTACTGGCATTGGTAGACCCCTGCCGCACTTACCCCATTTCGTTGGGAAAGTGCGGCTATGGACATGCTGTTAAAAATCCAATGAAATACATAGAAAACTACTTCAGAACTCTAAAATTGCAGGTTCCATTTGGAGATAATTCATCAGGGAACGTGGCAATGAAATAAATTATTTAAAAATGTTCACAGTATAAACACAATTCGAGTGCAAAGTGAACTTAAAATAAAATACGCCGCACTTCCCCCAACTTACCTTATGTCTTGTGTGCGGCCTGGCTAACTATTAGGTAATAATAAATAAACAGCTCTGTGTAAAGAACTTACTTTTCAAGAAATAGTAACGAGGGTCGTTCTGTCAAGGATCGTTGACTAGACAGACGACGGTACTGTACAGGATCCTTGACTAAACTCACGAGAGGTTTATCGAACCCAAACAGATACAAGTTGGGTTCGATTAACGAATAAGAGACCAAAGGAAAGAATACCTAATGAAAGCTGTCAAAACCACGAATTGTTTGGAGCTCCTGCAACTTAATCTGATGATAGATACCTACCAGAAGGTACCATAACATTAACTCATTTGTTTACATAAAATATCTATGTTTTTGAATCGCGTTATAGAGGGTGTAGAGATGTGTAGGTAAGTAAGTATATCTAAATGTGCCATCCTGTATATTTTTTTGCTAAACGCATGTTTTTGAAACCGTAAAGGTGAGTACGGATTGCGCGTATACTTGTACGAATAGTCAGTATACGCGTATCCGGAACGATGACTGGGACTCGCGGAGCGTTATGTATCGGTTGATCTCGCGTAGGTACAGGCTTTCGTAGGTACCCACTGTACGCGCTATCCGTATGCACCTTTATGAGATATTATTATCAGTGCTTTAATAGATTACCTAGGTAGAGGGTAATATATCTAATCTGTGGCAAAGGTTACAGACTATGTCTGTTTTTAATTGATTCTTTATTAGGTAGTTAGAACAGTTCATAAGTAGTAGGAGTGCAGAAGTTTATTAAAGAGAAAGATCTCAAATACCTTACTAAGTACATAATATTGAAAATAAAAATTACCTACTCTTCCTCATTAATGTAACCTCAGGGTCTTTTACAGTTTGTCCTAAACAGAATCTGACCAACCCAGAAATAAGTTCATTTAGATCACCCACATTGTTCCTTTCACTTGATTTCTGTCCTAAAGCGAATCTGTCGTAACCAGAACTAACTAACTTAAACCGAAGTGGTATGACTACCCAATTTGGTAATTATCTATGTTTGTCACTCAAAAGTTTGGATTAGGGTAATGCCTACTATTGGTTAGATTAAAATTTAAAAATAAACAAAAAAAACATCGCATCTCTATCGTCTTAAAAATCCCTTGTTCGGTTTAGGCCAGTTTTGTTTGAGTATTGAATGGTTTGTGAAATGTGACATGAATTTTGAAATCTATTTTATTTGTATGGTTACTAACATAGTATAAGAAAAATCACTAAAAATTATGGTGAATAACCGAAATAAATAAAATTGAATTGAATTGAATTAATATTTGTATATTCGACTAAATAATTTGTGTCAAGTCGACACGCTATCACACTTAGAATATTAGAAAGGAAGGCAACAATCGGTCACCTAAAAAAAAATTCTGAAAACCGAAATCTCTGGGAGACGAAATACTTAAGTAGTTACGTAGTAGAAAAAAATAAAAAACCTAACTATGTTTTTATATATTTTTTTATTAATTTCACAAAAGTATTCATTGAAAGCCACAGTTTCAAGGCTTTTAAGCTGTCAAAGCGTTCCGTAACATTTTGTTCTTATTAGTAACGGTGAGCTAGAAAACAGGGATTCACAAGCCATCTATATTATAACTAGAAATGTTACATTTTATAGAAAATATTGACTTAACTCCATCCCTTTATAGGCAGTCGAAGCAAAGTCACGTCTATTGCATATAACGGCCACACGAGCGATCACACAAGGGTTATTTAAACCCAAACGTAAAGTCACTCATGAATGACTTATAATTTACACGACTAGTCATTTGTCATGAACCACAGCAGTCATGTCATTATTATTTTCTGACCTGTGTTTTGATGTGCCATGAAAATGACTAGGCGTTTTTTCATTTGTCATATTTTTGGTATAAATATTGAGTTCTATTACTTAGCATTAACGTGTATAACACTATATTTACGTATAAGAACAGCTCAGTGTACATTTAATATTATAGTGTGAAGCGACACTGATTCTAAACTTGAAGTATATTGAAGCTATTTTGTGATTTCTAAATCGATCTTAATCTACGTGTGAAATGAAAATGTTTTCTGAAATACCTAGAAAGGAACTTAGATATAAATTTTATTTAATACAGTATTACAGTGGTAGATAATACTAAACTTAGAACCAACAATAGTTACATAATGGTACAAAAAATATTCCCATTCCTTTCGCACTTTAAATTTACAAAATTATTTGAAGAGACTCAGAAAAAGTCACACACCGATTTCAAGTGATAAAAACCTGTCAACATTATATTACATACAGACTAGAACTGTCAGTGCGTTAACAAAAACGTAACTACCCTTGTTTCGGTTACTAGTGAACAGGTTACGTTTTCCGTAAACTTCAGTATTAAATTCCGTAACTTTCATAGGTCCCAATATCCATCGACTTTATGCTTAGTGACAAGCAGCGAACTAGTTTTTTGTGATTTATTCGGATACATTTCTTTCTATTGACAATTTTACTCATCAGATTCTCTATAAAGCTACGACGACGGTGTATATGTCGGAATATCAGATGACTACATTTTTAAAATATTTTAAGTATATCCCTATGAAACAGTGAAAGCTCGAATGTGTTTCAAACACCCTTATTGTGAGGTTCTTGTCTTTCTAACTTACCACAAAAAAGAGGCAATATTTTACTTTATATCAACATAAAATGCCAACCTTTAGTGTTAGGTCCAATCATGAACAATCGAATACAGAGTTTATCTAAGATTATTCGTTTCCCGAGAACCCCTCGAGTGTCCCAAATGGCATAGGTAACATTTTCAAAGATTTTAAACCGCGACTAGATACCTGCTTTCGCTTTTGTAGAGGAACTTCAGAAAGGTGTTGGAATTCTTTACTAGGTAAATGACACGACAGCGTGATGGGGCTTGACATCGGTTGCGTAGTTCCTCCAGAAAACCAAAAACGGCGCGGTAAAAATTTTAGCAATGAAAGCCACATCCAGCGGGTGATAAACAAATGACTTTTTACTAATCCTATTTTTCTTTTTTGTGGTAGGCTTCCGTAAATTCTGTTCGTTTCTTTGCATAATATGCAAAACAAAAGTTTCGTGTACAACGCTTAAAAGCTTACAATATACCTAAATAGATAATAAAAGATCTCAATGCGACGACATACAAAATATATTGATCTTTCGCAATAGATGTTCTTATTTCTTAAAGCTTAAGCAAAAATAAACTCTTTGTTTATACGTAACTAACTCCTATATTATTCTACAAGGTGTTAAGAAATTGTTGAATCTAGGCTTATACCGTGCTCAACACCAATCATTAGTTAGCTAGATACAGCAGAGAATTAACACGAAAAATGGCGCAGTAAAATTTTGAAAGATCATGACGATTTGTGATATCTAGTAAAAATGTAAAAAGATTTCAAAGAAAGACCAATTACTATTGGACTAGAGCCTTTACTTTGAAAGCTTTCTGCTATACAGCTTTTATTCTATAGAACGGTGACTCACACTGACCAAGAACTAGTGTAAACTACAAACAACTAACTAAATATTTACAAAGTTTCTTTTCCATACATCCAATAATACTTTATCGACCTTATTTTAAAACACAAAAAGTTACTACACCGAAGGTACGCTGCGATTTGGTATTACATTCACAGTTTTAGCATTTAATTTATATATATATATATATTTATCATATTAACTACATAGTACTAATATGGACTAGGTTTAAGGTAACATAGAGACCATTGCTTTCTTTAAGGGCCACCTTTACGAATATATCGAATCTTTATCGAAGTTAACACCTAGAGACATACAGTTTACATAAAATTTGGTGGCAGGCGATTATCGCCGTCGACACGTCTTCAATGGCTATCAAGTAACTAGTAAGCCCTCAAAATAATTATTAAGCTGTTGATTATTATCCTAATTTTTTCCATGATGCTATCTGACATAGTTTTGAATTTTTTGGCTAAAACCGTTACTTACAAATAGAATACAAATTTTCATGACTCTAACCTACATCTGATAGGACACCAATAGCTTTATTCTAATGATAATTCTTACTAGCTAAGCTCTTCCAAGTTCCGACGAGAAACTTGAAGAGAATCCACACAGTAATAGTGTACAAGTATTCAACAGTGACTAACATCAATCAAATTATTTAAGCCTTCATTAAGCGACAGTAATGGCATAAATAGTACATCTTAGTATTGGTAGCATATACTAAAATCGAGCAATTTTAACGTAAGAATGCTCCCAACACTAAGAGCACTTGTGTACTTAGAGATAGGAAGAGATATTGAACTATATTGCTTACAGCTTCGAAATATACAACGCTTTCCAGTCCTCTTACAGGCAGTACATTTTTCCGTATTCTAGTTTATGATGAGAGATTACGTTGATTATTACAAAAACTCAGTTAACTTTTAATTATGGACAGTATTATATGTTTATGAATATGACTTTAAATAGAACAGAATATTGCAAGATAACAGTAAACAAATATCAGTCAAAACTTAAAAAGAACGAAAGAACCTTACCTACGTATTTCTGTCATGATTGCAATCTTAAGACTATAGCTTCAGCCGCGTTCCATTATTATTTTATTTACTTATTTTAATGCAAAATAATGCTAACTATACGAACAATTATCCTATTTTATTCAATAGCGTGACAATATTTGAAATTCGTGTACAGTAAAGGCAGATGTCGATTCCTGAAAAGAACTTGTGTTTTTAACCAACCAGTGAATGAGAGAACGAAAAGTAACGGTTGTCTTAAACACGATTGTCTTAAACATTTTAAGGGTCCTGCTGACCGATTTTACGTTCTGACCAATCGTTCTTTCGTGAACAAACATTTTGTATTTGTTCAAAATATTAGACCTATTACAATAGAGTACTTAGCCATCGAAAATTTATATACAAAATGTCAATAAGAAAAAAGTTCAATCAATTAATGAGCAAAAATAAAATACAAGCCCAATTGGTATTGTTTGACATATCTAATTGATTAAATTATATCAAATTTGGAAAAGTTCTCTAAGTTTGGATTATTCTAAGATTTTCATTATAATAACGTCCGAATACTTAAACGCAAGTCAAATTTGATTACGGCTTCAGTCACAATTTTTTGACAGTTTTCAGTGAAATGTGTCAATAAATCGTCACATATATGATTGAATTTGAGTTACGTTTGATTGAGTATTTGGACGTGAAACTAAAATAAGTATCTGTGTAAAAACGCGATAATTACAAGTTCTTTTTTGAGTTGGTTGGTTTTAGTTCTAGGGTCATTCTGCCTTGCCTGTCCACGAATGTGCTTATATTGTCAGCGGCTACAGTTCCTCGCCGTCGGTGCAAGCGGTGCGGTGCGGTGGAGTCTCGGACGGCGCGCCGTCGCCGCCCGGGCTCCGCAGATCTTCATCTGGAACCAATTATTAAGAATAAATACCTATATAGACTGGACACGTAAACAGCTTAGTTGTTGATATTATTTTAACAAAGGTACTCTTTAAATTTTGGTTTATTCCACCATTCACCCTATGGCGCTCTTTAGGGGAGGCCTACGTCCAGCGGTGGACGAATATAGGCTGATGATGATGATGAACCGTTCCCGAATGTGCTCGTCACAGCGACACTGATGCAACTTACCTAAATCATAGATAGATATAGATACCTATCTATCTTTATCGTCAAAATTTTACAGTTTAACAAACAATATATTATTATGTAACTACAAATTTTGATGATATTGGCAATATAATTTTAGTTAATGAATAAAAAAGGTTAAATGTAAACCAGAAGAATGAACGTCGTAATTCAGTATTAAGCCACTTGAATTTACGGTTTTTTTAATAATTAAATTGAATGAGTTAAAAACAAACATCCACTATGTTTCCAGATGCAAAATCCCCTTGTTCGGTTTAGGTCAGATTCTGTTTAGGTCAGATTCTAGAAACTAAAATTTTGATGAACACTAAAATTTTATGAACAAAATTTTCTATCTAGGGTAATCTATTTGACTTTAACTGATAATGGATTTCAAGTTAAACATAGACGCTTCCGACTGGTATTGACATGGATCAATTGAGCTACCTTTAGACTGTTTGCAACCGTCTGCAGTTAGCTCAATGGTTTCAATTGTAAATACTAGTTGTAATTTTTCGATTTCTTTGCTTGTAATTTTCGTTGTTAATAAAGTATATGTCAGTTAAACATTAACGCAGTATGTCAAAAATAATAATAGTTGAGTTACACTAAGGCTGAGGCCAAACGAGCGTAATTTTGTGAGTCGTGAGTCGCAGAAATTCTGCTGCATTCGGTTTCATACAAAAGTCCTGTTTCATTCATACGGCGACGCAAAATGAGTTGTCTGCCTACTCACACGCATTATTCGGACCGAATTGAGTTTGCGGGGGGTGAGGGGGTGCGGCGGGGGGCGAGGTCAGGTACATTTTGCGTGAGAGTCGACACGTATTTTTTCTCGATAGCAACTGAATAAAATCGGCTCGTCTGGCATCCCAACAGAATTTCTACCAGGCAGAATTTCTGTGAACGAAATTCTGTGACTCACTACTCATAAAATAACGCTCGTTTGGCTTCAGCCGAACTCTAGTACTAGACTAGTTAAGGCCCCTGGTTTTGTCAAGCCTAAAGAAATAAATTTCATAGATAAGTGAGAGCGAGCGTCACCTGGCTCCGTCGGCGAGGGCGACCCGGCTCAGGAGCCGCGCCGGCCCGTGAGCGAGCCCACCAGCGACTTGAGCGCCTGGCCCAGCCCGCGGCCGCTCTCGCTGCCGCTGCCGCTGCCCACGCTCTCAGCGGACTTCGGAGCGGACGCGAGCGCAGCGGCGCCACCGTGCGCGTCCAGGCATTTTTGGTAACGGAGCTGGAAGAGAGAAAATATTTTAGTCGCTCAAATCGTAGGTAGTTAAAGGTTAGGAAGTAATCTTCCTGGCTCGTCTTTAGCGCACTGTGCCTTGCAAGCCGCCTGGCTAGTCTATAGCGCAGTGTACCTTGCAAGCCGTCTGGCTAGTCTATAACTTGCTAGTCTATATCGCAGTGTACCTTGCGAGCCGCCTGGCTAGTCTATAACTTGCTAGTCTTTAGCGTAGTGTACCTTGCAAGCCACCTGGCTAGTCTATAACTTGCAAGTAGCCTGGCTAGTCTATAGCACTGTACCTTGCAAGCCGCCTCGATAGTCTTGCAGAGCGCGCCGGAGGAGGGCTCGGCGTGGAAGGCGTGCGCCACGAACTGGTCCTGCGCCGTGTGGACTATGAACGCGCAGCGCCGCACGTCGCGCCCGATGCCGAGGAACGACAGGTAGCGCACGCGGCATTCCACGATCGGGATTGATTCCTGGGGAGGGAATAATGATACATTCTACGATCGGGATTGATTCCTGTGGAGGGAATAATGATACATTCTACGATCGGGATTGATTCCTGGGGGAGGGAAATTATGATGATACATTTTAGGACCGGGATTGATTCCTGGGGAGAATTATGATAAGTTTATGGAAAGAGATGGTGACAATATGAACTATCTTATGGTGGGTCTCTGCTATTGGAGGTTAGTCGTCAAGTCTGGAAATTTTTCGTAATCTAGCGCCAAGTAAAAAAGGTCTTCAACTCTGAAGATATTCAACTACTTACTCTCGGATTTACCGCAACCATGACATTTTTTGTCTGCCAACCCGTCGTTAACCATTATTTTGCCATCGTGATAAGATGGAGCAGCTGGTATCTTTGGTCTAATCCACACACTCCATCCAAGATACCAGACTATTCTACGCCATTTTCATTCAAGAAACGGAAAGCGATGGAACTGACCCAGGCCTACAATCCTAATGAACATAACCTAGCAGAGGATGCTTTTTGATAATTATTGCCTATGATAATCCTCTTTAAGTTCACTTAATAAACACACACACATTCCCTGCAATGCTACTTGTTTGTTATAAAAAGAAGACTTCCCGGTGGTCTGTTATACGATCCGTTCTATTTTACTTCTTCTTTTTATGAAATCTCATCTTTTAGTATCATGGAAACATGATCAGTTATACTCACGCCTTCCTCCGTGATAGTGATCATGGACGGCGCCACGGCCACCGCGACGGGACGCCAGGCGGAGGGCGCGCGCGCCGCCGCCAGCCTCTCTAATGCATCGTTCAGAGTGCGCATGCCAGTCGCGCGAGGCACCTCTGCGCTGCCGAGGTAGCGGGCGCGTACGGTTTTACGCGGCTCTTCCATTGGTGTAGGAAATACACCACCCACTGTAGAGAAAATAGTAATTGAGAAGAGTAAAAAAGAGAAACAAAACCATTTATATGCACACTTTAAAATACAGGTAATAGATTCGAACCTTGAGCTACACCACCTAAGCACGAAAGCTCTCTTGGAAGTTCGAGTAGAACTATTTGGCCAGCATTGTAACGCGAACATTTACACATGAGCACATGAACTATTCATTACAAATACATAACGTGCAATACGAATTTATCCGTATAACTTTGTACATAACTCTGTCAAAAGCCTTAGTTGAATCAAAGCATCGCAGCTTACCAGACATTGGTGGCCTTGGCCGCCTAGCAGCCGGCAGATCTGTAGGCCTGGGTAGTGGTTGCAGAGAGCGTTCGATCATGATGCGTTTGCAGATATCTCGCAGAGCGTTAGCAATCGTACGCGCAGGCGCTTCGCAACGGAACACGTGGCACATGTGCTTGCGCGTCGCTCGGTCGCGCGCGACGTACGCGAAATCTCTGTAAAGGATGATGGATAAATGAAGGAATAGTTGGTTGATTCCTTCTATTGTATTTGCAGTGGAAGGGTTAAACTTTATATAAATATATAGATAAACTTTATGTCACACTTAACTCAGAAATAATACAATACACTTTATTGCACACCAAAAAGAACAACAATGTAACACAAGGAAAGAGGTATAAAAATATACAGTAGAATAATAGAAATAAGCGACAATTGGCGGGTGTGTGATCTCTTCCGTAGGTACATGCTTTTTTGAATTGATAAGATCTGTCTGAATGATTGTGTATTACCTATGACTATGACTGATGCTACAATGGCGTTGATTAGCTGATTCAAATGTCGGATGCGCTAATACTTTGTTGAAAATTGCTGTGATTTGTTTGTTTAAGCCCAAAACCACAAACTTTCTGAACCCTTTACTGTTGGTCTTTCGTTTCGAAATACAAGATGATAATAAGGATAGAGAGACTCTGTTAAGCCGACCAGGAGTGAGATCTAATGTTCTTGCTGAAATTGCAGAAAAAAATAATTATTAATGCATTGATTGAACTATGAATGATGAGTAATATGAGTATTATCTTACGCAAACAAAAGTACCTGCTACCTATGCCACATGTTAACAACAAACTACATAAATACGTGAGTAAACATCGTGAGAAACAGAAAACCATGTGTTAATGTGTGAAACCACTATAATCTATAACTCGTGACCGTCAGTGGTCTATAATCAAACCTCGTACCTTTCGCTGTTCCGAGAAAGCAGGAAGATAAACAACAACATATTATAAATAGATAAACCTACAATTTAAGAATAGGTAAACAAAAAATATATTATTAGGTACATAAAATATGTCAAGATGCTTATTACCTGGTAGAATTCGTAATGTCTTTTAACGGTTTTCTTTTTGCAATTGATTGCCTTACGTCATGATAACTTAAACATATTAATTCCATTATTTTATAAATAATATATACCCCTTAATCGAATATATATTTATTTTTAAAAAGCTACGCTCAAGCAGATAATTCTAATTCGAAAACATTTAAAAATCAATCGATCCAACCAATGTAAGTTGGCTCTCAATCTCCCTTGGCTCAACTTAGAAGGTTAGAGCAATGCTGATTTAAGTTGTGGATTCCAAAATTTTAAACAGGCAGTGTGGATAGGTCTGTTGAAAGAATATGTCCTGGGGTTATCAATTCATTCGGTATTACGTACGCATGCATACGTATGCATACGTATGCATACGTATGCATACGTATGCATACGTATGCCGGGGTCCTTATTATGTAACTCAACGGTAATCGAGATATACTTCATTTTTGACAGTTAGTCCAGTTTAATACCTTATGCCTTAGACAATACCGAATACATTCTGACTGCATCGACCACTAGTGGATAAAAAAGTGAAGCGAAGGGGAAATTAATTAGGTATCACTTTATTTCTTAGATTATTTTGTACCTATAGTTTAAATTTGAATTGTCTAAGTGCTTATTTTGTAAGCCAAAAGAAACAAAGATATTGATTTACTTTTTTACTGATCTACTAGTAATCGATTTCAAGTTGGTCAATAAGACAGCAGATCTTCCAAAATAAAATTTTTGAATGTTTATTCAAGTTGAAGTTTCCCTGTGATTCATACCGTCCATTATCCCTGCCGACCCCCCAGACGCGGATGGTGTGGATTGGCTGCGTGTGCAGAGTGTTGAGGCTCTCAGGGTCGATCAGCTTCAGAGCTCCGTCGTCCAGGTCCATGAACAGGTCCTTGCCCTGGAAATAAATAATAAATAAATAAATAAGGCTCTACAATCCACACTAAATCACCAAGCCCTAAGTTAAGTACAGCTTGTGTTGTGGGTACTAGATGACTGATTTACATAATACAATACATTACATAAAACAATTTAAGATAAATAAATAATTCCAGACAGTCCACACAGCAGATGATCTAATAAAACACTTGTCTTATAAGCGGGATATTTTATTCTTCAGGGAGTAGCGATAGTAGTATATTATTGGGCACACGACCCCACTTCAGAGCCTTCGGCCCTTCCGTGGAGTGTGCTGCCCAATAATATTGAATTGAATTGGTTATCGAAACTCATTTTTCTATCTACGAACTTACCTCAACAACAGAAGCTGGATGACAATCAAATACACTACACATTTATAACGAAAGTTGTTGTCTAGGTCGCTATCTTATGATTCAGATTTGTAACTGAGTCGTTCTATCCACAGAAATAAAAATCATTAACGCATCAAAAACGCATCATTACTGTTATGCTGCACAAGCGAACTCAGTTTTGTGAAGTCAGGTTGATATGATGAAAACTAAACTTTGTTTAATTTCAGTGAGATCGACACAATGTCTTCCACAATAGGAGAGGTAGTTTAAAACACACTTCGTTTTCTGTGACCAGATTGGCTCGAAGATCATCAGAAGAGCTCAGTAAAATTTAAATTCAGGTCAGATTGACTCATATCGTTCTACAGAATTTGAGATAGTGCATACAGCACACTCTATATCTGTAACCAGTTTGGCTCGAAGATATCTGAACTTAAAAATATTTACTGAGATTCCGGTCAGATTGACTCATGTCTTCCACAGAAGTTAAAGTTAGGTTAAAATCATCCTCCGTTTTTTGTGACCAGATTTGTTCGAAGTTAATGAAATAGCAAATTTAGTTTTCAGATCAGATTGAACGAGAACTTCACAAGTTGAATTACTACAGTACAGCACATACCTTGACCACACTTGACTTTCTTTAATCGCGACACCGAATTTTTAAATATTGACTTTACTTTGACCAAGTTAAGTTTAAAGAAACGCACGATGTATGAAGACACTACTTGATTATACGAACAGCTTAAACAAACTGAGAAATGAAGAGATGTCACTACCTATCTTATACACCTCTTATATACAAAAATGATTACACTATTAACGTAATACGATACCTACCTTGTTTATAATAATCGAAACAAGCCAGTTAGCACAATGAATTCTCGCAATTTGCAAGTATGTAATAAAGGTGTGAACACACTGAGACCATTTGGAAAGGTATCTTCCTCAAATAATAATATGATGATTGAAATATAAAAATTCAATGGCTGGTGATGCTAAAATTGGGTGCATAATATTTTATTTGAAGTTTAAAAAGCTCACATCTAACAAATTTGTATGAAAATAGTTGAACGATTTTATTCATATTAAAATTGTGATCAGGATAGGATCAGTTGAGCTACCTCTAGACTGTTTGCAACCGTCTGCAGTTAGCTCAATTGTATATACTTGATATTTTTTTTTTATTATTCTTTGATTGTAATTTGCGTTGTTAATAAACCTTAAGATTAATTAGAATACCTAAGGAAAAAATAATAAAGGGGAAAGATGCGCAGTGAATTACATACCTAATGTACGGCGTCACTCAATGACCTAGTTAGAGATAAGGAGAAACGATTTATATTTTATTAAATGTCAAACATATCGGATTACTTACGGAGAATCTTTAGTTAAGAAAATGAATAACCATTTTATTTTAAAACAATAAGCATATCGAATTACAAAGATCTGCATAATTCGATATTAGATAAATCGAAATTAGAGGTAATTTTCTTGTATAAAAAGCGTGGTTATTATCGATAAACATTCATTACAGAACCTACTACAGTCGTGTTATTTACTCTACAAACCAACATCATTTCAATTTAAAATGTACGTAAGTACCTACTTTCTATGTGTGGTGTATTTTTTATCTTCATGCCTCTGCGAGACGAACCGGTAACGTTCACCACTCTCGTAGCCTTAGTCGTTGCAAGCGTAACCACTAAGCTAGAGATGCGGGTTCGATTCCAAGTTCTCTCAAGATCACTCAATCTCATAAAATTTGTTGAAGACTCTTTAAGAGAGGACCATCTCAACTTTTTTGTCAGGTGATGATGATGGTAATAATGTGTAATTAATCCCTTCATTCGATTTCAGGTCTGACTCAGAGTGCGAGATTCAACTTCCTTCCCGCTCTATAAAACCAGCAACAGCGACCAAACGCAAAAGCTCGATCTCCAAACCACCTTTGGAACCAAAATTAAGGTAAATTACTTTATCATGTTAACAGAATGTCTCACTTTTTCTGCTATGCGACGCAAACTGAGTTAAGGTTTTGGGTACCAAGCAATAGAATATGCTGTTGCCTGTAATTTGGTTAGTGTTCGACCACTGTAAGGTTCATTTTGAAACAATAGTTTTGGTAATGTCAAATCGTATTATATTATCTATATTCTTGCAAAATTTTATTAAGATCTGTTCAGCCGATTGTGAACAGGTAGGTAGACTGAGTTACTTACACATTTATCATATAAAGTATTGATATATTACTAATATCCTCATTTACAACCACCATCATCATCATCATTATCGTCTACTGCTGATCAATTCAATAAATAATTTAATATTTGTTTTACAGAGTTACTTGGTCTAAAGGGGATCGCATTGGTAACGCGGACCTGTTTGGGTTAGAAGACACATTCGAGATCCCTCCACCGACTACGAGTGGAGAGCTCACATCATCCCTGGTGTCTCGCGTTGCAAACGGGAAGGTGCGTCGCACGGCAGACCTGACTGGTACCTATTTCGTCGAGGTAAAAGTTTATAACACTAAGGAAATAACTAATACCCCGTGCCTGGAAAGATGGAAAAAAGCTGAGGTGGCCTTGAAGGTACAAATTGATAAAGATACTCCGCATTGGAACACTCTACAGAAATTTATGAGTCATTGTCATAAACTTTTCGATGGATCGGAACCTATTTATTATTCTGATAAAATAAACACACGTCATTAAAATAAATCATAAAGTTAAGACTATGAATTAGATATTCATACACTTAATATATTAAGCTTTATAAAGCTTAACAGTTGCTAAACTTTATCGTATATGACACTTAACTTAAAATGCTAGAAGTGCTTGAATGCTGAAATATTATTTTGTTATTTTTATGATAAATAATTTCAGATAGTTTCGACTTGTTAGCACATCAATTTAGTAAAACATAATCTGAACGATACGTAAATATATTTTCACGATAATGCCTTTCTGTACCGTTTGTAGCACTACTGTTGAGCGCAGTCACTGGTTAGGTCATCTACGCAGCACTAATCATAAAAATAGAAACATTTCACATTTTTGTGCAGGCGTTGAGAAAATAAATTCAGCTTTTCGTAATCGTATAGCTTCTTTCAGAATTATGGATCCTTATGAGAATAACTGTTCCATAGAACTATTTTTAAATAATATTCAAGACAAAATCAAAATGTTAATAGACAAGTCTCTCGAAAAACATACAAATTTAAAAGTCAATTTTGAATACTATGCTTTATTTTTGATGGTTAAAAATGATACACAGGAGGTGAAATCATTTTGTACAAAAAATTTTACTATACATCAGAATTATGAAATTGATTCATTAATTTTTCAACTAAAAAGCACTTTTCTAAAGAAAAATGAAGAATTTCAGGATCGAGATAGTGGTTGGACGTTTCTGAACAGTTCTCACCTAGAAATTAACATTAATAAATATCAACCTTTAAGAGGTTCGAGCTTCATCAAGTTGCCAGCTGCAATTAAATCAAAGCAAGCCTGTGTCAATATTCGCAATAATGATAATTATTGTTTTTTATGGTCAATTGTTGCTGCATTACATCCTGCAAACAGTCACCCTGAAAGAGTAACGTCATACCCCGACTTTCGTAACGTATTAAACGTCCAAGATATTAAGTTTCCGTTAAGTTTTACGGATATTGAGCGATTTGAAGCAAATAACCCTGATATTGGTATTAATATTTATGGCTTAAAAAATAACACCGTAGTAGGACCTCTTTACAGAACTAAAACCTCAAATAGAAGAGTCATTCATTTACTTTATTTAGAAAATGACGATTTATCGCATTACTGTCTTATCAAAGATTTGTCTCGACTTGTAAAGAATCAAATAACTAAACACCATAGTAAATTGTACTTGTGTGACGATTGCTTGGTATTTTTTGAATCGAGCGATAACCTTAAGTCTCACAGTTGTGGAGGTGTCGCTACTGAACTACCTCCGAAGGGTTCATTCATACAGTTTGAAAATTTTAATAGAAAACAAATTGTACCGTTTGTTATATATGCAGATTTTGAAACGATGCTCGAACGGTACGAATCTTGTGAACCTGATCCAATTACGGCGAGTACAGTAACGCGACAGCGACATGTACCTGTAGCTTTCGCTTACCATATAACGTGCACCTTAGACGAAAGTCACAATCGTCTCGTTTCATACCGCGGTTCTGATTGTGTAACAAAATTTGTAGAATCCATTTATCAAGACGCTAAAAAAATTTATTCTATTCTAAAAAATAGCGTCCCGATGATTTTCACAAAAGACGACGTTCATGATTTTGAAAACGCTGTCACATGTCACATTTGCGAACACATATTGGATGTTGATAGAGTTCGTGATCATTGTCATTTGACTGGTAAATATAGAGGTGCTGCTCATAGTTATTGTAATATACAATACAAACTACCCAAATTCATACCAATATTTTTTCACAACCTATCTGGTTACGACAGTCATCTTTTTATAAAAGAATTAGGCAAAGCTCCAGGGTCTATTAAACTGATACCTAAAACTAAAGAAAATTATATTTCTTACACTAAGTTTATCCCGATTTCTAAAGAAGAAAGCGTTCAGGTTCGGTTTGTCGATTCTTTCAAATTTTTGGGGACTAGCTTAGAAAAATTAGCAAAAACAATGAACAAACAAGACTTTAAACAATTGGAATCTTATTTTCCTAACGAAGAACAATTCAACCTGCTTACTCGAAAAGGTGTGTATCCTTATGATTATATGTCTCAGTGGGAATGTTATAAAGATACTTGTCTGCCATCTAAAAATGAATTTTATAACTCCATAACTGATGAACCAATTACTGATGAAGACTATGAACATGCACAGGCAGTTTGGATAGTGTTCAATATTAAAAACATGGGTATGTACACAGATTTATATCTTAAAACGGATGTTCTCTTGCTAACGGATATATTTGAAAACTTTAGAAAGACTTCTAAACGATCATATAATCTTGACCCTGCGTTCTACCTTACAGCACCAAGCCTATCATTTGATGCAATGCTATTGAAAACAGGTGTTCGGTTAGAATTGATAAGCGATGTTGAAATTTTTAGAATGATTCAAAAAGGTATTCGTGGTGGCATTTGTTTGTGCTCTAAAAGACATGTTAAAGCAAATAATGAATACATCGATACTTTCAACCCATCTAATAAAAAATCTTTCATTATGTATTTGGACTGTAACAATTTATATGGTTACAGCATGTGTCAATGCTTGCCCTATTCTGATTTTAGATTTATGAATACAGATGAAATAAATATTTTACAATTAAATTTAACCAAAATTAGTGAAACTGCTGAAAATGGATATATTCTTGAAGTTGATTTAATGTACCCTGAGACATTGCACTCTGAACATAATGACCTTCCATTTTGCCCAGAAAAATTCATACCATCAGGTGGTAAGAACAAAAAACTAATACCAAATTTGTATGATAAATACCACTACATAATTCATTACGTTCATTTAAAAAAATGTTTAGAGCATGGTTTGGTATTAAAGAAAATCCATCGAGCTATTACATTCAAACAAAGTAATTTTTTAAAGCAATACATTGATCTTAACACTCAGTTGCGTCAGGAGGCAGAATCTATATTCGACAGTGATTTTTACAAATTACTGAATAACAGTGTGTTTGGAAAGACGTTAGAAAACAATGAAAAACGAATAGAAGTAAAATTAGTAAACAAGTGGTGTGATTCCAACAATAAAACGAAAAAGACAAATAGTGCAGAGAAATTGATAGCCAGCCCATATTTTCACAGTGCTTCGATATTTTCTGAAGATTTAGTAGCAGTCCAATTGAAACCATCGCATGTTATTCTCGATAAACCGATATACATAGGGTTTACTGTATTAGAATTATCTAAGAGCCACATGTATGATTTTCACTACTCCGTTATTAAACCGTTTTATGGTAACCGGGTTGAATTATGTTATACTGATACCGACAGTCTAGTATATTGTCTACAAACCAATAATCCTTACCTAGATTTTAAACTAAATTTCTTGAAATATTTTGATACCAGCAACTACGACGTTAACAACGAATTTGACTTGCCCATCATCAATAAGAAGATTCCAGGACTATTTAAAGATGAAATGGGTGGACGAATTATCAAAGAATTTGTAGGACTGCGCTCAAAACTTTATTGTATTAAAACATTAGACAAAACAATAAAGAAGGCAAAAGGTACGAAAAAATCAGTTGTAAGAAAATTAAATATATCTGACTATAAAAATGTTTTGTATAACTGCAGCGTTATTCGCAAAAAAAATGTACTATTCAAATCAATAAAACATGAAATATATACACAGAGTGTAAATAAAGTAGCACTTTCTAGCAATGATGATAAACGGTTACTATCGTCTGATAAAATCTCCACTTTAGCGTGGGGTAATGCAAGTATATTTAAGAAATAAATGCTTTTCCAAGTTATATAAATTTTAGGTGTCTATTATTGTACATTTAGGTGCTCGAACCTCTAGATTTAGTTTGTTCAGACCTACTATGACTATGACGACTATTGTGAAGAAGAATTTGTGTTTGTGTTCTTTATGTGAGTCATCAAAAGCTAGTTAGCTTTATAGTGATAACTATGAGTATTTAGGTTCAATGCTTTCGTAAATAATTACCTATGTAATTTGAGAATAGAATCAATCATAAAATAATTTTAAATGTTAAGTAAATAAATTATTAAATAAAAGGTTTCTTTGTGGTTTAATGTAAGTAAATAGAATAAACAGCTTTATCGATAACTTATTGTTTTTTTACTCTTTACCCTTCTTTATGACGTATGTAGGTAGAAACATCTACCTACATAGTATGTAGGTACATAATTATTCTGTAGGTATATTTTGTCAAGGCGCTTCGGTCTACACCAACTCTGAAGTGACGTATAACTTACGTCACATACTATACAAACCTGTTAGAACACGACAATGCTGAATACACTCACACATTTTAAATTCATCTTATTACTGCAAAGCGATCACTAGTTCATTCGTCACCTTACTATTGAAGGTGAAACATCGGATCGAAATCAGAAATTGTAAGTTTATAATTTTGTTTTTATGTTAGTTTATTAAATTTTAAATTGTTATTTTTTTAAATATTTTTATCATCTCTCTGTTTCAGATCCTTGACGCAATTCTTCAATATTAAAGTCAGCCGCGTCTCATCAAGAAGCTAAACTACTGGTAAGATTAACAATTTAATAAAAAATAATATTTAGTCTTTAATATACCTACCCTATGATAAATTGTTATTAATGTATGTATTTTTATTTACAGATAATGGCAGATCTTGGATTCGATGTCACCCAGGACGGTCTTTTTGGCGTCGACAATCAAGATCTACTGTTCCACTGTGCACAGGTGCCTCCAGGAGAATCGGAGGGAGACTTGCCTCCGATGACATTCAATAGTTTAACTAGGCGGGCTAAGAAAACACGCTCTAAGAAGAAATCAGAAGGTGTGGATAAGCATCTTTTTCGATCTCATCAATCTACATTCGTACTCAGCCGCAATATTTGTAAGGGTAGAAGATTGATTCAAATTAAAATTACTGATATTAATGATGACATTCAAAACGATCTAGTCTCTGCTCAGTATATAGTTAAAAATATATATGATGATGAGGTGTTAGATCAAACAGAACGAATTGTAAAAAAGATTTGTGAAAATATATCATGTATTCCCTAGTTATAAGTTATTTTAATAAATATTAATTACATACCAGCTATTGGGTTTTTATTTATAATTTAAATAATAAAACAAAGTAGGTAAAACAAAAACAAATTTATTCTTTTAAAAACATACAATCAGTTAAGTAGTAGTAATTCTAGGTTCTTAATTATTAGTTATTAACCTGATAAAATAATTATATGTTTATATAATTTAAAAATAATTCAAGTGTCAGGTACACTTATTTTATTATCTTCACACCACATTTTAATACACAACACATTTTTCAAAGCACATGTTTTCCTATGATGCACACAGTTCATAGAATTTTTTTCATATTCACTGTACAATTTCATTAAATTAGGACAACCTTTATCACCGATATCTACAATATCACAATTTTGACACAATTCTCGAATCCATTTAATTTTTTCCATACCTTTAGTTATAATTTTCTTTTCATTCAAATAGGGTATGATAGTGCGCTTGAATTCTCGATGATCGATAAAACCCTCACTCCAAAAGAGTCCACGATTATTTTCCAACCACCGTACTTGCTTTTTTTCTTCATTAGTTAAATTGTTGAAAGGATATGGAGGTTTTATAAGAAATATTTGAGTGTATCCGTTGATCATAATAGCAAACTCCTTAATAATAAAATAATTATTAATGTCTTTGAATCCTTGCAAATCTACTATCACTGTATCATTACAACTCATGTTATTTTCTTTACTGTATTACTCAGTGGTCTATACTCGATCAAGCAATCGTTTAGAATGAGGCAATACGCAGCTGTCTGATCCGGTATCTCTGAATTACACTCAAGTTCTACGCGAACGTTTACTACAGGACCTGATTTTAGGTTTTCGCTTTGTCTAGAGCAATCAATTACAAAAAGTGGTGCTTTTTCTTTAAACTCAGAAGCAGATAACAGCGGTTCACTTCTACGTCCGTAATATGATTGTTGGAATTTTACATACTGTTCGTATATTAATGCAAATTTAGAATTCGGAAAATTGACATTAAAACTTTCATAAGGAAAATATGTAGAGTTGAGATAAACTTTAACATCTCTTAAATTACAATGATCGAACTGTGACATGTCTTTTTCTGCTAAGTTTTTCCGGTCTGTTTGTAGTCCAATGATAACGTATCTAGGTTTTTCAATCTGAGACGACGTTTTTATAGACCAGGTATGTTTAGTAGTTCGCGGTAATAATGGATACTCGTAAAGATCCCAATTTCTAAATGCAACATGTAAAGGACGATCTTTTTCTAATAGTTTTAGTAAATTGACTTTTTCCTTGTCTGATACCTTAACGTGCGGAACACGCCAAACTAATTTGTTTATTATTACGTCATCAAGAAGTTCACTAGTTGGAATTTTTACTGAATTTAAATTGGTATTACTGCGTAATAGGATCAATTCATGTTTACAGTTTATAATAATTTTTTTATAATCCTCAGCAAAACCTAACAAATTTCTAAGTGGAATGGAAGCTGAAAAACTTCCATCACTTTTTGTTCCATTGATATCCCACCCCCATGCTTTCGATACCCTAGCATCATTTTGATTATAAGATAGTAAACCTTTTACGGTTGTTGTAATTCCAGCATTTTTGATTCTATCTATTTCCACTCCATTAATTTCATAACGAATATCTTGAAAAAGATAAAGTAAAGGATTATTAGTAAATTCCACACTCGTAACTTTTTGTTTGGAATCCTTTTTTACAACATTCACTGAACCTTCTAAGTAAAGTGTACTTGCTGATGGTAATATGTATAGATCTTGTTGATTGATAGGTATGCGAATTTCATCATTTCTGTTGAAACTTGTTACGTATGGTTTATATGAATGATATTCAATACCATCGATGGTATTATCAAAAGCTGGTGTACTTGATATATCCAAAATACTCATTTTACAAGTCCAATTAATTTCAGAAATCTTTTATTTTCTTCAGTTAATTTTTTTATTCTCTTAGCTCTTTCTTTATTGATTGTTCGATTGACACTGATGTGTTTGGTTTTTACATTACTGTATTTATTATAGTCGATCATCTTTTTTTAAAATGTAAATACAACTGTACCTCTTCACCACGTAAGTTTATCAAATTATTCCTATTATCTAACAATCTTATGTTTATAGAGCTTACGGTAGTTTGATTCACAGGAAAGTATATGATATTTTTAGGTATTTCTATAATTCGATATCCTGGTGGAACGTTAGGTGCAAATTCATGAATGATATGACTTGATTTTCCATTGATATAGGAGCCGCTCACTATATCACATTCGATTCTTACCACGGTCGTCGATAAAATGTTGACTGGATGTTGTGACTCATGTAATATATTGGCTTTCAGAGTTTCTTTGTCAAACCCTAGTAATGTTCCAAGAGAGCTGTTTTTTTCAAAATGTATGTCTTTACTACAAAAAATAAATGTTTTCAACGTGTTGTTATTGCAAAACAGATTGAAAGTTGTGTTCTTTAATTTTAAATTCTGTCTTATATAATCAGAAATATCTTGTAGTTCGTATGCACCTTCCGGTATTTCTAAATTTTCATTATTTCCATAAAAAAAAATATTGTTTTTACTATCAATGTTAGGAATTGAATTAAACGTTGATAAATGCAATAGAGCGCATTCATATTCACCATCAAATTGCAAAGCTGGATAATATACAGTCGACAAAGCTGATTTATTTGCAGTTATGGACAGTGTAAAGGACATTTTGCAAATGAGTAAATTAGAACAAGTGTATTAATTTATACAATTTATTTTATTAATTAAATAGCTCTGATACATTCATCCCAAAATTCGTGTAAAAATTTTAAACAAAGATGTCCACAATTTTTCGTGTTAAACCGTTGATAGCTACAATAATTGTATGCTAAATTTGATTTTAAATATTTAACTATCTCTAAAGGAGGTTTTAAATCTCCAAAGCTATCAAAATACTCGCAATAACTAAATCTTTTCACATAGGCTACCCAATGTGTACCTTCATTCTCGGAACTATCTAAATTAATAATACCACATTCGATATCTTTTGGTTTTTTGGGCAATTCATCTCTCATATAAACACCTCTAAAAAAGGGTATGTACTCATAAGCATATTTAGATAATTCTATATTAGTAAGAGCACGATCGGGTAACCTTTTCATCAGTTTTTTGAACTTTCCACAAAGAGTCCACTTCCTTTCTTATAAGGTTTCATATAAAGACCTTTTCCTAAAGCAATTGATTCCATCATTGTATTATGTCTTTGAGCTTCTGCAAAGTTCTTTTTGGCAGATTTGTGATCATTTACCGCTTTAGTAATACCAGCAGCACCTCCAGCCAACGCACCAAGTGCAGACAGACCTGCAAATATTGGTATCAGTGGGAGAATGCCTCCTGTTTTCGGTAGTGGTATGATGCGTGGCATTCGAACACCTTTATGTTTCTTAACTAGTTTTTTCGCAGCTGAATATGCTACATGTATAGCTTTTGAATTGTTTGATGGTTTTAATTTCTTAAGATGATTACGAATTGTAGAAACAATAGATTTGAATGATTTTGTTCCTGCGCCATGCTTTACTTTATTTTTCATTACTTTGCTTACTAGCCACGATGCTAATTTCTCTCCTTTCCCAGCATTCTTAGACTTTATTCGCTCCTTAGCCATGTTTAATAGTTCTAAATCAGCTTTATGTCGATCTTTTAAGTCGTTAGAATTATTATATGCAATGTCGTGTTGCATACAAGCGTTATCCAGCTGATTAATTCCTTTATCACCTCGCAATAAACGTTTTCTTAATCTTGTACCAGGACCACAATAATTATATCCAGGTAAATGCAACTCAAATGGTAAGTTATTTATCAGACTATTAACTAGTCCTCCACCGCGCATCGTTTAGATAGAAATGACTGATTATAACCTTTTCTACATATTTTTATATAATTTCTAACTCTTATTATAACAGTGCACGTTTTTCAATCCAACTATTTTCACTATTGGGGTGACCTAACCATTTAACTAACAGCTTACTACCTTTTTTTCTTAAAATTCTTTCAATTAAATAAATATTAGGACAGCTTGTTTTCTGAAGTTCTTGTTCATAAAAAGTCCCCAAAATCGGATTATTATGCAAGTCTTCAATAATATATGTAACAGGATTTGTAAGATTAACTTTTTTTATCAAAAATAATTCAGTTGACCAATTTGGTGTATAACCCTTTTCGAAAGTACTTTTATATTTGCTTATCCGTACCAAATCTCCTATAGCTAATTTGCTTAACTTTAATCGAATATTTTTTATCTGTCTTTTTTTTATATTCTTCATTACTATATTCTGATTTGACTTGTTAACATCGTTTGGTTTGTACTTTGTTATTCTATGTATTGTATTATTGTATGTATTTACAACATTTTCTAATGGCTTACCAACCCATTTGTAACTACCTCTCAAACTAAAATCTTTGTACAGTTTATTTTTCAGAGTTTTTATTACTCGTTCAACAATAGAAGCTTTTTTTACTGAATATGATGAATAATGGTTAATTTTATTCAACGTAGTAATTTTATTAAACTCGTTGTTATAAAATTCTGTACCCATGTCCGTTTGTAAATTAACCGGTTTACGGTTTGTTATATCTAAGATATTACTAAATGCATTAGCAATCTCGGATTTTGTTTTGGTTTTAACTGGGATGGCCCAAGTAAACTTTGTGAAACAATCTAATACTACTAATATAAAACTAAAACCATGGTTATAAGATTTTAAATTTTGAAAATCAATAAGATCTGCTTGCCATAAGTCGTCAATTCCTTTTAAGATAACAGGTCGTCGAATAAAATTTTTTCGTGCTGCTTTATGAATTTCGTTAACAACTTGCAGTTTACTCATTTTATAGATAGTAATGTACGAATTTTATCTATATCAGATTTTGTATAGTAGTCTTTCATGAATTGTTGAATATATTTTTGGATGTCTAATTTTGCAGTGTTTAATAAATCATAAACTTCTTGTTTGTTTACAAATGATTCAAACTTTTTATCTACGTATTCTTTATTCACAACATCATTTGCTTTCAAAGGAATTAAAACACCAGTCAATCTCTTTGATTGTACATCTATTTCTTCTGGTAATAATGCTTTGTCAGATGTTTCTAGGAAATCGGACAAGCGTAATCGTTTATTAATGTGGTGACCAAATTTATCCATTATTATGGGGAACTGATAGGTTAAAAGGATCAGGCTTGAATGAAAGCATGTTTTGAACTGTATCTTATTTATTTGAAATAATTCCACACTCACGTAACTCTTCTACAATAGATATAATTTCATTATCCAACCCAGTGTTACCAGCATCTCGAGAAGCAATTAATAATTTCAACCTATCAACCAATTCATTAGGATCATCCCAATAAACATAATCAACATTTTTCTTCCATTTCTTCAAAATAGGCAACCCTTCACCTCCATGTTTATTCGGTTGACTACTGACAGTGCTACCAGAAACATTTCTTAACTTAAATAACGGTTTAATGATGTGTAAGTATTTTCGTCCTCTGTTACTTCTAATTGGTTTATGTGGATCATAATCTCGCCGATGAACATTTGTTTCCAACAACATCAACTTATAATTTCTTAGATCGTAATCAGTTACTGTTGAAAGATCAGGAGCTCTTTTGAATAAAAGCTCGACTAAGCCAGGTGTCTTTTTAAATTTGTTTGTACCAACTTGGAAGTCATCATCAAAAATAAGAACACGTGCGGATCCCATCATGAGTTTACCACGTTCATTTCTTACACCGAATGGAACATCGCTTACATTTTCTAAATTTAAAGACCACGAAGAAACTTCATCTTCATAACTAGGCTCACTCGTGCTTGTTTTGAATGATTCTTCATGGTACTCATCCTCAGATTCTGAGCTTATTAAATTGTCTGATTCGTTTGAAACCTTATTTTGAGGGCTAGATGTATTGAACCCGACACTTGAAGATACTCCTTTCTTAAGTGTTTTATCCAATGGACTTGATGTTTCAAAGCTAGGTTCATTTGTACATTTTGTACCAACTTGTAGTTCTTTTTTCACCATTTGATTCAGGGGTTCTGTTATTGGTTTAAAAAAGGAATCCAGAACAAAACTTTTCTCCGTTTCAATGTTTCTCATCTTTCTTACCTTTCTTTTTACAGCTTCTGCAGCATTCACAATTTGTCTTTTGATATCCTTTTCCGTCATGATATAAATAATTTAAATGAATTACGCGATGCACGTGAGAGTTATAGCATAGGAATGGATCAATTTTAGCTGTAGTTTTATTATTTATAGTACTTGCTTAAAAATACAATCGAATAATGTTTGTGTACACTTTTCTGCACATGGGACAGTTTTTGTAGATTGTAAGAGCACATTTGGCACAAGCCACAGCATGACCACAAGGTGTGAAGCATGTGTTTACCTCTTCTTCTAAACAAATTTTGCAGATAACAGTTGTACTAGTTTTTATAACATTATTTGCGTTAACTTTGTTACAATCATCACTGGGTATTGGATTTCTGTCAATCCAACTATCAACATTCCGTACATATTCTTCACCTTTCATGATTAAAACATATAAACAGAATTTGAACCAGCGTGCATGTTCTTCCCATGGTTTGTCATCGGGTGGCCAGTCCTTAAGTTTTCCATCACAATAATGACATATAACTCTATCACCTTGTCCAGTATAAAAAAAACCTGCATCTGCCAGATCCACTGGCTTTTGAGTCAATCCGATTGGCCAGTTTTTAAAACTCTCTAAGCGCCTACTTTCAGTAGCATAGTAACGATGCACAGGATGCATTTTTCTTTATAACTTTATTTTTAAGTTGATGACGAAGTTAAAAGTCACACGACCGACACTTGCTACGTTTCAACAAATATGACTAAGTGAATAGAGATGAAGCTATGGATGATTGGGATTTAATCAAACTCAATAAAGGTATCAAAATTTTTACGATAACATCCATTATTTTTTTCACAATCTTTGTTTATCACTAAATAACAATAAGGTTCTCTCCAAACATTTGAACACATGTTTCGAAATTCTTGCCAAGTCATATCCGTGTTAACATGCTCATCATAAACATGTCTCATATTAATATCATCTTGCTTAAAGAGGATAATTAAATTTGCATTATCTCTTACTAGCTGTTTAGGTATTTTGCTATAAGTTTGATTTAAATAAAAACAATCTATATATTTATGTCTACCCATCGCAAAATAATCGCGCACATTATTTTGATTTTCACATGCTACGTCATCAAATATTATGGTAGAATTACATTTTGCAGCCTCTGGTTTTAAAACCTCTTCATTTTCATGATATTTAAAAAATGTTATACTTGGAACCATCTTAAAAACGCGTTCCAAAAATACATACTTTGGCTGATAAAGAGTTTTAGAATACACATAAACATTTTGAAACTGCAATCCATTTTCATGGAGGAGTAAACCAATTACTAAATTAGTTTTTCCACAGTTAGATGGTCCACAGATTATGCAACGTATAGTGTTTGGTAAAAGTTTTCCATGACGTAAGTTTTTTTTTTCAGAATCAATACTAATGTTGTCCAAATGTAAGGATTCTGGCTGTTTAACAAACTTCATTATGAGAGTGTTGGAAGTAGAATGACATCAATTTCAGGAACTAAATAAGTTATATCCAATTCAATTCAATATTATCGGGCACACGACCCCACTTAAACTGAGGGCGCTTGTGCAGCATAACAGTAATGATGCGTTGTTTTTATTTCTGTGGATAGAACGACTCAGTTACAAATCTGAATCATAAGATAGCGACCTAGACAACAACTTTCGTTATAAATGTGTAGTGTATTTGATTGTCATCCAGCTTCTGTTGTTGAGGTAAGTTCGTAGATAGTTAAATGAGTTTCGATAACCAATTCAATTCAATATTATTGGGCAGCACACTCCACGGAAGGGCCGAAGGCTCTGAAGTGGGGTCGTGTGCCCAATAATATACTACTAGCGATTTTGTTCTAAGATTTTATTATGGTGGGGTGATTATTTTTTACAATATATCGTCCTTTCACGAATAGTACCTACTTACAAACATAAACTAAAAAGTAGTAAACTACTTTGTTACTTGGCAATAAACTTGTAGCAAGCTGCTGCAACTTAAAAGCTAAGACGACTAAGGCTTAAGCTATAAAGCAAAAATACTTACTCTGACTTTGATAGAACCTGCATTCGGTCGGTTAGGTTAGTTTAGGTTAGGTTGTTTTCAGTAGTAGTAGGTGATTTTCAGTTTTTTCCTGCTTCCAATAAGACATCATTTCTTGCAGAAGCGTTTACTTTAGACTGTCTATCATTATGACTGTATTTTGCGAGGAGACAAAGCGAATGAAAATATACAAAATAAAAAAAACAAATGCAAGATGTTGTAGTACCTATCTACCCCGGCTTTGCACGCATTGTTTCTATGTAAACGATTCAAGACAATTCGTTTTCCATGGTAATTGATTTTTTAGCATGCAAAGCAGCCCATGTTTTATTGTTCCGGCCCAGGCAGTCCACAATGCACATGTTGACGGCTCGGCTGGACCACTCCGGAGTCAGTAAGGTACTCACATCTCCCCACCGGCCGACCTGGTCCAAGAGATCGTTCCGGCCCAGGCTCAGATCCACGATGCACTTGTTGACGGCGCGGCTGGACCGCTCCGGAGTGAGGTCTGACTCCGCGATCTCCACCCAGCCCAGGGAGCGCACGAAGAAGCGCACTGCGCGTCCCTCCGGCTCAGGGCGCGCGGGGAAGCTGCGACGTCTGGAAAATATTAATGTAAAATAATTGGGAAATAATTAAGGGCTGCCCAGATATTGCAGTGCTTCCAGTAAACATGCCGGACGCACACAATATCTGGGCAGCCCCACCATTATTCTAAACAAATTATTAGGTATAAAGGACAAATAAAGTACATCGTCATTATATATGAAAGTACGTACGATATCAATTCAATCAATCGTTACCGCAACAACTTTGTTGTTGGGCTATAAAGTTGAAGCCAGTGCAACTTTGACGGTAATACGACTTAAGTTAAGACTTGCTGACTTGGTTATGTAGGGATAGACTAACATGCGACACGCGGCTACTGTTTTCGTTAAAATTATTCTCTAGTTTTCTCTCATCATAATGGTAAACTGCTTTTACACACTTGCTGTCTTTTGGACGTTAGACAACTCTACTTTTCGATTAGTTATATAGAAGTTAAATTTCATTTTACGTCCTACTCCTGGAAAGTTCCGTGGAAAACCAATAACCTTTGTGAAACAATAACTTAAGTTTGTGTGTTCACAATATATCTGTCCAAAAGTTAGATAACGTATAAATAACCCTATCCCGTTCACTCACTTGTAAGACATCTCTTCCCTCCTCTTCCTATCATCCTGTTCCTGACTCAACGCTCCGCTCGTGGTACTCCTGGTGACAGACGTGTTCATCACACCCTCATAGCGGGCTTCGGACAGGTTGGAGACGTCCCGGACCATGGAGATCCGGGACTCCTTGGCTTCCATGGGGAGGATCTTCGGCAGGTCGCGCTGGATGGTGCCGCTTTTTATGTGCCAGTAGTAAGGGCCGTCGTTGTCTGAGAAAGATGGTTCATAATGGATGAGCAGTTTGATGTTTTGAGACTGAAGTATATTTAATGGTGGGTCTAAAACCTTGAAAAATAATAAGATAGATAATGCTGAACAATCCTCACAGCATCATCTTGCCTCAAGCTAAGGAGAGCTTGTCTGTATTATGGGTACTGACAGATGCTATAAATAGCTTAAATAAATAAGATATTTTTTACTTAAAGTTAAGGGTGTTCTGGGTGAACACCCTAAACAAATAACTGCAGATCGTACAAATATTGTCCCCAGGCGGGAATCGTATCTACATTCCTGCGTCAGTGCGTATTTTTTTCTTTTTACGCTTTGGCATTACAGTACATTCCTATACCAATGACTACCCATACCACATTTGCATTAATCATTCCTGCCTCGCTATCTTCGTCCTTTCTCTGTTTATATCTATCATTTGTCGCACTGAGTAAGTAAGTAAGAATACATCCGAACCGCCTTCTATTTCGATTTGAGATTACCAAACTATCAACTGAAACTTTGGGACTTGTTTGACCTTCTTTATACTTTTCCCATGCAATCAACAGCTGATCCTCTTGTAAAAGCCTGAGTTATACACTATAGCGTTCATCATTTGGTGATTTGAATCATCTATTTCTGCTCCTAATTAATCAGCTTTCTTCTTCCATCTGTCATTAAACACCTAGACAATATCTTTGTCTGTCCTATTCTCACCTGAACTAAATTTGCTGCATTGATTATTTCTCTATTACCTAATTTGCTTCTATCATCAATCGTTCTGATGCAGCCAGTAAGGATCAATTTGAACCAGCTCTGATAAAGACAAGTCTATCAAATTCAGAACCATGTTCCGCGTACCTTCATGTTTCTCCCAGCCAGGCGGTAGATGCGCTTCCTTCTTAGGCCTCAGCTTCACGGGTATGGCGTACAGGTCGTCGTTGGGTCCAGCGCAGTGTGGCACTGGTGACGTGTGGCTCTTCTCCGTGTCTTCCTGATCAGCTCTCTCTTTCTCCGGCGGAGGCGACTCCTCGCCATCTTGTGGGGTGATGAAGTCTTTGTCGCTGGAAGGAATTTATGACTTTGTTAACATTTTTTTGCAACTATTACCATGGTAAATTAGTACCTGCCCCTCCGAGCGTATACGCAAAAACCATCCATCCAATATTTGACATTTGAAAGCCATTTCATGATCTTCGTAATTTGTAATCTTACGAATATGTGTCGCGAACGCCATGAAAATGGCTTACATATGATGGGTGATTTTTGCGTAATCGCTCGGCACGCTTCGCATGCGTTTTTTCTAGGTTAAATAAATAGGTATAAAATGGAGAAATTAACTTACTTTGACTTTGTGTTCACTGGTGAAGCAACTTCATCATCCACCCTGAAAGAAAGAAGAATGATTAAACTTGTCCATTGGTCATAAGCTTTTTAATCAAAACACGTATATTGAGCTCGAAAACTTTTCATATATTTTAATACATTAGCAACTTCTGATCCAAGTGATTTGATTTGTTTTCCTCTAAAAATGATTGTTTTTACTGAACAAATTCTGACGAAAACAATGGCGCCAAAGTTTCCACAAATAGTCACTACGCAATCCCTCTGTGGAGAGATAAAATATTCAGAACACTAATGGAAAACCATTTGAAAACCCTTTTCAGTCAGCAGATTTTTCTACCTAATACCTACCAAATTCTAAACTAGGTCAAACACTAAGCTTAGTAAATAAATAATATTATGTGGCACCAAAAAGGTCAATTCAGTCGCCTTTATACTGGTTTGACGTCGTAAATTTAGTTAGTCTACCTAATTGTGATAGCGGTCGCTTGAAAATTTCTTATCAAACTAGGTTTTGCCCTTGACTTGGCACGCAGTGTTTAAAACTTTCAAAGGTTATTTCTATGCCATGAGAACTGCTTAAGGAACTAAATGAAGCCTCTGTTTTATTCCAGATCTAGACCTAAATGGGGTATCTAGTTCAGCCAGATTCGTTCAGTTTTGGTGTTTAGAAGTAACAAACTCCGTCCAAACTTTTGCATGTTTATAATACTAGTATCCGCTCGCGGCTTCGGTCGTTTTCTTTGAATAGAAACGTTGCAAGGATATTTCTATCTTATAGGAACTGATTTATGGAATGAAAAGTAGCCTATGTTCTATTCAGGGCTACGTTTGTTCAAAATTTCAGCCCGATCTTTTCTACTTTTTGCGTGAAAGAGTAGGTAACAAACATTCTTATATATCCGTAACCATAAAAACTTTTGCGTTTCACTACATAGTATAAAACAAAGTCGCTTTTTCTGTCCCTATTTCCCATGTCCCTTTGACTACTTAAATCTTTAAAACTACGCAACGGATTTTGAAACGGTTTTTTTATAGATAGAGTGACTCAAGAGGAAGGTTTATACGTATAATAAAACCGTGCGAAGCCGGGGCGGGTCGCTAGTATAATAAAAGTAAGGATAAGTATAAGTCTGATTGGATTACCTTTTTTTCTGTCTCATTGGTGCAGTGACATCCTTTCCTTTACAAGCCCTCCGATCTAAGAGGCAATCTAACATCAAGGCATCAGTGCTTTACTCCAAGGCAATACTATTGAAAAACTCGAAGCATGTAGCATGAAACGGGCCAGATTTCCACCCCCTGGTGATTTAGAAATAGCATTTTCCAAGATATATTGAGTTCAACTCCCAATGCAACAAAAGGCGTGCCTTGCAGTTTCAGGACGAGGAATGTTTTGAGAGTGCTCTATTTTTCTTGTAGAAGCGAAACAGCTTTCTACTCCAACATACTACTACTACATACTACTACTACTGTACATGTTGGCTTCTTGCAGTCTACAGTATACAGTAGGTACCTTATTTGTGCCAATATTGTGAAAGTCGCCAGATTGACGCAATATAAACCCCATTTCTGAAAGCCTTTTTAGAAATATCGTCTTTATGATTTCGGAAATTCAATTTCGTGTCCATTTGAATGCCGAGCTAACGCACAGAATGTTTCCGCTATCGAAATATAAAAATTAAGAATAAAAATAACCCTCCTCGGCGCGACGGCGCATCGAATAGTCATGGACAACTGGATTTTAAGCACGGCCGTAGGTAATGCACTTGGATGCATTAAAAAAAGGCTTGTTATCATGACTTCACTAGGAAACTCGATCGATGCCACGATAATGAAGTTGGTGCTTTTATATAGATTTTTTTATATAATTCATCCTATCCGTTGAGTTTACCTTGGGAATCGTAGTAGATAAATCCCATTTAAAAATTTCCTAAGTTTCTTATAAAGCTATTGAAAATACGTGCACATGAAATCTCACAGCACTGAATTTAATTTAAACTTTACCCGGCAACTTTCATGCAATTATTTCCCGCGTCGTAAAATTGCGAGTTGTGGTCATTTTAGTGACTGTCAAAGTTACTAACTGCCAGTTATGGGCTGTAAAGGGAACAGTTTCCGGTGGTTAGTCGTGATGAAAAGCTTTTATGTTTTTAGTTGTTTATTGTTTTTTGAATGAGAATCTTACGCTGTGTTTGGAAATCACACCACTAAAATCACATTTATATTATAACTAGCGACCCGCCCCGGCTTCGCACGGTTGTATTATAAGTATATAAACCTTCCTCTTGAATCTCTCTATTTATTAAAAAAACCGCATTAAAATCCGTTGCGTAGTTTTAAAGATTTAAGCGTTCAAAGGGACATAAGGACATAGGGACAGAAAAAGCGACTTTGTTTTATACTATGTAGTGATGCGAAAATTTCCAAAAATACAACTACCTAATGTAAATTTAGCTAAAATGTAATATTTTTAAATGTTGCATTTTTACTTATATCTATCAGTTACGCTATCTTTTTTTTCAAAAATTAATCGATCCTGTCCATCCAATCGCTGTTAGCGATGAGACGTCGAGTGTTTATCTCTATATAAAAAGTAGGTATTACGTTTTTGTTGTTAATATGTTTTGATGGCACTTAATATAAAGATACTTTTATTCATTAATTCGTAGTTTACAAATTTATCATGAAATTAATCCACTTCTCATTCGAGTCATAAAACAGACAATAGGAATAACAAAATGGCGTAGTTTTCAATATATCGCACCCCTAGAACAACACGGAATTATGTCGAAAAATCTCAAAATCGACTTTATTGCATATTTGAATCCGCAAAGTTTTAACGCGTATACCACTAAAACAGGCTTATTTATATTCACACAGACGCCCAAGAAATGGAGATGTACGTCGCTATTAGTGACAAATAGGTGAAAAATCATACCACGAATACGAATTTATGTCTAGTTGCAACATGGCCACCGTCTTAAAAAATCGTATTGCTCATACGCAAGAGCAAATTATTTAGGAATACTATGGTGTCATTGAAATTTTTGAGACAAATTTTGCGAGTTATTTAGCGATAATCCCGTGTTGGAGAATTTTCCTGGTTGGCGTTTTACTAGTATTCCGAAATACGGCGGTATTGTTAACGAAGGTATGTAATTTTTTGTTTATTATTCCAAAATAGTTCCATATTGTTTAACTAACTAACAATTTCTTAAATAATGCTCTATTGATGGCATATTTAAAATTGGCTATAGTTTATTCAAAAATCAGTTTAAATCAATTTTAATTAATTTAAATTCATATTAATAGTCGTTTAAAACAATAAAAACCTTTTTAAGCAGTATTTTTCTCGTTATAGGACTACCAAAACATGTTTTCCAGATAGTGCTGTATTTTGGAATTAATTAGTTTTATCTCATTTTATGGCAGATGATGAAGGGTCACGAGCTGCTGCTGTTCGAAAAGCCAATTGGAGTAAGTAACCATAGAGGCAATTGTCAACTGTTCAAGAAATAGATATGGAAAGGATGCTGAACGCACCACTGGCAGCATCAAACATTTGCATTACCAGCGGTTGAAGTAATAGTCGTTGCAGAATCTTGAAGTGATTTGTCAGAAAATAAGGAGATTACAGAAATACCGGTTCATACGTCATTTGGCCCGAGTGGTGAATTTTATTTTATAGATTATTCAGATATAGACCGTTGTTTTACTTTCCCTGCTTAACAAAACAATAGACCCCTTGTAGTCAATAGAATAATTTCTTCTACTTCCTGCTTGAGCATTGTGTATTGGAGTCCGAGTTCATAATCGTCATCCAGCTCCAAGTAGCAGCAGCAACACCTGCACCGCTCCAATACAACCTTCTGATACACAGGCACAATCTCCTGGTGCCAGTACCACTGAGACAACAAGCAATCCGCCTTTTAAAATAAAAATGAAACGAAATCCTTGAGGATGGAACTCCTAATTAAGCGATAAGCGATAGAAGATATGAGAAGGCGTAGGTATGTTTCTGTATGAAACTTTTTAAAACAGATCGCTGAACGTCAGATCCGTCAATCTTGTGACGATAAATGAGATGCATAGCAAAAATAGATGGAACCCACAGGAAGGAAATTTTACAAAGTTTTGGGAGCTCGTCACCCAAGAAAGGCAATGAGAAGTACATCGTCAGGCGTACACAAGAAATCAAGTCAATGTAAAGGTATACATCATTACAAAAATGAAGGCTCTTACTTGCATACTGCTTTCAAATAGAGACATTAATATTTTTTATTTTCGGCGTTTATAGTTTAAATAATTACTAGTTTTTGAATAACGATATTGATTTTGTTAAAAAAAGTTGAATGAAATTCTCCTTTTGGTAATTTTGTCTTTTATTTTACAAACAATAGGAAAATTCCTCAAAAAAAGTCAAATAGTTCCTTATTTTATATTTACACTTATCCAATAACTGGTAAAAAATGGAACATTATTTCATAATTATTCAATAAGAAGGACCTATCTGGAAATATTTCATTTTTATTTCATGAGATAATTACACAACAGAGAATTAAAACGAAAAATGCATGTAATTGCTCGCTCGACGTTTATTGAGGGAAATGAACCATATTATAATGATTCACATCGGATACGTTACATACAACATTCAAAACTTTGTCAATAACTTTTATACAAAAGCAGAAAACGGTTTTTCGTCGTTTCTGAAAAAAGTAGTTTTTCGACTTAGCGCTGTCTTGTTCTAGGGGTGCGATATTACGTGAGGCTATGACTCTCCGTGATATATATTCTAATCTTGTGCTGAATAATACTGGTGCGAACTGCATTTGGTGCAAGTATTTCAATAAGGTTGAAATTGCAATAGCATATATTATTTTGGGTAGGTATTTGTTCTTTGTAGATTTGTATTACGGTGTGTAGGTAGGTAATGTTCACAATAACTGATAGACTTTATTAGGATACTTATTCAGAATATTTAATACATTTTTTAAATCATAAGACTTAATCATAAAAGTATCAGTTTTTGGTATAATTTCCAATATAGCTATGTGTTATTCCAGACTATAATCTATCTCTGTGCCAAATTTCATCCATATCCGTTCAGTAGTTAATGCGTGACAGAGTAACATCCATCCATCCATACTTACAAACTTTCGCGTTTATAATATTTGTAGGATTAGTAAAATAAAATCTAATAATTTTGACTTGGTAGGAACCTGAAATAAAAATTATTTACTTCACAAAACGTTTTAGGATAAACTAATTACCTACTTTAAAGTTTCAATTTGAACAGACCTGGATACCAGTTTTGATTTAGCCCAGTGGTTTTTAGATAACTCAGTTAGCTTTCAAACAGCCACTGGAAAATGAACATTAAATCCTCTTTCCTAAAAATATCCTATGCAGCGCTCAAAACATTTTAAAATCAAATTTCAATCCATTAGCTTAGATTACAAACTAGCTTTCCAAAGCTTTTAAATGCATTCGAAAATGAACGCTAAACTCTGTTTACTAATCAACTAAACTGCAAATTGTTGTAAACTACAATTAGTAATTACGGAGCTTAACGTCAGCAGTTGGATAGTGTGGGAGCCGGCGGTAGTTTTTATTTCTGAACTAGAGTTTTTTTCAATAAATATGCATTGGTAGCCAAAATTTTAATTTTTTTTGTAAATCTTTTTTTACGTCGACAGCAGCAACTCTTCGATCTAACTCAGGTACTATTACTTAAAAGGAAATCTCAAACACTTAATTATTGTTCATTAAGTTCAAGAAATAAAAATGTCCTGTTTTATTTTTGTTTTACACATAAGGATCCATAGTTTATATTTAACAAGAAAAACAGAAATAAAAATAAGAATAGCCTTTGTGTCGTCGGTTTTTCTAAGTTGTTTGTTTTTGTTTTGACTACTTACATAGTATAAAACAAAGACGCTTCCTTCTGTCTGTAAGTCTGTCTGTCCCTATTTATGGTTAGATGCGGTTTTTTAATAGGTAGAGTGATTCAAGAGGAAGGTTTATAAGTCTTATACACGCGTGCATAGTTTGTTTATAACCTCAAAGTTTTCCTTCCGTAAGAATACCCCCACCAGCTCCCTGACTAGCCAGGATGCACGATCGATGCACCGCGCACGCGCGCTCCCTAGGTCGATGCACCCTCAGAATACCTACTATCTAAACCATGCTCTGCCAATATGCTTGTAGAATTTTTGTGAGTATGGCTCACAAAAATTATTAATAGACAGATCAGTAGATATGATAACATAACATAATAGATAGAGGTTAAAAAAGTTAGGCGTTCAGAATATCAATATTAACACATTATTTTTATTTTAAATTTATATTTTTATATTATTTTCATTTGGGGGTTTCATGCCCGCGAGATGACGAATTAGTCGATAAAATTTTACTTATCCAATAATCGTAAATAATCGTAATTAATTATTTTGTTAGTATAAGAAAATAAAGTTTCGATTTCTGATTTTTTATTTTTATTTGAATGAACTTGACTTGATTTTTAATGGCAGCTTTTAAAACCTACAAAAATAATAAAAACACTGCTACAGACGTTTGACTTTGGGTACGTTTATAGTTTATTTTATGCGTGCAAGAAAATACCTACTGTTAAAAATATAAAAATACTGCTGATTACTTATAAAAAATAAAATGTCTGTCGGATGTGCAATTATTTTCTTTCACAAGAACAACCGGCAGTAAATTGACTAATCTCCCTTTTATAGAGTTAGTATCAGTGGCGTAGCTAGGTGGACAAAAGCCCAGGTGCATGCATATATAGACAAATCAGGCCCCCAGTATTCAATGTAGAACTGATCACATTTTGTTTTTTTTTTCATTTGTTTCCTATTTGTTTCATAAGGGTTTGGAACCCTTATTGGTAGATAATCACGAGAGTCAGAGACATCTTGCTTCAAATATATCTCTGGATTTCTTTTCAAAGCTCTACGGCCCCTCTGATCTTCGGAGTCTTGGTGCACTGCACCACCTTGCCCTACGATAGCGACGCCACTACAGTATGGAAAGGGACTCTGAGTCATTAAGTATCGAGAGAGACTCACCTCTTGATATAAAGTTAGTAAGTATCGAGAGAGACTCAATTCCTTTTATACAGTCTGTATTTGTAAGTATGGAGAGAAACTCAACTCCTGTTATAGATTTGGCATACTTACCAAATCTATTGGATTGGAGAAAGACTCGCTTCTTGTTACATAGTAAGTTTGGAGAGAGACTCATTTCTTGTCATAGAGTTAGTCTCTATAGAGAGAGACTCACCTCCTGTTATAGAGTCATTAAGTATAGATAGAGACCTCCTGATATAGTCATTACGTATAGATAGAGACTCACCTCCTGTTATCCAGGTAGTTATAGTCGTCTTTATCCATGTCATACAGGTCTCCGTACAGCGCTGACTCCAGCCGGGACGGGTCCAGGTGGTAGTTCGGGTTCTCGTACGAGAGCAGACCATTCTCTGGAACAAGCAGGATGAAAAGGTTTAGACAAATGATGGCAAAGGATATTGAAAATGATGCGGTAGCAATTGTCGTCGGGCCGCAGTGGCGATAATAGTATGAGATCCGACTGCAGGCTTCTATATGAAATTGAAGCTACTTTTTTCTCTTTATTATCATATATGGTTGCCTAATAAAATCCGGCTGCAAATAAGGGTTACCAGCTGTTAAAATAAATAAATAATTCCGAACAGTCCACACAACATCATCTAGCCCCAAGCTAAGCAGAGCTAGTGTTATGGGTACTAGATGACTGATATACTTAATACAATACATTACATAGATAGATATTTTTTATTATACATAGAAAAACACCCAAACTGTTAAAGATGATAAATGTTAAATTTAAAATACTTGCGGCCAAATTCTGATAGGCAACCTGGTAGATATTCTCCTTCTTATAAATAAACATAAAATTTGGTTTTAAGCAAAAAACTATTAGCGGGCTAATCCTGCAGTCGGATCTTAGACCATAAGAATACACTGTCGGGCCTATTATAACTCATACAGTGCAATTTTAATCAAACTTGGGTTGGGCTGTGTCACCATAGGTACCACTTTGGTGGTGACCAGATGTTTACACGAAAAACGAAAAATATTTTTAAAATCACTTTAGTCAAAACTTTATTAGATTTATTATTGGAATACTTTAAGTACCTATCGTATGTTGTCTAATCTCTAAACATGATTAAAAACTGTCTCAAATTATAGCGCTGTGTTGTGGATTTACATTATATCATTTCTATCGTGATTTTTCTTTCAAAATAATCCTGTTCGTGATTCACCATGTACGAAACAGTGCCTACCTAGTCACCGTTGGCAGCGCATCGAGTCGTGCTGAAATTGCCAATACATGCATGGCTTCGGCTTTATAAAGCAAAGCCGTACAAGTACAATGAACCTACGATTAGCATCCTTCTTATTATAAAGCTCGTTAATAATCCTACGCAAAATAGTTTGTGATTTGACCTGAATCCCTAATGACAGTTATTAGTTAATCCCGTGGGCTAATTTTGACGAGTTCTGCGGGTCAAAGGCAGCTGCGGGTTCGATTTCCCCATCTCGGGACAAAATGTGTTTACGATCTGCAGATATTGTTCTGAGCATAGACAGAATTTGTTCACTATACATTCAAAAGACCAAAAAAGCGTGGGAGCGACAGGTATTCGTCAAAAACTCATCTCCGCGAGAGAAAAAGGGAAAGATAGAGAAACTAGATTTTTATGAGACCTAATTTGAGAGAATATCGTCACATAGCGTCCCGGCTGATTCAAAATCGAATTTCTTTTGTAAATTTTGTGAATTATCGTACGACTAAAACAATAAATGCTATTCTGCAACCATGGCGTCGTGTTCAGTGAGTGAATATGATTTACAACACATTATATGTATACTATCTAGTGATTTAGAACATTTTTATTTAAGTAAATATAACCTACCAACAGTTAACTTTATCGACAAGTCGACGGCACTATCCAGACAATGTTGGGACGACCACATAGCCCGTAATACAGGGTAACCCAATAACTAGGGTACAGGACATTACGCGCACGCGAATCACCCATAACCCGTGTTATTGGGTGTCAAACACCCTGTGTTAACTGGATTATACAGGATGCTTTGGATTTCAGTGTGGAAACCAGCTGAGCTCGTATTTGTGGTGTAAAATGCTAAAAGTGCCATCTAGTGGTGATAAAAACAAACTATCGGCAACATTATTCGATAGTGTCTATTATTTAGTAGCTTGATATCAGGTGTCCTGTATGCATATGATTTTAGAAAGGGTTATTATAGCTGGTTTTATATACTCTGAATATTCATAAATAATTCACCTAGCCCCAAGCTAAGTAGAGCTTGTGTTAAGGGTAACTACTAGATGACTGGTTTATATACTTAATACAAACAGCTTTTAAGTAGAAAAGTGTTGTTAGTGTCGCTCCTAAAAATTATAACAGCTTACCTAACTCTAAAGAAACCTAATAGTCCTATAGACCTAGTCTTTAAGATTTTTTAATGATAAATTGCAGTTATTATGTTGCATGCCATCTCTCATACACATATTTTGTAAATCGTAATCTTATCTTATCTTTACAATAGGTACATTACATAGATAGATATTTAACTATGCTCAAAACACTCAAAACCCCGGAACAAATATGCAGATATCAATAATTAACACATATTTTTATTTTATTTTAAAAATATTTTTTAGATTAAATTATGACTTGTCTAAGTGCTTATTTAGTAATGGATCGTACAATCATTTGTCCCATTACGGGAATCGAATCCGCAACAACGCCTACGCCTGCGTCACATCGGTCGTCAAATAAACTGAATGCTCGGCCGTAACCGTGACGGCGGATCGGTAATCAATAGGTACCTACGTTATTCCGAAGTCGGTTAAAAGCGTAGACACTCGCGGAATGCCTGAAGGTCGAGTAGGATCGATCGACATCGCTCGGTCTCTGAGACCTTACTGTTGTGTTGTGACTGCTTACAGATGAAAATACTTATACGTCTTCTGAACTTATTCAATCACTTGCGACCCGCCCCGGCTTCGCATTTTATTATACGTATAAACCTTCCTCTTGAATCACTCTATCTATTAAAAAAACCGGATCAAAATCCGTTGCGTAGTTTTAAAGATTTAAGCAGTCAAAGGGACATAGGGAAATAGGGACAGAAAAAGCGACTTTTTTATACTATGTAGTGATAAATTACGTTAAACAGATGAATTTTCAAAATATACACTAACTTTCAGTTTGTAGTACCTTCCTATTTTAAGCTTTTTTTAATTAATCTGTACTAGTTTTATTTTATTTACAATTATAAACATTCAATAGGAAGATACGATAACAGAGTTTGGGGGTCACTATGAGCAACTTTTTAATCCGGTTTTCCAATGACAAAAGAACATTAAAATCGGTTTTCCTACATAAAAGGGGCACCTTACATATAAAAATAAGTACAGTAGAATTGTAAAGCTTCTAATTTTTTAAAATATGTTAAAAAAAGGCCTCATACTTCAAATTTCACATGAGTCATCTTCGAAGAATAGAAAGTCATGTATTTCATAGAACAAGTCTATTAAATCACGTTCACCGAAGGTAGGTCACATTTCATAGAACTGTCATGACCAAGGCATGAGTTCAAGGTCACTGGCTGCATATGCTGCATTCTTCACGTGCTTGCAATGGGTTCACTAATGGTGGTAATGGCCAATGTGGTGGTAGTGGGGGTCGTCACGGGTGGATTGGTCATGGTGAACAGGGGTGCAAATTAGGGTAGCATTCGAAGGTTAATGCTACGTGTTAAATAAAGTAATAATAATTACATTTCTATTCAATTTAAACGAGGTTTTCCGGTGAATAAGCCACGATATAGGGTACTTAGTCCTTTTTCAGCCGAATTTAAAAAGGAAGTTTTCAATTTGATGTATATTTTTTTCTGGGTAAGCCGATTTTGATGATATTATGTATTTGAAAGCTGGTGTTTCTAGTGTATTCCCATTTCAATTTGATGATTTGCTAGGGAATAACTCTTAAATACCATACTTTAAAAATAACTTACTTAAATACCAAAGCAAAACTAATCTATGTAGGTACCTGGTTTTCATAAGCTGTATCATAAATATTCCACTTATTTCTCAATCTTTAATATCTCAAATAAATGTACCTACTTTAAACCTAAGTGTCTATTATTATTATAGTATTTACAATTATTAAATTATCCTCAACAATACTTAAACGCACTTGCCATAAATCAGCAAATATTTACGATATGGTTACAATATCCTTATCAAATATAAAATAAATAAATAAAATAAATAAGTAATTCCGGACAGTCCACACAGCATTATCTAGCCCCAAGCTAAGCAGAGCTTGTGTTATGGGTATTATATGACTGATATACTTAATACAATACATTACATAGATAGATATTTTTTATTATACATAGAAAACACCCAGACCAACGGTCAAATCTATATTTTCTTCTTTCTCAGCCTGTTACATAATTTTTGTCAAATGTTTATTCTTAACACTAGAAAGACCAAGGCGGTCAATTTGACCGCACGGCGATTTCATTCTTAAATATTTTACAAACTATGTTTTTGTTTCTTTTCATATTTTATGACTTTTCCTAATTTGGTATTGTTAGGCTTAATCAATAAAAATAAATATAAAACTTTATGTTAGATATGAGATTTCTTTACAAATACCTACTAAGACCGAAACCAGTCAATTTGACCGCATATAAAGGCAGCGAAATGAATAGTAAATAACAATTTCTTCAAACTTATAAAGGTACTTTTGTTTTTATTTATGTTGAATTCTGAAGTATGTTGGTAACAACAGACAGACAGTAATGTCTAGCTTGTTTATATTACACTTAGTAAAGCGTGCAAAAACCGCCGATTTGTAGGAGTATTCGTACTACAAGATATGAAACTTTTGTAATGAAAACCGAGACCGATACAACCCTAACTGTCTATCAAGAAAAGCTAAGAAAAATGTTATTATTTTTTTTCGAGCATAGGAACTGATCAAAAAAAGCTGCCTGAGACATTAGAATTTTATAATGAAACGAAATTTGGTGTAGACATCATCGATCAAATGGCACGCAAGTACACTGTCAGAGCTGGAAGTCGGAGATGGCCTATTCAGGTTTTTTTACAATATACTATATTTAGCAGCTATAAACTCGTGGATTAAAACACACAGGAATAAAAAAATCTCAGTATTATTATATCCTTCATCTACTGAGCGATATATGTGCAGAGTATGTGAAAAAAAACTACTGCAACTATACATGTCAAGGACAAGAAAATAGTTCTGAAACAAGTGTCTGATGTACTACAAACAATAAGAGGTGGAAATGTCAAATCAATAATAATAATTGTAAAAAAATAAAACACTTGAAAACTGTACAATCCGTAAATAAGCTGTTTGTGGAAAATGTATAAAAGATTAAAAAAAACTATTACGTGTTACTCACTTGAAGTAATAAAATAGTTTATTATTAATAAAAAAAATAAGTTCACATTACTTTTATTTTATTTTAATGCAATAAACGCAATAATTTTATAAGTATTCTGACTGAATCTCTAGTACCGTCAAATTGACCGCTGCGGTCTTTGAAGGTATAGTATGAAGCCCGGCCCTTCTAGTGTTAAAATACGTAGTACTGTGTATAGCAGAAAAATGAAAATGTTTATTTATCTATCTATCAATCATAATTTTCCCGAGTCCCTATATAAGCCACCATTGTTTGAAATAGTTAAGTAAACAAAGAAAGACAAATCACAAGTGTCATGTCTTACTTAACTTTCTCGTACATTTGTGTTTATGTGAGATTTAAGTTACGAATTCATGTCATGTGAACTTGTTATGCAAATGTTGTATTGACATTATATCACCACAGTGCAATCACTTGAGCACTTTAATTGTCGCATTTTGGTGAATGTAGTAATTTGGAACAGTTTTTTTAACGACTTGAAAAAATAAGTATTTTATTTTTATTGTTTTGAGATATACATAAGTACATGATATTCAAATGGACAAAAGCTACGCTACTATTCAGTTTTATAGTTACAATTGCTTATAAAAATCTTTCGTAGGGATTTTGATGCTCATGTTATAGGTTAAAGTATATATTTTATTGCTTGAGAGATTTATAAAAAAAAACATGCCTTAAATCACTTTATAGATTTTAGATTAAAAGTCAGATTAGACACATAAATTTAACTTAAAAATCGTTCTTACCGTTTTCGGTCCGGTATGTAACAAAACTACTTAGAACTGAAACTATTCTATTATACAATAGTTGCAGTGTAGCTTTAAATACTCTAAGCATTAATGAGCTCAAATATTAAGACAGCCTTAATACCTAATAGTAAGTATAAAATAAAGCACTTAAATAAAAATCTTGATTTTACATCATGAAAACTTACAACATTATGTACTAGGGACCTATCTCAAAAGAAGATACTACTTAATAAATATTCTATAGAAATATCTTTCACACAAGATCTTACAATATCAACAAATTCTCTTCCAATTTATTCATACAGACAGACAAACATGACATATAATTTGAACGTAATGACAGGTTGGTGAATGGCGTCTTTCTGTCAATGACGCAAATTAAGTAAGTTGGTGTAATCATGCCTTCATTTGTAGGTTAGATAGAGAGATAAAAACATTTTATGATACCACACAAATAAAGGAAACAAATAGACAGAAATGTTAAGAATAGAGAAAGTAATAGGCCTTATCGCTACGCTCTTAGCGATAAGGCCCCTTACTTAGCTATATCTTCCAGGCAACCTTACCTTACCTTACCCTTTATCTTTCATTTGAAATCTGATGCTTCTCATTTGGTCCCATTTAAATCAAGTACTTACTTAGTTTTTAAGTTGTTGTATGTAATAATCTATTTATTTTCTTTGATTATATCTTCTTTTTTATTTAATAAAGATATGATGTTCTTATAATATAACTAGCGACCTAGCGTTTTATTTTACGTATAAACCTTCCTCTTGAATCACTCTATCTATTAAAAACCGCATCAAAATCCGTTGTGTATTTATAAAGACATAAGCAGTCAAAGCGACATAGGGAAATAGGGACAGAAAAAGCGACTTTGTTTTAAACTATGTAGTGATGATAAGTACTTTTATGTTTAAACATATAGTATAGAAGGTATTATACTGTATTATATGAGTATAAAAACACGTACCTAACCACATATATTTTTATAGTACGATATACGAAAAAAAGATCAAAAATACTCACTCTCTCTTTTATGAAGCCCCATGTTGGAACACTAACAGACAGACATATCACTCCAACAGTAGTTATGTATGTATTCACTTTCTCACATCACACTTCACCATTTGTTTGTACACAGTCCACGTTAAGCTGAGGACACAGTCTCTAATGTTACGTAACATTGGACAGGTAAAGTAACTATGAAGATACAGTCATCGACAAATTCTACTGTGCATTGTCAAGTTTTAGAAACGCGTACTGATATTCTTTAACAAACTCTAACTTGAAGTGCTATTTTTAATACTTTACAGGACTCTTCTTGGACACGTTAGAAAATTAAAGTTATCTATAAATAATAAAATTAGGAAATAAAGTGATAACTTTCATTTTTGTCCACTTAATTTTTTTTAAGGTAAAGTAAAGAAGCGAAAAAAAAAACTGGTCGTTAGTTTTCGAGTTGAAGTAAAACCCGTCCCAATTATTTTTTTCTTCTAGATATTCTGATATAGCAAGAATAATTCTGACAATTTATTTATTTGCTACACACTAGTATTTTTGTCAGCACTAAATATAGATCGGAATCAGAAAAATAGTAGCAGAATATTCGTCCGAAATCTTCGTCGCGAAATAGAATATTTTGTACAAGGCTTTGTGTCTTTTATACTTGTTTTTGTCGTTGACTGTAGCTATTTGAGAAGACATTGGTTTGTTTTTCACGTACCTATGCATCGTGTTTGGAAAGTGGTAATAGTCATTTACGTATTCATAATTTATTTATTACATTTACGTATTGAACTTACTTTCCTGTCGAAAAATAGCAAAGAAACTGCTTATATTCTACTAGCTGCACCCTGCGACTTCGTCTAGGTGGCCCAGGAGAAATTTATGAAAAGTAGAGTCGTGTTTTATTCCAGGCCTAGAACTACTTACGTCTATTCAAAATTTCAGCCTGATCTGTTCAGTACTTATGGAGGGAGGAGGTTACTAACATGCATCCATCCAAACTATTAGTTTGAGTTGAGTGTTTTGGCGCAGTGGGAAAAGATCCGCCTTCAACACACTAAGTTGCCGATTCGGCTCGGGACACATGTTTGTTTATACAATCTGTCGATGTTTTTTCAGGTTGTACAGGCTGTATTCTATGTATTGTAAAAATATCTATCTATGTTTTGTATTAAGTAAGTATATCAGTCATCTAGTACCCATAACACAAGCTCTGTTTATTTTGGGGCTAGACGGCGCTGTGTGTATTGTCCAGCGTTATTATTTATTTTATTAACTGACTGTTTACTTTAAACCATCCGTTAATTTGAGGTTAAACTCGCTATTGCTCAACGGAACCACCGTCATTTTAACGATACATTAAAGCAGTCATTAGAGAGATAGTTATCTACGTAGATAATTAAAACTAAACAATGGTCATAGACAGTAGAAATAATCAGTTTAAAACAGTTTTGAAACGATCTTGGTTATTTTTACTTAATACCTTCTCACTTTATTACATTACGATGACCAGGAAGACTTCAGTGGTGTGCCTGCGACGCAGGAGGTTGCGGTTTCAATTCCCGACTTAGGACAAATTTTTGTACCAGGGTTCTGGGTTTCATTTCTAACTTTGATAAAAATATCGGTCTGTCATGTATTGTATTAAGAGGAGGTATTAAGTATGTCAGTTATCTAGTGCCTATAACAAGATCTACTTAGCTTGGGGCTAGATGATGCTGTGTGGCTGTGGGATATGCCTAAATTATTATTATTTTTATAAATATAAATTAGCAGGTAGGTATCTGCTCTACAATCATTTTTTTTATTATGGAGAACCAAGAGAAAGAATTGGAGAAACAATTACAAAGAAAACGCATTTATATCGTTTAAAAAAATGACTTTAAAAATAATTATGTAATTAGTTATTATTTTTGAACACGTTAAACTAAATCTTTCTATTGTCATTTCTGTGCGTTAATAGCTCTATGCTTCGCCTTACTGTCAGACCCTGGGAACAGCATTGAAAGGGACAATCAAATGTTTTTGAGCTAGATCAGTCTCACTTTCATTGCCTGCAATTAAGTATCATTATTTACTTACAAAGTTTTATTTTTAAGACTTGCTAATCCGACTATTGTCTCGCGGTCGGAAGCGTCTTTTAAGTATTATTTACGTTAATTAAAAATTTAAGTGAAAAATTTAAAGTGTTTTATTTGTAACAAGACCTACATTTATACATGGTGTAACAATATACATGTGCTAAGCGAAAAGCTGGGTATTTCTACCCCCCCGGGGAACAACTTTTGTTCAACGACTTTTCTAATTTCGATTGGTATCTCTGAAAAAACTAAAACAAAGTTTTCACATGGCCAGCTGATTTTTTACGAAGTGACAACCCTAAAATCTGCTGTTTCTTATACTTGCGACGATGACCTCAGTATGGTCACAGAATAGATGTAGAAAAGAGTGACAGATTCATATTCTTGAAATAGAAAAACGCCTACAGCATCATTGAGGCAAATTGTCGTAAGTCATGGCTAAAATCACATTTCAATTTGAAGGTTGAGTTACGTGTAGTTAAACATACGAACTAAACTACGCTAACACAGTTATGTCTTTTTCTAACTGTTTGTTCTTTCTTGTGTGTTGATCTAATCATAATAACCTACTGACTGAATACACATTGATGTCCACTACTGAAAAGAGCTGTGAATCTGGCGGGTATTGCCATAATCACTTGGCTGGGGATTGCTGATCAAAGAAACGGTATAAGTAATTCACACAATAAAAATGCTGCCTTTCATTTGGCGAAGCCCCTTGGTCGACTTTTACGACATCCGACATACGACGAGCTGAGTCGCAGGGGTCGGTTAACTTAATTAAAAACTTTACCAAATGACTCTTTCCGTCATTATGTAGTTTATCTGTCCGTTCTGTACCTACATTAATATTTGACACTTGTATTTCCACAAAGGAACGCGACTAAATTTTATTGGCTGTAGCACTATGCAAAACCATGGCAACCAGCCAACCGCCAATCATAGACAAGTTAGAGAACCATTCATTCATTCGCGACTAAATTTTATTGGCTGTAGCACTATGCAAAACCATGGCAACCAGCCAACCGCCAATCATAGACAAGTTAGAGAACCATTCATTCATTCGCGACTAAATTTTATTGGCTGTAGCACTATGCAAACCCATGGCAACCAGCCAACCGCCAATCATAGACAAGTTAGAGAACCATTCATTCATTCATTGACTGTCGGCATCTATCAACATGCGATACACCCAGTGATGCCAGATCTACCGATTTAGCAGTAGATCTACCTGCTTTTTTAGGCGTCTACCGATCTACTGATTTATTTCAAAAATTTAGTGAAACCTACCTGATTTTCCCGAGCGCCTTCTAAAATTTAGTGAAATCTACCTGATTTTCCCGAGCGCCTTCTAAAATTTTGTGAAATCTACCTGATGTCCCGAGCGCCTTCTAAAATTTCGTGAAATCTACCTGATTTTCCCGCGCCTATAGCTCCGTGACTAAATAACCACTTGGCGACCTTTTTTTTTTTTTTAGCTGCAATTGTCTGCAAAAATGCAAAGAATCGCTTCCTTTTTACGAAAGCACCTAAAAAAAAAAAAGGTCGCCAGCCAAAATGCGAGTCAAAATACTCGCGAAACACAAATACATATGGTACCTCTAGAATTTTCAGTCGTTAATTTCTACCTACTGATTTTTATTCCAATCTACTGATTTTTTACTGAACTTTCTACTGTTTTTTTCAAATTCCATCTGGCAACACTGGATACACCACATGTCGGTGCTGTATTTGCCAAGCGGGTCGAAATATTTTTTAATACGGGTTCCGTAATTTTTTTAATACCAAAATTTAAAGAAGTTCGTTTGTTTAAAATCATAAAATCAAAAAAAAAAAGCTTAAATCCGTTTTCTACGGGATTTTGTATTAGGTATACCAACTATCAGAATTCACGCAAAGTGTATGTGTGTGTAGCAGGTAGGTACCTACATTGTGAAATACCTATGTAAAATAAGACCAGTACCTACCTACGTATTCATACAATTTTCTACCACATACCTATTATTTCACGACTGTGATCCTAATACCTCCTACACATGAGTAGCCAACTAGGGATTTATTAAAATTGAAAATGAACCCTAAAAATTATCCATCTTTTCGGCGAACGAAATCAAAAGAATGAATGATGAACTATTTTAGTGTGACCTTCGTCGCGGTGCCGTTTAGTGCTATAATTACAATTTTTATCTTTCGTGCCTAAAAAACAAGTAACTAGGACTTAAGAATACCTTAAGGGTGTGGTGTATGCATCGGAGAGTGTCACAGAGATGAAGAGGCGTGTGTTGGAAGCGTGTGCTTACTTCCATAAAATGTGTGTTGTTTGGAAGAAGGGAGGCATATCGAACCTTACTTACATGCATAGGTATCGATACCTACGTCATGCATGTGTAACTTACTAACTAACTAACCTAACTAGTGCTAAAGTGAGTGAGACATGTTAATGCCTAAAAAGAAACCTACCTTGTGCTGAAGTGTGTGAATTGTCTGTGACTGTGTACCTACAAGTGACCTACCAAAACATACATAAATCCCTTCGTAAGAAGCCATCTAGACAGCTGACAAGCGAGAAAATATGAGGTTTGTAACTTGTACCTACACTTACAACTTTCCTAACTCAGCATTTTAAGATTTTCTCAACACTACCTAGGAACTTACATACTAGCATCTTATTATTATCACGAATTTATTAGCTCGTCTAGTAATCTCCCGCCATAGCTGAAATCTACGAAGATAAATACCTACCTACATACCTGCAAAGTTAGTAGGTAAGTACAGGTTGCGCGAATAGGGTTGTCACTTTATTTTGGCACTAGGAAATGAAAACTTTTTGTATGGGAAACTGAAAATAGGAATTTTTAATTATCTCCCCCCCACAACTGATCACCATGGGTTCCTGAAACCCCCCCCTTCGGCTTAGTAGGGGTAATATGTTATACCTTGTATAAACATTATAGATAAAAAGCAGCGTTCGCAGTTCCACCCGTGTAATTCTGTTCCCGTGGGAATACCGGGATAAAATATAGCCTAAGCGTTGTTCCAGACTGTAATCTATCTCTGTGCCAAATTTCATCCATATCCGTTCAGTAGTTTTTGCGTGAAAGAGTAACAAACATCCATACTTACAAACTTTCGCGTTTATAATATTACTAGGATCTAACAAAACTAGAAAAACAATTATGATATTGAAATAAAATTTCATTGAATTGCTTTAAAAACTTGAATGGTAGACAGTCTATTTAATAAATTTGGTATCTTTAAAGAAACGAGGTACCTATTTTCATAAATATAAAATTATTAGATACATAATAATTATAAAGCCCCAAATGGCAATAATGACGATAATCTCCATTATGTGCATTAACCGAGCTAACGCAAAGAGCAGTAATGTATAATTTCCGATTTCTCTGATTACCAACAAGGTTGTTTTGAAATAATTTGTGGTATTTGTGTTTCCTTTGCCTTGTATATAAAGTACTTTACTTGCCTACATTAAACATTATAGTTTTTACTGGTGGTGATAATTTGAATGTTTGTAATTAGGGTTCCAGACCAGAATTACAAAAACGGAAGCCGCATTCGTTTGCAATTACTTTTTAAGCATTTCAACAATTGAATAGGCATTAGTTAGAGAGCTCCAACGATAGGTTTTGCCAGGTAGTTTGATCACAATTCTTGTTATTACAGAATTTCTTTATCAATTTGATTATTTTGGACATTAAACTGTCTATATAAATATACTAGCGACCCGCCCGGCTTTTCAAGGTTATATTATACGTATAAACCTTCCTCTTGAATTACTCTATATATTAAAAAAACCGCATCAAAATCCGTTGCGTAGTTTTAAAGAATTAAGCATTCAAAGGGACATAAGGACATGGGGACACAGGGACAGAGAAAGTGACTTTGTTTTATACTATGTAGTGATTTAAAAATAATCAAATGTATGGATCGATAGACTAACGAATTGAAATATAAAAATATGCACTTAATTTAAGCGAAACTCCGAGACAATGTAACTGCTGTTTAAGAATAAATAAATGCAGTTAAATAAAACTATTTAAGTTATCTAGCCTTCTATTTTGTAGACACAAAACAACACGAAAATCACTTAGCCTAGAATAGGTAAGATATATCTCTGACAGTTTGTCTAGATTTTATTTAGGAATACTGATAGATAGAGTCCTAAGAAAAGTAATGCCTATGTTGTATAAACTACGTAAATATATAATTTTTAACGTACAAAATGTTAACAAGACTAGACTGATTTACAAGAAAAGTTTAAAATCCTTTAAATTGCTGGTATCTTCGTACTTTTGCCTTCTTTGGCTCAGAGCCAACGATTCATGTGAAATTGCCTTCTCTTGCAAACATATTGTACGATACAGACATACTATAATAACAGTATGTTTCATATTAAAACCGAGAAATAATATAGTTCTGTCTCAGACAAAAGTGTCTTCGAGATATTTCAAAACTTAGCAGACGTGGTTAATTAAATTAAATAAAGCTCTAACAACAAATTGTTAAGCATGCAAGCAATATTAAAGTTAGAAGCCACAAAGCTTTTTTTAAAATAAAAAATCATTTATTATGTCCGTTGTATTTTTAGTACCATTTATTTAAAAAATAAATCCTGCTAAGGTAATTTTCAATTGGTTGCCTTTCCGGAACCCTATGTAAGCGAAATCTCTACTCAAACTTGACTAGTTTATTAGTGCATCAGTCATTAAATCTTATTAGATACAGACAGACGGCCTTGTGCATTGTTTTTTATCGTCATTAGTCTTTTCTGAGCGTAATGATCGTTAGAATAAAAAGGTCAAAACAGAAATCTTTGTTTGGTACATCATATGTTAAGACGTAGTAGTTAACATTTATAGTTTCCAAATAACTGAACTTCATCATGTATTTACATGCTTTACTTTGTCCTACGAATCTTTTGGTTAGGTAGGTATATGATTTTTAATAAACCTTTTATTTAATGCAATTACTCAAGTTTAATAATAACATAGGTACGTAAATCGTTTAAAAAAATGATTACGCCAACTTTTTTTACTATCTGCTCCATTCGGTATTTTAACCCTTCCATGCCTAGAGTAGTCTATGAGACTATAGCAACCTATTGTACAAAAGCTTTGAATTTTACTGGTCCAAGTCATCACAACATTTCTGTCGAGGGCAACGCACCGTGACACCACCATTGTGTGTGGTAAAGTTGTAATGTACTATTCTGTACCGAATCGAGTAGGGAAGTTCGATCAATCATGACCCCCCATAACCTCATTCGGGTTTGAACTGGTTTTTACGGGTGATCCATCATTTTCCGGACTTTTATGGAAAAGTGATAGTTTTATGGGGTGATTTAGGGTCATTAAGGTACATTTTTGGTTAGTTATTGTTTAGTAGTACTCTCTATTAAATATTTTTTTTCTGCTGTCAATCAATTTCACGATTACCTACATGCTTTTAATTTATGATGATGATTAAATAATTATAAAATACTAGCGACCCGCCCCGGCTTCGCACGGTTTTATCATACGTATAAACTTCCCTCTTGAATCACTCTATCTATTAAAAAAAACCGCATCAAAATCCGTTGCGTAGTTTTAAAGATTTAAGCTTTCAAAGGGACACAATGACATAGGGACAGATAAAGCGACTTTATTTTATACTATGTAGTGAAGACACTTATTGGGAAACACATAATGTTCAGCTGAATAAATGGTAAGTGCTGTACTCTTGTTTATTTGAATTTTCTCCTTATATTTGTATTATCAACCAAAACGTCGTGCTAGCTATGACTGTAATAGATATACGTTTTTAAAATATACATTTCGTGTTATGTCGTGTTTATATATATAAAGCTCGACAACCACTGACTCACTCACTGACATAATTGTTCTCCCTGTTGGTGGATGGGGAGGTATGGTTTTTTTTACGGAAATGTGTAGGGGAGGTGGGGGTGAGTTTGGGAAAATTCCGACTTTTTTAAATTTCGAACCTCCTCTAGGACCCCCCGGGGGTTCTTCGGCCGTGTAGGGGGGTGGGTCAGATTTTTTTGTGGGGTCGTGTAGAGGGTTAGAAACCATTGTGGGGGGTGAAATTTTTTTGACCCCTAACACCCCCCGAGACCCCCCGCTTTTGAATTGCTCCCGGATGAAGGAGCGATGGAGGATTTCGGATGGCGGAATCGTATAGAGGGTTTAGTCTTTAATGGGAAGAAAAAAAAAATTGACCCCCCCCCATGACCCCTTTTTAGAACCCCCTTTTGTATCTCCCGAACGGCTCGCGATGGAAAAAAAATCTTTTCACAGTCGCGTAGAGGAGGACGAATAGTTGCGGAAGCCAAAAAAAGTTTGACCCCTTTGCACCCCCAGACCCCCTTTTTTTTGAAAAAACCGTTTTTTGACCCATTTTTAGGGTGTTTTTTGGGGTGGAGCATCGAGGCGAGCGAAGCGAGCCGAGATGCGACACCGGGAACCAGCACGTCGAGCGAAGCGAGCCGTGCTGTGACCCCCCGCCGCTGCCCCCCCCCTGAACCCCCTCCCCACCAAAAAAATTGATATGGGTATCGTTTTCGACTAACTCGGGGGTGAGGATTTCGAATATGATGTCGGCGGGGAGCGGCGAGCGAAGCGAGCCGCGATCCGACACTGCAAGGCGAGCGTAGCGAGCCGCGCGGTGTGACCGCACACCCCTCATATGGGTATCGTTTTCGAGTATCTTCAACCCGATAATAACGATAAAGACGTCCATTTTGAAATCCAAGATGGCTGACATTTTTTCATCGCAGATTTCCGACATGGGTACCGACCCCCCCTCCCCCCCCTCCCCCCCCCTGGGAGCATCGTGGCGAGCGAAGCGAGCCGCGATGCGACCACGGGGGCTTGAGGAGGGGCAGCGGAGGGGAGGTCGCAGCACGGCGAGCGAAGCGAGCCGTGCTGTGACCCCCGCGTTGCCCCCCCTGAACCCCCCCCCTACCAAAAAAATTGATATGGGTATCGTTTTCGACTAACTCGGGGGTGAGGATTTCGAATATGATGTCGGCGGGGAGCGGCGAGCGAAGCGAGCCGCGCTTCGAGACACACTGCAAGGCGAGCGTAGCGAGCCGCGCAGTGTGACCGCACGGGTAGAGTCGTATTGCGGTGAGCGAAGCGAACCGCAATGCGACGACTGAAACCCAGCAAGGCGAGCGAAGCGAGCCGCGCTTCGTGTCACACTGCAAGGCGAGCGTAGCGAGCCGCGCAGTGTGGTAGTACGAGTGGAGTCGTATTGCGGTGAGCGAAGCGAACCGCAATGCGACGACCGAGACCCAGCAAGGCGAGCGAAGCGAGCCGCGCTTCGTTTCACACTGCAAGGCGAGCGTAGCGAGCCGCGCAATGTGAACGTACGGGTAGAGTCGTATTGCGGTGAGCGAAGCGAACCGCAATGCGACGTCTGAAACCCAGCAAGGCGAGCGAAGCGAGCCGCGCTTCCCGTCACACTGCAAGGCGAGCGCAGCGAGCCGCGCAGTGTGACCGCACACCCCTCATATGGGTATCGTTTTCGAATAACTACAACCCGATAATTACGATAAAGACGTCCATTTTGAAATCCAAAATGGCTCAAGTTTTTAAATCGCAAAATACCCTCATGGGTATCGATTTCGAGCAATACGTGGGTGTAGGTTACGAAAAGGGGTTCTAAATTTAAAATAAACAGCAACTCGACGGACGCGGGCTGCTCGCAGCCCGCGCAGCACGCAAAAAACTAGTTTTTATATAAAAACGAAAAGATCTAACAAATCAAAAGTATTATTAAAATACTGCGAACTTGATGACTGATTAATTAGAAAGATGCTCAATGACTGTCATTCAATTCATCGCTTGAGAGGCGTAAAATGAAATCTTTCATTAATTTAGCAATTTTAATTAAATTCATAATTGGAAGACGACAAAACATGAAAGAAAAAGTTAATTAAAAATCCGACACAGATTACTCATCATCTTTTTCTCATAAACATGTTTTTAGCAGTTGAAACTCCTTTGTCTTTAGATTTAGACCAGTTTTTTGGTTTTGATGCAATCACTGTGAGTCTAGATTACGTAATCATAGGTTAAAGTGGTCTCAACGGGTTAACAAGGCAGTCAAAGCCAACTCGCGCAAAAAAATTACAAACAGACATATTTATTGCATTAAAACATGTATTTTTATTTTAAGTAGGTAAGGTACCGACTTATAGTGTTTAGAGCACTACTGTTATTTAGAAACACTGACAATAGCTAAGTTATTTATGTTAAAGAGTCAACTTTACCAAGCGTTTTTATATAAACCGAAACAGATAAATGAAGAGGCAGTGCCGGATTTATATTTTTTATGAGTGTAGGCCACTTTTTTCCGCCGCCCCATATACGGAGCCGTTCATTATTAGCTGCACCCCCCCCCCCCCCGGGAGACATAGAATTTGAGGATTTTTTTGGGAGCAATCGAGTGACCGTCCTCCGAAATCTGCCGCCCCCCCTAGGACGCTGCCGCCCCTAGGCCGCGGCCTATACGGCCTATTTACCACATAAACAAGTACAAGTACCCTTACATAAATATTCATAATAATGTGTTCTGATCGCGTAAGCTTAAGAAACTTAACGGATAAGTAAATGGTTTTAAAAAAAGAACAATGTAATGTTTATTTTATCTGAAATATATCCCACTAATGATCAAATAATAATAATAAAAAATAATGCTGGACAATCCTCACAGCACCATCTAGTCCCAAAGTAAGCTACTCAAAGCTTGTGTTATGGGTGCTAGCTAACTGATATATTTAGTACATTATACAAATTCACAGATAGTTATTTTTTATTTTAAAGAAAATACCTACTTGTCTGAATATCTAGACCGTATATTTTTTACTTAAGTAAATACCTAATTCTTATAAATGCTTGTCTAGATCTCTACAGATAGGGCACAGCTAGCGTGCTGTTCTCGCATGCCGGTGCCAGAACCTTGAGTTATAGATCTTAATCGACGTGAACTAAATAAAAATAAACTCGCTTATTTTAAAATAAATATCCTAGAATATACTTACGATGAGTCAACATGGCGTATGTTATGGTTAGACAACTTTTGTTTTGTTCTATGGCTTATTGTTAACCAATCAAACGAGAAACAATAGTCTTCAATAACATAACAATGTAAAGAAACAACAATAAAGCCATCTCATATTCAACACAACTACCGAAGAAGACTAAGAATAATGTTTTTAATTAACAACCATAATGAAGAAAAACTATGTTCCCAACGTCACCCGTAGATCCCTATTAATTACGTACCTACGTCCCGTAATACGTCGATAAAACAAACCGAAGTACGTGCCGTATTTTTTTATTTCACAACCCATGTTCAACATATTTTCCGTAAGAATCCGTACATTAAGTCGCATCACTAATCAACCGTGAAAAACAAACCAATTTCATAATTCGAATGCATTCCACTGCATTTCACGCGTCACAGCGCAAAACCTTTAACCTTTTTTGTGTTTCACTTCCAAATTCAAAACTTACAACACACAAATGTCACTTTTCAAAAATAGATTTACGAATTCAAAATCATGGAAATCAAATCACTATTTTTTATTCTTTATTCAAAGTGGCTTCGGTCAGTTACGTTCGTCCTCGTTGACGACTGAGTTCAGACTGGCTAGGCGCCCCGATGGGGAGGGGCGCCCGCCCTAGTGCCTAAGGCTACACGAGTTCTAGGTATGCTACGATTCTACGTCATAGACAATACGTCTGAAGACTTGGTCGTGGGGAACACAGATTACTATCTCTGTTCTCCACGTAATCGGAAGCTAAGCCGTTTCGTCATCTTTTGTATGTAAGTTATAAACTAGATTGTAATAGGTAATATTGAATGACCACGGATTAACAAATGGACTCATAACAAGGCGTAGGTACCTACAGTTAATTAGGTAGATAACGGAAATGTTTATGTAATCAAAATTAAATAAAGTTTATTTATTTTTCTAAAGACACAAACTTAGTTTAATTCAATAGAGTGAGTGGGGGGAAGATGAAAAAAGGGGTAAGACAAAAAGTCTTCAATAACTCCAGATTTATAGTACTTATGACTGTGCTGGCAACAGCGTTAGGGCTACCAATTTGTTACTTATCACAACTCAGTCAGCGGTTGCGGCTGAGAACGCCTGGTTGTGTGTAAAGTGCAATTTTCTAAGACAGTGTATTTTTCAGGATTCACAAAAGTGATTTCATCTTGCCCCGTGTCTAGTAAATTAAATTACAAGGCAGGTACGAGTGTTTAATTGAAACATCTGCCTATTATTTTTTGTACATATTTATGTTATTACTTCTAAATCTCTCTATTTCTCGTATTTTAGTATTTATTTCAACTTTTCATCTTTCCCCATTTACATTTAACGGGGTAAGACAAACATATCAAAGTTTTAATCTTGACCCTTTTTCAGATTTCATACTAAAAGCCAGATGTCCTCAAACTGTATCTTTGTGTAAGTTTCAGCAAGAAAAATAAGAAATAAGAAAAACATTGCTGAAAGTAGTAAAACAAAAAATAACGAAAATAGACATGCTAAGAAATGTGAAATAAAAAAAGAAATCCAATAGAAAAAGAAAATACTTGAAAAAGTACAAAATAAAAAAATAAAGAATTATTTATGGTGATGAAAAAGAATATTCATATAGGTTTCATGTGAAATAAAAAAGGACAAACAACAAGAACAAGAACAACAGACTGTTGATGGACAAATGTCATAAAAGAAAATTAATTACTTTGGTTGCAATATGACAGTGAATATCTCTTGGATTTTCTAAATTATTATTCTGATCAGAATCGCAATATTTATCGTAGCTACGCTTTGTTATTGCATACGCTCGTGCACTGCATTAGCCCAGTAAAGATTGGTGTACCGGATAACACCTTGAGTGCGCTTTCCTGACAAAACCATATTGATGCTCGGTGATCCGGTTCTATGGAGATGATCATGAAGATGATCCTGTTTTCCCTCTTAGTTCGACAAATAGATATTTTTTTTTTCTTCAGTCAAAACTTATGCAAATTGGCTGCAAAGTTTGAGAATCTCTTCTTCAATCTTCCCCCAGTGGGGTAAGTTCGGAATATATATTTTTTTAAATTTGTTATATCTTCGTTAAAAATAGGTATTTTGGCACTACAGTCAGTTACAACTTTTTAAATTACTTAACACTATAGACTAAGGACCATAAACTTTGCCTAAGACCTGCCTAAGACACGTTTTAACGATTTTAGATTTTTATTCGATCTTACCCCGTCACCTTTTCATCTTCCCCCTGTTTCAATTAAGTAAAAATATTATTTTTAATTACAGTTTTCTACTTTTTGGACAGCTTTATCAGGCTGTTATTGAAATATTATAAAAATCTAGTCTTTACCCTTTAATTATGTCTAATTTACTTTTAGCTAAAGTTAATATCTATTCTTCTACATGGATTCAAAAACAACGCTGACCATCTCATCAAAAAACCGTTCGATCTTGCCCCCACTCACTCTACATAGTTTATTGCATTGACGACAGATAACTTTTTAATTACGTAGTTAAAGTCGACCGGTTCTAATAATTTAAAGACCATTGTTCTAAAATGAACATCTAAAATATGAAATTTGTTAACAAATAGCTGAATACAAATTTGATTTCGAAATAAGACATTGCTCGCCACATTTTGGCAGAATACATTCATTCTCATAACAATATATAATATCTTTATAATTTATTATATTAAAATGCGTGGAATTTGAAGTCTGTCTTTAGTTTTTGTATTTAAACATGTAATTATTTGTGTGTATTCAGAATGCAGCCAATAAGCCGGTAACCTGACAAAATCACTGACCGATTGAACTGACCAGCTGGTGAACAGCAAACAAAGTAAACATCGCTGTCCTACCCACAATATCAAATACTAGAAGGTATACACCTAATGATGGTCGCGACACGCACCAGTTACGCAGGACGAACGGCCATTGCTGTTAGCGGAGACACGGTGTGCGGTGCCGGTCCGACTATTAAGTAATAATTACTTAGAAATCAACTCTATATAAATAAACGTTATAATTTATTAATTATATTAAATTACTACTAAAAATATAGTTATCTTTTTGTATAAAAATGAATATTATTATTATTATGAGAATAATAGGCGAACACAAAACATTCATGCAGTCAAACATAGAAACTCAAAAAATTATTTAATCTTTTGTATCTGCCACTTTTCTTTGATACGTTTACTTACAATAAACAAAAGTAGGTATTAAGATAAAAAGGCCCTTGTCTCAGCTCAATACCGCTACAAACTGTAGCTAATAGTGGCGCTGATTTTTAGGCAAGGCCTGGTGTTTGAAGTCGATTTAACCACAGTAAATTCTCAATCAATCGGGTCGAACAATTCCATTTATGTATAAATCCCTTTATTTTGTACAAACGGCCATAGTATCCTGTTTCTATTAGCGAAAGTAGAGCACAGGTTCCGAAGTATTGCCCGTTATGGAAAGAACTTAATTTTTATGGCGGTTCTTAGATGTTGTACTTATAACTTAAGGATTTGGGTCGAATGGTCTCTTTATTTTATTAGGACCTATTTAGAGGCTGGCTGACACTTGAAGGGTGAACTTTTTGATTTAACCCTTAATTTGATCGCTCTGTGGCTGGTTCCCGGTGGTGTCGCACTATAATTATCCAAAGTTAATCTGTGTAACATGATATTGAGTCCATCCAAAGAATAACTTGACAGAAGGTATAATGTTCATCTTGCTTGCCTCGAATGGAGCGGTCAAAAAGGTTTTGCGATGATATAATACTATGTGTGTAATTTATGTTTTACAGGATTTACCTGTTTAATGATTTTCTAAGTACCAGTTTAAAATTAAAGATACGTTGTTCAATAGTGTTCTATGAAAATTTAAATTAAATATAAAGTCTGTCCTATCCTTCAGATAAACTCCGAGGAAAAGGCTGACCGCACACTTGAGTCAAAACTGTCTTAAGACAGACTATTGCCTTACAAAAGTAATGAAGACGTGCACACTTGAGACAAGACGTCTATTAGACAAAATTGTCTCATAGACTCGGCGACAAGTCTGACTTACGACAGTCGGCTTCCCCTTTGCATGTATGCGGGTACGCACATCAAAGACAAAACAGTCTTGTCTTGTAGTGTTGCTGGCAGTCAAAATGAAAAAGCTCCGACTAAAACTCCAAAACGGTCCAATATTACAAAAGGTCCGTTTTTATCAATTTGTGTAAACAAATTATGTGCCGTAACGGGGATATTAAGTCTTCCTTATTTATTGAACTATAAGTTGCTTTATCTATGATGAACTTCAGGAAACTATGATTTTTTTTACAGTAGTTAATTACTTCCATCGATAGCTAAATATTATAGGTAATTAGCTAAGTATAGTAAGTAAGTTTAGTCAGATGTATACGAATAAGCTTAAATAATGCAGATTATCAACTGAAGTAAAAAAATTTCAAGACATCATTAACAATTCGATATAGACATTATTAATTCGATCTGCAGATATTTGTTCATCGTGTTTCGTTGGATTTCTATTTATACTAAAATATATTATTATACAAATATATTTAGAATATCAGTTATCTAGTACCCATAACACAAGCTCTGCTTAGCTTGGAGCTAAATGATGCTCTTTCTATCGATCTATTTATTCTTTTTACAAAGTCTTATAAAAAACCTAAGCATTAACCCTTGATCACACCTGTATAAACAGTTGTCGTAATTGTCCCAGTTGATCGCACCGCAGTGTTACGTCACGTCACGGACCTGTGCGTGACTCGTCACAGACCGTGACGTTGCATCATTGACGCACTGCATAGTTCTACTATGTTATCTGTATTCTATACTAAACAACACAAGTAACATAGTAAAACTATATTTATCAGAAGCTATAGAACTGGTAGGTATAGGTTCTGATGTCATGCCAATTGCTTTTGAATATACAACAAAAAAAATTACTAATGAACGGCGAAAAAGAACGTGAGAGACGTACGTTAATTTTAACGTGCGTCACTGACGTTATTTTTCTGGGATACAATATCTGACTAGACAGTGCAGTTAGTAACATTAACGTGGTGTCGTAAACTCTGTTTTAAACCGACTTGAAGAAAATGCGGTGGTTATCAATTCGACTGTAGGTATTTTTTTTTAAATTGTATTTATTAATTTTTGCTAAGTGATTACATTTAAATGATTCTTTGAGCTGGTTCAGTTTGATCAAGATCTAGCCAATCGTTTTTTAATTAAATGTACTTAGTAATGGACTCCTGCTTTGATTGATTATATTTCATTTGAAAAAAAGAGCCTGTTTCTGAATTTCCTTCCTTTGATTTTCCTTCAAGTAACCATAACGTTAACTCTGAAATATACAAATTTGGGCCCATTTACATTAGTTTTTCAAATATCTTCGATAATATTATGTGTGAAATCACAATGTACAAAAACTCGTGCTAAAAATATTATGTACTGATTATAAACAGTTTAAATCCGTAAGCTAAGAGCCCAAACATATACAAAATAAAAACATTTGACATACTGTTATTTATAACGTACTATGGCCAAATCAAATTTTTAGGCAACTACGTACGATCATTCTCTAACTGAGCCATTTTAATCTTTATTTGATTGAAATAAAGTGTATTGTTTCATTTAAAGATGTTATCAGTACGTTTTAATGGTTATGAGTTTTAGTTTCAAGTCAAGGTTAAGAAATTTAGAAGAATTTTTGAAATTTCTGTTTGTTATTGATTGAGGCATGATTGAGGTTATTTGGGTCGAATCACGCTGAAAATAGAATATAAAAATTATTGAGATTACGTACTTAGTACCTACACAAAAAATGTTTTCAAGAAAAATAATCATACACCATCATAAACTAGTACATGGCCGCGGCTTCACCCGCATTGTTTCTCTAGAAACGTTTCAAGGCTATTTTTATCCCATGGGAACTGATTTATGGGATGAATGATGATAACATCACACTCACAATATAAATGCGAAAGTTTGGATGTTTGGTTGGATGGAAGTTTGTTACCTCTAACTATAGAACAAAGATCTACAGATCGTAAAATCCCGAGGTCGGAATCAAACCCGAAAACCCTTACGTAGCAGACGGATCTTTGACCACTACGCCATAAAAGTCGCCTTTATCTCTACTCACTTCTTATTCGAATGACGTAGCTCAGTAATCCAGAGGTCAATATAACAAATCTACACATTACAAGGTCATAACCTCTGTTAAACACAATAATATAATAAAACACAAACACAAGTAAAATGTCTGTAACGCAAGCACTGACTAATCTTGAATGAAACACGCGAAGTCGATTGTAGACTAGCTTACTCATCGCGGGAAAAACTATTAACATAGAAAATTGTAGCTCTGACTCGACTTACTTATAGGTTTTTTGTGCTTTTATTTTATTTATTTATTTTCACATAACATTACAGATAAATCCAAATCATTATGCCTAGTAAATACTAGTACAGTACTAGTTTTTAGCATAGGTAAATCATCGGTCAAAGCCGCAAGCTAAAGTTAGTAATAAGCTTATAAATTCATACAATAGAGTCTGAAATCGCACTTTTGACGTGAAAGTCCGAAGCTTTACGAAAACCCAGAGCTTTGTCCTAAAGTAAAGAGTTGAAGTTTCAATGACAATGCGAGCTTTCAAGGGGGCTACAAAGGATAATGAGCTTTATTCTGAGCCAATAGAGACTTATTTAAATTTTCGAGCTTTCAGGATGAGTTGTAGATTTTCCGACGTAATAGAGTTCGCTTGAATTTCGAACAAGAACTTTTAGTGTGGTCACTCACTCAAAGGTAAACCTTTGAGTTTTGTCGATAGAGGTGAATTTAGTTTGAGTAGAGTTCGAATTTCGAATTATTATGATGTTTCCATTCCACTCCGTTTTTTTGATGATGTTTTCTTCGTTTTATGTAGCTATAATTATAATAAGTAGAATGCGATAGAAATGACAACGCTGCAACGGGACATCATGTGTCTCACTTAGATCTTTTTGTAGTAAATATGTCATGAAATACGGCACTTTTCAACCCATACTTTATCGATATCTACCTGTCATCTACACGACTTTTACCAACTGTAAAATTATCCGCAGACCATTATTCAACTAATGTTTGTTTGAATTTCGAACTTTAATTTTTAAATTCAATGTATAATCAATGTCTTTGTTTTTTATTTGTGTTTGAAGTTGAACGTTTTAAATTTCGAATAGAATTTCCTATGAAGTTTTCAGCCAGCTTTGTTAAACCAGAACTCTAAGCGAGGTACTTTCAGCTCTAGGTTATTGCTATAGGGTTGAGTTTAGCTTTCAGGGTGTAAGGGGGTTTTCAGGGTAGGGGTAAAGGGGGTAAGTCCAGTGAGTCACTGCCACACTGGCGCCATTCCTAATCAGGTGTCGACATCGAGACGTCATACTGTGTTCCGTGACTTTTTGTACTTAGATTTAGAACGTATTTTGTACACACACAGGTTTCATTAACTTTTGTGCTTTTACAATAATCAGTTATTTCGTGAATTTCATAAATGGCATGACTATGCAATGACAGTGAAAATATCATGACACATTTTTACACTACACAAAAATTCTGCTTAACATAATATATCAAGTTTATTTTGTAACGACTATCTCTACAACTGACTTTAAAATTTGAGGAGGTTCTCAATTCAACTCTATTTTGTTTATTATGTATGTTTTTTGTTATATCTAGGACTTTCAAAGGTCTATGCACTAAGCTATCAAATAAGCTTCTATACCAAGGTTCTTACCAAAGAGGTTTTTTCCTATTATATTTTAACACCCTCACTGCGATCCCCAACCCGCATGCCCAGCTCGAGAGATTTAATAAGACAGTAAGGTGGTTATCAGGGGCCTATGTGCAGCTGTGGACTAGTTTTTTTTTATTACTGGAAATTCCACACAGCACCATCTAGCCCCAAAGTAAGCTACTCATAGCTTGTGTTATGGGTACTAGTTAACTGATATATGTATTTAATTCATTATATACAAAGATGGATATTTTTTATTTTTATTTTTATTATATATAGAAAACACCCAGACCAATGGAACAAATTTCTGCAGATCGTACACAAATTTGTTCCGAGGCGGGAATCGAACCCGCAACCTACTACGTCGCAGACGGACCTTCACCCACCGCGCCACATCGGTCGTCAATATTTGATGAACATTGCTTAATTTCAATTAATGTTGAGTGTAAGAATGTATCTAAGTACTTATCTTTCTAATAAATCTAATTGTGTTCTATCAATCAAATTGGATCAATTCAGATGAAATCAATGAGTGAAATAGATGACCTTGTAAAGGAACAATTAAATAATAGAATAGAAACAATTGCATTCCGAAATGTAGTAGGTAAATAATTAATGCTTTTCAATCTAATGGAAGATTCAACTGATTGTATCGATTTGGAGATTTCTTATAATAAATACAATAGATTACTTTGTAGTGTTACTTAGGTTAATTGAATTTTAATGTTACGTTTTATTTTTAAACTTGTAGGCCGCACTGCAAGATGACAGTTTTTATTATATTTTTTACTAGCTGCGCCCCGCGGCTTCGATTAGGTACGTGAAAATTGAGATGAGGAGAACAACCGCCCTGCTTATCCCTGCTTAGGGTGATTTTCAAAAAATATATTAGTTTTTCAGTTTATATTTTAATGTCAATTGAAACATTTCAAAATGTTCATTTACTTGTGTGTGCAAATAAATAAATCTCTCATAATTAATCTGCTTGGGACGAGTTTTGCTCCAACTCAAAAACTAGCAATCTAGCAAGGTATGTACCTAATTAAAGGTTTCTTGTTCGCTACTTTACTTTACCTTTAAAAGATAAATGTGAACAAAAATCAAAGTTATCACTTTATCCTAGTTTTAATACATGTATCTATATAAATGAACTTTCTGACGTGTCCAAGAGTCCTGTAAAAACTCTTAAAAACTCGGTCTAAAGGAAATAAAGCACTTTGAACTTTGAATTTCTCTACGCAAAATGTTGTTGTCGGATGTCGCATTGTAATAGGTACCTAATTGTTAATGTGATCTAGCATCAACCATCCAAGCTACCTTCTTGCAGTGCGACGGTGGCCCGAAGCTTAAAACAATTTTTCAATTCATAACTGCTAACATGGCAAAGAATTTAAATAATTTTGTCTGTAAACGCTGAACTTGGAAAAAATGTCGCTAACCCTATAAATCGACCAATTTCAAGTTGAATACAAATTGCTATGAATATCTAAGGTAATCTTTAAATTTTTTAGAAGGTATGCTGATATGCGTAAGTATAGGTCAATAAAAAGGTTGTTGGCTCCAAGGGTTAAGCCCAGGGGTAAACCAATCATTGATTTAATTTATTTTAGTTTCAAGGTGGTACGGTATGGTAAAATCTATTGGTAGGTTTTCATGCTATTTAATGGTCGAACTAAAGTTAAAAACTCTGTTTGATACACGGTTGAATGTTTAAGAGTTGTTAACAGTACGTTTTATTATTACGTACTGTAGCTGGCCTGTTAGCTTAGCTTTTCGCTACTAAAGTGGGTTCATGCGTGGTACTCAGCTCTGAGTACAGGTAAAACATGTTATTAGTTACCAATACTCCTGCTAATCTATGTTTCTCTAGTACCTACTCGCTAGGCAGCTGAGCGTGGGGTAGGAAGAGTAAAACTTCAGGTTGCCAATTCTTTGAGCTTTATGTTTTCCTAGTACCTACGCATCTTCTCCATAGGATGATGGACTATGAGAAGTCGAGCGGATCGAGCGGAAGGCCTTCTGAAGGAGATGTTCTATGTTTGCCTAATACCTTTTACCTAACAAACTGTAATTGAATGTTGTTCTACGGCGTTGAAAGAATTGAACATGCTCAATATTTTCACTTTTAGCGTTCAGTCAAGGTTCCACCAAATTGATTCAATTTGGTTAAACCGTCTATTTTCACCTTTACCTTTAGCGTGCATGACGATGACCGCTAGAAGTGAGAGGCAGGCCAGTAGACCCGTCTGCAAACTCCTGCGGATCCTTATTCCCCTGGTACCAAAAAGCGAGATGTGAACAAATGAAGCTATGCACCTATGAAGCTGGGCTCGTCTTCCCTAGGCGAGCCAGTGGACCCATCTGCGGTACCTAGAGATGATACTCACCTATGAAGATGGGCTCGTCTTCCCTATTGTGTTCCCTATGCAGCGCGTTCATGACGATGCAGCGATGGCCGTTAAAAGCTAGGAGCGCGCTGCGGGGAGACCCGGCGGCATCAAGCTCTCGGGATCTATGTCCCCCTGGTACCTAGAGATGACACTCACCTATGAAGCTGGGCTCGTCTTCCCTGTGCAGCGCGTGCATGACGAGGGCCGCCAGGAGCGAGGGACGCGCGGCGGGGAGCCCCGGCGCCAGGCCGCGGAGGGACAGCGGCGCGGCGCTCAGGATGGCCCCGCAGAGCATCGAACCACCAGCATCGCCCACAGGGACCCGCTCACTGCGGAATTACGTGGAATTAGCTGGAGAACAGTTTGTGTGACATCATAGACAGGGTGGTGACACTGCTGTGTTTGAATGCGACACTGCCTATTATGCGCTTTAAGCATATGTATCTAGTTTTAGAGAACCCTAGTATCTAGATAAACCTAACAAGGGCCGTCCATTAATCACGTGAGGCTCAAAAGGGGGGGGGGGGAGAAAAAATACATATAAATGTTTTTCGAATCAAAACGCCATTTTTAATATTTTTTTCCAGTCAAAAATAGCCTTTACTTAGACTTCCAAAAAATACACGTGATCCAGGGGGGAGGGGGGGGGGTGGTCCCAAACCTCACCAAATATCACCATGGGGGAGGGGGGGTCATAAAATGAGAAAAACGACCTCACGTTATTAATGGACGGCCCCACATAGGATTTAAGATACTCCTAACCCAAAAATGTATTTTTTCTTGTGTCAATAAATTATATCTATCGATCTATTTGTCTATCTATCTATCTATATGTCATGTGCTACTGGCTGTGCCTGCGAGTCATGTACTAAGCTGTGCTTGCGCCTTCATCTGAGGGGAATAGTGAGTTTGGGCAATCATTAAGTAGTAAACCTTACATATTTCCATACAAAGTTTCAAGCTCCATTTTTATTTTACCCCATTAAGGTTAGATTTTTACAAACTTTGAATGTATGGTTTTATATATCTAATCAACATGACGAAACTTCCATACAAAACTTTCATTCCCAATTTTAACCCTTTATAACCCTTTTCTCTCATTAAAAAGTAACCTATGTCCTTTCTCTCAGCCTCTAGACAATCTCGGTACCAAATTTCATTTAAATCAGTTCAGCAGTTTAGGCGTGAACGCGTAACAGACAGACAAGAGTTACTTTCGCTTTTATTTGTAGTTATATTAAATACATCGGCAGAATCTTCTAATTTTCATTTAATCGTAATAGGTATTTTTTTCTGTGAGAAAATACCCATATAACTAGTGCTTCCATAGCAAACTTTAACGTTCCGTTTTCCCCGGTAGTAAACAGAAAACATTTTCCATTTTAAAATATTCACAAGCAAGGAGCGTAAACGGAATGTAAAGCATCGTGAAAGATGCGGGCGACTGAATAAATTATTGGCGGGCTTTTTGTTCTTGGTAGCTTCGATTTGGTAGCTATGATTGAAAATTTAATATTCATTATGTTGGTTGTACAGGTTTTTATTTAGTTATTTAATCTTTGTGTTGTCTGTGCAACACAAGATTATACATAAAAGTTGTCAAATAATGAAAATGTACAAAAGCGAGCCCAAAAAGAGACATCTCTTTTCTTACAGCAAGAAAGGATTTAAAATTAAATTTTAAATTAGTGTGGGATAAATAGTGTTTAATCAAAACTGAAAAAATATATTATTCTTGTAAGATAACAGAAGAAAGTTATGATTAAACTCATAGTTAAAATTACACCTAGAAGTATATACAATTGAAACCATTGAGCTAACTGCTATACTTAATACAATACATTGCTTATGCCAAGTTATTGTATTCTATGGTATTCTACTGATCGACGGCTAATGGATGGTATTGATTCCAACCTACCAGCCATATTGATTCTATGAATATTTATGTGGATTGCTTAGCTTGTGTTGGTATGGGGTATTTTTGGGGTTCCGTACTGAATGGATGGAAACGGATACTTAATCTTTGTGCGTAGGTCCTTTCACTGACGTCTGAAAACTACTGAACGGATTGGGCTGAAATTTTGAATGCTCGTCTAGTTCCAGGAAAATTTTCATGATTCAAGATGATTTAGTTCCTATGGTTTAGAAATAGACTTGAAACGTTTCCATAGAAACAACTGTCTCTAAAAGTATTTTAATGCACTCAAACAGTTAGTATCCCTACGTGTTATTTGCTTAGACTTATTCGTTCTGTCTTGACTTCTACTAACACGTCTTAGCAACAAATCCAACTGTCACTCAACAATGACCTCTAAGCTTTCACTTAAGAGGTTAATTTCCAAAAGCACTTTGTCTTTCCACCCCTTAAGTAGCACTTAAGTCCTAATTCCAGACTTTGATTGCGTTTTCAAGACGAGCATTGGAATTAATTAGAACTTATCTTTGGTCAAAACAGCTTTTGTAGAAGAACTAAGTGTGGTTACAAAGTTACAAAGTAAGTAAATAGAAAAATCAGTTAGGATTTTTATATAGGTACTGTAAAGCTGTTTGAACGTATGTTATCTTTTGGGTCAGTCTTAGACTGTCTAGAATATAATTTGACTACATTAATAATTTGCCTTGAGTTTAAAGTTCAAAATAATAGGTAACAAATTGAGTTTTACCGAAAAGACCTAGAACACATTTTATTCTTTCTTTCTTTCTCTTTTGTTTTTGAATGGACAGGCGATTTATACCTACAATCGGAACTGAAAGGGAAGGAGGTAGTTTGATTGTATCCTAGCGAAGAAAATATGTAAGAAATAGTTTTATTACGAAGACACGAGTGAAGCTGCGAGCAAATACTAAACAATACACATTCATGCCTGTCTATCTACGAAATCAAACCTACACGAGTCATTAAATATGATATGACTCATAGGTGCTACGTTAGTTCTACGCAAATACTACGCTCCTGAGATTCAAGCAATATGTAGGTAAGTGAAATCCAAATGCTGGTGCACTGGCCAGCAATGCGAAGAAAATGCTACAATAGTACACTATTGCTGTGGGAGCTACACGAATTATGTGCTACGCGATATTTTCGTACATGCTTTTAAGAAAACGCTACGCATTCGTATACAAGCGCCACGTAGCCAGTACTTGTGTGCAATATATTGTGCTACGCGATTGCTACAAGACTGCTACATTAGCGCTACGAAGCCTCTACGAATATGCTCTTAGCAGCAGAGCGATTCATATTCTACGGTTTGCAACGAGGCCTAGCCTAGGTAGGTATGTGCTACAAGGCTTCCGAAATACTTAATGCGATGCATTTGCTACGCGTCTTCTAAGAAATTGCTACACGCCTGTTTGATGCGCTTGTCGTTTAGTTCAAAAATGGAACACGAACGGTATAGAATATTGCTGTCTGTGAGCTAAACTATCGCCTCTTGTGCGTTACGTGATTGCTACGAGGCTTCTACGAAAATGCTACGCGCTATCGTGAAACATGTGCTACGGAATTGCTACAGGTACCGCGATGACGCGGATGAGCAGCTTACTTATGACGTGTAATTTTAACACCTTTGTAGCCATCACCGATCCGCCTAAAAAGCACGGCAATCGTGTCACACCCTCACATATTTGTAGTTGGGGAAGGCATGTTCAGCGGTGGACTTATAATATGTGCTACGTTGTTACGGATAGTGGACTAGAGTAGAGTAGTAAGTAGCTCTGTTTTAGTGTTAGAGTCTTGCAAAGTTTTTAAAAACACGTAGAAAACTACGAAAAATCGGGGAAAATACATGGGGTGTTTTCGGGGTACCCCCGAGAGGGGGAGACATTTTTTTATTTTGTCACTGTTTTTTCTTCCCTATCGGTACAATTTTATATATGGTTCATAATATGTATATTTGTCTTATTTTTTGTTAGTAAGTATATGTATATCATCATCATCATCATCAGCCTATATAAGTCCAGTGCTGGACGTAGGCCTCCCCTAATATGTATAAGTATGGAAGATGAAAATTTTATACTTAATGATAATTTCAAACACTACAATCAAATTCGATTTTCATTATATTGGTAGGAGTCAAAACTGTGAATCAGTCACAAGTCATGGTCACCAACCAGTGCCATCTAAACAACAACTGAAACTCGTTCAAAGTGAGGGTAGTCGTAAACTGCGGTCGCGAGTTATGTGCGGTTTAGTTTGGGAGGTGAGTGAGCGGCCGTTTGTATATAGTGCTAGGTTCTGCCCGCGGCTTTGCCTGCATTTTTCGAGATAATAGTAGGTAGCTGTCTTGTTTGGAAGGAGGAATGCGAATCGCCGATTGGCAATTAAAAAGTACTGGACCAAGCTAAGCAGACCTTCTGTTATAGATACTATAATTTATTTGACAATAATATATAATACATATAGTTAATTGATTTGACAATAATATATAATACATATAATTGATTTGACAGTAATATATTATAATACATAGACGACCGAATGTGGCGCGGTGGGCGAAGAAGAGGTTGCGGGTTTGATTCCCGCCTCGGACCCAATATGTGTACGATCTGCAGAAATTTGTTCCGTTGGTCTGGGTGTATTCTATGTATAATAAAAGGTATCTACTCGTATCTATGTGTATAGGGTTTTAACCTCAAAAAGGCGACTTGGGTAAATCAATACCAACAACTTTTGTTTTACAATTTTTTTTTAATTTACTGATTCATCATCATCATCATCATCAACCTATATTAGTCCACTGCTGGACATAGGCCTCCCCCAATGAGCGCCATAGCGCCCTGTCTTCAGTTATCTAGTACCCATAACACAAGCTTTGAGTAGCTTACTTTGGGGCTAGATGGAGCTGTGTGGATTGTCCAGCATATTTAGTTATTTTTATTTTATTTACATAGATGTGATTTATTACCATAGGTAGATATTTGCCTAGATTGTGACTTTGACATTTCATTAATTTATACTTTTTATGAATTGAATTTTAAAATGATTAATATTCCAACACAAATTTATTTGTTTTACAGAATCAAAAAAAACTATAAGTAAATACATTGAATACAATTACAATGGATCAATTGATGTTTTTTGTTATTACGTAGAAAAAACCCAGAACACCGAGATCTTTAAAATATTTGCCCCGAGGCGGGAATCTAATCCGCAACTTCATGTCATCTATGTCATGAAAGCCTATAGACAGAGTGAAATATTAAAATTTCTAAAACTTTGGATGCTAGAAACCAACTAAGCGAAGAATGTCTTCAAGACATGTACCTAGATACAAATCTAGGCCAGCTAGGAGTACTGCAGTTGTGAGCTAGCTCTAGCGGCTGGCATCACGCCAGATCTATTAAGACGGGCGTAAACACCACCTATAATACCAGTACCTCACAGAATTCACCAAGTTTTATGTATACACCTGCTTCTACAGCCTTTATCGGTACTGTAAAATGGGGTGAAGAAACGGGAGTTTGAAAATTGAGTGAATAGAAACGAAGTAGAGGAACCAAATATACTTTTTCATAGAAATAAGCAGTCATATTCGCTACCAGGCTTAGAAATCATTTTATGACACTAAAATAATTTTCTATATTATCTATTTACTTACGTCTTTTGTAAGGACAATATTTGAAATAATCACTACATCGTATAAAACAAAGTCGCTTTCTCTGTCCCTATGCCCCTTTGTACGCTTAAATCTTTAAAACTACGCAACGGATTTTGATGCGGTTTTTTTTAATAGATAGATTGATTCAAGAGGAAGGTTTATACGTATAATAAAACCGTGCGAAGCTGGGGCGGATCGCTAGTTTTGTATAACAAGAAAACTATATAAGTACCTACCTAACTGATAAAGATACTGGCTTACATGCACCAAATTAGTACTGACTTCCAAATCTAAAATGAATATTCAAGGAGGTTGCCAAACAAACACGATTTTTTCTCTAACTAACTAAATAGTATTTGCCCTCGACTTCGCATGCGTTTTTTCTATGGAAACGTTTCAAGGCTATTTCTATCCCATGGGACCTGATTTATGGGATGAAAAGTCGCCTATGTGTTATTCCAGGGCTAGAACTATGTATATTCAAAATTCAGTAGTTTTTGCGTGAAAGAGGAACAAATATCCAAACATCCATGCAAACTTTCATGTTTATAATATTAGTAAGTAAGATGCAACCCTTCGTGAGCAAGTCCGACTCGTACTTGGCCGATTTTATTTTTCTCAATCGTGTTGTCTGTAGATTAAAAGAAAAATTATGGAAATCAAATTTTTACTCCGAAGTTCCCAAGAAATCTAATTCAAGTTTGATTAACTTAGCTAGGCTTGAGCTATATAAATATCTTAAGATATTTTTCGAAATGCGTAAAAAGCCAGACATTTTGCGACTACTGCGTCAAAAAAGGTCGTAAAGGACATTCCACACGTAAAACAGAAGCTTTTCCTTCACACAAATCTCTTACAAACTCTTTAAGCCTAACGTTTCAATAACTATTACCAACAATGTACCTAATGCCTAACACGCCATTTGAAAGATCGTATCGGGATGAAAAACATTACTACGTCACCGGCTGCTAACGAGACGTTTTTAGGGTTCCTTTCAGAAATGTTGTTTTATAAGTTACGCATCGTCCTAAATAGTAGGTAGAAAACGTACCTACTTACTACGTACATTCGTATCTACCAATTTGTACCTAGTTAGGACCTATGTCATTATTTCTTCATTACCTATTTAATTTCAAAATTTACCTTTACAAATAAGGTATATAAGTATCTACAGATAGCGGTTAGACCATTTCTTTTTACTAAAAGAAGAATTGTAATTTAGTAGGACGGCTTGAAATTACCCATTACTATAGGTCCATGCGTGTAGGTACCTACCTACTAATCTAAGTTACTCATCTAAAGGGATGTCTTGGAATGTTTTTCTTATACCAACAAGGTTGAGTCTAATTGAAAATCAATGAGTACTACTTTTTATACGCAAACTATTTAACAAATAGGTGCCAGACAATAAGATCGTTCGTTTTATTCTAGATTTACGTAAAGAAGAGTTTCTTACCAATTTTTTTTCGCTGGAAAACTTACACAATCTTACGATAGCAAGAAAAAATATTACGTAAGTCAAGATTTTCTCACAAATTCGTCCAAATTGTCAAAAGTTCGAATCCACAGTCACTTCACTGGAACATACACGAACCGATATTCACTGTGTGGTTGATTTTGATGATTTTTTTCAGCTTTTTTGTGGATTTTTAGGGGTAAAAGTAAGATGGAGGCGTCTATTGGGGTTAGTTAGTTGCGTTTGGCGCGTGCGCGATAGGTACTACCCTCGAGCCACCCCTTGGAATGCGTTCACAATATTTAGGGTGACTCCGTGTTGGGGTTGTCAGATGTTTCGGATTTTTTCTTTCACTATATCGGTTGTTTTTGGGAAGGGCTCTTTTCACCTAATTATTATCTAGATGGTAAGTATTAGAAATAATTGTTCACTGATTAATGGATTAGATTTCCTTTCAAATTTAATTCTTCTCTACATCAGGCAAATTTAAAAAAATCTCTTTCCGCACATTGCAGAAATTACATTCTGATCATTTTCACTGACATTTTCCAGGAGCAACTAAATCAGGATATAATTGCTCCTGGAAAATGTCACCGTCCAATTCCAATGTCTTGGAATGTCCAAGACATGTAACGCCATCTATTGAAAACTTACAATAATAATGATGTCGGTCTGCCGACTACCTCAGTATCTTCTTGTATAGAAGCAGTTAAAGTATTCGTAATTCCTTGGTCCGAGTAGGTACCTACACCTTGGGAAGATTGCAGTTAGGTAAAAACAATTTTGAGGAGACCAAGAGGAGGATCCAGCTAGGCTGGGCAGCGTTGGTAAAACTACGTCGAGTCTTTTCCCCATCCATCATATTATGAATACATAATGGTTACTCCCTTGGTCTGCATCGTTCATACCTACTCGTAATCTTTATCATACTGTAGCTGAAGAATTAAGCTACCTTTACCCTGTGTGAATAGTGTTGGATTTCGCATTCACACGAGGGAGAAAGAGCATACCTTTTTAGAAAGGCGTAAGCGAAATAATTCTTATTTATTATGGTAAAATAAAACCACCTAAATTAAGAAACAGGATTAGAAGAACTAAATAAATAGTACGAATTAGATCATAAGTCACCTCAATTGATTGATAAATTGGTTTACTTATATTTCGATCAAATTATATAGGTCACTTTCATGATAATTTATTATTGAATTTTGTTTTCATAATCGATTATCGATCTTAATCGAAAATTTTCACTAAAAAGACTCCTAAGAGAACTAGAGACCCACTAGACAGCCAAATAAATCATGTAGAGTTATATTTAATTTAAGTTTTTCCCCTGTTTATTAACAAATCGGCTATGACACCATAGTTAGTGTTGGTTATAAGTTCGAAATAAAACCACTCAAAAACTAAAGGAATAAAATTTGTATTTCACAATTCTCAATACATAATGATATTCTTGTATTAATAAAATATAACTATCGGCTATCAAATAACACTCAAAAATACAATGTTTTCGTAACATTAAATAAACATCGATTTAACTATATTCGTAACATTAATATGATTTCTAAATCTAAGGTTTTAAGTAGTAATACTTCTATAACTAAAACTAAACTAAGTAATATGGTGTGTACAGCATGGTACTTTCTTGAATTTCCGTCCTGAAAAAGTAATTAAATTTAATGAACAAGGAACAGGAATGGTCCAAGAGCCCTGCCTTGTCCGAACCAATAAAGGAAATGTATGTACAACATCAACAACTACGTCAATATTTACAAGCTCTACATTTTTGAAAAGGATATATTCATCTTCCTACACTGTTTAGAAGAAGTAAACAAGTAGAAAACGAGATCTACAATCCAACGCTTTATCTAAATCAAAATTTTTACATCTGAAATTTTCTCTGTATGAGAGAAATAGACAAATTCAAAAGACTGCGAAATGGGCTTACAGAAAGTCTCGAACGTACCTTGTACCCTTTAGCACCTTTATTTGGTCATGCCCTGTTTCGCCCGCCTTTCCCATTCCGCTCGCATCTGCAATATCCCTTTGAATTGCGGAGATGCGTCCGCCTCTTCTGCAACATTCTCTTTCTCTCCTTCATTAATTTCCTTCGCTGCATCCTTTTCTGTTACTACGTCCTTATCTATCAGAACGCTATCTCTTTTATCTGACTCTGTAGATAGTCTATTGCCGTCTCGCATCCAAGGACGTTTCAATGTATCAGCTTTGTAAGCTTCTTTTGTGATGTTTTTGATATCTTCCCTATCATTTGATGAGTCGGGGAAGGTTCTGTTACGAAGCCTTTTCTCAGGAGTTGAGTCCGATACTTCTTTTTTGTATTTGTTTACTTCGGAGCGGGAAATCGGCGCGCTTTCTCTTTTGGAGTTCACACTGTGAATGCTAACACTTCGCTGGTACTGTCCGAATTGGCTGACTCGAGCTGCGATGTCTACCAATCTCTGCTCGTCTTTGCTTTCATCGTTTTCTTTGTCACTGTCTCTTGATTTGATGGACGCGTTGAATTCGTTTTTAAGACTTTTGCTTTTGACTGCCATGTCTTCCTCTTTTGCATTAGCGATGTCTTGAGCTATAGAATCAGCTTCAGTGTCTTTGATTTTGAGAGATCGGCGAGCGAAAACTTTCATCAATTCTGGTTCATCATCTTTCTTTCCTCCTTTGGAAGAAATTGGCTTTCTGCGAAGGACTACGGTTTCTTCATGACGATCGGGGATCTTTATTTCATTGCTATCAGAACTTTGTAGGGAACTCTTGCTACCGAAACTGGAATGGGATTTCCGATCCATGGATATACTATCGTATATCTTTTCAGTACTTCCTTCGGTAGATACAGAGTTAGCTCTAGGTTTTTCTATTTTATCAGGTATATCAACACTGGCAGCTTTGCGTTTGAAGAAAGTTTTTGGAGTTGAAGGACTCTGAGGTACAACTATGGGAATAACAGATTGACGAGTAAATGCTTTGTCTTCCGGAGTATTGTTCATATTATTTTCAGCTATTTTATTTTGAGCGTTTTCTTTTTTCACCTGAGTTTGTGTGTTTTCTAGAGAGTCTTGTGAAATTTCAGACTCTTTGTCAGCTTGTGGACTATCCATCTTCTTTGGCGTTACATTAGCAGTCAAAACAATGTTCGTCATAGGTTTGACATCTACTTTATTCAATTGAATGTTCAGAAACTCAGGTACACCAGTTTTGCCTCCAGTTTTATGAATTTTCTCATCACTTTTGTTGACTTTCGGCGCATCAAAGGTTTTGACAGCTGTTTGTTCTTTGTTGATATGAGTCACAGACACAAAATTTTCAGTGTCCTTATTCTTTGCACTCAAAGAGCTTTCAATTGAAATTGTCTTTCGTCTGTCGTCTATTTGTTTCTCGGGGCTACTTTTAACGCTATCTAAAGAACTAGACTTGAGTATTGGCGGTATTATAGGCTTAGGCGAACTAATAATATCATCTATTTTAGCCTCAATCTGTGAGATATCGCTGTCTCTTTTATTTATATCCATGGAAACATGAATGCTGTTTGTGAACAGCTTCCGGTCATCACTGACATCATTTTTGAGGCTGTCTAGGAAGCTACTGTCAGTGCTAGGCAAGCTATCGTAGTTTGCTTCTGGGGTGCCGTGTAAGATGTTGTAGTTTCGTGCAGAAATTCTTTTCGAAAAATCATGTTTGTCATTCAAGTTCCTACGGTAGTTGACCTCCCAACTGTCAAGCAGAGGTTCGGAGATACCGACAATGGCTGGAAGACTAGGCATCTGACACTCCTGAGAGCTGATGGAAGTGGTTTCTGAAGCGTAGCGGAAGCTGTGAGACTTGCCAATGCTGCTTCTAGTCTCAACGTACTCGTCCCCCAAGGATCTCATCCCTGATGTTTGAAAAGCCTCCTCAGTCTTCGTAGACTGAAGGATCGTTTCTCGTTTCCTTTCAATTTTGTCAGAATACTCGGATATAAGTTCCGAAGATCTGTGTTTTATATTTTCCGAGCTTTGGTGTTTGGCTTTTGGAGCGGACACGTTGAAGTAGGGCAAGTTCTTGGGCATGCTGCCGCTAGTGAATGTAAAATCCGGAGCGGTTGACTTTATTCTCATCGCTCTGATTGGCGGCTCTTCATCTGAGATCACGAGGGAAGGAGACAGGAGATCCTCTTGGGCCCTGGCTGCCACCTCATTGGAAATAAATGCCTTTGACGAAAATTGATCTGCTCTGACAGAAGTAGGTCTTATCGCCTTCTCTGCTATATTGGGGAGAAAAGAATCTCTCTCGTCTACCGCTTCTTTGGAAGAAGTGAGTTTCCTTTCCAGTTTCTCTATGAATTCTTCGCGCCGGCTGTATCGACTTTTCATTTCATTGTTCAACATTTTGTCGGTTTCTTCGGCGAGTTTGAGATCAGTGACAATGTTGTATTCGACTCCTGGTATTTTTGCGGCGCTGTATACATCTTTGTATGCGCCTTCATGGACGTAACCTCCTTTGTTGTCTATCCGTTTATGCATTTGATTAGCGAATGCTTTCTGCCCGGCTGATTTGTGGGTTCTTTCAGCGGGTACAGGCTTGTACCCTTGTCCTTCAAAAAACGTGTCATCGACCGGCTTGTACGCTTGCGGTTTGTCTGTCTTGCACTTTTTAACCTCTTGCTGACCTTCATCCGCTTGTTCTTTCTTAGACTTCTTGCCGCTCTTCCTCAATCTCAGTCTACTGAAGAAAGACTCTTCCTTCTTCGCTCGTAAAACTTCGTTTTCCGTTCTCTTTTCTGACTTAGTTTTCTTTTCGTGGCAAGATTCTTCGGCATACTTCTTCTCTGTTGTGTACATTGTCATTCTGTCTTCTGAGTGGTAGGTGCTTTGTTTTTTGGGGTTGTCTCTTAGGTTTTGTCCTTGGGAGCTGGATTGGGACCTTTTGATGGAGGATCTCGGGGTGTTGTTCTCTGCGATGGTGAATTTGGCTGGAGATTGTCCTACTAGCTGGTTGAGAGCGAGGCCCGGGGGGAGAGACGAGGACTTGAGTCTGATGTCGCTCGGAGTTTCCAACACTCTTTGCAGTTCTCGGTTTACTTGTAAGTGTTGCTCTTTTATCACGTGTTTTGTCGTGGTCGATGAAGAGAATGATTCTGGAAACAAAAGCGGCTGTTAGAGGAGTTTCAACTTTATTTAAGATGTTGATAGGGTGTGTGTTTGTTTACGTACCAGTAACAACTTCTGTGCTTTTGTGGGTGACGTCAGGAGTAGCGCTTCGTATCATTTCTTCGTTGAGTTCGGGCGTTATCGGCAAGGCTGATGCGGTGATCTGAAACGTAGAGACATCACTTTTAATTTCCTTTTCTCTGCCGTTTGACAAGACCAATAATATGATTGTTTTGAAAAAAACATAAGATTTATAATTTTGACTTTAGTTTTACACTGTGTTTTGTAAGTTTTGCCGAACAAATACTTATTTTTCAAATGGATGTTTGTTCCTCTTTTACGCAAAAACTACTGATCTGATCGGTCTGAAATTTTGCATCGACTTATTTCTAGCCTTGGAATAACACATAGGCTACTTTTTATCCCCTTGATGGCAGTTCCCATGGAATAGAAATAGCCTTGAAACGTGTCCATAGGAATAAAGCATGCGCAGCAGCGAGTAGATGTTTATATTTTATAATGTGTTCTGATCGGGTAAGTGTAAAAGCTTGAATACTAACAGGGTTGTTTTTCTTCCGCCGCGGAGCGCCGTGCGTCCGCCGAGGCCGCACCGCCATCTTGTGCTTGGCGGCGGAGTGCGACAGTGGCGCCACGCCTGTCGGGGGCTCCGACGTGTCTGGAATCAAGACAGGATGGAGATATTGTAACGTGTAACTAACAACTACTTCTTCATCTTCAAAGAACCAACATTTAAACAGATTGTATTTGCTGAGAAATAACAAGCAAGAAACCGATGTGTCGGGTGAAGGTTTGCCTGAGCCACAGGAGGTTGCGGGTTCGATTCCCGCCTTGAGACCAATATTTGTACATCTACATCTACAACCTTTACTGATCCACTGCTGGACGCAGACCTCCCATGATAAGCGCCTCATTAATAATTAATAATACAACTCGCCTTATTAACATTTGTACGATCGGCAAATATTTGTTCCGGGGTAAAAGTAAAAAGTAAAAGTAAAGTAAAATTTTAGTAAAGTTTTATTATTTTTATTATTGTTATTATATGTATAATAAAAATATCTGTCTATACAGTATGGTGTTTTAAATATATCAGTCATTTAGAACCCACATCACAAGCTCTGCTTAGCTTGGGGATAGATGGTGCTCTGTCCAGCATAATAAAACATAAGCTACTTTCATCACATACATCAGCTCCCATGGGATAGAGAAAGCCTTGAAACATTTCCATACAAACTAGGCAGATACTAGTACAAGCAAAATATTTGTTTTCTCATTTAAGTGAACTCTTTTTATTCTATTCTATTAAACCAAAGATTACAGCTATAAGGTCAATACCTTCGTGACAAAGACTAGGGATTCCAGTTATAAAAGGTCCATAGCTTCGTGACAAAGACTAGGCAAGCAGCAGTACTCACTGTAAGAGTCAGTGGTTTCGCTCCGGGAGGTGTCGAGATGATGAGAGCTGTCCTCGTCCATCTCGGAGGAGCCGACGTAAGGATCAGGTCTACTCCTTCGTGACAAGGACTAGGCAAGCAGCAGTACTCACTGTAAGAGTCAGTGGTTTCGCTCCGGGAGGTGTCGAGCTGGTGAGAGCTGTCCTCGTCCATCTCGGAGGAGCCGACGCTGAGCAGGGATCCGTCGCTGCATGATGACTGCGAGATTCCGGCCTGGTACCGCTGGAAAGAACGAAAACATCCTGTTAAAACTTTTAAAACTCTCATGGGCAAAACATACTGTGTAAACTATCATGGAGAAAACATACTTTCAAAAATGTCATGGGGAAACATACTGTTAAAACTATCACGGAGAAAACATACTTTTAAAACTATCATGGGGAAAATATACTGTTAAAGCTTTTAAAACTATCATGGGGAAAACATACTGTTAAAGCTTTTAAAACTATCATGGGGAAAACATACTGTTAAAGCTTTTAAAACTATCATGGGGAAAACATACTGTTAAAGCTTTTAAAACTATCATGGGGAAAACATACTGTTAAAGCTTTTAAAACTATCATGGGGAAAACATACTGTTAAAGCTTTTAAAACTATCATGGGGAAAATATACTGTTAAAGCTTTTAAAACTATCATGGGGAAAACATACTGTTAAAGCTTTTAAAACTATCATGGGGAAAACATACTGTTAAAGCTTTTAAAACTATCATGGGGAAAACATACTGTTAAAGCTTTTAAAACTATCATGGGGAAAATATACTGTTAAAGCTTTTAAAACTATCATGGGGAAAACATACTGTTAAAGCTTTTAAAACTATCATGGGGAAAACATACTGTTAAAGCTTTTAAAACTATCATGGGGAAAACATACTGTTAAAGCTTTTAAAACTATCATGGGGAAAACATACTGTTAAAGCTTTTAAAACTATCATGGGGAAAACATACTGTTAAAGCTTTTAAAACTATCATGGGGAAAATATACTGTTAAAGCTTTTAAAACTATCATGGGGAAAACATACTGTTAAAGCTTTTAAAACTATCATGGGGAAAACATACTGTTAAAGCTTTTAAAACTATCATGGGGAAAACATACTGTTAAAGCTTTTAAAACTATCATGGGGAAAACATACTGTTAAAGCTTTTAAAACTATCATGGGGAAAATATACTGTTAAAGCTTTTAAAACTATCATGGGGAAAACATACTGTTAAAGCTTTTAAAACTATCATGGGGAAAACATACTGTTAAAGCTTTTAAAACTATCATGGGGAAAACATACTGTTAAAGCTTTTAAAACTATCATGGGGAAAACATACTGTTAAAGCTTTTAAAACTATCATGGGGAAAACATACTGTTAAAGCTTTTAAAACTATCATGGGGAAAACATACTGTTAAAGCTTTTAAAACTATCATGGGGAAAATATACTGTTAAAGCTTTTAAAACTATCATGGGGAAAACATACTGTTAAAGCTTTTAAAACTATCATGGGGAAAACATACTGTTAAAGCTTTTAAAACTATCATGGGGAAAACATACTGTTAAAGCTTTTAAAACTATCATGGGGAAAACATACTGTTAAAGCTTTTAAAACTATCATGGGGAAAACATACTGTTAAAACTATCACGGAGAAAACATATGTACTTACTTTTAAAACTATCATGGGGAAAACATACTGTTAAAACTATCACGGAGAAAACATATGTACTTACTTTTAAAACTATCATGGGGAAAATATACTATTAAAGATTTTAAATCTATAATGGGGAAAATATACTGTTAAAGGTTTTAAAACTATCATGGAGAAATTATACTTTTAAAACTATCATGGGGAAAACATACTATTAAAACTTTTTTTAATGATTTATTGTCATTCTACAGCGATGCTCCCTAATCCTACGGGATATGCCTAACTCACCTTTTTAACCGGCGGAAAGAGTTGTTTCAACCTGCCCCAAGACAAAAACACCTATCCACATTCCAGTTAAAAAACCTTTACTGGATATTTAATATTACAATACCATTCGACACCAAACGAAACGCACCAACCGGTACAGATTAGTATCGCGTCATCACCAGTAACATTACGAAACGCACAAAAACCCAGATAATAATCGGGGAAACGAGCACCGGAAGTAAAGTATATGCACTGATGTATTAGCATGTTATAAGGCTGACATAACCTATGAATCAGCCAGTGGAAAATATTAATTACCCTTCATTGAATTCAATTTTTCGTTTGCCAACGAATCGTGTAAGAATTTACTAAGAACCTTGTGTATGCGTTCTTTATTTGATTGGACGTTCAATTTCACGGTACATCGTAACTATAACCACTATATATATATATACGTATAACTGGGTTTGAGTTTAAAAATGGTGTGCCATCGTATTGTTTGGTACTAGGTATTATCTTCTATCTAAATGAAGTCTACCATCAGAGCCACAAGAAAAAAGTCTTATTAAGGATTCAAGACAACAACGTCTTGACTTTTTTCTTCTTGTCTTGTCACCGACCTATGGAGAGACCTATGCATAAAGTTAATAAATTAAATCTATACGATAAAAAAGCTGTACATCTATAGTACCTAACTTCCTACCTATGCTAATAATTCACCGTGAACCGTTAGATTTAATGATTCTTTACATTTCTTATGGCTTCCCCAAATATGAGCCCAAATGAAGTTTGTTGTTCATCATTACATCATTATTAGGACATTTGGAATATAATATCCTATTCGTAATTAGTTTGCACATCAAGACATTGATCAATAGACTACCTACACAATAATATTGGACTCTCTACGCTAGTGTTAAAGTTCAAAACAGCTCAACATAAATTGCAACGTAGGAGGTAACTGTTACGGTTTCATGCGAGGACTTCAAGGTAAAGTTGGTTCTGATCTATTTACGTATGTTGCGGTTTGCTGTAATCAAAGTATCGATTTTGTGTACAAATATCAGGTTTCTTGAGTTAAAAAAACAAGCTACAGATAGATAGCTAATAATTAGCTATCTATCTGTAGCTTGTTTTTTTAATTGTGCAATTATTGCACTACCATGACCGTAAAAGTATTTTACAAAATTCCAAAAGACATTTAAGACAAAACTCCGAAGGTGGCTCTTGGAAAAATGTTTTTATGACATAAAAGAATTTAATAATCATGTCAATAAATAACCTAGCTAAAAAGTAATATTATAAGTTAAATATTGTAAGTCCATAATTATGGATAAACAGCTTTTAAGCGACCTACAAAATGTTCTTAAAAGCTACCTAGCTTTAAGAACATTTTGTATACAGTTTCAACAATATAATAAATTTACTTTCATTTCATAGAAAATAATTTATTGCATAGTTTAATGAAAATAACAAATTACATTTAAATAACTGCGACTAAATCACGATTGGCGTCACATTTATTATAACACTCGCAAAAGTGATATTTCTCCTGCGAAATGTAAGCGGCAAGAAAAAAACGTGTGTGAAAAAATACTGGCAGGTTTAGCAACGAACGAAAAGTAAAACGAGCTGGACAATTCATACAGAATCATTTAGCTCCCAGATAAGCAGAGCTTGTGTTATGGGTACTAGATGACTGAAATACTTAATACAAATGACTCTATCTAAAATAAAGTTGAAGTTATTGATTGAATTGTCCTCCTCATTAAGGGGTGGTGGACAACTGACCCGTTTTATGTATACAAAAAAATATCATCTCGCCCACACGGGTCCTGGCTGTAAAAACTAACTCGTAAAAACGAATTTCGGGTTAGGGAAGTTTCAGGTTCGTTTTTGCGCAAACGTAAAAACGCAAACTTATGCAACAGATACAAGAGTAGGTTTTGTAAGAAAACTAATCAAAAACGACCGATGTGTCGCGGTGGGCGAAGGCCCGCCTGCGACGCAGGAGGTTGCGGGTTCGATTCCCGCCTCGGAACAAATTTGTGTACGATCTGCAGCAATCTGTTCCGTTGGTCTGGGTGTTTTCTATGTATAATAAAAAATATCTATCTATGTAATGTATTGTATTAAGTTTATCAGTCATCTAGTACCCATAACACAAGCTCTGCTTAGCTTGGGGCTAGATGATGCTGTGTGGATTGTCTGGAATTATTTTATTTATTTATTTAAACTTGGATTTTTGCTTTCGGAGTAGGCCTCTGATTTTCGACGAGCAAAATATCCATACATTTTGTTATTTACCACAGTATTTATTAAAGGTAGTTTATTATACAAACCTTGATATTGGCACTAATATGTTTGCGTCTCGGTGGTCGTTTCACCACAACCTCCTCCGGCACTTTCATCATGTACAGCATCATATCGACATCGATACTCCACTTCTGAACTATCGACAACTAATCATCAACTCACATCACATCACTATTTGTCTGTAACACTATTGTTATGCACTTTTATTTGCACATTTACTGAGTGTTTTTAACTTTTAGAGGAACAGAAAATTTAGTTGAATAAAAATACGAATTATTTTTGTATGTAGAAATCGATTAAGCTAATTTCGTTTGTGATAAATAGAGATGGTACACATTTCATCGATAAATCTAAAATTATCAAGCAATTTTACATAAAAAGTCTCAATTGTGACATTGAAATGCAACTTTTACATAATACGAAGATGCGTTTTCTCTACTTTCAAAGTGTCAAATGATAGAGTCATTTCGATTTACATATCAATATCTTATCGATCGATCGATAGCCAATATTGTGCTATTCGTATCTATTACGTCTGTACGTAATCTCTAAGATATCATATGTACCTGGTAGGTACTAGCGGTTTTAATATATAATTTTTAGCGTTAAAATCAGCGGCATTTTAAGCGGTCCGTTTTAACTTAAAGAGGAAATCATCGTCATTTTGTCGCATAATATAGGTAAGTAATTGATAAACAAAATTGCATTTTTTCAAGTAATTAGGAACGTGTAACTTGTTTTTTTTTTGGAAAATAAACTTTCCCGGTCAGATCGATTTTGCGACGAGCAGAATGCATGAGAAATGTCAGATAAGTAGGAACGAATTTTGTACCAACATTTCAAAAAATATTCGAGGCCGCCATTGTCCTTCAATCTCCGCCATGACACTTTTGGAGTCATAGGGCTTATAGGCAAATCATTATAAAAGTTTTCAATGTCGGTAGCTGATTAGAACGTGATATGATAATCATCAACGGAAAAGAAAGTGTCGATATATCTTTGAAGATAATATGTCATTTTGTTGTCAAAAGATAAGCCTAATCTTTATCAGAGCTATAACTGATAAATAACATTATCATTGGATTGGTGACAATTTAGAAGAGATACATGCTAAAAGTCACGTGGTCAATAAGTATAATGTATCATGCATATTTTCATTCTTTAATGGCCTATGGAATTTTAGCTTGGGGGAACTCGTCACAGGTCAATAGAATTTTTATATTGCAAAAGAGAGCAGTACGATCTATTTTGCAGATGAAAAAACTGGAATCATGTAGACTGAAATTTAAAGAATTACAAATAATGACATTGACAGGTGAATATATATATCAGAATCTATTGTATGTAAAATTGAATGTTAATGAATTTGAATTGAACTGTGACATCCATGAATATAATACAAGAAATAAAAATAATATTTGTCTTCGATCACACAGATTAGCCAAAATTGGAAAGAGTTTTGTATGCCTAGGTATAAAATTGTTTAATAAGCTACCCATAGAATTGCGTGAAATGGATAATGCAGCTTTTAAAATTAAAATTAGAAATTTATTAATAGAAAAATCATTAATAGAAAAATCATCATCAAAGCTTGACTTTTCCAAGTGTACTTTGTATCTGAATGGAATAAATGAATTTGTATTGTATTGTATTGTAAGATAGAAAATCCTTTTTTTGCAAGAATCAAACCAACGACCTTTTTAAATATGTGTATGTGCTCTGCTGTGCCATTATAGAAATAGAAAGTTTTTGATGCATAACTATCTATTTTATAGTCAAGTATGCGCGTGTATGCATTTATAATATCAGTTATTATTGAATTCATCTGGGAATAAACCTGAAGCCATGCTAATAAAAGTGAAATTTTCCACTACAAAATACAGGGTGTTTCAACGAGTTTTCAACCTACCTATTGTGAGCTGTGATGTACTACATTTATAAAGTTCTCTATTTAATTCACCTTCCTATTATTATACCCAATTTCATGTGATCCTAATTATCAACAATAGTCTATAATCAATAATCAATATCTTTATTTCTTTAGGCTTACAAAATAAGCACTTAGACAAGTCAAATTTAATTCGCCTCAATTTTTTGTCCACTAGTGGAAGAGGAAGAGTCTATTAAGACTATTTAGACTTAATTATTTATTGAGTCTAAATAGTAGGTAATTTGTATGACTTTTGTGTTGTTCAACCATGCTGTTCACAACATTAATTATTTTATGAGCTATTCGACTGGCGCCATAAAAATAGCAAAAGATAAACAATTACAATTTCTTAATTAATAAAGTGAATGCTAATTAAATAATGTTCTCTGACATTGTAACAAGATATAAAAGCAAACAAGGTTTGTAGTTGCGAGCAAAAAACTGTAGGTCTTGTGAGTTGATGAATGCAACGAGTTTTCATTTCGAGTTTTGAATGCGTGTGATAAAAAGTAGATCTGTCTCTGCTGGTATTTTGTTATTTCTATTTATAGTAATGCATTAACATTTGGTCTAAAAAGTAGCATTAATTTTAATTAATAAGGAGTAACGTACGCGTTCTCTATTTTTGAAAACCATTCGTTCCTTCATAATACATATATTCAAAATGATAGAATGATGATAGTACAAACTTAATTAAAATAGTAGGTACCAATCTCAATTTAAATTCTCATTTCAACTTGTTCTGTTTCATTTTTTTTAACCCTAAAGTAAAAGGGCCTTTTTACTTTCCTCTTTTCGTCTTGTTACGTGGCACTCTGTATTTCATCATATCAGTATCATATGGTTTTAATTAGACAGGCATAACAGTCATCAATACTATCCCTGTACAAGACTATCCCTGTCCCCATAGAAACAAAACAAAACCTATAAATTAGTACCTAGTTAATATATGGTTTTCACTACAACAAATTTATAAGGCAAGGAAGTATCTAGGTACTTCTTAGAGTTGCAAGTTTCGCATCCTCGATCAATAATAATATAAATATTTAATTTAAAGGTGACCAATGAAATGTCTTTCAGTGTAATTTATGTGAATGTCCGTGGATAGGTATGGTGTAAATTAACACATGCCGGCCCTGTGATGTAACCAGCCAAGCCTTTATACTAGACATTTCTAGGTAGTAGGTAAACAGTACATAAAGGTACATGACGTAATAAATAGAAAAGATATTTAAATTATCTGCCCAAGCATGACGAAACTGTGCTTTACTATGGTAAGATAATATAATTCTGTTTAGCTTATGGGCATTAGGTACTCAAAGCATCCATCCCCGAGGATCCCATGACACAAGCTCTGCTTAGCTTGGGGCTAGATGATACTGTGTGGATTGTCCAGCATTTTTTTTTTTTTTAATTTATTATATCTTTATTAACAACGAAAATTACAAGCAAAGGAATAGAAAAATTACAACTAGTATTTACAATTGAAACCATTGAGCTAACTGCAGACGGTTGCAAACAGTCTAAAGGTAGCTCAATTGATCCATGTCAATACCAGTCGGAAGCGTCCCCAAGACACTGGCTGCATTACCACGCTGTATGGAAATGCTTTATTTATTTAATTCTTTATTATTAGTTTTCATTAAAAAAAAACATTGCAAATTTTCCTAACTAAAAACTCAGTGGTTTATTTGTTTCGACCTTTATGACTCAGAAATAAATGTTATTAGGTTCAGTAACATTCGAAAGATATTTTTGTTGGAATCAGAGTTGCGTTTTGAATATAAAACATCGGATGTATGCAAAAAGATCATACTAAAACATTTCAACGGAAGTCGATCGGACAAATGCAAATTCGACCACATTGCGACTATGGCGTTGCTATGGTCACTGTAGCGAAACAGGGACCGATAACACTTGAAATCTAGATCGATGTTTTAGACACTATGTACATATGCTACTAATAGCTGTTTGTTACAAACTGCAGATAATTAAATTTTATTATTTACACTACTAGGAATATTTCTTAGCTAAGTTTGATGGATATCTGAGCTCTATACCTACCTATTTTTGAATAAAATTGGAAAGGTTAATTATTATCTTGAGCAATCAAAATATACATATATGGACTTTTCTAAAAACACATTTCAACTTATGTGCTTATTGTTGATTTTCTGATTTATTCTCAGTATGTCTGTATCGTTTCTATATCGTCTTTGTGTGTTACAAAAAGTTTTATCCATATTACTAGCGATAATTAAATAGTGAATAATATATTGATTTTGCTTATGTTGTGGGAAATAGCTAATAATGGTATGACTATATCGTATAAGAGTGAATGGGCAATAAACGGCGGATGAGGGGAGAGCGGGCTGTTGCAACGCGGACGTACCGATAATGTAAGTACAATCAGCTAAATATACCGATACATGTCACTGTGTCATCATCATCATCAGCATCAACATTTATAGTCCGCAGCTGGACATAGACCTCCGCTCATGAACGCTATAGCGCCCTGTCATCAGCTTGATCCGGCAGCTTGATAATAATAATATCTGCATATAATGCAGGCTATAAACTTAAGGATATATTATTCGATTTAGTCCGTCACTAGGATACTTATACGTATACGTGTCCAATATTATTTTCATTTGTCAATCAAACAGAAAATGAACAAGATAAAGCGCATTCAGGGGTTGTGACGTCACTAGCCGCTAAAAGTAAGTGGCTAAAAAGTGCGTACATTCACGAGGAACTTTAACGGGCGATATCTTCATAATTTTGTGTTAAAGAAAATATAAGTATACAATAATTTTAGAAAAGCGAACTGACTATTATTTTTTATTGAGGGCACTCCCGTATGTACTGCAATGCAAGGTACTAAAGTATCACATTTTACTGCAGCTGTCTGTACTAACCTATCGATGAACAGTTACGTTCAAATGAGGGTATTAAATACATGGGAAAGCTGTTTTATATTCGTTTGATAAGCGAGAAATGACTGCGGGAAGGCGATAGGCAAATCTTGTGCGCCGCGCGATTGCAAAAACAATGAGCGCGTATTAACACATTCAATGCCCACGCATATCTCTATGTTCCAGATTGTAGTTCCCTATGTATTAAATAAAATAAATAAATAATGCTGGGAAATCCACACAGCACCATCTAGCCCCAAAGCAAGCTACTCAAAGTTGTGTTATGGGTACTTGTGTGAGTTGGTTATTAAGTAGTGTACTTGGTATGTACTTATGAAGTATATTTTTTATGAATTATTTAAGTAATTTAATTAAACCTACGAAAGCATACAGATCCCCTTGTATATTCAATGATCCTATCCATTCAAGGTTGTGTAGTAGAAATCGCTTGGTTGTGTGTAAGTGATTATGACTATACTTAATATATTAAAACCATTAGTTGGTTCAGGAAAAGAGCGAACATAACCGAGGTAAGGAGTTAGCTTATAAACCAGTTATCTATACGCTTGTGTAAGAACAGAAGTGTTATTATAAATCTTCACTTAGAAAATCCCTCTTCAACATAGAGCTTGGTACGTGAACATCAAAGGGTAGAAGATACTTTAGTTTAGAAGTGTTTTATGAACAATGTTATCATTTTATCGCACCCTTATGTTATCGTATAGTTATCGAAGATATCTTGTGATCCTTTAATCGCGTTATTTATGGAAATATTGTAATTACAAGGTTTCAATGACGTTGTTGTTTAAGCCTCGAATTCACTAGGGCACAAGTAGGGCACAAGTTCTGAGACTGTTACAGAACATCTACGGTGCGTGTTCTCAGAACATTTTGGTAACATGTCGTGATACATTTTGGTAACATGTCGTGATATATTTTTGGTAACATGTCGTGATACATTTTGCTTGTCCACACGGTCGCAGGACTGATGTCGCAGGAAGTTCTGTCTCGCGAGCCAAAACACGGAACCTGTTCTGCGACACGTAGATGTCGCTGTATAGTCGCGTGCGACGTCGCAGAACAGAGCGCGACGTCGCGGCGACACGTAGACGACATATGCCTAGACAGGTTCTGCGACGATTTGTCGCCTAGTGAATACGAGGCTAACTAGACATTTTGGAGACAGTAGTCAGAAAAAATTACCAAGGCTGATGTTTACCAAAAGATAATCTATTAGGTAGCTTCGTCGGTTAACTTTACTTGTGTTGGTGAAATAGGCTCTGATTGTGCGCGCTGCGTCGCTCGCGTAGAAATAACTTTAAATTCAGGTTTTGACGTTTTTCAGAGGAACCCTAATTTTTAAAATAATCAAAAACTTACGATTATGCCCAAAAAATAAATTCTAAGCGGGCGAATCCGCGTGCATCGCTAGTATTACCATAATAAACCCACAGGAGGAACCAAATTGACATAAAGACATGTCAAGTAGACTATGGACGCTATGTCCAGCAGTGGACTAACATAGGTTGATGATGAAGTGGACTATCTCCCATTTACCCGCGCATATTATAGTTTTATAGTACGTAGATTGATCTACGCGCGCACTTTCTAAGCGCTTTCCATGGTTCAATTGTTTCGCAGCAACTAACTATTGGAACTTGTTAGAATTTTGTTTTTTGCCTTCTCTTGCGGAAAACTCGCTTTTCACTTTTTATAGGAATTTTATAGCGTGGCGTTTCATGAAGCAATTTGTTTATTCTTGTATGTAGTTTAAAATATTTGAAACAAGATTGAAAAAAAAAAGATATAGGTAAGTAAAAGATGTTTTATTTTTGACTTTTAAATTTTGACTTTACTTTTACGAGTTTTTATTTAAATCGAGTTAGTAAGGTGTTTTGTTTAAATAAGAAACGTTTAATATCAAACACGACGTTCTATTTTAAAACTCTTAATATAATTTCACATTCTATTTACAGAACTTTTTTTTTTTATTTACACTAATATTTTGTGTTTTGCCATGTAGCAATAGGGATGGGAATTCGCGTTTGCTTACACGTGTTTTATCGATTATTTTTTATGGCCCTTATTGGTTGATCCGCCAGTCATCATTATAAAGTATAATTATATTGTTTTATTATTTCATTGAATGCAAACTTTTATGAGGAATACAAATTTTATAATAGGTAGGTAAGGTAGAGCTTAATTTTTTTATAACCGCCTATATAGAAACCTAGATAGGTATTGTATTGCGTATATTTTCGATATTTTCTCAAGTTTTTATTTGCGATTTTTTCTCAACTTCTCTTTTCTGCTCTATGATTTTTAACCTACATAAACATAGCAGGTTCTCAATTCGTCTGTTTTTATATGTGCGTTATGCCATATCTTTATTTTGGGTGAACCCATTATGATGATTCTTTATTTGAATGCTGGTGCTTCTCAAATGTTCCCATATAAATTTAATCAAGATCTGGCCATAGTTTTTGAGTTATCGTTTAATACGCTCGGGATTAGAAGTCAGTTTTGATTGTTAGTAAAAAAAACGTCAAAATTTGTATAAGTAGATTAGATATGTATGACTGAAAAAGCATTGTTTTATTATTTCACGTTTTGTTTTTTTTTAAATAGTTTTTTTTACTATAGGACATACAATACTATTATAAAATTATTCTAAAATAAAAAAGGTAAGTATATCAAAACGGTGGATCACAATATTACTGCGCAGGTCGTCAAATCAATATCACAATCCCTTGAGTAGGAACTGATTTAGTAACAGTAACATTACACGAAGCACTTGTAAGTACTGTAACGATCTATTGCAATTAGGAATTGGTTCAACGGACTGACTCGATTCCAAGCTTATGTTGGATCGTGTTCGTTTTGTAAGGTTTCCTACCCTGGGGACAAGTTTTTTGCTCAACGAAACCAAAAATATAGGTATTCGATTTATTCTACATAATTTAAAACAAGTTTAGGCTGATATAAACGATAACATGAGTCCCAGAGAATCCCTACGAGATAAATTCAATGAAATAAAAATAATGATAGTTCATAGTACCATACAGGAAATCGAATAACTCGTTTGGCGTCAGTTAGTTATTTGTACTATGTTCATCTAAGTATTTTGAAATAAACAGGGTCATTGGCTATCATCTGCATCTAATAGGCGCTACCTAAAACTAGTAGGTTGAGGTTGGTAGAGCATTTAAAATGAACACGATATGGAATGGCATTTATCAAATTAGAAGAATCTAGCATGCCCCTCACAGAAACCGTTGAACCTTAGCTCCAAATTCGAAAAACAAAGCCATTTCGAAATCAGAATAATGACCGTAACGCCATTGAATCAATGCTACCAACATGAAAATGTTACACAATCGAACCTTGCGTTTTCCCAATGCCAATTGTTGCTTGTGCGTGCGCGCGGTAAAATGCCTGCAAGCCAAGCCAGTGTGTTTTGTAGACCAAAACAATTATTTGGAACACATTTCCCTTATATCTCGTGAATAGCTTTGTTTGTTTTGTAAGGTTAAAATTCCATTATTCGTTGGAAGGCCAACATGGCATATTATTATAGTATTGCAAAGTCATGCTTAGAAGCAAATCGACATTGGATTTAAATTTCTCCCGATCGAGGTGAAGCTTGACACGAATTTAACAATTTGTCTCACTTAGCACCAATTAAGATCTTTCTTTTGCAATAATATTACAAATCAATCGGGTATAAACCAAATATGAAAATAATACAGATTAGTATCAAATAAAACATTAGGTATTATTTACTGAATTTAGTACCAATTCCGAAGGAAACTATACAAAGCCTAGCTGAATAACAAATATTTTGGAAGCTCGGAGGATTAAAAAAACAAAAAAAATTGTTAAATAAATAAATAAAAATTATATGACAATTATTGGTCATCATCAACAACATGTATTGGTCCACAGCTGGACATAGGCCTACCCTAAAGAACGCCGCCATGCAACATGCCGCCCTATCCTTAGTTTAAATCAAAAATTATGATTAAATAAGAAATAAAGTCTTGATTGATTTTCTCTTCAGTTAAATTTTATGTCCACATGTGGAACAGTGAAACGAAATAAAGTAGATATGCTTTATAAAAGCCACTTAACAAAGTGTAATGTTAAGTAACACTAACAGGAATATAACTCAAAAACCTCATTATAAAGTAATGTAACTTGCAAACATAACTCACAGCTTGAAGTGAAATTTATATTTTCCTATTTGCGGCTGTTCTTAGACATAAGGAATGAAAATTCTTCTTATTGACGGTATGATTTGCTTTTCGGTAGGTATAATTATAATAAGGTAACTAGTACTAGTAGGTACTATTTCCCTGCGGCTTTTTCTATGCTAGCTAGCTATATAACGTATATAAAACGTATATAGCTAGCTAGCTATATACGTTTCTTGAAAATATTTGGAAGATCCCCACGAGTTATAAAATCAATAAGCTAAAATCAATGCGCATACCGAATTAGTTAATATAACAAGACTTTAAGGAATCTAGTTTTTCATTACTATTCTTTTCTTTCTTGATTTTCTTTGTTAAATATCTTCATTAGGAATCCAACAGATCATTTATTGTAGAGATGGTAATAATATAAAAAGCATCATTAAAGAATCTCAAATCATCCTAAATAATCTATTAAATAAAAATGAATACCTATTTCCCTTGGTCACGCCAGCACGCGTGAACGGCTGTACCGATTTCGCTTATTCTTTTTTGTTGTGTTTGTTATTATCAGGAGAAGGTTTTTATGAAAGCAAATATTAGGAAAATTTATTATTAAGACAGGACAAAGTCTGTTGGGTAAGGTAGTCCGTAATCATTGGTATTAGAATTACACAAGCTTACAGATATTTGAGACACAGATAGGTACTCCGTAGCCAATTACCACCGCGAACGAGGTACATGCGAGTAGTTAGTGGTTACACACGTTTTTACAGGGACTCGACTAAACCGTTACATACCGGTATTGACAAGTTTAATGTTAACTTGCTTTGAACTTAATGGCAATAAATACCCACTTATACGATGCTTATAAGAGTCTCCCATATTAGGATTAAACATGTTATTGTAAAAAGGAATTCGATGGAAGTTGTAATTAAAGTGACCTAGCGAAAGAGTAATTTATGATTAATCATTTACTAGTTATCGAAATGTTTACTATGTTAGGGAAATTAAAAAAGTAGTAATTATGCTGTACATTCTAAAGTAGCGTATTAACTACGTACTCATGATATTTTTAGATACCAAAAAAAGTATTAGTTTGATATTGTTTGCAATCGTCGATTCTGTGCCTAAAATCATACAGATAACCGAATATAGAACCTCATCCTTTTTTCGAATCGAGTTATGAGATAAGATAAATTTATTTCTTAGATTCTTACATTCTAAGTACTATTATTTATTTATAAAATACATTCCAAAGAAAACACTGTTTTTCCTATAACGTGATCTTCATTTTTTTTTGTAGTTCTAACAGTAGGGCAACCTAACAAACGCTAGAGAATCGCAACTTGGTATTCATTAAAAAACCCATCCGATTAGAATGTCGTCGGCCGGAACAGTTGACAGAAAGATTGACATTAACAACATCGAACATTGACGCAGAATAAATTAGCAATTACACTCAAGATGCCATCAGGAACATTGAAAATCCATTAAAAGTGTGAAAAGCAGCTATTTCTCTGATATAACTACGGTAATGGTATCTACAACGGGCAACTTTCAGACAGTTTTCAAAATAATAAATCGATTAAAGTCATTGTTTACGGGATATTTACCATGATTTGTTTTCTTTGGAGTTTATCAGGAACCTGGAACCCTGTTGTGCGGATGTGCAAAAACCGAAGAAGTGATGTACGTATGGAGCGGCGTTCGGATACCGTTAGTGTAGTGTGTCGTGATCGAGTTGCGTTAGATAATGAAACCGGTGGTAGTGGTAACGTTCGTAGCATAAGACGAAAAATGAGGGTAGATCGATATATCTGCCAATAAAAACTCACTCGCAGTGACCTCAGTTCTTTCGTGATCATGGCGCCTGAAACGGTGCCGAAATATCGAAAAACTCCAAAGAAAACAAATCATGGTAAATATCCCGTAAACAATGACTTTAGTGTTAAAAACCATGATAGTTTTAAAAGTTTTATAATAAATCGATTATTATGAAATCCACGGGTAATTTTATTTCTTTATGCTTACAAAAGAAGCACTTAGACCACGGACACAAAGGACACTTTAGTTCACCACCTATGAATTAATGCGTTGGGTTATTGCATTATATATTAAGACTGGAAATAATTAATATACCTTCGTCAAAAAAAAAAATATTTATGAAGAATATATTTTTCAAATTTGTGATGAGCTTAAATTTTGTCCAAAAGTGGTGGGCGTCAAAGCTAGCAAGTGGCCCGTTTGCATCGACTTCAAATGTGAATGAAGTCCCGTCATTATGTACATGAACACTTGCGTGACAAACAGACAATGTTGTATGTAGATATGTACATTTGTCAAACTGATGATGTTAATAACGATATCGTTACTAAAAACCGTTAATTACAACTGTATTGGCGTTGCTTATAAATTTTTAGTGACATCTATAAATAATAATAAATCTGTTTAGTTTGAGACCAGGTGACTTTCTTAGCTTTGGTCGTTTACCTGTGTTTTTTGACATTTTTGATTGAAATATTGTTGATGTATGAAAAAACATTTTTGTTTGTGTCAATGTTATAAAAGATTTGATTGAATTGAATTGATTGAATTGATTGAATAAATAATACTTGCAAGTTTTACTGATTTTAGCGAAGAGACAAGCTTCGCGAAGACTTCTTCACTGATAAAAATAAATAAAAGCTACTTTTTTGCATTGCTTTTTTTTCATACAAACTTTCAGCAATTTATAGATAGACATATCTATGCAATCGTTAAACCCGACAAAATATCGTTTGAGACTTTCTATTCGCGTTTTTGTAAATTTTCTTGCAAAATGTCAACATCGCGAGAATGCGCGAGACTTTTTATTTAGTTCCATGAATGTAATAGGAAAATGTCGATGAGTTGCGATCATTCTCACAGATATCATTTAAAAATAGACAGCTAAAGATGATTAAAACCCAACACTATTTTCACTTCATTCATCGATAATTCATCGTTTCACATAAACTTTATCACAACACTATTTTAAACTTCGTCCACAGCTTCCAAATTCAAAAACTTTCCTGCTACGAATTTTAAGTTCCAAATTCAAAATTCTATAGACCCCTTACTGAAAATAAGGCCGATCATACACGAGCACAGTAAATATTTTTTTACTATTGCATTTGTTATAATATTGTTTATTAGAACGCTAGACGCGCGCAGCTCGCTAAAGCCGCGTAGAGACTGCCGCGTGGGGGTGACGACTCGTGTATGGAAGCCTTAAATGGTAATGCATGACGCAGTTTTTACTAGCTTTGTCTCACCTCTAAGAAGCTTGCATTCACGTAGACAGTAAGCTAGGTACGTTTACGGTACTTTTACTTATTTTCACATAGGTTTGTTTTCCCTCAGACAAAAGTAGGTACCATTGAAGACCCATCTAGCTTATTCTGATCTTTATTAACAACGAAAATTACAAGCAAAGGAATAGAAAAATTACAACTAGTATTTACAATTGAAACCATTGAGCTAACCGCAGACGGTTGCAAACAGTCTAAAGGTAGCTCAATTGATCCATGTCAATACCAGTCGGAAGCGTCCCCAAGACACTGGCTGCATTACCACGCTGTATCTATTTCTCTCCCTGTATTTGTTTTATCTATCCAGACGTATAATTATGCTTATTTAGATTATTGTGCATATGTGGTATACACAAAAATTATTCGATAGCCAGCAATTTTAAATGTAGGTCGAAAATTTTATAAAACGTGATTGATCTCCTTTATATTAAATTTTCAGCTACCCAATGTCATTACATTAGCTACGCCGACCGTAGAGATCATGTCTAACCAAAGATAGACCGGAAGAAATCGCTTTTAGTGATAAGGCTGCTGATTACACTCGATAAAAAAACAAATTGTTCAGTTTTGATAGATGGATTAAAGCTTTGCATCATCTGAAATTTAGAAAGTTTTTAAAATAATTGTACTTATAGGTTTAGTTAGATGGTGCAAAAAAACGTATATCTATAAAAACTGAACAATTTGACTGTTTTGAATAACTAACAATCGAATTAAAATTTCTTAGTTTTTACACTTGTTATGCGGGCATTTACTTTGTGTGCGAAGCCGAGGCGGGTCGCTAGTTACAATATAAACTAAATTACTGTAGTTTCCAGTTTAATACCTGAAACAGGTGACATTGACATGACACGTGCTATGAAACTCGTATAGAATCGCTGTAAATATCGAATGTCCGGCCTTGCTCCGAACAAGGCTTAGCCGCGTAATAACTAATGGAGTAATGACTTACTATCGATTTTGTTGTAAGTACGTCAATACCTATCGACAGTCCACTGCTGAGCAAGACACCCCACGGGCACTGCATTGTCCAGCAGTGGAAAATTGACAGTTTGTATGCCATAGTCTCCACGTTTGGCAGGCGGATTGGTAAACGCAGTAGAGGTGTTAAGAATACACAAAAGGTGGCTATTACTCTTATTTTTGTATTTTGTATTTATTTATAAGCATCTTCTTTTGGTAGGTTAAATAGGACGGCGTCAGTGGCGCGGCGGGTGAAGGTACACCTGCGATACAAAAGGTTGCGGGTTCGATTTTCCATTCCCGTCTTGGAATAATTGTTTGTACAATCTGCAAATATTTGTTTTGGGGGGTTCTGGGTATTTTCTAGGTCCCTATGAAAAAAATATCTAACTATCTAATATATTGTTTTAAGTATCAGATATCTAGTACCCATAACAAAAGCTTTAATAGATGCGATTGCTTGGGGACAGACACAGAAATCTAAATAATATATATCTGTGGGGCTATTGATGCTGTGTGGATTGTCCAGCATTATTTATTTATTTATTCATGCAGAGTTAGTCTCCAGCATCTTATGTCTAATAAAAGAGCCCTACCTTGACTGACAATGGCGTTCGTTAATTGGACTGCTGTTTTGACTTCATGGATCAAAGTCACTCAGCGAGCTATGGAAAGAGCTATGCTCGGAGTTTCTCTGAAGGATAGGATTCGTAATGAATACATCCGACAGAGAATCAAAGTTATCGACATAACTCATAGAATCAGCAAGCTAAAGTGGCAGTGGGACGGCCAAATCTCGCGAAGAACCGTTGGGGTAAACGTGTTCTTGAGTGGAGACCGCGACTTGGCTAACGTAGGACGTCCTCCGGCCAGGTGGGATGACGATCTGCGAAAGACTACGGCAGATGCTGGATGCCGCAAGCTGAAGACAGGTTGCTATGGCGCTCATTAGGGGCGGCCTATGTCCAGCAGTGGACTAATATAGGCTGATGATGATGATCATAGTAGTCCGAAATGTAAGTATTTTATTTTAATTGCATAAACAGTTTCCGGCCTATAGCTATTTAGCGGTACATTTTATCGAAGAACGCGCACATAGTATAATAGGCTGTATACTTAGTAGGTAGGCAGGTATACTTAGTAAGTACGGTTGGTAAGCAGATAATATTCCTTCTTATTGGATTTATGCAAATGGACATTTTGCTACCAGCCAGATTAAAGGCGAAAGCGTATTTAATAGGATTATCAAATTACTGAACGTCCTTGAAGATTAGAACGTCTTTATAATAGGATCTACCTAAATGGGTATTGTTTGCGTGATAATTACGAAAACGAAATGAAAATATAGCTATTTGCATTTCATTTATTTGAGTTTTATTCGATATCCTTTAATTGGATAAAGACCGAAATAATTAATCTAGAAAACTTTTTTCAGAATTGTTTCCCAGAAGTTTCAGTTCGTTTCTAAAGCGCCCTCTATGCGCTAATAAATGAAGTTCATGCTTCAGCGACGAAACCAGTGTTTATTCAAAACTTTGTTCTAGGTGCGATGCGTTCAATTTGCCAACTCATCAACTAGGTGGCGCTAGTGCATTAACTAAAGATAGAGTCGGAGATAAATACTTTTATTTTACTTGATATTTGTGTATACCTTCTGTGGAACTAAAAAGCAAACTAGCTAAACTGTGTTTCTTTCGAATCGAAATAAAAATTGTAAAGGTGAATGAATAATATTACAGCTTTGAATCATTGAACTTTGTTTCTCAAAACCAATCATAGATGTCGCTACTGGTCTATAAACAAAACCGCCCTTGAACTTGAAGTGAATACAACTGTTGAATGTATCCGATCGATTGTTTTAGCGAAATTGTTGTGATTTGAGCTACAACTTATGTTTCTTTTACCGGCCATTGTCTTTTGCCGGCAACCGGTTATCGTTTTATTCTATACTATTCCAACTTCCTTAGAACTTTATGTTATACTTATATGTCATGGTCGCCGAGCAATAGCGTAGGCCAGGCGGTTATTAGGCCCTATTTTATCCATAAAGAAGTCAAAAAGGCTTGTACTCTAGGCCTTTTTGACTTGAAGTAAATTGAAACCAAGCCTAGAGAGCATTCTCTATGTTTACTTATCTTTCCTAGATTTTGTCCAGCAATGGACGAAATTTGACTGCGAAACGCAGGTAGGCCGCAGACTCTAGTTATGCCGTAAAGTCTAGGCCATTTTGAATGCTTGATTACGGGTAACCTGGCGCTTTTTGCGCGTCTTTTATCCACCTAGCTAGACTATGACTACGGGATTACAAGCCAAAAATGAGGCTATGATTGAAAATTGCCTTAAAACAAAAGGAATGGTTTATTGAGTAGTTTGTTCTTATTTATTTTTATTTTCGTGCAAGTTACTATTAAGTTATTAGTCTAATAAGGCTCTTGACAGACGATAGGTATAGTATCAACCTTATCAACCTTGTCAGTGGGGTTGAAACTCACAGTACAGTGTAGGTATGTAAGTATAGGTACCAAACCAATAACCCTAGCAAAGCTTCAGACGGGTTTAGGCCCTTGTCAGACGATAAACCAACCGTATCAACCTTGTCAGTAGGGGGTGAAGCTTACAGTGTTGTTAGGTACCAATATACAACCCATGAAAAGCTTCAGCCGGGTTAGTCCCTTGTCAGACGTAGTACCAACCTTATCAACCTTGTCGGTGGGGGGTGAAGCTTATAGTGTTGTTAGGTTAGTAACAAATACATAACCCAAGAAAAGCTTCAGACGGGGTTAGTCCCTTGTCGGACGTAGTACCAAACCAACCTTATCAACCTTGTCAGTGGGGGGGGGGGTGAAGCTTAGGTACCAATAACCCTGTAGATGTAGATATAGGTGAGCTTCAGTCGGGTTTAGTCCCTTGTCGGACGTAGTACCAACCTTATCAACCTTGTCAGTGGGGGGTGAAGCTTACAGGTAGGTACCAATAACCCTGTAGATGTAGGTAGGTGGAGGAGAGCTTCAGACGGGTTTAGTCCCTTGTCAGACGTAGTACCAACCTTATCAACCTTGTCGGTGGGGGGCGAGGCGGGCGGGCTGACCGGCAGCCCGTCGTCCGGCTCGTCGTCGCTGTCGCCGCGCCCGCGCCGGCGCACCGCCGCTACCAGCTCCGCCTGGTGGACAAATTGGGAAACTTTAGTTCATACTAATTTTTTGAATTCTAAATTACGCAATTGTCTGTTACTAGATTTAAATGAAATTTGGTGCAGAGGTAGTCCAGACTGAGTAGTAGTAGAGACTGAGAAAGGACTTAGGGTACTTTTATGCGAAAAATGGTTGTGAGGGGTTGAAATAGTGGATGAAAGTTTGTATGGAAATATGTAAGGTTTATGTGATTTCCATAAGTCACTATTCCATGCGGACGAAGTCGCGGACAAGTTATCTCTCTCCCCAGTGCTGGACTTTTGACCTATCCCTACCCTACCTAAGCTATAGGCAAGAGATCGAGTCCCATTGATAGCCTTGTGAGCGTTTATTCCTTAAGATCTATAATATGCTACCTTGCATGCACATTAGAGACATGTATGTTTGTAAAATCTTACACACAATACTTTACCAAAATGATATCACTCGTCAGAAAAGAGCTTAAACCGACAATCTGCTGTACAACCCACAACGTCATCAACAGATCTACCAGTTTTTTTTTTATAATATCTGCATCACTATTCTTTAATAAGCTACCAGAACAAATTAAAGAACTTAATGGAATGGAATGTTTTCTTTTAATAGAAATAGTAACTAATTGTCACCATGATAAATGTTTTTTTAAGTAAGGTCCGACATGTACCTGTAATTCGGCAAATAAATTATTTGATTTAATTCCACGTATTTTCATGCAAGTTTATGTAGGTTGGACTCCGTCCTTATGGACCTAAATATTGTTATAATTAGTGCGAACGGATGCGCCGTGATAACGGGTATCAGACGAACGCAGATGTGGCTTCCTTTCACTCAATGGACAATAGACTTTTCGTCCAGATCTTCCAGACTCTACAATTGGACAGAAAAGACCAACAGCCTATGAAAAAACTTTTAGTTACCGAAGTTGCATTTGGTGGCCATTAAAATAAAAATGATAATGGTGTTTAAGTTAAAACTATGTTAACAGGTTAACGGAAAAAGAATTAGATAAAACATACCCAAAACTTGGTCACCCTTCTCTGCCATCGACCCATGGTGGTCACATGAGTCCAGACTAAATTTTATAGCACTTACAAGTTTATAGCACTTATAAGTTTATAGCACTTATAAGTTTATGGCACTTATAGCTACCTCGTCTCACTTTTCAATTTTGCATACAAGTTAAGATTTAGTGGCCCTTTTGATTTTGTTTAATCATTTTATAGACAAAGATAAAATGTAACAAAGCTCATGTTCTTTTTTTGTCGTAGGTAGTTATCTTGACACAAAAGTTCACTCATTTTGGTGGCACTATATTTCTTCTTTAATTTGATGATTGCACTTTTCTCTTGTTGAAATTCATTTTACAACATAGTATAAACAAAGTCGCTTTCTCTGTCCCTATGTATTCTATCTTTAAAACCACGCAACGGATTTTGATGCGGTTTTTTTTAATAGATAGAGTGATTCAAGAGGAACTGAGGAAGGTTTATACGTATAATAAACCGTGCGAAGCCGGGGCAGGTCGCTAGAATATTATAAAATTGTTGATAGCTTGTTGTTAGTTTGACCACAAACATGAATTGTACGTTGTTTTTGTAAGTATTTTTGTATTAAGATGACTGAGCGGAAAATAGTTGAATTATTTATTATCCTGTTTGTAAAATATGAAAAAGGAATGTCATGACAATTTTTATAATATTATTTATGGATATCTAACGTTTTGGTTGTGAATACTTTATTTTTCTTTCCCGTTTGTGTATTCATTTTACCTTGGTACTTTTCGTGTTACAAATTTAACAAGGTACCTCCTGATTTTATTAATGTTATTCGTCATTTTTCATTTTAGTTAGTTTAACGTCATTTTTCAGCATTGCCATACAGCGTGGTAATGCAGCCAGTGTCTTGGGGACGCTTCCGACTGGTATTGAGCTTCCTTTAGAATGTTTGCAATCGTCTGCAGTTAGCTCTATGGTTTCAATGGTATATACTAGTTTTAATTTTTCTTTTCCTTGATTGTAATTTTCGTTGTTAGAAATGTTATTAATTTAGTAGATACTCATGAATGAATGAATGAAAACACTTTATTATACTTAAACCTACCACACAAATAAAGAAAATAATACATAAAATACTACAAACTAAGACTAAGTATAAAGGGCGGCCTTATCGCTAAAAGCGATCTCTTCCAGGCAACCTTTGGATGGACTGGATATAAAAGAACAATATAGACGGTGGCAGTTACAATATATCTACTTAAATAGAGAAATGGAAAAGAAATCTAAAACTATCTAATCTAAAAAATGGTATGGTATACATTATTTATTACGTATTTATAACTTCACTGCAGAAAATAACAAAAAGCGAGCAAATGTTGAGTCATTTTCTACCTGCCAACCTAATCCTAGCGGTTACCGTTATACCTTCATACTTGGCTATTTTGTCAAAAATGTCACTTGATATCTTCGCAAATTGTTGTCCGATTTTGATGGTTTTATTACTTTTGACTCTGAGGTGGGCCAATAAAAAACATTATTCATCTATTATTTGAATTACTTATCCCGTTAAATTTAAGATAGGTAAGTACTTAAGTAACAATATAATTTTTTTAAGAGAAGAGCAGAAGAGTCGTAAGAATACGTTTTATTACACAATAACAAAGTTCTGACATGACATAACTAAGTTATTAAAAATATAATTCAAGCTGGTTCGCATGATCATGATTGTATCCTCGTGCTTAAGTCAGGAGCGGTAGCGGGGCGGAGAGCGGAGCGGACGCGGTTTAGCCACGGGCAGCTTCCTTATAATAGGTATTATGTAATTTTATCACTTCTTGCGGAATTGGTGATCCCCAATTCATCAAGCGTGGTGATTGTGGCCCTCTTTGAATTGAGAGCTAATGAGATGTTTGATGCTTACGAGATATTGTGGATTATCCTGAATTACTTATTGATTTATTTAATTATCTATTTTATTGTATTTTTAGTAATAATTTGGCGTATAAAATAATCTAAATAAAAAATATCAATTATTTAGTCTAACTAAGTCAATCGGTAACATTAAAAATAAATCATAAACAATTTGTCAGATTACGGGTCCACATGAGCACTGCACCAACTTTCGAATAATAAATTAATCATCAAAATTAGTTCTCGAATAAATAGTCTCTGAGGTTAAATAAAAAATGCAGTCGAATATAGAACCTATTTTAATTGCAACTCGGTTGAAATCTGCACCGCTTATGTCTTGCGCCGCTGACTCGACATCATCCTCAAAGCGGGTTGTTTAATTTCACTTTCGCGATAACATAACATAACTTGACAAAACAAACTTTGGCACATACGATAACTTATGCATGTATAATTTTCTACATTTCCTGTTATTGTTGCTAACAAGCCGGTTTTCCTCCCTTAGTCAAAGGAGTGATAAATGAATAAGTTTCCCGATTTCCACCACCAAGGTCTGATATATCACCCATAGAGGGACACTAGGAATTTTAGATGCTCTAGATACTACCTAGTTAGTTGTTATATACGAACTACAAATATTCCCAAAAAATGAGTTTAAAAAACGATATAGTACAATAAATACACACAACACACACAATTTACTTTGTTACAATAAATTCTTCTTTAATGTTATTAGAACTTTTATGTTACAATTGTTTAAATGACCTGCCTAACTACTTTATTTTGTCTGTCAGTCCTAAATTGAAGATGATTATCAACAAACTGAAAACACATGGTGACGGTACATTTTTCAAACAGCTTTTACTCATTCAAAACATAAATTCAAATTAAGATAGCGTAAATTATGTAAGCACTTGAGTGTGAGTAAGCAAATGTTTGAATATTATGCAAAAATTACCAAAAATGCTTTCGTTGCGACGAACCACGCGAAATTCCATAGAGTCTTTAGAGACTTTTTGAAACATCTTCCCATTTTTGTTAGAATTGTGAACTATTTACAACACTATTCATTTACAATTAAGAGTCGTTTTCAAATGGAAAACAAGCAAAACTCGCGCATATAAACTTTTCAATTCATTCGAATTTCAAAACAACTAAAAGTTATATAGGTACTCTTTCTCTAAAAACAAAAAAGAAACACATCAATTCGATTTTTAAACTTGAAACCGATAGATTTGAGCGGAAGCAGTGTTCTCTGTTCAAAAAGCGCTAGATTCCAAAGAGAGCGCTCTGTACACTGTAGGTACAGTTAATTGTATCGCATCAGACAAGTATTTTTGAAAGTAGACTCAGCCAGCGAGACGATATGAAGCAATTTAATGTAACACTAAAATGATGTTCGCTAGATGCTACACATGAAATCTCTTTAAAAACTTTATGACGATTATTAATTCCTTCCGTTGGAAGATAATACGTTAATCTATCATTTCTAGTATTCAAGCGGTATGTAACGCATTTAAATATCAGGATAAGTTTTTAATTTTCCACTTAATTTAAATTTCTACTTAAAACGACATAAAACTGAAGTAATAACCCAAATCAACAAAATAAACTTCAAATCACAAAAAGTTAGGGAACGTTAAATAATTTTCTGATGAAACTTAACTTTCAAAGAATCTTTAAAGACTTCTTCTTGATTGAATTTCGTGGAATCGGTTAGATTCTATAATGAAGTGGTTTACTTTGGTATACATTTACTTAAACTTTTCAACGTATGAGAAGCATTTAATTGAATGTTTTAGTTATAATTATAGGTAGAGCATGAGTATTTTATTTTGAATTACAAGCTTATAATATTAAGATATGATTATGCGATAACGTTGAAGTACCCAGTAAGACTTGTAAGACGGTAAGACATGAACAATCCACTAGCTTCGTTTTTCTTATTTAAGTATGTTTTGTGTCGTGGTAGGTAATCCTAATTCATAATTAATTCAAAGAACTTACCGATACCAGAGTCATAATCTACCTTGTACATAAAACTCTTGCCTAATTCTACTCCTACGTGAAAACTGAAACAAAGTGACGACCTAACTGTTATTTGCCTTGACTTAAGACTCATCGATCAATAAAAATGTACGAAGTAATAAACTCAATTAAATTAACACCCACATTACTGAGTCAGGGGCATTTCTTTGTTTTGCTCTGAAGTGTAATTCCAATAAATCATTCTATAAGGTAATTTTGACAGTGATAAACGTAATGAGGTTTGCTTTGTTTACTAACAAAGTAATAAAACCGTAAATCCGAAAATCGAATGTTGAAACTTGCAATAAAAGCGTTCCAGCAAAACCGTAGATACGGAATTCCAAATTCTAGTTTCAAATTCAAATTCAGTAGGATCCTAGTGTCTCAAATTCAAAAGTGGAACGTTAAAACTTCGCCTCCAATGTCAAATAAAACCAGTTATCGAACGAACCGTGAGTGAGTCACAAACATATTGCCTTCTTTGAAGAACAAGTAGCATAATCTGAATGTTTTGATCTTCTCATCAAGACATTCGTCCACAGCTGCACATGCCTTACCAAACAAGGAGGATTTGGTCATAATCACCACGGAGGTGTTAAAAAAATGTTAAAATACACAGGTGGAAGCTTAGACCCTTTCTCTGGTATGCGCCCTTAGCTATTGCGACATCCACGGGCTATGTTTTGATAAGATAGTACCTGACTTACTATATGGTTAACGTAAAATACATAATCACCACATGATTACAATAAAATTATACAGTAAAATTATAGGAAAACATAAATATACGCTACATAAGCTGCTATATGGATGTTTACATAATAGTAGACTTTTGAAAATGGAATGTTTTTCAAATCTAAAACAAGTGTTCAATTAGTAAGTGATTTTTTTGTAAATAGAAACGAAACTTATGTTTCGTCACGCGCTGTTGTAAGTACAGTTTTGTTATACATATGTAATACATATCTGAGTAGATATTATATATGGTTATAAGTGAGTAAAAGTAGGTATAAGTTTTCTGGGTAAAAAGATAATAGTTGAGATAGTAAAGTTTTGTTTATGTAAGCTGGCGTAATGGAATAACTATCTGAGTAGGTTGACCTTTTTTGATAAGAACCAACTTAATAATAAGCAACTATGACCGTGAAATATATCTCAAGAAATCAGAAAACGTCATGACATTCGTATCATCATACATGAGTAAAAAAGGCTGACGGTATTTTTATTTTGCTTTGTTTTTCAAATGTGTAAGTATGTGACACATTACTATGACAATGAGCGCTTTAATTCCCTGAACTGTATTAATTTTATCTTTGTCCTTTTGCTTGTTGTCTTGTTACTTTGGATTTCCCATTGCAACACTTTATAATATCCATACACTATACCTATACTAATACTGTTTCTAAGGTAGATTTACTAATGCACTATATTTTACACTTCCAAATTTGGAACATTAACTTTTTAAAACCAGCTGTACGAAAACACCAACCCATATCCAATCACTTTTTAAAAATCACAACAAAACTTTTTGCACGTTCGAATTCGATGTTTGAAAAGTTCGCCAGCCAGTACCGGCTCGACCGGTCGCGGCGAGTACACTGCGTTCGCGATTCCATCCATTCGAAGTTCGTTCATGATTCATCCCAACATGTAGGAAAATAAATAAAAATAACTAAGTATGTTAGTGTTGTGCAAAACCGCACGATCTCGGGCTCTATGTGGATTGCGGAGTGACGTCATTCGCTGAAAGCCCTTTGGGTTGTTAAATTACAGTTTCGAAATGATAACGGTTTTATGGGATTTGAGCTGTGGTTTATTCGTTCTTGTTCTTTTTCAAAACTCGTGTTAGACTATGAATGGACAAGTTAACTTTATAGATGTTTATACTCTATCGGTAATTATGTAGGTATTTATGCTTTACTTATAACAAATGATCAAGTCATTTCAAAGTTTTCCTGTTCGTTTTCTTGAAGGAAAACAAACATGAAGGGAAAATGTTTATAATTTTTTGCTCAATTAACCACCTGTAAGAGGTGCCCACGAGACCATAACCGTAGGTACTAGAATGTCTATCAAAATACCATCATATCATGCCTAGATTATAGGTTTACTGTTGCTACGTGCGAAGTTTAGCAATTCGTACACTGTTAAAGTTAAATTAGCTGCGTAAATCACTTTCGTTGATATAGTTATAATAATATAATATGTCGTTAGTTTCTTTGTTTAAAATTAGTTCACTTGAAATTTAACTAGATGTCGCGACTAAAAGTAGACGAAGGCTAGATCGCGATATCACTTGGTTTCGTCCTTTCGACAAAACTCGAACCATAAAATTATTAAATCATGGAATGGAATAGTGGTTTAATTTATATACACTATAATAATATTTTTAAAACTTTCGTTGTTATTAACACCAAAGAAATTTGACTTATAATGATTATTGTTGTTTTGTGTTCGCCGATATCAAACACAAAACAACACAAATAAATGGTAAGTCAAAGACCTTCAATTCTTTTTATTAAACAGGATTCTACTCCGATGTCCTACATCAAGTCTAATCGACAGTTGAAATTTTCGCCGAGAATCTTATTTGTAAGAAACCGGGGGATTAAACGTTTTCAAAGTCTTTCGCGAGCCTTTACAGCTCTTTGTTTATTTTTAAAATTCTTAAGCTTATTATGCTAATTAAACGTCTTACACAATAAAACCCTCAAGACCTATTAAATCTCATTCAAGCAGTAATTACGCGTCGGATTCACATAAAACCCTTACAATCTCATTCAGTTCTCCATACGTGGGTGTCCCGCAAGGCTGTATCCTTGGTCCCTTTCTATTCTTAAAGTGCAATAAGAGCTTGCTTTTAATGAACTTGTATTAACGATCTTTTAAAGTACTACCTAGCTTCTGCCTGTGAGTACGCATGCATTTTACAAGATTAAAGAGGCTTATTGGTTAACCCAAATCTAGAAATAATCAGTTTCATATCTATCCAAGCAGAGGTTTTGGATATGTTCGGTATCAAACTTGACACATTAGCATAGAGTTGTTTTTGGATTTGTAATAAAATGTAGCAATCATATATTGCTTGGTTATGATTGCTTGGTATAAACGCTCAGGAGTAAGTTAAATGTAATGTGTAGGTAAACGCTACTTACAATACACATTATAATTTCCCGAACAATCAAGAGTTCTTCGTGTTTAAGTTAAAACATTATAAGTAAAATTCGAAGTTTACAATAACATTTATGTCGGCGGTAGCACACGACAGAAATAAGTTAATTTATAATTTACTTGCTACGCCCTGCGGTTTCACCCGCGTATAAATTGAAGTACCTAACTCATGTTTTATTACACGCCTAGATCTACGTTTATTCAAATTCAGCTCGATCCATTCAGTAGTTTGGGTGTGACGAGGTGACAAACATCGATACGTCCGTCCATCTAAAATTTCGCATTTATAATTTTTATCATTTATCTTATTGGTTCTTTTGTTCTAATTTGTTTTCAATTTAGGTAATAATGGTGATTGTGATTATATTTATGACAAGTACCTACGCTATCGCATTAGGTGCCTGTAACGGCAGCTTAGAAATAAAAAATAAATAAATTAATAAATAAATCATTTATCCTACTGGTACTGAAGGTACCAAATCGATTGACAAAGTATCTGCTATATAAGTGACTAATATACAATTTGAATTGGTACAACAGGCCCGATTGTAATAAGCAGAAGCGCTACAAATAGACTGAAATCGATTAGGATTACTACTTGGAACTCGCATACAACATACCATCTACATAGGGACGTCTGTCTGTCCGTGACTCATAATAATATGTGAGTCAGGTTTGGAGTTATTATTTTTAAATGCCTAGGTATAAGTACTGTCTAGCTGTTAGGTCACATTTATAGGCTTCTGGAGCATGAAGGAGTAAATTTTTAAATGATGTTTTATTTATTTTTTCTTTTACGATATTTTTTAGGATATCATACAACGAAGTATAGATATACGATAAGAGTAGAGTCGTTACCTACCTAATGGATTTTTCTAAAATTATCAATAGACACATTTCATGTGTTTTCGCCAATTTCCCCATCAATTGAGAGCCGATTTTAGATTTCTGTTTCTGATTCCTTGCTATTTTATAGTGCCAAGGTTTTTTCTTTGAGTGTATTCATAATATAAAATGACCCGCAAATTTGTTTATTTAAATTTTGATCCTTAAAAAAAGGAATATAATAATTTTAACGGTTTTTGTTTATTTTTAACCAATCAAATGACTGTATAAATCTTTCTACTGTTATGTAATATACACCAACCTCGTTATTTTTTGGAAGTTTCGTGTTTAATTTTGTTTCTGCCAGACTTTTCTTTTAATCATTGAATATTTGTAATAATATTACAATCATACGTAAAGTACGTATGATTGTAACATTAATAGAAATATTCATAAGTCTTTGAGATAAAATTAGAAAGCTACGTCTAAAACTAAATTGTCATCCTCATCGAGACAACGATAAAAAGAACCATTACATAATATTTGACCCTAATCTCCATTCATATTTGGCAATATTATAATGATCTGTCATAACCATTCGATTATTATGACTTTTGACCCTAGATTATGCTTTAGGAGTCTTTATTATCTTTTCATTTATAAGTTTATTCGTTGATAATGAGAAGTGCGGAATTAGAGTTTTGTCTGATTTAAAAAAACCATTTTTTATTTTTTTAGATTTTTATTTTACAATTCGTCGACCTTAGTGGCGGGCGACAGGTTGCGGGTTCGATTCCTGCGAAACGTTCGTAAGATCTGCAGATATAGCTCTGGGGTGAAGGTTTTTCCATATAAGTATAGGTCGCGTCACGTAAAAAGAACGCTGGAAGAAAGTGGAAGGGGTATGTTCGCGCATGGGTACACTCGCGTACGATAGTACTATGCCAATTTGCTGTGCCTATTTTTAACTAATATTTCACTCGCGGCTTGGTGTTGGTTAATAGAAAATAATATTAGATAAAATTAAAAACAAGATCGATTCAGTTTAGAATGTTTAATCTAATTACAAAAAAATAATGTAATGTAGCAACTCCATCCATTAAGTCGTCTTGGGTGACGTGAAACCAGATGAGGACGCGGGATTGATACTGGAGGTTGCTATTTCATCATCGTCGCTGTCGTCACTTGGGCTTTCATCATTATTTGAGTCAGAATCATCATCCCCTACACGAATAATAAAAGTTTCTGTCATCATATCTACCAAATGATCGCTTTTACAGTACCTAATCGGTCTCTAGAGGTATTTCCTTTACCTTTGTGCATAATTTCCAAAAACCAATAAAATGTAAAACCATTTCGTAAACTTTTGTGCGCGATGGTATTTTCACAAGAAACGTGACGTGTGATAGCAAATGTCAACTGACGAACCAATAGCGCACCGGCAAGCATGCGGCGCATGACCCTTCCACCCCGCGCACCACCGCCTACCTCCAAATAGACCCATAAATCGCCTTCTGCGCAGCTTGACCGCCAGCGTTCTTCTTACATGACGCGAACTATATACCAGTACCTCCTTAAGCAATAAAATATTTATATATGTACTTTTGTTTAATCCAGTATTTTTTAATCACCTTACTTGATAAAGACACCAATAAAAAAACATCAATTAACGGTTATTTATTAGATATCTGCTCTTATCAACTTTCAAATTAATCGTTTTATTCTTTCAATTAACAATAAAATAATTATGAATGTTTACTCATTTCATATTTATTCTTATTCCTACGAGGCTCTCCGGGTTTTTAAAAAAATATCTGAGCGTCTGGTCGATGCGACGCGTGACCCGAGAGCTGGTGAATATCTGACTCAGCGCATCAGCATTGCCATACAGCGTGGTAATGCAGCCAGTGTCTTGGGGACGCACAGACTGGTATTGACATGGATCAATTGAGCTACCTTTACATTGTTTGCAACCGTCTGCAGTTAGCTCAATGGTTTCAATTGTAAATATGTAATTTTTCTATTCCTTGCTTGTAATTTTCGTTGTTAAGTTATTGCCAATCTAGATTCTTATATTCATTTCCAATATGTATTTGCTAACATAGAACTGCTCTTTAATCTACTGTGTAAACAAATTTAGAGATTTATTCTAGCTAACTATATTACAATACAATACAAAATTCTTTTTTGCACACCAGAAACATTTAACACAAGACAGGAAAAAACAAATAATAGGTTGTACGTACAATGGGCGGCCTTATCGCTATGAGCGATTATTATGCTCTATCTGCATGTATTTTTGTTTGCATTCTGTTTTGTATGCCAAATAAATAAAAATCTGACGTCAAATCCTGGCATAGTCAGCACAGTCAGGCTTAGCTGTGATGAGCTGTGGTATCGGCTTTCAAGTGACGTCATGAAATAGAGACGCGACGATTTACGATGCCACAGAATATGTCGTTCCATATTCTACGAAGCTTATCAATGAGCTCATATTTCGCATAAGAAATGGCAGCACTTTTTATCTATTTGAAAATGTAACTGGATTTTATTTGTAAATAATATTATAAACGTGAAAGTTATGTACTTAAATATAGATTTTTATCAATTAATTTCGTTTAAGTATCAATAATTATCGATGATTTTTTGCCGAAATTCTTTTTCTAATCCTTTTCCTTTCTTTTCGAGATTTTATGAATTCGGTTTAGAAAAACCTGTCATATAAATTGACTTTAGCAATAAATTGTATTTCTGTAGTACGCAAGTCCCCTGTGTGTGACTCCTGTGACACACAGACATCTCTGGTTGTCCTGTGTGTGTCACATACGTATAGGGTTGCCAACTTTTATTTGAAGAAATTGAGTATTTCTGATTTCAAAGGAGGTAAAAAAGAGTACGCACTTATAAAATAGAGTATGATGTATTAAACTTTTTAAACAGGTTTTTAAGTATTTTTGCAGCACATAAAAATTTTTCATACCAGCGTATTAACAGTATAACTATTAAATTACGTATTAAAGTAACATTGGGCCAAAAAGAGTACTTTGGCGTACTTTATAAGTGTTATCGATTATAGAGTACGCCGGCACGATCTAGAGTACAATACTCTATTTTAGAGTACGGTTGGTAACCCCACATACGTACCCTGTGAGAGGCCGAGTGCGCGCGCGAGTGCGCTGGCGTGCCGCGCTCGTCGCTGGACTCGTCCGACCGCTCGCCCGTGAACACCGAGTCGTGGGACACTGACAGTCCACTGCCGTAGACTCCCTCTCTGGAAAAGTTCACAATCTTTATTAAAAACGAAAATTATAAGCAAGTAATAGAAAAAAATAAGACTAGTATATACAAGTGAAACCATTGGAGACGGTTGCAAACAGTCTAAAGGTAGCTCAATTGATCCATGTCAGTACCAGTCGTCGCCATGCTTACCACGCTGTTTGGCAATTCTGATGCGCTGAGCCAAAAAATTAGAAGCATTTCAGAATGATTTCTGGGAGGGATAGGTTGCCTAGTAAAGCCAGCCTCTCAAATAAATTCAGGGAAATCTTAATTTCAGATTTTCTTTGTAATTCAAATCAAAGTCATTGAAGATCTCAGAGAGTCCTGAAGTTGTCTAGATCTTTTATAAAACTTTTACTACAACGCGTGACCCTATAGCTAGAGAGTATCTGACGCAGCGAGTCAGCTTTACCATCATCACCAGCCTATATTAGTCCACAGCTGGACGGACATAGGCCTCCCCTAAGGAGCGCCATATCTTCAGCTTGCCGCATCCAGCATCTACAGGGCGGCCTAGTTCCAGCAGTGGACTAATATAGGTTGATGATGATGTCTACAGTGGTATAGGGTTGGTCTCACTCACTGTCTGCGCGCATGCCTCAGCGCATGCAGCCCGTGGAGCTGCCCTTGGGGCCGCGTTCCTTGAACTGAACATGCGCCGCAGCCCGCGCAGGAAGCGCCCGGTGCGACAGAGCAAACATATGTATGTATAGTATGGGTTGGTCTCACTCACTGCCTGCGCGCGTGCCTCTGCGCATGCAGCAGCTCGCCCGTGGAGCTGCTCTTGGGGTCGGGCGAGGCGTCAGCGCGCGTGCGACAGAGCAAACATATGTATGTATAGTATGGGTTGGTCTCACTCACTGCCTGCGCGCGTGCCTCTGCGCATGCAGCAGCTCGCCCGTGGAGCTGCTCTTGGGGTCGGGCGAGGCGTCAGCGCGGGTGCGACAGAGCAAACATATGTATGTATAGTATGGGTTGGTCTCACTCACTGCCTGCGCGCGTGCCTCTGCGCATGCAGCAGCTCGCCCGTGGAGCTGCTCTTGGGGTCGGGCGAGGCGTCAGCGCGCGTGCGACAGAGCAAACATATGTATGTATAGTATGGGTTGGTCTCACTCACTGCCTGCGCGCGTGCCTCTGCGCATGCAGCAGCTCGCCCGTGGAGCTGCTCTTGGGGTCGGGCGAGGCGTCAGCGCGCGTGCGACAGAGCAAACATATGTATGTATAGTATGGGTTGGTCTCACTCACTGCCTGCGCGCGTGCCTCTGCGCATGCAGCAGCTCGCCCGTGGAGCTGCTCTTGGGGTCGGGCGAGGCGTCAGCGCGCGTGCGACAGAGCAAACATATGTATGTATAGTATGGGTTGGTCTCACTCACTGCCTGCGCGCGTGCCTCTGCGCATGCAGCAGCTCGCCCGTGGAGCTGCTCTTGGGGTCGGGCGAGGCGTCAGCGCGCGTGCGACAGAGCAAACATATGTATGTATAGTATGGGTTGGTCTCACTCACTGCCTGCGCGCGTGCCTCTGCGCATGCAGCAGCTCGCCCGTGGAGCTGCTCTTGGGGTCGGGCGAGGCGTCAGCGCGCGTGCGACAGAGCAAACATATGTATGTATAGTATGGGTTGGTCTCACTCACTGCCTGCGCGCGTGCCTCTGCGCATGCAGCAGCTCGCCCGTGGAGCTGCTCTTGGGGTCGGGCGAGGCGTCAGCGCGCGTGCGACAGAGCAAACATATGTATGTATAGTATGGGTTGGTCTCACTCACTGCCTGCGCGCGTGCCTCTGCGCATGCAGCAGCTCGCCCGTGGAGCTGCTCTTGGGGTCGGGCGAGGCGTCAGCGCGCGTGCGACAGAGCAAACATATGTATGTATAGTATGGGTTGGTCTCACTCACTGCCTGCGCGCGTGCCTCTGCGCATGCAGCAGCTCGCCCGTGGAGCTGCTCTTGGGGTCGGGCGAGGCGTCAGCGCGCGTGCGACAGAGCAAACATATGTATGTATAGTATGGGTTGGTCTCACTCACTGCCTGCGCGCGTGCCTCTGCGCATGCAGCAGCTCGCCCGTGGAGCTGCTCTTGGGGTCGGGCGAGGCGTCAGCGCGCGTGCGACAGAGCAAACATATGTATGTATAGTATGGGTTGGTCTCACTCACTGCCTGCGCGCGTGCCTCTGCGCATGCAGCAGCTCGCCCGTGGAGCTGCTCTTGGGGTCGGGCGAGGCGTCGTCAGCGCGCGTGCGACAGAGCAAACATATGTATGTATAGTATGGGTTGGTCTCACTCACTGCCTGCGCGCGTGCCTCTGCGCATGCAGCAGCTCGCCCGTGGAGCTGCTCTTGGGGTCGGGCGAGGCGTCAGCGCGCGTGCGACAGAGCAAACATATGTATGTATAGTATGGGTTGGTCTCACTCACTGCCTGCGCGCGTGCCTCTGCGCATGCAGCAGCTCGCCCGTGGAGCTGCTCTTGGGGTCGGGCGAGGCGTCAGCGCGCGCGCCGCGTCGCTTGAACATGCGTCGCAGCCCGCGCAGGAAGCGCCCGGTGCGACCTTCGCCTGGAAAACACACAATTTTCTATAATACTATGGCATAAAGTAAAGGGCAGTAGGGCGGCTCCAGCAAGCCCTCGCGGACGCACAACATGAGCGCCGACACAATAATACAAACAGTAGTTGCCATGGCTGTGTGGAGAGGCGTGGTGGGGCGGGCGGTAGGGCGGCTCCAGTGAGCCCTCGCGGACGCACAACATGAGCGCCGACACAATAATACAAACAGTAGTTACCATGGCTGTGTGGAGAGGCGTGGTGGGGCGGGCGGTAGGGCGGCTCCAGCGAGCCCTCGCGGACGCACGACATGAGCGCCGACACAATAATACAAACAGTAGTTACCATGGCTGTGTGGAGAGGCGTGGTGGGGCGGGCGGTAGGGCGGCTCCAGCGAGCCCTCGCGGACGCACGACATGAGCGCCGACACAATAATACAAACAGTAGTTACCATGGCTGTGTGGAGAGGCGTGGTGGGGCGGGCGGTAGGGCGGCTCCAGCGAGCCCTCGCGGACGCACGACATGAGCGCCGACACAATAATACAAACAGTAGTTACCATGGCTGTGTGGAGAGGCGTGGTGGGGCGGGCGGTAGGGCGGCTCCAGCGAGCCCTCGCGGACGCACGACATGAGCGCCGACACAATAATACAAACAGTAGTTACCATGGCTGTGTGGAGAGGCGTGGTGGGGCGGGCGGTAGGGCGGCTCCAGCGAGCCCTCGCGGACGCACGACATGAGCGCCGACACAATAATACAAACAGTAGTTACCATGGCTGTGTGGAGAGGCGTGGTGGGGCGGGCGGTAGGGCGGCTCCAGCGAGCCCTCGCGGACGCACGACATGAGCGCCGACACAATAATACAAACAGTAGTTACCATGGCTGTGTGGAGAGGCGTGGTGGGGCGGGCGGTAGGGCGGCTCCAGCGAGCCCTCGCGGACGCACGACATGAGCGCCGACACAATAATACAAACAGTAGTTACCATGGCTGTGTGGAGAGGCGTGGTGGGGCGGGCGGTAGGGCGGCTCCAGCGAGCCCTCGCGGACGCACGACATGAGCGCCGACACAATAATACAAACAGTAGTTACCATGGCTGTGTGGAGAGGCGTGGTGGGGCGGGCGGTAGGGCGGCTCCAGCGAGCCCTCGCGGACGCACGACATGAGCGCCGACACAATAATACAAACAGTAGTTACCATGGCTGTGTGGAGAGGCGTGGTGGGGCGGGCGGTAGGGCGGCTCCAGCGAGCCCTCGCGGACGCACAACATGAGCGCCGACACAATAATACAAACAGTAGTTACCATGGCTGTGTGGAGAGGCGTGGTGGGGCGGGCGGTAGGGCGGCTCCAGCGAGCCCTCGCGGACGCACGACATGAGCGCCGACACAATAATACAAACAGTAGTTACCATGGCTGTGTGGAGAGGCGTGGTGGGGCGGGCGGTAGGGCGGCTCCAGCGAGCCCTCGCGGACGCACGACATGAGCGCCGACACAATAATACAAACAGTAGTTACCATGGCTGTGTGGAGAGGCGTGGTGGGGCGGGCGGTAGGGCGGCTCCAGCGAGCCCTCGCGGACGCACGACATGAGCGCCGACACAATAATACAAACAGTAGTTACCATGGCTGTGTGGAGAGGCGTGGTGGGGCGGGCGGTAGGGCGGCTCCAGCGAGCCCTCGCGGACGCACGACATGAGCGCCGACACAATAATACAAACAGTAGTTACCATGGCTGTGTGGAGAGGCGTGGTGGGGCGGGCGGTAGGGCGGCTCCAGTGAGCCCTCGCGGACGCACGACATGAGCGCCGACACAATAATACAAACAGTAGTTACCATGGCTGTGTGGAGAGGCGTGGTGGGGCGGGCGGTAGGGCGGCTCCAGCGAGCCCTCGCGGACGCACGACATGAGCGCCGACACAATAATACAAACAGTAGTTACCATGGCTGTGTGGAGAGGCGTGGTGGGGCGGGCGGTAGGGCGGCTCCAGCGAGCCCTCGCGGACGCACGACATGAGCGCCGACACAATAATACAAACAGTAGTTACCATGGCTGTGTGGAGAGGCGTGGTGGGGCGGGCGGTAGGGCGGCTCCAGCGAGCCCTCGCGGACGCACGACATGAGCGCCGACACAATAATACAAACAGTAGTTACCATGGCTGTGTGGAGAGGCGTGGTGGGGCGGGCGGTAGGGCGGCTCCAGCGAGCCCTCGCGGACGCACGACATGAGCGCCGACACAATAATACAAACAGTAGTTACCATGGCTGTGTGGAGAGGCGTGGTGGGGCGGGCGGTAGGGCGGCTCCAGCGAGCCCTCGCGGACGCACGACATGAGCGCCGACACAATAATACAAACAGTAGTTACCATGGCTGTGTGGAGAGGCGTGGTGGGGCGGGCGGTAGGGCGGCTCCAGCGAGCCCTCGCGGACGCACGACATGAGCGCCGCGCCGCCGCCCGACATCCGCGCCGGAGCCCTGACAAACAAACACACAAACATTATTATACTACAAGAGTGTTAGAACTGGACACCTACGACGAAGCTTGGGTCCAGCTGGCTCAGGACCGAGATGCGTGGAGGGACCAGCAGCTATTACGCTGTTCTCAATGTATCCATGGATGGGTGACCGGCTGTGCGATTACGCTAAAACCGCCCATCCAAATTGACATTCTTGAGCCATTTCAATGGCCATCGCGCGCGTCCTTTCCATACAATTTCAAATTACGAAGGCGTTAAAAGGGCTTTCATATGTCAATTTTGGATGGGTGGTTTTAGCGTAATCGCACAGCGGGTATTAAACATTGCGATTTCATGGATGGGACAAATTAAATTACACAAATTTGGGACAATTTTTATAGCTAGACAGTCAATGTGAATGAAAATTAAGTGAACAAAGAGGATTCCTACGTTTTGTTTTCTTTTTGCCTAAATCTTGTCCTTTAAACTGTCCTACATCAACTGAAATAGTATTGTTTGTAATTGGAATCCTTCCTTTTCAAATTCACTCATAGAATGGGAGTGAACAGCTGGCTTCAACTTCAGCTGGGACTGGAAATCGTCCTTAGATGGATAATTTATTTGCAATTGGATGGATGGGAATCGTGAAGGCTATCAAAAGGGTCTTCAAATGTCAAATATTGGATAGGATATTTTATAGTAATCACTCTGCCGTGACAGGCCTGTACCCAGCAGTGGGACACACCAGGCTCATTGTAATTGTATTACTTTGTTCTAGCGAACTTGGAACGCGCGAAACCTCTTAGCATAAAGTACTTATTATTTGCTGTAGGCTTTAAAATGTTGTTTATAGTCATGTACTTTGTGATTGAAATAATAATAATAATATAGTAAATAATAAGTAATGCTGACAATTCACACAGCATCTATTCCCACACTTAGCAGTTATAACAGGTACTAAAACATCTACGCGGGATATTTTGATTAATTTGTGTGTTGTTGTTAGTTTTCATGTAGCGAGAGACACTGGATGCAGCAAGGTGACTGGGCACTCTCTGTCCAGCTGTGGACTTTTAGGGAAAAAAGGGGGGTTTTGTTACTTTACAAGCAACAAACACCGTAATAGATACTACTAAGTATATTACTAAATTGATAATACTAAAATTTAAGAGTTTTTATTTATATTCTTAATACTATAGAAGCCTGCAAATATGAGACCGTGGAATTGAACCGATTTTGTTGTAATTTTAGTCAAAAACCCAAGGAGATTTCGACACCGTTGCAGCACAAATCTTGCGGTCAAAAAATATTTCACCCAATTTTGCATCCTAATAACAAACCGAAAGTAATCCCTGGCTCAGTGTAACTTAACATTTAATTATCTCATTACGTCCGCATTTCCTTGTAATTATGACCGTACCGTTTTTATTATTTTACTCTTCCCTTAAATTATTATCTGGGATAATCTCAACTTAGTTTAGAAAATAATTAAATAGAGTCAGTCGTTGCGGACGAAGCGCTTGAAATCATCGCATTAAACTAATATTACCTAATACGAATGTTTGGATGGATGGATGGATGTTTATTACCTCTTCACGCCAAACTACTTCTGCCGAATACTTCACAATACTGAGAAATTGACCCTTTTTACCCTTCATACCTCAACTTAGAACATTTATTACTATTTCTATTATTTTATCCATCCTGTGTATTTTTTTGGTGTAAGTAGACCTAGTATATACGTATTGAATGAGTAAAAATAAAAAATGTTATTTCTTTCTTTACTGAACAGACCGGTCTGAAACACCACAATGTGTTCCACAGTCCGCACGGCCACAGAAGAGACCAGATAAAAGACGGGACTGAAGAGCCTCATCGAGACACCGAATTTCTAAAAGAGTTTCCTATCTTCGTCCCCAATAACATAGTATCTATAAAATAGTTATCCGGGTTCCGCACAAAAAAATCCTACGCTGGCGAAGTCGTGAGCATAGCCAGTTTCAAATATTTCGCATTCGATCACGTTGTGATGTATTTGTTCTCCATTTTATCCTAGACGACAATCGCCATTCTCTCCTACATGTATTTATTCACTATCCCGCCCTACGGAATAATCCACCCGTCCTTTTCTGGTCGTAAATTAATTAGCAGCATAGCTTCAGTTCTTCAGGGGGCCGTTTCATTACTTTCATTACAAGATCACGAGATCTTCTTGTTTATTGTTATTCAGGTTTATTGAAGACGAAGGTGATAAAGCTTGGACGGAGTATTCGATTGTCTGTAAATTCGAAAGCTTGTCGATTTTATTTTACGACAAAGAGTTTGTCTCTTTTAATACAACTTTGCCAGAGTCTGCTTCAAGTTTCAAAGAAATAAACATAATGACAGTACCATGTCAATATATTTATAAAAACTTGTTGTACACTCATAAAAATATCAATAGGTTCACTAAAAATAGCGACATACATAATGTAAATACTAGAAATAAGAATAAACTCGCTTTGCCCACAACTAGATTAAACAAAGTTAATGTATCTTTCAAAGGGCAATGTATACGCTTCTACAACAAAACTCCAGTTGCAGTTCCAGTTGAGTTGCAAAAATTATCGGTAAATAAATTCAAACAAATTATCAAAACTATTCTTTGTAAAAAGGCTTACTATAAAATATCTGATTATTTAGATGATAAAAAAGCTTGGGACGAGTTTTGCTCCAACTCTAAAACTAACAACCTAACAAGGTAAAGGTTTCTTGTTCGCTTCTTTACTTTACCTAAATAGACCGAAGTGAACAATAATCAAAGTGAGCACTTTATTTCATAATTTCAATTATTTTTTAACATGTATTTTATGACGTGTCCAAATGTCCTGTAAGATCTTAAGGAAATAAAGCACTTTGAATTTTGAATTTGAATTTTTGAGTTTATTTTTACTATTATGACAGGAAACCGTTAGCATTTATGTAGGTACCAATAATACAAGTTCTGCTAAGCTTGGCGCTAGATGAAACTGTGTAGGTAGATTTTCCAGCATTTTTTTTTAATAAACCCATTGATTATAAGAAGTTTTTCGAGACACTTAGGTATACGAGTTCATAACATTAAATTATATTAAAATTATTATAGTCTTTGGTAACCCTAAGGCGATGTTATAAAGAAAAAAATATGCTGGACAGGACAATTTACACAGCATCATCTAGCCCCAAGCTAAGCAGAGCTTTTGTTATGAGTACTAGATAAATGATATACTTAATACCTATACTACATGCATAGATTTTTTTATTGAACGTAGACAGTTACAAGAACACCCTGAACCTTTGTCTGGCGATAGAACAAACAAACAATATTTAAAAAACAACATGACATCCATGTTCTCCATGTTTAAGTTAAGTATACACAAAATTATAGGAGTCAAATCTACTTTTGTCTTTAAGACCCTAAAATAGGTGTTCGCTCAGCAAGTGCTTGGCGAGGATAACACTGTTTTTCAGCTTTAAACCGTACGGACGCCAAGTCTCAAGCTTGTTTTTATATACAAACTAGCGACCCGCCCGGCTTCGCACGGTTGTATTATACGTATAAACCATCCTCTTTAGTCACTCTATCTATTAAAAAAAACTGCATCCGTTGCTTAGTTTTAAAGACTTAAGGGCAAGATTGAAAGCATTCAAAGGGACATAAGGATATAGGGACATAGGGACAGAAAAAGCGACTTTGTTTTATACTATGTAGTGATTAGAACACCCGCTCGCGATTTCATTAGCATGGACTTTAGTAACACACCATTGACTCCATTTTAACTACCTTAGAATGAGAATTTCCAAAACTCCTTTCTTAGCGGGTGCCTATACGTCGTTAAAGAAACTTCATGCAAACTTTCAGCTTCGTGGCTCTTTTACAGAGATCGCTGATGAGTCACCTAGTTTTCTCTTTTACAATAACAGGAAGGCACACGGGGGCAATATGTCACCCCTCGCCCTTACCTTTTATCCCTTTTAGCCGATGTAGGTAACATAAAAACGATTGAAGCGGTACAGAATTCAATTTGTTACTTACACCTTTTTAATAAAATATTCTTTACAAATCATGAAATTTTGAATACTTGAACGGAATATAACAATAATTATCTTAAGTAACAAGAATTTCACTTTAATGGAAACATTTCTGGCTTCATTTTTTTATTATTCAAGCATATTCACACAAATTTACGTAGAAGCTCAAGGGTTCAATCGACATCATAGTAATCAAGTCTATGGGTACTTACCAGTCTACTGCGGTAACTCATTTGAATTTAATACAGCACAAGGACAATAAATAATAATAATAATAACCATAAATAAAAAATGCTGGATAAACCACACAGCATCATCAAGTCCTAAGCTAAGCAAAGCTTGTGTAATGGATACTAGTACTAGATGACTGATTTACCGAATACTTTGTATTCCATAGATAGATATTTTTTATTATAACTACATAGAAAACACCCAGAACAATCTACGTTAACCTTCCAACTAAAAAATAATATTAAAAAGATTTTAGTGTAAGAAAAGCGCCTTCATAGGGGATGTAACCTCCCTCACATTACAAAAAGCCAGTTGCACCCTGCAGGGTTTCATAGACCAAGGTCTTGGGTTCAAGGTTAACCCACTGGTCGATACGGATGCTGGGGACAAGGACACGAGATACCAACCCATGTGGACAAACAGAGAGGGGAGATATTACAGAGCGATTACAGAGAATTGAACTCTACGATAGTGGATGTACGGTTTTATACAACTTGAATGTGTTCTTTCAGTTGAAGGAAATGAAAACGTATATATTCTAGAGTTTGCGATTGTAGTATCCGAATCAATAACATTTATTAATCACTTTTATTTTTAAATTTGATAAATATGACGATAATACCTAAAATATCGCTTTACATAGGTTTTCTTTATTTTCTAAAAGAATACAAATAATTCACTTAAATGAGTAAACAAAAGTTTAACTTACATTTATGTAACTATCGATTTTAATTTATATTTAAGCATGAGTGTGATTACCTAATAACATGACATTTGCTCCAAAAAATTGTTTATCTTGGGGCTACATTATGCTATGTGGATTGTCCAACATTTTTTTTTACAACTACCCTCTACTTTTTGCGTAGATCATAGGTTACTGACACCAACAGTCAACCGACAACACCACAGACTTACGATTTTTTAAAATAGTTAATCTACTTGTTAAAATGCATGTAAACCAATCATTCCACGACTATAAAGGGCAAATTACGTTTTTGTAATTTTCTTTAAACACTTAATTAATTAGGTTAATTAAAACGTAGCAATAACTATGTACCTTTTCAACTACCTTTTAATTAACCGTCTTCAGATATGGGGAGGTTCTCAATTACTCTGTATTTTTGTGTGTGTTACCTGACACATTTTTACTGGAGCTACAGATTTCGATGATTCTTTTTAAAAGCTGGTGCTTCTTACGTGATCCCATATAAATTTGATCAAGATTTGACCACTAGTTTATGTGTTATTTTTATTTACGCGTATTTTTTTTACATTTGCTTTAAAACAAATTTAGTCGATTTATTTTTTTAAGACACTACAAATTTAAAAATAAACACTGCAACACCATCAAGCCTCAAGCTAAGCAGAGTTTGTTACAATTATTTTTACGTTTACAAGGAAATCAACTTTTACATTTAACAAAGAACTGTACCATCTTTACATTAGTAACTGTAATAATGGATACTACAATATCTACAACAATACAATCGTTTCCTTGTAAAACCTGTTATTGCATCCTTTTACCAAAATAATTCGAATGCTGTTCTGAAATGTCATCATACATTAACCTTGCACTCATTTCCTAGTTACAACATAACAAAGTCTCAGGGTTGTCTGGCTGAATGTCAAGTTATGCCATCAAAGATATAAAAAATACAAAAGAATGGGAAACGGCAATAATAGGCTAATCTTAAACGAAAATACTTATTTAAGCTTTGGAAAGCCTTGGTCCTTGGGGTCCTGGGCACACTCAATTCATAAAGATCTTAGCAAACTGTGGTGACCGGAATGCTGCGCTAGCCTCAGGTCATTTGTAATGAAATTAAATAATCTTTTAGGTGAAGAATCGGGGCCATGTTCAAAATCATTATAATATCGTAATTAGTCGTTTTGTTATCCTACTAATATTATAAACGCGAAAGTTCGTAAGTATGGATGGATAGATGGATTGATATTTGTTACAGGGTCTTCACAGGACAGATCTCCTCTGGTTCATGAAACCCATTTACCGTGAACTTGGGCGCGTTTGTTCGCTTCCCCCGGCAAATGACGTCATCAATCCCACCGTGACATGAGTGAGCTCAGCATTAGTGAGGGCTTAGAAGAGGTTTTTAATAATCGGAGTATCATCAACATCGGCCCAACATCAACATGGCATATGCCCGCGACTTCACACGTTTTGTTTCTATGGAAACGTTTCAAGGCATAATATATCCCGTGGGAACTGATTTTAGAATGCAAAGTTCCTAGCCTTTATGTTATTCCAGTTCTAGAACTAAGTCTATTCAAAATTTGAGCCCGATCTGTTCAGTAGTTTTTGCGTGAAAGAAAACGAGGAACGAATAAACATCCATCCATACATCCGTACAATCTTTCGCCTTTATAATATTAGTAAGGATACATATGTAATTCAAACTGATTTAGATATTCTTCAGATAGCGAAGACACTAACTCATACCTAAGTACATATTGGAAACCATAAGCTCGTTGTTATTATTATAATAGGCTACACCCTCTATACAACTTACATGGTCAGCCTTACGACAAAAAAACAAAATCAAGACTTAGACACGTGTTTAACAGTTGTTTAGCAAAATACATCTTACAAAACCATGATAACCTACTGTCAAACACGTGTCTTAATCGTAACTTTTTTTTGTGATAAGGCCGCTAGTGTCTCTCCCTATCTTTAGTTACTACTAGAGACCCGCCCCGGCTTCGCACGGTTTTATTATAAGTATATAAACCTTCCTCTTGAATCACTCTATCTATTAAAAAAACTGCATCAAAATCCGTTACGTAGTTTTAAAGATTTAAGCATTCAAAGGGACAGAGATAGGGACATATGGACAGAAAAAGCGACTTTGTTTTATACCTCTACTATGTTGATGATAGGCGACACCCTCTAAAGAACTGTTCTTACATGGTAAACGTCTAGTGTCTCTCCCGATCTTTAGTTACTATACATAACTATGTAAGTAAGTAGTTAAAGCAATAAGTTTCACAAATGGCTGGTCACAGTGAAGCTCACGTATAGCTAAACGCAGTGGCATGGGAACTGGGCCGCTGCGGTCGTAGCGGCCCACTACGGCCAATGTTAGCGTTACTACATCGCATTGTCGCTGTTGTAAGAGGCAGTGCGTTTCGGTAACACTAGGATGAATTCAATCCATCACACTGATATTATACTAGCTGCGCCCCGCGGCTTCGTCCGCGTGTAAATTTAGACATATGGAGAACAATATTGGTTTCAAAGACTGAGAATAAAACGTTTGATTATGTGATGGGGAGGGCACGTTTTGGATTTGCGTAGTTATTTTCGGGCTTTTACATGTTATATTATATATAAACGAGTGACCCGCCCCGGCAGCGACATTAAAACACACAAACACAAACACATGTTTTTGACTTTGTTTATTATATTAAGTTTTAGATATGAAAATTTTAATACAAATAAAATTTAAAAACAGATGTTGCTAAATCCACTTTCATCAAATTCTACGAAGTTAGAATACGTGTTTAGTTTCCTCAAATTTTCTGCACAAAATTCAAACAAGCATTTCCCATTAGAAAGGAAAAACAGATGCGAGTGAGGTATTAACAGGAATATGCTAGACTAGCTGCGCCTCACGGATTCACCCGCGTAATTCCCGTTCCCGTGGGAATTCCGGGACAAAATATAGCCTATGTGTTATTCCAGACTATAATCTATCTCTGTGCCAAATTTCATCCATATCCGTTCAGTAGTTTTTGCGTGAAAGAGTAACAAACATCCATCCATACTTACAAACTTTCGCGTTTATAATATTAGTAGGATGTGGCAAGCTAAAGACAGGGTGCTAAGGTTCATTTTAAAAGGTGTTTCTAGGAAGCCTACTAATTAGACAGTTCAATTAAGTCTTCTAAATTCAAATGAGTTCTATAAATCCCTCAATATAAATTCAAAGGTTCAGGTGCTCGCATTGGGCCCGGTCGGACTTATAGCGATATCACATCTCACTAATATTATAAATGTGGAAGTTTGGATGGATGAATGGATGTTTGTTATGTCTTCACGCCAAATCCGTTCAATAAGAACGGATTTGGCTTAAATTTCATGAGACACAGTTCTAAGCCTAGCATAAAACATATATTTCATCAATTTGCACGCCGGGTGAAGCCGCGAGGCACAGTCTAGTAATTAATAATTTATTGTTTATACTTGAATTATTTACTAGAATCATATTAAACCAGAGGTTATGTGTTGTCTAGAGATTGGCCGTGCCGGTCGCGGTGTAAGAATTGAACCTACGCTCAGCCCGTGGATGAAGTAAGAGTCGACAAGGTAAGAGAAGGAGCAAAACGCCATCATTTGGGGAGTGCTGGTAATGATCTAAATTTAGTGCGCAAGTGTCTGTCTGCACAACCTAAACTATTAAACAAGATTTTTTTTTAATTTCGTTACTGAGCCAACATGATCTACCGATGAAGTTACTGATCAGGCGATATATCTATCTATCTATGGTATAAGTCAAATCCATATATTTTTATTCTTTTCTATTAAGATAATAGGCCGCCAATTCCATTGCCTCTCTTTAGGATAAGTTTAATTAAGTACTAAATGTTCAATAAGGCTTTGAAATAAAGAATTATCTTTCTATCTAACATAATACGTTGTTCGGGACAATGGCCCCAAGAAACAAAAGACTGGTAAATATATACCTAAATAAGTATTTCACGCTTACACTCTGGCAATGCCCTTAGCCCTGAAATCATGGGACGTCCTTAACAAAGTCTTATTTACGGACTTTCTTCTTGAACCATTAAGATCGGTAATTGCTTCTCACCGCTTTTTTGCTTGAAGCTACGAAATCAGTGTCTTTATTCCTAAGAGCACAGAGTTCAAAATAAGATACAGTCTCACTTTCGCTTAGTTTTAGGTCAGTCTACTCAGATTGGCATTTTCATAATAATTTGTATCAAAGAGATAAAAATATGCAAAACGTGAGTTCGTGAGTAGATAGCCTAATTTTGTTTTTCAGAGAAGATAGGTATGTAGGTATAGAATAATGTATTATTCAACCGGATCAAATATTTTCAGGTCATATAAACATTTGTCCCTAGCCGGGAGTAGAACCGAACCTTCTCCCGCGCCACATCGGTCTTCAATACTTACGAAGTTACAATTTCAGACTAGATTATCTAGAAATCGCTTTAAGCGATAAGGCCGCTAATTACATTGCTTATCTCTATCATAATGTTAAATGAAGTAAGTACCTAAATTGAGCTACCTTTAGACTGTTTGCAACCGTCTGCAGTTAGCTCAATGGTTTCAATTGTATATACTAGTTGTATTGTTTCTATTCCTTGATTGTAATTTTCGTTGTTAATAAAGAGCATAATTAGTACCTAATAAAATTATGTTATGTACTTAAGTAAGTAATCTGTTTAATTTGATGATTTCAAAAAAATAGTCAATTCTTCATCATTCGATACATAGGTACTTTGCGGAAACACCTAAAGAGCAAATATGACGACTCTCTTCTACTTTTAGGGTAGTAGGGTAAAACAATAATATAATTTAGTTCCAGTCCAAAACTCCGAGGTCGCCGCGTGTCCCAGCAATGCCGTACAGACATCTGATTAAACAGATCTACATTCCATTTTACATGTACAACCTATCTATATACGTAATGTAGGTGATACGTTGGTAGCAGTGTTTGTATACAGCCTACGTACGCGGACTTGAAATCAAGTGTTATTTGGACCATGTTTGCCTTTTCAGCGCGCAAAAATATGGCAGGAAAGAATGTATAGTTACGTATGTGTAACTTTAGCAGCATCAGCCGAGTCGCAAATGAGGTTTGAAAGCTTCTCATAGAATCTAATCTATTATAAGTACACTTAAAAGTTTATCCTACGATGGTACAGAGAAACTTCTAGAAATAAACAAGTAAATTGTAAGTTTAATTCATAACTTTATCCTAGTTAAAATAGTGATACACATAGTTTTATTCAACTGTAAATTAAGTTCCTTATATTTTATACAATCAACTGCAATATTTGTAAAATATCATAGTTAATTATTTCGCAATGTTTGGTTTAAGCACTTTTTCGCCTGAAACACAGGACTACCTAGGTCAGGCTTAATTGTTAAACTAGCTATATTTAGATAATAAGTGTACCTTTTGTTTTACCTATAGTTCTACAAGTTTTGAATAAATTTATTTATTTATTTATAGAGTCCACAGGTGATCGGAATGCTGCAGGCTTCTATTTTGGTCAACGAATTAGAATTGCCATAAAACGCGGCAATGCTGAAAGTGTTAGATTTTTAGGAAATTGATTTAAGTGTAAAAACTAAAAAAAATGTAATTTTTAATTGCTACACATAAGAAAGAACTATCATTCTTTTATTATTATTTTTATTTATTTATTCATTAATCATAACATCATTAGAGGTTTCGTATTTGTATTTCTATCGTATTTGGTTTTGTATTTGTGTTCCTTATTAATTAATCAAATACTTTACTTATTTTACCATAGTATTCTAAAGTCAACAAATATACTTTCATTTTCATTTTAGCCGAGTTCAGAATCGAAAATGACGTTGTCAGATGTGGCACCCAAAAGCCTATGCACAAAAATATTAGCAAACTTCATCCCGTACCCAAGCTGGTTAATACTCGCCAAAACTCGCTAAATCTCGGCCAATACTAACTAAACCATAACTTATTTCGTTAGATACCCGACCACTTATCTAATATCTTTTTAACAACGCACCCGCTCAGAGTTCTCTTTATTATAATAACACCGCATTTGAATTTCAAATTGAATTGAAATACATTCGCTTTTCTCTTAGAAACTCTGAAATAATTACTTCGATGAAAATAATGACTCAACGGAATATTTACGTGAAGGAATTACACTTTAGCACGTCAGTCTACTTGTGTGATTTCAAAGTAAAGATACTTTAAGGCTTAATAATCGAGAAGCACGAAAAGAAATTTAAATTATTAATAACTCTAAATCTGAAGAAGAGCTTTGCAATTTGGAAGATTTTACTTGAATTATTATTCAATGTCAGTTCTCTTGTAGATAGATATCTATCTATAAGAGAAATGTAGATATCAAAAATATAGATACATATAGATATGTATAATTACTTTATAGCACCATCAAATCATGTTTTAGACATGTAGCCATTTAAAGTCAGTAAGTATCTTTCTTTTAGTACGTCATCTGTGGACTCTTAAGAGAAGATCTTTATAAATTGAGGGTGCCACAGGACCCCAAGGATCAAGGGTTTCTACCGAAACGTCAAATAAGTAATCTCCGCTGATGAAGCTGCAGAGCCGGCCCTTGCTGATGTCCCTGCCAGATGGGAAGGCGCGAATATGTACACACATGGCATCTCAAACTAAGGACCCATCTTCCAGGCAATCAGAATCATACATTCAAGTATTTGTAAAACTAACTTTTCTGAATGTCCCCTTGGGTTATATTACAATAATGAAGGAAATATCCACTTCACTGTCACTTACTAACGAAACTAAACAAATACAAACACGCTAAACCACAGTTCCATGAAATAATGCCCTTATTTACGCCAGTCATAGCAAATCCATATCCACACGTAGGCATTCTATTTATACCACCCTTTGTTTTACGTCATGGCTGTTGCCCTTCACGGGTTTATATAGCGTCTCGTCACAACCCCTTCGCTGACCCATGCATTGTCGACGTCACAAGGGTGTAGACAATAATATCCAAGAGACTGATAGTCTGATGATAAAAATACAAAGATAGGTATTGAAGATGCAGAATTACGTCAAAATTTTGCAAAAAGGTTTTTCTGATGATTCTGATGGCTGATGTCTTAGATCGGCCTAATTCGTTGTTGTAGAGTGACTTCAGATACGATTCTCACTGAGCCTACTCAATTATACCAATAATATAATGGTATATAGGTGCCATACTTGCATAAATCTAGCTTCGGGAACCGATATTAGGTACCATATTACCGATATAACAATATCGATCCAAACTCAAAAACTGAACAGACACAATTTGATCCAGTGCTCTATGAAGTACCGTCCAATCTGTCGTCAGTTTTGCCACATCCAAAGCCACAGGCAGTCAGTTTATTTATCCATCTATTAACGCCGTGGCTCTTGCCCTACAAAGGTGTATCTATAGCGTCTCGTCATAACCCGTCACTGACCCATGCTTTGACGTCACTAAGATCAATAGTGACAAGAATACTTGGCGAAAGGGCTCGTCTATAAGACCGAAAACTTGTAGAGTTTATTGTAGAACTAACAGCGCCTTCACCAGCGTTATTCGCGTTCCCGTGGGAATTCCGGGATAACATATAGTCTATGTGTTATTCCAGGCTATAATCTCTCTGTGCCAAATTTCATGCATTTCCGTTCAATAGTTTTTGCGTGAAAGAGTAACGAATATTCATCCATCCATCCGTCCATCCAACCATACTTATAAATTTTCGCGTTTATAATATTAGTAATATGACAAAAGACACAAAAAATTCTAACAACAAATCATTCTTGAACTCTGACATGACGAAGATCTCGTTTCATCTCGTATAACCATATTTTATTGAAGTTAGAATTCCAACTTCAATATAATATGGTTCCAAATCGTATAATTCTGTACACTAAGTACGCATTTAATCTAGGTCGGGGTACTTAATCCCCCAAGTGCTCTAAAGTAGGTGAATGTCAATGCATTGCATGACGTCACAGGCTCTATCGAACGCAGCTTCCCAACCTTGGCCCTTGACATTTGGAACCACTGTCATCCAGAGAACAGATGCTGTACAGGGAGAATAGGCTAGAGGTACACGTTATTTCGTTTTTGGAATTGTTGTGGGCGAAGGTTTGCCTGCGACGCAAGAAGGTTCGATACCCACTCAGCTTTTTTTCTAAAACAAACTTAAACTTAAGTTATTGCTCATTGAGAAGGATCGTACTAAGGAGGATTTCTTTAGTGTAATATTTGTAATATAAATGTTACGCATAATAATAATAATATAATAATTAATATGACCGAGCATGGCACCAGGCCACTCTTCCTATTAGATTGGGTGGTTTAGGTGTTCGAGAAATTTCTAGTGTTTCACTGCCAGGTTTTTTATCATCAGTTCATGGTACTAAAGATCTTATTCATAAAATTTTGGCAAAATGTTCTCAAAATTTTGAAATTACAGGTTACAACGAAGCACTAGGCTTATGGAAAATAGCCTGTCCTGACACCAATCTTCCAAAAGTCCTGTCTTCTCAGAGGCTATGGGATGAGCCACTTTGTGAGCTGGTACGGAAAAATCTTATTAATACGTCTACCAGCTCAATAGAACGTGCCCGTCTACTCGCCGTTTCTGAGTGGGAATCAGGACTTTGGTTACATGTTCTGCCTTCTAAAAATCTAGGTACCCTTTTAGACAACAACTCATTTCGGGTGGCCACCTCCTTGCATTTAGGTTCCCCTTGCCTAGTTGCACACCGTTGCCAGTGTGGTGAAACCGTGGACAAGCTTGGTCACCATGCATTGGCATGTGTATCTAGTGCAGGACGTGTGTCCCGCCATAATTCAATTAACGATATCATCCGTCGGGCCTTTACCAGCGTCAGTGTAGCAGCTACACTTGAACCACGTGGCCTTATGCGAGATGATGGTAAAAGACCTGACGGTATGACTTTGATTCCCTGGAAGATGGGTCGGCCTTTAGTTTGGGATGCCACGTGTGTAGATACTCTAGCGCCTTCACATCTGGCAGGGACATCAGCAAGGGCTGGCTCCGCAGCTTCATCAGCGGAGTCCCTCAAACGGCGAAAATATGCTAATCTTGACCGAGGTTACCTATTTGAGCCATTTGGGGTGGAAACCCTTGGTCCTTGGGGTCCTGGGGCACACACAATTTTTAAAGATCTGACGAAACTTCTCATAGAGTCCACAGGAGATAAGAATGCTGGCTTCTATTTTGGTCAACGAATTAGCATTGCCATTCAACGTGGCAATGCTGCCAGCATTCTGGGTACTTTGCCTTCTGGTGACGGCTTAGATTTTTAAGAGTTTGTTATAATTGTATATACTAGTGAGCTATGTGATCTAATTATGTTTCAGAAATAAAGTTTTTAGTAAGGATAGGCCTTCTTGATAAGATTTTGTAAATGTTACGCCAATTCCAGTTAACGATAGTATAGAGACTTAAGTTTTTTAAACTTATGCGATCAGAACACATTACTAATTTACTATAAATATTTATGTACGGTTATTTATAGCGTTTATTTACCTATTTTTCCCAACGTTTCGACAGGTTTACACACTGTCGGGATGACTGATAAATAACATAAATAAATGACAATATCAGTCATACCGTGACTACGACAGTAAACCTGTCGAAACATCGGGAAAAATAGGTAAATAAACGCGATATTACGTAAATTACGCGATTTATGTACGGGTATTTATCGCGTTTATTTACCTATTTTTCCCAACGTTTCGACAGGTTTACACACTGTCGGGATGACTGATAAATAACATAAATAAATGACAATATCAGTCATACCGTGACTACGACAGTAAACCTGTCGAAACATCGGGAAAAATAGGTAAATAAACGCGATATTACGTAAATTACGCGATTTATGTACGGGTATTTATCGCGTTTATTTACCTATTTTTCCCAACGTTTCGACAGGTTTACACACTGTCGGGATGACTGATAAATAACATAAATAAATGACAATATCAGTCATACCGTGACTACGACAGTGTGTAAACCTGTCGAAACGTCGGGAAAAATAGGTAAATAAACGCGATAAATACCCGTACATAAATATTTATAATAATGTATAGAGACTTCTCATTTTTGAATGGGATTTGTGTAGTTACCGGTAACTGTAATCTGCCCCCGCAAATTCTGTGACCGAGTTTTATAGCAGAAATCCATACCCGCATTCCAACCTGGAGTTTGGAATTCCAGTTTGTAAACGATGAACGAAAATGGCTACCTTTTATCACACTTTTATCATTATTCGGATGAAGTACAGTCAGGCAAATAAACGGTGATGGTACTTAATATTGATATTTTTTTAGATAGGAACATCCAATTTTAATTTCATTACACTTGGTTCTATTATTGATTTCAACTACGAGAAGTGTTAATGAATCCTCTGGAATGTTTTTTTTCGGACACTTTACAATATTTTAACTATAATCATTTCTAAAGTTTTAGACAAGCTCTTTAAATTTCAATATTAAGTACCAATCACTAATTTAATATCCCTGTCCTAGATATATAGTAGGTATAGAGGTTTTTAACAAATCCCATAGAAAAAGGAGACGTCGCGATGAGAATAATAAATAAATAAATAAATAAATAAATAATGCTGGACAATCACACAGCACCATCTAGCCTCAAAGCTTGTGTTATGGGTACTAGATAACTGATATATTTAATACATTATATACATATATAGATACTTAGAATATAATAGAAGTACATTTATTCATAACAACAATGCAAACATTTTTTACAAGACACACTTTTAGGGAAACATAAATAAACTTGGTATAAAAGATGACATTTCCATATAATATCGTCAGATTACTGGACTCAGGTCTCAGGTCATGGAATCCCCAGGGAGATGCAACTAACCCTGACCTCCGCTCTCTGTATCTAGGTTACCTAGATCCGCACTCCCGACCTTGCATTACACTAGTTGGCCACACCAATTTCATCCTTATTCCTTACAGCTAGTTATTTTAATAACTTCAGGGCACCAGAGGCCTTGAGATACTTGGAGGGTTGATATTGGTTTGGATTCTCTCAGAGCCGCTGTATTGTCTATTATCTTTAATAGGAATAATTATCAAGGGAGAAAACATGTTTATATGTACTTAATTTATGGTAAATATATGCCTCCAATTTTCTTTCTTGACAATATCACGTTCAAGACCTAGTCATTTACCTAGTCATTTTTCCTGATAGTCCTAAGTCGCCGGTAAGGAAAAGGAAGGTACCTAGACAAATGAATAGAAAATAGTTTTGTAATCATACGTATTTTATTCATACGTCGTCCATAAATAAAACTAGAAAAATAACAAACACACAGTCTCAATTTAGAGTTCTCAGCCATTAAAATATTTAATCGGAATGGCTTTTTTGAGAATTTATAGAATCTTTAGTCATTAAAAATGTCGACTCTTTTATTATACACGTACAATCCATTCAGTTATTTTAGGACTTGGTATATGGTTCTGTACAACTCCATTGAAAGCTAGAGGTTAAATACCTGTGAACGGTCTGTAGCGAGAAACCTAGTTTATGACAATATACGGGTAATTTAATACCTCTGCAGTACATGTCCTATTGATAGCATACCTTTAGTTTCAGGGGTTTGTTTCAATTCCGGTTGCCATGGTAACCGTCGGCCCCGACACAACCTGAAAGAAGGATAATCGTTAACGCCATTCCGGTGCTGAACAAAACACATGTAGGACAGACAGGAGGGGCGTTGAACCTAGCCCTAGCAACCTAGGCTAAGTTCTAGGCTGTTCCACAAGGTGGTACGGTAGTAAACAGTCCGTTTAATCCGCATGATTCGACTGCAGAGTAATTAAAATAAAATTAAAATAATCAAACAATAGAAGTACACAGTCGTTAATACTAGATTGACTGCAACAAAATAAACTAATACATATACCTACTAAATCAATGTCCATACATAGTCAATCAATTTATGTAATGAATTTGTTTGGCATATGGGACATAATGACCGTGCTTCCTTCTGGATATAATAGTGGGTGCATGATGATAGGATGACCAAAAATTATGCAATATTCAAGTCACCAATATGACTTATCCTTCAACTGGGATAAATGAAGACCGTACGAGAAATGCTTCACGTACGATCTAGCAGATTAGTTCCGGGGTTCTGGGTGTTTTTTATGGAACTAAATAAAACCATATATGGTATTCAGACATGTTTCATTTAGTATTGCCTAAATCCAATGTTTGCTTAGCTTGGTGTAGATGAAGCTGTGGGGAATTTTAAACATTATAATTTTAACTTATCGTTTCGTAATAGTTTACATTATCAATTGATTATTATATTATTTATCTACAGTAAAAAACATGACCTACAGTTATGTTAGAGCTAATCTAACCCAACCGTAGGTCATGTCTTTTGTGACGACCTGCCAAAAAGCAATAACAATTTATCAACAAAACAATGATCTTTTAGCCCTCCTTCAATTTAGCAATCACAACCTTTGTTAATTATCCAACGGAACAGAGCTCCTTCAATTAATGTAACCCTCGAAAACAATGCTTTTTGTAATGATTCTCTGAGAATCATTACGAAACAGAAATGCCCTCAATGCGAGACCTCAAGGTCAAGATATCGGCTTTCACTCAACGTAAACAGAATAATTGAGGTCCAAATGAGATCTTGAAGCTTTTAATGGGTTCTGAAACCACGGAATGGAATATTAAACCGCATTTGATTAGGAATGTTGGCCCTTGAGGTTTATATAGGCTAGGTGATGATGAGAAATGGCAAGATCAACCGTTAAATTAATAGAGATTGAGACGTAAGTTTCTCCAAGCGTTTGAATCCCTATCAATCCCAAATTAAATATTATGTCCAGTTTTAGTTAAAGGTTGATACGCTTGGATAAACAGGGGCTTTTTCATGCAATGCGTGGCGTGCTCTAGTGTATGCAGTTACTAAGGACTAAAGCATACATACGTTATCTCGATATTCATGTATTGCCAAGCAAGCTGTCATATACAAACGTCAATAACACTGTCATGCGAGCCGTCAAAGAGAATGCGGTGAGGGGTGACACAGGTGAACAGTGTCCGACTGACTGGTGGCTTCAAGCCTGCTTGGAGAATACATAGACTTTCGAGTCGGTGTATCCTTAAAGCATGTTGGAGATCAATAGAATACTACTATGAGATAATACTAGATTTTAAAATACTCCTACGTGTCAGATAACTTTTCTTGAGTTATTACTTAGCTTATCCTCACGTATGCCGTATCATGGCTTATTAGACCATTTAAACTAAGTCAGAGAATCATGACAAGCCTTGACTCCGTTTATTATATTAAAAAAAACAAATGACGAATGTCTCGAGGAATATTATTTTGCAGAAATGTAACACTTTAATGTTACGAATGCTGCACCATTTTCTGACGCTCCTACGTGAGTGTTTCATCGCTTTTTCCCTAAAACAGTTTCAAGAAACAAGGTCGAAAGCAAACTACAAAGTCATGTAACTTCAAATAGCAAAGATTCAGAAGTCTATCATATCGATACCGATAGAAACCACTGGGCAAAAACTGAACAATACGTGCGTGGCGGAACCCGACACCATACCGGTTTTTGCTAATGCCAATGAACCACAATACCCTAATAAAGTAAATGAAACTCTAATAGGAGTACTGAAGATTGAAACTGGCGTAGACGTCATAGATACTAACTAGGGGCAAATAAATGCAGCTCTATTCTTAGGACTGAAGGTTTTAAGTTCCATGAATGATATGGACGATGAAGCGCATTGAGATCTCTAGTTTCCATAGGTATACTATCAATATAATAATAGCGAATGTAATTCTGTCTGTCTGTTACTTATCGATAAAAAAAAAATACCCCGTTTACTACACAGTACACAGACACGACAAACACACGAGTAGTAGGGATTTATGGAAATTACACCAAAAGAGGGTTTGTAATAGTTTTTTTTTTATTCTTTTACCAGTTGCCCGGTCCACTTGAAGCTTATAAATAATACAAAAAATATAAAATTGCTGAAGACGTGTTTCATGATATGTATAAAAGAAACCTGAAAATTGGCTAAAACAAGTAATAATTTTACATACACAATAAGTAATATATTTTTTATACGTGGATTGTCCAACCTTCCTCCTCTTATTATTATTTGTCCCATGGTGAGAATCAAACCCAACCTCCTGGTTCGCAGACCAACTTTCAGACGTAGCGCCGCCATAGAGATCGTCAAGATAAATGGTATATTTGGAAGAAAATACACTATGTATTTATTTCAAAGAAAAGGGCATGTAAAGCCGCCTGAATAAGCTAGCCTAGACTATAATACTCCAGTTCAATGTTAGACTACATTCTCTGAAGTTATTCACAACTTTATACCATTGTTTGTAGGCGCATATTTGAACGAGAACTATGATAATGTTGTTCTTTGTAGAAGTTCAAGGTTCTTTGTTTTTGCTTGTATCAGTTTTATTGCTGTTTTAAATATCTTTGTCGTGATAGTAATGTTTGTTTGGACTTGATCGTTACGCACCAGAACATCCATGCTATTGTAAATAACTAATATATAACCGCGGCTTCGCATGCGTTGTTACTATGGAAACGCTTCAAGGCTATTTCTATACCATGTAAAGTTAAACTGATTTATGAGATGAAAAATAGCCTCTGCGTTATTCCAGGGCTAGAACTAAGTCTATTCAAAATTCTCTTTGTCGATCGGCACTATCGTTTCAGTAGTAGCGTGAAAGAGTAATAAACTTTTGCGCTGGTGATACCTTTAAGTAAAGATAGGGATAGTAAGGATTAAGGAATTATTCCTGTTTGCAAGCGGAACTTAAAGTATCCCAGGGGAAGACATATGCTGTTAATAAATTAGTTGTATTGTTTTTTGGTAATTAAACAATAATTAGTACAATTGCGCCAACGCGAACGCCTCAAACGCCACAAAAAGCTATGGCTCTGTCTCGCTCCTATGAACACGATATTATCGTGATCCTATTAGATCTTAGATCCTATTCGCACAAACGACTGCAACGCGCCCTTAAATACGAATGTTAAGGGCGTGTGAAAATGTAGGTAAGTGGAAGTGTTCCGTTGCAATTTTGCTTATTCGGGCCAGTAGAATCAATTACATGGCTAGATGGTGATGTGTGGATTGTCCAGCATTATTTATTAGCTGTTTAGTTCGAAGATTCGTTCAAGGAATTAACTTAGGTTTCTTCTAGATATCTTGCATTGATCGTTTAGAAATTGCGTATGTTATTCATAGCTATTTCTTTCTTTCTTTCCTTAGGCAAAGTGCACTTCTAATGACCGACTATAACGGCTGTGACCAATAGACGAAACAAAAGTTCCGTTTTTACCATTGGCCGCGGAACCCTTAAACTAAACAAGTTTTCCAGTAAATATTCAACTGAACTGCAAGCTAGGGAACCACTGCTCTCATTTTCCTAACACTGGAAACTTAAAAATTGTTTTGAATAATTTCACAGTTTTGCATAAGTTTATGAGACTAGTTTGTTACAAAAGCACTTTATTTAAACAAGAATTTATTTATAAAAACCTTTTATACAATAATTTTATACAAGAATTTGATTTATAAATCAAATTCTTACGACTTACGATCCCCTTGTTGTATTCAATGTTTCAATGTTGTCTGGTAGAAATCGCTTGATAGATTAGGTACTTTAAACATACAGGTGAATGACAGCTATGTGTGTGTATGTATAAATGCTCCTGAATAAAATAAAGTAGATAATAATAATAAATAATTCCGGACAGTCCACACAGCATCATCTAGCCCCAAGCTAAGCAGAGCTTGTGTTATGGTTACTAGATGACTGATATATTTAATACAATATATTACATGGATAGATATTTTTTTATTATACATAGAAAACACCCAGACCAACGGAACTAAGTTCTGCAGATCGTACACAAATTTGTTCCGAGGCGGCAATAGAACCCGCAACCTCCTGCGTCGCAGGCGAACTTTTGCCCACCGCGCCACATCGGTTGTCCTAATAATCATATAAAATATTAATTAACTTTGATTGTATTGTTTAGTTTCATAATTGAACCTTGTTTTGCAGATGAAACTTTTTTATACGCTCACTAGCGACCCGCCCCGGCTTCGCACGGTTTTATTATACGTATAAAACTTCCTCTTGAATCACTCTATCTATTAAAAAAAACCGCATCAAAATCCGTCGCGTAGTTTTTAAGATTTAAGCGTTCAAAGGGACACTATGACATAGGGACAGAAAAAGTGACTTTATTTTATACTATGTAGTGATGCGCGATAAAAAGCGAAAGTCAAAACTTCTATGGCCGACTACAACGACTAAAATTTCATGCACATTTAATTCAGTTAGTCAGCTCTCAGGATAAGAATAGTCAGGATTGAGTAATTTTGTCTGTTTGTAAGCAGAATTAAAGTATCCTGGTTAAGGTAAGGATACAGCCTAGGTTACCTTTTACGCGTGCGAAGCCGCGGTCGTAAGTTAGTCATAATTTTAATAATAATAGTATTGCTTATTTCAGACAAAAAAGATCCATATAGTTAGTAGGAATATCTTAGACTAGGTTAGTTAAAATTTATTTCGTGGTTAATTTATAGAGATGGAGTGACTGTACATCACTCCATCTAATTTATCAGCAATTGCTGTCAGGATGGTGTTGGTACTCCCGCGTATTCTGCTAATATAATTTTTATATATAAAGGTAACTTTATCTTGCCATTATATCTAAAGCAAGCCCGTTTAGCAATTGCACTGAAAACTCTATTAAAATCAACGTCGACTCGCATCCTGCTTAAAAGCCTACGAAATGAGACGAGACATTTTAAAGCTCCGAGCTTTTAGCAAACCGTTCCCTATTGGGAAACTGTCAAGGTGGAACCAATATGATTTCCTTGGAAGATGCAAAATAGAACAGATTCCTTCTAGCTTCTTACACAGATTGTTTATCCTACTATAATCCTACGTACACAAAATCCAATAAGTTAACTACAAATTATTATTATCATAATTAAGAATTTGTAGTTACTCCAATACCCCTTTTTATATGAAAAAGCTCCAGGTTTAAAAATTAGCATTCTCAAGCTCCTATGATTAAAAGCTTATGAATAGTTCTGGAAATGGAAAGAAATACATAATGTAAATTTAAATGTTTTCATTTCAATATGATGTCGTGTATGTAAATTGTCCAGCATTTTAATGCATATCTCTCTCTGCCTAATTATAACATAGTTATTATGATAATAGTCAAAAATAAGCATTTCATTGCAATAATTTTCTTTCATCTATTAACAAGAAGTTAGTCTACCATAAGCAACACGCTAAAAAGCCTTCTTCAGCCTTCAGATTTTCTTTTTTATATAAAAAATAATTTACATAATTAAATCTAATAAGCAAAGAGCCCTCTAGTTAAAAAAGGTACTAATTACGAGTAATTCTAGATGCAAATAAACTTGAATTGTATCACGTATCGCACGCTAGGTACTGTCGGGGTAATAAACTTTTAAATTAATGGATCAAACGCACAGACAGTCAGGCGTGCAGAGGTGAATCGAACGTGATGTTCAACAAGTACTAGAATTTAGAGTTGACTCGGTATATTCTTGTGTTTCGGCGAGGTGCTTCTTAAATGTGACTTTTTTATTTTTTGCTAAACCGGTTTTGATGATATTTTTTTTAACACTATGGGACCTCATTTCCATTAAAAATTGATTAAGATTTGAGATGCAGTTTTTAGTACATTACAACTTAGATCATTGAAGCATACAGAAAATTATTTTTGTCCATTATTTTACTGAATTTATTTTCAAAGAAAGTTATAACAAAAAACAGAAATAAATCTTGCTTTATGTACTGTTAAGTATTTACAAATGAAACATTTTATTGTCAATTCATTAATTTTATTCTGTTTTTGATAAACAATTCAACAAAATATTTCGGTACTGCGACAATAACTAGCCTATGGTTCATCCAATCAAACCAGCGTAACTCGGTAGGAAATGGACTGAATTGAAATAGTGTTATAAAACCTTTAGAATTGGAACCTTATATTTGGGATTAATTAAATCGATAATATAATCTTAAAATCACAACTATACATTCTGTGATTCTGGATAGATAACTAAATTATGGCTATGCTATTGCTATACACGATATTGGTAGAAAGGATTCAACTTGTGAGGTAGCAGTGGGCCGGCCATATGTCACGAAGAACCTAAAACCACAGCGATAAACGTGTTCTTGAGTGGAGACCGAAACTCGGCAAAAGCAGTAAAGGACGCCCTCCGGCCAAGTGGGATGACCTGCGAAAGACTGCTGACAGATGCTGGATGCAGCAAGCTGAAGACTGTGCGCTATGGAGCTCTTTAGGGGAGACCTATGCCCGGTGGAGTAACTTAGGTTGATGATGATGATGATCCAACTCGTCATTGTTAGGTGTGTTTTTGTATTTTACTTTATTAAACACCTGTGTGGTTTCCATACTAAACTAGAGCTATCATCATCAACGTTTATTTTAATTGCCACCTCTATCCCTTTTAATGTCTACTTCGCGGAATCAATTTCCGATATGGAACACGTCTGGTCTCCGAGAATGGACGTGGTGTTGGTTGCCGGCCAATCGACACGCGGTTTAACGTTTCACTGTTAGGTTGCTTTTGAAATTGGCTATTGGTGAGTTTGGATAAATTAGTTTTGTATGAAGTACATGTTCATTTTCGATGGGCAGTGCATGCGGTGGTAAATTTTTGTAATTTTTCAATGTAATTTTTGGGTAAGCGGTGTGTTTCCTTTCCTACTTCATTCAAACATGTAGAAACAAATACACCATCCGCACAGCCTGAGGGGATTAAAACACGATACGAAGGCGTCAAAGTTGAACATATTTATTTTATGGGGGATATCTGGCATCTATTTACCTGAATTCCCCCACGAGGCTGCTCGATTTTGATTTCGGGGAAACCGGAAAAAAAGCGACAAAGCTACCCTTTATACTTCCTCTGCATTTCTGTCTCTATCGTGTCCTGTCTTTGTGGTAGAATAAAATATTTGCAATCTTTTGAATATGAATTCATAGTGCTCTGCGGTGGTGCGGTCTAGATGTGCGACAACCTTTAGCCGTAGCACCTATATCTCAGTCGTAACCAAGCAATCAAGTGCTAAGCTCACCATCCGATCTGTTTGCTACGGGATTGGAATCCTAATGCGTTTGCTGTTTGTTCAGTACAATAGGGATCGGACGACTTTGCTCTTGGAATCAACGAGTTTATTTAGGCCAAAAAACATATCACGCAAATACAAATCACGGTGTCAAAGGTGATTAATGATGTACGTTGGTGTTCTATCACAAATAAGGTTCAAAGTTAACCCGCATAGGTCCTTTATGAATGTACACTTAATGTGTTCATTAAACTGTTCTGACCAGAGATCTCAAAATGAATATTACATATTTTACGAAAGTGTGTGACAAAGATTTCGTTTCCTTCCACACATTTCGTGCCTTGGACACTAAGAAGAACTACTTTTAGAAAGTAGAATGAAAGAAAATAGGTTTTTTCTAAATATTTCGTCAGTTTCTTTTCTTAGAAGGTATTTCAGTAGGATAGATAATAGATATCTAGGCATTTGATGATAGTTTGGAAAAAAACAGGCTCAAATAACTATGTCTGGTATTATTAAATAAAAGTCCAAGGATTCTCAATCAACAACCATTCAAAAGAACCCCAAAGCACAGACAAAAGCGTAGAACAATTAGGGAAAGGAAAAAGAAATTCCCAGAACATCTCGCATTGCTTCCTCATGACGGGAATACTTGGGGTATTCAGGAATGGCATTATCTACTGTTAATGCGATATTGATTGAAAAATAATAAGGGATTATCTACTGATAATGCGATATTTATTGAACATACAATACAATACAATACAAAAATTCTTTATTGTACACCAGAAAAACATTACAAAAAGGAACATAACAAAATACAAGTACAATGGGCGGCCTTATCGCTTAGAAGCGATCTCTTCCAGGCAACCTTTGAATGGAAAGAATTATGTGAATTTAAGAAAGGGGGTGTAAAATGACAAAATGACAATAACAAAAATAAAATAATGAATAAAATAGTAGATACCTAATAATGGATAAAATAATATATACCTAATTAAAACTTAATATGCGAAAAGGGAAAATATCAAAAAATTAAAATTAAAATAATATACCTATACAATATACTACTTACATATACATGAACATCCACCAATTCAAACTTAAGCAATAATTATAATCATTGCGAAGTTAAAAAAACTTTTCAGGACTCTTGGACACGTCATAAAATTTAAAGAGCTAAAATGTCCCATTGAAGTCACATGTGATTTTCGTAGACTAAGTTCTATTCCCGAAAGACAGATGAATAATGAATAAGGGGTCGTTCTCCAAAGATTATTCAAGCCGCTCACTTCATGCTCTCAGCTCAACATCATCTCAACAAAATCTCTGGATACGACCAGATCTTAAAGTCTTCAGGCTCAAAATCCTTGAAGTTCAAAATCCTTTTTATAATATTAACAAACGCAAAAGTTTTTAAGTACGGACGGATAAGTTTGTTACACTTTGACGCTAAAACTAATAGATACGAAAATGATCAGGCTGAAATATTGAGTAGACGTAGATCTAGCCATAAAATAAAACAAAGGCTACTTTCATCCCATAAAACAGTTCGGGTGAATGGGGGTTTGTAATAGCCTTGAAATCTTTCCATAGAAACAATGCGAGTGAAGCCGGGGGCAGATGCTAGTGTAATTATAAAGACAGAGCAGAAAGTCTGGATATATTTAATTTGATGGCAAAAAAGATGGTGATTGTGGCTACTCACATGTTCTCAAAACTTTTTTGTCATCAACCGCGACACAATCTATGAATACAAATAGATGACAGTAATGAGAGGTCGTTAAACCCACAATCAATAGTCTCCCACTATCTACATGACAGTAAACTTGCAACTTCAAAGTGACTCATTGTATGGCTGCTATTCACAGGACGGCATGTGTGCGTGATAAAATGCATCTAGAGATCGATTCTATAATCGTTAGTTTCTCAATTTGGTAGCACAAGTGCTTTTACTAACAAAAAATATACATTATGAGCGCCCTGTCTTTATCTTGCCGCATCCATAGGTACAATATACTGCATAGATTTTTCAGTAATAAGTAGATCACTACATAGTATTAAATGTCGCTTTGAGAGTGATTCAAGAGGAAGGTTTATACGTGTAATAAAACCGTGCGAAGCCGGGGTGGGTCGCTAGTAAGTAGATAAACCAACTTTATAAAGCAAGTTCTCAACACGATTTTCATACGCTTTGTGCATAGCAAGCTTTTTCTTAGACGTTACGTTAGACGTTCAATAAATCAAACAATTAGACCGGTTTCTAGGAACCGTGTAATGTTTGTCAACGTAAGAATGACTCAAGGCATCTCTTGTCCTAAATATAATGGTCAGGGGTCAACCGTATAAGTAACTAAGGACGCGGCGATGAATAACCAAACATTAAACAAGAACCTATCATATTAGTAAACTAATATCGTCATCAAAATTGCTGTAATGGAAATGGAATATTTTTTTCAATTGTTATTATTTTAGCTTAGTGATTGATCGTCAATTTGTAAATTTAAAAAAGGAATATTCTTTATTGCCTTGTGTTCCTCGAATAAGTTTGGTAATTTTAGTTTTAAGGGCTGTGGATTTTGTTGAATAAATAAATAAAACTCGTATCAGATTATCTAGAGATATGTAGATAGATTAAAATTTTCGAACGAGTTTTGCTCTATCTAACAAATTTACAACCTAACAAGGTAAAGGTTTCTCGTTCGCTTTATAAGTTTGTATCTTTGAAATAAATTCTTTCGTACGTCTTTGGATCGTCTATAGTGATTTTTTAACCATCTGTTTTAACTGGCGAACTTACGATACCTACTTATTGTAACCGTTTTTTACCTACATTCTGTTTTAACTGATGAAACTTTTCATCGATATAAAAACCTACTATAGAATGGACCGTCATCGATGAATAATCTAAATTCACCAGTAAGGAAAATGTTTTTTGTTTTTGTGAATAGAACGTTACTGAATTACACCTACATTCTGTTTTCACTGGCGAACGACTATTCACCGATATAAAACCTATAGAATAGACCGTCATCGATGAATAGTCTAGAGTAGCCAGTTCCATCATATTCAGATTCAGTCACCTCGCCGAAGTGAGACCAACCGAGACGAGTAACCAAGCGTGAGGGAAAGTCTAGTCCGTCTTTTTGTCTGTTCGCAATTAACTTAGATTAAACTGTAACGTTTAAGATTAGTTGAAGTGGGCCTTGGTCGTGAGAAAAGCTGCGGTAAGACGAATTGAAATGGGTGCTTTGTTTACCCAAGAAATCATAAACCTGAGTTCGGTATTACGACGGTTTCGAGAAATCCATTTTTCTAAGGGACAGGGAGGCACAAATTCCATAATTCTATTATAAACGCGAAAGTTTTGATGTTTGTTACTCTTTCTTTCACGCAAACACTTTTGAACGGATCGGGATGAAATTTTAATTAGATGTTGTTCTAGCCTCGGAATAAAACATAGGCATCATCTCATCACCATCTCACTTCATCCCATAAATCAGTTCCCATGGGATAAAAATAGCCTCGAAACGTTTCCATTAAAACAACGCGTCATTTTGACGTCTCCTTGAATTATAAAATACAATTAAATGAACTTGAATTACATAATTTTAAAAGAACTTACGTGTATTTTTTATATACACTTTTTAATACCCTTAAAAATATATGAAATAAAAGCTTTCATTTATTACTCCGAACCCTTTCTCAGCTCGCTTCCTATCTTCGAAACCGAAACAGAATTCCCAAGTTGCCGCTCGACGGCACATAACCGATAACCGACAAACCGAAAAATCTCTGGCGATTCCATCAAATTTCTAATATCACAGTCAGCGAGCGCGTCCCACGGATATCATCCGCTTTCCGTAATTCCAAATTGAGAATCTCGCTACAAACTCACTACAGGATGCTTTACATCCCTCTGTAATTTCAGTGGGAAATGGGAACGGGTTTTTGACACCTTTCAGATGAAAAATGGAGCTGCAACTAAAGCCATTTTTGCAGTGAACATTAGAACTCATACGTCTTTTGATGACAGCTAACCCAAACGTGATTGTATAATGGACTGGACTTTTTCATATATTATTTTCAGCTTTAGTTTCTTAGTTTAAGAATAGTCTTTTTAATTTTAAGCTTTTAATTTCCCAAATGCAGAACGTACAAACATTTGTTCCAAGCAGGAATCGAACCCGCAACCTCCTGCGTCGCATACGGACCTTCGCCCACCGCGCCACGCGTCATACATGTAACCTCTTTTTTCTTGCTTTACGTTTACTTGCTCCTTTAACCACTTACAGATAAAAGCCTCAAAATAAGCAATAATGGAATGGTAAATCGCGGAATGACTACGGATTCTTGTAACCTTGGCAATGGCAGCCAGCCGTGGCGGCTAACCAACCGTGAGGGAAAGCGGTATGAAGATTCTTTGTACAAGATTCGTTGTCATTTTGTTTTGGCAGAGAACTGCTTTGATGACTTCTTGAGATATGAAACAATATTGTACTGTCGACTTTAGTGGAGTTTTCAGTGCAATTCTTTCGGTGGCCTTAAAGAATGCAGCCGATTTTTATAGATATTCCTTTAAAAATCTGTAGCTGAATAATCGATCCCAGCCTGTGGATTTCGTGAGGCCGAGGGAACCAGATAAGGAGCACCAGATTGGTCTTGTGTAATAGCACCTCTACAGCGATACAAATCCTTTAAAAACTACGGAACGGATCCGGCAAACATTTTGTATAGACGTGATTCTAGGCCTGGAATAAGACATAGGTTACCTAAATTTCAACCCATAGGTTCCCATGAGATAGAAATAAGAAATAAGTCTTGAAACGTTTCCATAGAAGAAAAGTTTGCGAAGCCGCAGCATATACTTCATATCGATGTATAGTTTAGCAAGATAATTTAAGGTTCTGATTAGAAATAGGTGTGTAAAGGTAAACCTAAGTGAAAGGCAGCCTGAGTTTGCAAGTTACCTACCCTCATCTAACACACCACAACGAATGGAACATAATGAGTTTTTGACAAAAACACACGATAAGGTAATATCTAACTAATTGCGTGTTGAAATGCAACAAAAACTGTGTTTCCATCAATTTGCTGGTAATTGTTGAACACATTAGGCTAAAAACTTTGGTATTTTGTACAGTTTCACACATCACAACATTCCAAACGTTACATGTTTTTATTCTTTAAATATTTCGGAATTTAGGCTGTATTTCCGGTTGACACCAGGAACGATTTAACTACGACAATTTTTAAAGGAATTCCTAAAAGTATGGTTTTAAATTTTGGTGTGTTGTGTATGTATGTTCGTCGATAATTCCGTCGATGGTGAACCGATTTGGATGATTGAGATTTTGATGTTGAAGTAGTCCTCTTTGCGTCGTCGCATCATCATCGCCGCAAACACCAACAGACGACGGTTTACATTATATGTTAGGTAGGTATGTTGTGAAATAACTCTTTGTATCTAGCTGACTGACAACAAGCCTAGTGTATAAGACGTCAAATGATTTCGCAGTGGCGTACTGGAGTCATGCTCCGTGGCGGCGTCTCTAATGAGCGCATCGTGCGCGCTGACGACAACCGAGTGAAACCACGTCAGCCAACCGAGAATCACCTCCATTCAAGTTGAGGAATAAAAAGCCCACACATCTCTCATTGAGTTTTGAAGGCTTCAATTCGTCCTATCTTTTAGGACCTTATTTTGAACACAGCTGCTCTATAGTAAGTTAGAGCACTGAAATGGGATGTTCTATTTTCAAAATGTGGCTGTCACTTTAACTGGATGTATTTAAGAATGAATAGTATGATTCCAACGTCTGTTCGTGATATTGTTTCTTACGTAACTGATGATCAGTTCATCGAAGGAATTTCAACCATAAATTGCGTGAAATTGCGTGAAAAGCAAAGCGTGACATTCTGGCGAAGATCGTCAGATTGTTTTGGCGAAAGTCTTATAATTGTTACGTCTCACTAGAAGACACCAGATATCCTTCTATGCTTAGATCTTTAAATATCTCTGGCTTGTCTCATCCATTGTGGTCAGATTTATTTCATTAATTTATTCCAAAAAAAGATAAAGTCCCAACAAACCATACCTACTTCATTATGTAGAACAATATTCAATCTTCGTAATTCTCTACAAAATTGAACAAAAACGTCAATCAGCAGAAGCGAACACGCGTTTTATCATTCCTTGATCAGCATGTTTCAATTGAATGCGCTTTGTCTTGCAAAGTGCTGATGCAGTTTATTTCATTCATTCAAATGAATGAATGAAATAATGAAATCATTGAGGTAGGTATTGTTTTTGTTAAGCATTTAAAATAACTAGGTCAGATAGAGTTCTTCCTTTCTGCTCTAAGAAACAAAAGATGAACAACGATGCGATTGTTTGGACGAACTTGAAAATTAAGTACCTCTTGTTTTGGCAACAGCAACAGTTGTTTGTTTTTATGTTCCATGTCACTTTATGTACAAAATAATCATTTGTATGCGATGCTTAACATACACAGCTTAAAGACATACCGCATAAATAAAAGTTTACTTATGGGCTTAAACCAGGCCTTAACTCTAAAAATTTACAGTGACAAACATACTTGTGCTGCATTGGTGGTTTAGAAAAGAGGAATTTCCACCTTCACTTTTAAAGGAGTTTTAGGATGTGCATTCCAAAAGAGTTTTTATTTCCGTAGAATCAGAGCGTTGTCCATTGAATGTAGGAATTTTAAAAAATAAACTACACTAGAACCATTTTTCCTTCTGTGACTTTGCTGCGAACAAAGCAGTGGGTAGGCTAGTGAAAGAATATGCGTAGGTTGGAACTGCTTGCTCAAAAACATGTCCATTTCGCAATGCACCGGAGAAAGTTCTGGCGCATCGCCAACGAATCTGGAGACCCCGTTCGGATTTACCTCGAGCCATCTGTTTGTTTCAATTGGGACCAGACTTGGATTCGTAATGGAAGTCATTTCCTTCAATTACAACCAAATCAATTGCAGCAGTTAAGAGAAGTACTCGAAGAGCCTGGGAACCTATATGGAAAACGAAAATCGATGTTTCTGATTCGTTTTCGCGCAAAACATGAGACTTGTATAAGATAGCGCCACAATATCGCCTTGACTTTGAAACGATTTTCTAGTCCTTTGTCTCCAGTGACAGACTGATTCCTCCTTTCCTCCAATAAAGTAAAATAATTTGGTATTCTTGCAACACAGACTAGGTTCGTAGTTGACCCGCTTACCGTCATGATGAAAGCAAGATTGGAAGGATTGTTTTACTCGATTATAATTCGAATAATTTGAATTTCATAAGTGCTTTCCTTGTCGAGAGTGGCCATTGTCTTCAGTCAGATAAATCAGGGGATTGATTTAAATAAAAATTGTGAAGTTTTATTCTGGTTTATTAATAACAAAGCCAATGTCTTCAAATCCGCTAAATGGAATCGGTAATGGGCCGAAGCGCCCAACAGTGGCTGAGGCTACATGAGGACCAGAATATCTGAATGAGTGTAATGCATCGCGGAAAGTTCCATTCCGTCAGGCAGTCAGCTCGGCAATGAGTCAAGGCTAGGGGGGCGAATCAATGGACATTCAAGAGCGATTACGCAGTTGACATTGATTATTCGCAGCTGGATGTCCCTAGATCAACAGGCAGGGTTACAATACTGACGTCGCTAATTCATTCCACTAAACGATCACGATTGTATGGAATGATGTGGACCAACATTGTCGCGCGGCAGTAGTGTTTTTTTGTCGTAAAGTAAGTACGTCACACACGCGCTGTTTTTCAGCTAAAAACAACGAGTAACCTTCGCTCAGCGCATTCTGCTGAGCCAACACCTATTTTACCACAAGTCATATGAGGAAGACTCGATTTGATGCTTGCCTAAATGGTGGGCATCAAATCGAGTTTGGCCACACAGCTTGTGAACCTCCCATGTTGGTTTTTATTAATCACTACATCCCCTCCGTCCCTATGTCCCTATATCCTTATGTCCCTTTGAATGCTTAAATCTTTAAAACTACGCAACGGATTTTGACGCGGTTTTTTTAAATAAATAGAGTGATTCAAGAAGGTTTATACGTACAATAAAACCGTGCGAAGCTGGGGCGGGTCGCTAGTCTATAATAAAATATGTATGTCAAAATAATTGCTTTTATGTTTATTCTGCACCATCTATCTATCTACCTCAAGATCTGCCTGCCTCAAAGACACGTCACTCCTACATTCATTTTTTACATCAAGTGGAACATTATATTCCGTCTAAATTAAAAATCTCTTTAAGACAAGTCTGACAAACAGCAAAAACATACCCTCCTTACGCAGTCGGGTAAAAACAAATAAATCCCCTCTCATCCCGCTCATATCAGGATGGGTTGGACAGGAAATATAATAAGACAGGGTTCTAGCTCCACTATCTCGCAAAGCCGTCGTAATCCGGCCCTGGATTCTCGTCTTCAATTTAACTAAGGCTATGAAAACAGCGAGGTTTAACACGGGTTATTATTGTCCTGTTCAAAATCCTTTATTAAATAATGTGAAGAAAAAACAACGAAACGACATATTACCAAACTTAGCAGAGCTTGCCTACTAGATAACTAAAACATTATTCTACAAAGGTATTTTTTATCATAGAAAACACCCAGAACACCTTGCACCTCAGCAGATCGTTACAACATTGGTCCCGTAGCGGGGTTTATTTTTCAACTCTCTTTTATGTTTGCTATCGTGCGTGACCGAAATCTAATGGAAGATAGATATCTCTTTCATCAACTCTCTTTTGCATCTACATAAAGTATAATTTCGAGGGTGGCATAATCATGTTGATTAAGCCCTCTATAAATAAATAAATAAATAATTCCAGACAATCCACACAGCATCATCTAGCCCCAAGCTAAGCAGAGCTTGTGTTATGGGTACTAGATGACTGATATACTTAATACAATACATTACATAGATAGTTTTTTTTTTTTATTATACATAGGAAACACCCATAATCAAATAAAGAATTAAAAAAAAACAATTCCATGAGTCACTTCGCAAGTCAAGCAGCCTCTTATTTCGTGGCCCTACATATCAAGTGAGCTTGACACTTCTGATCTCTCTTTAATTGCTTTAGATTTGATAAAAATCAACGGACCCGAAGACTTATGATTGTTTTAGACAAGTAAACTCTTAATGTGTTTTAACAACCAATGTTGACCATGGGGAATTTAATTTAAATCGCTAAAACTAAGCCAAACATATTTAGCATATTTTTTGTAAAATCGAACATCACTTAAAGGTTCCTTTTCATCATCATTTTTATTATCATGCCACAGCATCCGCTGAGAATTGGCCATTTTTATTGTATCTTATTTTTATTAATCTGTTCTTATTTATATTAATAGTAGGTCAATAGAAACATTTTTTTTTATTATACTTACTTTACATGACATAGGATAGGAGGCTCAAAGGAGACAATAGGTATAGTCGATGTAGTCACAATTACATAAACTTTGGCCATCTTTGGATATTATCTCGGTAGCTGATGATATATTCTTGATACATACCTGTAACAATAAAACATATATTTACTACTCGGACCATCGAGGGGGGGGTTTGGGGGTTTGGGTTAATGAGGTCAATCAAGGTGGTTTCGGTGACAAATCTCAGTATGTATAATTTCAAAGTAAGTGTTGGAAGCTTACTGAAAAAAAAATCTGAAATACATAATTGTGTTTTATTACAAACACAATACAAAATGGATACAATGAAGACAGTTAAATGAATTTATCAACCACCAAATCAAATACCTGAAAGAAATTACTTCTGTAGCAATTACTTCCCAATAATCCTTATTATATCTAACCAGCGAAACGCCCCGGCTTCGCACGGTTTTATTATACGTATAAACCTTCCTCTTGAATCACTCTATCTATTAAAAACCGCGTCAAAATCCGTTGCTATGTTTTAAAGATTTAAGCATACATAGGGACAGGGAAAGCGACTTTGTTTTATACTTAGTAGTGATGCTTAATTTTCCAAATCGCGTAGCTTTTCATAGATTTAACTTCTTTTTTCTGCGTCTAGTTTCACAAATATGTTATCATCATTAAAACTGTCGACATTGAGATATGCAAAGGTTGCCTTACAGATTAATTTTACAGAACTTAAAAAGCGGAAAATACTAATTATGACGTAGTAATTATTAGTATAGATAGGGTGGGCTTCATCGCACTTATATACTCAGCTTCCGTTTCATCTTTCCTACAGACGTTGTTGAGGGTGTCCAATGTGCACTCAAGTCTAACAGGACAAGTTGAGCCCTATTGTAAACTCTCATCATTTATGTACGAAACTTGGCTAAGGCTAGGTTCACAGTGGGCAGCGGGAGCAATTTAAAACGTCTATTTATGTACTGGTATTTATCGCGTTTATTCACCTTTTTCCCGACGTTTCGACAGGTTTACACACTGCCGTGGTCTCGGGATGACCTATATACATGGTGTAACAATATACATGTGCTAAGCGAAAAGCTGGGTATTTCTACCCCCCCGGGGAACAACTTTTGTTCAACGACTTTTCTAATTTCGATTGGTATCTCTGAAAAAACTAAAACAAAGTTTTCACATGGCCAGCTGATTTTTTACGAAGTGACAACCCTAAAATCTGCTGTTTCTTATACTTGCGACGATGACCTCAGTATGGTCACAGAATAGATGTAGAAAAGAGTGACAGATTCATATTCTTGAAATAGAAAAACGCCTACAGCATCATTGAGGCAAATTGTCGTAAGTCATGGCTAAAATCACATTTCAATTTGAAGGTTGAGTTACGTGTAGTTAAACATACGAACTAAACTACGCTAACACAGTTATGTCTTTTTCTAACTGTTTGTTCTTTCTTGTGTGTTGATCTAATCATAATAACCTACTGACTGAATACACATTGATGTCCACTACTGAAAAGAGCTGTGAATCTGGCGGGTATTGCCATAATCACTTGGCTGGGGATTGCTGATCAAAGAAACGGTATAAGTAATTCACACAATAAAAATGCTGCCTTTCATTTGGCGAAGCCCCTTGGTCGACTTTTACGACATCCGACATACGACGAGCTGAGTCGCATGGGTCGGTTAACTTAATTAAAAACTTTACCAAATGACTCATTCCGTCATTATGTAGTTTATCTGTCCGTTCTGTACCTACATTAATCTTTGACACTTGTATTTCCACAAAGGAACGCGACAAAATTTTATTGGCTGTAGCACTATGCAAAACCATGGCAACCAGCCAACCGCCAATCATAGACAAGTTAGAGAACCATTCATTCATTCATTGACTGTCGGCATCTATCAACATGCGATACACCCAGTGATGCCAGATCTACCGATTTAGCAGTAGATCTACCTGCTTTTTTAGGCGTCTACCGATCTACTGATTTATTTCAAAAATTTAGTGAAACCTACCTGATTTTCCCGAGCGCCTTCTAAAATTTAGTGAAATCTACCTGATTTTCCCGAGCGCCTTCTAAAATTTAGTGAAATCTACCTGATGTCCCGAGCGCCTTCTAAAATTTCGTGAAATCTACCTGATTTTCCCGCGCCTATAGCTCCGTGACTAAATAACCACTTGGCGACCTTTTTTTTTTTTAGCTGCAATTGTCTGCAAAAATGCAAAGAATCGCTTCCTTTTTACGAATGCACCTAAAAAAAAAAAGGTCGCCAGCCAAAATGCGAGTCAAAATACTCGCGAAACACAAATACATATGGTACCTCTAGAATTTTCAGTCGTTAATTTCTACCTACTGATTTTTATTCCAATCTACTGATTTTTTACTGAACTTTCTACTGTTTTTTTCAAATTCCATCTGGCAACACTGGATACACCACATGGCGGTGCTGTTTTTGCCAAGCGGGTCGAAATATTTTTTAATACGGGTTCCGTAATTTTTTTAATACCAAAATTTAAAGAAGTTCGTTTGTTTAAAATCATAAAATCAAAAAAAAAGCTTAAATCCGTTTTCTACGGGATTTTGTATTAGGTATACCAACTATCAGAATTCACGCAAAGTGTATGTGTGTGTAGCAGGTAGGTACCTACATAGTGAAATACCTATGTAAAATAAGACCAGTACCTACCTACGTATTCATACAATTTTCTACCACATACCTATTATTTCACGACTGTGATCCTAATACCTCCTACTCATGTAGCCAACTAGGGATTTATTAAAATTGAAAATGAACCCTAAAAATTATCCATCTTTTCGGCGAACGAAATCAAAAGAATGAATGATGAACTATTTTAGTGTGACCTTCGTCGCGGTTCCGTGTAGTGCTATAATTACAATTTTTATCTTTCGTGCCTAAAAAACAAGTAACTAGGACTTAAGAATACCTTAAGGGTGTGGTGTATGCATCGGAGTGTCAGAGCTGAAGAGATGAAGAGGCGTGTGTTGGAAGCGTGTGCTTACTTCCATAAAATGTGTGTTGTTTGGAAGCGTGTGTTGGAAGCGTGTGCTTACTTCCATAAAATGTGTGTTGTTTGGAAGAAGGGAGGCATATCGAACCTTACTTACATGCATAGGTATCGATACCTACGTCATGCATGTGTAACTTACTAACTAACTAACCTAACTAGTGCTAAAGTGAGTGAGACATGTTAATGCCTAAAAAGAAACCTACCTTGTGCTGAAGTGTGTGAATTGTCTGTGACTGTGTACCTACAAGTGACCTACCAAAACATACATAAATCCCTTCGTAAGAAGCCATCTAGACAGCTGACAAGCGAGAAAATATGAGGTTTGTAACTTGTACCTACACTTACAACTTTCCTAACTCAGCATTTTAAGATTTTCTCAACACTACCTAGGAACTTACATACTAGCATCTTATTATTATCACGAATTTATTAGGTCGTCTAGTAATCTCCCGCCATAGCTGAAATCTACGAAGATAAATACCTACCTACATACCTGTAAAGTTAGTAGGTAAGTACAGGTTGCGCGAATAGGGTTGTCACTTTATTTTGGCACTAGGAAATGAAAACTTTTTGTATGGGAAACTGAAAATAGGAATTTTTAATTATCTCCCCCCCACAACTGATCACCATGGGTTCCTGAAACCCCCCCCTTCGGCTTAGTAGGGGTAATATGTTATACCTTGTATAATGTGTTCTGAACGCGTAAGTTAATTTTTTTTTTTTTATTATATGTTATACAAATAAGCACTTATTTTATTCAAAAAGCTTAACTAAAACCGTGATTCGGTTTGTCTGAAAGCCTCTTAGACCAGTGTTCACCAAAATAAACGTCTATTCAAAATATCAGCACAATCCGTTCAGTAGTTTTGGCGTGAAAAAGTAATAAACATCCATACAGGTATAAACAGGTAAAGATCCGTATCTTAGTATGGATCCTACACAATTTTTTTTTCAAGAACTGCTTTGACACAATTACTTTTTTTTTATTTTATTAAATGGCTATTTTTGTAAACCGATGCCTTTCCTTTACAATATAGCTCTTCAAAACGCCTAATATTTGTATTTGCTCTTAGATTTAGCATTTTACTCGGATTAGCGCAGTTAGCGCAGTGTTAGTTATTTGACGAACAGGTAGCAAGCTTTGCTTTGCAGCTAGATTTTAAATGTAATTTTACTAGGCTTAGGAAGATAGCCCAGAAATAACAAGAACAAGCCAATGGAACAACGGATTTTATTCAATGTTATTGTATTTATTCAATGGTGAGATTGACGGATGATAATATCATGGCTGTGTTTTGACAATAACTTATAAGTATTATTTTGATTTACTAGGATTTATTTTATTTTTTCATTTTTACCTTTAAATTTGTTCTTAATATTATAATTTTATTAATTTATTGTACTTATCCAGATTGAATTAATTATTTTTATATGAAATTTGTATACTATTTTAATTGAGTACTTAATTAGTGTAAGTGGCTTTCAATGGCCGTTCTAATTAATTAATAATAAATAAATAAATAAAATAAATGGTATCTATTGCCTAAAATCCGCTGTCGCTTGCGCTTTGCTTTTCCACTGAAACGCAGTCTTTCGTTGTCCAGCATCTGAGAATAAGCTGTAAATATTAAAGTGTTAGCCAAGTGCCAAGTGTCGAAACTTTAGCTAGAACGTTACGCTTTGCAGTTTCTGTTTTCTAAAGTTTAAAAACTCGCTAAAATGCAACGTACCATAAAAAAATATGCAGGATCGGTTCGGTCCCAGTGTAATAAACCTAGACAAACAAGGTAAGTACATTACATGAGTAAGTTTGTCTCCTGTTAATAGCTGTCTGATGAACTTTTACAGGCTTCAACTGAAATATTTCATTGTTATGGGATAGCATCTTTACTATCCTACTATACACCATAAAGATTGATGGGACCATACAGGAAGCGAAATTTTATTTACTGAACCAAGTAAAAAAACAATTTTCCCACGTATAAGCAAGTATCTACAGGTGGTCACCGTTTGTTCCCTCACTCACAACAGCGTGCTAATGGCATGTCTCGCGTCCTTTTAGCGAGTGCCACATACTCTAGCACGTCTCTGCTATTTAACAACGTCCATGAGAGAACTAGGTGAGGTGACGGCACTTGCCAACTGGAAATATGTCAGTGGAGACTCTTAGAAGTACTGAGGGCTATAAATACATAGAATATACATACATACATACAGACATTTAGGCACTACCTACCTAAATGTCAAAGCATCTTCTGATGACGGAGTCTCTTTCTAGCTACTGAGACTTAATATAAGTCTTAATACTTAGTTATCTATGGTTAGTTATTAATTTAAAGTAACAAGTTTTTTTAAAGATGCTGCTATATTATTATCTTCATACCACACACGCAGACGCAACAGAAAAAAATCTTTGAATGAAATAGTAGGAGTCGCGATCTTTGACACAATACATTTCTACACCACAAACAGAAGGGCAGATTATCACTGACAGATCAAATGTCACTCATATAACTAACTTATAAGCATATGTATGATTTATTTTATGTAGACTAGGTATTTCTAACAAGTCAACTGGAGAGATCCTATTTTAGACTGTCAACAAAATCCGACAATTCTAAACACTTCCCGAGCAAACTATTCCACTCGCCTGTTGTTTAACTAAATAGTTATTGCTATTCCTGGGCCAACTTATTTCGCAATTAACGGGATTTGCGGAAGCATTACGTAGCTCGGCTTATCGCTAATTAGTAACTAGTACTCTACATGAGGCTGTGTTTATGGTGGAAAGCGAGAGCGGGGCGGGTTTGTTTTGGAAAACGAAGTTGAAGCTGACTGATCGAGTTATACTTTAATTTAGCAGTAGCCTAAATAGTTATCACATTCGATTAGATATATAAAATATGTTTAATATTGTTATGAGTTAGTGGCGATTCGCCATCGGACCCTTTTTTCTGCTACTTTTTAGTTCCATACTTTGAGTTTTGATTCGCTATCGTCAAATAAAACATTGTTTTTCGCGTGGTGATTTGCCATCGGCAGGTTCATGTACAGTGAACCAACCCCAACGGTCAAGTGCTTCTCCTTGTTCTGTTCCACTGACGCCCTAGCTAGACCAAGGTGCGAGGCCTTTTAACAACTGTGAGATCCAGGGAAACGGAGTTAGATTAAAATAAATATCTAAATGTTTTTTATCTATTTATTTTATTAATTTCTCAGTGATCAGAGTCATAAACGAGAGGTCAGTTGGTGACGCATGCGAAGCAAAGCCGTAGGTTTATTTAATTAGTTTGAAATCTGTCTAGAATCCGTTCCCGCTCTTCTCCTTATACGCAGCCTTAGTATGTACATAAAGTACTTGAAAAACCCTTTTTACGCAGGAGCAGCTAAACGGGGTTATCGCTAACCAGCAAGTGGAACTAGTAGTAGTACAAACTGTATTTCAGCAGTGCCTTCTCCCATGTAATGTACAGACAGAATCATTAATTGGTAACCCCTCAAATAGCTAAAGTTTACATTTGTCGTCCGACCGATTTGCTAATCTTTTACTCAAATTCTAAGAAACAAAAATTGTATCATCAAGTGGGGTTCGAACCAGGCATCCAATCGCTCGCATGACATTTAACCACTTCACTAAACAACTAAGCTAATGAACTAGTTATCGGACGCTCGAAATTTTGTGTTATTTAAGTTCGGCAGCGGATTTTATTTACGATATCTGGATAAGAAAAAAAGATGAGGGTAGATCTGAATACAATCTTGGTGAACGAAGAAAAGGTTACTGCCATTCTCAATTCGAGTGTTTACTTGGTTGATTTTTATTTATGTTTTTGGTGGAATTGAAGAATATTGAAGGAAATGTTGCATAACAGTAATTTTGTGAGAACTAAGATCCCGGTTATTATCGAACAGCAAATAAGTAATAAGAAGATTGCTCGTCAGCTTGGAATAACGGTAAATTTCCTACTTATATCTTTTTAGTAAAAACTTTGTTATCTGTAACTGCATAATATATTGTTGATTTGTTATCTTACAGATTCAAACCCTGCGCTTATGAGGTCGTAAATTTAAATCCGAGGGGGATGTGAATGTAAGAAGAATTGGCAGAAAAAACAACAGGAGTGTAACAACAGAATAAATTAAAAAGTAAGTGATAATTCTCAACGAATCCAATTTCATTTATCAAAGATTATTTCATCTTATTCTTATCTTTTTAAAAGAAAACAAACAAACAACATAGTATTTGACCAATGCAAATAAATTATTTGTGTTTTATCCCACACACCTAAAAACAAACACCAATTGATTAAATTATTATTTTTAGGTTATTGGGGTCTTCTATGGTTCCCGGAAAATAGAAGAAATGACTGGGAGTATGAATGGCGAACAATATTTGACAGTGTTGAAGGAAGTCATGTTACTTTCTGTGCGGATCGTGTATCCAGAGGGACTTTATTTTGTCCATCATAATTGTGCAGTGCATCGTACGCGAATGGTTTCTGAATGATTATATTTTTAAGAAGACATTACTGTTATTCCTAGCTAGCTAAAAGTCCGGACCTAAGTCTGAGAAAATATGTGGGGTCAAATGGTTTTAAATTGGCATTCGAATGATTTGTGGTCCAAGCATAACTTAGAGCAAGGGGTTACACAGATGAGAAACAGACTACAAAAAATTAATAATAAAAAAAACACCCTTTGATCTCATATATATTTTCAAACCTACCTGATTAAACTATGTTCCACGATTTACAGGAGATTCAAATTGTTTAATTCATTAGATTAGAAAAGTAAACAAAATCTAATGAAAACATGTGTATTCTCGAGTACTAAATCGCAAATGGAACATTATTTATCAGGATAAGATACTATCAGATACTACTTATAAATAAGCTTGATTATAAAATAAAAAATGTCTAAGACAAACAAACAATCTATGCTACTAATTATGTTCATTTTGTTTTGTTATGGAGTCATAAATTTTGAAATAGAAAAAGTGTGTTTACTTACCTAAAATTGTGTTTTATTTTTCAATCATTATATTGATAATAATAAACAATGACTTCACTATTCACAAGAATAGACAAAAATAAAAAATGGCAAATATAAAAATGACAGATAATCGATAAATCTCGGGGATCGAACACGGGTCTTGCGATTAGAAGCCAGATTAACTCGTCTACTTCTACCACTACACCAACGTTACATATGATTATGTCTCGAAATTTTGCATAGTTACTTGTGCGTACCGATAGAAATTTAGAAAGGTATTGAAAAAATCTTAGTTTTCTGATTAAGTAATTGAATAAAATTTATAACAAAACAAAATACGAAATTATCGAGAAATTTGTAAACTTAAATCAATTATTTTTATGTTAAAGGGTTTGAACCTGCGTGCTACTGAATACACACTACTGCATATTCTGTGAGGGGGATACCAATTAGTGAAGCTGTCTGTACATTTTGTGTCACAATCACTGTGCGTACAATTAATGTGTGAAAAAAAATGTTTTAGGAATAGATTTTTTCGAACCAAGTTTGTTTTTGTTTTTTTCTTGAATGTAGCCTGTAACATAATAACAACACTATCTTAGCTGAAAAATTAACGCAGGCAGATAAGTTGGTTTAGGCAGCTTATCCACAGACCCGATTCGACGAAGGCGCATAGGACGAAGAAAAAAGGCCTACGATGCACTTATTCACCCTATAAATGACCCTGTATCTGGTCATAAAGCGATGAGCGTTCCTGTCGCTACACAACCTAGAGATTCCCACTTTTTGAAGAGATCCCCACTTTTTGAAGGGGATCCCCACTTTTTGAAAGGGATCCCCAGTTTTTGAAGGGTTCCCCTTTCTCTTTTTCTTGTAGGGATCTCTAGTTACATGTGAATGCACTCCCGAAAGTAATCAAGAGCACATCATGTGGTTTTATTCAGTAGAAGTCTGGCATAATATTGCACTTGAGGTGGAATAAAATAAGAAGAAAAAAAGCAACGAATATCCATATGGGAAATCCGAAGGATGATAAAAATAAAGGTAGCTTATCCAATTCAGTTTGTAATTATTCGTAGGCTCCTAGAATCTATGCTTTGTGTTTATATCATTCAGATAGATAATTTATTCAAGCCTATGTTACGTCTAGTCTAGTATTTAAGTACTGGGTTCTTTATTATGCACGTGATGTGATTGATAGAGAGGCTGTCAAGCTTTCTAAAACTATTTTCGTAATCAGAATATGTACGTGTACTTAGCGCACAGAACGAAATGCGAAATACCTCGCGAAGCTAGAAATCCGCAGAGCGATTATAATTTTCCCGCCATTTCCTCTCGCGCTATGCATCGTTTAATTCAACCTCATGAACTTTTTACCGGTTCTTTTTTCCTTTGACTCTGTGCCTTTTTCCTAGTCTTTTGAGTGCGTTAGTCGTATTAAGGCGCGGGTGAGAGTTCCATAGAACTATTCTCAATCTATAACTTCACGTGGGTTTGCAGGCGTTTTTCCGGGATATCATATAGACTATTTTATTTATTTATTTTGCTTTATTCGGAGAACAAACAGTTGTACAAACAGAATACTTAAAAATAAATTGAAATAACTCTTAACTATTAAGATGACCTCGCATAAAGAATACGTTATTTCAGTTATAGAACTACATGTATCCAAACTTTCATGATAATCCGTTCGGTAGTTTTGATGTGAAGATGATATTACCAAATATCTAACTTCCAACTTTCACATTTATAATTTAAGTTTGACAGAAAAATAATTGAAACGATAATAAAACGACTAATTAGAGCTAGTATTTACATTTATTTAGTTTTATTTAAATTACTCTCGTTATTTTTTAAGGCATAAGTAAAGTCTATTTTTACTTTATTTTATTACTAGCAACTAATTCCCGTTCCCGTGGGAATTCTGGGATAAAATATAGTTTAAACTTTTGCGTTTATAATATTAGTAGGATTCCTCTTCAACAAAACATCTTTCAGAGGAATAAGAATAGAAGGTTGAAAATATGTTTATAGTTAGCTCTTGCAGCTTGCTATAATTGCTTGGTTTTCCAAGGAAAAGGGAAGACCTTCGCGTTCGCTCATTCGATGCGGAACCCTAACAGACGTAAGTGTCCTCAGCCACAGGTGCAGCCTCCATTCCCGAGAGCTGCGAACGAGGGAGATGTGGAAATGTCCTACATTTGATAAACCTCTCAGTACTCAAGTGATCCTTCCTTATGATCCAGCTTGGGGGAAAGTGGGCATGGCCCTTTACCTAGATAAGGTACACTAATTTTATAAATGCGAAAGTTTGGATGAATGAATGTTTGTTACGCCAAAACTACTGAAGGGATCCGGCTGACATTTTTGGAATAGATTCTAGGCCTGGAAAAAAATGGGCTACTTTTCATCAAAGTTCACGTGGGTAAAGCCACGGAGCGCAACTAGTACATAATATTATTAACTACAATTATAAATACCTACTAGTTTTAACTAATTTCTAACTTTTGATTGTAATTTTTTGTAGTTAAAACTTAAATATCTATTATATTATTTATATCTTCAACCGTATCTAATATTTTGTAAAATACGGCCTCAAGGTTGCGGCAAGTTGTAGGCCTATGCCCAGCAGTGGACTATCGTAGGCCGATAATGACAGTGTCTTCAAAAGCCCATGTCAGAGCTGAGTTTGCATGAGATTGTAGATTCATGCAAAGCGTCGTGTGCATCTGATCCATATTCAACGGTGCTTTGTGACGTCATACGCGAAGAGTCTTCACAACATTCTATACGATCAAGGCGCTAACTAGAGACACACTAGCGCCACCACTTATTTCATCATAATTTTACGGTAATATATGATATAGGAATTTCCAAAAACCAAGTTCAGTTTGTTAATAAGTACCTGTCATAAGCTTTTTTGCTCAACACAAGCGCACAACTCAGTTGAACAAATTTAGTAATGGGACCCTTCCTTAACGAACTTATTATATTCCCAACTGCTCAACTAAAAAAATTACCAATGCACCTACTTACTAATTTAGAAAAAAACATAATTTATGGCAGAAAATTACAGATTAAGTCTTACAAAATAAGCTCAGAGACAAATCAAGATTAAATCAAAGACCAAGAAATCGTATCGGATAACCTAAAAGGGTTCAGGAGATAGCTCGCCGTTTAGATCGTCGGGCCTTAAAGGGTTCTTGTTCGTGAATAATAATTGCCTGTCTGGTCGTAAGACGTAATTGAAAATGTTTAACGTCTTTACATCTTAGCTAGATCATAATGAAAAGCTGCTGATGGATTTTATTAAGCTGACTGTAGAATTTATAGCAAATAATGAACACATTTTGAACATCCGCCCAGGGGGTGTTTTGTTGGGGCTAGATGGGGCTGTGTGGATTGTTCAGAATAATGTAGGTACTAGCAGCGACTCACGGTTTCGCCCGCGGGATTTACGGGAAAATAAAGCCAATGTGTTATTCCAAACTATAATCTATCTCTGGGCTTTTCATCCATATCCGTTCAGTAGTTTTTGCGTGAAAGAGTAACAAACATCCATCCATCCATCCATACTTACAAACTTAGTTATGTAGTTTATAATATTACTAGCGACCCATCCCGGCTTCGCACGGTTTTATTATACGTATAAGGGTAAGGACCAAAATTTTTGCATGTTTGCACAACGGAAACGGAGCAAATGTAGCACAACAGAATTTGTTAAGGTTAGTGTACATGGGTCTAGAAATGATCACACTGGTATAGATTATTTACATTCTTATTGTTTCTTAACCATTGAAAAATATATAAAGGTTTAGAAAAATATAGCAAATACAAATATATTATGCATTAATTTAATAACACGTATTATAAGACCTAAACCTGATTGAGAGTTAAAACCGTTAAGTAATGTTGTATACCTATCTTTACAAAATTCCATTGTAACACGTCACACAATTTCGTGACATTCGTCGCATACAGGAAAAAAAAACCACATGACACAGCATTCAAAAATTCATACTGAAGAAATTAAACACCTTTATGAATACACATCAGAACTATTCAATAGTAGACAAAATAAGCTACTAGAATTAATAGTAAAAAGTAAGAAAAGTTGACGCAAAACACTTTAAAAGTCTTACAGAAAATCCAAATTTATAATGGTACACATGCACCTTCAACACGTTTTTGCAAATGAGCGAAAAACAACGTGGCGGAATTGGCCTGAATTTAGTCACAACTTAGATGACGGTGTAGCCTTTGCAACAAAACATTATTTGTTATCCTATCTTGCCATGTTCTCGATTTATGCTGTCGCACAACTGAGTGACACAACGGAACGAAATTTGGGACACGCTTTTAGATTAATATTATAAATTAACTATAAAGTTTAACGAGACCTTAATAATAAAAACGTGAAGATAAATTCATGGTGAATATAAATAAATCAAAAAGTCTTTGAAAAGTTTTTTAGTTTTAGAATAAAATTGCAAAAACCTGGAGGAGTCGGAGATGTGCCATTCACATTTTGTATGAAAAACGAAAATGGATTCAGTATCCTTATTTACATAAAATTAATTTTACAAAAACCTCGTGAAAAAAATTTAGATATGAATAAAGCACAGGGTGCAAAATAAATTCAGCTATAATAATCAAGTATTAATATTCACATAAGTTAACAATTTTTTTTTATATGTTGATTTGAAAGTAATGTGCCATCGTACTCACGCAAAAAGTGCAAAAATTTTGGTCCTTACCCATAAACCTTCCTCTTGAATCAATCTATTTATTAAAAATCCGCATCAAAATCCGTTGCGTAGTTTTAAAGATTTAAGCATACATAGGGACATAGGGACAGAGAAAGCAACTTGTTTAATACTATGTAGTGATTAGTAAGGATTCTAACGCATGTCTAGATCTACCCGACTCACTAGTTGGAGTATGAAGTTGAATGGGACCCGATCTTGTTGCTCGCTCTTGACCGGTTTTTTTTGTTATTGTAGCAAGTACATGTTTTGTGCCGTGCCTTTCATTGGCATTCGCTATGTGTGTTGTGTAGTAATAAATCGACTCGAAAGGTGTCTTGATTGATATTTCGTACACGATGCGCGTGGACTAAGTCAAAAGAGTGAGCGGGATTTAAAAGAATATCCAGTTGATTATAAATTCATGTTTATTTAAGGTTTCGTATATCAAAATATAAGATTTGTTACCCCCGTTTCGATTCCCTGCGTTTCGACTTCCCGCTGTATCGACATAAAACGGAACCCTAATAGGATCACTTTGTTGTTCGTCAAGACATTTTTTCTCAGGAATGCGATAGGTATCAATCTGAAATTTCATCCTATCAAATACTTAAATCAACAGTAGATTGGAGCTGTGCAAAAATCAAACTTCTAGGCCAACGCAAGCAAAAGATGCTGCAGGTTTTTGATGCAAGGGAATCGAACCTACGGGGAACTTTCCGTGAACTCAGAATCTTGAAATTTGGTACACAGATATAGGAAAAAAAGAAAAAAAAATTTTTTTTGCTTCGTCATGTGCGCAAGTCTAACCGCGGCTCCACATTTGTGCCGTGAAGCTCCGTTAACAGGCGTGAACGTAAATGTGGATGGTTTTCGCGGGGTTCACGCGTTTTCACGCCTGTTCCCCGATCAGTGTCGGTATTTTATCCCGCGACAAAGGGTTCGCGCCCCTTTCGCGTGGCGTTCACGCGTACACATCCACATTCACGGCCCCGTGCCAGTTTACTCCAGACTACAAGGGCGTACGGACGTGTGCAATCGCTGCGCGCGCGCTATGGAGTTGAGCGTGAACAACAAACATACCTTGATCGGTTAAAGGGGTATTAAACCTTCCTAAATATCGGAGACTAAATTTAGTCGTTCCTAAATTCAGAATAGTTTAATAGCATTTAGCAAGGTAGCATCCGATTTAGGATTAAATCTACATCGGCTCCTAAATCGGAAGGGTGTAGTCACATTTAGGAAGCTCAGTCGCTCAGTTGGTTGGATGGATGTTTGTTACTCAATCACGCCAGATCGGCTGAACGGATCGGGATGTAATTTGGAAGTGAGATAGATAGCGCAAAGGTATAGTCTGGAATAGTACATAGGCTACTTATGATTTACTCGTGCGAAGACGGGGTGGGCCACTAGTATTATAAATGTGAAAATTTATATGGATGGATTGATAAGATGGTTGTTTGTTGCTCAATCACGCCAGAACGGCTGCACGGACCTGGATGAAATTTGGCACAGAGATAGATTATAGTCTGACTTAGGCTACATTATATCCAAAAACTTTCTTGTTTTGGACGTTTAAGTAGTGATATGTTGCCACAGCAAACAAAGCTACAGCAAAGTTATTGCAGCAGCAGCTCCTACATACGTCCATTTCGCGGCGGGTTTCACGAACGATTGTGAGCATTCCGTGAATGTGGAGGGTACAACTTGTACCGTGAATTCACGGCGAGAATTCGCGCGTTAATTCACGGCACAAATGTGGAGCCGCGGTAACTCGTTCGAGGGACTCCTATAGACCGGACTCCGGAGTCCCACTCTTTCATTATAAGTGGCATTGTAACTTAGGCTACTTTACACCAATTTTCACGCGGGTGAAGCCGCAGGGCGCAGATGTATTTTATAAATAAATATTTTTATCATATTCTACAATACTATCACAGTCGCTGCCACTCATCACTTACCCACCATGGATAAGCTCAGTAGAATACTTTCACCGCAGCAATAAGAACTAGTTTGGCCAATAAGGTGGTCACTCGAACATTGAACTGGTCACTGTCTGAAGGCCATGGCTCTTCATGAGGAGTGGGAGTTCCTTAAATTTTATCGGAAACTAGCTACGTCCCGCGGCAGCCGTGTGAAAATTGGTAAAAAGTAGACAATGTTTAGTTCTAAGCTTAGAACTAATCAAAGTTTGAGGCCGTACCTAAAAAACATCCATCCAAACTTTCGCATTTATTAAATACTAGCAGCGCCTCGCGGTTTCACACGCGTAATTCCCGTTCCCGTGGGAATTCCGGGATAAAATATAGCCTGTGTTATTCAAGACTATAATCTATCTCTGGGCCAAATTTCATCCATATCTATTCAGAGTAACAAACATCCATACTTACAAACTTTCGCGTTTATAATATTAGTAGGACTAGCATCTACCCGTCTTCGCACGCGTAATTTCTATGGAAACGTCTTAGGGACGCTTTTTACTGGTATTGATATGGATCAGTTAAGCTACCTCTAAACAGTTTGCAACCGTCTCCAATTAGGTCAAATGTTCTAATTGAAAATACTAGCTTTAACTTATTTACATTCCTGGATTGTAATTATCATTATTTATAAAGATACATAATGTATGTATTAGTAGGACTAGTTTAGATTAAAATGTAAGTTCCTACAAAAGTTCCAAGAGCGCCCAGATAGTCCGCAGTTCAACGACCTCAAGTTATTTATGTCGCTAGAGATGCCTTAAACTTGTCGCTGCGAATAGAACGGACTGCGACACTTGTTTCAAGTCTCTTCTATATTATTTGATTGGTTTTTTGTTTTAGCGATCTACTTTATTAACGACAATATTAGCTTAGTGCTTGTTTTGTGGGTCTAAGCCATTGCAACAAGTTTGCTAAAGAGGAAATCACTACATAGTATAAAACAAAGTCGCTTTTTCTGTCCCTATTTCCCTATGTCCCTTGGACTGCAAAATACGCAACGGATTTTGAAGCGGTTTTTTAGTGATTCAAGAGGAAGGTTTAAGCCTGCAATACATGTTGGCCCAACGTTGCCGAGTGAGGGCCAATACCAACGTGTAGACGGCATTTTTGCCTTGCCTTGCCATCGCTCGGTGTCGCTCGCCTAGCTGGCCGAGTGAATACAAGCGCCAACGTGTATAGAGGTCATTTGCAGTGACTTGTCACCGCTCGTTGTCGCTCGCCGCCACTCGCCTCACTTCGGAGCCGTGTCGGTTTTTCTGCACAAATCAAAGGCGCTTGTCAGCGCTCGGCCAATCGTGTCCACATGTTTGCCAGCCCGCCATTATGCGGTTGGTGTCAGTCACCGTCGCACGCACGCACGTATTTATTTAATCTGTTTATATATATAACTAGCTGGTGCCCGCGACTTCGTCTGCGCATGATAAGTATTTCGAGTACTCGCGACTTTACTTGCGTTATTCCCTTTCTCGTTAGATTTTTGGGATAAAATAAAGCCTATGTGTTATTCCAGCTTATAATCTATCTTTGTGCCAAATTTCATCCAGATCCGTTCAGCAGTTATTGCGTGAAAAAGTAACAAACATCCATCCATCTATCAATCTATCCATTTATACTTACAAACTTTCGCGTTTATCAGTTCATATTCATACTACATGAAAGGATATGGGATACTTTTTATCCCGGAATTCGGTAAGGTTCCCCTGGGAGAGAGGGTGAAATAAAAATTCTTTAACCACGCATCACGACGGAAGTGAATGAATTCGCGTGTGTACAGCATACAGTATACAGCAAAATTTTTGAAAAACCGTATAGCCCAGGGGAACCAAACTGAATTCCGGGATAAAATGTATCCCATGTCCAATCGTCCCGAGTTCCATTCGAATTCATTCAATTCCGTCGTGATGCGTGGTTAAAGAATTTTTCTTTCACCCTCTCTCCCAGGGGAACCTTACCGAATTCCGGGATAAAAAGTATCCCATGTCCTTCCTTGTACTATGAACTCAAATCGTCCCGAGTTTCATTCCAACTCATTCAGCAGTTTCGGCGTGATGCCCGGTAAAGGAATTTTACTTTCATACCCTCTCCCATGAGTACCTTACTGAATTCCGGGATAAAAAGTATCCTATGTCCTTCCTCGTAGTATGACCTACAATCATGCCGAGTTTCATTTCAATCCATCAAGTAGTTTCGGCATGATGCGCGTTTACGATACAGACAGACAGACAGACATGAATGAATAAAATAACAGTTTTGGCTTGAGTATCGATAATAGAGTGTCCTCCAAAAAAAATTTCAAAATATCTTCAATGTACAGAATTGGACCTGTTACAGTTTTATTATAAGTATAGATAATAATTACTATGTACGTAAGAATCAAAATCAAATAAACAAAACATCGGTTGTTCAACTTCAACTTGTTGCTTGATGACTACTTAGTTCGAATGCACAACAAGAACTGACGGCTACCAACGTGTGGGCAGCTTCACAGAAAACTCGTCTACATTGGCCGTTTGCAATAGTTTGCGTAGACTTGCCGAACGTCTGGACGGTAGCACTTAGCTTGCACAGATTTGCCTTCGCTCGCATTGGCCTTAGCTCGGCCAACATGTATTGCAGGCTTTATATGTATAATAAAACCGTGCGAAGCCGGGGCGGGCCGCTAGTAATGTATATAATACAGGGTGGTATATTATAAACACACACATATAAATAAATTCTTAATTCCTTATCCTTAGTCCTTACTAATATTATAAACGCGAAAGTTTGTATGGATGGATGTTTGTTCCTCTTTCACGCAAAAACTACTGAACGGACCGCGCTGAAATTTTGAATACCTACACGTAGTTGTAGCCCTGAAATAACACATAGACTTTTCATTCCATAGATATCACATGGGATATAAATAGCCTTGAGACAATTCCGTTGAAAAAACGCGGGCGAAGCCGCGAGCAGATACTAGTTTACTCTAAGAGAGCCGCGCGGCAGCGGCACACCCAAAAGAAAAAAAATATGAAGAGTAGTCTTTGGTAGTCCTAGGCCAAGAACTATGTACGTCTCTTCAAATTTTTACCCGATCCGTTCAGTAGTTTTGGCGTAGAGATAACAAACATGCATACATCCATACAAACTTACGCATTTATAACATACTAGCGACCCGCCCCGGCTTCGCACGGTTTTTTTATACATATAAACCTTCCTCTTGAATCTCTCTATCTATTAAAAAAACCGCATAAAAATCCGTTGCGTAGTTTTAAAGATTTAAGCATTCAAAGGGACATAAATGATATAGGGACAGAAAAAGCGACTTTGTTTTATACTATGTAGTGAAGTGTGATGTGATAAAAATATCAAATTTTCTAGGTAATTAATTGTATTACTTAGATCAATCAACTAGTACCCATAACACAAGCTCTGCTTAGCTTGGGGCTGGATGATGCTGTGTGGATGCTTCAGCATGTGTATTTATTACCTTTTATAAAGTCCTATTTTTGCGTTTAAGTAATAGGATACCTAGATCTATCTTACTCTAAGACCTAGATTTAGCTCAGCCTCCAATAAAATAAGTCTCGAGTATTTCCAGAGCGAATGACTTCACGCGAGTGGCCAGCAGTTTGTTGGTAAAGACAACATTATTCTATTTCTAGATCTACTTCAACTCTCTCATCTCTTGGTGCTCATTAAAGTTTATTGTGTTTTGCTAGCAGTATCGTCTGTTTATATGTTCAAATGAAACTTGAGTGTAATCTCGAGCTAAACAGAATTGGACACCACCAGTGGACTATTAAAGGCTGATGATGATGATGAATCTACATATGAACAATGGCGAGTTAAATGATTTTTTTAAATTCAGATCAAGATGAACGTAGGTATAATATAAGAAGTGAAATGACTCAAATGAATTATTGCTATTGGAGCGCAAAATATTTTCTATATTATTTTTAAAGTTCTGACCTGACTCTTGTTTATCAATGATCGTTACTTAATTACAAGGAAACTATTTAATTAAGAAATTGGCTTAAAAGAACCAAATAATAGGTAAAAACCTACGGATTAAAACCATAATATGTAAACAATTATTTATATTTCTTAAGAATACTCACATTAAGAGTATTACTTGAAGAATATTGTACAGCAAATTGTAGAACATTACTTTGTTTTGCAAAAAATCATTGCAGCCTGCAGTGTTTTTTTTTATTTTTAAGCCATTTCAATAGACCGTAAGGTACCTAAGATCTCGACTAAATGATTTACGAAACAGAGCTTTTTTGTGAATAATTTTATCGTTTTTTTTATTAATCAAAAACATGATTAATAAAAAAAACAAACGATAAAATTACACATAGGTAGGACTCATAAACCACAGATATTGAATTAAATCTAATAATTAGTAATCTAATAATTATTATGGATTCTGTTATCTGCAATAAAAATAATTTACAAAGTTGAATTAAATGTAAGTAATTCAGTTTCAGTTATTCAAGTTGATTTTTGGATCCATGAGTACTTAGATCTAGATCCAGTTTCATTAACTAATCGGCTAGCGCAATGGCGTCTAATTATATATCCAATTAGCCAGCCTTAGATTGAGACGAGAGCAAGCCCAGAAACTAAGCCATGTGAGGACCTGATGAACCGTAAAGCAGTTTATCGGTTCAGTAAACATCACTAACCTAGTTTAATCTGAATACGACATCTGACGAATGGCGCCCTGATTTAGTACGCGTGAGCGATTGATTTGAAGAATTTGTTTCCTATTGGTTTGGTGGAGAACTTGTGGAAAAATGTGGGTGAATTCTTGGCATCCAATGTCTGAATCCATGATGGATATGTTTATTTATTATTTTCGTCAGATCTGTTTTTATTATTTGTTAGAATGGATCTAGAGTTTCTAGAGAGAAATAGGTACTTATAGTGGTTCATATCCGTGTTAGAGACCTTGATCCCAGGATACCTAGGTACTCAGGTTAAACTCATGATGAATTTACTCCTATCAAGGTTCAGTCAATTTAACCTAGTAACATATTTAACAACATAACGTAGTAGCAATAGTAAACAAACAGTAAACATACACGTGCGTACCCGTTATGGAATTGAGCGTAAATATTTGAAGATTGTTTAACCTGCCATGTAATAATGGTAACTATTCCATAACAATTACGATAGATTTTACGGAAGAATATTTATTACTATTTATAATGTGTCCCACAGCTGGGCAGACTCCCCCTTGTCCTCGCATCTTTGTCCTGAGTAAAAAGGCAGGAAATAAAGCAGTTTGAATTTGTATTGAAAAAGATTTTTTTTTAAATTGATATTTCCAGCTAATACGATCGCAGCCATGATATCCTCAAAGCCCTGAACCAAATAACCAGCAGAGTGTGAACTGAATCCGACGCAATTAGCTATTTAGAGCCTTCACCTTGGCATTAACACTTCGGGAAACTCCGATAATTGAAGACGTGCCTACGTTGGCTATTTCCAACAAAAGGACAAGGGCTAACTGACCCTACAAGCTAGTAATAAGCCAACACCCCACACTGGGCCAAGACTGGAAAAAGGGACTCCATTCTTCTAAATATTGTTCTTTTTCTAAAATGATCGTGTTAGAAACTATTTTATAACAATTGTCAAAAAACTAATCGTCAGATAGAAAAAATAAAGTAAATAAAATTGTTTGGAATTTTCTGGGTATTTTCTATGTTGGTATAATGAGAAATTTCTATCTATTTATCGGTTTTATGTATGTATATCAGTATTAATATAATATATATATATAACACAAGCTCCGCTTAGATTGGGGCTAGATGATGCTGTGAAGATTGTCGGCATTTTTATTTTTATATAAGTATTTATTACCCATTCTAGTACTTTTAATAACATTCAATTGAGTCTAAATTAAAAATCTCCCTAATTTGTAATCGTGAAGGTTTTCAGGAACTTCAATAGTCAAATAGTTTTATCATTACTAAGGTTGCTACGAGTATATTATCAGAACATTTAGCATTTAGCCAAGATCAAGGCAACAACGATGGAATTTATGACTAATCTTCTTATCACCTGTGTTGTTAAGTAGTTACAAGCAAAGGCTTAGTATGAGTAACTTAAGACAAAGGTAGTTTGTTTGAACTTTAAATTCTTACCTCTGCTACCAGACAAGATAAACCTTTTTGGTAAAAGCCACTTGAAGTTATTTTGGAATTCTAATCCTTACCTGCAAATAAAAAAAAATACAATTAGTATACAAAATATAGAATGAGAGGAATTGAAAAGAGACAAATAATCAAGTGACTGGTGAAGAAAAGAGACGGGATATATGAAGTGATTATCAATGCGTCATCCCAAAGCATCTGCCTTTCAAGAGTTGGCTACAAAAAATTAAGAGGGCGCATTGCATCCATTTGTGCGAATTGTTTCGCATTAGAAATTTATTTATTTTGTCTACCAGTGGACGTTACAATTAAATTCAATTATAAATGTAAATATTACAGCTATTTCACCATCTTCAAGAAGTTAATGCCATATAATGTCTTTATGTAAGTATTTGTCAGGAATATGCATATGCATTAGGAATATCTAAGTTGATACTTGTTTTCTTAATATTTTATTATATTTTTTAATAGCAGTGACATATAAAATGATATCAATTCCATCCATAGGGCAATGGACATTGGACGTGCCCGTGGAATCAGTCCTCAACTGTAAAGCCAAACACTAGGGCAGTTACGAACTGTATCCTTTACAGTGATGAGTCATGTAAACAAACAAAAACGACCTTCAGTACGTCTGGCTTTATATGGACATGGAGCGGGCTGTATCGTATCACTATTACATAATGATAACTATAGTAATTAGCATTGTGTCATAGTGATGCGAATAGTGATACAAAAGGACCTTGTTGATTTCCAACATTTTTTTTTTCGTGAACAGGCTAACCCGACCGATTTTTTCCTGTCTCAGATATGAAAATATAGACTTTTTTGTTACAATGAATAAAACAAACTGCTAAATACACATTCATCAATCATCATCATCATCATCATCGCCCTAACTATCATACTCGCGAATACAAAATATAATAAAACAGGAAGTATTTAGAAAAAATCTATTATGGAACCTAAATACTATTTGAATATAAAAAGCACAGAATGGTGGATTCTTGACATGCACTTAAATCTTCCAACACAAACTAGGTTCGTAGTTAACGCATTCATAACTAGCGACCCGCCCCGGCTTCGTACGGTTTTATTATACGTATAAACCTTCCCGTTGAATCACGGCATCAAAATCCGTTGCGTAGTTTTAAAGATTTAAGCATACATAGGGACAGAGAAAGCGACTTTGTTTTATATTATGTAGCGATGAGCTGTCCAATACTTAAAAGTATACTTTTGATGACAAAAATGAGAGTAGATATATATATTTTTCAATTAAAACTCACTGGTGGTGATCTTTCCGTGATCATGACGCATGAAACTGTACCAAAATATCTGAAAACAACTCAAATCATGGTAAATATCACGTTTTAATATTACTGTAATATATTGCTTTATATAGGTTTTGTTGAATTTGGTTTGAGAGAATATTCGTCATTAGTTACATACATTTACAATGCAGTTTATTTAGATTCCGTACCCAGAATGTAAATATTTATAAGTAAGGTAACGAATTTTCTCATAAGCCTCAAACAAATCACGAGACGATGAATGATGGTTTGTTTGGGTTTAAAGTGTTTTGATTGAGTTGATGATTCATGAAGGTTATTGTTGAAAAACATGAGAATTGACAGATGGGAAAGGCAGAAATAAGAACTTTTCTTTTTATAGGTACCTACTCTTGCTTGTCTTACAACTGATGTGGGCGAAGAAATATATGAATTGTTTAAAATTTCACTTGTAAGTCTAAGTGCTTATTTTGTAAGCCTAAAGAAATAAAGATATTGATTTACTGAAGATCCGCCTGCGACGCATAAGGTTGCGGGATCGTTTCCAGGCTTGGGACAAATGTTTGTACGAGCTGAAGATATTTTTTCGAGGTGTTCTGGGAGTTTTCTGATTAATAATATCTATGTAATATTATAAGGTACCCACATCAAAAGCTAGTTGATGCTGTGTGAAGTGAAGTGACCAGCATTATGTAATTAATCAATAATCATTCATTTAATCATAGTATGAAATAAAAGGTTAACAAGAATTCATTTGTTTGAATTCGATTGCGTTGCGGCGCATTATTAGCTTTAGGTACATACATTTTGTGTTAAGATTTCTGATTAATTAATTATTGTTTATTTTAAAACAATAATCACGTAACACCGGCTAATGGACACGTATCAATCCACTGACACTACGTGATACAATTAACATACCTACGTTTATCCACGTTGTTCATTACCATTCCACTCGCAATCCGATTATCATAACTGACACGTGTTAGGACAATCAGACAAACATTTCCAATTTTTATTGTATTTATAGTGCAACATTAGAATGTGAAAAATTCAAGGGTTTCGTGCAATACGACGTTACCCCGAGTCACACTAGCGCCGATACCTTGTTTCTCATTTAATCTTAGTACTACGTTAGAGAAAGGTATTATAAATGTTTTTTATATTAGTATTTTATTTTATTTTAAATATCCATAGGGTTGTTTGTTAAGTATATTATATTCTATCCTACTGAACTTTTAACCTAGTTAACCTTTTTAATGCGTTAACTACAAGGCCTAGACGAAGTCGACATTTAATCAGTTGATTAATAGCCTGGCGCCTAATCGCTCGTTACAAAAACCAATAGGTACGGAAACTCCATTAAGAGGCCGCCTTAACCGATTAGTTAGTCAAACTTGGCTTAGATCCGATTGTCAAAATTATACTGCGAAAAACTCATGATATTTATACATTGTTTCGCAGATCTATTGGTCGAGTCGAGATCTTATAAACTCTTCTTTCGATCTATTGAAATTACTTAAGAAATGTTTTGGATTCGTAGGTATTATGAATTTATTGTTTATCTGCAAATATTTTTTCCGGGATTCTATGGGTGTTTTCTAAGCATAATAAAAAATATCTATCTATGTAGTATATTTTCTTAAAATATACGATCAGTCACCTAGTACCCATAACATAAACTCTGCTTAGCTTGGGCCTAGATGATGCTGTGTGGATTGTCCAGCATTATTTAGTTTCTTAATTATTTGTGTAGATTTATCAATCATTTAAATTTTTGCACCTAATCCTTTCAAAACGCTCTTTCCTGCTCGCTCCTCTGAAATCGTATTCCAATGGTTTGAACGCGCCCTCTTAAGACACATGACATAATGTGATTGGCTAGTTTTCACCAGCATTCAGCACACACTGATTTATTACCGATGCTGGTCTTGACTGCTGTCTGCTGACGTAACATGCGGAATCTTGAATAGGAAAGTTAGAAGGAACTGACTGGCATAGTTATTAGATTTGCATTCGCGGAGTTTTTGAAGCGTTGCAAGAGTTCTTTTAATTGCTGGCTTTAGATGAACAAAGACATGGACTTACCGTACGTTTAGCTAAACTGGCTTGCAAAATTAAATAAACAAATAATGCTGGACAATCCACACAGCAGCATCTAGCCCCGAGCTAAGCAGAGCTTGTGATATGGGTAGTGACTAACTTTTAAAATTTTATTTTTTCTATATAAATAAATACACTAGATGTCCCATAGTACATAATCTTACTACTATAATAAATCGGAAAGTCTGTTTGAATGTTTGTTATAAGTATTTTTCCGTAACTACTTAAGTTACTTAAATGAAATTTGGTACGCAGATAATTTTCAGACATAGGCTATTAAAATAAGGAAATTTTAACCTCTGAGGGGGTTAAATAGGGTGGTAAAGTTTGTATGGAACATTATTTTTCCTTGGTTCAAAACTCGGTATAAATAAAAACTATGGAGTTAATATTTAAACCCTTTTTTTATTTTAACACAATAACAAAAAAATTCTGGTTCGCGGGCTAAGCCATGGGGAGCCTCTATTACAGTATAAAATAAACAATTGTATCTTACTTTCCAAATTTATAACACAGTATGATAGCTATAATTAACATTTACTCAAATATCGTGGTCGCGATCAAAAACTCAATAAAACGAAACAAGTAGAATAAAACATTAACCCACATATTATCAATGTTTTCACAACTCATATAACAATGGTTAACAATTTGTTCAAAGAACTAGTTTTTCCTTTGTGTTTACAAATATTAGCCAGTCATTTCAACTGTTGGGTAAGGCTGCATAAAGAATGGGTAATAAATCATCCCGGGAATTTAATATCATCTTAACAAGTGTAGAAACAAAACAACCCAAGTTAGAAAATCACTATGTACATATTATAAAACAAAGTCGCTTCCCTCTGTCAGTATGTCCCTATGTATGCTAGATTTTTAATAGTACGCAACGGATTTTGATGAATAAAAAAGGTAACAAAAAAAACACAGATCTGATCATCACATAAGAAACATCAACTTTCACAACAACAATAAAAATTAACTAAAATGTGTTTAGAAAAAACTTGCGAGTCTTCTCCTTTGAAGTGGATTAAAAGGAGTTTTTAAATTATTTCTTTAAGTTTGACAATGTCCTGACATTCAAAATATGCTGCCATATTTTAAAATACCTACCAACTTTTAATTAATTTACGTCAAATTGTTATAATTTCAATGTGAAAAAGTGGAATAAAAATACTTAGTAACCCAATACGGAAACCAGAAGCAATTTGATTAAAATCTGCATATTACGGCAAGGGTCCGTAATATGCAGATAATAATGGTATTATCTAGATAAAGATAAATCTAAAGAAAGTTTTTATTTGCTTTCTAGTTGTATTCACACTCTGTTTAACCTTATTTAATACGCAAGGTCTTCACGAACAGTTTTAACGGTATTTAGTTAATTCTACCGTACGGTACTTCTAATAATGTCAAAAGCTTTTTGGTTAACAAATTAAAATATCTTAGTCAACAAAACCACTCATAATAAGTTACTCGTCAGTGACTGAAAGGGGTTTATTCTGCTAAACTAATCGCTGCACTATGACAACGGTGTTGCCACATCGTTACTAATATCATCAACGCGAAAGTTTATATGTATGTGTTAAGTAAAACTACTGAACAGATCCGGCTGAAATTTTTAATAGACGTAGTTCTAGCCCTGGAGTAAAACATAGACATACTTTTCATCCCGTAAATCAGTTAACATGGGATAGAAATAGCCTTGAAACTTTTCCATAGTAACAACACTAAACAATATCAATCCGTGGATGATTTTAATACTAAAGCAAATAAAGGATACCGGCCTTTTTTCAGATTTTTTAGCTGTTAGCAAAATACAGGGTTACAGGAAAAGTCGTGCTAGATCCGTTAAGGGCGTGGAGTACCCATCATTCCTGACATATTTCACTATGAAACACCCTACCCTAAACTTAACTCTTTTCGAGATATTCGACTTTGAATTTTTTTATTGAAAATTGCCAATTTTTAGGCAATTAAATTTATTTTTGGTTATTTTGTGTATCTTATTATTATTATTATTGCATTTTTACATGTATAATGAGATGCTTTAGGACGTCGATTATTAAAAAAGTGCATAAGTTAATTGAATAGACCGTAGTAGACAAATGAAAGTTAAGAAATAAGAATAAATATTAGAAAGTTTCTTTTTCTCTAAGGTATATCTAAAAAAAATATTATGGAAATTGTTCGGCAGATTTTTTTTAAAATATCTACGTTTCATCAGCTATCTAACGAGGTATAATAATCTAGGGTTTTATTCAAATGCATTGAAAAAAATTAGTTTTATAGCCCACAGGGGAGAAGCAAAATTTATACTTAGCCCTAAAAAGTAAAATAAAACAATAGGTTAGCATGAAATGTCATTTATTCAAGGTTTTCACACAACTTTTTCTTATTCTACAGTTTTTGATGTTCAACATGGCCGCCTCTATTTCTGATACATTGTCGCATCCTTCTACGAAGACCAGTCTTCACTACTCCAGTGGTCAACGTGGTCCTCATTTTATTTGCTGCATCCACAATCCTTTCTCTTAAGTCTTCCACAGACGAAATTGGATTCGGCTCGCTGTACAAAAGACTTTTCATGCACCCCCACACATGAAAATCCATGGGGATTAGGTCCGAACTTCTTGCTGGTCATGGCAACGGCCCACCTCGTCCTATCCATTTGTTTGGATAACCCCCATGGATTTTCATGTGTGGGGGTGCATGTAAAGTCTTGTGTGCAGCTTTTGGACATAGGCCTCCCCTAATGAGCGCTATGGCGCTCCACTCCCACACATGAAAATCCATGGGGGTTATCCAAACAAATGGATAGGACGAGGTGGGCCGTTGCCATGACCAGCAAGAAGTTCGGACCTAATCCCCATGGATTTTCATGTGTGGGGGTGCATGAAAAGTCTTTTGTACAGCGAGCCGAATCCAATTTCGTCTGTGGAAGACTTAAGAGAAAGGATTGTGGATGCAGCAAATAAAATGAGGACCACGTTGACCACTGGAGTAGTGAAGACTGGTCTTCGTAGAAGGATGCGACAATGTATCAGAAATAGAGGCGGCCATGTTGAACATCAAAAACTGTAGAATAAGAAAAAGTTGTGTGAAAACCTTGAATAAATGACATTTCATGCTAACCTATTGTTTTATTTTACTTTTTAGGGCTAAGTATAAATTTTGCTTCTCCCCTGTGGGCTATAAAACTAATTTTTTTCAATGCATTTGAATAAAACCCTAGATTATTATACCTCGTTAGATAGCTGATGAAACGTAGATATTTTAAAAAAAATCTGCCGAACAATTTCCATAATATTTTTTTTAGATATACCTTAGAGAAAAAGAAACTTTCTAATATTTATTCTTATTTCTTAACTTTCATTTGTCTACTACGGTCTATTCAATTAACTTATGCACTTTTTTAATAATCGACGTCCTAAAGCATCTCATTATACATGTAAAAATGCAATAATAATAATAATAAGATACACAAAATAACCAAAAATAAATTTAATTGCCTAAAAATTGGCAATTTTCAATAAAAAAATTCAAAGTCGAATATCTCGAAAAGAGTTAAGTTTAGGGTAGGGTGTTTCATAGTGAAATATGTCAGGAATGATGGGTACTCCACGCCCTTAACGGATCTAGCACGACTTTTCCTGTAACCCTGTATAACGGATATTATCCTAAAAGATGGATGAAAAGAATTCAATATCCGACCGGATTCAGATCTGGATCTATCAATGCAAGATATTTTCAAGCGGTTTTCAAACAAAGGGGGAGTTTCTCATTCCGACAGTATTTTTTGTAAAATAATAATTTTCTACTTAAACCCATTTAGATTATTCTTTTTAATTTGAAATCTCGTGCTTCTCATGTGGTTCTGCATAAATTTGATCATCATCTGACGAGTATTTTCGAGTTGTCCTTTATAATGGGAACAATTTGAAGTATGTTTGAGTTCTTGCAAAAACATCAGACTAAATCCATGTTAACATTGCTTGGTAGGCGTAACTTAGAAAAGAACCTTCCCAATACGTTGTAAAACTTGCAAGTTGCAAAAAGTTCCCCACCGCGATTGTTTGTCTGTCTATGAATGTCGGAAAAATCACAGTTAATCGGATATTTAAATAAACTTACATATACTTATTTTTAATTAAAGCAAGCCTTGGTTTAAGGCTGCGGCCGCAAAAGGCAAGCATCGAGACCTTGTCCCTTAACATGGATAGGGCTGCCAGCCAGATGGCCGAGATTTCCGGGAATGTCCCGGAATTTTGTGCCTAATTGTCCCGGATTCCGATATCCTACTAGAAATGTTATTAGGACAGGCGGACATTGTTTTTTTAGGAGGCCCTGGCTCATTACCTGAATGTTAAACCACTCGCACTTTTTGATTTTTTTGTAGGAGTTCCCCCTGAAATACGCTCATAAACGCTGGTCTTCAAGTCAATCAATATCTTTATTTCTTTAGGCTTACAAAATAAACACTTAGTCAAGTCAAATTTAAACTATAGGTACATAATTGTCAAAATAATATAAAAATAAAGTGATAATTGATTTCCCCTTCGCTTCAATCTTTTGTCCACTAGTGGAAGAAGCGAAAAATAAACCACTAGCATGTGTATAACTTATGTGTCTAATACATGTTTGTCTCATAAATAACTAGCGACACGCCCCGGCTTCGCACAGTTTTATTATACGTATAAACCTTCCTCTTAAATCACTCTATCTATTAAATAAACCGCAACAAAATCCGTTGCGTAGTTTTAAAAATTTAAGCATACCTACATAGGGACATAGGGACAGAGAAAGCGACTTTGTTTTATACTATGTAGTGAACTTCCAAGTAAAAAACTTAAAAGTAATAGTCCCTGACATGGTAAGTTTCGACCTGAAAACCCTATTATAGAGGGTAGTCCATAAAGGAGAGACCAGTCTTGAGGTTTTACCGAGGCAAGGAGAACTTGTATCGGTTTATAATTATTCAACTATTTGTTACTTTGTTTTGAATTTGTAAGACTTCCGAATACATGTATTTGCTGAGTCGTTAATAATTTTATAATTGGAATCAAGGTAATAAATACCCGTTGTGAACACCATTTTTACCTACTCTGTCTTGGGTATTGTTAGTTGGGGTAAACGTGTTCTTGAGTGGAGTCCGCGACTCGGCAAACGTAGTATATGACGCCCTCCGGCCAGGTGTGATGATGATCTTCGAAAGACTGCTGGCAGATGCTGGATGCGGCAACCTAAAGACAGGGCACCATAGCGCTAGTTGGGGGAGGCCTATGTCCAGCAGTGGACTAATATAGGCTGATGATGATGAGGTATTGTTAGTTATTTCGCTTGGATATAGGTCAACTTAATCTCAGATACTAAATTCTACAATATTAACAGTTTGACAGCTCAGCCAACGCAATTCAATTGTCACCAAAATCAAATGCAAATCTGACCTCTTTCCCTCATCTCTTATCTTCAGGACATAAGGTCTAAAATCCTACTGTTCATAATCTCAAATCCTCAGATCCAATTGGGACAGTCAAGGAGTAAAGAGGGTCAAAGCTCAATATCGCAATAGATCTTAATGCGTCGAGATAAGGTTCAGAATGTTTAATTTTGAGTGGCATTTAGTTTCGAAACTTGGTGATTGTAATTTATGTATCACAAGTACTAGTTTGTTATGACTTATGAATTGTATTTAGTGTTTAACTGAGTTTGTACTGATATTTAGCCATTTTGGATTGTTGGTCGTGTCCTTACGATGACAGAATTAATAACAAGACTATTGTTTGTGTAGGTAGGTAGGTATTGAATAGGTAGGTAGGTACCTATAAAGTAGTTAAATCAATTATTGGGTTTTTTAGATTCGATTCCCCCCTCGAGACACATATTGTATAGTAGTAGAGCTTGTGTTACGAGTACTAGATGACTGATATTATGTACATAATACAATTTCATATGTATCACTATATAGTATTAAATAAAGTCGCTAACTCTATGTCCCTATATCCCTGTCCCTTTGAATACTTCAATCTTTAAAACAACGCAACGGATTTTGATGCGGTTTTTTTTTAATATAGATAGAGTGAATCAAGAGGAATGTTTATAACACAACACAACAGTGCGAAGCCGGGGCGGGTCGCTAGTATTTTATAATAAGCATAGAAAACACCGCAGTACGTAAAAATTACTAACATAGTTACGTGTCCTGTCCATACAATAAAATATCATACAATAGAACTCCATAAAAATAAATGTTTGTACTTACTTTCAAAAGATAATACTTTATTGTCTACTGCCAAATAATCGTACTAGAACTTTCTATTCTAACACTCGGCAAGCAGTCAATTGTCGATTTACATACGGTCTGGGTATGTAAATCATCGCCAATCTATCGATAACATCAACAATGCCTCGTAAAACCGGTGTCGCAACACTACTCTCGCCGTATAAAATGATCGTTAGTGATGTAACGTGCTATTTATCGATAGAACGGTATATCGGTTGAATTCTAAAATTGTTATTTTTTAGGTTAATAGGATGGACCGTATATTATTTGTTTGCTGCTTATTCAATGATGTATCCGATTCGTATTCTGTTTATTAATGTTGAATTCTATTGACATTTTTTGGTTGAATAAAAAAGCTGAATGCGTTTTTCTCTTATTTATTTATTTGCAATGCAAATAAATAAATGAGATAATTAACATACCAACTAATAAAATGGGTAAAAAGTTCAATAATGTTTTAAAATTTCTTAAATTCTGAAAAAAGCATTCACCTTTTTTATTCAACCAAAAAATGTCAATAGAATTCAACAAAAGAGTCAGTATACTTTTAAATTAAAATAAAATCATTTTTTGCTTAACTGGCAAAAGGAGCAGGAATCTCTCAAACATGATACGAGTGCTATCTAACATAAATGTGCAAAACTATTTTTTTAAATTTATTTTATGTTTATTGTTAATAGAATAAGTGAATTCTAGAATTAGATATTTAGTTTAAGTTATTAATTCTTGTAATTTAATATTGTTAACACTTCGCTTTATTTTATTTATTCGTGTGATAACTCGGTCCCATAGGTCACAACACAACGGAAAACCAGTGCCGGTTTTAAAATAATAAAACCTGCAAATGCTGAGTTGGGATCTTTTTGTAACTATATTCTAAGGTTGAAACCGGAATTGCTGTAAGTTTTCTAACACATTAGTCTTTAATTTCTTTTTAACTAATAATTAATATGTATATGTAAGTTACAAATAAACTTATTTGATTTTGATTTTTTTGAAAAGTAACATATGTATTATAAGGACTAGAAATATGTTCAAATCGTCTATTCAGCCCGATCTTTTCAGTAGTTTTTGCGTTTCTCGTTTTGTAAACGTGTCTTTGTTCACATGAAATATTTATAAATTTCAGAAGTAGGCTCATTTGCCGTGCACAAGTGAACGTAGGTACTTACCGACTTGATGTCCTCACTTAAATTTTATTAATAACAATCCGTTATCCCACGCGATGATCCTGATAAGGTCAACAAAAAATAGACGCTGAAAAACCCTGAAAATTTCAGGATAATCGTATCAACAGGGAAAAGTGGATCCATTACTCTTAAAATATTTGATGCTGCTGGCATTTTGGTTAAATTTATTCTTGGAGGCGCGTTTTATTATTCTGGTTACATACTTGATTGGGTAAACCTTTTTGACTTTAAGCTGTAGGAATTTACCCAAAATAAAAATATACTTAGTTGTGCCCATAGTCGAAACACGAAATAAATACTGCCTAGTTACCTTCAATCCTAGCTGTATCCCTAATGATTATCATATAAATAAACTAATCTATCTTGGCTCTCTCCCAATAAGGTTTGCTGAAAGAGAACGAACTTTTAGGGTTAAGCTAGGCTGTGCCATTATGCCATAGCTTGTCTAGTTTTAAGATTTTCTTGTGTATATTGTTTAATTGTGCATTAAAGAATTAAAGTGCGGTCCCTAATTCGTCTTACGCGGTGTCTTGCGTGAGCGGGCTGGACGCGAACGCGAAGCGGCGCGGCGCGGCGCGAACAAAGCAAGCCAACTGATCGCGTTCGCTTTGTTTAGCACCGCGTCGCGCCGCACCGTTTGTTAACGTAGGACACTTCTATAGGTCTATACTGTTTGTTGTTTTCGCGCCGCGCCGCGCCGCTTCGCGTTCGCGTCCAGCCCGCTCACGCAAGACACCGCGTTAGTCTACAACTTGACACAGATATCGCAACACATAGTCGAGTGTTGCCAAAGCTCACCATCCACTAACCCTCCTAACAATGGCTGTTGCAACCGCATCTTATCGGATTGCAGAATTGAATTGCATCCTGTGACTGTATTTAATCTTATTCAATTCTTAAACAATTACTTTTGTCAGCACAAATACATAATTACCCAATGACCTACATAAAACTCTGCCGCCCGATCATTGACGATGAGTGTTGACGTTTGTTTTACTTCATCATCATCTCAGCTATACGCAGTCCACTGCTGGACATAGGCCTCTCCAAAGATCCTACCATTGCTTGCCTTTTGACATTTTACCGTTAATGACCATCAGCCTAAATCTGTCCACTGCTGGCCATTTTACCCTGGATGCAGCGTAGCGGAAGCTTCTTCTTAAGGCCGCTGTCTTATGTGGCTGGGTTAGGAGCTGCACCGAAAGCTGGCGTCGTTCGCAGGATCTCAAACTAGAGGCTTCTTCAAACTTATCGTGTAGGTACATAGGGGCGTGATGCTTCATAATACCAAACATAAGACAGGCTAAATGAAGTTTTCTTTTCATCTTATAAATCAGTTCCCATGGGATAAAATAGCCTTAAAACTTTTCCATAGAAACAACGTGTGAAAGCTGCACATACATGTTTTATTATAATACAGAATATTATTGTTTTACAGATAGGTTTTAAAACACGTTAATTATTTATCCAGGCTTTCAAAAATGTCATCAGCACCATCAGATAAAGGGTTAAAATTATTATCGACATCGTAACTCAATCTGACCCTTCTCGGCTGATTAAAACAGTAATGAAGACAAAAACATGAGACATGATAAATGAATTAACGTCTCAAAACGCCCCGTGACCCAGGGTCGCCGAAGGTCAGGGTTCAGGGGGTGTTTCTCGATTTATTTGGGGACGTTGAATAATTCCCTGTCCTTACCGTTGTTGACCCGTATCAGGTGATGCAAATGGTTGCTACTTTACTATACTGAAAGGTTTAGATATGTCGAGCCTTCTGGGTAAAGTCTTCGATGGTTCAATGGAGATAGTAAATTACTTGTAAATTATGAATAAATATTGCTGGATATTCCACACAGCATTTGCACTGCAACATCTAGCTTGAGGTTATAGATGTTGCAGTGTCCTAAGAATTGTCCAGCATTCCGTAAGCTTTTGTCAATAATTTATAGAAGCACTCACTCTTATTTGAAAGATAAAGATAGTTTATTTCCTTGAATACAACGTTTGTTACACAGTTGTTAAAAATATTGAATCAAAGATAATTTTTGAACAACCCACACTGAGAAAAATAACTTTCGTGATTACGAATAATTTTAAAGGAATTCCAGCAATTTTATCCGTATTCCCAACAAAAACGGACCAAGAGTTCTTACTAAAAATTTGTGCGTAAATCCTAACAATTTATCAATAAACTGGTCACCAAGGAACATCATTACAATAGCACGACAATACAAAGTGCTGTAAACTCTTGTCTTATCGTTACACGTCATAACAAAACGTCGTGACTAACTCTCTGCTCGTGTCTAATAATCATTACTAGAAATGAGTTTCCATCATGATGGGAATGACACAGAGTGCTGCATACTCTTTTGTTGTCATTACGCGTTATAACATTTTGTCGTGAAGAACTCTGAATATTCCTAACAGTAATGATGAGAAATCATGAGGGGAATGATAGAAATTGTTGAAGTCATATTAATATATCATTATTTGAATGTCATGTTGTTGTGGACATCATGTTAATTAGTAGAAATTTCCTAATAATACATGGTGTAACAATATACATGTGCTAAGCGAAAAGCTGGGTATTTCTACCCCCCCGGGGAACAACTTTTGTTCAACGACTTTTCTAATTTCGATTGGTATCTCTGAAAAAACTAAAACAAAGTTTTCACATGGCCAGCTGATTTTTTACGAAGTGACAACCCTAAAATCTGCTGTTTCTTATACTTGCGACGATGACCTCAGTATGGTCACAGAATAGATGTAGAAAAGAGTGACAGATTCATATTCTTGAAATAGAAAAACGCCTACAGCATCATTGAGGCAAATTGTCGTAAGTCATGGCTAAAATCACATTTCAATTTGAAGGTTGAGTTACGTGTAGTTAAACATACGAACTAAACTACGCTAACACAGTTATGTCTTTTTCTAACTGTTTGTTCTTTCTTGTGTGTTGATCTAATCATAATAACCTACTGACTGAATACACATTGATGTCCACTACTGAAAAGAGCTGTGAATCTGGCGGGTATTGCCATAATCACTTGGCTGGGGATTGCTGATCAAAGAAACGGTATAAGTAATTCACACAATAAAAATGCTGCCTTTCATTTGGCGAAGCCCCTTGGTCGACTTTTACGACATCCGACATACGACGAGCTGAGTCGCAGGGGTCGGTTAACTTAATTAAAAACTTTACCAAATGACTCTTTCCGTCATTATGTAGTTTATCTGTCCGTTCTGTACCTACATTAATATTTGACACTTGTATTTCCACAAAGGAACGCGACTAAATTTTATTGGCTGTAGCACTATGCAAAACCATGGCAACCAGCCAACCGCCAATCATAGACAAGTTAGAGAACCATTCATTCATTCGCGACTAAATTTTATTGGCTGTAGCACTATGCAAAACCATGGCAACCAGCCAACCGCCAATCATAGACAAGTTAGAGAACCATTCATTCATTAATTTCCGCTAATTGACTGTCGGCATCTATCAACATGCGATACACCACATGGCGGTGCTGTATTTGCCAAGCGGGCTATGAAATATTTTTTACGGGTTCCGTAATTTTTTTTATACCAAAATTTAAAGAAATTCGTTTGTTTAAAATCATAAAATCAAAAAAAAAAAGCTTAAATCCGTTTTCTACGGGATTTTGTATTAGGTATACCAACTATCAGAATTCACGCAAAGTGTATGTGTGTGTAGCAGGTAGGTACCTACATTGTGAAAGACCTATGTAAAATAAGACCAGGTACCTACCTACGTATTCATACAATTTTCTACCACATACCTATTATTTCACGACTGTGATCCGAATACCTCCTACTCATGGGAATTATTAAAATTGAAAATGAACCCTAAAAATTATCCATCTTTTCGGCGAACGAAATCAAAAGAATGAATGATGAACTATTTTAGTGTGACCTTCGTCGCGGTGCCGTGTAGTGCTCTAGGTACAATTTTTATCTTTTGTGCCTAAAAAACAAGTAACTAGGACTTAAGAATACCTTAAGGGTGTGGTGTATGCATCGGAGTGTCACAGAGCTGAAGAGATGAAGAGGCGTGTGTTGGAAGCGTGTGCTTACTTCCATAAAATGTGTGTTTTTTGGAAGAAGGGAGGCATATCGAACCTTACTTACATGCATAGGTATCGATACCTACGTCATGCATGTGTAACTTACTAACTAACTAACCTAACTAGTGCTAAAGTGAGTGAGACATGTTAATGCCTAAAAAGAAACCTACCTTGTGCTGAAGTGTGTGAATTGTCTGTGACTGTGTACCTACAAGTGACCTACCAAAACATACATAAATCCCTTCGTAAGAAGCCATCTAGACAGCTGACAAGCGAGAAAATATGAGGTTTGTAACTTGTACCTACACTTACAACTTTCCTAACTCAGCATTTTAAGATTTTCTCAACACTACCTAGGAACTTACATACTAGCATCTTATTATTACCACGAATTTATTAGCTCGTCTAGTAATCTCCCGCCATAGCTGAAATCTACGAAGATAAATACCTACCTACATACCTGTAAAGTTAGTAGGTAAGTACAGGTTGCGCGAATAGGGTTGTCACTTTATTTTGGCACTAGGAAATGAAAACTTTTTGTATGGGAAACTGAAAATAGGAATTTTTAATTATCTCCCCCCCACAACTGATCACCATGGGTTCCTGAACCCCCCCCCCTTCGGCTTAGTAGGGGTAATATGTTATACCTTGTATTTGTGAAACTGACCTACCCTAATTGTTGTTAGTATTGTAAGGATAAGGTGCGACCTCTTTTATCTTGAAACTTTTCGATCCTTCATGTCTAATCTGTATGCTTTACTAATATATTATTAGTATACGTGGGGCCAAAATGTTGGAATCCAAATAAAACGGCGCTTTGAACTTGGCAAAGGTACTTCATCAATAAAGTACGAAGTTCGAAGCGCGGTAGAACTGTCCAACCGTACAACAGTACAACCAACCAACCGAGCTCAGCAAGGAACATACATAATACTCTCTACCGAGAGGAGCTCAGTTAAACAAAAATCACTGCCACCTTATAGCCGACACCCGTGCGTTCTCGTCAGCGCGATCTAGCCTTCGTCCACTTTTACTAGCGACATCTAGTTTATTTTTATAGGAACTAACCAGATCCCGATCGATACCCAACAAATACAATAAGTACCTAGTTATTCTTGATTTTCCATTTCCAACATGTAAGTTTGGTATGACAGCACGAATTTTTGTCATGACAGCACGAAAGTTTGTCATGACAGCACGAAAGTTTGTCATGACAGCACGATAGTTTGTCATGACAGCACGAAAGTTTGTCATGACAGCACGAAAGTTTTTCATGACAGCACGGAAGTTTGTCATGACAGCACGAAAGTTTATCATGACAGCATAATATACTATTAAGCTTTCCTAACTGTTTATAGTGATTCTCCTGTTAACCCTTCACCTAAAGTTAGAAGGAATTCTTGATTTTGTAACGTGATGAATTTCGATTCTTAGTCTTTAGTCAATACAGTCTTGACAATTAATCATGCGCAGCCTTGGTAATTTAATGATCATCACTACTCATGCAAGTTATAAACTTAAGAAATGTAGTGCTAGTCACTTAAGCAGGAAAACAACAGAATAATATGACTTTCACGATAAAACGTCATGCTAGTTCTGATACCTCATTAGTATGTAACTTCACGTTCTAATGATGAGCAATCATGATAGCCAACCAAGTTTTTCATCATATATAAATCTGATGTCACGTAAATCGAACCAGGCTGAACAACATTTTAAAATGCACATGATAATAATTCAGTTGTCTTGATTAGTTATAATTCTTCATGTTTAAATATAATGAAGGACGAGAGTCATTTTTCTCAGTGCATTGCGGTTGTCTATGCACCTATACATATATCTATAGGACCAAGCGACCCCCAATCCAATCTAAGTAACTTGACTATACAGCATTCATGATTTCAGTGATCAATATGATAATCCAATGAATAAAATCATTAAACTCAAATACCAAGTACAAAGAGAAACTGAATCAAATTTTCTGCATCAGAACACTGCATGAATAGATCGTGGAAGATACTTCAAATCCAGATGGTACAGACTCTGAAGAATCAGAACAGACAGAATCAATTAACAATCGAAATCTAAAGCAGCTGGTGATGCGTGAAGAGAAAGTACTAGTGGATCTCGAATCGTTGTCGCTAGATGAACTAGATTTACTTACTGGTGAATGTTATTTATCACCAAGATAGCATCATTCTAAAACAACGTACATAATATAGTTTAAGGATTACAGGAAAATATGTTATTGATATTAATTATTAATTACCTATGTATTAGAAGATAAAAAAGCTTGGAACGCGTTTTGTTCCAACTCGAAATCTAAAAACCTAACAAGGTTAAGCTTTTTGTCCGCTTCTTTACATATTATATACACAAGTGATCAATTTATTTAATAATTGCTGACATGTCCAAGAGTCCAAGAGTACAATAAGTAGTAAAGGAAATAAAGAACTTAGAGTTTGTATAGATAGATGAACTAAAGGAAATTAGTAAGAACCTACTTTTATACGGAATTCAAGACAAAGCAAAACCTGACAGAAAAACAAATAGAAACACAAATTGATAATTATAATAAGATTTTGATAGTAGCCCTTTAAATCAAAAGATCTCCCTAATCAATCATTTATTCACAAGAATACATACCTACTTAAAAACATTTAAGATCTCACAATATGACATTTTATAATAGCACAATTTAAGTACACATAAGGTATTTTAGTACCTAACAGTATTAAGCCTTAAAGTGGGCGAACAAGTTTTGTGAGTCATATCTTTAGAATCCTACTAATATTATAAAAGCGAAAGTTTGTAAGTATGGATGTTTGTTACTCTTTCACGCAAAAACTACTGAACCGATATGGATTAAATTTGACACAGATTTAGATTATAGTCTGAAATAACATATTATTATAGGCTATTCTATCCCGGAATTCCCACGGGAACGGAAATTACTTGGGTTAAACCGCGAGGCGCTGCTAGTTTATACATAAAGAGTGGTTGATCCTTGAGGAATTCTCTAAAAGTGGTACGAGAAAAGAGAGCAGGTGTAAAAGCGAATTGCCGCTAGATTTAGTTCTTATTGTTTAGGCTACTATTCTGTTATTTATGTAAAAATTTCAAGGTGAGACAACAAATGAAGCATTCTTGTGTTGAATTACACGCTGAATTGCGATTTCAATGGAATTTTTACAATGAAGCTAAATGATGCTGACGCTTAAATACCAATAAGGTTATTTACCTGAGCAACGGTGTGCATATTTTTACTGTCTTGCTTTATTTTTGATCTACTGTGTAATTGTGTAAACCGGAAGGAAGATCAGGTAATGATAATGATTTTAAATTTAAAGGTAACCAAATAGACATTGAAATAAAATTTATGAGAGTTTGTAAACAAGTAATCTTCGATACTTTTACCTAACGAAATAGATCTACCGATGAATGTTTTTGGGTTCAAGATAGGTACGGGGTTACTCTAAGGGTTTGGGGGTATTACATGTATCTTACCTCCCTTTTGTTAATGTTACCTTGTTAAATTAGCTTTCATAGATATAATTATAAAACAAATTCGTGTTAGGTATACCACTTTACTAAAGTCCACGCGAATTAAATCGGGAGCAGGTCAACTAGTAAGTAAGTACATCACTATCACTATCATCACTACATTAGTATAAAACAAAGTCGCTTTCTCTGTCCCTATACCCTATGTCGCTTTGAATGCTCAAATCTTCAAAACTACCTACGCAACGGATTTTGATGCGGTGTTTTTTAATAGGGAGAGTAATTCAAGAGGAAGGTTTATACGTATAATAAAACCACACGAAGCCGAGGCGGGTCGCTAGTACTAGATACAACTGAATGGAGTCTGTTTGAAAGTCAACTCCTCAAATCATCTGACGCGTGTATTCCATGGTAGGAGTAAGGAGCTACGGCCTTCGAGGCACAAAGGCATGCCTGTTGCTAAATAGTGCTTCAAATGTCAACAGCACGACAGAAGCGATAAATCAGAAGCTAAAAGGCTTTAGCTGCCCTTTTGTTAATTCTGGTAACAGAATATGGTATGATTTTTACGATTTGATTCCAAATAAAACAATAAGCTTTCTGGCATTTAGCACAGCGCATCAGCATTATCATGCAGCGTGGTATTGCAGCCAGCGTCTTGGGCACGCGACGACTGGTATTGATATGGATGAGCTGAGCTACCTCTAGACTGTTTGCAACCGTCGTCTGCAGAAAGCTTGAAATACCTACTAGTTTTAATTTAAAAAAAAAAAATGAAAAAATATTTATTCTTAAAAACACAATTCATGGACAGTTTACCTGCGGTCTCCGCACTAGGCAAAGCCTGTATCGCGGATACCAGTTATTTGAATTAACTAGTATGAAGTTTCGGACTACTTACATAGGTATTTTAAGAAAACAGATAACAGTAAACAGTAAAATTAATACAGAACTACAAAACAAAGTGTAAAACTAGTTAAGAAAATATTAATTGTAAGACTGCATGCACGATAAAATAAAAATAAAAATCAAATGAGTTTCTAAAAGTAAAATGTAGAGTTCAAAATACAATAATAAGCCTGTCTATAAATGTTTTACAAAGAAACAAAAACGGATAAATTACAATATAATAACAACCAGCATGAAATAGTAAAAGTAAAAGCCACCTTCAACGTAGTACTCGAAGTAAGTTTTCAGTTGAATCGTACGAGAGAGTTAGTAACCAGTTGTTTATAGAGCGTTTGGCTTCAAAAAGTGACTTACATTTAATATCACAATGCTTCGCAACGATGTTATATATAAAAGTCTTTAAGCTATCTCCAAATCGTTGCGCGAAGCTAGTTTTAACTGATGGACCGGGTATTTTATAAACTCTTCTACTACCTAAAAGGCGAAAATTATTATCAGAAGTGGATTTTAAAATGGAGTGGTGAACGGAGACTGAGATTCTGGAAATGAAGAGCTGACGAACATTCAACACACCACTCTCTCTATACAATTCCGTCGTGGGGAATCTATATGGCTTACGAAGCATAACCTTGAGAACGGAACGTTGTGCTCTTTCAACCTGAAGCAGGTGTGATTTGGCAGCACTTCCCCAGCAGGTTATGCAATAAAGTAAGAGAGACTGGCATAGTGCATAGTAGACAGACTTTAATAATGTTGCGTCGGCAACTTCTCTCAGATTTCGCATGATGTTGACCACTTTCCTAGTTCTAGCCGACAACGCCTCAAGGTGATGTTTAAAAGTTAGATTCTCATCTACTAGTACTCCGAGATATCTGATTACTTTGGTTCTTGTCAAGGTTTCGCAACAACACATACTAGGTTCCGCACACGAGCTGTGAACTTTTATCACTGTTCCGGGAGGCGGAGCCGAGGCAGCTGTCTTATGGATATTTTGTTTCTATTCCTTTCATATGAAATAAAAAAAGGTAATGTCTCTAAAAAACAGAGCTTAGGTTAGGATCAATTTTAGATGAATTTTTAGTAAAGTACAATTATCTTAAAGCATCTAGGTCGAAATACCTACTGCGTAGTAGTAGGTACGTAGTAAAATAACATCTATAGTTTTCGTTACCTTTACAAAACTCATCCTATGGCCTATGTACAATTAAATATAACGCCTTGAAATATTTATTAATAAATAACTTCTATCCAGTTGAAAACAAACTCGTACAAAACAGTAAAATCGATTCTGATAACAAACGATTCCATTCTCCACCAAGAGAGGTAAAAACTTTTCGCGAACAAACAGAAGTAAAGAATAACTAACCCAAGACAACAAAAGCATTCTCAGAATACCTAGAATATGCAAATAAAAAGTAAATGAAGGCCGCAGACATTCATTGTTTTATGTAAACAAAGTAACCCCTTATTACTCACCCTTCACGAATGATTGCTTTGGAAGGGCTTCGTAGTGCGTGATGAACTCTTATTAGAATGGAATAAAGACGTAGGAAAAAAGAGGAAATAAAAGTTACTAATATTATACCTAACGCAAAAGTGAGGATGTATGGATGTTTGTTCCTCATTTACTCAAAAACGATTAAGTGGATCTGAAGATAATGAATACGTAAGTAGTTGATAATTAATAAAAAAAATACGCGAAGAGAAAATGAATTATCATCACCATTCTTGGATAATTTTGATAATTATGAGCCTATAGTTTAAATTTGACTTGTCTAAGTGCTTATTTTGTAAACCTAAAGAAATAAAGTTATTGATTTCAAATTTTCCAATTTCATCCCATAAATAAGTTACCATGGGAGAGAAATACTCGCTTGCAAAGCCGCGGGCTGATACTAGTGAGAAGAAATTGTTTTCCGATTTCGATGATTCTTCCCTATCATCTATACTTATAATAAAACTGTAACCGGTCCAATTCTGTACATTGAAGATATTTTGAAAATTTTTTTTGGAGGGCACTCTATTATCGATACTCAAGCCAAAACTGTATTTTTTTTCATTCATGTCTGTCTGTCTGTCTGTCTGTCTGTCTGTATCGTAAACGCGCATCACGCCGAAACTACTTGATGGATTTAAATGAAACTCGGCATAATTATAGGTCATACTACGAGGAAGGACACAGGATACTTTTTTTTGATTTGATTTTATCCCGGAATTCAGTAAGGTTCTCATGGGAGAGGGTATGAAAGTAAAAGTCCTTTACCGCGCATCACGCCGAAACTGCTGAATGAGTTGGAATGAAACTCGGGACGATTTGAGTTCATACTACAAGGAACGACATGGGATACTTTTTATCCCGGAACTCGGTAAGGTTCCCCTGGGAGAGAGGGTGAAAGAAAAATTCTTAAACCACGCATCACGACGGAAATGAATGAATTCGAATGGAACTCGGGACTATTAGACATGGGATACATTTTACCCCGGAATTCAGTTTGGTTCCCCTGGGCTATAAGGGTTTTCAAAAATTTCTCACAGCATCTGAACGACGCGTGTGTACGCGTCCTTCATATGCTGTGAGTAATTTTTGGAAACCCGTATAGCCCAGGGAAACCAAACTGAATTGAACTGATAAACGCGAAAGTTTGTAAGTATGAATGGATAGATTGATAGATGGATGGATGTTTGTTACTAAATGATGAAAGGGAATTACGCAAGTAAAATCGCGAGTACTCGAAATACTAATCATGCGCAGACGAAGTCGCGGGCACAGCTAGTAAATAATAAATCATTTACTTATTTTGACACAACAGTTATACAGTTACATATTGAATCCTTAGGGTTCTTAACTAGCCTAGCCTGGGCTGGTAGTAATAAAATACGCATCAACACATACGTCCAACAAGATTTCATATCTTAAAAATCTCATTTGTTTTACATATGAGGAACAGAAATAAAGTGTTATTTCATTTAATTCACGTTTTTCACCCTAGAAAGTCCCATGATATCTAGGTCGTATTTAATAAACAAATCGGTAGGTCCTAAATCTACAATTACCTATTCCACTTTGGTATTTATCAAACTCATACTAAGTAGTCTCAGAGTTGACCCGAGACATTTTTCAAAAGCAAAATGAGAATAACTTATGTTTGTATTTAAAGTTTGGAAACCTACATAATCTGAAATCCTCAAATCCTTTCAAAGATGAAGGTTGAATCCCAAACAATGGTCCTTCGATCCCGGTTCTATTGAACAAGTTTCAAGTTGTGATCGGCGCGCAAAAGTTTGGCGACTTCTGACAATGGAAAGTTATACCTTTACTGATGTCTATTCATTTATGTATTTCTTTGTTTACTCCTAAATAAGTCTAAACCCCGTATTCTCAACAACAAATCAGATTTAAGCACACTCAGCAGTCTCATAAGACGAAATATTGAGAGATGTCAGTGGAAAACTGTCAAAAAATCGCGACATAAGGCTTGGTTAAATCTCCGTTGGGTTTGAGTATTCGGGGGTGAATCTTATTCAAACCTAATATTAATGACTTAATCCATACTAACTACTCGTAAATACACAGATTTCATTTAACATCTTCATTTACCAGAAGTTATAGACTGTAACGTACAAATTTATTTATACGTCAAGCCATTTCTTGCCTGGTCACTTTTAGCGATATGGCTGCCGATTGTGCCACGCTAGATATAGTTAGTATTAAGTTCTTCTTGTATACATAATTTGTTTTGATTTGATTTGATAGAGTAAACAAGTTATCATAGGTATTTTGTTTGTTTTTAAATATTATGTTCTAGTTAATTTTTTTTCTATTTCTAGATTATAAATTTTTTTGTTTGAAGGAGCTAAATTGGTTGTTTTTGAAAACTAAGTTTATCAATCTATTTAGTTAAGTACCTTCTTGCTTCTGCAGATTTTCACATGAATTTTAACATTTGCACTCATATTAGTTGCCTTTAAAACACATTCTAAAGCATTCAGAGCAGAAAACGCACATGTGCGACGCAAGCTCTCCATTTGAAAGCCCTTTGTATCCATTGTTGAGTGTACTTTCCCCGTTTTGATTACAAACGTGCAGATGCATCGATTGATGCTGCGCCGATCAAACACTCTGTGATGATGATTTTGGAAAATAAATAAGTAATAATGCTGTACAGGCATAATATAGGCTGATGATGATGATGATGATGATGATGATGATGATGAATGCTGTACAATTCACACAGCCTCATGTAGCCCCAAGCTAAGCATATCTCGCGTTAGGGACTAGATGACTGAAATATTTTTGTCAAGTTACAGAAAGAAGTAAATCACTATGTACATAGTATAAAACAAAGTCGGATCGGATCGGATCTTTCGGAGATCGAAGATTTATACGTATAGTAAAACCGTGCGAAGCCGAGGCGGGTCGCTAGTTATACATACAAAGACAACACCCAAAAAACCCTGAACATATCTGATCTGCACATCAGAGAGAAAGTAACAGTTTTGAACACAATTAAAATAGGACTAAATTCTGTTTCAAGTTTTGAAATCAAGTAGGTAAATCAATATCTTTATTTCTTTAGGCTTACAAAATAAGCACTTAGACAAGTCAAATTTAAACTAAGTATAGGTAGGTACATAATTATCAAAATAATATAAGAAATAAAGTTTTAATTAATTGATTTCCCCTTCGCTTCAATCTTTTGTGTTCAATAATGGAAACTGATTAATGAGATGAAAGATGTAACCTACGTGTTATACGTAGGGCTAGAACTACGTCTTTTCAAAATTTCAGCCTGATCCATTCAGTAATTTTTGTGTGAAAGAGGAACATTCATCCATACAAAATTCAATAAGGATCATGGAAGACTTTGAAGATAATCATCCATCATTGACAAGAGCTATTATTGTCACGACTGCCGAGATAAAACGAGTTGTTTGAACATTCGCCTTTAGACCACGGAGAAACGACAAAATCTCAGCATCCCGTTACTTGCTGAGAAAATAGTCTGCAGTAGATCTGAGCCAGAAATAGTCGGATCTCAGACGGATCGCGTTTCTCCTAAGGATTCTAAATACGGGCTCTTGAATAAGATATAGGTCTTCTTGAGTTGCAGCATCTTGTGTTATTTACAACGTAGTGCTAGATTTAGATCTGTGCTAACAAGACCTATCTTAGTTTTGCAAGTAGATTGCTTTGTGGCACCTTGGTAACTAACAACATCACTGACTACTATGAATTGGTAATCCATGGAGTATTAGATAAATGATTGATACTAGGTTTAGCCATTTTTGAGTGGAGACCGCGGCTCGGCAAACGGAGTGTAGGACGGGCGTCCTACACTCCGTTTGCCGAGCCGCGGATGACGATCTGGTTGGATGACGATCTGCGAAAGACTGTAGGCAGATGCTGGATGCATTAGGAGAGGCTTTTGTCCAGCATTGGACTGATATAGGTTGATGATGATTATGATGAAGTAAGCCATAGTTTAAATTTTCCTTAAATACAAGTCCACAGCTGGAGGCAGACCTGATAAGCGCCTTATTGGCTTTTTACCTGAACTTTAATAAAGGGATAAAATATCAAATACTCATAATCCCAATATAATCCCCACGCTGGTCATGCGGGTTAGGGATCACAGCTCCATGGTAGAATTGCTCTTCGGGAATCGCGGCTCCCGTTTCGGTCGCATTGTTTTAAACTAAGTGTACAAAATAAATGAATACTAGTTGTAGTCGTTTGGTTTTACTTACGTAAATTTTACATTAAAGGTTGTCTTTACCATGATTGCTGAATACGTTTTCTTAAACATTTCATATCAAAAATCGTCACCTTACTACAATCGTGAATTGACATGGAGATAACCCATTACAAAATTGTTATTGCCCACAACAAACATAAAAATTACCTCTTTAAAAGCAAGTATCATCTATCCACTCCTATCGAATTAATTCCTAAAATGGTGGCACATTAAATTGTAGCCTTGGTCATTCCGTCCCATATAAGTCATTGTAAAGCAATTGGCCATTACACAGAAGAACTATTGTCCAAAATGGCTTCCATTACAAACCGTTGCAAGCGTGGGATGGTCGACAAAGCTGTCAATGGTCATGGGACAATGCTTGACCTGCATTTGACTTGTGATTATCAACTGACTATTTATTGGTCTAGAAAGATCTGAATGTGGATCAGACATGCGATATTTTAAATTAAAAAAATACCATGTAAAGAGAAAAATTCAAGTTTGCAATAATAATAAATTCTTATGTTGATGTAGGTACCTAATTGTGTTATGTAAGATGAAGTGTAAAAATAAAAATTACAACTACTATTTACAATTGAAACCATTGAGCTGCACACGGTTGCAAACAGTCTAAAGGTAGCTCAATTGATCCATGTCAATGCCAGTCGTCGCGTCCCCAAGACACTGGCTGCATTACCACGCTGTATGGCAATGCTGATGCGTTGAGCCAGATATTCACCAGCTCTCGGGTCACGCGTCGCATCGACCAGACGCTCAGATATTTTTTAAAAAACCCGGAGAGCCTCGGTACCCCACGGACCTAGGGTCTCGAATCCAAGGGGAGCAAATGCGTAGGTTCTGTCGAGACCTGCATATTTGCGCCTCTTGAAAAAATTACCTATAATTTACATAAGTTTTGACAAGGGCACGCCTTTAATTTAGTTATGTTGGTGCATTCTAGGATTAAGTTTACACTAGTAATAGTACCAGAATAATGTTAATTCAGGTTTGAAAAAATAAAATTCGAAATTGATCGGCCAATATACCTATTACCTACATACAGGTTCGTTACTGAAAAGGGTTCAATCTTCTTATAACAAAAACAGCTAGCTCTAACATTCTGAAACTAAATAGTTCCCAATAAGGGACACTGTTCAAATAACGCCAGTTTTACACCTCGTATACCTAAGTCCAAAAGTATTCTATTGAAGTCATGGTTATCATTATAAAAGACTTATAACTCTGGTGCTACCGTATTCGAGTGTAATTTGTTGTTTCACAGTTTTTATAGCTGCAGCACCGAGATTGCCAGTTTTTATCGACATTTTAATGGTTTAGGCGACTACGGTGTGGGTTGCAAACGCTGTTGTTCGAAGCCATTACATGGTCAGTAGGTATTTGAGTCTTCATGACTTGAATTGGTATATCTTGGGCATAAGTAAGTATTTCTTAGAAGTGTTGAAACATGGAAAGCACATGAGCTTCTTGTGAGTCGGGCAGCCTTACCGCTAAAAATTTGTACATTAAATGCTTATTTTTATTTGTATTCTGTTTAATTATGTAGTATCTATTGCAATAAAAATTTCGCTTTTAAAAAAGAAAATTACTTAAAACTAGTATTTACAATTGAAACTATTGATCGAATCTAACAGCAGACGTTTGCAAACAGTGTAGAGGTAACTCAACTGATCCATATCAATACCAGTCAAGAATAGATGTTGTATTGTTACCTTTGAGTGGCCTTGCGTGCGTTTGGTGATATTCACAGTAATGCCGTAGACGATATAAATTACGCGACATTACCGTGATAGCACCTTCGAGAATAATGTCACGCACAACTTATGTATCATTCATATAACGTGAGCCACGATACTAATTGTTACGATTAGCAAGTGATCGAAAAAATGTTTAAAACGGTCACGAATGTTAAAATATTTGCAGTTATCAGCATATAAAGTGAGAAAAATTTACAGGAAATTGCAGTAAACCCTAATTTTATTTTACACTCATCTACATCATCTTCATCAACCTTTTAATATTAGTACACTACTGGACATAGGCCTCCCCTAATGAAAGTCATAGCGCTCTGTCTTCAGCTTGCCGCATCCAGCATCTACCAGCAGTCTTTGGTAGATTGTCATCCCACCTGACCGGAAGGGGTCCTACACTACGTTTGCAGAGTCGCGGTCTCCACTCAAGAACACATTTACCCCAGGTACCGCCGTTAGGCCATAACTAAATATGGCCATCCCACTGCCACTTCACACTGCTAATTCTTAGAGCTACGTCGATTTTAGATCACTCATCTAGATAAAGGATGCAAATCTCTGAGTTGGTTGTGCAAAAGATTACGCTGACGTAAAAAGATATCGTCTCTTTCCGAAAGTAGTAGGTACATTTGCAGCGCCTCTGCCGGATATTGAAGATCTTATTTAAATAGTTAAAAAAAAAGCCTTTTATTTCCAGTAAATTTACATTTCAAAAAAATCTATGTATATGTTAGTTTTATTTAGTTTATTCTATGTTATTTATTTGTCTCTTACTTAGTATTTATAGTAACATAAAGATCTACCGGAATCCCAGAATGGGTGAAGGCCTCCTCCAGTGATGCCCATTTGTCTCCGTCTTTCGCTACTTGTCTCCAGTTTGGACCAGCTACAGCTTTTATATCATCTTCCCATCTTGTTAAAGGTCTACCTCTTGTTCTTTTGCCTAGTGGGCCGTTCCGTTTTTTTTTTTTTATTTATTTTCATAGTTTGACTCCGGTAGAATAGTTTCATGCTCGCTATTGTTTGATATACGGACGTCATGTCATGCTAGATCTTAGTTTGATACGAACTCGATTTAAATTTGGAATGTTTTTAAGATATTTGACGATATTTTCACGGAATATTGATTTCATCTCATTCTTGTTTTGTAAGCGACCTCTTTAAAGACGTCGCCTAATAAATCGACACTAGTTAAATTAAATGTTAAAGAGAAAGTTAGGTACGGCTAAGTTATTCATTTTTGGAGCCAATCAATCAAACGAAGCCATACATGTCAGTTTGAAAGTTTAGTGACGTACGAAGCCAGCGTTCAAGGTGGAAGGGCAAACCTAACCTTCTTACGTGAAACCTTTAATAAGGTTTTGGGTAGACTCATTAGGAAGCCGGTGATTCAGTATTTCGTTTCCTAATGATAATCTAATTAGGCTCTCTGTTAGATATACAATCACTGTTTAACATAAACTTTACATAAGACGACCGATGTGGCGCGGTGGGCGAAGGTCTGCCTGCGACTCAGGAGGTTGGGTTCGATTGCCGACTTGGAACAAATTTTAGTGCTAGCTGAAAATTATTATTGTATATGTATTCTATGAATAATAAAATTCTCAAATGATGTAACTGTAAGTTCGAAAATAAAAAAAAATTGAATTTATGTTGTGTAACATGAAGTTTACTACAGACAGAGATCAGTTACTCTACCCGCTGTTGGTTGTTGGTTACCCGCCCCAGCTTCGCAAGGTTTTATTATACCTACTGTACCTACCGTATAAACCTTCCTCTTGAATCACGCTATCTATTAAAAAAAACCGCATTAAAATCCGTTGCGTAGTTTTAAAGATTCAAGCAGTCAAAGGGACATAGGGAAATAGGGACAGAAAAAGCGACTTTGTTTTATACTATGGAGTGATATTATTAAACACACAAGCATGCTCAAGTCCAAACAGAGAAGGAATTCGATTAGCTACTTTACACCATGTGGCATGCTTTGGCATGTTTTGTAAACATTAGCCATTGGTCCATTAGCTGTGTGTTTACCAACATGTGAGCTGGAATCACAATGGGCTCCTTGAATGCGGAATAACTGATTTGAGTCAAAGAAACTATTAAATATGGTACAAATGGAGGATGCGATGAGTTTTGTACTTTATGTAGCGCTGTAATATGTTACGAACAAGCTGACATTAAAAAGGTTATGGCTCTGTTTTTGTCTATTCTTATGGTTATGGGCACAGTCGGATAGATCCAGGTAGATACAAGAAAGCTTTTTTGATTCTTCTCTCCAAAGATGTTTTTTTACAATATTTTGCGGTTTTAGCAGATGATTCGTTGTTCCAAAAATACTGAAACACTCAAAAAAAATGCAGTCGAATTGATATACACCTCTTTCAATTCAGTTAAAAAGTAAAGTCTCACTACTATTCACGTTTTCGGTTTCTCTATTAACTTTTGTGCAGTAAAATAACAATGCTGGACAATCTACACAAAATCCTACTGTGACAATCCATCCAGCCAGCATCAACAAACAGTTCTTTCTTTGCAGGTTAGATTCGTAACCTTAACCTCCTTGCTTAGAACTTCGTGCAGGATTGTTTGATGTTATAAAACCTTTTTTTAAGCAACAAGAACCTATTCAAATCGCTCATTGTTTTACCCATGCAGTTCTATTATGCGCTCGGTCCCTCTTGTGGTTATTTTTGGTGCAGGATGTGGGTAGGCGATTGTTTTCTTCGTATTTTCCCAGTGAAATGTGATATAACGGATATATCTGAGGCTAGAGTAAAAATAGAAAGAGTTCTTTACGAGAAGGAGCTCGATCTTCATGATCTATTATTATTTATTTATAATTATAACACAAGCTCTGCTTAGCTTGACTTGTCCATTATTATTTATTTTAGTAACTCCAGCAGTCTACCCTTCTATATCATGCAATGTAGACCTTCTTAGCCTTAGATAACCTTAGATTCTAAGGCTAAACGACGAGACATTGGACACAGAGATGTCTAAGTGACCGTACAAGGTAAGTACACTAGAATCATGTCCATAGTTGGTCTCGAAACTACATCACGGCACATGAGCGAACAAACACATCTTTGTTGGTTTAAGCCACCTGCGCTACTTGCTAAGTGCATCCAAGTTTTTTCATCGGGTGCTAACAGTTCCGGTTTATATCGTTTCAAGTTTGAGGAATCACACTCTGCGATCGAAGTTGATTTTAGAGAGCTTTCATTTGATTTGCGCTTTGACTCTGTTAGGTAGGCCCTTTTATACCTGGGAATAGGAGCTTAGTCACCTTACTGAGTTAACTTTACATGGTTATGAGTTAAGAACATAATCGGGCAGTATTTGTGTTGAGATTTGAATTAAAAATGACAAACTGTTTTGCTTAGATCACATTTTGTCTGATAAATAGATGGCTTTGATTATATACTTGTCTAGATAGAGTGTTCGAGCGTCATAACGCCTAAAAATATATCAGCCAACTGTTGGCTCATAAGCTGATCCCGCCTCCTCAGTGGCGACTCTGACTTTGTGCGGCGCACACGCGTTTCGTGACAAATAAAGATGACGATTTACGCTTTAAAAGTGTGCAGGAATTACAAAGAACGATTGAAAACAACTAAAGAAATTACTTATCATCGGTAAGTACACTTTGAATCACTGTAAGTTAACGAAACTATTCAATAATAAAGTTTTAATGTTGTCCTTAAATACGATGCCATTTGACGCCATGTTAACTGGGTTGCCTGCTCTATGAATACAAAATTTCCATAGTGAATAATAGCTAATATGAAAAAAGTATTTAATCACGACCCAACAAATGTTTTTCGAGATTTTGCCGGCGCCGTAGATTGAGTCGAAACTTCTAAAAACCCCATGCCTTCCATAAGACTGCCCCTTTTGAGGTTGCTACTAGGTACATGCCATAGAGATAGGGCGTTTCTGATTGCGGGATCGCTTTTATACGAACCCGTTTTCGTTTCTTATTCATAATCATCATCAGCCTATATTAGTCCACTGCTGGACATAGGCCTCCCCTAATGAGCGCCATAGCGCCCTGTCTTCAGCTTGCCGCATCCAGTATCTGCCAGCAGTCCTTCGCAGATCGTCATCCCACCTGGCCGGAGGGCGTCTTACACTACGTTTGCTGAGTCGCGGTCTCCACTCAAGAACACGTTTACTACAACGCCCCGCGCCACAACGGTCGTCAAATATGTCATTAATCATGATTTTATGACTTGTGTAAATATAATTAAGAACTACAATATTATAAATAAACTTTAATTTTCAATAATATTTTTACTTTTCCTTACACATATATTTTACTTAATAATCCATATGTACAACATTCTTAAAAGTTAATTAAAATTTAAAATCGAATCAAAATCTAAACATTTTTTCCCTATTATTATGGGAAATATTCAAGAGCTGGTATCACTCAGTACAGCCACATGTGACGTAGCACGCTTGTAGTTACACACACTTGTGTGCGTAATTCGCACACAAGCGCTTCAAATCTGGCCTATTGTTTTTGTTGCGATTGCAGCGCAACACTCCATCTAGACAAGTATATAATCAAAGATAGATGGTTGATTAGAGGGTTTTGATACATAACTACGTCGCTTCGAAGTTAACTGCTTTGATTATATACTTGTCTAGATGGAGTGTTGCGCTGCAATCGCAACAAAAACAATAGGCCAGACTTGAAGCGCTTGTGTGCGAATTACGCACACAAGTATGTGTAACTACAAGCGTGCTACGTCACATGTGGCTGTACTGAGTGATACCAGCTCTTGAATATTTCCCATAATAATAGGGAAAAAATGTGTAGATTTTGAATCATCTATAATTATTTGATTTTAAATTTTAATTTACTTTTTAGAATGTTGTACATATGGATTACTAAGTAAAATATATGTGTAAGGAAAAGTAAAAATATTACTGAAAATTAAAGTTTATTTATAATATTGTAGTTCTTAATTATATTTATACAAGTTATAAAATCATGCTTACAATTGGATTATTTACATACAGATACATTTATTGACGACCGTTGTGGCGCGGGGCGTTGGGGTAAACATGTTCTTGAGTGGAGACCGCCACTCGGCAAACGTAGTGTAGTAAGACGATCTCCGGCCAGGTGGGATGACGATCTGCGAAGGACTGCTGGCAGATGCTGGATGCGGCAAGCTGAAGACAGGGCGCTATGGCGCTCATTAGGGGAGGCCTATGTCCAGCAGTGGACTAATACAGGCTGATCAAGATTATGATGACGATAAATAAGAAACGAAAAAGGGGTTCGTATAAAAGCGATCCCGCAATCAGAAACGCCCTATCTCTATGGCATGTACCTAGTAGCAACCTCAATAGGGGCAGTCTTATGGGGTCAAGGGGTATTTAGCAGTTTCGACTCAATCTACGGCGCCGGCAAAATCTCGAAAAACATTTGTTGGGTCGTGATTAAATACTTTTCTCATATTAGCTATTATTCACTATGGAAATGTTGTATGTTGTATTCATAGAGCAGGCAACCCAGTTAACATGGCGTCAAATGGCATCGTATTTAAGGACAACATTAAAACTTTATTATTAAATTGTTTCGTTAACTTACAGTGATTCAAAGTGTACTTACCGATGATGATAAGTAACTTCTTTAGTTGTTTTCAATCGTCCTTTGTAATTCCTGCACACTTTTATAGCGCAAATCGTCATCTTTATTTGTCACGAAACGCGTGTGCGCCGCACAAAGTCAGAGTCGCCACTGACGAGGCGGAATCAGCTTATGAGCCAACAGTTGGCTGATATATTTTTTGGCGTTTTGACGCTCGAACTATCTATCTAGACAAGTATATAATCAAAGGTTAACTGATGAAGCTGATAAGTAACTGTTGACTGAGAATAATTGTCTGATGATGATAATAATAATTATTATTGTCTGTCTGATCCTTTGGTGCCAATGTCTTAAAAATGTCTTTCAATTTAATCGTTTCCAACGACCATGGGTGTAGTGCATTCAACGTACATAAGACAGGTACATATTTGTTACTAGATACCTACACCTTAATAATAATAAGGTACCTACTCAAGGCAAAACAATTTGTCGCTAGGCAACTCGGTAGGTTCTCGGATCTGCACCTGCCTTAGTAGTAGGTAACTAGACTGTCTAGATGGCAATTATTACACAACTAGGCCATACCTAGGTAGACTTGCAAATACCTATACCGCGATTCAAAAACGGATATTTTATGTGATCAAATGAGTTACAAAACCAAAGGAATATTGGTAGAAAATATTTTACGACACTGGTATCATCAGAGCACAATATCTGGCCAGTAGTTTTTGCGTGAAATCCGTCGTTATTTTTTGTAAAACACATGTTTTATTATATAAATCTGTCTTACCTTACCTATATTCAAAACTCAATGAGTTTTAAGTACCTATTTCCTTTAGTGTTATGTTCTTCACTTATGTGTCATATTGTGAGTATATAATTTAATAAGTCCAAGAGTCCTGTAAGAAGTCCTAAAGGAAATAAAGCACTTTGAATTTGACTTTGTGCGAATTGTCTACAATGAGAATGGCTCGTGTACAAGTAGTTACTTACGTATATGGTTAAAACATACAAGTAACTAGTACCTATGTATGTATGTATATAAGATAGGTATATGGCATAATAATTACCCATAACCACCGACGGATTGCAGATAATTACAGGCATAAAATCCACTCAAGCAATAGATAACGGTGTTTGATCATCAAACAAGCTCCATTGCACTATCAAAGTAACCTTCAAAGCGTCTGATTAGATCCAACAATGATGTTGGTAGACCTGACATATTTGACCAAGAACCGGCTGCGCGAGGCAACAGGTTGGCTTCGGTTGGCTTGGGAGCGAGTCGGGGCACTGACCTACAGTCCAAGGCGGATGAATGGCGGTGAGCTTACAGCTGGGTTGCAACTTTGCAAGACTATTCACAGGGTAGTAGCCTATCAATATACATACTCATAGTATAAAACAAAGTCGTTTTCTATGTCCATATGTCCCTTTCTGATCTGATGCTGTTTTTTTAATAGATAGAGTGATTCAAGAGGAAGGTTTATAGGACGTATAAAAACCGTGCGAAGCCGGGGCGGGTCGCTACTAATATATAATTAGGTAGTAGGTAGGTTGGTAAGGTACCTACCTATTATCAGGTAGGTACCTTACCAACCTACCTACTTGCATAAGAATAATAACCAGCAATAACCAGGTAGAAGTGACTCTTCTTTGATCGAGTCCCAAAACTTTGTTTTTATCTATTCTTATGCTACTTGCCTAATGGCAGGACTAAACTAACATAGCTACCTAACCTACATTAGGTGTAATACCTATAATGTACCTATTTAGGCTTACTAAGCTTAGGTACCACCTACCAGTGAACGAAAATACTATAAGAAAGTACCACATAATCATTAAAAATTCCATAACAAAAATTCTTATAATTTTGTGTTTTCTATTACGTTGCGTACGAGCTGCGTTTCGTAGATTTTTGAAGAGAAAATTACTTACCACTTACGTACCTACTGTAGGTATGAATAATCAATTAAATCGTACCTTCTCGTATACTAGAAGATACCTACCTACCTATTCTTTTTGTTTGTAAACAAGGGATAGCAAAAGAAAAGTTGGTGGCAAATCCGACAAGGGTTTTGTCTGTGATTTCAATAAAAATCATCTGAATCTAATACCTAGGCTAAGCCTAATCTGAAAGAAAATAGCAGGAGATCAAATCATTCATACCTAATTTCATGTTTGTTGTCCGTTTTAGATATCGAGTTTTACCTCACCTTCATGGAAAAAGCTTTAGGTATCGAGTTTCTAGTGATTAGCTAGATATATGTACCTACCTTCATATACCTCTAGGACCTAGGTAAATAGCTGAGGTAGCTAGGTAGGTAGGTATGTACTTAATTTTGTTACCTACTATGATGTTTTAAGTACTTAATTGTTTAGTTTTTTATAGTTTTCATTTATTAATAGCAGTTACCTATCATACACCTTACATTTACGTATGTAGATAGATAGATAGAATTTTTATTAGAAACACACACAAACAGCACAGGAAGATTAACAAGAGAAACATTTCAACAAATTAGGTAAATGGAATTAAGTCAGTACAGTAGAAAAACAGGAAAAAAAACATGTATCATCATCATCATCGTTAGATAAAAAAGTAATGTTGTTATTGCTGTTTCTTTCAAATAGGTAAATAAATAAATATGTCGTTGGTAGAACTAATATCTTTGGTGCTACAACTCGAAACGAAAAATAAAAATAAACTCAGTACAGATAGGTAGGTAGCCACCCCGATAGGAAGTTTCGGTAGATATAATACTTACCTAAATAGGTCACTAAAGAGAAAGTTAAAAACTGGGTAGGTTCGTGGTAGGTTCCTACGTAGAGGACTCATTATCAAAGGAATCTAACTCATGCCAAATCTTAGCCAATCCACAAAATAGTCCGAGATCCACAAGTGGAAATCAGCTGTGGAAAAATAAGTATTACTACTCCTGCATAACTAAACTCTTTAGGGTAGGTATCTATATGTATAGATAGGTTCGGTAGGTACCTATGGAGCTAGAGGTACCTACTGATAGGTAACCTAGAGTTCCAGACGTGATAAACTCGAAGAATGCTAATTAAACAGATAATTAAAACAGCAAGCTCGAGCTCATTGAGACGTGATGCCGGCGACGCGACGCATTGATTAGCACAAGACGACTGCGCGTGATCATGTAGAACTAGGTAGTCTATGTACGTACGTACCTGGGTAGGTTTACAAAACTAGTCTCAAACAGTGTGGGTATCATTTTCGTAACTAAGTTAGGACGCATGTCTAAAGCCTAGGCCGTAATGTAGGTTTACAGTAACCTAGGTATAATGTATGCCACTCACCTCGCAAACTGCAAGCGAAACGAGTTGTTTCGAGCTAGCTGCAACCACCCGTGTCCTTATGAACTTAACAAAGGTCTACTTTCACCAAGACGCTGCGAGATCCAACTCCATAAAGGCAAGCACAGCCCTCGAAGATCGCGACTTGCGCGCTTTTTTATCGAACAAAACAGTAACGTTCACCACGAACGGTAAATTGCGAACGAAAAAACGCACACTTCACTTACACTAGCAACTAAATGCAAACACCGCACTGTGCCGAAAAAAAATTGTCTCGAAACTGGGGCCCGTGTTGTAAAAGTTGATAAACTTTTCGAGTGTTGGTTCGTTGTCGGACGTGAAGACGTCCGTCGTGTGGCGAGTCCGCCGCGCGAATGCGAATGGCCGACGAGACGAACGAAGCCGAGCGAGAAGCTCCGACCGCCACGACGACGATCGAGAGAAGCAGAGCGTGCGCGCGCGATAACAGATGCACTGAGCATGCGGGAAAAAAAGAGACGGAACGAAAAACCGTTTTGTTGACACCGCACACCCCCTCACTGGAGCTAAGGGGAAGTGAAACACCTGCCTGTTTTATTTGATTTTATTTTGCAGCAGTTAGAAATGAAATTCAATTTCTATACATAAGTATCACCTAGATAGGTACCTTCCTACCTACTGTCAATCATTAGATATTACAGTGGAAATTGCAATAAATTAATTAATAATAATATACTTAGGTCCATTCTGTTTTAACTTGACCTAAGGCTGACGCTCCCAAGTCCAACCCTGTCCAACCCCACTGCCGCACAAACAATGGGCATTAGAATATCAACGTAAACTCTTAATGTTTGAGATACATTTTACAGTGACCGCAGCAAGCTTGAAGCTTGTAGCCCGAGTAGGTTACCTATCTGATGCAGTGAATATAAAATGCATCATAAATTACGAATTACCAATAAGTAGCCCATATTTTTAGGATTTTATCACCGCATCCACCAAAAGTATTAATATAACTGGGTTTGGCTATCTCACATTTTAGCATGACATGGCACTTTACTAAAGTTAATTTTACGTAAGAGTTCTGTTCATTTAAAAAGAGGCTACCTTAAAAATTCTACAGTAAGTACTTAATATAAAATTATAACAGGAAACTATGTATCAAGGACAGTAAAAAGGTAAAAACAATAAAAAAAAAATAAAGTAAAAGGGTAAAAACAATAAAATAAGAAGTCATAAATTAAACATTCAGTTCAATAATGTTATAATAATAAGCTTATAAAATATGCAACACAATATACAAAACAAAAAGTTAAAAATATGTAGGTACCTACTTAAATACTTGTCTTAAAGAAGTAATATGGACCGTACTTTAGCGGAGGTCGTTAATTTAAGTTGTACCTACCTGTCAGCAGTGCATTTTGTTTCCACATATAAGGCAAAATCAATTTACTGTGTGAGGTGAATTCATTAATTTTAAGAACAAGTACAAATAAAATTCATGTTTAAAATTTAAACAACTAGAAGTTTAAAAATAAACAAAAAGCAAAAAGCATAGAAAAGAGAGAAACGAATGAGTGATGTATGAAATGATAGATATTATTAGAATAATATTTAATTTTATATAATTTATAATAAAAAAATAAATGATGTAAAAACTCGAATAAAAATTACTGATTCTAAAGGGTTCCTTTTCCTTTTGTATATGTTGTATGCAAAAAAAATGTAATAAGCATAGCTAAATAGACCTGTATTCATTACATGTATTGTATATGTGTGATGATAACGATAAAGTCTTACGATGGTGTGAAAGATCAGATTTAACATCTTTGTTGTTTAACTTTTACATAAAATATATGAAATCAACATCAGCAAAATGATAACTATGTATATGTATAATCATTTTACATTGGAAAAGTGTAGTCATTCTTGACGATAATTATCAAATTTACCACCTTATTTGTATTGTATACATCCTGTAGTCCTTTTTCCATGCAGTTTCAGACTGAATATTCAATACATTCTGCCAATTTTAAATAACTTTTAAAAACACATTGCAAATTTTAGAAACTAAGACCCACTGTACCTACATTTCAGTGAATAAAGTGTTAAGGTTACGAATTGTCTGATTATTATCTTTTTAAACACATGCGTTTCTTAGGTCACTTGTCTGATATAAACTATCTTTCATTCATTCATAAAAGATATTAGGTTATGGTATAAGAACTCAAATAATTAAGTTTGAAACAGTGGTTTTGTTGTAAATCTTGGAAACGTAATACCTATTGTGTGGCAGTAAATTACTTGCATGTTTTATGTCAAAATAAATGGTTGATTGGATCTTTATCTTACAGTTTCATTAATATTATCAGCTAGGAAAGACTTATCAATTACATAAAACTGCTTTAAAAAAATATAAATTTCAAATATAATTCATAGTCCTGCGTAGGTTTCTAAAATATTCATAATTAACAATAAAATGTAGAAAATATGTCATAAATGCATATTCAATGCAAAATCAGAGATTCAATATAATTAATTTTATATACAAATCATTTTAATATAGATAGGCTGATATCTTAAACCTTTCTAACTAATTTCTTGAGCTGACTTAGTCTGGTTTAAAGATACCGCCTTTATTATAACTATCATTGATTTACCACGGGAACACTTAGATCTGGTATGATTAGCAAAGGGTTCTTTAGGGCCTTCTCATAGACAGGTTTCTTAGGAATACTTGGAGGTTTTTTCATGTTAGTCCTTGTTGCTAAAACAATTGTGTTTGCAATACCAACCACAACATAGATTCCCCCTATAATAGCAAATAGTCTTAATGTAAACTGCAGCAAACTTTCTCGTTCTTGGAAAACTTTGACTTTTAACGCTGAAATGTCATACTTGAAGAATATTCCTGGAACTCCATGGGATCCTTTATGGTGACTTATTGGTCTTTCTAGCTCTTTGACAGAGTACTGAAAGGTCTCTATTGACTCAAATGTTGTGTCAACATCAGTGGGAACAACATCAACAAAGTATTGGTACAACATGTTTTCATCGTTTGTGATTTTCTCATCTCCTTCTAATGGGTATATGATACCATTTGCAGGGCTACCAAAGCTGAGTCGGTGTATCCTATGACTAAAGTTTTGAGGAGTGTCATCAAATAGCATGTTTAGGTGTATATGGCCTCTAGGCAGATGTAAGCTCTTACCAGCTGTTATATGGAAGTTTCCTGCCACTTTATTCAAGGTTAACACTCCATGGAGTCTACATGCATCTGCTCTCCGATTTGGCTTTGTTTTTCTAGCTGGAATGGTCGCTCTGACAGACCCATGTCCTTTCTTCCATAGCAACTGCCAAATGGAATGGTATTCTTGTCTTAAATATGAGTTAAGATACTTTACAGCTTCAAAAGAGTCCTGCTGCTCTTGTGTTAGTTCAAACCATGTATCTTCTTCTTGTAATTCTCCGAAACCGAAGACGCTTTGGGAGGTAGAGTCTAGTATATCAGCACCAATGTTTGAACACGGCATCGCGACTGTGATATCGATGTTTATACGTAACTTTTTGTCCATATCTGTGTCTGGCATGAACTTGAAGACTAGATTGCTGTCTAAGTAGTAAGTCACTTCCGAGTAAATCAGCCACAAAGCCAGTAAAAAGGTGAGAACCGAAAATGTGCCGCCAACCGGGGTACTGTCCACATATTCTTCTGGAACTTTGGGAAAAGCGTCCAGCTCCTTAACTTTGTCAAGAACTTTTTTTTTGCCGCGATATCTTAGCATTTTATTCGATTTTATGCCACTTTTTTAGAATGTACAACATACACCGAACGGCAAGAGGCAGATTGTTGGTTTTGTTGTTTATTCAATTTTTTTGACAGACGTCTATCTAGCTAGCTGGTCTGTGACGTTGACGTGACGTGTTTTTGAAAGTGTTTCGATGTTTGCTTGGGATTTGTAGCATAAGTGAGACTAAAAAATCGCACAAACGAAGCGGTTGTCATTCTGTTTAAGATAATATCATAATCAAAAAAGAAGAAAAAATATCTCTATACCCTTGTTTGCTCAGTCTATGTTCGATCGGTCCACTTTGGTTTAGATCGATTAAATATCATTGAAACACCACCGTAAATTGAAACTGTTGATCTTAGACTTGTTACGCACAAAACGAGTTTTATACATATTTTTTTATAAACGTGTTTTATATTTTATTTGTTTCTTGAAAAAGCTATTCTTCTTTATAAGGTTCCTTTTCGAAATTATAATAATCCTATTGCTCCTGCTTGACATTTCGGAGAGATTGACAGTGGCACTATTGACAGTGTACAAATTTAGATCATCACTTCATGTTTTGTCGTTTTGCTTCCTACATTTTCGTGATCTATTCGCGTAGAAACGTTATTTTCTATTTTTATCCACATCGGTAGGTAAAACAAACAATGCAGTCAGAAGAGGAAGACTCGCCGCTGCATTCGTGCTTTGGCGCGCTGAAAAGTGCAGTCATGGGCTGTTGCTACAGTTTATGCCAGAAAGACAACGATCCACAGGTATTGAATTACGTTTTATTATGTTTCGCTTACAAAGGAACTTTGCAACTAAAGGTACTCTGAATCATCCTGGCTCAACTTTCGTTTTACCACCTACCGATATAAGCGAGTTTCCATATTTTCGTTGGTTTGATATGATTTCCTGGTTCCGCAGTCTCATTTTGTGGTTATTAATGATGATATCAGCTTGTTTTATCACTTTTATGAAGCTATTTAGTTTATCTATAGGTTCTTGTACCCAGAAGCCAAACAAATGATTCTTTGTTGTGGAAACATGCTCAATGCCACCCACAATCTTTACCTACTTCCTGTGATCAGTTCAATAAACTTAAAACATTAATCAGAATCTCTCACATAAACTGTTTAATTCTGTTGCATATTTTAGAACATCCCTAAATACAAACAAACCACAAGTTATATTGTATAAAATAGTTGGCACATATAAATGCCTTATTAAAATGTATTCCAAGTAGACGGCTCATGTTCGACACATATACATGTGAATAACTTTGAACAGTGATCTCCCTTTGTGTTTCCACATTTTTATCGGTACAGTAGGTTATTATAATTTTAATTCAAGGCCATTTTCCATAGCACATAATTACCTATTTATAAGTTGACATAGTTACTTCATGTGGGCAATACAATATATTGTGCAAACTGTAATTGCTTTGTAGTGAATGACATTTATCAATCTGTAATTTATAGTTCGGTGGTGTGCTTTGTCTCTAGGGACTTTACGTTTTGATTACTTGATTCATAAAGAATATATTAATTTATTAAAAGACCAAAGAAATATTAAACAGTATTACTTAGCCACCATTCCTTCCCCCCACTAAATTAAACTTAAGAAAACTTGGTGTTTTAGGGGTAAATCTGAGATTTAAAGTATTTGTACTGTTACATGTGCAATGTCTTATTTACAATGTCATGCAAATAAGAAAACATAATTCTGAGATTTTAACAAAATCAAAATATAATTGGAAATAAACTAATTTACGTAGAATGTTGGTTAAATTATGATTTTATTATGTAATATAATACTTAAAAACTACAAATGTCACGAAACTAAAATCAGCGTCCATAATAAACTCGTAAAGATCTATGTAGTATATCTATGCGTGTCACGTGTATGTGTGAGTATCTATAATTTTATGGCTTACGAGGATTTTGCTTTAAAAATCTGTAAAAAATAGATTAATTGTTTTGGAATCTACTCATGATAGTCCTCAACAACAACCAAAACAACCTCTGGTTTAAAGGACAAGACTGTTAAGGCGCGGTATGAAGACAATATTTAGATATTTTAGGGAGTTTGTCGCGTTATACAAATAAGGTTGAAAATGGCGATGTGCTTGATTTTAGTTGAATCTCTTGCTCGGCAATATGATTTTTTTGCAGTTTTTATTTAATTTAAGAATAAATACACCAGTTTGTTAAGATTTTTTTACATTTGTCTTTAGTTGATAAAATTTCCTTTTATGTGGTATTAAAATTATTAATGGTTGTCACTCAAAATATTGCACATTTCGAGACGAAAAGTTTTTTTTGTTCTTTTTTGTGTTTTTTTTTTCACGATCCTAGATCGTTTTTATGATTTTTTTTTGTATGTCTTTTTTCTATATATTTGACTATACACTGAATTTTTTTCGGGCTTGTAATATGTCGCAGTACGGCTAATGGTGCGACGAAAAATTGTAATTTTTACGATGTCGCTCTTTGGGTAGCTAACGCCCTGTATATTTTGCAGGTGAACCCAGTGAACGAGCGGACCCACCTGTTAGAAGTGGCGGAGCAGCACCAGGAGACGCCGGTGCCGGCCGCCTCGGCCTCGGCGCCGCCGCGCAAGCCCGACGAGCAGAGCGCACTCAATAGGATACTCTCCGAGACAGCTACGTAAGGACTATTATTGTATATACTCTCCGAGACTGATACGTAAGGACTCATCATCATAAACCTATATTAGTGCACTGCTGGACATAGGCCTCCCCCAATGAGCGCCAGCTGACTATCATTTAGGGGTAATCCCTTAATCCCCACGCTGGGCATGCGGGTTGGGGATCGCTGTTTGATGGGGTTGTTCTGGAGGGGTGCTGCTGCCCGTCCACCGGTATATCCCTTAGTCGCCTCTTACGTCACTCACGGGAAAAGTTAAGGTGGTGCAATTCTAACCCGCCACCACATGGCACCGTAAGGACTACTATTGTATATTGTCAAAGACCTTAACTTAAGCCTGAGTTGCGAAAACTTCAACTGTCTATATAACGGTTCATGAGGCCCGCTAGTAAACAGTCAGACAGACAATTGAGGGTGAGTAATAGGTTACCATTGGCACCATTCAGCTATGGAACAGGAATTTGATTTAGAATCAGTAAAATTAGTTTTGAACACGTCTGTCAATTAATGTCAACCCCTGAACATGGACTTCAATACAATGTAGCTGTAAATAACCAAAAGTTCTTCTATGCTTATTGGTAATTCATGATATATAATTTTATGTGATATTATACAGACCTTTTCAATTCAATAAAAAAATACTATCGAAGTAATGTATGGCTGGGCTGGTTAGGGCCTGGATAGGCAGGGGGATAATGCACAATACACTCCCTCCCAAGCGAGATGTCAGTGCAGATTACAGTTCCCACACTTAGAATTAGAATGTATGGTATTATGTATATCAGTCATCTAGTACCCACGAGCTCCACTTAGCGGGCCAGATGATAATGTGTGGCTTGTCCAGCATGATAATTTTTTTATTTATTCCAGTAACGTAATAGATGTCGGCGCACTCGGTCCGTACGCGCTCGAAGCCGGCGCGTACAGCGAACGAGTACGCTTGTACACCGCGCGCGTCGGAGGGGGCGGAGGGGGGGCACGCGCGCCCGCCCCCCCGCGACTCCTGCAGGACCTGCCCGCGCCGGAGCGAGCCGCCTTGCTCACAGCGCCGCCGCTCACACACAAAGACAAGGAGCTAGTGAGTATCTATGGGGACATGACGTACCAACACTTGTAGCGAGTACGCCTGTACACTGCGCGCGTGGGGGGGGGTGTAAAGTAGGTACCTAGCTACCTACTCACGTAGGTATCAAATAGAGACTAGGGTCAGTGTTCTTCAGAGTTCAGTCGGACTCAAATTATGACTAAAGTAAATTATATTTATTAAGAGCTAAATTAAGGAAGCTGATAAGTGATAACTCATAACTGTCCGACTGTTCTTGGTGAACACTGGTCTAAGAGGCTTTCTGACAAACCGAATCACGGTTTTAGTTAAGCTTTTTAAATAAAACAAGTGCTTATTTGTAAAACAAAATAAAAAAAAATAAAAAAAAGAGTATCTATGGGGAAATGCCATACCTCCACGTCAAAGTGCATTTATACACTCCTTGAGTTGGGCGGGGAGGAGGCGATCGTATACTACAGGACCTGTATATACCATGGCATGGCATAAACCGGCTATATGACACCTGTTCCAGATAAGTTCAGCGGTGAAGCGAGCCGCAGCTGCCATCTCCGAGCTGCGAGTGGAACACCACGAGGAGCTGGTGGTGCCCTTCCGCGTGCCCTAGCCGTGCCCTCCCATACAACACAAGCTGGTGAGTAGCCATTATATAGGGCCATGTCGTGATGCCGGCTTAGATGCACGGAAATCTTCACTCAGATGCCATAAGAGATAAAATAAATAATTCCGGACAGTCCACACAGCATCATCTAGCCCCAAGCTAAGCAGAGCTTGTGTTATGGGTACTAGATGACTGATATACTTAATAGAATACATACATAGATAAATATTTTTTATTATACATAGTAAACACCCAGACCAACGGAACAATTTCTGCAGATCGTACACAAATTTGTTCCGAGGCGATTACTAAGGATACCTTCCGGGAGGCAAACAGCCGCCTTGTACAGAATAATTGACTGACCGATGTGGCGCGGCGAAGGTCTGCCTGAGACGCAGGAGGTTGCGGGTTCGATTCCCGCCTTGGGACAAATGTTTGTACGATCTACAAGTAACTGTTCCCGGGTAGTGGGTGTTGTTTATGTGTAAAAAAAATAGAGATGTTTATAGTATGTAATTTAGTATAATTATACTAGCGACCCGCCCCAGCTTCGCACTGTTTTATTATACGTATAAACCTTCCTTTTGATAAATATTTGATAAATATCTATTATAAAAAACCGCATCAAAATCCGTTGCGTAGTTTTAAAGATTTAAGCATTCAAAGGGACATACATAGGGATATAGGGACTAGAGATGGGCCAAACATGGGTTTCACCGAATACGAACATTCGGCCGAATATTCGGTACATTTGATTCAGTTCCGTCGCACAAATGCAAGTCTAAACTTGTTTACGCTAAGCGCGCGGATGGCCAGACCCAACCGCCCACTACCCCCGCAGGCCCCGCAGCACTCAAGTTCTCATTCTATAGTTCTCTACTACTATAGTTCTCGTTCAATTGATTGAAGTTATTTCTTTCTATCTTTTTACGAACCTACTTTAATTGAAAATAAAACTTCAGTGACGACAAAATCAGAAAGGTACACTCTAAAATACTTACTTCATTACACTGTACTATGATAATACACGGGTCTTAACAGCAAAAACTTTGAGTATCACTTTGCCGATCATTAGGTGATTCAGCCGAATATGAATATTCGGTAAAGCTGCCGAATATGCCGAATACCGAATATAAAACGAATATTCGGCCCATCTCTAATAGGGACATAGAGACAGAAAAAGCGACTTTGTTTTATACTATGTAGTGAAGTCATCTAGTACCCATAACACAAGCTCTACTTTGCTTAGGGCTAGATGATTTTGTGTGGATTGTCTAGCAGCGTTGTTTTTTTTTTCAGCTACCTCTGATATTGTGTGAGCTTGCGGGCTAATATCATGTCAATGTATTTAGATTCTTCCTAATATGTTGTTTTTCAAAAAATATTTAGAACATTTTGTTTTGTTTCAGCTAAGCCAAAAGTCCACCTTATGAATACGAACACTCCGAAAGCAGTTCTTTTAGGAACTAACATAGTTTGTATAAAGTTTATAAAGACTTTATTAGAAGTTAAAAGGGTTGTCGACTAAACTGCAGAATAGCAAAAGACCAAGGTTTGTAAGAATTCGATTTTGCATGAGAAAATTTCTTGAAGGCATTAATTAGCTCAGATTACAGTAGCTAATTCATGTTTAGTAGAAAATTTTGGTTTGACAAAGAATTGTAAATTTTTTATGACATTGTTTGGGACTAAATTGACATTGTCATATTCATTCCACGCAATTATTACCTTTGTGACACATGAAATTTTCATATTGTTTGAAGTTCAAATATTTCATTTCATTGAATTACTTTTCCTAAATTGAGTGCGAATCTGATTTCTTGTAACGACAATGTGTCTTCTTAAAAAATCGAACAGCCGTTATTCTTTGAGTGAACAGATTATTTAATAATGATTTTCCACCATGAAATTATTGAAAATAGTATAAGACACTCAATCTATCTTAATTTTTAAATGCGTAAACCCGCGAGAAAAAGCAATCACTAAATAAAACCACAAAAAGAATAAAATTGTATGTTATCTTATAATCAGATTCTAGAAATAAAGTCACTTAGAAGCCTAGAGAGTATCTGGAAGAAAACAAAATCTAGAGTAAAAATAACAAAATTGATAACAACTTTATGTTTTAAAAATCAACTGTCACTAATGATCAAATCGGTATATAGAAAGTCGAACTAAACACCGACAGAAAGGTCATAATCATAATCCTGAAATATGGTATTATAAAGGTCTTAAGCCTAAAATTAGTTCACAAAATTCACCTATTGATTCGGCATGCAAAAGAGACACAAAATATGAATTTAAATTGAGCAGAAATTAAAATAAATGGAAATTAAATTAAAGACAGAAAGGTAATAAATGCGTGGACGGTGTATAGACTATCTTTTTGGTTTGCCTTGAACCATATCCTCAACACTATGCTAAAAGCAGAATATTGCATAAGTTCATATTATACACAGTATTTTAGTTTGAGTATTTTCTATATTCACTTGTCAGTAGCACAACCATTTTATTATTTTTAAGTGTATCTGGTTAGTCAGTTTTCAGTTGATGTTGTAAAGTTTAATTTGATATAAACTTAATATCCAAAAATATAGAAAGCGTTTATACATTCATCAAAACTTTCATATCTACGGCCGAAATTGGGTTTACTTGTTAGTTTATTCAATGTGACTAGTATCTACCTACTTTAAAATCCGTAGTGCTACCATATCTTGGGAAGGTGGACAAAGAAGCAGTTTTGCCATGTATGCGAATATAAAAGCTCGGCCATCTTAGATGGTATTGCCTATCTAAGTAAAATATTTTTATCCATTCGAAAAAGTACTCGACTTGACTTCTTTGTCGATGGCAATTGGTTTGCCGCTTTTCTGTCAGTGTCCGGTTCATGGAAATTTGGAATGTTGACATGGTTACAATAAAAAATATAGCGGTTATTTTGTAGCGGTAAACTAACCAAAACATTGTTTTAAAAGATAATTCATTTATATATTTTTTCTCTACTTAAGTTTATGTTATGGCTCTTTTGACATGGACACTGGCAGAGTTGTGGCAACACAGACACAGCGAGCCAAAAAACAAGAAGTTGAATTGTTGGACCAGCTTAAGACTGGTGTTCACCCAAAGTTAATCAGCCAAAAGGCAGCTTTATCGGTTAACTTGAATTTTATTGTATGAAAACTAGTGTCAAAAACGTCCAAAAAACTGTTTTATTTAAACGTTGGTGAATTCGGATCTTTGATAGTTTACATACATTGTACCTACGACGAAGTTGGCGAGTGTTTGAATGTAAATAAAAAAGCACTATCATCCAAGATGGAGCTGTTGTTACCAATTTGGTCCACCTTGACCGAAAAGTAAAAGGCACTGTATTCTATAAGCTATTTAAGGTTCATTTTTGTATGAGAACTACTTACGAATTCGCTGAGGGCCTTAAGTGTGTGAATTTGAACTGACTGATGTAGTTAGTTGTAAATAATAAATGTATGTATGTAAATTAACTATGGACAAAGTTTTAAACGGTATGTCTGTAAATTATGTTAAAAAGTTTTTGTTTTTCTTACAGCCTAAGTCTTAATGATGATTAGGTTATTAAATTTTCCTTACATTAATTTTTGAACTTGCTACAGTAAAAAATAATTCTATATCACTACATAGTATAAAACAAAGTCGCTTTCTCTGTCCCTATGTATGCTTAAATCTTTAAAACTACGCAACGGATTTTGATGCGGTTTTTTAATAGAGTGTTTCAAGAGGATGGTTTATATGTATAATAAAACCGTGCGAAGCCGGGGCGGGTCGCTAGTTATTAATAATTTGATTGTGGACTAGATTTCAAAGCTATGCATTCAAGATCTCAGGTGCAATATAAAAGTTAATATTCAGAATACAGAAGTGGATATTAAATAGAGACTCAATTATGAATTTAAGCGGTTTAACTATAAACCTTTGTGTTGGAAGCATAACAACTAACTAGGGAGTAAATGTTGGTGAAAAACTAACATTCAGATAATGTGGAAATTCTAAGGAATGAGTATATTTTTAGTTTCTTTTAGTATAGTGCAGATTTTAATAGTAAAATGAAGACCTGTGCATAATTTTAACTTTAAAACTTTGTCCCTTGATTTGTAATAAATTCTAAAAATGTAAAATATGTATGTATGTAATTTGCTGGAAATATGAGCTTATTTAGTTATTATATTAATGTTTCTATGTATGAGACGCGATAGGTGTCAACGGGTTGAAAATGATGATGTTAGTCTAACTAAAATACATTATACATGTTCATTTATTTTAGCATGCGCATATTCTAAGCTATAAGGCCGTGCCTACTTTATTGTATGTTTTGTTTAAAGCTCTTTTTTTATAAAAATATAGGATTTAAATATTTATAGCGCATTAGGTACAGAAAATGTTTAAAATTTAAATAGTAGCCAAATCCTACGTGATATTGATAAATTATGACGATTTTTTTCGTTTGTTGGGTCAGACCAACAATCGAGACAACTAGTTGTCTATATAGAAATATTTTTCTTTCCTAGTCAACTACAAGTTATCGCATATCGTTGTCAGGGCGGAACAAACTTTTTTTATATTAATTGTTGTTGGTTTGTTAGTAAATTTTTACATAATTGGTTTGTTTTCATATTACTTTGAATAGGGCTGGAGTGTAAAATAAGAAATCAGCCATTGATTTTAATAATCTTTTAACTGTCCTAAAGGTTGATTGTTTCGTTTTGATGCAAGTTTTCATTGTTTTTGTGGTTTATACTTCTCTTCTGTGTTCTACAAGGAATAAAATTAACGTCAAAGTAATTTGCCGCAAATCTTTACCGATTTATGATTAATTTATGAAAAACTTACTTCTTTTCACTTGATGTTGGGAGAAAAGAGAAAATAGAAAAATTTGGGCTAAAAAATCAACATACTTCAAATACTATAAAATTTATAGAAAATGGTTTATTACGATTTGCGGCAAATTACTTTCATAAACGTAACATATTCCTTAGAACACAGACAAGATTTAAAATTATGTAAAATTAATCTCGCGTCGACACAAAACAATCTACCTTAAATAACTAACTATACCTACTGTTAAACGGAAGTCAGATATCTTTTTATTTGTTATGAGCACGGTTGAAGAATACATAGTAAAGTGATTGATTTATCAAATGACCTAGTTTTATTAATTTAACCTGAACTTGCATCAGTAGCATCTACAAAATACTGTTTTAAATCAGAGCCAATAAATATAAATTTAATCGCATACAAAGTTTCTAAACACCTTAGTGAAATTTGTATGCGTTAGAACAGACAGGAAATACGGCTCTGAAGATATGGTTTTGCTTGGAGATGCGCTATAGCCATGAACAAAAAAATCCGGATTACCTGCCCTTTAACGTATACTTTTATTCTGGTCTATAACTCCATGGTGTTTCCTGGTTTTGTTCTCTTTGGGGTTTCCCCTCTGGTTTCCGAAGCTACGAAACGATTCATAGACAAAAAGAAAGGCGAGATACCTCCTTGTTTTGATCCTTCGATCAGCGATCGATGTACCTACTTATGACGCCTTTTTTCACTAGATTCAGTTGATGGCAACATTTACAGTTTGCTCTCTGAATTTATTGTCACTTGCTTATTTGACATTGCCCGTCTAATTGACAATTGTGTCTGTGAGGTTGTAACGGTCTCTAAGACACAAAAACCAAAATAACCGAAGCACTCAGCACGCAGCATTTTTTTTTGCGCCTACTGAAAAAGAAGCAATAAAAATTAAATATACGTAAACCTAAAACAAATCCCCAAACAAGATGTCCGTATTCGACGGAGAGATGGACTTTCGCTCCGTCTACATGGTGGATTATCCACATAAAGATATACCGTAAGGCTGTGTCCCCAGTAGGCAAACTGTAAGCAGCCGACTGAGTTTGCGGCGTATCAGTTCAGTACGCCCTTCCATTATATTTTAAATTGAGTGTCCACAGTTTGCTAGTTTGCGCTCACTGTACGCAGTTTGCACGCAGTTTGCAGCGATACGTTGCTCGGACTGTCTCAGTTAGCGGCCGACTCGCAGGTTCCAGTGCTTGCGATGCGCACGCAAACTGATCAGAGTTTGTAGCTGTTCGCCACAAATTTGCGGCTCACTCAGTCGGCCGCTCACAGTTTGCCTACTGGGGACACAGCCTATGTTTAAACTTTCATGTAGGTATATTAGCTGGTTTATTGCTGCGAGTTCAATTTGTCTAAAGCCATAGGTAATTAGCCCCACTGCTGGGCTCGCGAAAGGGTCTACCACAAAGACCACGTCTGTCGAAGATAACGTCTATTTCACAATATTACCTACCTACCTAACACGATCATACATTTTTGGAATGTAATTAGTTTATTTACCAAACTCTGAAGCTACTGGCCTGAATAATTTTTGAAAATCTACATTTCTTCACTCTGGGCACTTGGACCATTCTTGGGTCATCACGGACCACCCGCCACCCCACCTATATACGCCAATGCCTGGGGTGGGCCTGGGCACTAAACCATTCTTCAACCCTGTAGGTATGCTAAAGGCACGAAGAAGCGCTAAAGGCTCGCGAGGCGCCGCGCTGCATCCCTGACATCACGCGCCCCTTGCCTCACTCCTCTCATTACTAACGTCATGCTTACTCTCCCAGCAAGCCGCCGCGTCCTCAGCCGGATGACGACGACTGCCTCATCGTGGGCGTGGGACGGGACGCGCTGAAGGCTCGCGAGGCGCCGCGCTGCATCCCTGACATCACGCGCCCCTTGCCTCACTCCTCTCATTACTAACGTCATGCTTACTCTCCCAGCAAGCCGCCGCGTCCTCAGCCGGATGACGACGACTGCCTCATCGTGGGCGTGGGACGGGACGCGCTGAAGGCTCGCGAGGCGCCGCGCTGCATCCCTGACATCACGCGCCCCTTGCCTCACTCCTCTCATTACTAACGTCATGCTTACTCTCCCAGCAAGCCGCCGCGTCCTCAGCCGGATGACGACGACTGCCTCATCGTGGGCGTGGGACGGGACGCGCTGAAGGCTCGCGAGGCGCCGCGCTGCATCCCTGACATCACGCGCCCCTTGCCTCACTCCTCTCATTACTAACGTCATGCTTACTCTCCCAGCAAGCCGCCGCGTCCTCAGCCGGATGACGACGACTGCCTCATCGTGGGCGTGGGACGGGACGCGCTGAAGGCTCGCGAGGCGCCGCGCTGCATCCCTGACATCACGCGCCCCTTGCCTCACTCCTCTCATTACTAACGTCATGCTTACTCTCCCAGCAAGCCGCCGCGTCCTCAGCCGGATGACGACGACTGCCTCATCGTGGGCGTGGGACGGGACGCGCTGAAGGCTCGCGAGGCGCCGCGCTGCATCCCTGACATCACGCGCCCCTTGCCTCACTCCTCTCATTACTAACGTCATGCTTACTCTCCCAGCAAGCCGCCGCGTCCTCAGCCGGATGACGACGACTGCCTCATCGTGGGCGTGGGACGGGACGCGCTGAAGGCTCGCGAGGCGCCGCGCTGCATCCCTGACATCATGTGTCCTTTAACGCACGAGTATTACAAGGAGCAAGTCAAACGGGTAACAGGAGATTTTTGTCTTAACTGTTATTATTATATTAGCCTGAAATGGAATTATTATTAAATTAGCATATCTTAATAATAAAAATGTTTATTTAGCGTGGTTGCTCTAATAATGTAACTGTCACAACACACAATACACAACATATTGACAACATACGATGGACTACGAGTCTGGTTATGTTATACCTGAGGGAGGTCTCAGACTAGATGTTTAAATTATTTAAATAGGAAGACCTGAAAATTAATTGTTGTGGTGAAAAATAAAAAGTAAAGCATAGTCAAGCGTTAGTCTTAATTAACATTTTGGTAATATTAATATTTTGTAAACTTATTAGGATGTGTACAAACAAAATCAAAGAAGAAAACAGCAAAACCCGTTATTTATTCGAGATCTTATACAGGGAAAACTGCAACCGACACTCGAAGTTTTCCCCGGACTTCGTTGTGCTGGGGTGTCGGCCCAGCACTAACGCGCCTTCAATCTTAAATGTAGAATTGATACGGTCATCAATTTACTGAAAACTTCACTTGCGCGATCTAGGAGTCGTGCTCCGATTGGCTGGAGCGCGTCACGTCACGATGACGAAGGGTACAACTGGTTTTGCGTTGCCACTGCGCAACGACACCACCAGCGACATCTGTTAGACATACATAAAGACTTGTAATTATTTGTTCTTTCTTTCTGTAGTTCGTACCAACAGATTCGATGGACCTGCAGCATTTGTGCATTTAATTTATTTTTGATAGATGGAGCCTAGAATAAATATTATTATGTTACTTCGTGGCCGCCGGAGTGACAATCAGTTAGTCATGCAGTTCACCGATTTGTATATCTCTCTACGTCAATCAATTTTGCGATGCGCCCCGCGGCTTCGCCTGCGAACCAGAGATTTTTTTCAAACAAATATCAGAAATTTATTTCTCTCGGGGTAGTTTTGTAAAAATAATATGTGTTTAATAATTTTCTTTGTAGTTTTTTATAAGTACCAAGTTTTGAGGAAATCGAATCAAGGAATCCTAAGTTTCCATACAAACTTTACCACCCCGTTTAAACTCCTCAAAAGTTAATTTTAAAAATAATTATTAGCCTAAGTTTGTGTTATTCTAGGTTTTAAACTATCAACTTACCACATTTCATTTTAATAACTTGAGTAGGTACCTACTTACAGAGATAGCAAACATTCACACAGACTTTCACATTTATTAAAATAGTAAGAAGTAAGATTATAATATTGTAGATAATAGGTAGGTAATCGATATTGTTTTTTTTTATATGAGATATAAATATTATATTTTGAAGACTCGAGTCGTTTAAAATGACCTACCTAATGTTTCGGATCGTTTCGAATCTAGATATTCTGAAATTATATTACAACTAATTTGGATTTTTTATTAGCTAGGTATTTGCATAAAGCATGCGCTTTTCTTCTGCGGTACTTAGTCTAGGTAAGGTAGGTACTAGGTAGGTAAGTACCTCACTAAGTACCTAGTTACCTAGTTTTATTTAATCTATTTTAAGGAAGAGAAACGAAGTTGCTCTTTAAATTACTCAAAAATAAAGCCAAATTTAAGTTTTTCTTAGATTGCTAAAAGATAATGAGAGGTATGTAAGTAATAGGTATTTTCTAAATACAGGGTGTTAGTGTGAACACCGTTGTCCTTGAAACCAGAGGTTCAGCATCATGAGTAGAAACCAAAACGGATGAAAAAAAATGATTCTTGTGATGAAATGAACCCTGGCAACACGCCTGGACGACAGGGGCGTAACGAAGTGAAGGGGGAAGTAGGTATATAAATGGCGGCATTTGGGACGTGATCAAAGAAGAGTCCCTTCTACTCAGTTATTATTTATTCTTATGCAAATGATTTTGAAGATAGATGATAGTTTTTTTTTAATAGATAGAGTGATTCAAGAGGAAAGTTTATACGTATAATAAAAACGTGCGAAGCCGGGACAGGTCGCTATTTATATGATAAGTTGTAATAAATAAGTAGTAGCGCTAGTGTACCTACCTGCTGTTTTCGCCATAAGTAAAATAATAAATAAGTAAATAATTCCGGACAGTCCACACAGCATCATCCAGCCCAAGCTAAGCAGAGCTTGTGTTATGGGTACTAGATGACTGATAAACTTAATACAATACATACAAGATAGATATTTTTATTATACATAGAAAACATAGTGTATATGTACTTAGTAAGTGTTTTGTTCAGGTTGCAGATAAGCATCCAAGGCTGGCTAAGTTATACATGTCAAAGGACATTGACCCCGTGCCCATTGATCACGAAATTCAAGATTTGAAGAGGACCGAGTACCTGACTAAATTCTGTCCCAGAGGTAATTTTTGCTCTTAGCGATAAGCCCGCCCATAGTGCAACTGTTTTGTGTTTTTCTTTCTGTTTATCTTTGGTTAGTACCTAATTAGAGTATTATAGTTATTGGTTAGAGTATCTACTTGTATTGGACAAACAGACAGCGAGAAGCGTGTTTATTTTATACTACACTAGCAGCGCCTCTCGGTTTCACCCGCGTAATTCCCGTACACGTGGGAATTCCGGGATAAAATAAAGCCTAGTATGTGTTATTCCAGATTCATGACACATAGGCTATATTTAGACACACAGAAAGTTAATCTATCTCTGTGACAAATCTCATCCATATCCGTTCAGTAATTTTTGCGTGAAAGAGTAACAAACATCTATCCATACTTACAAACTTAAGCGTTTAGAATATTAGTCGGATAGTGATGCGAAAGTAACTCTTATCCCTTTTTTTGTCAACAATAGACCTTCCTTTGACCACAGGCTCTTTTGATGGTAGGTAAGTGACGACGTGGCCGAAGATACATAAATAATGCTATAAATAATGCTGGACAATCCACACAGCACCATCTAGTCCCAAAGTAAGCTACTCAAAGCTTGTGTTATGGGTACTAGATAACTGATATATTTAATACCTTATAATATACATAGATAGATATTTTTTATTACACAAAGATAACACCCAGACCAACGAAAAAAAATTCTGCAGATCGTACACAAGTTTGTTCCGAGGCGGGAATCGAACCCGCAACCTACTGCGTCGCAGGAGGACCTTCGCCCACCGCACGATTTCGGTCGTCGAAGATGTATCACGAAAGTCTAGAAGAAACCTATTCACTCTTCGGTTCCACTTTTACGCAATAACTACTGAACCGATTTAAATGAAATTTGGTACAGAGATGAAGACTATATTCGTAATTCCAGAGCTTCCCTTCATGTCTGTGAACCTGGCGCGCCGCGCTCGAGCCCTGCAAACCCTTCACCTCCCGGATGACATATACATCCCGGACACCACCAACCTGTCCTCCTTCCGCCACCCCGCCCAGGAGAAGTACGAGACGCATCCCAAGTGGATGTCCTTCAGACCCAAATACGACGATTCCTTGATTAGTGAGCTCCTTTTTACCTCTATCGTACTCCAGCACATGAACAAGTACGTAACTATAACCGTACATGCCCAAATACATAACTAAAACCGTACAACAGCACATGTCCAAAAACATAACTTCCACCGTACTCCAGTACATGTCCAAGTACATAACTACAACTAAAGTCCAGCACATGTCCAAGTACGTAACCATAACCGTACTCCAGTACATGTCCAACTACAAACAATTGTACTCCAGCACATGTCCATGTAGGTACATAACTACAATCGTACTCCAATTTCGATCACAAAATCCACAGAAATCCTCAACTTGCCGAGGTCACTCCGTGAAGCCTGTGAAGATCCCAGTAAGATTATGCGAGTTAGGCTGTCTATGCTAGCAAAACAAACGCATAATAGACCAAATAGAGTCTAAACGCGGAAATTAGAGTACATTAACCTTATATTATACCTTATAACCTCCTATGTTTATTCCAGAGAAACTCCGTAAAATTCAGCGCGTGCGGACTGGTGACACCACGTACCAAGCTTGCCATGGCCTCCTTGGGGCCGTGGTGCAAAATAAGAACCCCTACGGCGTCCCCCGCGAGGAACCCAAGTATGGGGTCTGGAAGAACCCCTATTATTACACGTACAGGATCAACTGACACCTTCACATCGACCCCCGCCTCTCAAGGGTTAAAAGTTACGCTTTAATAAAAATACATGTAACTATCTGGACATTATGTGCAGCACTACATAGTATAAAACAAAGTCGCTTTCTCTGTCCCTATGTCCCTTTGTATGCTTAGATCTTTAAAACTACGCAACGGATTTCGATGCGTTTTTTAAAGTTTATACGTATAATAAAAATTTGTATTGTATTGTATAAAAACGTGCGAAGCCGGGGCGAGTCGCTAGTAATTAATAATTTCTGACTTTATGTCAACAGCGAGAATAAACGTCTGTTGCTAAATATTTAAAGGTTTTTTTAAAGTGGAGAAATTATGATTTTATTTATCTAGGTTTTTGTAAAGTTTAAAGATCAAAAAGAGCAGCCCTTTTTTTCCAGGTTGGTTAAGTTCGCAACAACGATTACAATGCTAGACATTTTTAAATTACCTACTACTCTGTTGTATTAACAGCTCTGTGATTAATTCAGTGTTAACAAATTATTTTTTATGTGGCTTTTGTTGAATAAAGCGTTGTTTTCATGTTGTTGTTTTTTTTGATAGGATATAAAATATACCCGAGCGAAACTGAGACGTATATTAATCCGAGTTGGAAACCCCTAAGTTCCGAGTCCCTAAGATTGAAGTACCTACTGCACGTAAGAAAAGTTCAAGCCTTGCGTAACACCAAAATTATCGCCATAGCTCAAAGAATTAGCAAGCTGAAGTGGCAGTGGGCCGGCCATATCTCGCGAAGAACCGACAACCGTTGGGGTAAACGTGTTCTTGAGTGGACACCGCAACTTGGCAAACGTAGTGTAGGACGCCCTCCGGCCAGGTGGGGTGACGATCTGCTAAAGACTGCTGGCAGATGCTGGATGCGTCAAGCTGAATACAGCGCGCTATAGCGCTCATTATAGGAGGCCTATGTCCAGCAGTGGACTAATATAGGCTGATGATGATGAAGCATCAATAGGCACGTTGGCAATGTATGATACATGATTGCCAACGTAAACGAAGCTAACGCTGATGATGTTTTTTTTTAGTTTAATTTGTCCATTTTTTATGGACAGGCTAAAGCCATATTACAGCCAAATTGCCTTGTCTGATGTTTATTTTATATTCTTAAGATGTTTTGTGTAAAATTACACACTGATCAGCCATCTTTCCGGAAGTCCACTGTGGAGGTAAACAAAGAGGTGCTATGACACCACTCTCGTAAGGTGGAGACCATACGAGACACACTGAAGCCGGAGGCGAAGGCGTGCGCATTCTATTGAATCATATGAAAGCCTACACACACCGCAGGCGGTAGCGGCGCGGACCCATAGGAAAAACCGGCAAGCCTTCGCCTGCGCTCCGCCTCCGGCTTGAGTGTGTGGAGACTTTTATGCATGCATCATTTACTTCTATTTAGTCAACCTATCTATTCTGTGGTCGAATGCGAATAGTGCAGAATAGTGCGATCCTTTATAGAGATGTGTAACCACGAGGAAAAGATAGAACCAGTAATGACTATAGTCTGTCAAGCTAAAGTAGAGACTCGAATTTTTTCGTACCTTCGCCAATTCCAATCATTCTGACGTACTTCATCATCATCATCATCATCATCAGCCTATATTATTCCATTGCTTGACATAGGCCTCCCCTAATGAGCGCCATAGCGCCCTGTCTTCTTCCTGACGTACTTGTCTCGTTTCAAATAATATTCTTCATACTGGTCGTTGTCTTAGATATGTCTAGTCTTCTTGATTGTATTCCAAAAGATTAGGGAAAACCAAAATCGATGTGCGGCATTACTATTTTCCAATGTTTTGGGTTGCCCCAATAATATTTTTTGAATTTGCCGCAAATTTTCAGTGTCTACTTTCATTTGACAGACTCTAATTACCAGTGGTTACAAAACGGTGTGACCACGAGTCTGCCCTCGAAATGGAAGATTATATCTTTTGTCCCTGTTTTTGCCTGGCTTTGACCTTCTGCATTGACAATGACGACCGATGTGGCGCGGTGGGCAAAGGTCCGCCTGCGACGCAGGAGGTTGCGGGTTTGATTCCCGCATCGGATCAAATTTGTGTACGATCTGCAGAAATTTGTTCCGTTGGTCTGGGTATTTTCTATGTATGAAAAAAAAAATCTATCTATGTTATGTATTGTATTAAGTATATCAGTCATCTAGTACCCATAACACAAGCTCTGCTTAGCTTGGGGCTAGATGGGGCTGTGTGGATTGTTCAGCATTATTTATTTATTGGCGTATCGAGGTTTACTTTCCAGAGGGGGCCAGGTCCGCACACTGAGAGTGGTCTACTGCCTACTGCGAATGGTCTACTATACAGCTGAAAGTAATATTAAGGCTATAGAAACGGAACCTTCTAAAAAACTACATTTCTACACCCTGGGATGGGCACCTACACCATGCTGGGGCGGGCGCGGAACCAGCCTTAGGGTGACAAATCTAAATCGAGCTGTGCTGCGCTGTGCTACGTTTGGTCAATAGAAACAGAGAGTAGCCTCACACAGCGCAGCTAAAGATTTTAATACAAAAAACAATTATTTTATATTAAAATCGTAGGCAACATTTGCGAACAGCTGTTGCAAATAGGGTTGCCAACCCAAAAAGGTGGTTAGTTTGTATCCTCATTAAAATATTAGACGAGCGAGTTGACCAAACATAGCACAGCGCAGTACAGCACAGCACAGCTCGATTTAGATTTGTCACCCTTACTATTGTCAGGATACTTTCGACATTCATCACTAGAGCTACCTCTAGAGTATCTGAAACCAGCTCAATTGTTGCAGTTACATATAGTACTTAGTTTTTATTTGTTTCTTTTCCTTGATTGTAATTTTCCGATCTTTTGGTGAAGACTAGCATCTCAAACTTTTAAATGAATCGTGTAGGTAATATCCCATTGCTACGGAAAAACGCTTTCCATCAGTCGGGCCGCATGCTACAAATAGTTTGTTACCTTGGTTGATTTTGTATTGTTTATGACAGATTTTGATAGATATGTAGGTATTTTTCTACATTTCATTTTCCAGGGAGCTTTCAGTGGCGTTCAGTACCTACATAGAATTATGGATATGCGTTTGACATGCACAAAGAAATCCCAAATCTCGACGTCAACGAAAAACGTCATCAAAGTCATTTAAAATGACCCCGAACCAAAATAACAACTTTATTTCGTAAATAAAAATTAAAAAATAATCAAAATTCAGGGATGTGAACTAAAAGAAAACATACAAGTACTAGGGAAGCATAATACTTAAAAGATGGACCACTATTTGACGACGTATCGAAAGGACTACCTATGGCCCAACCTGCCAGGCGGGGGCGGCGGCGGGGCGGGCGCGGACGCCCGCGAGGGCGGAGGTGCTAGCGGGCCGGGGGCGGGGTAAGATGCTCCTCAAGATACTGTACCTACTGTACTGATATTGTACCTACTGGTGGAGAGAAGGCTGGTAAAGTTTCCTTAAGTCATCATCATACATGCATAAACAAACAAACTTTTTTCTCAAGACTTGCACAATATTAAACAAAGCAGTAGATAACGTTAACATAAGGAGGTAATCTTACTATTATAATAAATGGGAAAGTCTGTGTGAATGTTTGTTATAGGTAATTTCCGTAACTACTTAAGTTATTTAGATGAAATTTGGTACGTAGATAGTTTAGGACCTAGAATAGGACATAGGCTATTAAAATTTGGAAATTTTAACCTCTGAAGGGGTTAAATAGGGTGGTAAAGTTTGTATGGAAAACTATTTTCCTTGGTTCAATTTGCTCAGAACTCGGTATAAATAAACTACATAGTAAATAATTAAACATATATTTTTTTATTTTTACGGTACTACCCCTAGGAGGCGTGCAATAAAATTCTTAAAATTTGACTAATAAATTTCCATGCGGGCGAAGCCGCGGGGCGCATCTAGTTTTAACTAAGCAAAGATAGGTTATGCATTAAGTGTGAGACTAGTGGTTGCGATGGGTTTCTCCTAACCTGTGCTGCGGGTCACTCAGGTCTTCAACTAAGCAGCAATGAAAGAAAAAACAAAATACTCAGTGACGGAAATGTTGATTCGTAAGTCTAGATTAGTACTAATTATGGAAAGTGGAGAACACAAGTACTTAACTAAAATACTCAATATTTTATTGCATAGGTAGATGTGTTACAAAGATCTTAAAATAATAGAGGTCCAACATGAACCCTGCAAGGGCACAACAATCTTATTATATCTTAAATCTAGATGTTAAAATTATGATAGAAAGAAACAATCTTAAAAGTAAAAGAGCAGTGAGTTCTGAAAGCATAATGTTTTCATGACAATTTGCATGCAAATTAGTTGAACTTATGCGTTACTAACTTAGGCTTAGCTTAGCCTTTTACCTTAGGCGTCGTCCTAATTGGGAGCGATCGTACGATGACACGATGCGTTCTCGTTGTGCGATGAGTTCAAACATACAGATTTCATCAGAGTGTCCTATTTGAACCTCGCAAGTAATCGTGCGAGCACATAAAATGCTTAATAATGATCGTACGATGCCTTTGATCGTGCGATAATGTAATCAAAGTAACAGATCTCTTTTGAGTGTCCTAATCGGTTACCTACGCGATGCGTTGACGCGCGAGGGGCGTCATCATCGTCGACGGCATCACACGATGGACATCGCGCGATCTATTAGGACACCTGTTAGCACGACCACTTTGATCGTGAGATGAAAAACGCATCGCGCCATCGTACTATCGCCCAATTAGGACGCCACCTTAGGCTGGACAGTGAATGCGATATAGTAACACTGTCATAGCCCAAGATGCACATATAGGTATCTATTTGAAAGCTCAGTAAGTGGTGGCACACTTCTGCTCTTCCTAGTCTGGGCAGTGGATGTGTTAACACTAAGATACTTATAATATATATACTTATAATATAATATATATAATATACTAAGATCACTATGACCAGCTATGAACATAACATATAAGACCTAGTGTAGGAAGCAAACGGGCTTCTCTATTGATGCAATACGATTGTCTTAGTGCAACTAAACCTAACTAATACCTACCTAAATCTTTAAAATGTATTTTTATAATTAAATAATTGTACTTAGAATGTAAGAAACTAAGAAATCAATTTATCTTCACCACATAGTACACAACAAAGTCGTTTTTTCTGTCCCTATGTCCCTATATCCCTATGTCCCTTTGAAAGCTTAAATCTTTAAAACTACGGAACGGATTTTGATGCGGTTTTTTTTAATAGAGGTAGATAGAGTGATTCAAGAGGAAGGCTTATAAGTATTATAAAACCGTTCAAAGCCGGGGCGGGTCGCTAGTATCTTATAAGAAATAGTGAAGTGCACTGAGAAGGTGAACAGATAGTTGTTTTGATATAGGTATACTTTGGTTCGTATTTTACTGGTTTTGGTTTGACTTTAGGACCAAAATATTGCTGCCAGTACCATGCCATTACCATGCCAACTTCGAGCATATCTCTTTCCATCGCTGATCGTATTTGTAGAACGTATTTACTAACTAGCGACCGGCGTTTTATTATACGTATAAACCTTCCTCTTGAATCACTCTATCTATAAAAAAAAAACTGCATCAAAATCCGTTGCGTAGTTTTAAAGATTTAAGCGTTCAAAGGTACATGGGAAATAGGGACATAGGGACACAGAAAGCGACTTTGTTTTATACTATGTAGTGATGTCATAATCCTTCATGACGTCCTCCAGGATGCCCAAGCTGACCGGCGAGGAGCTGGCGTTCTTCCAGGCGTGTCTGCAGAACACGCGGCCCCCCGACTGTCGCTGTCCCCAGAACTCGGGGGGCGAGATGCCTCAGCTGCCCCCTGGGAAAGAAGGGGGCTGGAGCCGCAGTGAGGTACAAAACCTAAATAACCTAACCTTATTAACATAGATAGGTACATATAGAAAGAAGAAAGAAAGTATGTAAATCAATTTATTTGGCCCGTTTATTTGACATACAAATATTTAGGTACATACATGCAAAAAACATATGGTCACCTACACAAAATTATAACAAATTCAATGTGTAAAGGTACAGACACAAGAAAAAAAAATATATGCAATACATATTACCTACCCAATCTTATGCACTAAAACTTAATGTTTAGATTAATTTTGAGGAGTAGAGGTTCAATTGAAACCTAGTATAGGTACTTAAACATAATTTTAAAATAAAATCAGTGTAATTTTGATATTATGGGAACACTAAGTTTCTACGGCTTCAGTTTGTTTCTATGGAAACATTTAAAAGTTATTCCTTTCCCATGGGTATCCTTATGAGTATTTCTAGGTAAAGACCTACATCTGTGCAAAAATTCAGCCCCATGTTTTCAGCAGTTTTGGCGTGAAGAATTAAAAAACATGCACCCACCATCCAAACAAAAATTATTTTGCTTATAATATTGGTATCCTTGATGCGTATGGTATGCTTGTTGGTATCCTTGTGGCTACCGGCGCTTGGTAGTGGTAGCTACAAGGTTGGGCAAAAGTGCTATAGATAAATTATTATAAAACTAGTGACACGCCCCGGCTTCGCACGGCTGTATTATACGTAAAAACTTTCCTCTTGAATCATTCTACCTATTACCAAAATCCGATGCTAGCTATGATGCTAGTTTTTCAATATCTAAGTATACATAGGAACAGACGGACAGATAGCGGGAAGCAACTCTGTTTTATACTATTACTAGCGACCCGCCCCGGTTTCGCACGGTTTTATTATACGTAAACCTTCCTCTTGAATCACTTTATCTCGTAAAAAAACCGCATCAAAATCCGTTGCGTAGTTTTAAATTTTTAAGCATACATTGGGACATAGGGACAGAGAAAGCGACTTTGTTTCATATTGTGTAGTGATGTAGTGACAAGAAATAAAGTGTTAGTTTGTTCAGTGAGTTCAGTCCACCTCCCTTGTTGCAGATGATGGGTCAGATGCTGGACCCGAAGCTGTACCCGGTGCGCGTGGCCGCCAGCCCCGAGACGCCTACCTCCAGATACAACCAGCCCAACGCTTTCCTAGATAAGGTGAGATTAGGATAGATAGGGTGTCTTATAACTAACTATGCCGCGATTAAAAAACATAGATATATTTTGTTAACAAATGAGGCACAACAACAAATGAATATTGGTGGAACATATTTTACTACTCTGATAACATCAGAACAAGCTGCAGGAGCTCCAAACAATTCGGGGTTTTGATAGTTTTAATTCATCATTCTATTGGTCTTTTAGTCGTCTTCGAACCCGAACATGCATCTTTTTCGCTGTTCTTGAGCAATTATGCGTTGTTGAAGATTTTGTTTTGGTTTAGTTGTGAGCTTGATGTTACCCTGCTATTGTCTGTTATTACTATCAGTTTTTGGTAAGTTTTCATTCATAAAAGTCTATGTTCACATAAAATATCTATGATTCTAAATCTGAGGTTTTTTTATAGTTTATGCCCTCGCGGTTTCACCCGCGTAGTTCTCGTTCGCGTGGGAATTTCGGGATAAAATATAGCCTATATGTTACTCCAGACTATAATCTATCGCTGTGCTTAATTTCAACCAGATCCGTACAGTAGTTTTGGCGTGAAAGAGTAACAAACATCCATCCATCTATACATTCAAACTTTCGCATTTAAAATTAGTAGGATATACACAAGAGGCTTTCTGACAATGACGTTCGTGGCGTTAGAATAAAAACATATTTATTTAAAAGCATTTACAATATAATGATATAAATAACCATACGATCTCAAACATATCCGTGTCAACTCACACAAAGGCCCGTCCCATTGCCGTTGGGACGAAAGAGATTTTGGAGGAGCAGCATCGGGGCAAGCACTATGCCAAGTCGTTCTAGCTTCGTCTTAACATGAAATTTGTAATCGGACCAAGTCAGACGTCTTTTAAATTTTTTTCAACTAAAGAGCTGAAGATGGAAGATAGGAACGCTGGTAGGGAAGGCACACATTTTGCGAATACCTTGATTGTATTTTTCGTTGATAATAAAGATGTATAAAAATCAGAAACTAAATTTAATTTAGTGTATTTAGATAAGTACTATAAGTAACTAAATTAAATTGATTGAATTTACTAACTACTTTAGTAATAAAATTAAATTTAGAAAATTTTGTTACTATCAGTAACTAAACTACGCAAATTGTCACAACTTTTCTGCGAAAAGGCTCCGATAAAAAAGCCCTAGTGACATAATCTTATCAACTAACTCGGAGTCCTGTTCCAGCTGCAATCCAAGTACCCGATGCTGTACAGCATCCTGCAGAACGAGGCCAGTCCGGAGCTGAAGCAGCGGATAGACCGGGACCGGAACAAGACAACATACCAGGTCGACTTCTGCGAGAGTGGTGAGTGACTCTTCACCCCTCAGGGAATCTCCGCTATTTATTATTTATTTATCCAGGAAAAGCAAACGGCTACAAAATATACAGGCTGTTAGTGTGAACAGTGTTATCCTTGAAACCCGAGGTTCAGTATCATGAGTAGTTTGATAAGAGTGTTCACTAACACCCTGTATAGTTGTGAATAACTAGATTACTAAGATAAACCTAGACAATAATGATAATATGACTGCTAATGAATGATAATGACAATATAACGTTGCTCATAAGGTCCTTTGGTACCCAGGTCCAGGGGCGAAGTTCGAGAACCTCCAGCGGGCCGCGGACGACAGCGGCACGGGCCCCTGTGCGCAGCCCATGCGGCTGCCGGGGGACCCCTGCCGCGTGGGGCCCAAGCCGCGCCGCACCACCCCCCGCACCATGTCCAAGCAGGGGGGCGGCGGGGGGACAGACCCCAGGGCCAAGTGCGGTAAGATACATTCACTCATTCTTTGAGAAATTATAAGGTATCGCTACATAATATAAAACAAAGTAGCTTTTTCTGTCCCTATTTCCCTCTGTCCCTTTGACTGCTTAAATCTTAAAACTACGCAACGGATTTTGATGCGGTTTTTTTTATTAGATAAAAAATATATCACAACGGTGGATCACCGGCCGCGAAGCTAGGCTCAAGCAGCCAGTGACTAGGGTTGCAGACAGAGGAACTTCCTGACGATAAGCGCCAAAATTATTTTCATTGTTATTACTCATCATAAATAAAAATAATAAATAAATGATGCTGGACAATCCACACAGCACCATCTAGCCCCAAAGTAAGCTACTCAAAACTTGTGTTATGGGTACTAGATAACTGAAATACTTTGTTCCGAGGCGGGAATCGAACCCGCAACCTCCTGCGTCGCAGGCGGACCTTCGCCCACCGCGCCAATCGGTCGTCATAATCGTAACTGACGCATATACTTCCAGAGACATCATCAGCAGTGCCACCTCTCGGCAAGTCAGAGTACCAGGACGGAGTCTCCAAGCTGGGAGCCATCATCATGCGAGACAAACTACACAGGAGATAGCACTGACAGGGATCACACACAATCATGGAATAAATATCGGGATGAATCAGATCTGTGTTTTACTTTAAAGCTATATTTACTTAGACAGAGTTTAGGATAGAAATATTAGTACTCGGCTTCTGCCTTAAACATTTTAACTTAAAACATTTAACTATACTTTTTTGCCTGCTATTTCTATTTCAATATACGTTTCTGCTAGAAACAGAGAAAAATCAAAGTTATTCAATACCAACCTAGTACAGTAATGTTATTTTAGAATAAGCCAAAGTGGCACCTTACGTAGACTGATTGACATATAATTCGAGAAAAGAATACAGAATATATGAACTGTCATTCTGAACACTTGGTTAGATGCAAAAATTACTTCTTTGAAATAAGATTTATTTCCTTTAGACTTTACAGACTCTTGGACACGTCATAAACTACATGACAAAAATAATTAAAATTATGAAATAGTGAAATAGAGTGCTCACTTTGATTTTGTTCACTTCAATATTTTAAGGTAAAGGAAAGAAGCGAGCAAGAAACCTTTACCTAGTTAGTTTGTTAGTTTTAGAGTTTATTTATTATTTATTTATTTATTTATTTGAAAAAACAGCATTACATCATTACAGGTTTTTTTTTTTTATCCCTAAAGCGATGTAACATGTAAGTGTTAATGTACTAATCTAAACATTTTGTTTCTATAACTACCTGTGCTATTTGTAGTAGTTTCGGCAGGTTATTGTGAAAAATATCCACACTGTTCGCAGATAAGATATTCAGCAGATATATAGCGAGTGACATGGGGGCAAACTTAAGTAGGTTTAGTTGGAGCAAAACAGCATTTTAAATGCTCAAAACGCATATGTGGCTCTAGCACTGCTTAGCAGAAGCTAGGCGGTGAATAAGTTAAGAGATGAAGTTTTTGACTCCTTTGATTTTTTTAAAGCTTGAGACTTTCAGTAAATCAACTACCCTTAGTTTTACCAGAACCTATAAAGTTTGTTTGGTTGGATGGATGTTTGTTCGTCTTTCACGCAAAAACTACTGTACGGACCAGGCTCAAATTAGATGAAATTAGAAAAGACGTAGTTCTAGCCCTAGAATTTGAATCATTGACTTTTCATCGCATAAATCAGTTCCCATTTGATAGAAATGGCCTTGAGACGTTTCTATAGAAACAAGGCGTGAATTTCTACAGTTTCTACTACACAGATACAGTAATAAATACTAGTATTAAAATAAAACCACCCAAAAATGATAAATAGAAGTTTATGTATAAAACAGTTAACATTACAAGTCACGTCGGCGGAGCTCTCGCACTGGAGATCAGCTCGCCTCTCTTATACAGCGTCCCTTCTCTTCTCTCTTCCTTCTTCTCCTCTTTTCTCGAGTCCTCTTTGCGCGAGTCTTCTTTGCGGTGCGTGTGTTCCGTGCGAGAGGAGACTCGGGTGCGCACGGTGGTTGTTTCGTCGTGTTGGCGGAGCACCACGGCGCGCGCGTCGGACGTGTTGCGTTCTCTGTAACGACAAACAATGTGACTTTAGAGCTAACGGACGTAAGAATTTAAATATTTGTTCTGGGGTTCTGGGTGTTTTTTATTTATAAAAAAATTCTCTTTTATAATGTATTGTAAGTAACGGCGCTAGAGTCCCTAGAAGGTCGCAAAGAGTTTCGACTAAGTGGTCACATGAATTCGTTTTATTTTGATTGATGTTGATGTTACGCGGTCACACAGCTCAAGTCCACACACCTTGGCGGGTTGAAACAATAGTTCAATGTGAATATTGCAGCAGCTGACAATATTTTGTGAAATATTTTGAATCGTGACCCAGCAGAGGCTTTTGCTAAAAGGACAGAGTGTGGATGATATCTTACCTCCCGAGTCCAACAAGTCTGTCAATGTCAGTGTTCCTCCGGTCCTCGCTCCGCCGCACCTCCCCCGCGGTCACGGTGACGCGGAGGGGGGCAGGGGGCGCGGGGGGCGGCGAGCTGGGCGGGGACGACGACGACGAACCCACCGCACTGTCGCGTTTTGAACCTGGGGGTTAAAACATACTTAACATACTTCATATTAACATACTTCATCATCGTAGCATAACGATTTAGATCTCATCTGTAATGTTATGTTCTTGTGTAAATAAATAAATAAAATAATAAATCGTCAGTCTATATTAGTCCACTGCTGGACATCATGATCATCATTATCAGTCTAAATGAGCCAATTGCTGTGCATAGGCCTCCCCTAATGAGCCATAGTGCCCTGTCTTAACAATCCTTGAACAATCCTTATTATAATAAACGCGAGAGTTTGTATGTATCGATGTCTGGTACCTACTCCTTCACGATAAAACTACTGAACGGATTGGGTTGTAATTTGGAATAGACGTAGTTCTAGCCTTGGAATAAAACATAGGCTACTTTCATCTCAAAAAATCAGTTCCGATGAGTTAGAAATAGCCTTGATAAATTCCATCTCATTCTGATCGCACGTGGGTATTGTAAAAATAAAAAAACAATTATAAATAAGTAATGCTGACTGGACAATCTACACACCATTCTCTAGCCCTAAATTTCAATAAATAATAAAATAAATAAGGTTTTAATTGATTTTCTCCTCACATCTAACTTAGCGCATTAACTTCACGCCACCTTCGGCTAGAAACGTACCCTCACCATTTATGCACTTTAAAAGTTGTCTTTTAAAATAAAAAGGAGGGAAAGGTTAGTGCCCCCACATCCATATCAGTAGGTGCATTACCATCAGAAGTGGAATCTCTCTTGGAACCGTCCGAGCCCGAGGTGGACCGGCGGCGGGGGGGTGCGGCGGGGGCCCGCGGCGAGGGGGGCGAGAAGGCTGCGGGGATGTGCAGCGAGGCGGTTATCACGCAGTCGTCGTCTGACCCTCCTAGCGTCTGGAAGTAAGGGGAAAGTATTACTAAAAGGTTAATATGAGTAGCAAAATATTCGCTTTCGATAAATATTACGTCTGTAAATGGATAAAGAATACTTTATTAGGAAAGAAAATAACAATCAAATGAATAGAAACATGATATCGTCTGCCCATCTCGTTGCTGGACGTCCGACTCCTGTATACCCCGTTCTTGGACGCCATTCAGTTAGCGCGTTACTCCACCTGTCGTCTTGTCTCTGTGCCAGGTGTCCTGCCCAGCTCCATTTTAGCTCAGTGATGCGATTCCAACATCCTTCACTTTTGTTCGACTTCAGATCTAAATATTGGGAACACGGTCTATAAGGTGGATGAGACTGGCGCAGGACCGTGTGGAGTGGCACAAAAGTTTGGAGGCCTATACCCAGCAGTGGGTGCAGTCGGGCTGAGGATGATGATGATGATGACAAATTATTACTATACATAGGAGCTAACTGCAGACTGTCGCAAACAGTGTAAAGGCAGTTCAACTGATCCATATCAATACCCAGTCGGAAGCGTCCCCAAGACACTGGCTACATTACCTACCACGCTGTATAGCAATGCTGATGCGCTGCGTCAGATACTCACTAGCTCTCGGATCACGCGTAGCATCGAGAGACTATTTATAACACGACGCATAAGTCATCGATTTTATGTGAAAAAATTTTAGAAAAAAATGTAATTCACCCACCTCATTATAGTCGCTAGCAGAGTCATTGGAATCCACAGTGGAATCCGTCCGTGGCGCGGGAGTGGAGCACACCACGCCACTACTTCCGCACTCTTCACTGCTGCGGACCCTGGGGGCGTGGAAAAGAGATACTATTATACAAACCCAAGAAAATGGGTTGATGCCCTAACATCTTGTATTTCGTATGGAGACCGCATGACCTAGAAAGACTTTCTAAATCGTCCAGTTTCTGGGAAATTTGGAAGTCACTCGAAAACTATACACAAGAACTATGAAGACCGCGATACACTTTGACAGCTTAGCGATATCACCAGTGGACAAAAAAAGAGTAACAGGAAATAACAAAGCATAACATATGTAGGCGTAGACCTATGCAATTGTGTTTTGCAAAGATAGGTAACTTTAGTTATACAAATATTTATTGAGTGCCCCTTCAGGGTTCATGCCGATATTTTGATAATACATTGTAACAATGAACGGAAACTAGAGCATTGCACGATTTGATATGTCATAATAGATTAGCACGAGATTTGACGTCGGGTGATGGGGAATTTTGATGGATGATGAGAATAATGTTGATTCAGGAACAGAAAAGTAGGGAAAAGTAGGTAAACAGGGAAAGTACTCATTGTAGGTCATAAGAAAATATGAATACCCAAACTATATGACTTTATGATCATAATATAGTAAAACATAGTGTGTTAAATATAAAATAAAATGTAAATAAATATTCCCTAGTAAAATTCTTCGCTTTTTTTAATAATTTCCATATTTAAGTAAAAAAATCAATAGTTGTCCAGCCTGAAAAAGTTACATATTATACAGTCAATAGTAAATCATTGATTGTGATTCCATAGGTAAGTTAATTACAGTCTTACAGTTGACATGGTCTTATGACATGGACAGGACAATTCGGAATCATTCAGCAGTCGCATGCACTGATTGATGTCTTTGTTTCATGAACTCATTTGATTGGTAATGGTTTATAGTTGACATGTTCTGTGGACATGGACAGGACAGTTATGAAGCTTTTATGAAGTCTCCGACACATGCATTTAATTGGTGATCGTAATTAGAGTGACAGCAATGAAGCCAGTACCTGGTGACGATGGTCATGGCAGAAGACAGCAACCCTGAGGAGGTGTCAGAGGCGGTCCCGCGCGACACTGACTCATGCATTCATTTAATTAGTGATGGTCATTAGACAGCAATGAAGCCAGTACCTGGTGACGATGGTCATGGCAGAAGACAGCGACCCTGAGGAGGTGTCAGAGGCGGTCTCGCGCGTCCTCCGGCTGCGGGAGTAGCTCTTGTCACTGCGTCTGCCGGCAGATGGCAGCATCGTGAGCAAGGAGACAGGTTATATGATAAGACTACATTTTAAAAGGTATCTGTAGGAGATTTTGGGTAGAACTAAGGAGACAGGTTATATGATAAGACTATATTTTAAAAGGTAGGAGATTATGGCAGTAAAAAGGTTTGATTTTAAATGTAACTGAATTTATTATGCTCTTTTAAAATGGTAAGGTTACTACATTTTAAAAGGTATCTGTAGGAGATTATGGGTAGATCTTTGAAGTAAAAAGGTTTGATTTTAAATGTAATTGAATTTATTATCTCTCTTTTAATATGGTAAGGTTACTGAAGCGCAGTGGAACAGAAAGTGAGGAGGTAGAAAAACCCGAGTCACCAAGTAGACTAAAGTAAAAATTACGAACCTACGCTTATCTTCCATTATTGATTTTTTCTTATGTAGGTACTTTAAATTAAATTAAACCAACAGTGTCTAATATAGAGCCATTAGTTAGGACTTTTGGATCACACAATGACTTGATTTGGTATGCAATGAAATACACTAAGATAATTCTATAAGTTAATAGGAGGAGTTTTGCTGATGGCACTGTTAAAAGTTTTTGACTTGAATTGACTTCTTTGTTGATGGCAATTTAAGTGTCGTGAAGGTTTTTGAAAAAATGTGATATGCTTTGTAGAGTAGGATTTTATCATTGCCGGTTTTAGGCAGGGAAATTTTGATGATCATTATTATGTGAGGCTCAAAACTTTCTGTCGGATAATCAACCCATGCCTTGTTAGTTTATTTTGATGATTTATTTCTTAGATCTCAGAGCTTTTAGCCGATCCAATTGACTTAGTAAGCAAAGCGAAATGGCTTTTGTATCATTGCGACCATGATAGATGGATAGATAGATTATCCATGGCTTGGATAAACCTAGGTTCTTAAGTAAACGTTCCTTAAAGTTTACGTTCCCCTTTGAAGATACGGCGGCGTTCAGAATTCGCCATCCTTGCAACTGCAACGGTGGCAAAATCGAAACTAAATCACGAAACAAAAATCCTACTGCTTCCAGCAGTGCTGAGAACTGTAGCATTTTCTTTGCAGTGATGTCTCTTAGCTCTTCTAGGCTTTGTAGATGGAATTCATCTGGACAAGCGCTCAGATGAATTCCACTACAAATTGCATTTGAGTTCTGTTCTCTCTGATGGAGAGGCTTTTCCCCAGGTAATGTTTAGACTCAAAGTCCATGAGGCGTTTCCAAAGGAAATGCTGTGACTCAAAGTCCTAGAGACTGTAAATGTAAAGTCCCGTTGGTTCTGGTCCCTCACCTAGCGGGCTGCACGTGCCTGGGACCTCCCGTGGCCGCGGCGCCGTGGAGACAGGACTCCCGCGACCACACGCGTCGCAGTCCCTCGCCGCTCGACGCGCTTGCCTGCTCGGCTGCTACCCTGGAAGGAGATGAGGACTTTAGACGACGTAGAGATAGGTAGGGATTTAGATATCAAGGACTATGATGATGACTTCAGACAACGTCGAGAACTACTTGGGGATCAGCTCGGCCGGCAGCGTCCACAGCTCCGCCTGCCACTCCACCAGAACTGATAGAGTTGATAGAGACTCACTCTGCCTTCCTCAGCAGCAGAGGGTCGAGGCTGGCGGGCGCGCTGTGCGAGAGCTGGATGTAGGCCTCGTGCAGCAGCTCGGCCGGCAGCGTCCACAGCTCGGCCTGCCGCTCCACCAGAACTGATAGAGTTGATAGAGACTCACTCTGCCTTCCTCAGCAGCAGAGGGTCAAGGCTGGCGGGCGCGCTGTGCGAGAGCTGGATGTAGGCCTCGTGCAGCAGCTCGGCCGGCAGCGTCCACAGCTCCGCCTGCCGCTCCACCAGAACTGATAGAGTTGATAGAGACTCACTCTGCCTTCCTCAGCAGCAGAGGGTCGAGGCTGGCGGGCGCGCTGTGCGAGAGCTGGATGTAGGCCTCGTGCAGCAGCTCGGCCGGCAGCGTCCACAGCTCCGCCTGCCGCTCCACCAGCTGCCGCACCACGTTGATCACGTCTGCGCGCTCCAGGAGCTGTTCCGCGCTGGAAAAACACCCTGATAAACTTTCACGACCTTTTGATCCCATGCTATGAGGGGTCTACGCAGAGCGCTTGTGCAAATACTCATTTTGTCTGTATGTAGTGATTAGGGTTGGGGTTCATTCGGATCGATAAGGCATCTTGCACCTTAATCTTTTTAAGGCAAAGTAAAACTAACAAGAAACTGGGGCAAAACACGTCCCAACCCAAGGTTCTTTAACCACATGGGAAGTATCAGCTTTTAAAAAGAATTATCTAAATCAATCCAGAAAAATTAAATGATCCACAGTAATGAGTCTTAAACTTACTTGGCCGCTTCATTCGGCTTATTCCGATGCAGTATGTTAGGCGCGAAGACCGTCGCCAGGTTAGCCGCATCCATCTTGTTCCCTGGCTGGTGGGAGTCCTCCGCGTGCGCGGCCAGCTGCGAGAGGAAGGAGAGCAGCGCATTCAGTGTGTCGCGGTGCGCCGCGGGTAAGAGCTGGACAATCAGACGTAGCGCCTCCCACTGGTAGTGGCGGTTGTGCAGCTCTGCGGAGTGGGAGATTGAGACTTTATTGACAAGGAAAGTAAAGAAAATGAAAGAGTAGCTTTTGCAATTGAAACAGTTGAGCTTGAAGTGGTCAGGTAGATCTACTGATCATATATGATACATCAGTGCCGGAAACGTCTGGAAGGCACTGCGATGGTTGTATTGCCCCGCTATATAAAAACTTGACTCTAAACTAAACTCTATCGGTGGCTTCGCACGCGTTATTTCTATGATCCTACTAGATAACTGATATATTTAACGCATTATTTACATATAGATAGTTAATTTTCATTCTAAATAGAAAACACCCAGACCAACGGAACATATTTCTGCAGATCGTACACAAATTTGTTCCGAGGCGGGAATCGAGCACGTAACCTCATAGCTGGCGGACTCTCGCCCGCTGCGCCATTGAAGTCGTCAAAAGGAAAGAGTTGATGAAAGCAGCAAGTCTGATAGCGATAGTTTGTTAAAGCATGAATCCAGGGTATTCCTCCTTAGAGCTGGTTTCCACTATGTCATCTGTCGGGACGATTTTTTTATCTATATGAAGCTATTCACACTTGTCCGACAACGATTTTGTGCCGGCGCCGACAAGAAATGTCGTATGTTTTGTCAGCCCTCTACGCTCGGAAAAAAATCGTGTCGGATCTTGCTCGCCTATGAGTTAGTATAGAGCTGTTCACATTGGTCGGATGTCGGGCTAACAAACGCACAAACAAAAGCGTCGACGTCCATCGTGGACAGAAGCCTCTTTTTGAGTGTCGTTTAATGGCACCAGCTGCGGTCGTGGCCGACAGCCGACTAGTGTGAACAGAGGCGCCGACACCCGAAGGCTGCCTGTCCATTGACGCGGAGAGAGGCAACGGAGCGGAGAAACGAAGAAATATTAAAAGCGGAGCGGAGAATTTTCAATAGGATTGCATGAAATCTCCGCTCCGCTTTTTCATGCAATCCTATTGGTTAATATTTTTTCGTTTTTAACCAATAGGATTGCATGAAATCTCCGCTCCGCTTTTTCATGCAATCAGGCAGACAGGCAGTCTAAAATCAGAATCCGACAGACGACATAGCGGGAAGGAGCTCTTACTCTGCGTGTGAAGGAAGGCGGGGTAGAGGTCCCTGCAGAGCAGCGGGTCGGGCAGGTCCCTGAGGAACTCCTTCAGCAGCGTGGCCACGTCGTGCGGGCACACCGCCGAGTCCAGCGCCAGCTCCTGACTCCGCTCCCAGTCTTCTCTCAACTGGAACTTACTCTGCGTGTGAAGGAAGGCGGGGTAGAGGTCTCTGCAGAGCAGCGGGTCAGGCAGGTCCCTCAGGAACTCCTTCAGCAGCGTGGCCACGTCGTGCGGGCACACCGCCGAGTCCAGCGCCAGCTCCTGACTCCGCTCCCAGTCTTCTCTCAACTGGAACTTACTCTGCGTGTGAAGGAAGGCGGGGTAGAGGTCTCTGCAGAGCAGCGGGTCAGGCAAGTCCCTCAGGAACTCCTTCAGCAGCGTGGCCACGTCGTGCGGGCACACCGCCGAGTCCAGCGCCAGCTCCTGACTCCGCTCCCAGTCTTCTCTCAACTGGAACTTACTCTGCGTGTGAAGGAAGGCGGGGTAGAGGTCCCTGCAGAGCAGCGGGTCAGGCAGGTCCCTCAGGAACTCCTTCAGCAGCGTGGCCACGTCGTGCGGGCACACCGCCGAGTCCAGCGCCAGCTCCTGACTCCGCTCCCAGTCTTCTCGCAACTGGAAGTGAGACACAAATATGTTAATAATGGATGAGCCAAACAGCATCGATCAAGCACCAAGCTGAGTGGTGTAAGGGTACTAAATGACTGATATACTTTATACAATACATCAAGAAGACATTCTTGGTGATAAATGCCTATGTTCTTAACCAAAATAATTGAAATTCTAAGCAGCGCATCTTAGATAGAATTTAAAGGTTACCAATTCAACAAATAACAGACTAACGCGCAACCTTTTCCATAGATCCTATTCTGCTGACTTAACTATTCGCTTAACTATGACAAAATAGTTCGAATTCCATTGAAAACTGTAAAAATCAACTCCAACTTAATATTAATTGAACTCACGAAATAAATAAATTATTGACTTTTACTGATTACCTGAAAACTTATCCTATGGTTTCTCATTCTCTTACATAAATTTATTCGTTTCTCAGTTTTCCGTACACGTGTTACAAGCCGCGTAACAAGCCGTCATGAGGATATTATTAAATCCTACTTTTCACACCACAGAACTGCTCAAGGTCTGATTACATTGTACCGGTCAAACAATAAGCACGGCCTACGTCACGATCTATCCTCAGCCTGCAACACTGTAGGAGCTGCCGGTAACTTTGTAATAAATTCTCGAGTGACCCACTTCAGGCGTCGATACAAAACATCTAATTCCGTCGATCGGTTCTTTGCGATTGCGAGACTTGCTGATGATCAGATTTCATTGCTGGAAGTTGTAGTAATTGTATCAAAAGAGTAAATATTGGATTGTACAACTTGATGTTAACGTGATGGGCCGAATGAGACGCCAAAGGGTTGGATTCTTGCGGGCTAAATGTTTGGATGGTCTGCAAATAGTCATTCTTGGACTGGGTGTTTTTAAGTACATAATTATCATCACTACATAGTAAAAAACAAAGTCGTTTTCACTATCCCTATTTCCCTATGTCCCTTTGTATCTTTATCTAATCTTTATGCTTAAATATTTACAACTACGCAACGGATTTTGATGCTGTTTTTTTTAATAGATAGAGTGATTCAAGAGGCTGGTTTATACGTATAATACCATGCGAAGCCGGGGTCGCTAGTTAAAGATAAACCATCTTCATTATCAACGTATTATAGTCCAAAATTTTACATAGACCTCCCTTAATAAGATTATTACTTGCATATTGCAATGCAATGATGGACATTGGAGTCATTTGTCGAGTGGAGACTACGTACGTGCTACATAGGGATATCCCATACCTACCTGGTGGGCCTGCGACCTAGTGAAAGTAGTAAGGAACTATGGGATACTTTATGCTTCTTTAAATGAGGCCTATATGTCAAGAACTGGACTTTCCGGCTTAGATGATGATGATGACATAATTGTATCAGTGTAAATGTAATCAGTGTCAATCTCACACTCTTCTTATAAACTGACATAGACTAACAGCCCCAAGGTATGCTGCCTGTGTTTCGCAAGTGTGCCAGCTAGCTAGGCGGCAAAAACCAATGGGCCCCTACTTAGTGACGTCAAGTACATGTCTGACTCTGACTGTCCCGCTAAGTGACGTCACGTACCTGTCTGACTCTCTTCTTGGAGGCTGAGACCCGGAACAGGCCCAGGGTGTGCAGCCCGTGTCTCCGCAGGTGCGCGAGGCAGGCGGACACCAGCCCGGGCACGCGCGGGCCTCCGCCCCCGGCCTCCTCCAGCCCCGCCCAGCCCCACTCGCCGGAATCACAGGAACCACTCTGGAAGGAGACGCTTAAATTAATAATGCTGGACCATCCATACATCATCTAGCCCTAAGCTAAGTAGAGCTTGTGTTAAGGGTACTAGATGGCTGATATATTTAACACTATTCTAAAAACAGATATATATTATTATTATACATAGAAAACACCTGGAATCCCAACCCCTCATGCATCGCAGGGGAACTTCGCCCGCCGCGCCACATCGGTCATCAAGCCTCTATACACCTAAGACTTTCTTCGCATCAGGTAGAAAAAGTAAGCAAACCATTCAGAAAAGTTTCAATGAATAATTCTGAGAATATCCTGTTGTTTGCAGCTTGTGATCAAGGCATGTGTCCACTAAACTAGTGGATTATTTTCGAACTGGAAAAATGCCACAGCACACAAAATGACTAGTCTGTCAGTAGAACGGTCTAATGTCCAGAAGAACCGAAAAATGACAGAGTAAACGTGTTACTAAGTGGAGACTTAGAGGTTGAGAACTCCAATCAGCAAACATAGTTTAAACATAACGCAGAAGAACTGTCGCAAAGTGCTTGAGTAGATTCATGAGCACAATAGCTTCTATCCTCGGATCCGTGTTCAGAATAGTAGCATATTGTGGGTCTAGGTCTACGTGTATGCTAAATATCAACCTGATACCTTTTTGGCTTGAAGTGTAAATATCACTTTTGCATTTACTTATAATACTAGTGTTATTCACATACAATAGTGTCTAATATCTGTCAGTTCAGTGGACAGTACACTTTAGTTTCATAACGTCCCGAGATTGATCTTGTTTGGATGCTGTGTTATCATTATTATGACTGATGGCCGGTGGATTCACACCAAACGGAATTCCAAAATAAATGTCGCGATGAGAACGGCTTGTTGACGTATTTGTATAGATTTTTATTAGGTGGACATTCAATAGGTCTTTTAAACTATCAACCCAATAAATACTCATAGTAACTTACAACTTCTATCGGGCTAAGGATTTTTTTTATTTCTCAATATTTCGGGACTTTCCCGTATTTTAACTACATACTAAACATATCAAATACAAAAATATCAATCACTAAATTAAGCTTATAGCCACATCACTTAAATGGTGACGCCAAAATAATTTGGATGACACCCGTATCCATGAGATTAACCCCGTACAAGTCTCTAAGCTCTATGAAGATTCAATTCAGTTTTTATACGTATTATAGTTCACTGGGAAATAATACCTAAGGCTGTGTCCCCAGTAGGCAAACTGTGAGCGGCCGACTGAGTGAGCCGCAAATTTGTGGCGAACAGCTACAAACTCAGATCAGTTTGCGTGCGTATCGCAAGCACTGGAACCTGCGAGTCGGCTGCTAACTGAGACAGTCGGCGCACGTATCGCTGCAAACTGCGTGCAAACTGCGCACAGTGAGCGCAAACTAGCAAACTGTGGACTCTCAATTTAAAATATATGGAAGGGCGTATTGAACTGATACGCCGCAAACTCGGTCGGCTGCTCACCGTTTGCCTACTGGGGACACAGCCTAAGAGTGGGAAATGGCCCACTAGGATTACAGAGACAGTCTGAGACGCCGCACATAAGTATGTGTCATCTTTAGGCGGCCCGGTGGCGCCAGAGAGATGACTAACTTGTAGTTCAGACTGTCTTACTGCTTTTATTATGTCACCAAGAAAAGTGGCTACAGTGTTTATTTCAAATGACAGCGTCAATTCTTGTCAGGGTATCTCCTGATAAAATTGGTCATTGCTCGATATCCGCTGATTTACTATCTGAGCGTCTGATCGATGCGACGCGTGACCCGAGAGCTGGTGAGTATCTAGCGCAGCGCATCAGCATTGCCATACATCGCGTTAATACAACCGGTGTCTTGCGGACGCTTGCAACTGCTATTGACATCGATCGATCAATTGAGCTACCTTCAGACTATTTGCAACCGTCTGCAGTAAGCTCAATTGTTTCAATTGTTTATGATAGTTTTAATACATTGATTGTAATTTTCGTTATTATAAAGGTTTTACCCCTTTAATAGCAGTATTAGTGTAATATAAAAAATAAGTGCGTAGTCCTTATTTCATATAATAGCGTTATTTCTCGATAGGGATACACCTGAAGAAAATGCTGCAAACATTAGAAAGGACAATCCAAGACAATATGTATAAAAAGTTGGAATCTGCCACATGGCTGGAGTTTTGTCGAACAGACTTTTCTTTTATCAGATTACGTCTTAGATGAAAGAGGCCCTAAGACACCTCGCAAGACGCAGCGGTCTTTTGCGGGGGTATCTTGGTCTCGAGACCCAAGTCCCAAGACTTCTGGGTACAGTTTTTATTATGGTATTTTTTCTTTTTTCACGTAAGTACATTTTATTTTTTTCTTCTCCTTCGCGTTGAGTGATTTTAACTTTTAAGCTATCAAAAATTCGCTTCTGAGAGGTGTATTCTTAGACCTCTTTCCAGTTTCGAGCTGCCAACTATCACAGCACATCACTTGCAAGTTGCAACACATCCATAAAGAAAAAACCTAGTTACTGTTTCCGAACGATACCCCCAGCAAACCTGCCAAGCAACAATAACCCATACCCCATTGTAACACAGCTTCGCTATACACGGCCAGTTATTCACACAGTTCTATTTCTGTAAGCTGGAATAGACGAGTGTTCTACGTCATACGATAAAATTATCTTGGCCTTATTGAAAGCAAGAAGGTCGGCAGGTAATCGGATCCCTGTGACGTCATACCACGTCACTGACCCTGTTTGCTAATAGTGCACAGTCAGCACAATTTGACGACTTTTCATTTTTCGACTATCATCGACTTTGTGTCATTAGGACGGGCCATAATGAGCTATGCCTCTACAGCTTAAGGCTGCTTTTCTAAAGGTGCTACGTTGCTGTTTCTTTTTATCAGCTATGATAATGACGCGATAAAGAATCTATCCTATTGGTCGGTCAGAACGTAGTATATCTCTAGTGTAAAAGCACCCTTAGAAGATAAGTACGTGTGTGCTGATGAAGTAACTCTTTCTGTTGTTTTAATGTTTTGTCAATAAGCGTTTTTGGTTTTATAACCAACCTTAAATATGAGGCGGTTCAATAGTTATTCGATTGTATTTGTGTGTGTTAGAATCACTTTTTCTATGTGAACCGATTTTATGTTTTTTTGCTAATGCTTCTGGTCTGGTCTCATACAAAATTGATCAAGATTTGACCGTGAAATTTAAATTCAATTGTTGGTTTTTGTAAAAACATCAAAATTTAAATAAAATTTTCAAATTTCTACTAAGGTCTACGTGACTATCAGAATATCTAGTCATAACAAATGAAGGAATTCCACATACCAGACGTGTATTTACCAGAAGACGAGCGTTCTTTGTGTTTACCAGTCAATCAGATAGATCAAACCGGGTAAATGTATGCACACATTCCGAGATTCTCCGTCGCGGGGCCTCGTTTCCATTACACTACGAGACGGGTTTCCGGGAATCACGATGTCATCTGTTTTGTGAAATAATGTAGCATTGTAAGTGTTATTTTTCTAGTAATATTCGAGGACGAAGAGGGCTCTTCTTCTTTTCATGATATTTCAAGCCACCAAGCAGAATAAACAGTTTACTTATCATGTTTTCGATTCCTTTGATGCATTAAAATGTACGTACATTTTCTAACAAAAATCATCAAAAATAAAAAAACAGGCAGCTTGAGTGGTGTTTAAATCGTCTAAAATCTATTGTTTATGTAAATAATATTGTAAACTGTTTGTGCCTTAATAAACGAGAAATAAAAGAAAAATAAGGCAAAAACAAACATTTTTGGACTTTTCTTCTTGTCTGTCTATGTCTATGTTGTCTAGGCCCTATATATCGTCATGTAATGGAAACGCACCAGTGTTTGGTGCTGGCTGATTGGCACCTGTCATATACACATTCTGATTGGATAATGTTGATGTAGTCTAGACCGGAATGTAGTGAGCCTGTCTGCACTGTGTCTACGGTTTATGGTGTGTTAACAACCACGGACTGTACTATAGCCAATGCAGCAGTTAAACAAATTGGTAAAACTCTTTTTTGTTAAGAATTTATTTTTTATAGTGTCTTTGTAGTGTAGACACTATAAAAATCAGATTATAAAAAGCTAAAAAAGTTTGTGAGAAGCTTTTTTATTTTTGCTCCAACTCGAAAACTAAAGGTTTCTTGTTCGCTTCTGTACAACTTAACCTTAAAAATATTGAGGTGAACAAATATCAAAGTGAGCACATTATTTCATTCCTTTATATATTTTTAACATGTTTTTTTCCTACTTCAGTAAAATAATTTGTGTTTTTGACTTGTTTAAGAGTCCTAAGGTCTAAAGGAAATAAAACACTCAGGAAGAATTTGAATTTGTACTATTTGTTGCCATAAGAGACTCCGGGGTTCTTTTTTTAGAAACGTTTAAGTATTATACAAAAATGAGTAAATAAGTTATTTAATCACTACATAGTATAAAAAAGTCGCTTTCTCTGTCCCTATGTTCCTATGTATGCTTAAATCTTTAATACTACGCAACGGATTTTGATGCTGTTTTTTTTAATACATAGAGTGATTCAAGAGGAAGGTTTATACGTATAATAAAACCGTCCGAAGCCGGTGCGGATCGCTAGTAAATAATAAAATTGAAGTGAATAGATAATCAAGTAAAACCCTATAAAAGCTCTTGTATTATTTTGATATAGTTTGACATTTGACTAAGTGCTTATTTTGTAAGAAACAAAGTTATTATTTTTGAATGTATATACTTTATTAACAACGAAAATTACAAGCAAAGAAATAGAAAAATTACAACTAGTATTTACAATTGAAACCATTGAGCTAACTGCACACGGTTGCAAACAGTCTAAAGGTAGCTCATTTGATCCATGTCAATACCAGTCGTCGCGTCCCCAAGACACTGGCTGCATTACCACGCTGTATGGCAATGCTGATGCGCTGAGCCAGATATTCACCAGCTCTCAGGTTATTATTTTTTGATTTCTGAAAATACAAATAAAAACGTTTTCTGGTGACAGCTTAGATTTTTAGTATTTTAATATAGTGTCAATACTAGTTGTAGTAGTATGTCGTTTTGTTTTTTGCTCTTATATGCTCATAAATTACATACTTTTACATATACTTTCTGTTTATTGAATTGAAAGTTGAAGTTGGTCTGGATGTTTCTACTTATAATAAAAAAAAATCTATCTATGTAATGTATTTTATTAAGTACTAGCGACCCGCCCCGGCTTCGCACGGTTTTATTATACGTAAAAACCTTCCTCTTGAATCACTCTATCTATTAAAAAAAACCGCATCTAAATCCGTTGCGTAGTTTTAAAGATTTAAGCGTTCAAAGGCACATAATGACATAGGGACAGAGAAAGCGACTTTATTTTATACTATGTAGTGATATCAGTCATCTATCTAGTACCCATAACACAAGCTCTACTTAGCTTGGGGATAGATGATGCTGTGTGGACTGTCCGGAATTATTTATTTATTTTATTTAAATCTTAAATCCGTCCGTAATGAGAGGAACATCGTAGTAATAGCGGAGTGTAATAGTGCAGTTTGTCTTGACATTTGGTGGGACAGAAATAGTTGCGCAGGAGTCGCTCCAACGATGACGCGCCGCACCTGGGCCGATCTGTTCACTGATACCTTATCAACAAACAACACCTCTATTTGGTATTATCTCTTCTTCTTCTCCTGGACTTTATCCCATGATAAGTGGTACAACATGTATTTTAATTGGTATCACTTCACTACATACGTAGTATAAAACAAAGTCGCTATCTCTGTCCCTATGTCCCTATGTACGCTTATATCTTTAAAACTACGCAACGGATTTTGATGCGTTTTTTAAATAGATAGATTGATTCAAGAGGAAGGTTTATGAGTATAATAAAACCGTGCGCAGCCGGAGCGGGTCGCTAGTTATAGTATAAAACAAAGTCGATTCCCGCTGTTTATGTCTGTATGTCCCTATGTTTGCTTAGATCTTTAAAACTACGCAACGGATTTTTTTATTAGATAGAGTAATTCAAGAAGAAGGTTTTATCGATACACTCATACGAAGCCGGGGCGGGTTGCTAGTTATCTTTAAAGACAATAATAGTTCCATGGATAGAGTAGCAAGTTTAGCGATTATTTTGGTTTTTAAATAAGATTTCATTTCTTCTAAGATTCTTAACAAAGGTTTCCAAGAAGAGATCGCTCCGAGCGACAATGCCAACCCCTGTGTGCAACTGTGTTATACATTGTCTTTTCTTGTAGATAGATAGATAACTTATCACCATCAAAATATGTGACAGTACAGAGCAGCTTAATACTAATTGTATCTAAAGTGGCACAATCGGCGGCCTTATCGCTATTATTTTTTCGCTTATTATTGTATCTATCTTAGCTTTAATAATTGTTTTTGGTGAGCAATTATTTTTGTATATATATTATATGTTTACGTAGGGCCTAGGAATTACTAATGCCTATTAAATTAAATAATGAAATTACAATAGCACACCGCGACGCACATGAATAAACACCTAATTTAATGTTGTTATAATACTAAACTGTTATGATTCAGTTTGCAAATTAATTTGGCTAGAACGTTATTAGTGGGGTTTGGCAAATACTTGCTTCAGTATTTCAACACAACATTTAATATGATTAATTAGCTCTGCGTATGATTTAGGTGCATGATCTGAATACTCTCAAATATAAAAAAGCTATTAATTTAGAATATGTAACGAATTCGTATTTAACTTATTTTGACGACTTAAAAACGGAGGAGGTTTTAAAGTTGACACATATTTTTTTTGGTAAAAGATTTAAATTCTATTTTGATTTCTTGGTGTTGATTTATTATTTGTTAGTTTTCTCCTATAACAGCTAAGTGAGAGGGGTCAATTCTTATGCCGCGACCGCCGCGTGAAGTTTGAGTAGTTTGAATCTCTACATGCTCTCTCGACAGAGAGCGAGCTTATGCCGCTTATTTCGTAGCCACACCTAAACACGCTCCGCTTATTTATTTATTTGCGAAACAAAAGCTTAGTATATTTGAGTCACAATAGAGAGCTAGAACTATGAAGGTAAGACAGTTTCCTACGCATTTGCTGCCCTTGGAGTCAAGACATTGGGTCCGTGGGGTACCGAGGCTCTCCGGGTTCTTAAAAAATATCTGAGCGTCTGGTTATTTCGACGCGTGACCTGAGAGCTGGTGAGTATCTGGCTCAGCGCATCAGCATTGCCATACAGCGTGGTAATGCAGCCAGTGTCTTGGGGACGCGACGACTGGTATTGATATGGATCAATTGAGCTACCTAGAATATTTGCAACCGCCTGCAGTTAGCTCAATGGTTTTAATTGTATACACTAGTTTTATTTTTTTCTATTCCTAAATTGTAATTTTCGTTGTTAATGAAGAGAGTATAACTCACATCATCTCCTTTCTCCATGGCGCCGAGCGAGGCGAGCGAAGCGCGCGATCCCCCGTGCTGTTGCCGCCGTATCGCTCTTTCCGTGGCCACACACTGCGCCAGGGGGACGCCGAACACGCTACCGCCTGTGGAATCTGAAACATAAGTTAATTGTTATTGCCTCGTTCGTGTCTTGCCTCTCATTTCGTTGAAGAGAAATTCTATGCAATCGTTATATTGCATCAGAGTTTTTTAAACTTTCGCGGTTTCATAACATAATCATCATCATCAGCCTATATTCATCCACTGCTGGACATATGCTATATATTGATAAGTGTTAACATAATAACTATTACTAATCGGTTACAGCGATGGTGGTCACGGACGAACGCTGTAACGCGATTAAACGCAGGGGAAATAAAAACAAAAGGTAAGCGCTATATACACGATAAATTATCATTACTATGCATCGGAGTGACATATAGTCCTGCAAATAGAAATAATATCGAATCTTCCTATGTCCTTTCACTGTCCAGTCTCAGTGGACTCAATCACACAAACAACTAGTTATTACAAAAACAGAAGAACGGTAGTAGATTAATAATAATAATACCCTTTTACCTTTCTATTATTATTTAAACTATAAACAAGAAAACGTAGCTCTAGAATTCCGATTGCTATTGATAAAGATCAGTTAAGTCTCTAGACTGTCTGCTATTGCCTGCAGTTATTTCAAATGTAGATTATACTAGTTAGTTTTTATCCATTTCTATTCCTTGATTGTGATTATCTTTGTTACTAAAGTAATTACGTACAAGTCGCAGATACCGCCGCGCGTTATAAAGCAGTATCGTGTGAAACTGCAAACTCGCGTTATAATTATCAAAGGCCGGCTATTCCCGGCGCGCTATTTACAGCACAATAGGAGTTCCCGCCTCCATTGTGTTCTACACAGACGCCGGTTTTTACAATAACTTGCTAATATAAAAATAATCAATAATTGTTAAAAATTATTAAAAATCAAAAGGTCAGTTGGGTGATTCTACGAAAACTCGTTTTTTGTCTGACTTCTGTGGCACATTTTTTTTGTTGAAATTGCACATCATGATAGTATATTCTAAATAAAGATTTAATTTTGAATTTTTTGGTAGTGAAGGGAACTTTATTGGCTTTATGGTTACGGAATTATTCAATTTTAAAAATATGGTGTCCACGGAAATCAGAATTTATATCACCAAAATCAAATATGGGTTGGTTTATCGATAAAAATATGTGTTTTCGGTAGTAAGTAGATTATTAAGCTAAATACCAATTATTTGACGTTTGTAGTTTTAATCAGTTTTTACAAAAACACCTTTAAATCATTACTGTAAATACAAGTAACTTTTTACAAAAATCACACTAACAATGTTTATCTTTGTATTAAAAATATTATAATTATTCATTTTGTATTTATTATAAACTTTTATCCTAAAAAAAATCATACAAACTGTAAAAAAATATTATTGAGATGTTAATGAACCCGCAAAATCCACAGAAATCACACCACGGAAATAAAAAAAAATAACAAAATCTTAGAAATTTTCTTAATTTTCTGGTTTATTTTACATTGAAATATGCAGTCGAAATTAGGAACACAAAAGGCATGAATTATCATCATTAATAAAACAATAGGATTAGCATAAACAAATTTATAGTCAACATGGTAATCAGAATTTCTAGATACCAAGCCACGGAAAGTGATTACGTACCGAAATAACAGAGTGACGTAAAGACATACACCTTTGTTGTACACACCACTGATGGGGCGTGACTGATAGTTTCTCTCAATCTAACAACTATTTACGCAGATATTGACGATGCTGTACATCGCTTGACTAACCATCTCGTTCAAGAACTCGATAAAGGTAAGCATACAATAGGAATTTTCCTCGATCTAGCTAAAGCCTTTGATACTGTTTCTATACCTATTTTGTTGCATAAGCTGGAATGTATAGGAATCAGAGGTATTCAGCTTAAGCTCTTTAAAAGCTACCTACAACAACGCACTCAATGTGTGAGAATAGGTAGTGTTTTGAGTGACGTCCAGGAAAATACGTCCTTTGGTGTCCCCCAGGGTAGTATTTTGGGCCCCACCCTATTTTTAATTTACATTAATGATCTATGTAACTTAAAACTAGACCACGGCAAAATTATATCATACGCCGATGATACTGCCCTCCTTTTTTCCGCTGATTCCGTTGAAGAAGTTTTTGAGATTGCGCAAAATGGTTTCAATGTAGTCAACAAATGGCTACAGCTCAACCTACTAACACTGAATGCTGAGAAGACCACCTATACCAAGTTTTCGATGCGTTCACAATCGTTACATAATACTAACCTATACGCACATCATTGCTATAACCCAAATAGCACCCAATGCATGTGCCCCGTAATTAACAGTACAGATAAAATAAAATACCTAGGCGTAATACTTGATAATAATCTTTCGTTTAAACCCCACATAAAACTGTTATGTGGTAGAGTGCGAAAGTTAATATTTATCTTTAAAAAGTTGCGCCATATTGCAGATAAAAATATAATAAGACAAGTATATTTTGCTCTATGTCAATCAATCATAACTTATTGTATTACCACATGGGGTGGATCGGGAAAAACAATGTTACTAACGCTAGAAAGAGCCCAAAGAGCAATACTTAAAGTTGCAACTTTTCGCCCTTTCATTTTTCCCACTAATCTTCTATATGAGTCCTGTGATGTGTTATCAGTTCGGCAACTTTTTATAATGAACACAGTACTAAAACAACATGCAGACCTTCCCTACAGCACTGAATTTACTAACAAGAGACGGAATGCTAAAGTTTGCCCTCAACCAATCACCTTAAAATTTGCCTTTGTAAACAAATTTTACTTATTTCTTGGTCCGTTCCTTTACAACAGACTCAACAAAATGGCTAATTTATACGCAGTCAACTATAGTAACTGTAAAAAATCTATTATAAGTACACTTAAAAGTTTATCCTACGATGATACAGAGAAACTTTTAGAAATAAACAAGTAAATTGTAAGTTTAATTCGTAACTCTATCCTAGTTAAAATAGTGATATACATAGGTTTATTCAACTGTTAATTAAGTTCCTTCAATTTTATACACTCGTCTGCAATATTTGTAAAATATCAAAGTTAATTATTACTAAATGTTTGGTTTAAGCACTTTTTCGCCTGAAACACAGGACTACCTAGTTCAGGCTAAATTGTTATACTAGCTGTATTTAGATAATAAGTTTACCTCTTGTTTTATAGCTCTTTAAGTTTTTGAATAAAAATTTATTATTATTTATTTTCATTTATTTATTTATATTAAAGTACAGTATTTATGAATAATTTAGTGCGCACCAGGGAAATCAGAGCTAAACGACGGACGCGAAGTTATCTCGTTGTAACTTGTCAACTAAAGCTTAGTTTTGCGTAGTAATAGCGTCAAATAAGCAAGTAACTATCTGGGTTATTGTGAACCTATGTAAATTAGTACCAGAGTTTTTAGGAAATGATATAAAAATTTATTAACACCGGAACATGAGGTCCGGACGCACCACGGAAGTCATAATTTCCAAGGATTTTATTTATTTTTACTTATTTAAAATAAGAATATTAAAAAACTAAAAAAGGCCTCCCCTATTATTTTTGTCTAATCTACTATCATAAAAAAATCAAAGGGCTAGGGATACTTTTTGTATGTTTTTTCGAGCCGGACATGTATTTTTGAAGCCCGGGAGAATCACCCAGTTACTCTACCTCTAGACTGCTTGCAATCGTCTGCAGTTAGCTTAATTTTTGAAAAACGAAAACTTGGAAACTTGGATGAGTCTGCATTCAAGTTTTCTGTCAATAAACTTAAGTAGTTTTTTTGTTAGCCTAAGAAAATTACATGAATAAAACGTCAAAAAAGTAAAAATATAATGAGATTCGAAAAGCTGTTATATCGTTAGCGACAAATATTTTTTTAAGCGTAGGAAACAGCGACATAAAATCGAAAATTTCTCTTCTCGCTCTTTGCTGAAACTTGTCTAGCGCTCTAGACTGGATTGTGATGTTTGGAAGAAAGCCAGGAGTGCATTGTCCAGCAGTGGGATCCAGTGGACCAATATTTGCGGAGCTTGCAACAATTTACAAGCCAATACAAAAAGTAGTGTAGAATCTATTAGTAAAGACGGCATCCATTATATATATCCGTATACGAAAACCATTGTCTTTTCAAAGAGACTTGGCAAATATATCATAGTCATTCTTAGTTTTTACACAATAAAAAGTTTTTCTGTTGTTTTTCGCGTGGAAACTTCCTCAAATACCCGCAATTTAGGCGCCACGCGTCACCTGCCTGTGATATACCCTCGTAAAACAATATTGACTTTACGACATGACGCGAACCATAAAGCTTTTTTTGAGAATGAGCCAATACTAGCTGATAAATATTTAATTGACCCGTAAATATATATAAAGCTGTAAAAATTTTATGGCGTATAAATTAGCAAGAGGAAAATCCGTGTTTTTTTCACAAAATTGCTGCGAAAAAATCAGCTGGTTATCTCGGAGCAAGCACTAAAATCAATACACAGGAGCTTAGTGAAATGTAAATAATAATATACTTAACTTACTTAATATGCTGGACAATCCACACAGCACCATCTAGCCCCAAAGTAAGCTACTCAAAGCTTGTGTTATGGGTACTAGATAACTGATATATTTAATACTGATGTACATAGAAATTTCTTATAATACCCGTACAGTTATAGATCCACGAGATTAGCTAAGTAAAGTAGTTTTGTATCTCAAAATCTAATTGGCGCAAACATAAACAACACACAACCGTGACATTAAAAACCGGCCAAGAGCGAGTCGCTGGCGCACGAAAACCGCGTAAAACCATGTCTGCTGTTTCACTAAAATTAAAAAAAAAACCCTGTCCAATAATCATTGCGATAAAACGTAAGTATTGCGATAAAATAATATAAAAAATAATAATAAATAATAATTTCATGGTAGATATTCAACGTAGTTTATTAACAACGAAAATTTCAATCAAGAAATTGAAACAATTAAAACTAGTATAATTGAAACCATTGAGCTAACTGCAAACGGTTGCAAACAGTCTAAAGGTAGCGCAATTAATCCATGTCAATACCAGTCGGAAGCGTCCCCAATACACTGGCTGCATTACCACGCTGTATGGATAGTACATAGTTGGTTGGTACATGTTTTTTAAGGGCCATTTTCATAAAAGTTGTACAGGTGATAGTATACCCCCATTATTTTTTTTGTTAGAATGTGTCAGATTTTTAGATCTGTATCTATAGAAAATTTATTAAACTTCATGAAAACGCAAATTTCACATAGCTAAATATGTTAATGTAAGTAAAAATTAATATTTTGTCATTGGTTTGGGTAGGTTGACGTTCCATTCCGTTACCTACTAGGTGTGAAGATAATAAACTAAAAACAGGGTGATGTTTTTATTTTTTTTTAATATAACGTTGACTGGACACAAATAATGAAATTAAGTTGAATAAAATTAAGAATAAATCTAAATTTACATATTTTAGTCAGGCTTGTTAATCAGTTCCGTTACTCTTTGGCAAGTTTACAACTTATATTTCTTTATCTATTCAAAATTAAGGTACATAGATGAGATCCTTTAATATTAGACTATAAAATATATATTTAACCATTGGCACAACCCTTAAACATTTTAAAAATGTAAACTATTCTTAATAAAAAATAAAAATTACGCGAGATTGTCATGAGACAGTCACGGAGTGGACTGGCCTGGTTTCGGAAGAAAATTGTAAAGGATATTTTACACTATCCTACTTATAAAAAATTGGATTCTCTGTAAATCTTTTTTTTGTATTGTTCATACTGCTCTGGATCTTTTTTATTTTTTTTTCTGTATCTCTATTTTCTCAGCTGCTCTGAGAGGCATCTAAAAAGAAAATATTTAATATAATCACGAGATACTGCCAGCTGACGACGGACGGACAGACAGACAGTGGAGGCTTAGTAATACGGTCCCATTTTCTTCGGTAGGGAACCCTAAAAAAGTAATGGGTAAAAGTAATGACATTTACATGTTTAGGTACATACACTACCAAAAAGTTTGCAGAAATTTATGAACGTCTTCTGCGCCTGATGATGATGATAGTGTTTTTGACAGTGTATAGTCTACTTTAGTTTCCATTCCGAAACCATTTTGATTCCACTTCTACGTTACCGCGAATTTCGTTTCGGAAAGGAGGTTTCGGAATGCTACCCATGTCCAAATATCACCTAATATCTCTGTGAATTGACAAGGGAAATGTCTTAAAAAAAGAAAATTCGAATCGGGGATAGTTACCATCGGTTTTAAATAACTGCTATTGAACAATAAATGCAAAATTACCTTGTTTTTTGGTTGCGGAAGGTGGAAGGTTTAGAATCGTATGCGGCTCGAGGTGTGACATAAACCGCGCCAGGCGGTGAAATGACAGCATAATCAACATGGCGCTACATTCCATATGTCCAAAAATGTAGCCAGATTTCTTAAATTATCCCAAAGTAGTAGTTTTTACTTGTGTTGGTATAAATATTGTGGTTTCGGAATGGAGTTTTCCACATTGCGTGATATCGTATGACACGACATTTATTTATTTTTTTGTTATTTTAAAGTAATTTAAGTATTAAATAAACCTTGGAACATGTTAAGGGAAATGTATACTAATAAACAATAAAATAATTTATAATACATTTCTTAGTAAAATTTGTCACAAATTCATTGGAATTTTTCAAAGTAGGCATGTGACATGCATAAACTAGGTATCGTCCTGTGTTAAATTATATAAGAACTCTCAAGTTTATTAACCTAGTTAAATGAGAACCAGTACCTTAACTAAGTAATAGTCATAGAAACCAGAATAAAATATAAAATCCGTAATGAAAGTGGCATTTTCTTAATAATCGTTCCATAATGTCATGTGACACCCTTAAAACCTCAGGTACAACTTTTATGAAAATGGCCCTTAAGGTCAAGACTTCAGTCAGTGCTTCGCGGTAATTAGGGGAAGGGGTGACGTTCAAATTCCGGCGCGTTTTTGCGCGTTACACTGTAAACAAACGGCGGTATTTACGTTAAAATATCCACTTAGTGACAATAACATTCCTGCGGATGACTCACGCCTCGTATTTTTGCTCGTAACTACTGTAGGTACCTAAGGAGTGAGTAAGAAAGTGTTACGGGTTGTCTCTTTCTCAATGTTCAGTGAACAATTTCAAATTTCAGCCTGATCTGTTCAGTAGTTTTTGCGTGAAAGAGGAAGAAACATCTTTACATACGTTTACACATCCATAGACCACAACTTTCACATTAATATTGGTAAGGATATCTTCGGCAAAACACTGCATTATAATTTACTAGCGACCCGGCCCGGCTTCGCACGGTTTTATTCTACTTATAAACCTGCTTCTTGAATCACTCAATCTATTAAAAAAACCGAATCAGAATCCGTTGCGTAGTTTGAAAGATTTAAGCAGTCAAAAGGACATAGGGATATAGGGACATAGGACAGAGAAAGCTACTTTGTTTTATACTATGTAGTGATTTATTTAGTGTCCACGCTCCGTTCGCGGTTGAGAGTGGCCACCGTGACTGATATTCAGTTAGAGAATGTCAAAATCATATTTTGATAAAAATATTCCTTTACCTCTAACTGCACTTAGTATTTTAAGTCCACCTGAAATACAACCAAGATACAATTTTGCCTGAAGAAAGCATGCTACAAAGCAAAACTGTCTCCGAAAGTAGGTCAAGGTCATTTAACTTTCTTAACATTCAAACTTTTGTATTATTTGTATATAGATCCTGAAAACCTTCTTTCTGAAAACATTCCTTTTTCTGTATTGATATTTATACCATTTATTGCATTTACATCTTTACTGATAATTTTAAACGCGAATGAAGCCATATTAACAATTTTTAACCCGTGCCAACGAACCACAACAATAAAGAATTAAACTGTTTGTAATCTTTTGTTTGAAATAAAAACAATACATAGACAAATCTCCAAGATTTGTCTGTTGTTTTGATCTATTATTTCGTTACCTATTGTTTTACGCGCAGAGAAATAGGAAGCAGTGATAGCTACACCAACGTTTTCGACACAATCTTCCTGCTATGAATGACTAAGACAACTATTTGAGCTCTACATAACATGATACAAACATGACCCATATCGCAAGCGGAAAGACTCGGTACCCAAAACAATTCGCAGGGAAAAGGAATTGGCCCAAGTTCAAATACTGAATAACGCTAAATATACGTAATTTTTGACATTCTGACTGACTGACCTGACACAGCAAAGAACGACCACCATCATCATCATTTTAATATCTAAGAAGACATCAGCAGTGGCTTTGGATCAAAAATAAAAATAATAACAACATAACTTAACTAAACAGAAACTAACAACTGATTTCAAATTTCACGCAATGTCCAAACAATTTTGTTACAACAACAGTTTCAGTCAAACAACAGTTTGTTATACAGTCAAACAACAGTTTGTTATAAGTAAGTTAACTTCTTATAAGTATATTTCTTTATTAAATTGTCCATTTTGTGAATGGACAGGCGAAAACCATTACGATCATATTGCTTTGTCTTACTAGGTATGTTATTTTCTTGAATTTCGTGTAGGTTACACTAACAATACATTTCTGTCTTTACTTTTCGTCAGCCATTTTATAAGGATTACTTACTTCAGAGATGGTTCGCATGGTTCAACAGAATATTTTTTTACATACATACATTAGGTTTTGAGTTCTTAGAACTTGATCTTTCAAGGCTGTTATTCTTCAAGTTGATATTGATATTATGACGCCATGGCCACCTATACCTATACATAGAATAAGTTAAGGTTTTTCTCTGATTTGTTTCAATTTACTTTGTTCTTGACAATAAAGATTTAGGGAGAAGTTTTCTAATACTTGCGGTTCTTATCACGAATTCTTATAAGTCGTGTGGATAAGAATTGAGAACGAAAATATAAAAAAATAACTCATAAGCGTGTACCATGGCTAAGGCTTTTGGTAATATGGTTGGAATTGGAACGCACAGTTTTTTTTAGTATTTCACGATTTGTCAGGTCTAAGACTATATGTAATAGACTATGAAAAAAATGGCGACCGTTACCTATATTTTATAACAAAAATGAGTATAAAATAAAACTAACTAAAATAATCAAATACCTACCTACCTTATCAACACACAGTAAGCCTAAAGTTAGTTCAGGCGGTGTTACACCTCCATACCTCGGAAATCACGGTTAGCCGTTGGTCCTGCAACTGACCTCTTCGCAATCATATCGGTCTATCCCATTGAATTTTTTAAATCTGTGTATCACTGTTTGCTAAGCCACTTGGGCACTATATTTTTTTCTGCGCTCATAATCTCCGTTATCTGGCCGATTTAGTTAACATCTATCTACGTAATAAACAGGAGAAGTCGTATACAAATATAAGTAAAAAGTGTTTGAATGTCGGTGTGTTCCTCCACAGAGATGATGTTGTAAATGATCGCGCACCTGTTGAGATATAACTTCATGAGTCTGGCTCCAAGGTCACGCACATCGACGGTTGACTAGCTTTTAGATAACATGCTTCTACTAGAATTTGTCTACAGTTTTTTTTTTGTGTTTGGAAGAGCTTTAGGTAAATGAAGACTTGAATACAGATGTAGTTTTAATCTTAAGTGTTTTCAATAAACAAGGCGCGAAGGTGCGTGCGAAATCTTGAAACACTTTTCAGTCGCATATTAGTAGGTATGGGTATTTTTTGTTTCTTTTCGACCTTATTTAGTTATTGGATTCTATGGCAAGTCAAATAAATTTTGAAGTTAAATGTGTTTGATTCTTTGTTAATATCTAAGCCAAAACGCCTTTCTCTTAAAAACTGCTATTATTTCTGAGACAGTTTATAGGAAAAATTACAAAAATAACCTTCGCAGATTTCAAATAGTAAATATTTTTAAAGTATTTTGGTATATTAAGTTAAAAACTATTCAGTCATTTTAAATTTCCCTTTCTGAGCCTCTAGATTTTTTGCAACCGTTTGCAGTTAGCCCCAATACTTAGGTTTTAAGATCTTTATTCTCAAAAATAAAAAAAAAACTTCATTTTGAAACACTTGTTTAGTTTTCTTTGTTAGTAAAGTGTGCATTACCCTCCTTAAGAGTTTCTTTGTTAATCTATTTTCTTCCTCTCTTTTGGCACAAAAAGTTCCATAGGTCCTACTTCAATGAATCGCCCTGTACGCGCGGCGACGACGGACACTGATCAGTGCGCGTGGAACACCTTGTTTATTTTTACACCCGCAAGAGAAATCTCATATTTTACGGTCAATTATAAAAAAACTTAACTGATTGGTAATAAAAATTTATATAGGTGCTTTAGACACATAAGCAGAAATCATAAATCATTATACAAGGTACCACGTGACTTCACTATCACTACATAGTATTAAACAAAGTCGCTTTCTCTGTCTCTATGTCCCTATGTATGCTTAAATCTTTAAAACTACGCAACGGATTTTGTAGCAGTTTTTTTAATGGATAGAGTAATTGAAGAGGAAGCTTTATACGTATAGTAAAACCGTGCGAAGCCGGGGCGGGTCGCTAGTATATAATAAGCCGAAAGAAGGTGATTCGGATTTTTTTTCCTTTTTTTATCACATTTTTTAGGTTCTTTTTCACGCTTTTTAGCAATAAATTATTCAAATATTTGACAAGTTAACTGCACACTATTGCAAACAACTATTGCAATTGGTAGCTCAAATGATCTTTATCAAAAAAGTAAGGCGAACTGAAAATCAATTATCATTTAATTTCTTATATTATTTTGATAATTACATACCTATTGTATTTTTAACTTGTCTAAGGGCTTATTTTGTAAGCCTAAAGAAATAACGATATTGATTTCTGATTTCTATCAACATGTATCATTCGGAGTATCCGGTCCCCAAGACGCAGACTGCATTACCCGTTGATATATTCCAATAATATTTATTTCTATCGAAGGCCAATCAGACAGACACATATGTAATTATCGGCAAAAAACATCAGTATTACGTAAAACATTAATTAATTGATTTAATGAACACCAGACGAGATCAAAGCTACGTTTAATGAATTAATGACCCAGTCAGACGTAGCAACATGTGGCTAGACCACTATTTATTGTATTTATTGGTTAAAAACAGGTTGAATTGAGAACTTGCAACATTTTAATATAAAAAAACTAGACTTAACTAGTTTTTCTGATCGTAAAACTAGACTCAATCAGTTTTTCCGGCCAACTACAATACAAACATAGAATAAATAATAATACAGAAACTACAACCTTCAATAATAAATGAAATAGGTGTCTTCTGGACCTTGGTGATACATCGTAAGTTACCATCAGGTGAGATTGTGGGCAGGTAATAGATCATTTAATAAATACAATTTCGTTAACTAAGAAAGCAATGCCATAAAGCCTATGTTAGATTTATCTAAGCATTAAGTTCACAGTAGCGCACAGATGAAGGCCTATGTATTCTCAACACCAACCGCAACAGCAAAGACTTGTTATTTAATGTTAGTACCTAATATAAAATTTAAATAACTATCTGAAATAAATGAATACAAAACAAGAACGTATGAAAAGTATCAAATATTATGCAAATTACTCCCTTATCAGTGTTCTTTCGTTCTTCAATATATGCAATAACGATATCTAAATCGAATTAATTGTTTCATTTTGATCTCTCTATCCGTTTTCGATCTACCTATCCATTGTTGCTACGAGCTACATTCTACCGGATTACTCATAACGTTTCATAAATTGGTATTTTATTAGCGAAAAGAGCCAATAACCTTTCTCAAACCAATGTTTAGCATGAATGTATAAATAAACTCAGGTTTGTTCTAGGAAAGATTTCAATAAGAAGGAAAATTCACGAGACTTCATGGCGGATGCTGCTCTGCTGGTTGAAAAGGTTTTATCTCTTAATTTGAAAAAATCTATTTTAAGAAATAGTCATTCCATTATTGTATTTTGTGTTAAATAATGTATATGCTGTTTTTTATTTGTGGTGTTTACAAGTTGTGTATTTTGCTCCAGTAGAAACTTCATTAATAGCCCTTAGTTTAGCCCTACACATAGTTAACACATCCTTTATAATTATAATCATTTAAAAAATCATTCATATTTTTAATGTTTGTATCCTAAGTTTTCCTCAAATTTGAAAATTAAAAACCATTTAATTTGCAACATTGTTTTGCAAAGAAGTTTTAAAAATCACCATTTTAACTTAACAAAATAACCATTTGTTTTCATAATCTCAGAATCTTTTTATCTCATAAGAAGGTAAAAGTTACTACCGAAACAATTTTGTTTTAATTTATTTGAAAACACTGACTGAATACAGTACTACCATAATATTATGTTGGTGAAGTTTTTCATAAATGTAGGTTTAGCCCTCGATTATGTAAAATATTAGAGTGATGCAACTAGTAAACTAAAATAAAACGAAACAAAAACGTATTCTGTAAATAAATATATGAATATAAATCAGTTTGATATATTCATTAGTTTGGTGAGCATCAAGGTTTATAGGCGATATAAATTATTGTTATCTGTTCGATAACTCAGATTGGAGAGTTTAATATTTGTTTTTAGTGGACTGTAATTCAACGAAATTTATAATGTTAATTTTATTACGAAAAGCGACGAATGGATTCGTTTTGGATGGTCAACAGTTTGATGAGGGTGGCGATGATTATGGATGAATGATGTCTGGCACAGTAGGATTCCACTAACCTTATATCCGGTGTGAAGCGGCTATCGGTCTGTGTTCAGCACCTAGGGTCCACTTTACAGCACTAACAAAATACCTAGCAAGTTGTACTCCCTGGTTCAGTAAGATGTCGTCGGCCAGCTTTCCCTGGTGTGAACAGTGTGGAGTCCTGGAGCCTTGATCACCAGCACAAATCAGCCAATCCCGATCCAAATGTTTCCCCGAGTTTCACGTAAACGAAATAAACACACAATAGCAAAAGATTCGAAACGAAACTAAACTAAATTTTGCACTATGGGTTAACGAAAAGTTTTACGTTATGTACTCTGTTTGAAATCCAAAAACTGAATGACGAAAAATAACGATCTTTTCTGACACGTTTGACAGAAAGAGGTCGTCGAAAGGTCGAAGGCGTCAATGTCAAAGTCAGAATGCTGTCAATTCTCAACATTCCGACCACCAAAATACGCTATTTCAACAGGAAGCGTATTTTCAACAAAATACACACGAAAATTAAAATAATCTTACTAAATATGAAACAATAAACTATTTGTAATAACAAGTTTACAATATTATTAAACCTAATTATAACAAAACTAAACTAAAATTACTTTACGATGAAGCCGTCCGTTAGAGCTAGTTCGATGGCGGCAGATTAGATTTGGCATCTTGAGCTACCGGAAGCACACACAATTTGACGACAGGCCTCTTACATTCCCCAGATTGAGTCTTAAGGGTAACCACGCGGCAAACATTGTCAGCGCCAGGGTGTAGTTGGGTAACCCGACCCAATTTCCATTTCATGGGGCTACATTGCTCGTTGGATATTAGCACGAGAGATCCGACGACAATATTGTCGCGAGCGTCAATCCACTTATGGCGTTGTTGCAGGGTGTGTATGTATTCCAGGTGCCACCTGGCCCAGAAATCTTGATGCATCTTCTGAATGAGTCTCCATCGACGATAAGGATTAACATGATCCTCAAGAATAGGCTCTTCGGGCAATAGAGTAAGTGGCTCAAGAGTGAGGAAGTGGCCTGGAGTCAGCGCCACAAGATCGTTAGGATCCGAACTCAAGGGAGACAGGGGCCGCGAATTTAATAATGCCTCGATCTGAATCAACAACGTGTTGAATTCTTCATATGTCAGGCGTTGCCCGCCGACGACACGAGCAAGGTGAGTTTTGACTGACTTAACTCCTGCCTCTACTAGCCCCGAAAAATGTGGGCTTCCAGGAGGATTAAACCTGAATTCCACCCTCTCAGTCTGGGACGCTTGCGACATAAGGTCTTTCAGCAAGTTGCTGGCCCCGACGAAATTCGTCCCTTGGTCTGACACCAATCGCGAACAACGCCCTCGACGTGCTATGAACCGTCGAAGGCAGGCCAGATAGGCTTCGGAGGTTAATTCTGATGCGAGCTCTAAGTGAACTGCTTTGGTAGCCGTGCACACGAAAACACAGACATACCCTTTGTACGTCCTTACACCGCGACCGCGTCCAAGAGCAATATCGAATGGTCCAGCAAAATCAACGGAAGACGATGAAAAGGGTTTAACTTCATTTATACGGTACGATGGTAGGTTTGCCATAAGCGGCGGTGCAGAAAGTCGTGGTTTTGCGCGGAAGCACTTAACGCAAGATGACACTACGGACCGGATTGCTCGTTTAGCCGAAAGTATCCAGAAATCCCGCACTAACAAACTCTGTAATGTCTGTGGACCGGGATGCAGGAACTTCCGGTGATAATCCTCAATTAGGAGATACGTCAAGCGGTGATCTCGAGGTAGCAACAGCGGATGTTTTTGATTGTAGTTCAGATCGCTATGCGAAAGACGACCCCCTACCCTCAGCAGCCCGTTTGTATCCAAAAATGGACAAAGCTTTCGAAGAGCTTTTGGAAGCGAATTGGGGCTGTTTTGATTCAACGCACGAATTTCGGAAGTGAAAGCAACTTCCTGTACATGTTTTACGAGGAAATGCAATGCTTCGTTGGTCTCGATCGTGGATAGAGCTCCAATCGATTTAGTAGATAACCTTAAATTACGAGAAAATCGAAAACAATAAGCAAGAATGTTGACGACACGAAAAAAAGATGAGAACCGGTTAAGGATTCCATCGACGAAAGTAATATTATTTTCTGTGAAAAAGGTCAATACCTTCTGTTCCTCGAGTGCAGACTCATCTTTCAAGATAAGCGATGTTTGCGGCCATTCTTCGGGCGGGTTCACTAACCAACTAGGACCCGACCACCATGACTGACACCGAATCAATTCTTCAGGCAGCAAACCACGCGACCCGTGGTCAGCTGGGTTGTCAGTTGTTGGAACATGGTGCCAGCAATTCGGCGGGATGACATCTTGGATATCTGTCACACGGTTGGCGACAAATGTTTTCCATCGCGAAGGACAGGACTTGATCCAAGTTAGAGCGACATTAGAGTCAGACCATGCAACGATATTTTCGACCTGATAGAGGCCATTCAAAGCTAAATTCACAGAAGACATCAATTCAGCCAGGAGGACGGCTGCCATCAACTCCAAACGAGGTATTGAACGTTTACGGAGCGGTGCTACCTTGGATTTGGCGCAACACAAACGCACTTCAGTCATTCCATGACGTTGCGCCGCTCGACAGTAAATAACAGCGCAATATCCACGATCGGAAGCGTCACAAAATCCGTGGAATTGAAGTGAGGTGAACTCTGAAACCATCCTTCGAGGCAAAGCGATTGAACATAGTGACGGCAATTGGGTTTTTATTTTAAGCCACTCGACAGAAACGACTTGCGGAGCCTCTTCATCCCAATCTACTCCATCCATCCACAGCAGTTGCATGATGTACTTAGCCAAGAAGACAACTGGCGACACCAGACCCAAGGGATCGAAAATACGGGCTATATCCGACAAAATGGACCGCTTCGTACATCTCGTTTCAACTGATGCTGTTTTAAACGTGAGTTGATCGGCGTTGGGGATCCACAACATACCAAGTATTTTCAGTGATAAATCCTGAAGATCTTCAAAATTGCACATTTTTTCAGAATACAACTCCGACGGGGGCAAGCCACCAAGGAACTCCTCGGAATTAGAAGTCCATTTTCGTAGATGAAGACCAGCTGACGACAAAATTTCAGTCAGTTCTTCTCGAATCTGAACTGCTGTCTCAATGGAGTCCGCCCCTGACACGACGTCGTCAACGTATGTATCCCGCTGGAGAATCGATGATCCGAGAGGGAATTGACCATCAAGTTCCGATGCCAAACGCGACATGCACCAGAGAGCTTGATATGGCGCACACGACACACCATACGTCACGGTAAGTAAACGAAAGTCTCGAATAGGCAAATTCGCTTCTTCGCGCCACAAGATTCGCTGATAATCAGTGTCTTCAGGCGTCACCAGAAACTGACGGTACATTTTCTTTATGTCCCCAGTGAACACAATTTTGTGCCAGCGGAATCGAATGAGAATATCGAAAATACTCTTCTGGAGCTTGGGGCCTGGTGCCACGAAATCATTCAACGACCTTCCCTCGGCATCCTTGGCACTAGCATCAAAAACAGTTCTCAGGGGAGTGGTGACTGAATCTGGGCGCAAAATTCCATGGTGCGGAATATAAAAGAAGGGACCAACACTAGACGCAGGAGGAGCCACCTCCTCCATATGCCCGCTCTCTAAGTAGTCCTTCATGAAATCGACATAAGCTGACTTGAACTGCGGGTTCACTTTGAACTTATTCTCAAGATTTAGGAACCGTTTCAAGGCAATCTTCCGTGAGTCTGAGAAGTTGGGTTTCTGATTAGGATCTATAAAGGTTAACGGTACCACCCACCTCCCATCAGAATTCCGACGACAAGATTCATCCATGTACCTACTGATGGCAGTTTCTAATTTTGACGAAGGTGGAGAAGGTTCGGGTGGATTTACATTCTCCAGTTCCCAGAACCTTTGTAACGAATCATTTAATGACAAATTAGACACGAAAAAGCAATCCTTTTTACCAGTAGGATTGTTGCGAAGACAAGAGAAGTCTGTGCCAATTGTGCATTCGCCCATCACTATCCACCCGAAAATAGTATGGATCGCGATGGCCTGACCTGGTGCACCCTTCATAAGACCAGGCTTTAATGCCGACGACAAGACGTTGACACTGACAAGCATGTCGACTGGCCCTGGAGTGTTAAACTCAGGGTCAGCAAGCTCTAACCCCTTGAGGTGCTCCCACGACGAAATGTCTATATGACCAGCTGGCATATCTTGACAGATGGTCTCGAGCACCGCGGCTTCCACAACTAGGGTACCTGAAGAACTTTGAGCCTCAGGGCCCATCTCACACTTGACCGATCCAAGAGTGTTGGTAGCTACCCGTCCAATGCCATTGACCGATTGAGCTTTTGAGTGTATTTTTAATCCCAGACGACGTGCGCATGACAAAGTTATAAAATTACATGCGCTGGCACTGTCTAATAGGATCCTAACTCTAACAAATTCATTATGATTATTTTTAACAAACACAATGGCAGTAGAAAACAAAGCATCTGCATTGTAGGAATATGCTGCTAGGGCCACCGAAGGTTCTTTTTCTTGTTCTTGGGAAGCAGAAGGCGTAGGAGCTGGTTCTTCAAAATGAAGTAATGTGTGATGCCGTTGGTTACATTTACTACACAAAATCTTGACAGAGCATCTTTTAACTGAATGTGAAGGCTGCAAGCACAAAATACACAGCCTTTTATCCTTCACATCCTTAAACCGTCCCGCAGGAGACAGCTTCAGAAAAGTTGGACATGCTTCCCCTATGTGACCCTCATTCGAACAAAACTCACAACTGAGTTGAGGAGGAACCACTAGTGAAGTTTTGTTCTTTGATGTTGCAGGTTTTGAAGTATTATGAAATCCATAGCAATTTTCTAATGCCCGAGAGCGCTTATCGAGGAAATCCATTATGTCATCAAACAGTGGTATATCGACACCAGGTCCAAGTTGCAATTCAAAAGCTTCACGAGTAGCAGAGTCAAGTTTGGACCACACCATTTGAAAAAGCATAAAATCTTGGTTTGGTAGCTCATACCTAGCCAATATTGGTAACTCTATAATAAACTACCAAAATACATTAAAGAATCCACTAACTTACTTGTTTTCAAAAAAAGACTGAAGAAATATATATATGAAAAAATTAGTGTAGAGTAACTTATAATTTTATTTAACTTATAATTTTATTTTATTTTATTTAACTCTTAACCTGTAAAAATGTCAACCATTAAAATAACATACTCTGTACATTAGGTACTAGTTAAGCAAAAATAATGTTTCTCTTTAAGTGAATGTGTACATGTTCTTTGAGAAATAAATGTCTTTAACCACATATTGCCAAGTTCTCATTAAAGGTGCGATGAATTCGTTCCAATTCAGAACCACTTTTGTTCCTAACCGACTCACATTTAAGCATTTTTTCATAATAAGTAGTGGCTATGTTCCGCTTCCTATCATAATATTTAAGCAGAGCTCGGTAGGCAGCTTGGTAGCTACTGCCTGTCAGTGGGAAATTTTTGATGAGGTCATAGGCTGTTCCCTGAACACTAGACAATAAATAGTGAAGTTTCTCCACTTCTTCCAGTTCCCTTCTATGAATAAGTGAGTCATACAACTCCTTAAATGATACCCAATTTTCCAGTTTCCCATCGAACGGCTTCAAAGTAATCTTGGGTAATTTAGCTAGCCCACCAGAACAATTTTTGTTTGACGGCATGGAACTTTCCCTACTTGCATGCATTATTCTAGATTTAAGACTTAAAAACTTTTTATCAAATGTGATGGTATGCGCAAATTCAGCACTTTTTTCTGCCTTTGACATTGATTCTAAAACGCGAATTTGAGCTGCGTGAAAATCCCTAGATATCTCATTAATATCCTCAACACTAATTCCCGTCACCGCTGGAGATTCTGAAAGCATTTCCATACGCATGTAGCAATAATCCCGCGCGACTCTGTGTTGATTAGGACCGCGTTCGTCGCGGCTCATTTCCCTATCAGATTCCATTATAATTTACAAAAAAATGAAATGAAAATGACCTAAAACCAAATAAACATGCAAAGCAAAACGAAAATGAACGATGAATGTAAACAAACAATACCACAGACAAAATTAGCTTTAGTTTTGAGTGAGTGAATGGTTTGATGAATGAATGATTTGATACCATACACAACGAAATTCTACCTTGACAACTTGACGTTCCTTCAAGTTGCAAGTGTAGACAACCGAGCAAAACTTTTTTAAGACAGTTGAAATTAAATATTTTTATACCCGCATTATTTTTAACAAAACGAAACAAAGAAACTATTTCTGGAAAACCAAATGACAATGTTAATGTTTAAATCAATAATACCAAAGCAAATTTAGAGTTAAACAAAAGAAAATAACTAGGAATTATGCGGGTTTTATCCGGTCGTAGGACCAAATGTTCGATAACTCAGATTGGAGAGTTTAATATTTGTTTTTAGTGGACTGTAATTCAACGAAATTTATAATGTTAATTTTATTACGAAAAGCGACGAATGGATTCGTTTTGGATGGTCAACAGTTTGATGAGGGTGGCGATGATTATGGATGAATGATGTCTGGCACAGTAGGATTCCACTAACCTTATATCCGGTGTGAAGCGGCTATCGGTCTGTGTTCAGCACCTAGGGTCCACTTTACAGCACTAACAAAATACCTAGCAAGTTGTACTCCCTGGTTCAGTAAGATGTCGTCGGCCAGCTTTCCCTGGTGTGAACAGTGTGGAGTCCTGGAGCCTTGATCACCAGCACAAATCAGCCAATCCCGATCCAAATGTTTCCCCGAGTTTCACGTAAACGAAATAAACACACAATAGCAAAAGATTCGAAACGAAACTAAACTAAATTTTGCACTATGGGTTAACGAAAAGTTTTACGTTATGTACTCTGTTTGAAATCCAAAAACTGAATGACGAAAAATAACGATCTTTTCTGACACGTTTGACAGAAAGAGGTCGTCGAAAGGTCGAAGGCGTCAATGTCAAAGTCAGAATGCTGTCAATTCTCAACATTGTCTTTAAATAGTGATTGATAATAGACCAATTAAACGGATAAAATATAGCTTTTAATCTAGCCAAAGATTCCTTTTTACCGTCTCAAATAAAGCTGTACATTTACTGACTTCAAAAAGGTGTCCAATTCAGCAGTTTTTCATGTTCCAATCATTGTTGAGATGTACAATTGATGATATTATTACTTCTCAATATTTTCGCCAATTAAAACCGATTTTTGATCATATTTTCACCGTATCATATAACAATTTCAAGATTGTCTCAGAAAATAGTTACATAATTAATTTGCGGTTCAGAAATTTTCAACGCATTCACCTAATACCTTTTGATGTAGGTACATCATGGGCAGTGAAAGTAAGTATAAGTATTCAAAAGTAACAGTACGAATAAATTTTGAACTCTATTTTGTAGTTGTCACTACATATTATAAAACAAAGACGCTTTCTCTGTCCCTTTATCCCTATGTCCCTTTGTGTGCTTAAATTTTTAAAACTAAGCAACGGATTTTGATGCGATTTTTTTTAATAGATAGATTGATTCCAGAGGAAGGTTTATACGTATAATAAAATCATGCGAAACCAGGTCGCTAGTTTAGTATAAAATGAAGCTTTTTTCTTTCTGCTAATTATTCGAAGGTATGATCTTGGCAGCGGCGGTAGAAGTTTCGAAGTATTACATCAATACCCTCTGTTGATCATTAAACCCTATCACCAGGCAATAAGTACTATTTCTATTGGCAGGCTAGACTATCTCAGTTCACTAGCACATAAAATAAACATTATGGAGTTTCAGACGTTTCGGTGTAATGCTAATTGTCTCGTATTCGAGTTTGTGTTTACGTCTTTGACTAATACATTACTGGCGTAAAATTAGTGACGTAAATGCATCGTTTGGCTTCTACAACATTACGATGGAACGCTGGGCAGTAAATATCTTAGAAATGGTATTAATTTGAGATCGTATTTAATAACCGAGGACTGTTTTTCTGTTTCTATGATAAAATTCGTAGGGGTCTACGGCGTAGCAAGTGCTCGTAGCATTCGATCCGTAGCGTTATTCGTAGCTCGTAGAGCCTCTACGAAACTATGGAAGATAAATTTAATAAATAAGCTTGCTTTGTAAAAATAAAAATGTATTGCTGTCTCTTGGGTTTGTATAAACGTAAACAGATACAAGATAAACTGAACTTTCTCGTTCATGACATGAATTTTATTCAGGTTCACGACCAAAATGACTTCTAAAAAACACCTATGATAATAACATATATATAATTCAACCTGCCTTATTTTGTAAGCCTTACAAACAGCATCGTTTTGATTTCTGATTTAAACAAACCTCTTTTAATAATCCTATCCCACTAATATTATAATCGCGAAAATTTGTAAATATGGATGGATGGATGGAAGTTTGTTACTCTTTCACGCAAAAACTACTGAACGGATTTAGTTGAAATTTGGCACAGAGATAGATTATAGTCTACAATAACACGGGCTGGGACAATAGGCTATATTTGATACCGGAATTCCCACGGAAACGGGAATTCTCGCTGGTGAAACCGCGAGGCGCTACCAGTGTTTACTATAAAAATTCAGTTATAATCTAAAGCTCACCTTTATCCTTGTCGTCCTTGGTCCGGCTCTGGTCGAAGAAGCCCGTGGTTAAGGCTTTCCTCTTGAGCAGGTACGCTCGCCGCTTGGGCTTCGTTGATGACACGGCCGTCTCTGTACACACAACAGTCAATTTACTGAATAGGCTAGTTTCCTTAAAGAAACTGAATTTATCCGTCAGTTACATTTTGAAAAATATTGGACAGTTATTTTTACTTTTGTCATACATTTTTTTTTAAATATCCTACGGTAAATTTCCGCGAGACATCACGCCATGTTTCATTTTATAGCATGACGTGACCTCACATGCCCCCACTTCTAAACTTTAATGCGCTTTATCTTGCTAATTTTCTTTTTGATTACCAACAGAAAAAAATACGTTTTAATATTTCTTTAAATTTAAGGAAACAACCTAACCAACTTGACGATTCTATAATAAGCGTCAAGTATCAGTGCACTTACATACATTTCGATTACAAAAAGTTATTATAAAGTCAATATATTCTATTCTATTCTAATATACTTTAACCTATCTCGGTTACACGTGTATATTAAGAAATGATACCTATGCAATATCCCTTGAAAAATGTTATCGTCTTCTTGCATACAGTTAGAGCCTTGCTTGGCATCGCCTCTACCGGATAGATAAGAACCAATTTTCATAGTTGACAGCGAAAGAATAGTATAATGCTCATTGGCTACTTGAATCATCATGTAAAATATACTGCAAAACATTTTAGATCCATTAAAATAGAGTTTGTATGAAACAGAGATTCTATGTAGTAGCACAAGCAAGCATGAAACTGTTCTAGCGCTGTCAAGCTCTTCCCTCCTATAAGTAGATACTCATTAATTCTATTGATTTTTATTTACCAATGGAAATCTTTATTATCCCTAAGTGACTGAAGTTATGTTTCATCATGCTACCGGGTGAACGAAACCGCCAGACAAGGCTTGTATAAAACTCACAGGAAATGACATATTTCTTTCTTATCGCATCGGTATTTGTTTTTTCCGCAACCCACATTTTTTGTAGAGCATAATTCTCTCTGTATTACGGCAGCCATTAATATTAATAACAGGTGTAAACAGGTAGCCAGTGACGGATGGGTTGACGTGCAAATAGCCCGAACGACGGGCGCCATTTTATAAATAAGAGCTTTTACATTTTACACAAGTGCGCATCAAAAGTTTTGTTTCTGACGGAAATTGAATAATACTTGCTACTAATATTATAAATGCGAACGTTTGGATGAACGGATGGCTGGATAAACTAACAACGTTCGCTTCTCTACTTTAAAGATTAAAGTGAATAAAATCAAAAAATCACTTTATTTCATAGTTTCAATTATTTTTTAACCTGTATTTTATGACGTGTCCAAGAACATAAGGTCTAAAGGAAATAAAGCACTTAAATTTTTGATTTTGGATGTTGAGTCCATGTTTTATTCCAGGCCTAGAACGTCTGTCCCAAATTTCAGCCCGATCTGTTCAGTAGTTTTGGCGTATAGAGGTAACAAACATCCAAACATCTATCCAAACTTTCGGATTTTTATTATTTACTAGCAGCGCCCTGCGGTGTCACCCGCGTAATTCCCGTTCCCGTAGAAATTCCAGGATATAATATAGCCTATGTGTTATTCCAGACTATAATCTATCTCTGTGCCCAATTTCATTCAGATCCGTTAAGTAGTTTTTGCGTGAAAGACGAACATCCATACTAATTAACTTAACTTTCGCACTTATAATATCAATAGGATTAGGATTAGATATCAGGGGCCGAATCCCATTAAATTCAAAACAAAGGTCTCAATAGTGCCATTCAATCAAGATGATTAAAATGACGTTTGTACATTTGGTATTCTACAATTTTTTGCGTTTGAAGAGACTTTCATAATTAGATTATCAAATTGGTAGTCATAAACGTAATCGTCACAGCTATGAATGAATCTCTAAAAGTTTGTGGTAGTAGAATACCAAAAAGAGTTTAAAACTGACATTTTGTCACAATACTAATTAAATGGTGAAGCGATTTATTTAGTGGAATTCGGGCCCAGTTATCTTATACTCATACCACAAGCTCTGCTTAGCTTCAGTCTAGATGATGCTGTGTGAATTGTAGGGGAACCTGGGGAGACTTGATCACCACTTTACATTTTACCAAATAACTCAAAAGTTATAAGGTTATGTTAACTTTTTTTAAATGATTAGTATAAAGAATTTCAGTACCAACTAAATACAACTGTCATTTTCTAATTAAAGACAGTAATTGTTTAACTACAACAATTTTAAAAAAAGTCGGCAAAAGGATCATGTCTCCCCTATTATGGGAGACTTGGTCACTGCAGTAGGGTAGACTTGATCATGGGGGATCAAGTATCCCTGTTGATAAAATGACTTGTTTTAAACAAGTATTTTTAATTTTAGGGGATGCCTGTTCTGTATTCTATGATATTTAAAACTATTTTCAGTAGAAATACTTTTAATTAGAATTATCTCTTAAGTAGAATTACCTTTAAATTGTCTTTAATTTATATGTTTTGAATTAATTATGAACCGGTAGGATCACTAGATATATAATTAATATAGACATTATTATAATTTAAACAGCCTCAGAATTTACCAAAATCTTGTGTTCAATCATTAGAATATTGAAAATTACTTAAGTATACCTACTAATCATATTTAAATAAAGCATATTTTTGATGCTTGGGAGAAGTCGCAAGATGCTTTAGGCATTTTTTGCGACTTGTCAAAAGCATTCGATTGTGTTCATCATGAGACATTAATCAGGAAACTACATCACTATGGAATAAATGACACCTCTTTGGCTCTTCTTTCTTCTTACTTAAATGATAGGATACAAAGAGTTGACATTAATGGGAAACGGTCTTCGGGGTCTGTAGTTACTATGGGTGTACCGCAGGGGTCTATCCTCGGTCCTTTCCTATTTTTAGTTTATATTAATGACTTGCCTGATCTTGTAAAGAATAATCACGAGATTGTATTGTTTGCAGATGACACTTCTTTAATTTTTAAAATGAAAAGACAATCAACAAATTTCGACGATGTGAATAATGCAATCTCAAAAGTTGTCCACTGGTTTAGCATCAATAATCTTTTGCTTAATGAAACCAAAACGAAATGTATTAGATTTATTCTACCTAATGTGAAACAAGTTAAGGCTGATATAAACGTAAGAGGAGAAAGGTTAGATATTGTAGAAAGTACTGTATTCTTAGGAATCACCCTAGATAGTAAGCTTCAATGGGGCCCACATATAGATAAGCTATCAAAAAGGCTCAGTTCTGCAGCATATGCAGTCAAAAAAATCCGTCAACTTACAGACGTAGATACTTCTAGACTTGTTTATTTCAGCTACTTCCATAGTATTATGTCTTATGGTATACTGCTGTGGGGGAATGCTGCAGACATTAACACCGTTTTTGTGTTGCAGAAGAGGGCTGTTCGGGCAATCTATAATATGGGTCCCAGAGAATCCCTACGTGATAAGTTCAAAGAAATTAACATAATGACAGTACCATGTCAATATATTTATGAAAACCTGTTGTATACTCGTAGAAATATCAATAAGTTTCCTAAAAATAGCGATATACACAATGTCAATACTAGAAATAAAAATAAACTCGCTTTGCCTACAACTAGACTAAACAAGGTTAATGTATCTTTCAAAGGGCAATGTATACGCTTCTACAACAAAACTCCAAGTGAGTTGCAAAAACTATCAGTAAATAAATTCAAACAAATTGTCAAAACTATTCTTTGTAAAAAGGCTTACTATAAAGTATCTGATTATTTAGATGATAAAAAAGCTTGGGACGAGTTTTGCTCCAACTCGAAAAATAACAACCTAACAAGGTAAAGGTTTTTGTTCGCTTCTTTACTTTAAAAAGATTGAAGTGAACAAAAATCAAAGTGAGCACTTTATTTCCTAGTTTTAATTATTAATAACATGAATTTTATGACGTGTCCAAGTGTCCTGTAAGGTCTTAAGGAAATAAAGCACTTTGAGTTTGAGTTTGAGTTTGAAAATCGGTCTCTCTATTGTCAGAGATGTAGCTCAACAACCAAAAATAAAAATTAAATTACTGTAGGTACTTATAACTTTAAACATCATTCTAGCAACTTTGAATACTAATTAAATGACTGTACTTATAAAATTAAACAACATTCTAGCAATTTTGAAAAAAAATTAACGACTATGCTTTTATTATATTAAACAACATTCTAACAAAGAAGTACAATAATAATTAATAGGAACTCCGCCTACGCTTTAAGCTTTCTTTTTTCTTGTAAATACTTGACATTTTACATAGAAAACAACCTGTAACATTAAAAAGAGTACCTAAAATCTATTTGGGTAGACTTGATCCCGGGATCTAGTCTCCCCTAACAGATAGGGAACAAGTCTCCCCATCCCTAGTACTTATAACAAAATTTAAAAAAAGTTAAGAAAACAAAACAATTGCTTAGAACAAACTTAGAATACAGTTTCTTAACTGAATTTCTAAGCTATTTTTCAAACCAAACAAGAATTATTACATCAAAAACCGTTCAAACAAACCAAAATATAAACTTACAAAAAAAGAATCAATGTCTGCAAAACCTTTTTTCCTTTAATACTCACATGTTGGCTATGTATGAAGGTCAGTATCACGTTTAACATTCCAAACCATCAAAGAGCTACAATGTTGTTAAATCGGAATTTAAAAAACTAGTATAGATTTCGATATCAAAGGGGGTGATCATGTCTCCCAAGGGATCAAGTGTCCCCAGGTTCCCCTATTTTTCAGCATTATTATTATCATTTTGCAGAACAGGGCGTTTCAACACGTCGAACCTCTGACGTTCATTCATGCACTGAAATACAATTTATTGTATTCAATTATAGCCGATTTTATGCCGAATCGAATTCCTCACGCTATTTCTGTAAATACTCGCGAATAACAGATTTATCCATTCCAAAAATATGTTGTACGTACAGACACACCTCTGGTTTATTACTTGGATGTAAATATCTTGCTGTTAGCTTGATGGGGCTTTCACGTTTACTTCTACTTAGCAAATCGGTTGAGTCAATCTTTGCTTATCGAGCATTTATTACTTCAACTTCAACTTCTTGATTATGGCTCTGCGTCTGGTTTGGCGCAATTATGCCAATGACCGTTTTTGGATAGCATCACAAGGTTTTTAGAAATTTAGGCTAATATTTAAGGTCATTCTTTGAAAATTATTGTTTAACTAAATAAATTACTTACAGAAAGTTTACATACTATACTTATACGCATAGATATTGTAATAATAAAAACAAAACTATAATAAATGGAATAAGAATACAAAAAAAAAAAAAACTATGTACACGTACATAAGATGTTTGTTGTTTGCAACAGTCTGCAATTGGCTCGATTACTATTTTTATTTGTTTCTATTCGTTGGTTAACATATTTTATGTTAATTAATAGTAGTAGATATAGATATTATATGAAATAATTATATCGACAGAAATTACATCTGTTTTTTATTCACAAAAATTAACTGAGATCCAAGCCTTAGAAGATTTGTTTGGAAAATATAATTATTGAAATCATTCGTCATCTATCTAAACCCCTTACCCTCCAAAGCGGTGTACTACTACACTACGCGCGCCCATAACGTAACCTAACGACCGGAAACTACGTTTACAGTTGCACAGAATTCATTTCATTTGATTTACATCTCCGCGGATGATTATATCACTGTTCGACCGTGTAAAAACTGTTTCATAAAGAATTAAGTATAGTGTCCAATAGGGCATTCTAAAGTTGCTAGGTTTGATTTGGTTAGGCTTCGAAAAAAGCTGTCAAATATCAGTTGTCGATTTTTAACAATCACGAATTTAAGGCGCATACAGCACTTAAAGTGGCGTCCTCACTTGTTTTACATTTTCATATAACTCCGTTAAACAAAGGAATTTCCTAAGTTCACTCGTACAGTTTGTTAAATCTATTAAAAGCTTTTTTAATGCATCTGTAGTACCTAGTTTCATTTTGTCTAGTTTAGGAAGAGGTACGAAGTTACGCTTGGTGGCAACCAAACTCTGTTTTCATATCTCTTCCTAAAATAGACAAAAAGAAACTACTACAGATGCATTAAAAAAAACTTATGATAGGTTAAAAACCTGTACGTGCGAAATTTGGAAATTAGAGATTAGAGATTAAAGAATTATGTAAGTGGGCCACTTTAGCACCTAAAGTGGCGCCCCCACTTGTATTATTATGTTTGCGCCTTAAAATGTTATTGTCGACCTCAGTTGCACAGCGAGCTAAGGTTCGTCTACGGTGCAGGAGGTTCGTTTCCCGCCCTGAGACAAATGTTATAATCTACGGATATTTGTTCCAAATGTTCTGGGTATTTTCGAAGTATAATTAAAAAATATCTAACTATGTTGTATTATGTAGTATGTATTAACTATTAAGTATATCAGTTTTCTGGTATCTCTGATTCGTTCGGAACTTGATAGGTACTGTATGTAGGTACTGTATGGATTGTACATCATTATACATATTATCATTACATATAATATATTTTATTTCACGTATGCCAGCAACGGTCCAACACCGTTGTTGACATCTTAATTTTAATGACAACCAGTTAAAATAAAAAAGGAGGAACTTAAATTTCGTAGATGCAAAAGATGCCCTTTAGAAGACCTACTTTAGCTAGACTTTCTCTACCTTTGTTTATACTTTTGTAAACTGTGTGCAATAAAGTATTGAAATAAATAAATGAAACTTATTTATAAAATGTAATATTAGAACACTTACCCCCAAATACTTAAACGCGCATCAGATTTAAGCACGTCAGGAACCAATTTAGACAGAGTTTCATGAAATCACGTGAGAATTGTTGAAATGTAAGTTGTCTTTGGAATTCAGGCGTTACCATAAAGACAGCCTTACCACAAAAAACAAATTCACGACTTAGACAGGTGTCAGGTGTTTAACAATTGTTTAGCAAAAGCCATCCTACAAAACCATGTTAAACAACTGTTAAACACATGTCTAAGTCGTAACTTTTTTTGTGGTGAGGTTGAATGATTTTAAATGACGTATTTGAATTGAATCTTTCCTTACTATAATTATTATAAACGCGAAGTATTGAAGGTACCTATAGATGTATGTGTCATTCAAAAACTACAGAACGTATCGTGTTGAAATTTTGCATAGACGTAGTTCTAGCTGTGGAATATAACATAAACATATATAAACGTTTCCATAGAAACAGCGAGTGTGAATCCACGGGCTGATACTAGTTTGACATAAGTTACTAGTTTGACATAGGTTACCTATCCGCGAACGAAGAAATCTTAGGATCCTTTGTTTACTGTATTCAATCATAATAGATCCTTCGGGCCCCATTTACTTAAAGGACCGCTTTAATTTCCTAGCCGATGATCATAGTAGAAACCTTCGTTCCTCTGATAATCTTCTCCTATCAATACCAGTGCATAACACCTCCTTTTTCGGAAATTCTTTCTCTGTAGAGGCAGTACGGTTGTGGAATGATTTTCCTCTGGACATAAGAAAGGCAAAGACACGCGACACTTTTAAGCAGATGGTGCGTAAGCACTTTCTCAAGAGGTTATATTGATATTGTTTTTGTTTTATATACATTATAAAACTATACCTTTTTACTTTCTTTGGTTTCATAAAAGATGTTTTTATAGAAATATATATATATATATAGATATATTTATTACTGTAGGTTATTAACTTGATTAGTTATTATTGTTAACTATTGTATATTATTTATAATTTGTAAAACTAATATTAGCACGCCAACCCTGTGTCTTAACATGTGTTTTTGGTTGGCAGGTAGAAAATGCCTCGGCATTAAGCCCACCCTTTGTACTTTAGTGCAATAAAGTTTTAAATAAATAAATAAGTATAAATAAAATATACGCTTTGACGACTCACTGATCATCACTACATAGTATAAAACAAAGTCGTTTTCTATGTCTCTATATCCCTATGTCCCTTTGTTTGCTTAAATCTTAAAACTCCGCAACGGATTTAGATGCGGTTTTTTTAATAGGTAGAGTGATTCAAGAGGAAGGTTTATACGTGTAATAAAACTGCGCGAAGTCGGGGCGGGTTGCTAGTAATATTATAAAGCCAGTAAGTTATCGCTGTGCAAGAGTTTTGTAGCCGGTGGCCTTTACGAGTCTTTGTAAACATTAACGACGGGATAGCCTACTTTCTGTGAATATTATTTTAGTGACATTTTGTTTAATGGTGTTTAGTGAGTTCTTTGTGAGTCATGGTTTGCAGAAACATTTAAATTATGAAGTAAAATAATGAAAAATTCCGACATTCTAGTTTATAAATCATAAAAACCTTGGGCATGTTTACTTTATATTTTTAGCAAAGAAAATGACAGTTAAAATTTACTCTAGTATTTACAATTGGAATAATTGAGCTAACTGCAGACTGTTGCAAATAATGTAGAGGTAGCTGAACTGATCCATCATTAAAACCAGTCAGAAGTGTTCTCAAGACACTAGCTGCATTAAACGCACTACTGTTAATTTTTGAGGTAAAGTGGTAATCCGAAATTAGGGTCAGTCTCTACGAGCGAGTCTCAGAAAAACGTAGTTATTGTAATCGCTTCTCGAGCAAAACTTAAATATGAAATTCGTGAAGAAAGTGAACAAGTACCCATGCTTATATAATTATAAACATCTAGAACCTAGTATACCTAGTATAGTAATAGTATAATTCAATGTTGTCGTCATCGCTCGATCCACTTGACATGTTTATTATTATTTTATTATTTGGTTACCGCCTGAACCATGTGCTTTTGTGAACAGAGATAAGAGAAGCGACTGAAACCTTGCAATTTTAGTAGTGTCGTATGCGAGGAACAGTTTTTAGCTGGTTTCTAATTGTAATTACTGATTCCTTCTTCCTTCCTCTTCCTTCTTCCATTTTTAGTAGCTCCATGTGCGGAGGGCCTAACTGTTTTATTCGGCTAGTCGTGACGGAGGTGAAATCAACACATCATTAAAATCGGTTCAGCCGTTCTTAGGTTATAAATAGTGTAACAAAACCGATTTTGTTTTGAAATAAATATTAAAATTATTAGAGTACCTAGTAATCTTTATTATTGGTACGTTCATGCTTATTTTGTTAATTTCCACAGAATAACGGAAAGTTTATACCGTTTACCGTACACATGATTCATTGCATTTATTATGGGTATGTAAATAAGACATTTGGCACGGATTGTGGAAAGTTGAGTTAAACTGAAAATACTTCTCTTTAGCGATTTGTAATTGTAGAGCCGTAGGTTGGAGATTAAAAGCGATGAGTCTGACACGAGCGGCACAAATTGAAGAAGTCCTTTATAATAAACTAGCGACCCGTCCCGGCTTCGCACGGTTTTATTATACGTATAAACCTTCATCTTGAATCACTCTATCTATTAAAAACACCGCATCGAAATCCATTGCGTAGTTTTAAAGATTTAAGCATACATGGGGATATAGGGACAGAAAAAGCGACTTTGTTTTATACTATGTAGTGATAAATAGTTTATTTTTAATATAATTCATACAAATCATTAAGTTTTCTCTATCATTAGAATTGAATTGACAATCACCTTAACGTGCGAAACAGATACGTCACAGTGAATTAATGCATTCATGTGATCACGTGAGGGATGGAAGTGGAATTCAGGTTGATCACATGTTCGTTAATTGTGGATTTTCGAATGCATTTCTGGGACACCTTCCTATTTCTATCTACACTAGTAGTGTTACAGTCACATACATATATGTATAGTGCCTACTAAGATCAAGTACCTACGTCACGCAGGATGTCGTTAGCGCCGCGGCCACGCTTGCGAAACGTCGCAAGCGCGTTTCGCAAACAGCCTTCTTGAACTTGTTGTTTGAGTGCCTATAATAGTGTCTGTGGTAGAGTAATCTGTTTACAACTACGGGTATGAAGCACGTGACCAGAATTAGATGGAACCTTGTTAAGACCGTGTCATATTTAATTTGACATCTTCATATTATGGCTTGGTTTGACATACGCGCTTCACTACCATTTGTCATATTTATCTGATACGATTGACAAGATCCTCGGGTTTTTAAATTGAATGGAAACTTTTCGATATAAATGTACCCGAGTTCACAGTAAAAAGCTTTGTAAAGCTCGATAAACTTTAAATTCTATATCGCTTACACTTATAAAAAAGGATGAGACCACTTTAGTTTACCGTGAAAATAGTCGCCATCAAATCTCGCAAAACTATTGTAAACTTAATTCGAGTTTATATGAAACAAAGATTCATTTGTAGTATTTACGAGTATGAAACTATTCTAAAGCTTAGTTACTCTATAGCCGGTAGAGGAATGTGCCAAATGAATGGAAAGTGACAACTTTTACCGTCACCGTAAACGAATGCAAAACCGGTACTAAGCAATATCTACGATAGATTTTGTTTCAGTTAGAAATGGACCGATCCATTCTGAGCACACGCTAATTATACTAACAATAATATAATCGTACAAAATTTTGTTAGTTTAAAATATGCGTGATAACTTCTTAATTATTATTTAAGAAGTTATCACTATGATAAATATATATTCTGGATTAGAATACTTATGGACGCAAGCCTTTATATGTATTCTTTTGATTGTTGATTTCAATTGTTTGACGTCTGAAATTCCTAGACGCGCCAAAAATAAATACACACCATTTTATGTATAGCGTTTATTGGCGTGTAAACGACCTATGCCACTTCGCGTCTCTATAAATACCTGTAAATGACATAATAAAGGGACTCTATTGTCCCACGCAAAGTCTGCTCATATTTGTGATGTCCGCAATCACATGATTGTAATGGACTGGAGCTGCCAAGTTCAGTTGAGATCTGATCATATCAAAGATCTTTTTGATAATGGTTTGGCATGAATGTTGAACTCTGGCATTGAGGGAATTTGAACCTTCCACCAGTAGATATAAAGAATTTATAATCTTTCTTTTATGTAGAGTATACCCACTTTAAAGAAAGGGGTATTCGCAGCCTACTCTACCTCCATGGGAAATCGTTACCGCCGGATTAGCATACCTATTTTGAATTGTTGTGTACTGAATTCACTTTGTAATTAGGTACCGTACTCATTTTGAACTCTGAGAAACTTAGATTAGATTTTTATTTTTTAGATATTCCCTTTTAGTAAACAAAACAATTACCTTTGTACGTAGCTATCAATTAAGTTCGAAACACACAGAAGCCGGAGGCGAAGGCGTCCCGGTTTTTCCTATGGCACCACGCCGCCACCGCCTGCGGTGTGTGTGTAGGCTTTCATATGATTCAATAGAATACAACTCGCACGCCTTCGCCTCCGCTCCGCCTCCGGTTGCAGTGTGTTTTCAACTTTAAAAAGAACTACCTACTTAAATGTATACCGTTCGTGATTTTTTTAAACACATCAAAACTATATCAAATGTATCAAAACTACCTTCAAATAAGACGAAACTTCTAATCATATTCAAGAATGATAATCATCATATAGTCTTCAAGCATCACAGTCATCACAACCTCACCGCAGCCGTCACGCTGTCAGCAATGACGCTCGCTGACGTCACGCTTGCGTAACCGAGCGCGTATTTTGGGCGGCCATCTTGAAATAGAAGCGCATGTCTTGTCTTGTATGTGTCAATGTATTTATAGCTCACCTGTAAGGTTGCGGGATGTGGGTCAGAGTTGGCACGTGTGGGGTTATCCTGGGTCATGGTGGGGGAAGGGACTTAAGGAAGATTGAAAATTCTCTAGATCTTTAGGTATCAAGGGTTTTATTTGTCATAGATAATAACTAAGGAAACTTGCGACTTGGCAAACGTAGTGTAGGACGATTTGCGAAAGACAGCTGGTAGATGCAGGATGCGGCAAGCTGAAGACAGGGCGCTATGGGGCTCGTTAGGGGTGGCCTATGTCCAGCAATGGACTAATATAGGCTGATGATGATGAACCAAGGAAAATAGCAAACAATACATAAGGACAAATTAAAAATAGTTAAAAAACAGTTAAAACAATTGATCTAGATGCGTCCCAAAGAAGCTGACTGCATTATAAAGTCAAGTTCTCAAAGAGGTGGAGATAAGTTGATAAGGTAATTCCAGTAATTTATTTATTTAAACATTTATTGCACTAAAGTACAAAGGGTGGGCTTAATGCCAAGGTATTTCTACCCAAAAACACATGTTTTGACACAGTTCCGTTCACTTACCAAAACCATGAGAAGGTTCTTGGAAAGCATTTATATTACCTACCTTACCTTGCCCCATGTTCAACCAAGTATACAAATGTGCAAGTATGTGTTGTTGTTTGACGATGTGTATCAAAGTATAATATAATAAACGAACTTAAAACAATTTTTGGTTATTTATTGAAAATATACCATGTTTCGTTTGATGCTAATAAATATGTGCAAATCTTGAATCTCTTATTCTCTAAAAATTATTATACATATCCGATCCTATGACCGATCTTATAATCGTTATACAGCGTCATCTAGCCTCAAGTTAAGTAGAGCTTTTTAATGTTATGTACTTGAAAACTGATATAGTTACTTAATACAAGATATATTTTATTGCACACACAAAATTCCCAGAACACCTTCATTGAGGAAATATCTGCAGATCGTGCAAACATCTATTTATCCTGCGGAAATCAAACCCGCAACCGCATGTGGCGCAGGCGGACCTTCGCAACCAGCGCTACAAATGTCGTCAACAAGTCTACAACATTCTAAAACGATACAACACGTAAAGCATTTTCGTCGTAAGTACAAATTCAATTAATGCATAATTCTACCTCAATTGAGTATGAGTTAACTCATAATATTTAACTCATTGGAGGTGATTACGAAAGTTGGGGGCGAGCCAATGCCTGTGTTATGAGACCAGTTTTGTCTATCCGAGACTCGGGTTTAACGGACGACGATACGCTGCAAAAATGAGGAATGCGGTCGTTATGGTTTGCGAAAAAAAACCTTAGTAATAATTGATGAAACACATGAGAGCGAGTTTAAACGCCGTCATGTCGTTATTGACGCTAGAGGAAATATCGAAAAGTGATACGAAAGTGAAAAGGTTTTCGCTGTCGAATGCTCGAATGATGGTTTTCATAGTTTCCGAAAAAGTTGTTTATCATATTTGCTTAGAATAATTTAGATGTATTCTAGGGATCTTTTAATATACATTATTATGTAAAAAGAAACTTTAAATCAATTTCAAAGGAGGGCGAGGACGTTGTTATCTGGGAAACAATTTTAATTTCTGCAGATGGCATTGTTTCATTATGCAACCTTGTAATCTTTGTTTATGTTTCTGAATAAACTCCTATTTATACATTATTATATGTGTTGTTGCGTTGTTCTCATGTTATCTAATAGTATCGACGATAATGCAACAATAGCCAAGTTATACGGTTCTAAAGATTTATAGTGACTTTGGGCAGTCACATGAACCTTACATATTTCCATACTTTTCATCTATTCATCGTTCAATCGATTGACCATTTAAAGAAATTAAAACGTTTCAAGCCTCTGTCGTCAAATATGACGAAACATCCCTATTTCAACCCCTTACAACCTTTTTTCGCAGTTAATAGTTGCCTATGTCCTTTCTCAGGCTCTAGAAGTCTAGACTATCTCTGTATCAAAGTACATTTAAATCTGTTCAGTAGTTTAGGCGTGAAAGCTTTACAGACAAATAGACTTACTTTCGAATTTATAATATTTTTATATAAAAAGAAGGGATTCATAGATGCGACGAACGCCTCTTCTCAACAGTCCCTTAAGTAGTGCAAGGATGAAACTCAAATGATTGAACGTAAATAAATAGCCGCATCTACTTATATTATTTTCTAGTTGAGAGACAAAGATAAATAATGCAGTAGAATTCTAACAGAGCCGTAGATTCACTGCCCACGCATGAAAGCTCAAAGGAGCTGGGAGGCAATTCTGGTGATTTGTCTATTCGACAAATATGCGAAAAAATAGCTGTCATAGTGTAGAGAAAATATCAAAAATTGACAAATATCGAGGAATATCCTTGATAACTCTCAATTTGACACGCATAAAATAGTATGAAGTCTACTAAAACACCCATAAACCACAAAACTACAAAATGTATGTCTTTATTTTTTGCTTCCTTTTTTTATAATAAACCTTCTAGGTTAGAGTTTTTTGGTTGAAAGATCGACAAGTAACTTGTTCCACAATGAGCGGTTTCGGGCAATTGTTCCTGCGTTCGATATTTAATGTTGAAGCGATTTAAAGTCGTATTTAGAGATATTTTGGAATTGAATACAATATATTCTTTAGAATTGGGCCCCTGGAGTTTCATCAGTTTGTCATTCTGTAGGAGTGGCTGGCACGGCCACGTCCAAATGTTTCCTAATGCTGTGACAGCTCTATTGTGTCTGAACTATACTATTGTGTCTCCACTGTCATAGTGTAGTTTTAAAGATGACTCTATTTAGATTGAATATTGTATGTTTTCGATTAGTAAATGTTAGCTTATTTTATTTACCTGATATTTTTATGTTTATTTTGTCAACCTGCAGTTTATTACTGTCTAAGCTGACTATAGATAAAGCCTGTCTCTATACTATGCATTGACTTAAGCCCAATGTACACTTTACCATCTGGTTTCATCATGTCACACATTCGTAATGATAAATGAATGTATTTCTGTGAAACTACGTAGGTAAATGAAAATATGTATATAAAATATACTCCGACATTATTAGAAACACAATCGTACGCTCCAGACACGGAGGAGACAAATGCAGTGGAACACGTTAAGTGCGAAGCGAGGCCTAAATCACCCCTGATGCAACTTCCCTGTGGTGCGGCAAGCAAAAAAGTGAATTTCTCTGTCGTGCGAATGGCATAGCTTTGGTTTGGTCCAGTGTAGGAAAGAGATAAATATATATTTGAGATCACTAATGGTTCCGGACTTGGTGGTGTACCTACCTTGGTACCGGATGTCTTAGGCCTCGTGCCGCACTGAATTAATATAATTTTAATACAGTGCGGAACGAGGCTAAAACGTCCCATATCCCCCCTGACCTCGTACCGCACTCAACGCGAGCTTCCCGCGACCAGTGTTGTGCATCACGTCGATTGGAGAGCACGTCCTTTTACAGCGCCGAACATGTCTTAACGATGTCGGAAGAAGTTAATTTTAAAAAACCCAGAAACAGAGCCAAAACAGCCGGTTTTTTTTTCTTTATGGCGCCTTCAAGCACAATTTAGATTATTTTAAAAAAAATGTATCCTTTGATAGCTTTGTGTTGTTCTGCCAGGTTTTGCCCTTAAAACGATCTAATGAGATATAATTGATCAAAATCGGTCAAGTCGTTGCGTAGTTAAGACAGTTTAAAAACGTCGATATTATTTTTCCCATCACTAATCGCAGCGAAAATTTGCCCTATTTCAGTGCGTTACGAGGTGTATAAGATCCCATATTTTGTTTTGCTAATAATTCCTAAACTAGCGATCAGATCCCGGGGCGACGGTGGATTAGGGTTCATCAATTCACTGTCTATATCAATAAGGACCAAAATTCTCATTTATCTTTGATTTCGCGCCAGAAAATGGATTTTAGTCTGTAAAAGGAGGTGGGGTCTAATAGACCGCGTGTCGCCCTAACGTCTGGTCACGGTACGGGCCGATTATACCTCGTGCCGCAGGAACGGAAAGTATGCAAAAATTGGTGCCGCAGCTAACGTGTTAACAAAGGCTGTATGTGTCTAAGATCAACACTTAAATAAAAAACTGTCGAATTTGAAAGTCTTCCTTTTTTGAAAATTATTGAAAGGTGGTTATTAGGATGTTTTCAATCAACGAATTTCATTTTTTTTCCATTATTTGGATAAGGCATTGGTTTATTGAGTAGAAATTATTCGCGTTTTAATGTCCATACAGCAACTTCATTCTAAGATGTAGAAGTTTTTCTAGTACCTAGATCGGTATCGATATCGACCACCGAACATATCGAATTTCAGAATTCGTTCAAAATCTAGTATGATCAACTTCTGATGAGCATGAAAGTGATCAGACTGATCATGAACATTTTACTCTATTTTTATGTAAAACAAAACAGTAAAAGGAATAGTAACTCACCATCTGGAATCTTGATAGTAGTCCCCAGGATCTGCTGCAGCCTCGCCAGGGCAGCTTGCTGCAGCGCCCGGCGCTCCACCTCGCTCAGCGTCAGCAGAGAGGTGTCCGTGAGTCGCACGCACCGCCCCGACCCGTCGCACCACAGACAACTGCCCTGCACAAACGCGACACGTCATCACACCACAGACAACTGCCCTGCACAAACGCGACACGTCATCACACCACAGACAACTGCCCTGCACAAACGCGACACGTCATCACACCACAGACAGCTGCCCTGCACAAACGCGACACGTCATCACACCACAGACAACTGCCCTGCACAAACGCGACACGTCATCACACCACAGACAACTGCCCTGCACAAACGCGACACGTCATCACACCACAGACAGCTGCCCTGCACAAACGCGACACGTCATCACACCACAGACAACTGCCCTGCACAAACGCGACACGTCATCACACCACAGACAGCTGCCCTGCACAAACGCGACACGTCATCACACCACAGACAACTGCCCTGCACAAACGCGACACGTCATCACACCACAGACAACTGCCCTGCACAAACGCGACACGTCATCACACCACAGACAACTGCCCTGCACAAACGCGACACGTCATCACACCACAGACAGCTGCCCTGCACAAACGCGACACGTCATCACACCACAGACAACTGCCCTGCACAAACGCGACACGTCATCACACCACAGACAGCTGCCCTGCACAAACGCGACACGTCATCACACCACAGACAGCTGCCCTGCACAAACGCGACACGTCATCACACCACAGACAACTGCCCTGCACAAACGCGACACGTCATCACACCACAGACAGCTGCCCTGCACAAACGCGACACGTCATCACACCACAGACAACTGCCCTGCACAAACGCGACACGTCATCACACCACAGACAACTGCCCTGCACAAACGCGACACGTCATCACACCACAGACAACTGCCCTGCACAAACGCGACACGTCATCACACCACAGACAACTGCCCTGCACAAACGCGACACGTCATCACACCACAGACAACTGCCCTGCACAAACGCGACACGTCATCACACCACAGGCAACTGCCCTGCACAAACGCGACACGTCATCACACCACAGACAACTGCCCTGCACAAACGCGACACGTCATCACACCACAGACAACTGCCCTGCACAAACGCGACACGTCATCACACCACAGACAACTGCCCTGCACAAACGCGACACGTCATCACACCACAGACAACTGCCCTGCACAAACGCGACACGTCATCACACCACAGACAACTGCCCTGCACAAACGCGACACGTCATCACACCACAGACACCTGCCCTGCACAAACGCGACACGTCATCACACCACAGACAACTGCCCTGCACAAACGCGACACGTCATCACACCACAGACAACTGCCCTGCACAAACGCGACACGTCATCACACCACAGGCAACTGCCCTGCACAAACGCGACACGTCATCACACCACAGACAACTGCCCTGCACAAACGCGACACGTCATCAAACCATACACAGGATGGCGCCCAACGAGGGGCTGTTATTGTTAGATGTTAAACTGCATAGTAAACTGTATAGGTGTTACACAGAAATTGTCTGAGAGACGGAGAGATGTATGTGAGACGCAAGCAAAAATGCCATTTTTTTAAATAAAATTATTGTTGTTTGATGAATTAATAATGCATGTGAGCAAACATTCTTCTATCTATTCATCCATCTAAACTTTCGCAATTTCAATAATAGATATTAGAGTCATACTATGATGGATATCTGATGTGATAAACTATTGATACTGGACATTCATCCACATTAACATTGCCTAAGAGCTTAGTCCTATGTTATTAAAGGCGATTGTTAAGTTACTTTCTTTCCAGGTTACTTAAAACCAAGCTCATCCATTGCGCTCATAAAGATTCTCAAACAAAAGTAGGAACACGCTCACAGCAACGAAAAAACCAATACAACCCAACGAAAATGTATCTTATCAGTCGCACCTAATGTTTACTTTACGCCGAACACAAGTAAAGTCATCGACAGACCTCACGTTACGGCGTATTTATGTGTTTTGGCGAATTATTGGATAATTCGTACGGAAATTAATGAGGTATGCGCTTTGGTCCGCCGACTTATTTATTTGGACGGCTATGAATGAAAACTGAAGGTTGGGAACGAGAACAAAGGTTATCGGGATATTTTTACTGGGAGTTTTCAAATTCCTTCCAAATTTATGAGGTGAGAAAGATACTACCGCTAAGGAAGGTTTTTACGTTACGATAGGGACCTAGTGTATCTAATTGCCTATTGATCGAAACATCAGCACTAAATTACTACTTTGACAAGTTTCAAATCAATTAAAGATTATGAATGTTTTCTCTACTCAAGAAAGAGTTTAAACATGCATTTATTTTGAGATGCAATGCGTTACATGTACAGTAGCGTTCACTATTTGCTATACCCCTAATTGACAAAATATACGCAAAAAATCATGTTGAAGAACTTTAAGCAATTTTTAACTAAGTGCAAAAACTAAACCATAGTGCTTTGCATCATTTGCTGCATTGTTAAAAAAAGCATGAACTGTCTAAGTAATTGCAGGATTCGAACCCGGTATGCCTATTAGGGGGGGTAAGCAAATGATGAACGCCTCTGTACATAGATGTCAAGCGAGATGTAATGGAGAGTGTGAAGACACCGGCAGCACTGACCTGAGGCGTCCAGGCGGCGGCGGCGCGGCTGGAGGACCGGCTGCGCGTGCGCCAGAGCCGTTTGCTGACCGACTGCACCACGCTGGAGGAGGAGCGAGACTTCTGCATGCCGCCTGCAACAGCACCCGCGGTGAGCCCGCGCCCCAGCAGCGTCGCCAGGAACGACGTGCCCGGCGACGTCGGCGTCGACGCGACCGACGCGAACTGCAGGTCCCGGTACGTCAGGATCCAATCATCGACCGTCTGACAGCCCTTCGTGAACTCGTCGTCGTCGAAGTCCCCCGGCGTCCGCGGCTTTATGTTGCGTAAGTTTTTGTCGTAGTTGATCCGCTTGAAGCGATCCTTGTCCGTGTCGACGCTCTTCTTGCGTGCCATGCGGAAGTACCGCATGACGTGGTCGGTGACCGACTGGCGCACGTCGTCGTGGTCGACGCTGGAGCGGCGGCGGCCGGTCCCAGAGCGTCCGCCCGGGGGAGAGGTCGGCGACGTGGGCGCCGTGCTGGCCTCCAGCCGCTCGCGGTAGGCGCGCTCCAGCGCCGCCAGCGTCTCCTCGGGGACGGGCTCCGTCTGCGTGCCGAGCGAGGAGGAGCGCTCCTCGGGGAGCTCCTGCACCTCGATGAGCGGCGGCGGCGAGCGCGGCGGGGAGCGCGCGCGGCGCTCGGGCTCCGCGCCGCGGCCCGGCGCCCCCACGTGCCGGAGCGTGACGGGCCGCGGTGCGCTCGGGGGCGCCGCGTAACCCCCGGACCCGAACCCTCCCCCCGCGCCGCCGCCGGAGCCCCCGCTGCGGGCGCCGCGGTACGGCTTCGGCTTGCGGAGTTCGGAGTAAAGTTTTCTGAGAGCGTCCTTATCCGCGAGAAGGTCCCGGACGGCTCTCTCGCTGTGCGCGAGGCGGCCGTGGCGCGCGAGGCGGTCGGCGAGCGCGCGGCGCGCGGGCTCCGTGGCCCCGTCCGAGGGCCGCACGGCGCCCGGCGCGCGGAGGAACCCGCGCAGCGCGCGCACCAGCTCCTCCGCCCCCGCGCCCCCGCCCCCGCCCTCCACACCCTCCTCCAGCCGCAGGTGCCGCCGCAGCAGCTCCACGAGCCCCTCCCCCTCCTCCTCCTCCGGGGACGGGGCGCGGGGCGCGGGCGCGGGGGGCGCGGGGCTCGTGAAGAAGTCGTGCCGGAGCTTGGCGATGTCGAAGCGTCCCCCCGAGGTGTGCGGGATGGCGAGGTCGGCGGGGCGCGGCGGCGTCGCGGGCGGCGGCTCGCGCACGGAGCCCCCGCGCGGCCGCTTGGGGCGCCGCGGCCTCGCCGGGAGGGCGCCGGGGTACGAGCTCTTGCGCCAGAGCAGGAAGCGCGGCTCGCGCGCGCAGACCTCCTGGAAGTAGGCCTCGAGGCGCGGCACGTCGTCGGCGCGCGTGGAGTCGGGCGCGAGGCGGCGGCCCGCGTCGCTCATGTAGCGCCAGGTCTTGCGCGTGAGCAGCCAGCGCTCGCGGGGGCGCGCGCGGCGCCGCGGGGCGCGCATGTCGGGGGCGCAGGGGCGCTCCATCACGGCCGCTGCATGGCGCCGCCGGCCGGGGCGCGCGCGGACTGCCCGCCGTAAACAAACCGCCGCGCGCCGCCCACGTGCCGCCGCCCCCCGCCCCCCGCCCCGCGCGCCCCCGCCGCGCCTGCGCACTAACGCGCCGGCGTCTGCGACTGACCGCGAGGGACGCACTCACCAGCCTCGGGAGATGTCTAGACCTGGTGCTCTAGATGTCATCCGCCGACTCGACTGAGCTGGTGCTCACTCAAGTCGATATAGAATCGAAATGATCCGAAATCATATAGATCCTTTAATTTCTATGTCTGATCCATAAGTCATCATCATCGCCTCAGGTATCAGAAACAGTTAAATTTCTGATATTTCAAAAGGATTTTGATAACTTTTGTCCCTTAATCTTCTGATTAGCGCAAGGTCAGTCTGCTTGATCCGCCGGCGGATCATCACATCCAACTCGACAGGTGCGATCAGTCCCATGAGAGAGTTAGGAGCTAGCCCACGACTAAAACCAAAACAATCTAAAAACATTTCATTGCCACCTACCTATACCTACCTACCTATACAAATTGAGCGTAGTGAGACCGCGAGATTGGCCGTTCGCGCGGCACATTTTGCACGGCCGTAGGTACTTCCTAGGCCACTTATAAAACGCTCAGTTTTAAAAATAAACCAACGACATAACATAAACAAAATTATTCAGGCACATTGCGTCTCGCTGAAGTGTGGTAACGCCATCTAGTGACTGTGTGACGAGTTAGGAAAACCCAACGCTTGCCAACTCGCGCGCTTTTCACCACGCTTTGAATGTATACTGTGAACCACGCGCTTCGTGAAAATTGCAACAGATGGCGCTGCAAGTGTTTGGCACTGCTAGAATAATTGAGTTAATAATACCCATTTATTATTGCTATAGTTATTTTTGCACTCAAGGCTTGTTTTATTTTTGGTGACTTACGTATAAATAATTTGTGTACAGCTTGTTAGGCATATCTCACCAGATGTTAACAGCAATGCAAATTGTCGTGAAAACAATTTTATCTACAACCCAATCATTTTAAACTTTGGCTGAGAAAGTAAATAAGCATTTCCTTATAATTAACAAGTAGAAAGTAGGCCAGTACTTGTCTAATTATCACATTTTGACATGATCAAAATTAGACAATTTTTGCAAACCGATTCCTACTTCTTCTTTTTGGCAGTTATGAAACTTTTGGCATGCGCCAACGCATTGTTTCATGCGTCCTAATTTTTACGATTCAATATGGTCATTCAGGTCTATTGTTATAGACCAACAATAACAACGGTGCCTTGCCAACTAAATTAATTGTGTAGCACAGTCCAACCGATTGACTAATAATTAATTGAGAATTTAAAAAACAGCAATAAAGCATCAAGAGTTAGAAGTACCGTTCTACTTCTTAAATTAAAATTTGACGTTAAATACACCAATGAGGCGTTCACCAAAATAAAAATCCCTATTTCCCATAAAGCGGTACACGATATTCAGGGACCCTTACCCTAACTAAGAGAGGTGTGATAAGATTTAGAGCGTAAGGGTCCCTTATTAGGGCGACCGGGCGGACCGGCAAGCCTTGCTCCCTAATCGCCCTAACTACCGGGCCCTGAATATCGTGTAGTGGAATACCGCTTTTAGACTTCAATAGATGACACGGAACTTTCGTTTAAGAAAAAGGTTGTACTAGTGTGCCGTTTGAATTGTTACTAGAAACGCCGTCGGTCTAGTCCTAAGATCAAGTATTACTACGTTTTTTGACATAAAGAAAAAGCTTCATTCATTCCAATTTTAAAAATAAAAAAGAAAACCAGCGTTTAAATTTCGAATCCGCAACAGAGGTCATTAATCCCGCGGTCGCCATGTTTTCCCGCTAAATTAAAAATTTCCTCGTTAAAATAATCGAGACAAGGCAATTTATCTTCCGTGTTCAGTGTTCCCGTCTCTTTCGCTTTTTCTTTGATATTTACGCTTTAATTCAGTTTATTGATCATTACCAGATTATAAACGGAAGATTAGATGTTGAACATCTTTTTCAATTGATCTAGAAATTATGTTCAAAAGAGAAATAAGTCTACCTAGATATATCTTAGGTGGCCTTATTTACATAACTATATTTAACTTTCTCACCAGCCTATACGGTTATCCGCTTGGAGCTGCGATATTCCTCAATCTCAAAAATAATGAGATTGATGGAAAGTTGGAAGAGTCTTTCAAACTCAGATCTTCCTTTTTATGTGCGTCTTCTTTAGCTTGCTCTGAAGACTGGTGTTTCTATCTTGCTCTCATGATGTCTTCTTTTTTAATTCTTGGGGGTCTTCAGACATTGGATAACTAAGTTTTAGTAATTTTACTTAAACATATTTTCCTCCACTTTCCTAGTACATATTAGGAAATATTCAGTTCATACTCAGATTTAAGCTCATTTTTCCATAATTCTGTCTGTTCTCATTTTCTTAGGCTGTCGTTTTAGGAATGAATGCTTTTCTTCGTAGCGCGCTTTTGTCATTTTATCTTAGTGCTCTTCTCGGAGTCTATCCCTTTCTTATGCTATTTCAGGTGCTGTCATACATTTAGGCCTGGCCTAGGTAATTTTATCCTCGCCATTTTTCGTTTAACTTTAAACTTCTGGCACTGTTTTAATACAGAAATGCACTTTTCCAAAACGCCAGCAGTAAAATAGTTCAAGATCTCTTTGCAGACCATACCTCTGAGCCTTCGCCATTTTGTCCGACGGTTCTTTCAAGATAGCTGTCAAACGGTGTCATAACATTTCATTGGATCTAACGGTTTTTGACGTTTGTTTAAATATACACGGGAGTGCGAATTCGTGCGGAAGCGCGGCGAACTGTCCACTAAAGTACAAAGTGAGTACATCTAATCTGGGTACCTACGGGCTACGACTGACAGGCTGGATAGTGCTATAATACAATATACTACAAAAAAAATTCAACCAACAAAAACCTCAGAAAAATGTATTATGTAAGGAATTTTTGATTTCATTTTAATTGTAACGTGTGTACCCGTTACAATTAAAATGAAATCAAAAATTCCAAGGTACTCGTTACTCCAAAGGTTACTACAAAGGTTGAAGTTAATCTGCCACAACTGAAATAGGGCAGATACAATCTTCTTTCCGCACCTTTTTGCTTTTAAACTTATGTTAGAACAAGTCAAACGGAACCCCCAGGGCCATAGAAAGAAGGTTTAGTGGACAGTTCGCTGAAAGTAGGCAAACTTTGAATTTAGAACTAGAACGGAACATTCTAAATTCAAAGTTACTAATGCTCAGAGCGGCTCTAGGCCACACGACATTGAACTTATACTAAACTAAATTTAGAGTCAGAATTCTGTAACAGAAATGTAAAGGACAAGGATGGATGATTTCCTGCTGAAATTTGTTACCCAGCGAGAATATCAACGTCTACCCGCCGTCTATAAGACAAGTAAATTTTCTTAAATGTTAAAAACCAATTATTTTCGTTTCGTTCTTCATTCTTTTAATTTCGTAAAGATTGTTTTTAAACATTAACCGTTAGGTATTTATTTAACTACCTACCTGAAAAATTTAAAAAAGTAAATGATAATATCATTTAACTTATTTATGATTATATTATAATCATGAATATTATGCAACGTGAATAATTTATGTAAAGAATCTACATCGATTTGTAAAAATAATCAGATAATTCCTGGAAAATGTCTCTGCTAAATAATTAAGACCGCGAAAACATAATTTTAATAAAACAAGTTCTTGTACAAATGGTCTCGCGAACTGAGTTATCGTGGTTTTGAGTAATTACACAGATTCATCGTAGTTACTACGGCGACGTATTTATGGGGATCCTGTTTTTACAGTGCACGGTATCGCTATGGCACACCGTGGCCGACTCATGGGAACTAAATTGTAAAAATGGTAACCTTGCTTTTTGAACTTGCAAAACTTCACTTGTTGAATTGATACTCGTAGATTCAAATTAAATACTAATTCTAGGTGATACATTTTTGTTTATAATATACTTTTAATAAATATTTATTTAAGAAAATAGTCCCAAACCTAAGTGACCAAAGAAACGAACTGTTTATCCGACAAATCAGTTACTATGGGATAAAAATAACATTTAAACGTTTGCGTAGAAACAACGCGTGCGAAGCCAAAGGCAGAAACAATAATATAAGAAATTAATTTTGGTAAAATACATTATATAAACAAATTATTATGTAACGAAAATTGATTCAACTCTTTTATAAGTAGGTACAATGAAAACATGAAATACACAAGATTTCACATCCGGTGCTTACGTGTGTGAGAACCACGGATTTTAAAAATAATCCAAATAAACAGGAAAACGCAGGAATTTTTCCGATTGTAATTTATTCGTCCGGTAAATGACCGCATAAATTAAATATTTCCCAGAAAATCTTATTTTTGTCAACTTCATATTTTTTATTGCGAATAAATTGCAGAGAGCATAGAGTTAACGAGCGACTACTGTTCCAAATGTGAACCTAATGTTACGAGTAATTTTATTTGATCAGATCATTCAGAAAACCGTCAAGTTAAATTTACATAGTAGACTTAGGTAGAAATATTCTTGCTGTGTACAACATACATATAAAAAAATCGGGTCAAAAAACTCATCAAAAGCTTCAAGTCGATTTCACATAGGTACTATGGAATCTACAAAAAATTATAAGATCTGATATCTATCCATCCATAGTGATTTCAACATTAAAGAATCATTTAGCCCCAAGCTCTGCTTAGCTTGGGGCTAGATGCTATGTGGACTGTCCGGAATTATTTTTTTTTATAAAAAGACTTTTGATGAGCATTTTAGTTTGTAATTAACGATGTATTTATACTTACATGCACTATTATTATAATTGACAGTATTCTCCACCTGGATGCCCATGTTTTCAGCTCACATCACTGTCTCACTAACTATGAGCTCCCTCGTTCACTAACACTTCACATGCCACTCTAGGGTTAAGTTTTTCTTAGCATAATTGACGTCGGTGGGGTTAAGCTGGGAAAAAAGAAAAAAAAATTAATCTCTAATAAATTAATATTATTCGGATACCTACTAGGTACGCAAACAAAAATCTCTTAACACATAGAGTGCCCATGACAATGTAGATGAGGTCGTATGGGCTAATGGTTAACGCATTAGCTAAGCTATTTCTTCTGCCATTCTATGTTTTGTTTCAACTATGCGAAAATTAAAAACAGAAAAATCAAAGAATCTAAATCAAATTGCTTTATTTCCTTTAGACCTAACAAGACTCTTGGACACTTTATAAAATATAGGTTAAAAAATAATTAATATTATGAAATAACGTGCTCACTTTGATTTATGTTCACTTAAATCTTTTTAAGGTAAAGTAAAGAAGCGAACAAGAAAGCCTTACCTTGTTCGGTTGTTAGTTTTAGAGTTGGAGCAAAACTCGTCCCAAGCTTATTTATCCTTTAATGTAATCTGATATTTTAGAACACGATTAATAAATATAAACACTACTTCTAATTTATTTCTATCGTAGCTGTCGTTTTCCTTGTTATATTTACTTGAGTCTATATATAATTGTTTCAAAATCTTTGGGAGTTCAGTTAACTTGGATTTAAAATTGAAATAGTTAAGCAAGCTACGGAAAAATTATATTCACCTGATTTCTATATTCAGTCCCAACACTCAACCACCAACATCACCAGTACCAGAACAGTGCCGCAGTAACATGAATGCACTGTAGGACGCATCCAGAAGCCGACTGCACCCCTCTGTACTCGACTGCACTCAACTGTACGTCACTGTACACAACTGCACCGCACTGTAGAGAACTGCACCACACTGAGTTGAACTACGCTGTTAATTTTTCTGTTAGAATTCCACTTTACAGCAATTACACAGCCTTCAACTGCAATCAACTATGCTGAACTGTATTTAACAGTTCTCGACTGCAACCCACTCTTTTCGACGAAGCTTAACTGGAGTACACGAGCACAAAGCTCTTTTAGAATTCACTAGGAGAACGTATAAGCTCAAACTGTCCCGATCAGGTACTATGTACGTACTGACTCGCACTTATGTTCAGCTGGAAGTTTCACTTAATTTCACTTAGTTTCAGCATAAAATGTTCACTGATCACTTAATGATATCACTTAGATCATCATAAAGATCCACCGGCTTCAGCTTTCGTCCCTGAATCTGCCAATAGCAAATTCCAACGTCGTCAGGAAGACATGCGTCCGCGCAGCCACATCGCCGCGATCTGAAACGGAAAGAGTTGTTTTATTTACGTTCAGCATTAGAATGCGAGTGTTTGGGTGACATTAGAAATTCGACACAATTCGTGAAATGGCCGCATTTTTGTAGCTTGTTCTCATTTAGATTAGAATTTGATGGAGCGATAGTTTGCTGGCTTAGATCAGGATTTGACGTAGGTAAGTCTTATTTAAAGTTTTTTAATTATTAATCCGAAATTCTGATATGTTTTCAAGCGTATCTATGTGGTTGCCTGAAACTTATTAACAGGTAAACCGATTATATTATAATTTAGTATAATTATTCTATTTTATTGAATGAATGAAATATCAAACAAATTAATTATTAGACTCAGTGAACTTCGCTGGTAATTTGGTAAATTTTTGTAGAACAAAATATTTACTCCGTATGCATTTCTTAGCTATATAAATTTGCATTCTCAACTAAAAACGTTACGGTAACTCATTGCTTCTATCCTCCCCTAGGTACTCCTGCAGGTCTAGACCGAGTCTAGACCATAAGCTATGGCAGACCATGGCTTAGGTACATCATACCTAAATGTTTGTCAAATATGGTATCATGCTAACTCTTTTCCCTTCGGAATCGGCTCATTAGATTCATGGTTCTATTTTTGGTCAGTCGGACAGACAGCTCATGCCGCTCTATCTGTAGGTACCTTTTTGCTTCTACAGTTGAATAAAAAAACTTTTTAAAAAGCTATAAATACATAGAATAGAAAATGATTTAGCTACTTACTACTGCTAAACTTAAAACAATAAAGAAAACTATTTTTGGTTTATATTTTTTCTTAACTCATTTATTTGTAAAGGTTTTGTTCAGTGATTTGAACATGCCACCCAAAATTTATTTATTATTTATTGAAAATCATAAAAAACACTTATTATTTTATTCAAGCATTTAAAGGATAGCAATTTTATGCGAATTAAAATTGCAATAAAAGTTAATTCAAACAGTAGTCGATCAGTTTTTCTTTTGATTTAATGTTTGGACATCTATCATTGTCAAACTAGACAGTTATGTAGGTACTTAAACCATAACTACGAACAAAAAATATCGCTAACCTTCCCTCGAAATCGGGTTATTTAATCCACGGCCGTGTTTGTGACAGTCTGTCTGACAGACAGCCATCAATGTCAATGTCAACACTTGATTCTGTAACACGTGTTTCAAATTAATCTCTCTTTTATAAATGTCAGACAATTTCACAGCATCTTATAGATTAAAAACTCCTGCAGACTATGTGAATATTATGAACTGCTTAAAAGAAAAATAATAAGGTAATACAATTTTTATATTACCTTTTTGCATTTGGATAGACTTCCCGGCTATACAGGCTGGTATAGGTTTCGTAAAGTTGTTTTAAACTAAATTATTTAATTATTATATGCAGGTATCAAAAAAAATCGCTTTCTTTTACCTAAAATAGATGCATTTTCAGTATAAACATAGGTAATCGTAGACTTAACAAAAAAGCTTCTCAAATAAACGCTCTCCGAGTTTCACATCTATACAATTATTAAATCTTGTAAGCTCTGAGTAATCTTCTGGATTGAGATTAAAATATTTCCTGAATGAGTGTAGTTTATAGCGCGACGCTCGTGACGTCGCGATTGTATCAACACTAAAAATATCAGTCTCGCTGGGTTTGTCGCAGAATTAATGATTATTAGGTATGTATTGGAGATTAAAAGCCGATGCACATAATTATATTATCAATAAAGACACAGTTCAGTATCGAATTGGAGATTCATAGATACTGAATTGTTACGAAATGTGTGAATAGGCCTTTAACAGTGATGGATATTTAGGCCTAATTCAGGCCACATTTATTAAACTACTAACTTTAGGCAAATAAACAGTATTAAACGTCCACCGCAATTTGAAATACTGCCTGAAGCACTTATGAGAAAACTCCCAGAATACCTGAAACAAATATCGTACGAACATTTGTCCCAGAGCGGGAATCGAACCCGCTCCTGCGTCGCAAGCGGACCTGCGCGCCCTATGCGCTACTAAGATCGTCAATTGATGAGTCAATCATCTGTCTTCTTTAATTTACATTTGCCTTTTGGCACCGCGTCTACCGACGTACATGATACTGTGTTCTTTGGATATGATATCTCCTCTCATTGCCCGGTAGTGTAGCGAGAGAAGTTGGAGTGGACCGCGATGGCGATGAGTTCTTTCGGCTTCGATTACCGTGGCTGGTTTTATATATTTCAGCTAACATTTTACGTAAGATTTGTGAGAGATGCACCTTAAGGCTGTGTCCCCAGTAGGCAAACGGTGAGCAGCCAACTGAGTTTGCGGCGTATCAGTTCAGTACGCCCTTCCATATATTTTAAATTGAGTGTTCACAGTTTGCTAGTTTGCGCTCACTGTACGCAGTTTGCCACGAGACGTGCGCCGGCTATCTCAGTTAGCGGCCGACTCGCAGGTTCCAATGCTTGCGATACGCACGCAAACTGATCTGAGTTTGTAGCTGTTCGCCACAAATTTGCGGCTCACTCAGTCGGCCGCTCAGTTTCCCTACTAGGGACACAGCCTTAGCCTTGGTTTGCCACCTGGTTTGTCACCTGGTTTGCCACCTGGGTTTACCTGCTGATGAAATGAAATGAAGTAACAGATTTTAGAGTTGAAAAATTTATCACCGAAAAAGGTCGAAATTTGGAATGACTTCTTGCTTCTTTAGAGTTCTTCTCCTCTTTACGTTTTATACGATGTTACAGAGTTACGGAACCCTTCCTGTGCAAGTCGACTAAAATATTGCTGGGTTTATTTGTTCCCATTTAAATAATCAATCAACAAACTCGATTAAGATGAAAATTTAATAAAAGATATTTTGATTAGTAGCGCCGCAAACATAGAAATTAGATAGATATTTTTTTTATTGTACCATCAAAAAATAAATCTTAGATCACCTTAATACTAATTACTTATTTTAATTAATAACATATGAAAAACAAAAAAAAACGGTTTATTTTGTTACTAGTAGAACTAGTAGAAGAAAAAATATATTTGTAAATATTAAAAATTATATTTTATTTAAAAAGTATGAGAACGATAATGATACTAATGACCAGTACAAGATGTTTGATGTCAGACAATCGCACCAGGTCTCAGATACGTCATTACTACAATACACACAAATATACAATAATATTCACACGCAGATCTCTCATCTGAGCGTTTGATGTGTCGGCATAAATTATACGAGGCGGCTCGTTTGATAAGCAATGGGCTAAATAATTAATGGATGTTTTTGAATAATGAGTACATCCTTGTTTTACTTATGTATGAGTCGTTTGGTGGAATATCGGAAACAAAGTTAATTCGGGTCATTCGTCAACTCACACCAAAAATCTTGTCCCAACTGGTGTGAGTTGGCGAATCGTAAAAAAATATCACAAAAAAAATTCACATTCAAATTAAGTTTTACATAGTATATTGGTGACATGCCTAGTAGACTCGAATAAAAAAAACAATAAATACTTTATTTCTTCTAAACACGTTACTTGTTGTAAGCCTAAAGAAGTAAAGTTATTTACTTTTAACTTCTAAATAATAACAGTGATACATTTAATGCCAATCCAAAATGTCAAATCATAATATTTTCTATCAGTAATTAAAATAAAACTTCCCAATGTTCCTACATCGAGAGATAAGTTAATGCTAAAGATTATTTAATTTAGTAAGCCTAAGCCCTCGCACTCGGGGAATATATCTAAGAAATTAAATAATATCGCAAAAATTTCCCGTCGAATTCTAAATCTTTTGCGATGTTTACACTTCATAAGTTAATGCTCCCAAAATACAAAGTATATAACTTTAAAACGAGAATTTCGTAGACATGCCTCTACGCCGTAGCTATTTCGTAGAGGCTCCCTAACGCCGTAGCCAGCTACGAGAAACGTTGCTGCTTTATTTTATTTTAAACTAGCGACCGCCCCGGCTTCGCACGGTTTTATTATACGTATAAACCTTCCTCTTGAATTACTCTATCTATTAAAAAAACCGCATCAAAATCCGTTGCGTAGTTTTACAGATTTAAGCATACAAAGGGACATAGGGACAGAGAAAGCGATTAAAATAACAAGCCTATGGCTTCGACCGCATAGTTTTTTTAACAATTAACTTTAACAATTTTCTTATTCTGCTGTTCGGGGCGGAGACGTATAACAAATCAAAGTACATGAAAATCGACACAGACGTTCTTGAATTAACAGAGTACCTAACCCGACTTTGTTTTATATATAAAGATATATCATGTAACGTATTTTAGTTGATTGATGTGAGGGCAGACTAACCGAAAGATGAAGGCGGCCAAAACAAATAAAACGAACGGTTAATATTGTGACGCAAATTAGCAGTTACACATTAAAATAAATAATATTTGAACCCGACCGTAGATTTAACGTGACTGCTACGTTATTGAGGTTATTTATTGAGGATGGTTCATTCATAAAGTTAATGTAGCGCGTAGAATCAGATACCTATAGCACAACACTGTTCTTAACTCTTAATTTTAAGGAGGTTAAATAAATGCTTTGCAACCGTCTGCAGTTAGCTCAATGGTTTCAATTGTAAATACTAGTTTTAATTTTTCTATCCCTTGCTTGTAATTTTCGTTGTTAATAAAGATATTTGATAGAAAAAAAAATGCTCCTATTGAGGCGAACCTAACAGGTTTGTCAGATCTGACTAGGCCTAGAAAATTCACTATTTCAAATTTCACTATTCACTATTTCGAAAAAAAATGACTTACGATTTGTAGGTACATTTTGGTCAAAAAAGCCAGTTTCTTAATTAGTAGGTAGCGTATTTTTCTTGTAATCACTACATAGTATAAAACAAAGTCGCTTTCTCTGTCCCTAGTCTTTATGTATGCTTAAATCTTTAAAACTACGCAACGGATTTTGATGCGGTTTTTTTTAATAGATAGAATGATTCAAGAGGAAGGTTTATACGTAGGTATAGTTAAACGTGCGAAGCCGGGGCGGGTCGCTAGTAAAAAATAATTCGATTTTGGCGTATACTAAAGTATGCTCTATTTAGCTCCAATGAATGCAAAATGTGCTACAATTCATATCCTATCTGCACAAGTGGCTGTAAAGTGCCCTTTTAAGTAACTAATTCATCACCAGAGCACCATACCGCCCTTTCTTCAGCTACCCGCATCCAGCATCTGCCAGTCACAGAGCAGTCTTTCACAGAGCAGTCTTTCACAGGTCGTCATCCCACCTGGCCGGAGGGGGTCCTACACTAGTTTTTCCGGGAGGAATGTAGAGGTATTAAAAACGCTTGGCATAATCGCTCCCATGCGATATATGTATGGACACTTAACACTTTCAATGCCCACCAACATACATTCCCATCTCCAGCTTTGATCTCCAGCTTCAATCGGCGGGGTCGCATTTCCGTGAATACGTATTTCTCCACCCTAAGATACAGTTCACAGCAGTGATAGTTTATCCACAACACACTACACTCGCCTATGGAGATGAATCCTTAACAGTAACCTTAATACTAAAAACAGTTTGTTTACGCTCGAAACTCATCTCGATTTGAAGTGTTGTGCCAATGAGTTGTATGCTCATTTATAATGTCTATGGTGGAAGTATATTCAAGCGGTATTTGTTATTAATTTCTAACCGCGGATTCGCCCGCTTTGTTTCTCTGTAAACTTTTAAACTTTTACTGGTATTTATTTGTAAACTTTTACTGATATTTCTATTGCGATATGATTTAAAGAATAAAAATAGCCTATGTTTTATTCCAGTGGGCTTAGTACACAGTTTGATTATGATAAAAGTTTTCGAGAGCTCCATAGATTTTAACTTATATCGCGCTTATACTTATAAAAAAAGAATGAGACATACCCTTACAATATTGCATAAAATAAAATCCGTCAAAGCTCTCAAAATCATTCGAAAACTAAAGTTAATAATATAATTGGATCGGTCCGTGAAAATTAAAGTAATAAAAATAAATAATTTAAAATAATAAGTTGAGTTTGTACGAAACAAAGATTCTAGCAGCCTACAAGCATTAAACTATTATACCGCTGTCTCAACTACGAACTACGAAAATTAGTTCCTATATCCGGTAGAGGCGCTGAAAGAATCCAAAAGTACGGAAAGAGATGATAGCTTTTAAGTCATCGTAAACTATAATTTACAAACGGCACTAAAGACTGATCTAGATCAACATCTATGCAAATTTTATCCACATTCATGAAGTAGTTTTGGCGTGTAAAATTAGGTAGGTAGGTAACATACATCCAAACTTTTGCATTTATTATTATATAGTTCTGATTTAAAGTCTACGTGACTCGTAACACATGGTTAATCCTTGGTTAATATCCGGCTAATCTGTGGTTAAGATTTTTAATGAGGGAATCTGTTCTATCATAATTTAGAGGATTTTAGAGGATGTGGTGGCTTGCTGAGGGTCAAATTTAATTAGCGTAGAGTTTTGTAGACGGCTTGGCGACCTTATAGTCAGACGAATAAACTAGAGGATTTTACTATAGAAATATATATGTTCTTACGATTAATTTATTTAACTAATAGATAGGATCAGTGGATAAGTAATTTGTTTAGCCAAGTCAATTTGTTATGCCAAGAGAAAAAAATATCTGAGAGGACATTTGATAATTGATTACTAAGATTTAGTAGGTTTCGTTCTACCACAGAGCCATCGGAAAGTCTAAGATCTAGCATTACTACGTTCCGTAGCGGAACGTAGTTGTCTAGATCTTAGCAGCGTACGAACAACTATATGACTTATTTGATTAGTGAGGAGATTCATAATCAATTAAAACGCGTTTCCACTTCAGGGCTCTTTGGCTGAGAATCTTGTGTGAAAATTGGCCTGCTATATGTACGTATACTACTTTTATTTTATGAAGGAAACATTTCAAAGATCTTAAGTAGCCTACCAAATTTTATCCAAATTCCTTAAGACATACATACATACATTTACATAATTTTTTTTCACACTGTCATTCCTCTAATTGAGCAGACTAAGATTTCAGACTGTTTATATTTATAAATGTTTACGCTTTTTTTTCGGTTTTGATAAATAAATAAATTAAATTAAATTCTCGCCTCTGATTGTAATATTATCAACAAAATATTAGTGCAATTTCAATAAAATGTTGATAAGCTTTTCTAAACTTTCTTAAACTGATAAATTAAGTACTATGTGATTAGTGTAGGTACATCGGTGTCCAGTTCTGGTTAGAAATCCCGAAATAACAATAGGTGGTAGTAAATAACGCTGTCCGCTTTTATGACAGCTGTAAAAACGTGACGTTAGCAGTGACGTCACGAGTCGGTGTCAGGCGAGTGTTGGGCAATAGGAAGTATGATATTTTGGCTTCGATGTGTGAATTACAGGCTGAGATAGTTAACAAGCTTACATCAAATTGAAAAACTACATATGTTTTAAGTTTCCTGTTTTAGAACAAAGTTGCTAGCTTTCATGTTTTCTTGTGACTCCGTGACCCAAGATCCCTTTGCCACTTCTTGACACAAAATGGAAAATAATGAATATCACTTTGTAACCTAAAATACATGATAGTTTTAAACATTTGACGTAACACACAATTTCACAAGGCATCTTAGTTTGAGCTTTCTCTTGATGGTTGAATCCGTCATCGAAAAGTTCATACTTCTAGACTGTCTACAGGACAGAATTTACATTATCTGACATTTTATATCTACTTAAAATAGGTACCTAACACAGAACTAAAACACTCAAGATACTTAGATAGAAAACTAAAGTAAGAGTACATTTAGTAAAGCATGAGGTACAATGAGAAACATGTAGGTACAATGAGAAATTCCAAGCTTGTTGACAAGTTATGAACGGAACAATTTCCATGCTTTTGTCACGAGTGAATATCACGGTGTTTACTTTGCAAAGTTATCGAAAAGCAATGTTAGATAAGAGCTAATAACTGGCGGCGGGCCAGGACGTGTTATTTCAGAAATAACATTCAGATAATAATCATGGTTTATCTGGATACCACCGAGTTGGAAGGCCAAGCCCATACGAGGCAAGTTTGGATGGAAAGGAAGTGATTTCATGGAAATGTTTATCAAAAGTTGTTCATGTAATCACTACATTAGTATAAAACAAAGTCGCTTTCTCTGTCCCTATGTATGCTTAAATCTTTAAAACTACGCAACGGATTTTGATGCGGTTTTTTTTATAATAGAGTGATTCAAGAGGAAGATTTATACGTATAATAAAACCGTGCGAAGCCGGGCGGGTCGCTAGTACTATATATATTTCAAAATACAAAAAACGTTGAGGTCATGATATAATTTATAAGGGTACCAACCCAAAAAAAACATTATCAGTGTTATGGTTACTAATTACAGAAAAAGCAGAGCTTCAAAATGAAAAGAATGAATAGATGCGTTCCCCGCCTTCCAACTTACTATAGTTGGTCTTTTCCCAGCAGCAGAATATTTATTAGTACTCTATTAATTATTTTTAGTTACTCTAGAATCCTGGTTGGAAAGAAGTTTGGTTGGATATAATTGGAACCATAGTCCAATAAAGTACCTACCATTTATCTTACTTCTTATCTTATCTTTCTTACTATTAGGTATATAAATGGGAAAGAAAAAAAAAAGGATCGGTATAAATAAACTGCAAAGTAAATAAATTAAACACGTACTTTTTAATTTTACGATTAGAGCATTATATTATATTTATTTTTACCCTAGGTGTGTTAAAATATATCTGTAATCTGACAAATAAATTTTGATGCGGGCGAAACCGCGGGGCGTAGCTAGTAGTTACTAAAGCGGTGATAATAAGTACGACACATCTTCATTGTTTGGTAAATCCTCTAAGGAGGTATGCTTGGTACCTACACCTATCCATCATTCCGAAGTGATAGGCGATGGCTATTTGCACCGCGCTCCGTATAAATAGCCCGCTAATGGCTGCGATTACGCGATAGCGTGTTTATGAAATAACGGAACAGTCCGACTGTTTGCTTCAATCTACAAATCTGAACAGATTGATGTAAGGGTGCGTTGTTAGTAGACGTGGGAGCGAGAGCACAAGCGGATTTAATCGCTACAGCGGGTGCAAGATTCCTCTAGAATCCGCCCCAGCTCCGAGGTCAAACACTGCATCTGCTGGTGGTTTCCTAGCTATTTTCCTGGCCGATTTTATTCAACGGAGACTAGCTATGATAAAGGCCATTTTATGGTACCTACCTACTCAAGTGTGCGCGCAATTTGCCATCTAGAAAATTTCTTGTCACTTACAAATAATTTACAATAAATAAAAAGTTACAGAGATAAAGATCAATCCCCATAGCAATTTTGCCCCGGATTTGAACCTGTGACCTGATTATCAACAGTTGAACACGCAAACGCTAGACCTACCTCGTACCGTAAATAAAACCCACCTGAATCCAAAATTCATTACTAGGAAGTTGGTAGTTTATAAAGTATCAAAAAACGCGAAACTATTTGTAAATAGCAAAGTGGTTTATAATCGTATAAATTGGCTAAAAACTACACGTGTTTTGACGGAACTACAAGATTTCGATATTTGCGAGGTATGTTGATGGCAAATCGTCAAAAACTAATTCTATAATAGTGCAAATGGCTTTTATTTGCTTTTTAACTTCAGGTATTAAGAAAACCAAACAGAAGAATCAATGCGGCGACATAGATCTCAGGATTAGTAAGAAAAGTGACAGTGGGAGAACTGATAAGCTGGGGAGTTATTCCATCTTCTCCCTTCCACTATCGGTCCAGCATATGCACTACATAACACGCGTAGGCACATCCATGGTCGACATTCCACCCATCTTTTTTTTTTTCCTTTATTTACTACTACATTAGAAATATATTATACTAGAGTAGCATTACAATCTAGCCATAGATTTGGCTAATGGGTAATTTGGTTTTAACTTAGTTTTATAAATACATATTACTAAGAACGTGTCCATTGGCACTTTTCTTATTGTCTCTAATTAAGGGGAAGACACTTTTTTCATGTGTTCTTTAAATTAGCACTTACACTATAATAATCACTAAACTAACTCGAAAGGCTTTGTTCTTTTGAGCCTTCTCACTATGTCCGTGTTGTCGAGGAGCTGGATCGCCTCGACGTTCACATGATGATGAAGCCTGCGTTCCACCCATCTAACGATAAAAAGATAATGAAGGCAGGACTGCCTTCATAATATAAGCACGGCCAGAGAGTGGAATGAGCATCTTGCGTCTTTTTCTCTCCAGTGTACGATCTCGGAGTGTTCAAATCCAGATCGAAAAAGTTTCTTCTTGGATTTTTTTCTCGATTGAATTTTATTTTTTTGTGGATTTGAAACAGTCTCACTCGAGATTGATAGCTAACAGTATGTAAGTAAGTCATTATTTTTAATTGAAGGATTATTTCTTCATCAATTTATAACGTAATTTAGGCTATTTTCAGGACTCAGTTGCTATCATTTTGAATTTTGGTTGTCACTGAAAGAGTTTGCGGGTAAGTGGAGAGGAGCGAAATGAAAATGAATGCCATTGGAATTTCTAATAAAAAGGAAATCTTCGCATTTAGATTCAGGTAAACTAAAATTAGCTGCTGCTGATTGAGATTACCTGAGCATTTATTTATTTAAATTACAAAACGCGTGTGTTCGGCTTTCTGATGTACAAGCCAAGGTCGACAGTATTTGAAAGCCGGTTAAATACATCACTACCGAAAACAAAATGTTTCCCTAATAAAATAATTAATATTATAATTTTTTGCTATTTGGGTGTAATTAAAAAAGTCAACGACCCAGCTTTACCATAATCTCACGTGATAGTAAGTGACGATGTATCATAAAAGTCTAGAAGATACCAATTCACTTTTGTCTTGAATAGACCCAGGATTAAGTAACTTATAAAACTAAAGTCTTTTTTATTACTAGCTACACTACACGGCTTCATTCAGTCAGGAACATCGTATGCGAATCGCGGGCACATGCTAGCTTGCAACTAGTATCGTAACTCTACTTCCGATATCCAAACAATTCCACGAATCGGGAAACTCCATGAACAGTTCTTTCCTCGCGTTATTTCAGTTTGTTTGATTGCTTCAGAAATAGTAGAGTTTCCTCAGCGCTAATGATGTTCGGCAGATCTGAAGGTCCTGCAGAAATGGGTTTATGATCATCATTAAACTGGGATGCGATTGATCGGGTGTGGCGGGACTGACAGCGATTGTCTAGCGATTATCTCTTCACGCTGAAAGTACTTGACGGATCTGGCTGAAATTATATATAGACGTAGTTCTATAGTTCTAGTCCTGGAATAAAACATAGGCTTCAACAATCTTCCACCAAAGTCCTGAATCCCGCGATTTTATTTTTAGAGCAAAAATGGATTTGAATACACACATACAGCCACAAGGCGATAAATTACGGATGATGATGGAGCTTTTACATCCAATTAAAAACTCAACCAATTATTTGTATTTGACATATTTCACAGCTTTTCTCTGATATTTTTATCAGAGAAAAGCTGTCCTTCATTGACTTGTACGTATGGACACACATTGCTACCACACTTTTCCCTCACTCTCATAATGCGGTGGGACGGCATGCCGACAAGTCCGGACAGAGGTCAAGCGCAGGACCAACGGATTAGCGTGTTTTCCGTACGTGTGAGTAGGATCTATCATACGCAATAAGAGTGATGCTTACCGTACTTGTGACAAGGAATCTATCATATGCAATAAAATGATGATATAAGAATGCTGTGCCAGACAAAACCGCTACAAGAGGAGCTCCGCCCCAGCCTCGAGTACCACATCCTGTGACGTCAGCGCACGCTGGTTAATGCAACGTGCGTCTTGACGAACGAAGAATCGATACCAAGTAATAGACTAATTATATCTACAACTAATAACTATGTACTCTATTTACAGGGTTTATTACTGCGAGGGAAACGTGGACGCTTAGCTGATGCGTTGGAATTGCATGTTTGATTTCCAGAGCAATTTAATAAAGTTAATTTGCGTACGGCTCGAACAAATACATTAGTTGCTAAATGTTTTACTTATTGCTTTGAACTTTTGGTTGAACTCATTGGTGGAAAGACTGTTTCCGTGAAGTCATATTGTAAAAATTTTAACTATCAAATATTCAAATGCCATCAGATAACAAGCACATTTAGCGTTGGGTTATAAGTTATAACCTACGCATTTGCTCCCCTTGGAGTCGAGACCCTAGGTCCGTGGGGTACCGAGGCTCAACGAGTTTTTAAAAAAATATCTGAGCGTCTGGTCGATGCGACGCGTGACCCGAGAGCTGGTGATTATCTGGCGCAGCGCATCAGCATTGCCATACAGTGTGGTAATGCAGCCAGTGTCTTGGGGACGCTTCCGACTGGTATTGACATGGATCAATTGAGCTATCTTTAGACTGTTTGCAACCGTCTTCAGTTAGCTCAATGGTTTCAATTGTATATACCTACTAGTTGTAATTTTTCTATTCCTTGATTGTAATTTTCGTTGTTAATAAAGATACTCTTTGTACGATCTAATTTCAAAATCCAAAATGGCCACGACATCGCAGATCATGCTGCAAAGCAAAAGGACAATCATGGTGCGCCGACGCATGGCCGCTGCTATAAATACTCGATTCACTCATCCTCGATATAAACAAGGCAAAGCTTACTGATTGTTTTGTCTACGGTCACTTGAACAATTTGGACATGGACAAGAGTCCTACAGCATGTCCAAATCAAACTGCCGGAGACACGAGCCGTTTTTAAAGAGCCGTCAAAAGTTCTTCAGGTAGGGTTTCCCTATTCATAGTTAGTCCCTAGCTTAAAATACACAAAATAAGTACTTCCTATTACAACCTATTTTTATCACATGTTTCTGTGCTATAAATTTATTTTTATATATTGAAGTTCCATTTTAGTTTATATGTGAAGTGTAAGTTATAAAATGTGTAGACTTAAGATGTAAAGTTGTTTGAAGAAATTAACATAAAAATCTATCTGGGGAGGCTTTATATTGAGCAGTGTGTAAGGCCTGTATAATTGTATGTGTATATAGAATAGAATATATTTTACTTGGAATTACGTACTATGGACGGAGACTGCCAATGGTAAAGTGAAAAAAAATGTGAATGATTGGTACTTAATCATTAGGTACTGACAGGCAATTCTAGTCAAGGTGAAAGTCTAGTCTGAATAAAAAGTGACTCGCGCTTGTCCGTTTTATTTCCTCGTCCGTGTACCGAGTTCAATTAGTTTGGCGTGACGCCCGGCAGTTGATTAACAATACGTCTCTCACTGCCAGATCTCAGAGTGTTGTGGACCAACCTACCTAAACTATACATACAACCGACTACTTATACGATATCTATAACTAGGTACAAGTGAATGATTTCAAAGCCAAGAGTGGGCCTGGGATAGTGAGTAAAGCTTCATTACTCTCTACTGTGTGTTGTATTAAGTAGCCGTGTCTGTAGTCAACTGTCTGTGAGTTAGACGTTTGATTACCGTCGAAAAACGTTTTTGACAGCTAAACTTAACTCGCTTACGCGTGCAAAAAATATAATATACAGTGAAAATGGCCTCAGTAAAATCTCGTAAAACATCTAAAATCGAGTTTAGTTTCGAATGTATAATATAAAACAAAGATTCTAGTGAACTAAGACATGAACTATTCTACCGCTGTCGAACTACGAAAATTAGTTAACCGGACGATAGATATACAGAAGCGTAGGTAATTATACCTGTTGTAGCAGCTACAACACGAAACAATACAACCATTAACTTACTTAATGGTGTATGTCTCAATGAATTGTCTCTCAATCCGCGCGAATCCGCGAGCATCGCCTAGTTGCCAATACGTGTGAGTTTATTTATATATTGTACGATAGGCTTCCACGAAGCAGTCAAGAGTACGCGCGGTGGAAATAGAGCGCGTCTACGCTTGCACTGTGACAATATAGAGGTATAGATCCAAGATGGTGCGGTACCGGGGTTTCTAACTTACCCAATAAGAACACTTACTAAAAGTTTCAGATTATACTTGCATCTGCACCGTAGATTTCAACGAGATTTAATGCAACAAAACGGTGCTCTAGGATCGTTAGTTTCTAAGATATTACGACTTGTAGTTTGATAGCTTAGTAGCTGTTCAGCGCGGTTTTACCCGTGTTATATTCAAATTTCATAATTTGAAACTTTACTTAAAATTAATTAATCTTTGTATTTCAATAAATGTATATAATGTCAAATAGTTAAGTTTTTTTATACTTTATTTAAACTTAACATAGAAAATTACAATCAAGGAATAGAAACAAATAAAAACTAGTAGATACAATTGAGCTAACTGCAGACGGTTTCAAACAGAATACATATTATTATGTTAAGAAATTCAGATACAGTAGGTAGATTAGATGATTTGTCAATAAACGCAAAAGCTTTGCATTCTTTGATAACTTTTTATATATGTACAGGGTTACAGGTTAAGTCGACCTAGATCCTGGAGGGGGTTGTAGCTCCCATAATTCTTGATTGATTTGACTATGAAACACCCTACCCCAAACTCAACCGTTTTCAAGATATTGGACTTTGAAGTTTTTTTTCTTAAATACCGATTTTTTGTCTATTGGCCTATTTTATTTGAGATTTTAGCCTCTATTTTTTTTGTAATTGCAATTTTTGTGTAGTAGATGAGTTGTTTTCTTATTCTTAACACTAAAATTGTAGTTAACTTAACCAGCTGGATCGCAGTAGACGATTGATAGTTGCAAATTGAAATAAATTCGTAAAAAATGTTTTGTTCTTTGTGAAATATATAAAAAAATGTCTATGACAGTCATGCTGCAGATATGTTTAAAAATATCTGCATTTCAATAGCTATCCAGCGAGGTATAACAAGCTAGGGTATTATCAGAATTATTAGATAAAAACTTTGACGAAAGGGTCCTAGGTAGTTGTGTAAAACAATGGTACCTACGTCAGAAAACAATAAAACAATCCAAATAGGTACAAAATGACGTTTATTACTATTTAACATAAAAGTATTCTATTACAATTCATGTTCCACGTGTCCGCCTCTGTTTCGCACACAAACTCCCATTCTGTGTCTTAATCCACTTTTTACTATACCATTTGTTAAACCCCTTTTTATTTCAATCGCCGCATCGATTATTCTCTGTCTCAAAACATGAACAGATGTGATTGGATTAGGTTCTTTGTAAACTAAGCTCTTCATGTGTCCCCACACATAAAAATCCATCGGGGTCAGGTCTGGACTTCTAGCTGGCCACGGTATGGGTCCACCTCTTCCGATCCAGTTATTAGGATAATTACCATTCTCTGACACTCCTTCTGTAGTGTGCAGGGCAACCGTCATGCTGAAACCTCATGTCACGAATGAGATTGAGTGGTAAATCTTCTAGCAAGTCGGGTAAATCTTCTCTTAAAAAGTTTTCATAATGTTCTCCATTTAAGTTGTCAGGAAGAAAGTAAGGCCCAATCAAATGGTTCGATATGATTCCCATCCATACATTCAAACTGAATCGTCTTTGTGATCCCTTCGTCCGATTCTTATTGGGATTTCCTTGTACTTTCGAGGCCCAATAATGAGCGTTGTGGTAATTGGTTATGCCATCTTTATCAAATTTCGACTCATCGACTACCTACCTGGGACCCTTTCATCAAAGTTTTTATCTAATAATTCTGATAATACCCTAGCTTGTTATACCTCGCTGGATAGCTATTGAAATGCAAATATTTTAAAGCACATCTGCAGCATGACTGTCATAGATTTTTTTTTAAATATTTCACAAAGAACAAAATATTTTTTACGAATTTATTTCAATTTGCAACTATCAATTGTCTACTGCGATCCAGCTGGTTAAGTTAACTACAATTTTAGTGTTAAGAATAAGAAAACAACTCATCTACTACACAAAAATTGCAATTACAAAAAAAATAGAGGCTAAAATCTCAAATGAAATAGGCCAATAGACAAAAAATCGGTATTTAAGAAAAAAAACTTCAAAGTCCAATATCTTGAAAACGGTTGAGTTTGGGGTAGGGTGTTTCATAGTCAAATCAGTCAAGAATTATGGGAGCTACTACCCCCTCCAGGATCTAGGTCGACTTAACCTGTAACCCTGTATATGTTGAAAATGCGTACACACACCGCATAACAACATTTTGGTAAAGAGCAGTTCCGTGTGTTCTTTTTAAAACAATTCTATCTGGGTCCGTAACGGTCCTTGGATAGATATCTTCGCCAGCCAGTCGGCAACAAGTCATATACCATGCAGGTTGACTCTCAACTTTCACCGTCCGCGACAACTCTACCAACAAACAAGACTGTTGAGAATGTATGTTTGTAAATAAGACGAAACCGCTTGTACTGAACATGCCATCGTAGTTTTATTGTAACGACATATGAATAGGGGGGAAAGATAGCTCAGCATTGCCAATCACTACATATTAAAAAACGAAGTCGTTTTCTCTGTACCTATGTCCCTATATCCCTATATCCCTTTGTATGCTTATGTCTTTAAAACTACGCAACGGATTTTGATGCGATTTTTTTTATAGATAGCATGATTCAAGAGCATGGTTTATACGTATAATAAAAACGTGCGAAGCCGGGGCGGGTCGCTAGTATTAGAATAAAGGTTGGTAAAGGCACACGGATGGTAAAGGCCGGTTACATATTCCCCGCTATAATACTGACCTCAAGGGAAAGTAGAAATAGTTGGGAGTAAATTCAAGGGAGCTAGAGTATCTAGTGGATATCAACCTTATGCAAAATAAAGGTGCGAGCGAAATACGAGAAGTAAAATTACTCTAAAAATATTTATGCTTTTTGTGCCAATCTTTCTCCATTTTGTACAATTTACCAAATACTCTTGGTAGATAACTTGGAAGCGTGCAATAAGTAGTTATAAAACTAGTAATGGTGATGATAACTTCTGTTGAGTCATTTATTCATAATCAGAAATGTTAGTTTAAACACACAAAGCCCACTTTCACCAAAACTTTGAGTTAAACAAATAACTCTAGGTTTAATAGCTCGGATTATTTTTTGTTTGTTGTTAAAAAAAAATTGCAACAATTAAAATAATCCACAGTGAAATAACTGTGCATCTGAATTTACAGTGAATGTAAGTCTATTCCTTTCTATCCGATTTGAAATGACACGAACTTCTTGGTCGGATTTTACTGACTGTTGTGCTGTCGGATTTTTTAGTCACTTTTAACCATGAGTTGCAAGATTTAATAACTTAACCCTCCCACAACGGCAAGTTAAAAAATTCAAACTCCTTGTGCACAAGTCATAATTAAAGCAAAGTAGTATCTAACTCTGAGTTAGGTACCCGTGTTAAACTAGCCTGGTGCAAGTGGCTCAAAGTCGGTCGGTAGTCGACAAGTTGACAAAACACAGTCGACTACCTACCCGCCCCGCTAGTGCGCCGGATAGTGTGTGTGACTCTGGAGTGTAGTCCAAACGGTAAGACAAATGCAGGATAGAATAGAGAAAAATTTGATCAAATCGTCATCGAATGCGTAAAACATTAAATTACGCAATGTAGGACTATTCGGAGTTCGGAGTCATTTGGTTTCCGTACCGAAAGGGTAGAAAGAGAACCTTATTACTATAAGACTCCGCTGTCTGTCCGTTTGTCCAGGCTATATCTCATAAACTGTTTAACAGTTGAAATTTTCAACTAATACAAATATAACAACAAATACTGAAAAATGCAATAAAATAAACAATTAAGGGAGCTCCGATACAATAGACATGATCTGTCTGCGTTTTTATAGATAGTTTTTACGGAACCCTCGTCCCATCCGCACACTTCGAGCTGACTCCCACTTGCCCGGTTTTTTTATTAAGCCTACAAAGGCCTTGCTAGGCCGCAGGCCCCCATGAACCCGCCGTGACCGCCTGTTGTCAGTGTTGTCATAACACGCGAGCGGGCGACGTGACACCTGTGTTTACTAAACACGCCGCGGTAACTCTAGCTACCCATTCAATGGCCGCTTGTTTACTGCGACGTAATGGCATAGTGAGCGGTCAAAGATTAGCTTCAGCGGGCTTACAGCTCTCTTGCTTCGCCTTTAGGTGCAGTCAACGGCAGGTACCTACCTAAATAGTCTTACAAAGATGAGGTCGAGGATAGAGCCAAGCAGACGATATTAAAAAAGTAAACGGACCACCTGATTATGGAGAAATAGAAGAGAGATAGGTAAGGTTAAATGGTAAATAGGAGAAAGATAAGTACATTTATTTTACCTATTATATATTCATAAATCAGAAATCAAAATCTTTAATTAATTAAGGTTCAACTTTACATGTGAGTGTATCGCCAGTGACTCATCTTACAAGTTGTTATAGAAATATGTACCATGGTATGGACGAACCATGGTTCCGAACATTTCTACCGAGCAATGAGCATATCTCGACACAGCGAAATCATCGCGAAGATACAAGACAAGTACATTTTAATACATCATACACAAAATCTATAATAAAATGAATGCATAAATGAAAATGGTTTCGGAGTACTGTGCCTCGAAGACAAATCAATTTAGAACTGCCTGCATTCTTTTTTCTATATTCCTAATTATTGAATAGGACGGAACGATGGGATAGAGTTGTAACAGCTAGTGGGCAAGTATAATATGTGTTGCGCGTCGCTAGAAATCAAATTGCAGTTTCCTCTGCCAGAAAGATGACGATCTGCGAAAGACTTCAAGCAGTTGCTGGATGCGGCAAGCTGAAGACAGGGCAGAGCTCATTAGGGGAGGCCTTGTAGCACTGCCAGCTGATGATGAAGACTTAAAGTCCCTGGAAAGGCATTCATGCTCATAAACGATAAATACCTTATTTATGAGCTCGGTTTCCTCAAAATAGCTGTGTTGTGTGTAATGTTGGACAACTACATTCGATATTTAGACGTTTGGTTCAGTTACGATGTACTTGATCAAACATAGCCGGCTATTTGTTGGCTGCCGATGCACGTGCGGAGAGGCATGCGAAGGTCGGAGCCGACTGTTCAACAAACTGGTAACTTAATCAATGGTTTCTTTTATATCAATGGAACCTAGTGGATGGAAGGAGGCGCGATCTATTGAGACAAATTACCTACACAGTATTGGGAATAAGCGTCTAAGGTGTGGGTTGTTTTCAGTGTACAGCGAGAGTACTTTTTACATTGTTGAATATGAAAGAGGCGTGTAAAAAACTTTCATTAGGGGAGGCCTATGTCCTTCTACTCTGAAAATGCAGTTTGTAGTTTTCGGTACCCGTTAAATTTTAGTTAATATTATCAGAGCCTCGGTATATTTGATTCCCAATGATTTAACAATTACAATAATTTGCTTACATTGTATGATACTGACCGAAGAGAGTTGGCACCTGATAGATAAAAAGTAAGGAAGAAATAAATCTTGCAGCCTCAAAAGAAGCAAAGATTGTGGTATGAGTGCTAGAATTGAAATAAATAATAAACACATTTCATAAATATAAATAAATAAATAATTTTGAACTTAAACCCCAATATTGCAGAACTTGAATAATATCCTACTAAATAAATTACACTAAGTACATGGATAGCTTTTATACGTAAAAAACCCAGAACACCTGGAACAAACATCCACAGATCTTACAAACATTTATCCCGAGGCGGGAAACGAACAAGCAAAATCTAGAAAATCTTGCTTATAAGTGGAATAGCAACATTAGCAACCAACCAGAGTCAAAGTATAGTTCAGTGGCAAACACATAACCCAGGCCTTCTGAATCTCAATGTGCGTAGAGACCGTAAACCAGATCAAAGGAGTTCGAACAGCTGGATCGTCTCATATAGCTTTGTTTGATTCGCGTCACTATTCGTAGCTCTGGAATCGTACTAAAAGACAATAGTCGCTTTGAAATGACTCATTTACTTGTCTAGGCATGTTTGATGTGGGTATAGATGTATAGTCGACTTTTTTACAATACAATAACTCTTTATTGCAAACTAATTGAAATATAAATACAGGAAAGGAAAAGAAAAATACAGATTAAGTTGTATAATCGGCGACCTTATCGCTCTGAGCGATTTCTTCTAGACAACATATGGATGAAAAGGGTTTTAGAGAGAATGTGTGGAATATGTAAAAGTTTTGATTGTGATACAAAGAGTGGGCTTAATGTCGAGGCGTTTTCTACCTGCCAACCAATAGAACTTAATGGATAACTGATATACTTTAAACAACACATTACATAAATATTATATTTTTACTAAACATAAAAAAGACCCAGGACCCGGGAACAAATATGAGCAGTTCTTACAAAAATTTGTCCCAAGGTGGGAAACGAACCCTCAACCTCTTGTGTCGAAGGCGGAAATTCGCCCGCCGCGCCATGCGCTACATCGGTCGTTAATTAGATACGCAAAAGGCTCACCATTGAAATATATTAGAAACAAAACGATCGATTCTATTTTATAATCATAGACTTGACTTAAAAATATTATAATAACTTCAACCCTATATAGATAAAGTAGTAACAAGGGTGGCCTTATTACTACGAGCAATCTCCACCGACTCTATCAAGGTTTATAATTCTCCAATATTCAGCACATATTAGTCACACCGCTGAATAGTAAATCTTTCCGCTATTACATAGTGTGGTGATTCGCGACGAGACCGCCGGAGGGCGCTGCGACTCGTCATTTGTCATTGATTGGCTAAAAATACCCCTGGACTGGATCTAGTCTAGACTCCTGACAAGTCTGGATATTCATCGATGGAGTAAATATCTGAAATCTGTGCTGTTTGTACACCAATTTATTCAAATTCGCTGTTTGTATCTGTGTTGTTTACTTTTCAATTTATCTAAGTTTGCTTAGTAGATTTCTAAGATAACGAGAAGAAATGGAGAGTTGTAATTTTTTGGATCTTTTATAGAAACATTAATTAGTTACCATACTTGTGCCAAACTTGTACCAAACGGAGAGTTCGTCAAGCTTTCTTTCGATCATTGGACTTGTAAGAATCAGGCCATTTATAAGAACGACAACAAAAAACATTCAATAGAGTTCAAAAAATGAGGATATCTCAATTAGAATATTTTTATGTGTACCATAACCCTGACCTTTTTTAGAGGTGAACCGTTTCTGATGATTCTATTTACTTGAAAGCTAGTGCTTCTCTTAAGACCCTAAAGGTATAATTTGTCAAGATCTGACTGTTTTGAGTTATACTTGATAATGCATGTTTAATTTATATTGACTACATTTGTGATGTGTAATCATTAACGTTTAATCATTATCTTTCGCAAGCGGAAGCTATTTTGACAGTGAGAAAGTTTGCGATGATCGTGATTTTCAACAGATTATTTTTTATTTTCATACAAACTGTAGCTTTGAAGTATAAAAAGAATAACATCAGAATATAATGCTTGAACCAGAAGATTACCCAAGATTACTCAAATAACAACGATAAAAGGGATCACATGTCTACTTGAATTTACGTTACTCTAACAGCCTGTCCAGATAGGGCGCTTTACGCGCGAGTGCCCTCGCGCGTTTCAATTTATATTGCGTCCAGATGCGGCGTTTTACGCGCGCTCCTACGCGCGATTTGTATGGGAGGGACCCAGGGACAGTTATAAACATGGAGCGAGACAAAGCAGTCGTGTTGTGGCTTGCATACCAAAATTGTCAAAATATGTCAAAATTATCAGTCTCCATTTTTGTTCCAAATACGTCCACTCGCGTTGGAATCGCGCGCACCACTGGACGCAGCAATGGCGCCCGAGTATCTCGACTCGCGCGTAATACGCGCGAGTCGAGAGTCCAGCGCGTTGCTCGCGTTTTACGCGCGAGCAAGGAATCGCGCAGCAGCGTCTGGACGGAATGTATAGCGCTCTAGTATCTGGAGAACGCGCGAGTGGTTACGCGCGAGGGCACTCGCGCGTAAAGCGCCCTATCTGGACAGGCTGTAAGGCCACGTTCTTAAAAGATCAATGGCGTTCGGAGCAAGCTATAAAATGTGGATACATCAAATTCCGATCGAACCTTTGATCTAAGGAAGATAAAACTTGTCTTGTTTATTTAACGTAAAGATCCCACAAAAAGTTTTCCAAAAATTTCTTTAAAACTTTAAAATATTTTCATTTTTCGAAACGGGTGTCAATCAAAAATTATTTTTGTCTAGCGGCCATCATCATTTTCATCAACTTACAAATATTAGTTCACTCCTGGACATAGTCATCCCCTATTGAGCGCCATAGTACCCTGACTACATTGTCACATCTGACTGCAGTCTTTTGCCCACAGTCCTGCAGTCATCCCACCTAGCCGGAGAGCGTGCGTTGGCCGAGTCGCGGTCTCCACTCAATAACACGTTTACCTTGGCGGTTGTCGGTTCTTCCCTAGATATGGCCGGCCCACTGCCACTTCAGCTAGCTAATTCTTTGAACTAAATCGATAACTTCGGATGTTAAGAATCCTAGCCTTCAAATAAACACCGAGCATAGCTCTTTCCATAGCTTGCTGATCGAAGTTGAACTGGTGTACCAGCCCTACCGTGAGTGTCCAAGTCACAGCTCCGTAGGTCATTACGTTTGTGTCACTTAATATTGTGTCAGTAAAAACACTTTTTAATTACTTTACAAACACAATTTTGAAGGTTTGAATGTAATGAAAGCAATAGTTGTCAACCCCTAAGGTCTTCGTAGCACTTGCTACGGCGTAGGCCCTCTACGAGACCATGCTACGCGTTCTCGTAGAAGCACGTAGAGCTACGAAAAAAATTGTAGCGTAGTAGTAGCACACGATAATTTTAATTTTAAAACCGATAGTTTCACAGTTATTTTTGTAAATTGTCATTTCCCAGTTTTTAACCTTGAATTAATGTCTAAGCGTGAGTTGTCATTTTAATTTTTTTGTTGTACATATCTTCAGATAATTCAGTTCCACCTGTCTGTTCTGTCTACTCTAGGATTAGTGGATGTATTTATTTCCACTGTTATGGGTTCGGTTACCTTCGCGAAGTATCTAGCATCTACTAGCTTGCTTCACATGATACAAATTCCGTAACTTCAACTTTTAGTATAGAACAGAGAGCTCTACTAAAAGTTCAGGTAAAATATTGCAAATGTCCATCCGGAGTTTGAGCGACTAGAGATAGAGCAGCTTATAAAGCAGCGTATAAAATAAATAAAATATGTTACTTTTAGAGGAGGATAGGATAATTTTCTGAAATTTGCACATAATTAAATAAAAATAAAACAATAAATTACCGCTTATCTTGCTGAAGAAATCTTCCGCGTGCGTCCCACCGGCCACTCGCAAACAATCGACTTTCTTTCAGTACACGATCGATTTAATCGACCTATCACTTCACAACACTATCGTCAACCGAACACTGGCCATAAAAATCTCATTTAAAAAAAACTGTTCCACGATTTCGAAATTTAAATTCAAAATGTTAGTCGCGACAAACTGGCGGCAAATGGGCGGCCAGCCGGCGCAGGCGCGCTTGCTTCTGACACTGCGGGACGCGGCGCGGCGACGTCACAACATTTGGCAAACGAACAAACTCCCCCAACCGATTTTGATATGTACACACTTATGTACACATTTGTTTACATTACGGTTAAAAAGACGAGATTTCGCGTTTTGTCGCCGTGTTGTGACGAGATGGTTCTGCGTGAATTAAGGGCACATAAAAGAGTGTTATTTTGATATTGTTCCTGGTGAACAAAGCCGGCCGTGGTGTAGAGCTGACAGCGATCGCGATGTCGACGGCTGATATTTTCGTTGACGCGCCTGTCTGCGTTTTCTCTCTATGAAAAGAAGTGACATAATTATATGTGGTCCGATTCGTGTCCGCTCGCCTGACTCACAATCCTGGATTTGATTCAGATTAGCTTTTGTAGTTATGCTGCTTACAAAACGACATGACACTTTCAAAGAAACTTTTCATTCTACTAATTGCTGTCTTTTATCATTATACCTAACGTTTTCATTTACCTATCACCTTAGTGGAGGGTGTTGCTCATCTGCGTATTTAACACCCCTTCTGCGATCACCAACCTGCCTGCCAAGAGTGGTCATAATAGGAAAATCACATTGATTGGAGGAAGTAATCACTATCTACAAGTGTAGCTGGCCGACTGTGGAATCATGAAACTAGAGACAGAAGAAAATATAGAATATTAGGGGAGGCATAATATATCCACTGCTGCTAGAGTAATAGCTGCTAACTACAGATCGAACAACCATTGTCTGAGAATCTGGTCGATGCGAGGCGTGACCCGAGAGCTGGTGAGTATCTGGTTCAGCGCATTCACGTGGTAACGCAGCCAGTGTCTTAAGGATGCTTCCGATTAGCAAAGATATGGATCAGTTGAGCTACCTCTAGACTGTAACCGTCTGCGGTTACCTCAATTGTTTCAAGTGTAAATACTAGTTTTAATTTGTTTTTATCTCTTCATTGTAATTTCCTTTGTAAATAACGAGGTCTTGATTTTGACTATGGCTTTTTTCATATCCTTAAACTTCAACCAAGATAAATTCATCAGTAGACGTATACGTGTGATGCAGAGGGGTATACATTTATTCCCCTGTTCTCTGAAGAGCGCGGGCGCAGCTTCCTTGAAATTCGCAATGAACTTAGCGTTGCTTTGTTCCGAGACGATGTATCACTTCACTTCGACTCTAATTCATAAAGATTTACTGCTATCTCAACTAACAAGAACAATGTTACAAATCTTCGCTGAAATAACCATTATAAAGGTATTTTGACAAGTGAACACCTAATTAGAGATTTCTGCGAATGGTTTGAGGTGTTTGGCTGTTGTAAGCAGCTTTTTTGTCTAAGCTTGCGCGCCAATTCACGCATACACCACGTTGGACAATTTGGACATTCACATTAGATTTAGACGATACTTAGGGTGATTAGAATAATTTGATACTGGAGTGTGAATCAATTCAAGTATTTTTTTTACAAACTAGTCGGAGGTTTTAAAAATGTCGAATCGGCGCACAAATTTAAAGCGAAAGAACACCTCTGCTTACTAATTTAATTCTTACAAACAGAAACCGGGTTGGGACGGATCACTTTCGAGGAAATCAAATCACAGGTTAGTACCTACTTCCTGAAACTTTGTGATTCTTAGTAGAATGATAATTTGAGTTGTCAGATCTTTGAACTTGCTAAAATAACGTCTTCTTGGATAAATATTAAAAATAATAATAGTAACTGGGTGGATTGAGGAGTTGAGTTTTATTAGGGTACTAAAACACAAAATTAAATTTTCTTTTTCATTTTCTAGGTATACATTAACGACCTTTTAAAAGATTTCACAGACAGTCCTTAATTAAGAAATAAAACAGCAGAATATAAGACGTACGGTTTCATAAAAGTACAGAAGATTTTTCAGAAACCTAAATAGGCCTTCTAGGAAAGCAGGTTAGTCAAATCTTCATTTTATCCTGTCCTATTTGCCTCCGATAGGTTAGTAGGTACCTACATCTCGAGTCTTCTAGCTATGTAACATTCGTCATCCGTCTATCGACGCCGCACTTAATCTGTATTCTATAAATAAATACCGCTCATCTAATTAATTCAGTAAATACTTTAGTTATTAGTCATATAAATAAATCACCCCTATACCGTTGAGTCAACAGGGGTGGGTGAAATGAGTCATAATAAAACGAATCTGGAGAATCAATTGGCAAAAATGCAATAGTTCATTGTACAGCCAAGTGCGTTGGACTTGGCAGAGTTTAATAAGACAAAATAATGGCCTACAATATCCTCTAATTAGCAGAATTATATGTGAGCTGAGTGAAATGTCGTAAAGTTGCGAATAAATGATTGTTTCCGAAACAGGATGTGAGCGAACCAAGCACAGGGGGACAACGACAGATAACAATAAGAACTTCGTCGCGAGCGAAGGTGTTGCCTGCTTTGCGGCTTTATTAAAAATTCAGCAATTTTTAACATGCATACGGCTCAGGTGTACCTATCTGACACAAATAGTGTCAATTTCACGGTTTTAGTTCTGGTTGGTAATGGAATCCAAGAATCCAAGGATTCCATTACCAACCAGACCTTAATGGAAGAAGATATTGAACGGAAACGCAGGGCACTTGCAATTGTAGATGAGTACCATTCGAGGACAATTAAATAATGCGTTCCGGACGATCTTGCGGCTGCCGGGTTGAATCAGCATTGGGTATGTTTGCTGACACGAGTTTGGACTTCTCAGCTGTGGTACGAGTTCGCTGCGCGCCGCCGCGACGGTAGTCAGAACAGGCTCCTGGCATCAGAAGACCTGAAAGACCGCTTCCGGCGGCATTTGGATTGGGATGCACTCAGTGCTTGCAACTTATATCTGGCACTGGCCTGTCCGTGTCAACTTAGTTTCATTTCAAGTGTTTTGTATTTTTCTCGACTTTCTGTACCAACCTATTACAGGTATTCTGTAAGTGCTAGGTGTCTTTTATGGACGCATAACATATATCTACTCGTATCTGTGCAATGTGTTTTGTTAGGAACCCATAGCACAAGCTCTGCCTACTTTGGGGATAGATAATGAATATTATATTGCCCTACATTATTTAATTATTTTTTGTATTATTTAGAAGTACCGATTAAAATCTAAAATAACGCCTAAATTTTTACGACAATTTTAATTTTAGAAATTCGACTTCTCATCCCATCCATTGACGAAATCTATTTAATATTTCTACGATATAAATAATATCTGATTAGATTTCAAAATAGGAACGATGATATTTCCTTACATTTTCCTTATTTTTATTAAGATTAAGCGTATTTCCCGTGCCTCCAGCTGGCATCCCCGCACCACAATGACAGCATTGGCAGGCTTCCAGCCGCGAACTGCACCACACTCGCGTTTGGTCCTTTGTTACTTCCTGATACTAATGGATCCATTTCTTCGGCTGTTTCAGATAGGTGTACCATAATTTCCTTTTACTTTAATTAAGTTCAATATTTGAAACCTAAACGACATCAAAAACAAAGGATTGGATGAAAATAACCAGAGCTTAGAAAAGACATTGTAGAAAGTGAGGTAGGAGTGTCGAATTCATTGTCCTATTATTATCACTACATACATAGTATAAAACAAAGTCGTATTCTCTGTCCCTATGTCCCTATGTATGCTTAAATATTTCAAACTACGCAACGGATTTTGATGCGGTTTTTTAACAGATAGAGTGATTCAAGAGGAAGGTTTATACGTATAATAAAAGCGTGCGAAGCCGGGGCGTGTCGCTAGTTAAAAATATAAACCTACGGACAACATTCTCATCTCAATTGAATCAAGTTAGTTTTGCAATTTAATTCTTATTTCAGTTATTAGTGCCTAGGTACTAAGTAAAATCTAAAAAATTTTAAACGCCTTCTATATTTTTTCTGTGTATTTGGTTCTGATTATTCCTTTCATTCTTAAGTTACTTTCGTTATTTTGTTATTATATAAATTTTTATTGTGATATTGTATTGTGTGTTGCAGAAACAAATAAATAATTTATCTATCTATAAAAATATATTACTACTTTGAAGCATTAGCAATTTAGCACTAACCACTGCAACATGAACTGATGATGATGACTCTCCCAACGATCTTAAGCCCGAGCATTGCACCGGCACTTCCATACTGACCTCAACAAACATGCCGCTCTTTCGCAATCACAAACACATTAAAAAGTATCCAATCCAAACACATTAAAAAGTATCCGATCAAAGGGATAAGAATAATTCAATTAATTCAACATCCTAACTCTATGACGTACACTGCACTGCGTGTCTCGTGGAACACTGTGTACATCCTAATTGATGTTTGTATCCTTTGAGATGCTTTAAATTTAGAAGCACGGGAGCAAACAGGAGCTAAACTAGCGCCATTTATCACTATCACTACATAGTATAAAACAAAGTCGCTTTCTCTGACCCTATATCCCTATGTCCCTTTGAATGCTTGAATCTTTAAAACTACGCAACGGATTTTGATGCGGTTTTTTTAATAGATAGAGTGATTCAAGAGGAAGGTTAATACGTATAATAAAACCGTGTGAAGCTGGGGCGGCTCCTAGTTTTATCTTATAATTACGTTAAACAAAGTAATTTCCAAACATATCATAAGATTTTTTAATGCATCTGTAGTAGTTTTATTTTGTCTAGGTATTTTAGGAAGAGATGCGAAAACAGAGTTTGGTGGCCACCAATACCAACTTCGTATCTCTTCCTGAACTAGAATAAAGACAGTTACATAACTGTCCACAAGTGAACTTACCTACCTTATGTTACATGTTATGGGGTAAAGTGTACCTACATCTGTGTAATTCATTCAGTATTTTTGGGCGTAAAGAAATAACAAACAAACATGCATTCAAACTTTTATATTTCATCTAATTATGGATGGAAAAATCAAAAAGCTAGACTTATTTTTTCTCATTTATTGTTTCATGGCTTCCTTCTAACATATTATATTGCCTTAAATAGATAGGAAATTTTAATAAAGTTGACTTATTTTGAAAATCGTAAAAAAACCCTCAGTAATCGTAAAGTTCAAAATTTATTGTTAAGAAGTCTTGAAGAAAACGCTATCAACAGTGTTTCCACCGCAGCAGTTCCAACGTCTCCCACTAAATTCACAAATTCTCGTATTCATTATCAAAACACGAGAAACGTAAATAACTCGCAATAAAACTGCCTCTGCATTCGGACTGTGTTTATTATGGCGAGGCACTAAAGTGGATAATGTACAAAAGCATAACCAACAGAATTATTCAAATAAAAACATACGAAAACTCAACTTGATTATACTATTATTTCGTGAAATGACAAAGCATAATAAATGTATAAAAAAAGTAACAATAAAGTATAAAAAGCCAATATATAAAAGCTATAGTAAACCCTGTTTCATCTCATTCTAACTTATTTTATACCAAATGAATTCATTTGTTATTATTTAGCCAGTACTAATTCGTTGACATGTTTCTTTGTTTCCATCGGTTTGTTCTTAGAACAATCTCTCCCCGTCTAGCGGGATTCCATCTAACATGGGCTGCCTCACGCCTTCGGGGGGGTATCCCCACACGGGCCGGTGTCCATTCGCCTTCTTGTAGCGTGGCAGCCGATCGTCCCGCACCATGGTGTACGCCAGCTTGGCGATGCCGCCCTGGTAGTCGCTGATGCCGGTCTTGAAGTGGCAGGGGCGGACGTAGCCTAGGACTGGGGGGAGAATGACAGGTTATTGTCAAATATATAGAAATAATGCTGGATAAGTCACATAGCATCATCTAGCCGAAGCTAAGCGAGCGTTATGGGTACTAGAGGTACAAAGATATTTTATTATACCTACAAAGAAAACTGAAAATTGTAGCTTATGTTTCCTATGGTGATTTGTAGGCATAGGTGTGAACAAAAAATTCTGTAACGTGAATTACGTGTATTTAGTGACTTTCAGACCTACCTACGTATAGATTTCTACATGAATTTGAACATTTGCTCAATTACGTTCCGGAGTTCTGGGAGTTTTCTCCTAGATATAATAAAAAATATCTATATATGTAATGTATTGTATTAAGTATGACTCATCTAATACCCATAACATTTATGTTAAGCAAAGCTTATAAGCTCAGGTTACCTTGGGACTAGATGATGCTATGTGGATTGTCCAGCATTATTATTAAATTTTTATTATAAGTGCCACTTGATACACGAAATTAATCTAGTGTGATATCCTCATTTCATAGATTTCTGCATCTACCACTCACACATCAATCAATATAACTAGTTAGTAGACACATCTACATTGCAAATTAAATCATATTTACATTGGCGTCTTTGTTAAGAAGCGGTGTGAGGCATAATATTTACCTCCATTGTGTTCGCTGACGCGCCACAACAATGCCCACACGTCACGTCCGGCCAGCAAAACAAAAACAATTGGTACATCATATGTCCATCATCATCACCTCAGTCAACATAGACAATGATCATCCAAGACGGACCCAGAGATTAGTCCCGCAAAACTTTATAAAATCGGCCAAGTGCGACTGGAGTCGAATACTGAGGGTTCAGAGTTTACCTTATTCAAAATTATTTCGCAAATAAAAATTTACTATTTTTTAAGGATCAAAAAAAAAACATCGTGCTTCGGTGATCAGTAGGTACTCTAAGGGCCCCCGCCCACTAGGCAGCCTGGCTGCCGCAGGCAGGCTGCTGCAGCCAGTAAAATATAATTATGACGTTGTATTGTATAGGAGCCCGCGCACTAGGCAACCTTGAATTCCCGCAAATATTCTGGCTGCCGCAGCCTGGCTACCTAGTGCGCGGGGGGGCTAAGTCTACATGGTTAGGACTCCGTAATTATATAAATAATGAAATTTAACATTATTTAATATTATTGTTGTATTGTATTTATTGTATTTTAAAAACTATTTGAAAAAGGTCTTAAAAGAAACAAAAAATATTATTATTTGTGAAACAACAGTTTATCCATTAATTATAAACATACAATATTCAACTTACACTCCTAGGTTATACATATATTAACTGATTGTTCATGTAATTGTTATTATGTCTTATAAGACTTTATTATTTTATTATGCCTTGTAAGAAATCTTAAGACTACCTCTATTTCTGCCTATCAATAGGTATCAGTAAAAGACCCCTACCAGGGTATCGGAAACTTACTCCTAAAGTGCGTAGGCAGAGGTTCCAAGGTCGGCTTGTCCATGTCCTGTTCGTACAGCTCCTTGGCCATCTTCATGACCTCCGTGTCCTTGAGGGCCAGCTTGGGCCCCGCGGGGGCGGCTATCTCCTCCTGCGACTCGGCCCTTTGCTCCGGCTCCTTGCAGGGGCGCAGCTTCTTCTTGCGGGGGACGAAGGGACGCGTCTTGAAGTCTGGACAGTGGGATAAATTATAGCAGTTTGTTTTTGTGTTCAGTTGGAGAATCTGGTGGACTTTTGTGGATTTTAATGAAACAGTTAAATAAATAGAAATAAATAAATTGATTAATTAATGAGGAATAAATAAGAAAACAAATAAATTCACACGATGAGTGATTGCGCGAAGTTATTTTGTTTGCTAATAAAAAATATCAAACAAAAAAAAAAATTATTCTTTAAATCATAAATAATAATACTAAGCTAGTCATTTATCAACGGATTATTTTGTCTTATAAGATACGAAAACAAACAAAACGAAGAGGCGCTGTTCTGTAGACAAAAGATTGAAGCGAACTGAAAATCAATTATGTATCACTTTATGTCTTATATTATTTTGATAATTATGTACCTATAGTATTAAATTTGACTTGTCTAAGTGCTTATTTTGTAAGCCTAAAGAAATAAAGATACTGATTTACTGTTAGTGCGCTGGTAGCGCCTTAAACATGGGCGATTTGTTTACAAACATACCACATCCCATTTGGCTGAGGTAGAGCTGTCGGCAGGCCGGATGAGCCCTCAGGCCCACAAGGCCCGGGCCTAGGGGCCTTATGGCAGAATCTATTTCGCTTCTCCCACAAGTGGACATAAAAGTGAAGCGAAAGGGAAATCAATTATCACTTTATTTCATAGATTATTTTGATAATTACCTATAGTTTAAATTTGACTTGTCTTAGTGCTTATTTTGTGAGCCTAAACAAATAAAGATATTGATTTACTGATTTAGAACATTCACACCCCTAGTCTGGTTAAAAGATCACCGTTTTCATTTTTCACACAATGACCTCGAGCAGGGGGGCCCAGAGCCGTAACGAAAAATAGTAAGTACTTGATCGGCTGTGGGGTAGAAATATTTTAAGACAGGGGACCCTCCAAATACCAAGTGCCTGAGGCCCCTGGACAGACAGAGAACCAAAGTTATCGACATAGCTCAAAGAATTAGCAAGCTGAAGTGGCAGTGGGCCGGCCATATCTCGCGAAGAACCGACAACCGTTGGGGTAAACGTGTTCTTGAGTGAAGACCGCGACTTGGCAAACGTAGTGTTGGACGCCCTCCGGCCAGGTGGGATGACGATCTGCGAAAGACTGCTGGCAGATGCTGGATGCGTCAAGCTGAAGTCAGGTCGCTATGGCGCTCATTAGGCGAGGCCTATGTCCAGCAGTGGACTAATATAGGCTGATGAAGATGATGAAGGGCTCTGGATCCCTTAACCCGGGCCTGGCTGTAGGTACCTTGGTCTAGATATGCGCAGTGCTGGTTGAAGTACGTAGACTGGCCTCTCAGGGCTTTCATCGTCTTCGCTATGAACTCTTGGATCTCCTCGTCCGTCATTTCTTTCTATAACAAAGGCAAGTTTACGACTTTTAAAATTTTGATTGAAGATGGGTTTTTAGTGAAACATAGATTTTTAATGTTTTACTTGTTAGAGTTGGGTGTTCTGAAAGTATAAATAATGCTGGACAATCCACACAGCATCAAATAACCTCAAGCTTTTATGGTTACTATATGACGGATGTACTTTATAATTTAATGATCAAGCGAGCTTTCCTGAAGCGAAGCTCGATCTTGATTATACAGCCTTCACCGAAGAGAGTTTACTTGTAGTAGGTACGTACAAACACGGACTATTCGCACAATAACTTTAGAGGTAAAAGAGAAAAAACACACCGTCTTGCATTCTACCCTAATTATGTCTCATCATTATCTTCAGAGTAATCAACATCAGCAACATTGATCTACCAGGGATAGCTAGGTAGGTACCTAGGTATGTAAGGGTAGGGAGGGACCCAGGCTCTCTTCGGTGAAGGCTGTATAATCAAGATCGAGCTTCGCTTCAGGAAAGCTCGCTTGATCATTAAATTATACAGCCTTCACCTTCAGAGAGTTTACTTGTAGATGTTTAGAGACTGATCTATGTTGCAAAGAGTAGTAAAATAAAAATAAACATTGAGATTTTATAAAATTTCTTAATGTTTATTATTTAATGAAATAACAACAAAAGAACAGTTCACATTATCAATATGGTAACCTAATAACGAAACAAAACATGTCCACATAAATAATCAATCTTATACTATATAGACTACCAAACTATTGTTGGAGTCAACAATAGGCCTGTTTTAAAAATTTGCAAATACTGCAGATTATGCAGACCAACCTTACGAATTCATCGATACCCTGATCGCATCGATACTAATACCGGGGCGCGCGACAAGCGCAGTGGAGGCATGCCTCGTGCTGTGTGCGCCGAATATAGAGATATCTATACCACTGTCCCCTAGAGTCTGCTTCAACCAGCGACCAATAGACTATTGGGAAGTAGCAACTTTTTGAGGCTTTTTAAAAGTAAGAATAAGTCGATCAACAGAATCGGGTCTGATAGTAGCAGTTACTAACAGATATTTCTGAAAACTAAACTGATGCCGAGCTAACTCCAAGTCGCTGATTAAAGTATGGTAAGATACTACTGGTTCATTTCTACCTATTCCAGAAGGTTTTATTAAATCAGTAATGGAAATTATGATTCGATTATTCAATAAATTAATATTGGATGTCTTAATTAGTGACACAGTCTGCATTCTTTGATCAGTTGATAACGCTAATAGCATGTTGTTTTTTTTATTATTATTACCTGTTCTAAATTGCGGGAATCATGTGGTACCTATTGTTTCTAAATAATCCAAAACAATACTTGGATTCCACGTTAATGTATATCTGGGGAACGTAGACTTTAATTTTAAAATCCCTTTTAAAAATTGGTGAGTGTGATGTCCTCCCGATCTTATTTGAAGATAAGAGAGGTATAGCTGACCTATGACTATTTAAGTTACCGTAGGAAGAGCCTATGTTGAAACACACTGTGAGGGAATATGGTATTTCGACTTGGAATAAATCACAATTATTCCCATCATTGCTTTTAGCTTCTATTATACTGAGATCTAGTGTTATGTGTAATAGATGAAAGCATTAGACGCAGGAAGCCTTCCCTGATAACACATTCGCCGCCAGGGAAAGGTGGCGGTCGAGCGGGTGAATTGACCTGAAAAGGATGAAGCAAGAGATGCATACTCAGAAGGAATACATACCTCTTATGCAAAGCGACATAAATAAGGGACACCACGGCTGGGAAGTCCATAATGGTCCATTAAATACAATACCAGTTGCCTCATCAGATACGATCTTTTTTAGGGTCTTCAAAATTAAAGCGAACGGTGAGAACGCATAAAAATTAAATTGAGACCATTTCATGGTAAAAGCGTCAATGTTTTGAGCAAAAGATCATTCTTTTTTTATTTTTTGAAATTTTTACTGGACATTTTGCATTTACGCGAGTCGCAAATAAATCTATATCTGGCCTTATCAAAGTAATGAACTAATTTTGTAAATTCTTTCTCTAGTAAGTTTCCTAGATTCTGCATATGCAATTATGTTTTGTGATGAGGGAATATACGATGCGATAATGAATATTATGTTCCTCTCCTTGCACCGTTTCCAAATGTTACTAGAAATTTTATTCAAGTAAGGGTACTGGACCCCACCCAGCCTATTTACGTAGGAAATTATAGCTGGTAGCTGGAATGGTATTTACGTAGGAAATAGCATCTTAATCAGTTTTTCATCCGCTATTGATTTTATTCCGAAATAAATGGCCAACAACTCAACTCATGTGATTAGCGCATTCGGTGGTTGTCCAGTGTCCATCATTTCTTTCAGAAGCCACGCCCCAACCAGTGGCTGAGGCATCGGTGAATATTTCTAGCTAAGATTTTTATGATTATTAGTTCGTATTTACGTTGATGAATAGGATTAAAATCTTTCTTAAAATTTTTCATAAATTCTTTTATTCCACCAATGTAAGTTATTCATGTAACTTATTGGGCACCTTCATAACAGCGTCATAGTTATCACTGTGTTTAAGACGGGTTAAATATTATTTTTCTCTCTAGAGATTTCGTTTAAAGCCGTCCAATAGCCGGACAAGCTGTTAGGAGTTAGTTAGGGAGCCTAAATAACAAACAAAATATAATTTGCATTATCGTCTCCGAATTCAGGATTTTCATGAAAATTTACACGACTTCTTTGGAATTTAAATGCTCTTTTTATAGTTTATTACAAAACCTAAGCGCTTGAGATTCGCATTATGTAGACAATTACTAGATTGAAAGAATATCGTCTAAATATCTTACAGAGTAATCTCTGAGACCATAAATTAGACATGATTGGTTGTAGTATTTTTGTAAATACATAGGCCAACATAGCACGGAACATAGGCCAAAGGCTAAAACTCCCCTAATAGACTTTTAAAATAAAATCTCAAATATGATAGGTTTTAAAAAAAAAAGAACAAAATAATCGTCTCTGATATCAATATTAACCATGTGACAACCCCAGTTAAAAGTTTGGTAGCAGTGCGTTTATCTTCCATCCGTATGAACTTAGAATGTACTTAGGTGTTTAACTTTCTTAAGCTTAAATAAATCGGTTAGTCCTGTCAATTTTAGGAATCAAAAATATATCCAATATGAATTGTCCCACGGCATTATCACATTTCCATATAACGCCAATATTCGATAAGTGACTTAGATTCTCAATTATTGCTGATGACTGTTTTAGAAAAAACCTGCGATGTGGGCTTTCTGGACTTTGATTAGAAATCTCTACGAATGGTATTTTATAACCTGATAAATTACCAAGGATAAAATCATCGTCTGAAATAGATCGCCATTCATTTATAAAATATTTTAGACGACCTGCATGTACCTGTGCATTTGGGTCTACACCCTGCGCTGTGTACTGGCGTAGCGGGGCGCTGCCGGCCTCGAGTACTGGCGACGGCGGGGCGCGGGGGGCGGGGAGGGAAGCCGCGCCGCCTGCAGCGGTGCTTGAGATGCAGCCGGCGGCGCTGACACGGGTATGACGTCATCGATCTCGACCCACCACCGCCTCGCTGCTGGTTCTTGCTGCTGGTTCTTCTCTCCACGCGCCGATGAGCCTTTCCGGTTTAAATGGGCCGATGAGGTCGATGCTTGTATCAGCTCACATTTTTCTTTATAAGCACCTCTCGAGTCTGTTATTAGATCTCCCAAGTTTCGCCGAATAAGAGACTATCCCTTTTTCTGTCTTTGAAAGGTTCCATTAGAGACTTGTCAATCAGCGGGATGATCACCGAACGCCTTGTATCAGTTTCAGCGAAGTGACAATCCGCTAACGATCTGCGGCGTCATTTAGTGTACTTACGGATAATATTCGGAATATTTGAGTTCTGTCATAGCTATTGCTAAAGCTGAAAAGGCTTACTTAGCTTACTTATTTTTACTTGCTTTTACTTGCTTTTACTTAGCTGATCTTGTTTACCAAATAGGTGCCTGTCCCGTATCATGCATGACTCTGCTAGCATTGCTCCCACTCCCATGTTTAGAGTAGGACCTTTTAGCTAAAGCTATTTTTTTTTGGAAATAAGTATTTCTTCTTTTGCTTCATAATTTAGCCCGCTAAGAAGAATTTCTAGAAGAATTCTCAATGCCAAATCAGTCTGAACACCCTCAAGAAAATCCACAGAATCGAGTTCAAACGCGCCGAGTGCTTCGAATAACATCGGGTCGAAAGAATCAACTTCGGTAACCTCCGCCGCGGGCGCGGGCGGTGGAAAACTAGGCTCGCCCGCGCCTGTCTGAACCTGCTCGGCCGCGGGGCTTTTAAAATCGACACTTCTATAATTATCTCGATATTTTCAACTAAGTACGACATTTTCTTGATGATCTGTCCAATGAAGTACAATGACCTTTGAAAAGGTAGGTAATAGGTACATATTGAAATTTACAACGTGTAGCGGTCATCCCATAATTCGATGAATGCAACGAACATGGATAAAAAATAGGTCAGTATTTCGCTAGGTTAACAAAAAATTTCGATGAATGCAACGAAATAAAATGTGGGCCACAGATGTCTCGGTTTATTGTTTTTCAAATTTTGGAAATATCGTGCACAGCTCGATGAATGCATCGAGGATATCCGAAGAATTCAACGGATACATAGAAATAATTTCAGGTTAGGTGCCGTGCCATCGATCATAATTCATAGGTGAAAATAAATAATTTCATACCTTCGTCTTCATCCGAATAAGTATATTATTCGACGATAGCCTTTTCCCTTCTTTTAGATCGTACACAGCTCGATGAATGCATCGAGGACATCCGAAGAATTCAACGGATACATAGAAATAATTTTAAGTTAGGTGCCATCGATCGTAGGGTGAAAATAAATAATTTCATACCTTCGTCTTCTTCCGAATATATTATTCGACGATAGCCAATCCGTTTCTTTTTCAATGTATCCTCGTACTTCCTCTTCTTCCTTTCCCATCTATTTTCTTTTGTTTCTTCATCATGTAATCGCCGGGGAACTTTTTTTTTTTTTTTTTGGTGTGTGCACTTGTGCGTTAGCCGTGAGCGCACGGACAATAATGATGAGACATAATTAGGGTAGAATGCAAGACGGTGTGTTTTTTCTCTTTTACCTCTAAAGTTATTGTGCGAATAGTCCGTGTTTGTACGTACCTACTACAAGTAAACTCTCTGAAGGTGAAGGCTGTATAATGGATATATTTTGTTATTATAGTTAGAAAACATCCAGAACCCCAGAAGAAATATTTGCAGTTCGTACAAACATTTGTCCCAAGGCGGGAATCGAACCCTAGACCTCATGCGTCGAAGGCGGACCTTAGCCTAACGCGCCAGATGTATTACAAAGTTTACCTACTTGAGATACACCTTTCTTCGGGTCCAGCCATTTTCCTTCGAGTTTCGCCCATCTGGCTTCTGGACGGAACCTGTAGAAATCATAATAGAACAAAGATACAGGTAGATCTAAGAAAAGTGCTAGTTTTAGTATTCAAGTATTACTAACTTATGTATATTGAGACAAGGTTTAAACTGACTTAAAACTTCCCGTCTCTCGCACTGCGAGTTTAAGCACGATGCTCTACTAAAGTGATGGAAGCTCTACCAAATCTAAAATGCAAATAGGACAGGCCTACAGAAACCTTTATATATTTTGAGATAAGTATATAACTTACATTACAGTCTTCCTGATAGGATGTTCCCGGAATTCATCGAAATATTCCGTCAGGTACGACATTGTAAACACACAATTTTATCGTTTCGTACAAAAAATTTAACGGCTACGTTTTATTAAACCTCCTAAATTATCTTAAAATTAAAATAATAAACAAAAATTAAAGTGTACACAACAATACAGTTTATAATCTCTGGACCATAAATCACTTTATTTTCTATAAGTTTTGGCGAACCGTCAAGTTCATAACCTCTTTGGTACACAGAAAAGTAATTTGAAAAAGTTTACATTCCAATTTGCTATTTCGTGTCTATCGGGAAAGATTTTATATGAAAAGCAAAGTACTTAATGCAAATTTTGTATCCGTATTTATTGTTTCAGAGACCTCAATCGACTGAAAGCCAGTAATTTTTCTTTGTAAGTTCTTCGGTAATAAGCTTGGAGTTGGGTACCTTTAGCGGTTATCCTGTCATGCGATGCTATATATTTTTACGGTGTCGTCAACATTTTACGCAATAAAAAAAGTTGTAAACATTTCAACAGTTGAAATATTAACGGGTTTACGAGGATTTTTAATCCAGAAGTGGCTTATTAATTTAATGATTTTATTTTTTAAAACAACGTCCACTTTTTTCGTTTTTTAATGCAGCTGTAAACTTTAAAAGCTTAGTGGGAATAAAAGAAGCATAGTATCAGTGTAAGACAGTACATACCATATTATGCTGGTACCCGAGATTGGCACAAGTGTGCAATAAAATAACAAATAAGTACCTAGACTTTTTTTAGTATCTACCTAGATTCTGGATGAAACTCGGTAGATCCACACCTTTCAAACCGGATCTAATGGAAAAAAACTCAAATGATCCATCACGGATCTAACGAGACTCTACCATAACTCTACCATAATAACTCAATCGTATTAGACCTTAACAAATTGGACATAGTGTAGCGAAAGAAAGCTTCAGCAGCAGCAGCAATCAGTGGAGTGGAGATACAGATTGGTAGGTGTGCAAACAATTGTATTTGTACTGTATTAGAAGATTAAATATATAGATAAGACGAAAATTACTAGGTAACAATACTAATATAAGTACATATACCTATTCATTATATTTAATTGCTTAAAAACAGGAAGTACTTAATTTAACATCATGAAAGAGTAGCAATGGAATTGGCTGCCTTATTGCTCAAAGCGATTTTCAAGAACACAATCTCTGCTTAGTTTGGGGCTAGATGATGCTGTGTGGTTTCTTGAGCATTATTTATTAATGGAATGTTGCATAGAGTGCAAAATAGGATTTTACGGAACTGACTACGAACGCTAGGTAATGCCTAGGTCTCTTATCGAGACAGAAATGTTGTCAACCCCTATCCAACTTTTATACAATTTTTGTGACCGCGAATGGCGTGACTGGCTCGTATAAATCATGCGCTTGTATTTATAGAGCTGTCGTAAACTTGGATACAGCGTTTGTACGATACGAGGTCGAATGATGCACTGTCGCTTCAACTACACACTTGTTTCTGGGTTGCTAGATAGGTAGGTATTAGGTACTAAGATCATGCCAAAGAGAAGAGATGTTCATACACAAAATAAAAAATAAGTTAAAGAAAAATCGTAAACATATTAATAACTAGCTACGCCCCGCGGCTTCATCGCGGCGTATAAAGGGGGGGGGGGGGGGGTAATTGTACATTCGCTCACAACATACCTAGTAAGTACCTACTTCAAAGAACGTAAGGACATAATATGTATGTCTGTTGAAAGCCACATCGAAGTAGCATGTGTTGAGTTGGAGCAAAGTATTGTAGTAAGCGTATACAGCCCACCATCAGCTTCCTTTGAAATATTTGAAAACATAATGGATGATATCTTATTTAAAATAACAAAATCAAATGACGACAAAATCAAATCAGTGACGACCGATGTGGCGCAGTGGGCGAAGGTCTGCCTGCAACGCAGGAGGTTGCGGGTTCGATTCCCGCCTCGGAACAAATTTGTGCACGATCTGCAGAAATTTGTTCCGTTGGTCTGGGTGTTTACTATATATAATAAAAATATCTATCTATTTAATGTATTGTATTAAGTATATCAGTCATCTAGTACCCATAACACAAGCTCTGCTTAGATTGGGGCTAGATGATACTGTGTGGACTGTCTGGAATTATTTATTTATTATTATTATTAAATAAAAATCTCATAATATGCGGAGACTTCAATGTTAATCTTTTAGAAGTTAACTCCCACAGTAGTAGATTAAATAATTTATTTAAGTCTTATAATCTAAGTCCACTATTTATGGAACCAACTAGAATTACTGAAACCTCAGCAAAATGCATAGATAATATATTTGTTTGCCAAAAATGATAAAATTGTAAGTAAAAATATAATCAGCAATTTAAAATCAGACCACTTAGGTCAACTCATAAAAATGAACATTCAATTGAAAATTTATAGAGGTAATTGTAAAAAGAACAAAAAATATATACCAGTAACCACACATCGATTTGATCAGTTTAAATTGGATTGGGACTCTAAACCAGCACCTAACTACTCATACAACAACCCAAATGAGTCGTATAGCAGTTTTTTCAACAAATTCACCTATGCGTTCAATTCAATATTTACACCCAGGTCGATAGTGGTCTCTGAGAAACTTAACTTTAGCGAGTGGGCAACAGTAGGTATACATAAAAGTAGACAAAAGTTGTATGTACTTGAAAAACAATACAATTTTAGTGAGGAGTTTAAAGAAAAAGTTAAAAATTATTCAAAATTGTTTCGGAAAGTTTGTCAAATTGCAAAATCAAATTATATTAGCTCAAAAATTCGAAATAGTGATAATGTAATCAAATCAACTTGGAAAATAATAAATAGTGAGACTGGAAAGGTTAGTAACTATACTAATGATTACAATTTAAAAATTAATAACTCTTCAATCAAAAATGATGTTGAAGTAGCCCAAGCATTTGAAAACTTTTTTACTAATATTCCAATCTCTACTACTAAGTGTCTTAACTCTTCTCAAGTAATCGCTGAGTCTCTACTTAAAGAAAATGTACCTAAATGCGAAAATAAATTTAATTTCAATCATGTTGATGACAAAGATATAATTAAAGCCTTTAAACTTTTAAATATTAAGAAAACTGCAGATCTTTGGGGCATTTCTGTTAAAATTATTAAACCTTTGATTGATATAATTGCACCAGATTTAGCTTTCATATTCAATGAGTCCATTGATTGTGGCGTATTTCCTGATCTAATGAAACATAGTAAAATAACTCCACTGTTTAAATCGGGGAGTAGGTCTGACCCCACCAACTTTAGACCGATATCAGTACTGCCTACATTCAGCAAAGTTTTTGAAAAACTTATTTTACATCAATTGCTCAGGCATTTCAATGGCAATGACCTGCTACATTGTAAGCAATTCGGGTTTACTCGAGGCAGGTCAACTACTGATGCTGGTGTAGAGTTGGTATCACAATATTTTTGATGCTTGGGAGAAGTCGCAAGACGCTTTAGGCGTCTTTTGCGACTTGTCAAAAGCATTCGATTGTGTACACCATAAGACATTAATCAGGAAACTACATCACTATGGAATAAATGACACCTCTTTGGATCTTCTTTCATCTTACTTAAGTGACAGGATACAAAGAGTTGACATTAATGGGAAACGGTCTTCGGGGTCTGTAGTTACTAAGGGTGTACCGCAGGGGTCTATCCTCGGTCCTTTCCTGTTTTTAGTTTATATTAACGACCTGCCTGATCTTGTAAAGAATAATCACGATATTGTATTATTTGCTGATGATACCTCTTTAATTTTTAAAATGAGAAGACAAACTACAAATTTCGACGATGTGAATAATGCAATCTCAAAAGTTGTCCACTGGTTTAGCGTCAATAATCTTTTGCTTAACGAAACCAAAACGAAATGTATTAGATTTATTCTACCTAATGTGAAACAAGTTAAGGCTGATGTAAACGTGAAAGGAGAAACGTTATACATTGTAGAAAGTACCGTATTCTTAGGAATCACTCTAGATGGTAAGCTTCAATGGGGCCCACACATAGATAAACTATCGCAGAGACTCAGTTCTGCAGCATATGCAGTCAAAAAAATCCGTCAATTTACAGACGTGGATACTTCTAGACTTGTTTATTTCAGCTACTTCCATAGTATTATGTCTTATGGTATACTACTGTGGGGGAACGCTGCAGACATTAACACCGTATTTGTGCTGCAGAAGAGGGCTGTTCGTGCAATCTATAATATGGGTCCCAGAGAATCTCTCCGCAATAAATTCAAAGAAATAAACATAATGACAGTACCATGTCAATATATTTATGAAAACTTGTTGTACACTCATATAAATATCAATAGGTTCACTAAAAATAGCGACATACATAATGTTAATACTAGAAATAAGAATAAACTCGCTTTGCCCACAACTAGATTAAACAAAGTTAATGTTTTTTTTCAAAGGGCAAAATATACGCTTCTACAACAAAACTCCAAGTGAGTTGCAAAAATTATCGGTAAATAAATTCAAACAAATTATCAAAACTATTCTTTGTAAAAAGGCTTACTATAAAATATCTGATTATTTAGATGATAAAAAAGCTTGGGACGAGTTTTGCTCCAACTCTAAAACTAACAACCTAACAAGGTAAAGGTTTCTTGTTCGCTTCTTTACTTTAACTAAATAGACCGAAGTGAACAATAATCAAAGTGAGCACTTTATTTCATAATTTCAATTATTTTTTAACATGTATTTTATGACGTGTCCAAGTGTCCTCTTAGGAAAAAGGGTCTTAAGGAAATAAAGCACTTTGAATTTTGAATTTTTGAATTTAAAATAAACTTTATTTTTAATAATAATATTTAACTTTTATTGATTCAAACAAACAAACAAATAAACACGCACAGATAGATCAAAGAGCTCGCGTCCGCTCCCCGCGCCGGCTCTAAAATGCCGTTTCACTTTTGCATTACAAAACATGCCCTTCTTACCACCTAGTAGTTAAGTACCGATTATAAAATCTATGCCACCACATAGGTTATCGTTATATATAAACGTTTTATTCTTCAATATCCATAATGTTCTCCACGTATGACAAATACATTTCCACGCGGGCGAAGCCGCGGGACTCAGCTAGATAAGAAAGGAGAACAATATGTTATAATAGAAATGATCCCTCAGACTACCAGTCTACATAAGCTTCACAAGATTACAATATACCTTACTAGCGACCCGTCCCGGCTTCGCACGGTTTTATTATAAGTATATAAACCTTCCTCTTGAATCACTCTATCTATTAAAAAAAACCGCATCAAAATCCGTTGCGTAGTTTTAAAGATTTAAGCATTCAAAGGGACATAAATGGACAGAAAAAGCGACTTTGTTTTATACTATGTAGTGATTATACCTACATACCAATACCAACCAAGTGATAATAAACTTGGAGTTTCAAATTTATACCTTGTTTATAACTAGATGTCGCTAGTAAAAATGGACGAAACTTAGATCGCGCTTACGAAGCGTTTCAGACATTTGGGGTTTTCGGAACCCTATATTTACAATGCACGCGAAAGTTGGATGTAAAACTACACCAATGAACGGATTAGGATGAAATTTGGTTGTTTTTGAAGTGCTTTAATTTCGTGACGAGATGAAGGCCTATAAGTATTATAATAATGAGTATAGATAGATTAGTTGCAGAAGTAGAATGTCCGCTCACGGCTTCGTTTTCGTATCTAGCTGTTAAAATTACCTCAACAACGATAAAAAGGGGTAAAATTACGCTAGTAATAATAATTCATTGGGTAAAATAACGGATTAATGGATTATATAATATTATAATGATGATGATTCACGCTACACCGTGACGCTATCGGATCATCGGAATCACAAGTTAAAAGTACTCTTACATATCGGAATCATTCTGAAACACGTGTTTTAATTTGAACATTTTCAGGTCATTATGTCCATTTTCAATAGTTTATTTGTTTTGTTATAATTCTATAACACCGTAACACGTCTCTCTCTTTAGTAGTTTTACCTGTTCGTTCGAGTATGCAATGCATTCTTTCTACTAGTAGACTAGACGTAATTAAAAATAATTATAAGCTCTCCCACATCTTATTGTGTTAAGCTATTAAAAAAACTTCAAAATTTCAGCCCGATCCGTTCATCGGAGTAGTTTTTACATCCAACTTTCGCATGATCTTTGTTAGTTTGGGTTCCCACAACTGCAAATGTCTGAAACGCTTCGTAATCGCGATCTACGCTTCGTCCACTTTTACTAGCGACATCTAGTTAAACACAATGTATAAATTCAAAACTCACAAACAGGAGGTAGCGGGTTCGATCCCGCCTTGGGACAAATGTTTGTATCATCGATAAATATTTGTTCCGGGGTTCTGTGTGTCTGGTGTATAATAAAATCACTATGAAATGGTATTCCTGTATTAAGTACATCATGGAAGTATTTCATCTAGTCTAGTACCCATAACACAACACAAGCTCTGCTTAGCTTGGGGCTAGATGATGTGTGAATTTTCCTTGTGTTTGTTAAGTTTTACTAGTGCTATCACCATCATCGCCCATACATAATAGACCGCTTCTGGGAAATACATTGCTTCCGGACATAGGGCTTCCCTACAAATGAACGCCATAGCATATCTCCCTGCTTAATAAATTTATGATTTGATTTAGGAATTATTTTCTATAAAAGAAACTAATTATTTTCTATAAAATAGTAGGTAAATATGTAATTCTTTAGTGTACTACTAGGTACCAGCAGTCTTTCGCAGTTCGTCATCCACCTCGGAGGGCTTCCTACACTACGTTTGCGGGTCGCTAGCTAATACGTTTACCCCACCGGCGTAGTATTACTAATATTACGTAATTTAGGTATATGCTTTCCCTAATAATAACATTCGTAGCTAATCCATCAGAGAACTAAAGCTTGCGATATAGCTCAAAGAATTAACCCACTCACACTAATAATTTAAATAATTTATAACTTGGGGAAATCGCCACAGGAGATAAGAATGCTGGCTTCTATTTTGGTCAACGAATTAGCATTGCCATTCAACGTGGCAATGCTGCCAGCATTCTGGGTACTTTGCCTTCTGGTGACGGCTTAGATTTTTAAGAGTTTGTTATAATTGTATATACTAGTGAGCTATGTGATCTAATTATGTTATACTTGGGGAAATGTAACAAAACTCAGCATTTATAATTTACAATATTTATTTATTTCTGATCATGTCAGTCATTTACACGATGATATTCCTTTGAATTTACATATTCAGGTATTGGCTACCTTCAATTATTACAAGTATTGTATTATTTTATAAATCTGTCCATTATAGTATGTTTAGACCATCCATAAGTAAAGGATATAGTCCTTTGGCCTCAACATTTTTCAATACAGCTTATTTCCTCATTAATGGGGTGTGTGACACTTTACTTGACAATCCTGCTATAAATGTCTACATGGAAGATACATAATGGACATCGTAAAATATGTTCGTTTTTATTAAAACTATGTTTAATTTTAATTAATAAGCTTTTCGTTTGTGTACTTCTTTTTTGCAGAATTTGTATAAAATATTCACATACAAATAAAGAAAGCTAAGAAATGAAGTGATCTCTAACAAAATATTAAAGTCATTGTATACGGGATATTTACCATGATTTGTTTTGTTTGGAGTTTTTCGATATTTCGGCACCGTTTCAGGCGCCATGATCACGAAAGAACTGAGGTCACTGCGAGTGAGTTTTTATTGGCAGATATATCGATCTACCCTCATTTTTCGTCTTTTGCTACGAACGTTACCACTACCACCGGTTTCATTATCTAACGCAACTCGATCACGACACACTACACTAACGGTATCCGAACGCCGCCGCTCCATACGTACATCACTTCTTCGGTTTTTGCACATCCGCACAACAGGGTTCCAGGTTCCTGATAATTGGAAACCTTCTTCTCGATTGAAGTTCCTGTGTTTGGTAATCTCAATGGCCTCCTGTACCATTCTTGGTATGTAATGTCGCTCTGTTGAGATTACTTGTGGGTTGTGTAACTCGATCCAGTGATTCGAACCAGACTCCAGAAGATGCTCAGCTATGGCCGACTTCTCAGTAGCCCGATTCTTAACCGCACGTATGTGCTCCTTAACTCTGCAGGCAATAGTGCGCTTCGTTTGGCCTATGTAGGAGCTTCCACAGCTGCAGTCGATCTTGTACACTCCTGGTTTCTCAAGTGGGAATGTGTCTTTAGGCGTGCGCAGGTAGTGTACGATCTTTTTAAGCGGCGTGAAAATGGTTTTTATTGAGGATTTTTGCAGGATGTTTGCAACTTTATCCGTCACTCCCTTTATGTACGGTAAAAATGCTGGTTTGCGTTCCACTGTACTTCTGTGTGTTTTATAACTGGTTCCGGGACGAGTTGGCAATGATCGCAATTTGTAACCGTTTTTATGTAAAACATTTCTAACGTTTCTAACGTGCCGAAACGGTGCCGAAATATCGAAAAACTCCAAACAAAACAAATCATGGTAAATATCCCGTATACAATGACTTTAGTGTTAAAAACCATGATAGTTTTAAAAGTTATATCTAACAAAATATGTTTAAAATTAACATTGAATTTCAATTTTGGAGCTTATTTATACTTATCTATAAAAAGCAACAAACACATGCATTCAAACAAAACAACTAAACATGAATTTTAGTGCTCCTTAACCGATTTAAAAATAGGGCACACTCATCTAAAACTTAAAATTATATTAAAATGCTCATAGTTCCATTTCGTTTATTCACTTATACTAAAGTCGAGAGATGGTTAGAAATTTAAAATCAGATTTTTTAAAACACCACTGTTATCCTGATTAACAACATTGTTAAGAAATTAAAAACCAATCAAGTACCCTAGAATTGTATTAAGATATGAATCTAAGTCAACAATTACATCTAAAAGGAGATGATATTACAAAAATTAAGTGTTCACCTTAGTAAAATTTGTCATAGTTCTAGTATATTTTACAAGAACAATAGCACTGAAGCCTTCTACGATTCTGCCTAAGGACCGGTACACGCCAAAGCAAAGCTGCGATACATATCGCATACTTGGTAGAACGGTAGAACAAGATTCAACCAACTGTGTTAACACATCGCTGCCTGCTTTTGCGGGTACCGGCCTTGACGGCGGTGATGAGAAGCGACGATAGCGCGTCGCTTTTCATCACCCACCGTGAGGCAAATCTTTAGAAGTATACACAGTTCATTTAAAAATCATTTACAATAATGTTCCGGTTGTTCACATCCCTCAACTGTCAACTTGCACGCTCCGAGTCATATCCCTAATGCCTAGATCCTAAATACACACCGTTTTACACATACATGAAGTCACATCTTTCATATTTATTTATTTACAATTACTATTTTTAATATTACTATTATTTACGCTTTATTGAGTAAATTTAGGAAAACAATAATTAGGGATCGTGGCAAAAAACAGAACAACTTTTTTTGTAGGCAACAGCGCCGTTTTATGTTCCCTTCAATAAGCTGAGCAAAATCCTTTTATACCAATAGCTAACCTAACCAATAGCTTATAGTGTTTTGTTTTCTTTCTATCCAGTCATTATAAAATCATCAATATTTTACGTCGACTGATTTATGTATAGTGACTGTGTAAGTTTTGAATATTAGTAGGTACTATGGTATAATGTATATCAGTACGATCGCGTGGGTGACACAAGCCTACGTCATAGTTTTCTGATTGCCAGTAGAGCGATATCGTAGCTCCCAAACCTTTTTATAACCCCAACCTGTACGAATATGATCAAATCATGTCGTTTTGCGACTGATTGAACAAACAAAACTGATATGATCGTAATTGATTTTTTTACATAAACTGATGGGAATTGACGATTGATGTATTTAATGTAATTTCTTTGACTATTATCAACAATTAGACTAATTTATTGCGACTGATCGAACAACAAAACTGATATGATTGTAATTGATTTTTTACTTAAACTGAGAAGAATTGACTATAGACGTATTTTTATGTTATTTCTTTGACTATCATCAATAATAAGACTAATATATTGCAACGGATCGAACAACAAAACTGATATGATTGTAATTGATTTTTTACTTAAACTGAGAAGAATTGACTATAGACGTATTTTTATGTTATTTCTTTGACTATCATCAATAATAAGACTAATATATTGCAACGGATCGAACAACAAAACTGATATGATTGTTATTGATTTTTTACTTAAACTGATGGGAATTGACGATTGACGTATTTACTGTAATTTCTTTGACTTTATCATCATCAATTTTAGACTTATATATTGCGACTGATCGAACAACAAAACTGATATGATTGTAATGAATTGACGATTGACGTATTTTTATGTAATTTCTTTATCAATAATTTGACTCTTATTACAAAAAATGGAATTGAGAAACATTAGTTAACCGATTCCAAGCACCCATTTTGTTACAGCTAAGATAGGCAACTGGCTGTCGAGTGACGTAAGCAAGTGTCTCCCGGAACAGAGCTTAAATCTAAGATCCGATCCTATATCGACATTCACCGGGCCGGGTTGATAATAGAACTTATTTTATATCTAATAAATTTTGTATATTAAAAAATATATTAAAGATGGGTTGACAAAAAAAATCCTGGAACAACTCGGTGAATGTCGATAAGGTCTATATCTTCTACTTGTTGTCTCGTATCGTGTGTAATCTCAAAGATGTGTCCCTCAATGTATGTGCGTGTTGTGTTTAGAAGCGGGCGCGTATGTAGACAGCGGCGACGTCGTGGTTGGCGTAGCCGAGCCGCTTCGCGTGCTTGAAGATCTCGTTGGTGGTGGCGGTGAGCGGGAGAGACTGCTCCAGCGCGTCGCCCAGCCCCAGCGCCAGCTTGAGGTCCTTCTGCATGTGCGACAGCGGCTGGTGAGATGAGTACGACGACTCTATCATCGCTGGAAACAAAAATAATAAGTGTTAGTAGTGCATACATACCTCACCCCTTGAGGAAGAGCTTGTCCAGAAAGGGCGAATTCGCCGCGATTCTCTCGCGCATATTACGCGCGACCGTTGCGTACACAAGGTGGAAAACTCGAGAATCGATACATGCACTCGCACTTAGTTCGCGCATTAACTGGACGCAACAAGGCGTCCCTAGTATCTTAGAGTCGAGAGTCTGGCGTAGCGCACGCGATTTACACGCGTATTTTGAATTCGCGCGATGCTTGTGGACGCGATGTATGGGCGTCTAGTATCTCAGTGACGCGCGAGTGATTTCGCGAGAAAAGATTCGCTGTCCGCCAGCGCCAGTAGTAAGTGTCAGTAGTGCATACCTCGTCCCTTGAGTATGAGATGCGGCGAGGCGAGCGGCGTGAGCGCCAGCACGTCCAGCAGGTCTGCCTGCGAGAGCCCCGCGCGGTCCGCCAGCGCCAGTAGTAAGTGTCAGTAGTGCATACCTCGTCCCTTGAGTATGAGATGCGGCGAGGCGAGCGGCGTGAGCGCCAGCACGTCCAGCAGGTCTGCCTGCGAGAGCCCCGCGCGGTCCGCCAGCGCCAGTAGTAAGTGTCAGTAGTGCATACCTCGTCCCTTGAGTATGAGATGCGGCGAGGCGAGCGGCGTGAGCGCCAGCACGTCCAGCAGGTCTGCCTGCGAGAGCCCCGCGCGGTCCGCCAGCGCCAGTAGTAAGTGTCAGTAGTGCATACCTCGTCCCTTGAGTATGAGATGCGGCGAGGCGAGCGGCGTGAGCGCCAGCACGTCCAGCAGGTCTGCCTGCGAGAGCCCCGCGCGGTCCGCCAGCGCCAGTAGTAAGTGTCAGTAGTGCATACCTCGTCCCTTGAGTATGAGATGCGGCGAGGCGAGCGGCGTGAGCGCCAGCACGTCCAGCAGGTCTGCCTGCGAGAGCCCCGCGCGGTCCGCCAGCGCCAGTAGTAAGTGTCAGTAGTGCATACCTCGTCCCTTGAGTATGAGATGCGGCGAGGCGAGCGGCGTGAGCGCCAGCACGTCCAGCAGGTCTGCCTGCGAGAGCCCCGCGCGGTCCGCCAGCGCCAGTAGTAAGTGTCAGTAGTGCATACCTCGTCCCTTGAGTATGAGATGCGGCGAGGCGAGCGGCGTGAGCGCCAGCACGTCCAGCAGGTCTGCCTGCGAGAGCCCCGCGCGGTCCGCCAGCGCCAGTAGTAAGTGTCAGTAGTGCATACCTCGTCCCTTGAGTATGAGATGCGGCGAGGCGAGCGGCGTGAGCGCCAGCACGTCCAGCAGGTCTGCCTGCGAGAGCCCCGCGCGGTCCGCCAGCGCCAGTAGTAAGTGTCAGTAGTGCATACCTCGTCCCTTGAGTATGAGATGCGGCGAGGCGAGCGGCGTGAGCGCCAGCACGTCCAGCAGGTCTGCCTGCGAGAGCCCCGCGCGGTCCGCCAGCGCCAGTAGTAAGTGTCAGTAGTGCATACCTCGTCCCTTGAGTATGAGATGCGGCGAGGCGAGCGGCGTGAGCGCCAGCACGTCCAGCAGGTCTGCCTGCGAGAGCCCCGCGCGGTCCGCCAGCGCCAGTAGTAAGTGTCAGTAGTGCATACCTCGTCCCTTGAGTATGAGATGCGGCGAGGCGAGCGGCGTGAGCGCCAGCACGTCCAGCAGGTCTGCCTGCGAGAGCCCCGCGCGGTCCGCCAGCGCCAGTAGTAAGTGTCAGTAGTGCATACCTCGTCCCTTGAGTATGAGATGCGGCGAGGCGAGCGGCGTGAGCGCCAGCACGTCCAGCAGGTCTGCCTGCGAGAGCCCCGCGCGGTCCGCCAGCGCCAGTAGTAAGTGTCAGTAGTGCATACCTCGTCCCTTGAGTATGAGATGCGGCGAGGCGAGCGGCGTGAGCGCCAGCACGTCCAGCAGGTCTGCCTGCGAGAGCCCCGCGCGGTCCGCCAGCGCCAGTAGTAAGTGTCAGTAGTGCATACCTCGTCCCTTGAGTATGAGATGCGGCGAGGCGAGCGGCGTGAGCGCCAGCACGTCCAGCAGGTCTGCCTGCGAGAGCCCCGCGCGGTCCGCCAGCGCCAGTAGTAAGTGTCAGTAGTGCATACCTCGTCCCTTGAGTATGAGATGCGGCGAGGCGAGCGGCGTGAGCGCCAGCACGTCCAGCAGGTCTGCCTGCGAGAGCCCCGCGCGGTCCGCCAGCGCCAGTAGTAAGTGTCAGTAGTGCATACCTCGTCCCTTGAGTATGAGATGCGGCGAGGCGAGCGGCGTGAGCGCCAGCACGTCCAGCAGGTCTGCCTGCGAGAGCCCCGCGCGGTCCGCCAGCGCCAGTAGTAAGTGTCAGTAGTGCATACCTCGTCCCTTGAGTATGAGATGCGGCGAGGCGAGCGGCGTGAGCGCCAGCACGTCCAGCAGGTCTGCCTGCGAGAGCCCCGCGCGGTCCGCCAGCGCCAGTAGTAAGTGTCAGTAGTGCATACCTCGTCCCTTGAGTATGAGATGCGGCGAGGCGAGCGGCGTGAGCGCCAGCACGTCCAGCAGGTCTGCCTGCGAGAGCCCCGCGCGGTCCGCCAGCGCCAGTAGTAAGTGTCAGTAGTGCATACCTCGTCCCTTGAGTATGAGATGCGGCGAGGCGAGCGGCGTGAGCGCCAGCACGTCCAGCAGGTCTGCCTGCGAGAGCCCCGCGCGGTCCGCCAGCGCCAGTAGTAAGTGTCAGTAGTGCATACCTCGTCCCTTGAGTATGAGATGCGGCGAGGCGAGCGGCGTGAGCGCCAGCACGTCCAGCAGGTCTGCCTGCGAGAGCCCCGCGCGGTCCGCCAGCGCCAGTAGTAAGTGTCAGTAGTGCATACCTCGTCCCTTGAGTATGAGATGCGGCGAGGCGAGCGGCGTGAGCGCCAGCACGTCCAGCAGGTCTGCCTGCGAGAGCCCCGCGCGGTCCGCCAGCGCCAGTAGTAAGTGTCAGTAGTGCATACCTCGTCCCTTGAGTATGAGATGCGGCGAGGCGAGCGGCGTGAGCGCCAGCACGTCCAGCAGGTCTGCCTGCGAGAGCCCCGCGCGGTCCGCCAGCGCCAGTAGTAAGTGTCAGTAGTGCATACCTCGTCCCTTGAGTATGAGATGCGGCGAGGCGAGCGGCGTGAGCGCCAGCACGTCCAGCAGGTCTGCCTGCGAGAGCCCCGCGCGGTCCGCCAGCGCCAGTAGTAAGTGTCAGTAGTGCATACCTCGTCCCTTGAGTATGAGATGCGGCGAGGCGAGCGGCGTGAGCGCCAGCACGTCCAGCAGGTCTGCCTGCGAGAGCCCCGCGCGGTCCGCCAGCGCCAGTAGTAAGTGTCAGTAGTGCATACCTCGTCCCTTGAGTATGAGATGCGGCGAGGCGAGCGGCGTGAGCGCCAGCACGTCCAGCAGGTCTGCCTGCGAGAGCCCCGCGCGGTCCGCCAGCGCCAGTAGTAAGTGTCAGTAGTGCATACCTCGTCCCTTGAGTATGAGATGCGGCGAGGCGAGCGGCGTGAGCGCCAGCACGTCCAGCAGGTCTGCCTGCGAGAGCCCCGCGCGGTCCGCCAGCGCCAGTCCCTCGGCCAGCGCGGCCAGCGAGACGCCGCCCACCACTTGCAGGACGCAGTTCATCTTGGACGCGTTGCCGATGTCACCTGCAAACACACCAGGGGCGGCTCATTAATACTGAGCTACAATTTCACTGCCTTTACACTGCATTATTAATTTTTTATTAATTTTTATTAATTTTTTATCCGTCGAGCTCGGTCGGCTTGGCCCGTTCGGCTGCGTTCGCCCTGTTTCGCGAATTGTAATATTTCCGCCAATCGTTCCACGCAATAATTGACTGGATCTGTCAAGTGTCAATCGGTGAACGCTATATTCTAATATTGGGGCCACACTAACGGGAAATGCCATTAATTAACGCGATAATGGACGTTTACCATAGGTGTAGCCACAATTTAACGCGATAATTTGACAATGGCATTAACAATGCCGTTTGGCGTTAGGCGATAGCTCAAGTGGCGGTACATCAAAGAGATTAACGCGAGAATTGATGCGATGAGGTGGCCACACTACGTATTGTCAGTGTGCGTCGAGAGCGCAAGGGGAGCGGACGTGTTTACTATGGCGACGGAGTGGAGTAACGAGAAAGTTCTTACTTTTCTCGAGATTCTGATTGATTCGAGATTCTCTTTATTCGGTAATGATTCAATAAAGTCAAATAATATAAATTTACACTCATGAAATATAGAGCTCTGTCGACGTCCATCTTGCTTGAATTGAAGTAAATTCAACGCCGTTTTTATCGCCAATAATGGGCATTCACGTTGACCGTTGAAGTGTAGCCACCCACTTTAATGCGGTAAAAATTGTTGCAATAATTAACACGATAATGGGCATTGACGTTAAACGCTAGTATGGCCCAAACATAAGATCAAGTATTACTACGTTACGAAACATAGTCATACTTTGATCTTAGGCTATATTTGATTGAGCCTGTCACCTGCCAGTCGGTGAATGGCTGAGCCGACTGACGATGACGACTCGTCGTCGGTCGGCTCGGCCCGTTCGGGTGCGCTCGCCTTATTTCGGAAATCGTAACATTTTCCACCTCCTCTGCGTCTTACCGCCCCCTCGCGTGAGCGAGCGGTGGCAGAAAGGACAAAGTTTTTTTAAATTTTGTTTATCTTTTCGTTGCTTTCGATTTATTTTGAATTATCGATTGTTTTATCAAATATTTTTGTTTATCCCTAAAGTTAAATATATTTACGATGGGTGCACCATGCCAGATTTTCGAATAAAGGTGTTTATCATGCATAAAAAATCCCTTGAAAATGGCTCCATTTATTGTGAAAATATGGCAAATTAGTTTCGCTCTCATTTAATGATGATTACAATTTTTGAAAAACTAAATTGCACCCGTAGCTTTTTCTTATCCAATTTTGTGTGCAAAATTTCATTGACATCGAGGCGGTACTTCCCAAATGAAACGAAAGCAACGTTTGTATGGGGGCTCGGGTATTCGCACCGACCTTACAGGACACTTGGACACGTCACAAAATTCATTTTATAAATAATTAAAACGGAATTAAATAAGCACAGACAAATACAATTTTAAACGAAATATTATGAAATACCTAAGATAAAGGTATCTATTGAATTTCTCTTCCTTTACAGTTTTTTCTCATGAGAAAGGCGTTTCATAATCCCTAATTAAAATCTACATTTAAGTAGGACTTATAAACAGACTTAAAAAGATGCTGAAAAAAAATTGAAATTAATGTAAAAATGATCTCTTTTGTTGGAGATCTTGATCCCTTTAGGAAACTGCCCCACGCCAATAGAAATTCAAATTCATGCAATCACATTTGCATGCAATAAGAAACACTTCAGGTAAAAAGAACATAAAAATAGCGGCAAAGTAAAAAACTCTTAATCTAAAGCGCTCGGATTTGGACATTGACACAGTTGTACTACTACAAAAGCGTGCGGTGCTCAGAATAAAAAAGAAAATCAACAAAATAATGAAGCTTGGCAAATAAAAACAGCAGCATATGTTTTGGAGGGCTTTGAGTGATGCGGTATCGAATCCTAAAATAACAATCCAAAACTCTCGACTCTTGTGTAACTGATAATTTAGTTGACAAGGATATAAAATTTTAAAAATGAACATGTTCAATTGAGCAACATAAACCATACCCATTTTATTTTCAACCGAAAAGATTCTTCCTCTCTTCTCAATTTAACATTGAAACCCACAACCATGCAAGTTTATTGGGCAGCTACGAAATATTGTATAATAATAATAATTCCTCTCTCTGCAACCCTAGTCACCGGCTGCTTGAGCTTCACGAGCGATAATCCACCGTTTTGATATATTTTCATTACTTATAGATTCGTTTTATAATATTTATGTATAATTATAATATTTACATCATCGGCCACGTCGTCACTTACCATCAGGTGAGATTGTGGTCAAACGAAGGTCTATTGCTGATAAAAAAAAAATGAATTTTCTTAAAAAAATCAATTTTTTAACGAGAATGAAATAAATAACGTGTCATAATAATAAAACTGTCAATTGAGTGTAAGCATACTCTGCAGCCCACATCAAAGCCTCTTCAAAACACACATCCAAACGGATAGCATAATTATTTAAAACCCAATATAAAAATGATATTTAAACAATGTGCGTCAAGGTCCAAGTTTCTTCGCGCGTGTAACCGGAGTAGCGTACTACTACCAAGGTAGAAGGAGTTCTTGCTCATGGCCTTGAAGCAAGTCTGGCAGTCGTCGAACAGCGTGCGGTCGCCGGCCGCCAGGATGATCAGCGTGCCCTCCTCCGCCTGCGTCTTCGAACCCTGGATCTGAGGACACCAATTCAATAAATAAATATGTAAATAAAACTGGACACTCTACACAGCAACATTTAAGTTGAAAACACACTACAGCCGGAGGCGGAGCGGAGGCGAAGGCGTGCGAGTTGTATTCTATTGAATCATATGAAAGCCTACACACACACCGCAGGCGGTGACGGCGCGGTGCCATAGGGAAAACCGCCACGCCTTCGCCTCCGCTCCGCCTCCGGCTTCTGTGTGTTTCGAACTTTAGCTCCTTGCTAAGCAGAGCTTTTGTTATGGGTACTAGATGACTGATGAAAAAACAAATAATACGATACAATGAGAAACTTTTTATTATGAAAATCTTTCTAAGTTATTTCCGAAAAACTTATTTACTTTTAAAATTGCATGTTTTATGAACTATATGTATTGTATTCACTACATAGTATAAAATAAAGTCGCTTTCTCTGTCCCTATGTCATTATGTCCCTTTGAACGCTTAAATCTTTAAAACTACGCAACGGATTTTGATCCAGTTTTTTTTAATAGAAAGAGTGATTCAAGAGGAAGGTTTAAACGTATAATAAAACCGTGCGAAGCCGGGGCGGGTCGCTAGTTTTATATATAAGAAGAGATACGAAAATAGGTTTTGGAGGCCACGAAGAGCAACTTCGTGTCTCTTCCTAAAATAGACAATATAAAACTACTACACTTGCATTAAAAAAGCTTATGATAGGTATAACAAACTGTACTTTGAGTACTTTTGGATTTTTGGAAACTCCTTTGTTTAAAGTAAGTAATTATATGATAAAATAAGTAGTGGCGCTAGTGTACCTCCTGTTTACGCCTTTTTCCTACAATCCATAAATGTACCGACAATATTTTATCAAAATCAACTCCAAAACGAACATTTTGGATTGTTATGTTGCGAGTTGTTACAATAATTCTGGGGAGAGCATAGTCATAGACTTCCCCTTCCTACCTACCCTCTACCTCCTACCCTTCAAATCAAATAATTCAAATTAAAAAAAATCAAATAATTTATTGGTAGGTACCATATGTTATTTAAAATTAAAAACAATGCAACAATACTGACACAAAAAATTTAAAACTGTGTCGCGTACAGAACCCTTGAAACCATGGCGCTTTGACATCCATAAGATGAGGCCTTGTCCAACAGTGGACTTATATGAGGTTGCTATGCTGACATACCTGTGCCTCCAGGTAGCGGCCTCCCTTCCCGCTGATGGCCTCCACGATGTCGTGCGAGGTGTCCGCGTCGATGGAAGTCATCTCCACGTAGCCCTTGGACTCCAGGGACGGACAGTGTAGGACGCCGCAGTTACCGAATACCATCTGGAAACGTTAGGAGCAGGAATTATTGTTTTGATCATAGCGGCGGTCATACGGCGACTGCATCTTTAGTTGTATAAGAGTCGCAGTCAGTAGAGGGTATAAGTTGCCGTGGGTTGGCCGGCGTTAGAATCGACTCCTTCAAATCAGCCCGTGGATGCCGTAAGAGGAGTTGTCCTGGTATAATAGAAACAAATGAAAATTAGAATTTCCAATTAAAACAATTTAAATAATTGTAGACGGTTGCTAAGTCTAAAGTTAGATCAACTTATCCAAATCAATACCAGTTGTCGCGTGCAAGATGCACGCTGTATAGCAATATGCGCTGCGACAGATACTCACCAGCATCTCACCAGCTCTCCGGTCGCTACGACCAGACTCTAAGATATTAAAAATAAATAAAAACAATAAAATCGTGAAACATTGCGCAGTAAATATGCATGCACGCCATTTATAATACTATTTCTTGAAGATCATTTTTCTGTTTCATAAAAAGTATGCTCTGAATTTATTTCCGTCTCGACAGCTATCGATGAAAATGATGATGTTAATATAGTTTCAAAAACGATTATTTGTACAATATAATTACCACCTTTTCTTGGAAGATCTATTGAGAACGCATGACTAAATCTAAGGCAATTCGCCCGAAATTTATTCATGCGTTCACACGTAGTTTAACTTTTCCGTGAAGATGAGTGGGCCAGTCTTCTAATTCTGAGTCAGGAATAAAGATAATAACATAATCCTACGTGGATTAAGCTAGGTTCATATTGCTCTGTCGGGGTGTGTTGTGACGCGACAGAACGCTATCGGTTTCATACATTTAGTATGACTAGATTCACATTAGTAGCTTGTGTTGGGGTGTGGCGCAATCTGTCGTGACGGCAATCGCTCGGCGCCCGGTCGCGCCAGAGAGGTGGTGGGGGATCTGTTGCGACACAACGCGCCACATCAATGTGTATCTGCCATTCTGGCGCGTAACCGCGTGGGATGCAGTTCATTCCGTGAATATATTTTTTTTTCGTTCTACGCAGTTATACCTATTTCATTTAAAAATGTCTGATTAACTTATAGAGTTAGTATGCAATATTATAGTGTACTCTATGACACTAAATATAAAGAAAATAAGGATCAAGGTATCAGGAATGGTGTTTGGGAAGAAATAGCAAAAACATTAAATATTTATTCTTTTTTTTAAGATGAGTCATTAATAATAGAAATTGAATATTTTCATCAAAATGACTGTCAGTATCAGATGATTCCATTTTAAAACCAACACGTTTTGACGCCACAACTCTCAAACGATGAATGATCTAAAAATGCGACATATTGCGCCCCAACACAACACATCAGTATGAACGCTCAGCGAAACGACAGACGGCGCCCCGACAGACCCCGACACAGCAATATGAACCTAGCTTTATGTAATCCATTATGACAAAGGCTTCCCTACGTACCTTTACCTACTGAGAGCCGCTACGGGCCTAACCACGGCCTAAAGCTAGGTTCATATTGCTGTGTCGGGGTGTGTTGTGGCGCGACAGAAGGCTATCGGTCTCATACATTTAGTAAGACTAGATTCACATTAGCGACAGATCGCGCCACACCCCAACACAAGCTACTAATGTGAATCTAGTCATACTAAATCTATGAGACCGATAGCGTTCTGTCGCGCCACAACACACCCCGACACAGCAATATGAACCTCGCTTAACGCAACGGCTTATTTGAATAACTGGGCTTGTTATGGAAATATACATTCTATTGTTATGCTTTCTTGCTATCTTCGGGGTCAAGGAAAACGCCTTTGTTATAAATTAGAAATAGAAATTAATTTTTTTATGGAATTAGTAGCTATGATAAAAAGTGAGTGTACCCGGAATGCATTAGCAGAGTTTCATCTCCCAGGAATCTAGCAATCTCTTATGGTTGCATAGGTATTAAGTACCTACCGGTAAAAGATTGCTACATTAAAAGTAAGTTTTATTTCAATTTGGCAGTTTTAATGGCCAATAGCTTCGTCTAGCAGAATGTCCGAGACACTTCGAGTTTTAAAACTATTTCATAAGACAATACAATAGGCTCGGCCCGCTTGTTTACTTGGAAATTGACCTAAATAATCGACCTTCTTTCGCTAACACGGTGAGTTATCGAAATTCCAACCTGTCGGGCATTATCGCCACTCCTTCCTTAGCAACACTCCTATTTCCGAATATGGCAAAAGGTCAGATCAGGGCTCGAGGTCTAAGGTACTGTGACCTTTCTTTAGGGCAGTGCCAAGGGACGTAAAACGTTCACGGATCTTAGAAGATTGTTTACGGGCTGATGAACGTAAAAGATTTAGGAGTTATACATTTATTGAGTCGTAAATGGATGCTTTTTGTAAGCGGTTATGTTTACGTTGCCATTTTTTATTAGTCAGGTGAACGACCTGTTAACATTTGGGCAAAATGACTCGTAAACCTCAGAGACCCTCTACAAGTATAAATGTGCCTTTCACAATATATCTGTGTACGAATTAACAGAATGCAACAACAATGTAAAATAAAGTTAAGTACACCAACTGAGTTTCCATTCTTGGCACGGAACCAGAAATAATGTCCGATAAAAAGGGGGACGTAAAATTTACATATAATCCTATGTGTATTGCAACACTCTAAATGGGTAGATAACAATGAACCAAAAGGTTTTTATTCGTGTTTTGTCTTCTAGTATCGGAGCGGAGGCCATGAAACTATTCGGGACGCTGCTGAACCGATTTTGAGTTCAAGACTGAAGGATAGGTAGATCTGTAAATATATGTACTTCTCTTCTTTCGTGGCTTGTGAGTGGGTTAGCTTACCTCCTTCGCTGCCTATGGATGTGTTAGGTTACCTCTTTCGCGGCCTGTGGATGTGTTAGCTTACCTCCTCGGTGGCCTGTGGATGTGTTAGCTTACCTCCTTGGTGGCCTGTGGATGTGTTAGCTTACCTCCTTGGTGGCCTGTGGATGTGTTAGCTAACTCCTCGGTGGCCTGTGGATGCGTTAGCTTAAATTACCTCCTTGGTGGCCTGTGGATGTGTTAGCTTACCTCCTTGGCGGCCTGCGGATCAGCCACGCACGAGAAGGTGATGTCAGCCTCTTCCACGACGTCGCACGGAGTCACTGCTATCGTGGCTCCGGCCTTCTCGAAGTCTTTGCACTGTGGATAAGACAGACAGCTTTCTTTATTATATGCTTTTATTAGCACTAAAAGCAGGGTGATATTGAGGCTTGGAGAGTATTCTGCAGCCAATAAGGTATGTACTAAGACTATCGTAAACACGTTCGTGGTGTGTTTACGATAGTTTTAGCGGAATAAGTGAAAAGTAATCGGACCCGTGTGCAATTTAAAATTATTTCGATTATACCTAGTCAGTTTTTACATTTGGGATTCCAAAAATGGATAGGTACCTAGGTACTTAGTTAATTATGAACTGCGTCGATACTTTTTATATTATGCTTTGGTAACTGATTGAAAATCAAGTTCTGTAAGCAAACGTTTTTCTCGTCAGATTTACATGTCTTACATGATTTACAAGACTATCCTAATCGCTAATCGGGGTTCAATTCCACTGTGTAAGATACAAAGCATAATAATACAAATAAAACCCGAAAGCGCCATCTATGTTAGTTATTTTCGAAGTTAGAACCAATCCGCCTACAACTTATTTTCCGTCCAACACCGCTAGATGGCGCCGCTTGTCCTCCAGCCGCTCTACGAGAGGACGCGATCAATAGCGGGCGCCACGACGCGCGTCAACGACCGCGCTCGCCGCGCCGCCGCCGCCATTTTGATAACGGCCCGTATCTGGCGGGAACCGCGACTCAGGTACCGTGACGGCGATTGTTCCTACATACAACCGGCAAACTGCTAGGCCCCGACAACAAACCAACTTATTTGATGAATCAAACGAATTCTCAACCCTATAGCAACAGAGATCACTCGAGATTATGTTATGGTGAGGTTTTGGAAATAACAGTCGTGGCCTCGTAGTCAGGTTCTCTCTGCTTTATATTAATGTTCCAATGTTTTGACTTGGTTTGACCGCGATTGTATTGATGACCTACGTCCAGTTGAATGTATCGACATAATGGCACTGCTATGCCACACGCGGAGCCTTCCATTTGTTATGGTCCAGCTAGACTAGACACTCAATTACGAACCAATCAACCACTTAGATATGGTTTGTTTTTCTCTAACAAACTAGGATTAACATTAAGTTGGATCTTGGATGGAACAATATTCAAATGTATTAGGTACTTAGGTATTATTATGTTTGTAGGATTTAGATTTTAAGACCAAAGATTTGTGATACAGACGCAAATAGAACCTCCATTTTGTTATATCGATAAATAGTAATTGTTATGGAAAAATTGACGTTTAAAATATTATACAATGTGATTTTTCGAACCTTGATCCCGATTTTTACCGATAAATATGTATCGTGTATCCGCACATTTCGTTTGATCATGGTTCGAAAAATCACATTGTATAATACATTCTTGTATTCTTGAAGTGTTTGGTCGTTGTTGCATAAAAAAGCCTAGCTTTTTGCAACAATGCAAAACAAATGGCCGCGGTGTGGAGGGACGACGTTATGTAACCGTTAATCGCATATCCGGCGAGGGGGCATGCACAGGATGGAAACCGATAAGTTTGCAGATAACTCAACGAAGTCTAACCTAACTTGTTTACTTTTATTATTACACAAGCTAATTATGATCAATATAAACGCGCTTGTGTCAATTAGTGTTTATCAGTCAATGACAAGTAGGCATCAACTCATACGGAACGTAGGCTACCTACTTGAATTGTGCATAAGTAAATAAAATTAAACTTTATAAATTGAACCTCTAGAGAGTCAGGGGGTTTAATTCCTTGGCATTTTACAGTTACAAAGGCAGCTGCTAGCTTCTCTGTTTCGGATTGCATTGATTTTCCACGAACGGACGGACCTCCATTGAAACAAGTCAGGCGTGAAAGCAGACAAGTTCCATGTAATGATGCTATTGAAAGCGCAGTGCTATGCGAACAGACTGCTTGACCTTGGCCACCTTTAAGTTTTTGAGCTCTGAAATTAAGGAAAGATGTTTTATGCTCATTACCTTGTATATTACAAAGATATGGTATATTATATGAAAGGAAGAATCTTGCCAAAAACCCAACAATATTGGATTCGATCGAATATATGAATGGCGTTATAAAAAAGCCTATCATCAACATTGCGTGCTCACGGTCAGATAGATAATATCAAATTATCTTAGTGACGAATATTCTAATTTCATATTTTCCTGGAACCGTTGGACAGTAAAGTTATGATGCTACCCGATTCTCATTGACGACTTTGCGATCATCTCAAAAGATGTTTACATTAGACTCAACTTCAAAAGGAGCCTCGAGTCTCAGTTTACGAAGCATGTTTGCAATAAATCAATGCGAAGTGTAAATTCGCGACAAAGGTCTAGCTAGTTTAACAGCTAGCGCATTTGCGCAGATGCAGAGTTCAGGGTCAAAGCGAGATTTGTAAGGTCAGTTCCCGATTTAATGTTACCGTTGGGACGCAACGCAAGCTTCACATCTCTGTGGGTGTTTGGATGCATGGGTCATTGGTCAGATGCGGTTTCGGCGCTACCTACTTAAGTTCTAATAAGGGATCTTATTGTAGATAGAAACTTATTATGATGGAAGTAATTAGCAGACCCGAGAAGCGAAAGGGGTTTTAACCAAAGTCGTATAACCAGAGGCCAGTGACGTATTTCAACAGATTATAAACAAAGATACGCAATCTGAGTCTGGTTCGTAATTTGCAACGCTCCGTCCGCGGCGAATGGAAAATCCATTTTAAAATGATCGACTATTCGAGATGCTTTTGTAAAGCAAATGTTGGTCTTGTGGCTAATTGGAAACGCCGGCAAGTTCACGGTCACGCTACTCTAGCTGGTAATAACGAACGCTAATAAATTCAACCAACACCAATGATGTTGCTGTCCTGTCCTTATGAGTTTTTGCGATTGCCATCTTCCTCGGAAGCCTGATAATGATTTAATTCCCGTTTGAAGAGGATATTGGAACCATACAAATCTACTTACAACGTATTTTAACGGGTATGTATGACTTTATGCAAATGGAGAAAGATTTATTGACAAAGGCTATCTGCAATGCGACTTATCTTTGCATACATCTGTGTCTATTAATGCAGTACAATAAACTCAAAACAAAAGAGAATTTAAATCAACGAAAACATAATCCTTTTGTTGGTAAGAACTAATATTTTTATGTGCCGTTTCAAACCAAAATAATTAAAGAGAACAAGGAAACTGCAATAAGTATGTAATCCGACACTCGACTAGTCGTGTTGTAGTCTTCTTAAGCGTTTTATGAGTTTCCCTAACTAGATAATCTTCAAGGCCACCATCCGCATCCGCATATCCACAAAATTTCTTGACTTTCACAAGAGTTCCAATTTAGGCTTCCAAATAGTGGACAGACAGTGACATGTGATGAAAGAAGTAGCCTTGGCTAAAGCAAAGTGGAGAGGGAAAACAATGAAGCATAGTTACCCTTACTAACGAGAATTGGACTAGCTAATTAAACTCTTTGATATACTTATTTGCACATTGTCCAATGACAAAATAATTAAACTGTACAAAGTTCATGAACAAAGGAACGTTTCGGTAACCTAGTACGCTCAGTTTCAGTCGATAGGAAGCCAGCCCACGCGGTCTGAAATGGCTCGACCTACATAGGAACCGTAGCTACAGATAGATCAGACAGCTGATTGGAACAGTACAAGTGATAAGCGAAAAGTTAAGGAACTTTTCGGGTCAAACTGAGAAATATTGGTTCGACACTGAACTCTTATACATAACACCCTCCTGATCTCTAAGAAATTACTAAAAGTTCTGTTTTCTTCTAATGACAAAAGATAGCACATGGGTTAGAAACTGAGAAGTCAAAAGTCATGTCAAGGTCTCGATATTATATTGACTTTGAGCGCGAAAAAAAGAACCAAGTTTTTTTGCAGGTTTAATAATCAAAACATTACTTCGGTATTAACATAATATCCATTTCGAGAATTTTATTTATAATGGGCGACTCAAATTCACTGTGAAGCGAAATGAGGACGATCAACTAAATGAGAACATTATTTTACCCCAAGAGTCAACACCAACTAAAAACAAAAACGTGGCATATTTATAAATAAAAGCAAAAGCAGCGGACTAAACGGAGACTGACATAAGTGAGGTTTACGAAACACGTGTCTGTGAGCCTAATAGACTTATCTTATTATCGGCACACGTGATGATAGCCACGCGAGGCCGGCTACGGATTTGTGGATTTTTGTCGCGACTACTGACGTCATTAGAGTTTACGATCGGTAGGTAATTAACCTTACCTAAGTTACGTGAGTTTGGGCCTTTCTAAACACAATACGATAACTCTATCATCACCATTAATTGATTATTCATATATTCGTTTTTATTGTAAAATAGTAATAGTTAATTTGTGAATTCTAGAACTACTCGTATTTTCCCAATATCCCTATTTTATTATTGCAATGAACCGGCCTACAAGAGTTCTGTCTGTAGTCTAGTTGTGTCTACGATGTACCAATTTTTATTACATTAAATATTCAACTGATACTGTAACCTGATTAGCCTTTTCCGCAGTCTAAGCGAACCAGGTGAGCCAGTAGAGATTAATTCCAGGACGTGGACGGATGCTTTCCCAATGCCCTAGCATGAATGGAGCAGTGGTTATGTACTATTACTTGTGCGATGATACGTGTATTGTTTGGCTCGTTTCCAGCGCCTCTTGCCGTTTGCGCCGCATGTCAACACCTGCCGCCGTGCACTCTCGCCAGACTACACTATTGCGTTACTATACAAGGAAATATAATACTGTCACACATATTACGAGGAATATTTTAACAGAAATAACGTTTTCAGCGGTAACTTTGTTTGAACTTCTGGAAGAGATACGAGACTAGTTGGTAGTTATACCAAAAGCACAGAATCTGCTGTGAACCTGACCATGATATACTTACTATACATAGATTGACTTAAGACCAATATACACTGTACACATTACCACCTAGTTTCACAGCAATAAATTGATTCATATAATAATAATCCTAAATTGTGTAGGTATTAGGTATCTTTTTGTTTATTGTTTGAACTTCCTGTTAGACCAGAAACAAATAAGCAACACCACACATGATTAATTATTTATACAATACCTACTTAAATTGTATTGACTTGGCTGTACGAGCTACGACAATGTTTTATCAACCTTTGACCGCAATATACAATCATCCCATTACTTTTCTGCTCTAAATATACTATTATTGACGGCTGATAAATGGTACGAACGTACATTCAAGTTCCGAGAAATAGGGTTCAGAATCGAACGGTTTTAATATTTCACGTCCGTCGTTTGGACACTTCAACGAACGGAGGTCATGTTTACACCCCGTCACCATAATATTGCATTCAAACAGTTATTTTTATGAATAAACCTTATTTAATGTGGTTCACTGAGATTCCGGTTTTAATCTCCAATTCGACAAAGCTCACTATCCAAAGGTGCATCGATCAGACATGTATTTCATTATACATGTCTGACTGATCTATAATGTGGGGTGTACTGTACATGGCACATTATTGTAGACACAGTATGGTATGTACAGAGAAACAGTAATTCTCAAGAACATTCGAGAGAAGGTAAAGCAAAGCAACGATCGATAAGGACGCAGCACACCCGGTGCACGCGAACCTACCACACAACTTATAGCTAGGTCTTCCTGATAACAACAACTGATGCTTATAGCGCTTCTATAAAAGAGCACCATTAATGGCTTGACAAAGATGAATGAAGTGACCTTGCTCAATAGCACAGTACCACACAGTACAGGAAAGCATGGCGTGGCGGGCTGATAAGAAACGACAAATAGAACGTAGCTGTAGGGGCTGTACCTCCTATCACCCACATATATTTAGCTGGGACTTAAAAAGGAAAACTGGTCTTTCAAAATGGATCAAATGAGAAATGACTGAAGCAAATAAGCGAAAGTGTTTATCGAACAGAACAATGTTTTACAAATGTCGCGGAGGAACAAGGCGAGCATTGTTTAATTTACAGGTCATGCGTGGTCTCTTGTATTAGCGCGGTGCCAGTCACAACAATGAAACATTGCAATGCCGTGTCTGGAGCCAGACCCTGGCTTGCGTATGACTTGTATGATACGACAAACTCGAGGTCCGTTTAGGTTCCTTAACTTAGTGGATTTTCGTGCTGTTTCTGGTTTTAAAGTCACCTTTTTATTTTTATGTTTTCAAAAAACGCAGTCCTTAAAGGATTAACTTTTTGTAAAATTTAAAACTACATGCATAATTATAACTACGAATCAAAACAAGTATGAATCACTAAAACAATTTTGAATAATCTGAACAATTTACGAGATTTTTAGAGCGAATTTTTACAGTACCTACTACCAATTTAATAACTGCCTAAGGGATGGATTTAAAAACACGCCACGTACTCCAGAACAAGCAATGTCTGTTTAAGCCTCTTTAGGCTTCCCAAACTGCCATTACCTATTAAGTTAAGAACTGGCCTTAGCGTGAGAACATCTCTGCCAAGATTCCGTTACATAACAAAAAAGCAAATTGAACGGCCTCTTGATTTAAGGACAGTATAATCGAATTGCATAATTTATAGCCTTTTTTATCGTGACCTTCTTAGCACGGATTTTTATTATTATTTTATAGTATATTGAGCTGATTATACACCTAGGTTTCATGACTGTGTAATAAATATGACTTGAAATACCTAATGCTATTGTTATTTTTTTGTAGGCATTAAAGACCAGACTATGCTAACGACAATAATCTAATTTGTACTTCGCACAGCAAATAAATAACTATTCGCTTACAGGCTGTTTATATTCAAAACAGACGAAAAATAGTGGACTATCATTACTGTGGACTTTATATCAGTAAATACCCTTGAGGTCAATTCGAACGCTGAAAGTGGGGCAAACGAGGCCGGTGTATTGTGAACTATTGTGGCAATAGATGGTTGATGGTCTTTGAGTTATTGGTTGGTGAGACGTGACGCGTTGGACGGAATAATAAACGGTGCCGCATTCCTCTCAAGCTCGGACTACAAGCATCTGGGATCTCCCAATCCTAGTAAAATTAGAGTTCCTAACGACCGTTTGAATCAGGAGATAAATTTAATAATGGAATCGACTTTTCTTGTTTTTCAAATGGGTATAAGCGCGTGTGTATTGTAATTCAGTCGTCGCACTAGCGCGTGATTCCGGACTCCGGAAGTGGTTAGAATAGAACGAACATTTTTCGGAGTAGTGTGGTCGTTCTAAAAAACAACATGCTTTATTGAATGGTATTTTCTAAGATGGTACTGGCTGTCGCCAAAATTTACTAGACGTTTCAGGGCTCTAAGGTTGGAAACATATCGGATCTGAGGTGTTACTGATGATGTTATGCAAAGGTAATCAACACAGCTCCAAAGAAACTGATGCAGGCAGCATTCATGCGCAGATGTCGAATTAAAAAATCGGACGAAATTAAAGTACCTACATTAAATTCACTTCTAGACAAACAGTGTTAAAAGTTGGATTTCACTACATTTTAGTAGTTATTAATGAGATTATGATTTTTTTATAATACTAGCGGCAGCGTTCTGTTGAAAATTATTATTAAAATGAGACAATGTCAATTTGTATGTGAAAAATGTTTTATGAACTGCTATTCAATTTAGTTTTGTGACATTTAATTGAAACTAGTAACATTAAATGTTTCAACAATCCAAGGTCATTGGCAAATGGACGCCCATCCGCAGACTAAACCAGGGACAACGGCCATAGTCAGACAAGAGAAACGCTTTCAGAATTTGGCGCGCGTCCATTGAGACGGTAAAATTTATGATATGAAGGCAGGTGCCTGGAGACATGCATTGGCATTAAATACCTATATTTTCGCTCGGACAGTGTCAAGGTCAATGTTCTAGAATATTCCTATTATTATTTTTCAAAAAGTAATTAGGTAAGTATAAGAAATATCCTATGATTAGTGGAGTAGAAAGTTTTTTATAAAAGTCTAAATAGATAACTCGTGGTAAGTTAAACTTTACCGCCAAGCTCTTGACCCTGGGGCCTCGTCAACACGACTTCAAAGCTTTGACAAACTATGAACTCTACGGAGCAATCATAAAGTTAGACTTTCCAGTGGACTAACGAGTTCGACATTGTACTGTAATAACGAGGTTTAACATGACCTTTAAGTATGCAAACGTACAACGGAAAGTCATAATTAGATAGGCAAACTAACAGCGCTGGCAGATATCGTAAACAATACAAGTATCGAAGGCGCTTCATATAAATTGTTGTATTTATGAAATGTCAAGAGAAAACGAGGGAGGAGTTGAATTTAAGAAGACTAGTGTTTGCAAAAGTAGGAAGTAATGGTCAGAATATTTGTTGAAATGTAACTATGTAATCATAACTATCTAGACCAGAGGTTCCCAAACTCTTTTGTTTCATAGACCACTAACAAAATTTTGCTGGATCCGGTGGACCCCCTGCATCTACATCACTACGATTCTCTAAATCTCGAAAAAAGTGAAGATTATTATGGAAACTAGTGTTGTCGCTGAGTTTCATCGACGAATTAACAGTTTTCGAAAAAAAGGTTACAATCAACAAAAAAAAAAATTAATTTTAAATTGATTGTGCTGTGAGTAGCTTTCTAAAAAGCTGGTGAAAAAGTGACTCCATCCAACTTTACTTTTTTGAAATATTCAGTGACTAACAGCACAAGAACTAATCAATTCTCACGAATTTTATTTAAAAATCGTCCCATTCGGATTAGTAGCAAGAAATCCTACTAATATTATAAACGCGAAAGTTTGTAAGTAAGGATGGAGGGATGGATGTTTTTTACTCTTTCACGTAAAAACTACTGAACAGATATGGATGAAATTTGCCTCAGAGATAGATTATAGTCTGGAATAACACATAGCTATATTTTATCCCGGAATTCCTACGGGAACGGAAATCACCGCGGGAGAAACCACGATGCGCTGCTAGTATAGTATATTTCCTTGTATAGTTGGTATTTATTCAAATCCTTATATAAATTATTACACTGTTAATTATTATTGTTATAATAGTCGTAATATAAATAAATTTAAATACTTATAACTTAATGCAACTTCTACAATGGTTATTACAAAACAATAATAATGAGAGGGATGACTTGATGGATTGACAGCAAATTATCAATATTCGACTTGGGCTTTGTAAGGAATAACCGCAAATCTCCCCGTTCTGTGATATTCAATCTACTCCTATTTTTTTTAATAAGTTTATAACAGCACTAAAACTTATTTCGACAAGATATGACGAGGGAAACGCTATCAGCTTTTGCACGATTCCCCACAGTCCAGGATATTTTTCGAGTATTTCCGCCTGCAACCCAAATTTTTATAATCTCTTTTAAATGTCACTTCAACTTCATTCTAAGCTCGAGTAAACCCTCATGTAATATTACATTCTCCACTTCCGTTTCACCAAATAGATTTATGATCCATGGTGGTATTAAAATATTAAAATAAAATAGTATATAAGAGAAGTCAAGCTAACAACATTTTAGTTATTTACTATCGAAACCAAATTTATTTTCATGCACCCCCCTCTAACAATTGTGGACCCCCATTTTTTGTCACGCCTAACATAGACCCCCTCGAGTCTCCCGTGGACCCCTGGGGGTCCACCTGGACCACTTTGGGAATTACTGATCTAGACCATTAGCAGGGCATTCGAGATGTTGCTAGATCAGACAAAGTGAATGGAGACATTACGAGTTAGGAATGATTACCTAATTACTAGTTAGGTAATGATAGAATTACTTAGTAGTTTAAGAATCTTGTAGGTGTCTGACTCAGACTAATTTCTTATTAAAATATCATCTTTTTTCTTTGGGCTTCAAGCCAGTTCCACTTTTTCAGAATATCGAACACATATTTTACGCAAATTCTGCTCAAGTTCAGTAGGTTGTTATTCAGAAGCTTCGGGACACAAGGATAATCCTCGTTTCCACCCACACTACTCATAAGAATACCCATTTCTAAACATAAACACGTTCTAAGAGAACAGATCTATCAAGAGCAAGTTTATCTAGGGCGTATAAATAGAAAATTGATTGATGCCGATGTGCGGGGCAAAAACTAGAACGATTAGATCGATCATTAACTAAAACAGTGAAATGGACGTCATACTCCAAGACTGTGGGATAATAGAGGCATTTAACTAGACTCAAGAAGTAACAAACATTGTTACTAGGCGGAATTTCTGCAAGAGAACCTTTGAATGATCTGTCCTAGTAGAATATTTAGAGGTTTGACGGCTAAAAGCTGCGTCAGCGTGACCAATCCCTACACAACATGGAATGACTGGAGTATGTTTATTGCACAGACAATAGACGTGGCTTGTACTCTACCTGAGCAGTGCTTTATGTCAAAATGACGCATTACAAGACACATTAATAATAAACCTACTCTAGACTAGACAGACTCGGACAAAGAACCGTAACCTCTAGAGCCCGACCGAACCTACCTCTATGTATAATATAATACGTCGTATAGAATTATAATGTCTGCTCATACAGGCCAGACATAATGGAATTTAGGGAAATGTTTAAGTGAATTCTCATGAGCACGTGGGAATTAATCTCGCCTCCACGAGAAAGCGAAACAGAGCCTACAAAACTAGTCCAAGCAAAAACGGTCTTTACTGTGCTGTTGTGAAGAGATGATTCGAAAGAAAGCACGCGCAATAATGTGAACAAAAGTGAAACGGTCAGAGATAAGTATAAATGAAGAAGATTCTTATGTATGAAAATAAATAAAACAACCCAATTAAAAACCAGATCTACAAAAATTAACGGTCTAGACCAGTGCAGACTACATTCTAGAGCAAGCATTTTTATACTTCAAAATGGCTAAAAGACATGCGACCCGCCGCCTGATGGAAAGCTGTAACCGCTGCTTATGGACTCCTGCAACATTAGAGACATTAAGTAAACGCTCGTTGCCAACCTTTTTAATGTCTTAGAAAACCTTTTCTGAAGAATCCCATGCTTTAATCTTGCGCGAAAATGTTTCTCATGAACCTAACAGACGCGAAATAAAAGGCTAAGATATGGAAATGATACTCGTATCTCAATAGCGAGCGGTATGATGATAGAAAGGAAGCCGCAGGTACCCTTTCAAACAGTTCATCAGAACTACACCCATTTTACAAGCGGTTGAAACACAGAGATGAGAAAATCCTGAGACTAAGTGGTCCAATACCGGCTGTGACCAAGGGATCGTCAACAGTACATCTTTGAATAGAGTTCAGGTTCGTATCTAGGCTCCTGCCCAAAAGTGACTACGGTATTCAGTGTGGGGTCGGGATTGCTACTTGGAAAGCCTTTGTCCAGCATTGAAATACAGTGCATTGAAGTACAGTTCGGTAACGAAAGTGCGAAACTGGACATAACTGTGACAAACCCCGCGATATGACAAATTTATAAAGAAATTTAATGAATTCTGCACAACGTAAAACAAATGGATCTAACAAGGCTTTCGAAAGTAAGAATGGCGAAGATAAACTATTATCAAAACAAAAAATATTATTCTTACGCTTTCATTTTATAATGATAACAGTACACTTAACAGCGATTGTGCAAATCAAGTCGATGATATCTCGCGTTATATTTATTATACATACTCGTATTAACGCAGTTCTTATCATCACACTACAACTTAATCAGATGAATTTCGAATCGTTTACCAAAACTCAGCTACCTTAGAAGTTTTTAGTGGTCTCTTTCAAATTGAATTACTCCCTGTGCTAGTAAAACCCTTTAATAACACTGTTAGATAATAAATACGAAGAGCCATCTGCCACATCAGTTAATTTAAAACCATTCCACAAAATCCGCTATAAACCATCGGCAGCGTGAATCCCGACGAGTTGTATAAACAGAGTGCACCTGAACAAACCGAAATTGCAGACGAATTCGTACACCTGCTGAAATGTAACGAAGACGCCTTAAAATACACAGGCTTTTAGTTTTAATAGACAAATGTTTGGAGTGATTGAAATTATACGCTTTCTACACATTCTGTACTTTATGAACTGATAAGCGATTGCATGTAAGGTGAAAAGGGTCGAGGCGAGATATAAGGCATTACTTAGTTTACGACGTAAGCACTTATGTAGTAAAATGTTTAGATAACTACACACATACTTACCTACAAATATGTATGGTGTCGATTACTACTTAGTATAATTATGTTTTTTTATTCAAGTTGACTATAGTTTGAAAAATAGAAGCCTTTACCCTAAGTCTTATGCAGGGTTATAGGTGTTTAATGATTAACCTCGAAACTTAAAACAAGTCTGAGTCTTAGTATGTTTTTTTACTCAAGTTGATTATAGTTTGAAGTTTTAGTGTGTTTTTTGGGATAACAATATTAAATTTATAGCAATTATCTATGAAAATTTATACCACACATTTTCTGTTTTCAGAATTTGACTGTTTATTTTGTCAAAATACCAGTTAGTAGTAGTCTAACAATAAACTAAAGATTTTTCGGATTAAGAATATTTGATTTGGTTTTTCAACATAATAATATTTCTTTTCGAACGAATATAGGAACAAGATGTGAACTCACTAAACTTGTTTTCTACGACGTTTCAAGGCTTTTTTAGCGTTGCCATTGTTGCCATGTGTTTCGTGAAGGTTTTATCAAAAAACAATTCTAGATAAGTTATCATAGGCAGATTTGGCTTTTATGACAATCCTACAGAAATACCATATGTGAACAGTTGACGTCATAGGATTGCAAACGCATATCTCTTTGTGTGTGCTGTTGTGATGATGTTAGGTAGGTAAACATACGCATTATACGGACAATAATGTGCAATGTGCATGGCTGTTACTGTTCCATACAAAGAGGCATGTTGCTTTTATGAACTGATTGTTTGTGAATATTCGGATGAGGAAAATATGCAACAACAGATAGATTGCTAAAATAGTAAAGCTTATTTTCCGCTTAATAAATAAATAAAATACTTTGCTTCTTTAAATTGTATGTAAAAAAGTTACTCTTCTGGCGTAGATAGACGTGGAGTAGATTGACTAGTTCAATACCTACTTGCAAAATAAACCCCCAAAATAGGTCTCTCTCCCCAATCATCGTAGCTAGCTAGACTTTTGTATCCTCCATCTTTATCCTAACTTATATGATAAACGTGAAAGTTTGTATGGATGTTTGTTATTCTTTCGTGCAAAAAACTACTGAACAGATTAGGCTGAAATTTTGAATAGACGTAGTTCTATCCTTGGAATAAAACAGGTTTTTTAGCTCATAAATCAATTCCTATGGGATGAAACATCCTTTAAACGTTTGCATAGAAACAACGCGTGTGAAACCCCGGGCAGATACTAGTAAGATAATAAACGGAGTATCAAAATATTTAACCTTTCGTTTCCCTCTCAACACAATATTATATTAGCAAAGACACACAATATTTTTAGCACACCCAATCAAGAACCATCTTGGTCTTTACATGTCTTCTACCGTTTTTTATGACTACAACCTAAGAAACAAACAATTTTCTAAAATAAATAAAAGCCTTTCTTTACCCTAAGTCTTATATAACTTAAAACAAGTCTTGATGAATAATTTCAATACATCATTTACTAAAATAATTACTTTCTGACGTGTACACGTCTAAAAGGAATTAATATAAAGCAATTTGAAATCGATCGATGAACCGACCAAATATATAATGATAATTTAATTTTATTATTTTTTGTTTAGCACTAAGTGACTATTTAAAAAAAATCCGTTCTATAGTTTGTTAACTTGTTTTTATACACTGAGTAAGGACTAAAAAAAAATTTTGTGTAGGTACGGAAAAATTGTCACGTGTAGAATTTTTTTCCTATTAGATTGTAGATATAGTAACAAAAATATTTATGATTGTATCCTTGAAATAAATAAATTGAAAACGTACCTATAAAAGCTCTAGATTTTGCTAGAAATCCCATTCTATTCCCTAGGGTCCCGCTCGAGACAAGTGGAAATTTCCACAACAGAAAATCTAAATAGTAAATCTAAGTATTCAAGTTCCTTCGACATCTTAGAACTTTCCTTTAAAATAAATTTTCGTACCGAGAAAAATCTAAATTTATTAATTTCTTTCACATACCGAATTTATAGTTTGGTACTTTTATTTTATTCTAATACATATTATGTATAACTAGACAATTGTAAGCCCCTAAAGGGTTAAATTACATTGTTACATATTTCATGTACCGAGGTACTACCATTCTCTTTACATGATATTGCAATAAATATACTTTTACTTTTTACGGACGGAGGAGACTTTGCATCACCAACCCGTGCCTGATAGTGATAGATCATCACTACATAGTAAATACATAGTACATACATAGTAAAACAAAGTCGCTTTCTCTGTCCCTATATCACTATGTCCCTTTGAATGCTTAAATCTTTAAAAGTATGCAACGGATTTTGATGCGTTTTTTTTAATAGATAGTGATTCAAGAGGAAGGTTATTTTGATAATTGTGTACCTATAGTATTAAATTTGACTTGTCTAAGTGCTTATTTTGTAAGCCTAAAGAAATAAAGATATTGATTATTTGATTATTATTTGGTTTATACGTATCATAAAGCCGTGCGAAGCCGGGGCGGGTCGCTAGTAACTGATAAGTCAGACTGGTTCTGTGAACCGAATACACTGGTAAGTACTGGTCATCTAACAGAAGCCAGCATTGTCTGTCCTCATTCGGAACCAGGGACGGAAGCTGACACAGTCGTCGCGTCGGCTCGACCGTGCGATGTTGACACAGCTTTTAATTGACGCTGAAGCCCATTACCGGGACTCGACCCGATTATTCAAACCTACAATTAACTAAATGCAGCCTAATTGATCGCTGGTGTGTAGTGGACGAAGGTATGCCTAAAGCAGAAAAGGCTGCGGGTTCGATTCAGGCCCTTGGACTCTATCTGTAGATTTTTGGTCTGGATGTAACTGAAAAATATAATAAAAATTCTACATCACTATCTGTTTCTATTACACGTATCGCATAACATATTATAAAGAGATGGTAGTACCTACATTAAATAGTTAACAATGTTATTTACCCTATATGGGTTTGCAATTGTCTAGCTAATCTAGCTCTGTAAAATATTCAACATATTTTTTTGCGATTTTGTATAGAATTTATACCTACGATCGAAGGTCGTAGGTTAGCTTTGTGGGCGTATCGAATAATATTCGCGAGAACTATTCAGTTTCGCGACCCATGAGTGTGTAGGTGTGACCTTTGGGGCGGTTTGCGGGGGTACACTTCAAGTCTGAAGTGGCCCACCCACTTAGGTATAGTGGGTGTTCGATGCAGTGCTAATAAATATTGTCAAGGAGATGGAAACATTCTCTACAGAAACATAAATACGTAGTCCATTACGCTTAAATACACTGTATTTGAATCTATGATTTCAAAAGGTGAGTTGCAAACGGTTTAATAAGAAATGCCAAATGGATTCGCATCACTGATTATTGGTTAAGGGCGATATCAGCTAGGTATGCTATTAGTAAAATGCGATTTGATTACATAAAATCTAATCACAGTAATTGAATGAAAATAGCATTTCGATCGAGTAGCACAACTCAACATCTACTTCTATAGGTAGTATTTACGCGAAAGTTTGTAGGTACGGATGTTTGTTCTTCTTTCACGCAAAAACAATAAGAATATAACTAGACTATGAATAAACGTAGTTCTCTAAACCTGGAACAACACAAGCTTCTTTTCATTCGATAAATCAGTTCCCATGGGACAGAAATAGCTTTGAAACGTTTCCATATAAACAACGCGTGCGAAGCCATAAGCATATAATTATATTTCACTACATAGTATAAAAGAAAGTCGCTTTCTCTGTCCCTCCCTAATCCCTATGTCCGTTTGTATGCTTAAATCTTTAAAACTAAGCAACGGATATTGATGCGCTTTTTTTAATAGAGTGATTCAAGAGGAAGGTAGAATAGGTATAATATAGGTATAATACGTATAATAAAACCGTGCGAAGCCAGGGCGGATCGCTAGTGTATTATACAACCAGGAAAAAAATTGCACCCAAAGATCAATAATGCGAAAAAAATTCAAATTAAAGCCTTCAATTTTAGGCATCATTCGATTAGCAAACAGTCTTTTGCTAACCGAATGAAACAGTGATATCAATATAAAATCAATTGCCTAGGTGCGTCAATTAACGACAGCCAAATGACGCATGAGCCTACCCCCCAGCAGGGAGTCAATGACAAACTAATACCAATACATGACCATAAATATATTTTGTAGTAGTATTTTGTATATGTGGGCGGTCAGACGAAGACGTGTAAATTCAACGGCCATTAGGCCAAAACCTTTTAAATTTTCTTTTCTATGTCACGCTTCAACAAGCATGAAAACAGAATTTAATCTCTTGTTTGAAGCTCTTTAGGTATTTGTACATGTCCCTACATTTGTACCTTGTAGGACCCAGAATACGATAAAAACAAACATAAATATACAGAATATATAGCTTGTAGTAATATTATTTTTATGTATATTCCGTAGATTTATTATTATTACCAACTAGTAACTAGTATCTGCCAGCAGTTTCTATAGAAACGTTTCAAGGCTATTTCTATTCCATGGAAACTGATGAATGGGATGATGTAGCCTATGTTTTATTCCAGGGATAGAACTATGACTGCACAAATTTCAGCCTGATCCGTTCAGTAGTTTTTGCGTGAAAGAGTAACAAACAACCATACATACAAACTTACGCGTTTATAATATCAAGTATAAGGATTATTATTATCAATTAATAAGATTACATCAAGTAAGGATAATTGTATTGAAACTAGACCATCCTGTTCGATCGAACGTAATTTTCCTGTCAATACAAACAAAACAAATATGTACTTAGGTCCTTAAATCGTAGGCTACATTAGCATCCTTTATTTTATCTCGCTGTCTAGCCTAGAATAGTAGAGAAAGGTTACACTAAATCGATGAAACGACCTTCTCTCAACTAAGATGCTAAGGTTCCACTGGTTTTTGCATATCAGTTGGCAAACAGTGGCAGTTTTATTATTTTTACTGGGTTTTGCTTTTATTTTCAAAACCTGCTGAAGATCAGTGGTTCAAAACTCTGTTTTAGTAGCCAAAATCGAATAACCTACTTGTTACTCCACCTATTTATTAATCATATGTTCCAATTTTTTTCTGTTAAAAGACTTGGAAGTCAGGTTTATTCATATCTCACTAATGTATTCTCATTACAAGTTTAAAACCTTGCAGTTTATCAAACTGGTTCACGTTTCGCAACTTCGTAGGTTTCCGTTCCGGACGGCTCTGGCTGCTTTACTTAGGTATATATACGTAGGTACCTACTTGTTCTACTTATATTTATTTTCCTCATAAATTCAGATTAGTCAGGGACCTACATACAATATTATTGTCATTGACTTTAAAATCAAAGAACATTTACATTAATGGTTGCATCTACGAGTAATTAACAATTTACCCAAATTTTATCTCTGCATAGCAAATGGAGTATTGAAAACAAATTCCCATTTTCTGTTGAACATTTAAACACAATGCGGCAATAATAATTGCAATACAAAAACGAAAGTAACAATACAACAGAGCAGCTTTGGCTCAAAGCCAGAAAAATTGAAGAAGTATCAAAACGAGTGAATGTTTGAACTGTTTAATTAGAAGCTACCCGGAGAGAATTATTAAACGTATGGAACTTCGCACACTAGAAATTTAATTAAAAACAAACTGGAACTATTAGTTGGAGTACATTTGCACTAACCGTACGATAAAACGAGAGCATCAAATGTTATATTTTATAATAATATTATAACCTATCAGCAAACATTTTCTATCAATTTATAAAAATGAAGCATAACCTTGAGCGAGCATTTCGGGAATATAGAAAAACATGGAGAAAAGGAAATTAATAACTGAAACTGGGGCGAACGTGACCAGTTTGGATAAGAGATAATTAAGATCAAAGAAGAATTAGTACGACTTTAGGACTCTCAAGGGGAAACAAACTGGAACAATCCAGTGGGGAGCCTTTGTATTCGTTCAAAGCGGGCTAGGTCACCTACACGCGACGAACTATTCGTAGGTAGTTTAGTATAACCTATTTCTCGGTAAGGTAATTACAGTAATACTAGTAAAGAAGTAATTGCACGACATCTGCCCTCAAAGTAGTTGCACGAGACCAAGGTTCGTGAAACCCTTCAGGTGACAAGGCCAAGAGCATTCTTACCGGTTTGGTCACGTGTATATTGATAGACAATGCTAGCTGTCCCTTTCGAACACCAGAGGAAAGAGAGAACTGCACTAAAGGTGCATTCAGGTAAAAAAACCCATCGGTGATGATGACGGATCACTTTAGATCTCTCGGTGCACGAGAAACGGGAAAAAACGTGCGCATATTTATAGAAACGTCACGCTCGCTGTCTCTTTTTCTAGCTAAAATTAGATGACTCCATGCGGTTGCCTAATAGCTCTGCGTATACTCTTAATTTATGGTAAACGATGGCAACTCACGATAGGCCACGTATTAAACTGATGGTGTTTTTGATTAATGAAAAAGCTGATGGATTTGGAAGCGATACTTTACCGCTTGTTCAAGCAATTTCCAATTCTATGTTTAGTGGCTTATCTAGGTCGTTTATTTGTTCAGCTTCGTGTACTGCTATTATATAGCTATTATAATAAACTTAGGAACCTAATAGCTAGCTCTATTATAATAGCTGCGTCGACAGAAAATCTAGAATGTTCGAAAATGTCTAATTTAGTTTCGCATGAAAGCCCGCAACGTTGCCGTGTCATCAATTTCTGACTTCACATTTCTATGAATTCCTTGGCTTATGTCGTTTGAAACCAACATAAAAGTTAATTGTTTATAGGTAACGTTAGGTAGAATACTTTGTTATCTCAAAACATTCAGAGCGCAATTTTGCAATGTACGTTGACGTCTAGTCTAATCATACTTGAAATTCAATCTTCTTACTTCTTAGAGTATTCTATCTATATAATGTAGTCTTATTGACCTTTCGTCTTAGCTTGTGCTGTATTGATTACAGCCCACACATAAACAAGTACATACAAATCTTAGAGCAGTTAGAACATTTACTGAGCAAAAACTTGTCAAAACAAAATAAATTAAACGAGAGACACCTTGGAGCAATAATAGCGAAGTTGTTGTTATCATTATCAAGAATGCTTTTAAAATTATGTGGATTATCAACAACCTATACACTCAGTTCATTGTCTATGCACGTAGGTACGAGTCATTATGGTTATATTAATTTTATAATACTTAGTTATATTTGCAAACCAATTCATTTTAATAACCAACGTAACCAATATAATTATGACGCAGTTCAGCATGACGAAGTTCCGAATGCCCAAAATGTTATCTAGATTTTAGATAACATTTTGAGCAACAGAACTTCCAGGCCTCAGGCAAACAAAACCACAGCTTGATGCCAGCAAGACACAAACCAAATGAATCGTATCCGCTTTTAGCACTTTAGTTCATTTTGAGCATGGGTTGTTGGCACCAGACGCCCAAGTGGGGTATCTCCTCGACTCATTAAGCTGCTCGTCTACTGGCCCACGCTGAGTTCTGTTCTGACTGTATCTCGCAGTAAATGAAAGAGCTGAAAGCGAAGCAATTTCCGCCGAGCTCAGATTGGTCTGCGACAGTGATTTACATTACAGTCGACAGAGAATGTTCAACTCAATGAGAAGAATTGGTTTATACTGGTTTGAAGGTCACAATAGCACTGCATTTTTAAACAAGTTCTACTATTTTCTTTGGAAATGGCTTCAACCCTTTGTATTCCTTTATCGTTATGCTGTTGGCATTAGGCGAGGGACATTAATTAGCCTGCTCTTAAATAGTACGTGATAATACGTGAGATCGTTCATCATTGGACACATTAAGCTGTCCGGTGAATATATCCATTCAAATAGCACTTGGCGACCATCGGGTTCGTCTTCAAAGGCACGTGACGACTATTGACTAATATTATTTCAATTGGGCATCATTATTCGGTTACTTTTGATACTGTTGCAAGCTATTCGTTATTCCAAAATGACCTTTATCTTCAAGCCCCTAGCACCTCTACATTTACTAGTAACCCAATTCGCTCATCTATTGCCATCAGAGCATGTAAAGTATTAATTAATGTACGTTCGAGTTCAGCACAATGATTGCTAATGAATGCCCGCAGTAATTAGAGCGAACTAGGGGCGTATTTCGTGTATTTCTCGAATAGATCTATTTATCATGTGGTACGCAATGACTTTTGGTATCTATTTTGAAAGAACCGAGTGATATTTACGTCACGCAGTAAATTTCGCTACGGAATTTCATAATTTGTTGTACTGGTTGGTATGGTTTTAGTTTATTTTTAGAAGGTACAATACCTATAGGTTTTTCCTTAATTGTTCATGCCACCAAAACCCTTGCTACGCTACCGGTTATCATAACTATGACGTCGAACTTATAGCTAGCTTATATAACTGTTAACCTCAAGCAGGCTTTACTTGATACGTGAATTAACCTGATAAGAATTGTATCTCTTTTTTAGTTTCGCAACAGCGTCAATCAGTTTTAGATATTATGTCATGTATTGTGTACAGAATAGTAGAACCAAATAAGGAAAAGGAATATTGACATTTGAATATAAGGATAAGTAACACGAAGTAGGTAACAGTTCGACTGAAGGAGCACTATAATAATTACTCTTTCCACGCCCACCCACGTGTCGCAACTACTACGTTACAGAAAAGCATCAATGCGCATAAGTCTTGCCACATTGACAACTGTGCAATACAATATACAATATCACGCCAAACAATCACAGGCGAACCCAGAAAACTCAGTTAGTTCCCTGTTCCTGGTATTGTGCATACCATTATAAATAGGAAAGTACCTGTCTGTCTGTTACCTTTTCGAGCTAAGAGGCTGAACGGATCGTAGCGAAATTTGGAATAGATCTTGGAAAAGGACATAGGGTAATTTTTATCCAGAAAAGGTGTACGAAGCCGCGGGCAGAAGGTAGTAGAGTGTAATAAAGTCGTAACTATTTTATTACACCGATTATAAACAAAAATAGTCACCTTCCGGTGATAAAAGAATTAAGACGGGGGAAAGGTTGGTTTCGTAATAAAAGTACTTTATAAAAAACAAGGGTAAAACGTTAGTTATGCATTGTTAAAAAAAAGGATGATGGGTGTAATCCATCACATCATTTAAGGGCAGGGATGTTGATCTACGAGACAGATTAGAATGAAAGATTTAGGTCAGACCAGAGAAAGCCAGGGCCAAATGAGTAATTACCTGCGAATTTGAAAGGGACCTTTTCACAATTTACTTAGGATTTTTTATTTTCTGCAGTAAAACAACATTATATATGGACATTGGTAAACATTATAATGTAGTGTAAGTACTTATTTCATAATAAAGTTCAACAAAGCTTCGAGTATTAACATACAAACTAGCTGATCAAGCAGTTTAAAACTATAAGCTAAGTTCAGTACTTTCAAATTTGCCAACAGCATTACACATACGAAAGTTCGAAGTGTTTGGCTGGTTACACAATTTCATCGAACTCAGCTGATTCACATTCATATTTCTTACATTCATATGTATGTAATGAGATATGAGAGATGAAAGACATTGAAATAGGTCATGGTCTGAATTGGGACACAATATAGATATCACGTGTCAAATCTTAATAACGAGAATTTGAATAAGTATTGAGAGGCGTTCATCGGAATTCTTTTGTCCTTTTTCCACTAGTACGATTCACAATAGATTATCTTCATACTCTTTTATCAGCCGTCATCTCAACACTCACTCTTTTAAAACTCATTTCCTCTGTCAAACAGTCAACAAACGTTTTTTGGCTAAGCTTTTATCTATCTTTAGAAGCACAAGTTCAAAGTCATTAATAAAATTGCCTCGTCTAGTATTTTTTCTGGTAATTCAGTTAGTCAGCGGCGCTGGGTGGCATACCCACCCATGTGGGCGTCACAATCGAAAGTGGCAGGCCTTGTGTACCAACATTAGGCACACTAACACAATTTCAAAGGATTCAGTCCACGCTAGCGATTACCGATCGTACCTACAGCTGGTAATAAATTCCTATTCGCAGGTGCGATATTACGTCACACTTCTAGATAGCAAGAACCAATCTCATCGTTAACCTACAAAGGTGGTTTACTCATGCTAGCCTGGTACTTCTGACATGCATTTTTTGCTGCAGACATAAAATATACCTTAACCTTTGCTGGTCAAAGGCTTCCCATGGTCTGTTCACGTATCAATCCTAAGTCAGCTTATTTTATTTTATTTTTTACTAGCGACACGCCCCGGCTTCGCACGGTTTTATTATACGTCTAAACCTTTCTCTTGAATCACTCTATCTATTAAAAAAACCGCGTCAAAATCCATTGCGTAGTTTTAAAGATTTAAGCATTCAAAGGGACATAGGGATATAAGGACATAGGGACAGAAAAAGCGACTTTGTTTTATACTATGTAGTAATTTTGGTTTATTCGGAAAACAAACAGTTGTACAAACAGGAATAATAAACCTTAAAAAAAAAATGATAACCATTTAAATATGCTTGACCCAAGCTTCGTCGTACGTATCCAGTTCGTCAAAGTTATCTAAAGAATATGGTTATGGTTGTTTGTGACTTGGAAAACTAAACCGTATAAATGGCTTGGACCTTGAAGGGTTAACTTGACAAGGGTCTTAGGATTAATCTTCTAAGTGGTAGTTAGTAGAACTTGAGTCGTAAGTTACTAACTTGTTATTTCCTAGAAATTCTGGCAAGCGTAAGTTGATATTAGTAGGTTAGGTGGTTGGGGAATACCACAACAACATTTAATATCCCTACTATATGTTTAGTTAACGTACAATATATTAAGGACCACACATTTTTGCCCAGCTATGAGGATATGAGGATAGTGGAGGTAATTAAAAAATATATCGTGGTGGGGTAACTCATTTCATATCAATGATTCGTCAAAACTAGTTTCTAATGAGCAAAATCATTACTGATATCAATTTGTTTACGATCAATTGAGTCAGGGATTTACTAGCATTGCTAAAATTTTATAAGTAGAACAGCCATAAGTAAGTAAAAAAGCTATAAAAGCTGTAAGCCTTTCTAGAGAACAATACAACAGAATGGCGTAATCACCACGCCTTTAACAAGGTTTAGTGGAGACCCATCGTTAAACGTAACTACCATCCACAAACATAAAGACCAGATTGGACTAGACTTACTAATAAATAACTATCTTTGTATAATGTATTGTTATTTCAGTTATCTAGTACCCATAACACAAGCTCTGCTGATTTGAACGTGACATACATTTATGTATTAAAAAATGTAAGATTTTATCGTGAGGGAATATAGATTTTATTGTAGGATGATTAGCGTCAGCCAGTGACATCCTAAGAGTAAGTTTTCGACATAAAAATTAGACTAGACGTAGGTACCTAGTAATAAACCTGAATCATATATTCAGGTCTATCTATACCTAACTAGACTAATCTATGCAAAATCGTTAAGTAACAAACATCTAAACTTCCTAACTTTAGTATTTAATAATATTATGTGATGTATTTCGTTTTGTTATAATTTCTGTTTTGAGGTGACCACGGCTGCGTTTGGCCACTTGGGAAAGTGAAGATATAGCCGAAGATCAGCACCACAGAAATCAGAATAAAAATCAGCACCCTTTACCGGGATAAACTTTTTGAGTCCATTCAAGTCTCCAAGATCAATAATACTGATAGGCCATAGTAACTTATAATGTGTTTAATTCTGTTTAAATGTGTTTAAAACTGTGTTTAATTGTGTACCTTTACCCCAACTATAAAACTGCTTAGTAATGGTAATAGGTATTGAATAACAGTGAATTGACCTGTCACCGTGTACTACATTCCCGTCCACCATTGGACACGTATTTCTAAACCCAAATAAGGAGTTATAATCACCACGCTTGTTAAGGAGATTGGTTAAATCTGCATTGCGACAAGATATTATATGACCAAAGCCGTAGGAAAATCTAGTCTAGCCAAATTGTCTTTGGATATGACTTTCAGCCTATAAATAGTCTATTATAATTATAAATAGGGTAAACCACCCTATTGTTGGCATCCCCCCAATTTATTGGCACTTGAGTATTTAAACTATTTATTAAGCATGCTGTACGGTGGATCAATGAGAAAATATTTAAAAAATAATTGGTAGGTTTACATTTCACTTAGCTGGCAGAGTCATTGCATGATATGTCATACAAACGGAATTATGATCCTTTGAACTTAGCGTCTCATCGAATCCCGCGAAACCTCTTCAAATTTTATTTTTTTGCTAAGGTTAGTGGTTTTCAAAATAGTCTTGTTTTGGTCATATGAGTGTATCCGCACAGGCCGAAAGTTTTGAATGAATGTGGTAATAATTGTACAACATAATTATGCTTAAAAATTACAATTTATTTATACTGATTTCTTGTTTTAGGCTATGCCAATGTTTGGTATGTAGAAGAGACATAATTCTAATTTATTGGCACCCCTGCCGATAATTGGATTTTTTAATGAAATGGTTTTTTGTTATCTAAAGTTGTAATTTAACAGATAAAAGATTCGTTATTGCTTTTGTATTCCTAGTTGTGCATTTTAAACCGTCTTTCCAAATATTGGCACCATGTCATTAATGAAAAATCTAATTATTGGCTAGCTTAAACAATACTTAAGCGCTCCTGCCAAGCCAAGTATTTTAGTACAAAACTAAGAAAATAAAATATAGAATAGACAAAATAAAACAGATAAACATTTTATTTATAATTTGTCAAATTACACGTCATAAAATTTTTAATTATTATAAAAATTGGTATAAGAATATATTTAATTAAATTTGTTAAAATTTAAAACTCATCATGAGTGTAGAACGTCTTCTATTCGATACACATCGATCATCTAGCTTCCTAAACTAGGTAGCTGCCTCAGCAGGTCAGATTAACTAGGTAGTACATACGTGACCGCGGAGGTAACGAGCGGTCACTAGGTCGGCCAGCAGACAGTGCATCACTAGCAGCGATACCGTCAGCATCATTAGTCGTAGTTCTAGGTATATAAGTTGAATATAGCTTTTACCGACAAACTCGACTTTTACATCAACATCCCAGGATTAGCTAGCTGTTAATTCTTCATGGTCCTTCGAGCAAAAAGGTGTCTCCGAGTCCAGAAATAATTCTTCATGGTCCTTCGAGCAAAAAGGTGTCTCCGAGTCCAGAAATAATTGTTCATGGTCCTTCGAGCGATAAGGTGTCTCTGAGCCCAGAAAGAAAAATCTTCATGGTCCTTCGAGATACCGTTCGAGAACTCATAGCGCGATAGTGAAAAGTCGTACTGTGAGCTTCGGACGCACCAGCAACCCGTGGAGTTCAGCGATCTAAGCTTTATCAGCGAGCTTACGAGAGTTAGCATCCGCACCTGACGGGAGGAGCTACCCAGTCAGAACAGCAGCAGTCGTAAGGAGCAAGCCGCCCCTGCGACGAACCAGCAGCAGTCGTATGTCTACAAGCCAGTTTTTTAGTCTTATTTTAAAACTTCGAGACTAGGTGCGTCCCTAACCTTGTCTGGGAGCTTGTTGTCAACAAAAAAAACAACAAGTACTTATAAAAAAAAAGAAAGACAATGTGCAAGTCCTTTTGAATAATATGATTATTGTGACGAAGTAAACATTGACTCACAAGCTGCTCAGCCAAGTGTTGTTTATATAACTGAAAGCGGACTGATTTATGATCCACCCATATCACGTGCCGACTCTCCAAACGAAATAAAAATAACAGACTCTTAAGACTAAAAAAAATCTACTTCGGAATTGGAAAAGATCTTAGCCGAATCGGAAGACTGATTAGAAGTTGAGGTTTCAATCCTAATAACTTTATTAAAGCCTGATTTCAATGTCAATGTGATATTATGTAGGCTTACCTAAGAATATGTTAACTGGTTAAATATTATTATAGGCACGAAGAATATTATAAGTACCTAACAGGTATCAGGTACATAATAAACCTTTGTCTAGATCCTATGAATTTTGTTTAATATACCCTGATGTCAACCTGGCTATGTGGGGCCAATAATAGGATTACCTTTACATACCAATTATTGGCATTACTGCCAATAATTGGGTTTCTATGTGCCAATAATGGGTCAATATCTGCCAATAAATGGTGTAGATACACGTTTTGAAAAAGAACTTAAAATAATAATATTGTGCGTAAATATCCCGTCTGTTAGAAGGTAAATAACATTAGTTTATTACATCTCTAATGTCTGAACGCATTTTTAGGAATATTATTTCAGTGAATTTAGATTTTCAGGCATTTTGTTTTGTAACAGCGCTTAAAGTGCCAATTATGGGTGGTTTACCCTAATACTGGACAATAAACAACATCATATAGCTAGCGCCTAGTAGTGCTAATGTTATGGGTCTACATAACTGAAATATGAACTTAATACAATACTTACATACATAGATATTTTTTTTATTATAGAAAACACTCAGAACATCCCGGAAAAGATTTAAGTAAATGGAAGTGCCTCCAAACAAACACAAAAACCTTCGTGGATCTAAAAGCTACTAAATCTGGAACATTCGAGAGCATCCCTGACCTTTTACAAAAGCGAAAACAGTCTAGTTATTAAGCGCGACACAACCTACAAATTAAAAGACTTTGCGACCAGAATAATAAATAACTTTATTTCTATTTTCAATCTGTTGATAGCTTCAATGATAAATTAATAAATTATAGTGATAAGGTAGTCTTTAACCAAATTCACGTAGTGTAAGACTCCACTACATATATTTTTTTATTAATATTAGTATAGGTAGGTACCACGCTTATCATGGGAGAAGGTTTTCTGTTCCCTCAATGTTTTGTCCACTGAGGCTGTTTGATTTTTGTTGGAGTAAGTATTGGAAATTTGGAATAAGTGGAGTCTTCAAAAACCTACCTATTACAGTTCCTAGGTATTTCAAAAAAGATTTTTTTTTAATTTTTAGAGGCCCTTTTTGCCAAGCCTAGTCTTTATCATGAAGGTAGTATTTTTATCGATAAGTAGGTAGTACTTGGTAGGTGGTTGCTAAGTATAAGGTGATTCGATAATTCTTAATGGCTAGGTGATTTCGTGATACCATAAATTGTGTCGTTCTTAAAAATAATACTTAATTATAAAACTTGTTGGTAATTTGTGCAATTATTACGCGATTACGATGTAAGTAGAGTAACGAATGCTATAACTCCGTTTTGAATTGGATATGTATTGAACTGAAATTACACTTTAATTGTAATTCCTGATGGAATATTATTTTCAGCGAAAGTTATTAGTTATTATTACTACCGCAGTTAAAAATAATTCTACACAACAACGTAGTAATGGAATTACTAATTTCCACAAATATGGTTACCTGTTCTGTCATTTACCTGTTCTTATTTCTTTGTTAAGCTAACCTAACAAAGAAAACAAAGATATTTCATATTAAATAAAGATGGTATTACAAGTTGTTGAGTTAATATACAATTGAAACAATAGAGTTGACTGCAGACTGTTCTAAACAATCTAGAGCTAGGTCAACTAATCCATATCGAAACCAGTTGGAAGCGTCCCTTTCGTAGGTAGGTTTGTAGGTATACCTTTATAGCAATGCTGATGAGCTGGACCAGAAATTTACCAGCTCCCTGGTCAAGCGTCGCATCGACCAGACGACGATTTACAGCTGTTTTCAACAGTCTGCAGTTATCTTATCTGATAGTTTCAATTGTGAATACTGGTTTTAATTTGTTTTTATTCTTTGAATATAATTTTCTTTGTCTTTTTTTACATTCAAGTACTTATCTCCTTGTTTAGTTTATTATATTGCGGAACTAGATGACGGAAGATAGCGCCCTCCCTAATCTCTCCTCGTCAATCTTTCATAGCTTATTTATCTTATCTGCTAAAAGCAAATATTGTATTAGATTTACCAGACAGATACCTACCTACCTAACCTACCTAACTAGGTACTAAATAATTCCTACAGTACGTGACTTCACCGAAAATAATTAAGTTGGTTAATTAAAGTAGGAATGACTCGGTACAAAAATGAAAAGTTCCCTACCTACCTACCTGAGCTACCTACCTACGCTAAATGATTCTTATTTTATGAGTAACTCGTCTGGCTCCGAGATTTACAGTCAAAACAGTAGTTTGTCATGTAAATTCGTCACAAAATTAGTAGGAACCTAGGTAAGTATCTATACCTACAAATTTGGACTCAAAGGTCAACGGTAAAGAGACTGAAACAGTATGGTAGCACCATTGAATTGTCTCGACCGTTTTCGCAGCGCGGTGATCCCAATGAATAGCGGGCTCCCCTCGCTCGCAGGCGAAGGCAAGAAATAATATTACAAGAATGCGTTGTCGGTGTTCGACACACGGCGCTTCCGAAAGCACTTTCGCCTACGGTCGGCTAACCTCGGCCGTCTCCGCGCCCCACAGCTGACCGCGTCGGCGCGCGAGCGAGACGGACATGCGCACTGCGCCCGTGTCAAACAGAGAGCGCGCGCCGCGCACGGCGCAACTCCGAGCGCCGCCATTTACTTCATTCTAGTTGCTCGGCCTCCGTCGTCGTGACAGCGTATTTCTAATTTATCACAGCGCGGAGCTTTATCGTTTTTATTAGTGAAATTCTTTAATAAATTAGTACGGTCGTGTTTTGTGAAGTGCTTTACAAGTGTATGTGCAATGGCCACCGTGTTCGGGTGAACGCGCGATAGGAGAGCGACGAAGCAATGTGTGTCTTCGTCGCGTCCGTTGTCAACAGAAAATAACGTGGATTATGCAAGTTGGAATAAAATGTGGATGTGTTAGGTAAATGACGTGCCCTTTGCTGATTGTAGCGACCAAACGCGGATGTTTGTGTCACAGTGTGTTGTAATGTGACGGGAATGCAGTGTACTCTGGATGTTCCGTGGCTCCAGTTCAGTGCCACAAGCGAAAGAACGAGTTGCCTGAACGAGAAGCGAAGGTGCAATCAAAGTAGCTCTCATCGCGAACAATGGCCCAGCTGTTAGCGTAAACAGCGAGCTCGTGTGACCATCTTGTGAGACTGGCTAGTGGAAACGAATAAATTAACATGTTTTTAGTTAAATACAAAGGTCAGCATGTTAGGTAGGTAGCACCGGACTTGCTAGCTCGGTGCAAAAAATAAATGATAAACCGGTGTCGATTGAAATCTTTCGAAGTAGGTCTAGGCTAGGAACTAGTTGCTCTGCGTGTAACACACTGCACGCTTATCGCAACACTCGTGTATATGATAGGTCTCTAAGCAATCAGCTTCGCTCTTTGTGTAATCAACGAATTGCTTAAATATTGCAAATCAATCCGATAGTCTCTACTGTCACAGATCGCGTGCCAAAAACTTCCCCAATTAGAGCAGCGGTCACCGAACGATGCAATTCGTCGGTAATACCTACTGCCGACTCATAAAACAAGGTCCTAGTTATGAAAACAATTTCAAAATACACACCGTCTAACTCGGTCCTTTCTATTGTTACAGCAAATGAGACTATGACGGTTGTAATATAATGCAGTGGCTGCTGAAAATAGTGTCGCTGGCGATAGTTTGTTGCGCGGCTGGCGGGGCGGGCGCGTGCCGCGAGGGATGCGGCTGCGCGGCGAGGCAGCTGACGTGCCGCGCCGCCGCGCTGCCGCACGGCAAGCTGACGCGCGCCGCGCTCCTACAGCACGGCACTGAGCTGCGCCGCGTGCTGTGGACCGACTCCAACATCACCGTCTTAGAGATAGACCTCTTCGCCGGCCTGCACAACCTGGAGTACATCGATCTGAGCAGGAACGGAATCGAGCGGACGGAGCACGGCCTGTTCGCGCGCCTCGGCCGCCTCACGCATCTCAATATATCCCGCAACGAGATCGAGGACATCCCTCGCTTCACCTTCGCCGATCTAGAGAACCTGGAAGTGCTGGATGTCTCCTACAACCGCCTCCGCGCGATACCCTTCCAAGTATTCGGCCCGATGGCCAAGCTCCAATACCTAGACATATCGCATAACCAGATAGCGTCGTTCCTAGATTACTATTTTAATCCTAATAGGCACTTGAAACAGTTGTTCCTAAATAATAATAACCTAGTCAAGATAACATCAAACGCCCTAGTCAATTTGAAGGATCTGGAGGTTCTGGACGTGTCCAGCAATAAATTGGACTACATCCCCAAGTCTCTGTTCGATAACTTCGATGAGCTTCGGTCGCTGAATCTGAGCTACAACCAGTTCGAGAACCTGACGCACGAGTGCTTCAAGAACCTGAAGAACCTGCAGTGGATCAACCTCGGAGGCAACCGGCTCAGGGCGCTGCCGCCGACGCTCTTCCAGCACAACGCGAACATCAGCACCATCTACCTCGAACGCACCCAAATCTCAGTAATACAGAACACCAACTTCCAAGGATTAGATAAACTACAGCATCTATACATAAGAAATAACGAATTTTTACGGGAAATAGAACCATTCGTATTCCAAGATACGCCGTCGATAACGCATCTGGATATAAGTGCGAACGCGATGACGTTTCTGCCGCTTTCGCTCAAGATGTTAGATAATCTGCAGGAGTTGAGGATCGGGAACAACCCGTGGGCTTGCGACTGCCGCATGGAATGGTTCGCGAGCTGGGCCGAGAGGAGAAAAGACATCATCAAGTCTGAGCTCAGCTGTCGCCTCTCCTATCCAAACGACATGCTGACGATACTAAACCACACAAACTGCAAGGCGCCAGTGCTAGTCTCGAGCAGTCCACTGACGTTGTACACTCTGCAGACGGACGCTTTGTTAGAATGTAAATTCTCAGGGAATCCTCCACCGTCCCTCACATGGATAACCCCCACGAGGAATATATTCCATTGGAACCCCGACTCTCAAACACCGGACATATTCCACAAGCACGGTATTGCTCATGACTCGAACTACCGGACAATAGAGTTATCAGAATCGAGAGTAAGAGTGTTGGAAGATGGATCCTTGTTAGTAGAGAACATCCACAGAGAAGACTGCGGCACATACTTATGTTTTGCATCAAATCCTTCAGCGAATGTTACCGCAGAAGTTATTCTGAATATAGATCCTATGACAATGTTCGAGATTAAAATGTACAGTTTACTGTGCGGGGCTATTTGCGCAGCTGGTTTCTTGGGATTGACGTTGATGGTGCAAGCTTTACGCTATATATTCTTCAAGTAAGTATTCTGAACTAGACTTTATACTTTGTGTTTTGTGTAACAAGAGTTAAAACTGTTAATGTTTGTAGATTCCGTCTGATGGAAACGTGCTGCAGTTGCTGTGGCTGTGTGATGCGCCACCAGCCGCGCTCGCGACAGATTACCAACATGTTGGAGAACATCGAGCAGTACAAACGGCAACAGCTCGATAAACTCAGGGAAAACTATGCCGTTCAGGTGAGAAAGCATTAATTATACACGATCTTTTACATCTTATGTGTCGGTTTAGCTACACCACTTAGTCTTGTAACTTGAGAAGGGCTGAATTTATTTTTATGATCTTTAATTTTATGGATTTTACTTTATCCTGAATAACTATAAAAATAAGTGTTCCGCAGGTAAAAAGTACTAAGCTGTTGGGACACTTAGTTTGTCATAAAATGTATTAAATTATATATGTTTTTGTAATCAGGTACACCGGATAAAGGAGAACTGCACACAGCAAATGGACTGGATACAGAACAGCTACTCGACGCAGGCGAGCCACCTCCGAAACATACGGGACATCGGGACCAACCACCTGACCGCCATGAAAGACAACTATTACGACCAGGTAACTGTCTGACTCAAGTCCTTTTTATAGCTGCACTGTCTGTTCTTGTCTGCTTTTGTTTTTTCCAGTGAAATTTCGAGATTTCGCATCTCTTTTTTTGTCTACCGATGCTAACATGCAGTGCATGTTTTACCATCTTGTTTATGTCATGAACGTCTGATATTAACAAGGTTCTTTTTGTAGGTGAAACGAGTCCGCGAGTACTCGACCTGCCAGCTGAACTGGGTCCGCGAGAACTACGTCTTCCAGCGCAACAAGATCCGCAAGTTCAGCGCGCACCAGGTGCTGCGCCTGCGCGAGTCCTACAAGTACCAGCAGCAGACTCTCAACAAGGTGCTGGAGAACCTGCCCAGCCTCTACTTCGAGAACTGCCGGAGCGGCTCCTGCGGCCGCAGCGACAGCACCGCCTTCGATCCCGACGTCGAGGTCATCGACATGTATCTCAAGACGAAGATCGAGAAGCTGGCCCGCCTGCCGACGCTGCACGACGACGACTCCAAGATCTCCGTGTACTACACGCCGACGGAGCGGTCGGCGGGCTCGCGGGCCGGCTCGCGGCGCGGCTCGGCCGGCCTGCCCGAGGGTATACACATCAACATGATAGAGCGGGACCCGCCGCGGCTGTTCGCGCTCATCCGGCCGATGCGGCACGACGAGCCGGAGCCGAGCTGCTCGGGCGCCGCGCTGGAGGGCGAGCACAAGCCGTCGAGTGAGCCGCTGCTGGGCCGCGCGCGGGGCGGCGGACGCCACGCGCTCTCGGGCAGCATCAGCTCGCCGGAGCTGTCGGCGGGGGCGCGCGAGGAGACGAGCCACGAGCGCGCGCGCGTGCTGCTCGCCGTGGAGCTGCCCGAGTGCCGGGGCCGGCACGGCGCGGCGCCCGTGTGCGCGGAGTGCGTGGCGCTGTGCTCGCCGCCCGCTCCCTTGTAGTACAGGCTGGTGAGGCGCGTGCTCGAGATCTACGCCCCGCGCCCGCGCCGCCGCGACATCCCGCTCGCGGACCTGGCGCGCGCGAGGCCCGAGTTCGTGTGACCTCTCCGAGGTGGCGGTACGTGCTAATGTACTCGCCGTGAGCTGTGATAGACTAGATTTGAATTTTACGCGTTAGTGAAATGATACTTTCAGTCTTAGGTGTAGGATAAGGAGTGAACCGAAACGATCTGTTCCACTTAGTGAATCGAATGATGCGTTTTGTATTTAAGTTATATTGTGGGAAACTTTAGACTTGTAAATAATGTCGGTTCTGTTTCAAATCATATTTTCCATTTTGATGTATTTTAGGGTATTCGTAGGCATTTTGTATTTGTTCAGACTTAAAGGTAGACTTAGTATGTGGATAAGGAAGTTGTTACTGTCATGTTGTTGTAATTGTTGCGGGTGTTTCCTGGCGGCACAAAGCTCCTCATATATAAATAGTACGTCTGTCCTGATCTCTCCTCCATCTGTACGTATGCTATGCCTAGCTAGTGTTGTGACGAACATTTTATATGTTCTGTAAAAATATAAATACTACTAAATACAATATATTTTTGTCAGTTTGTCTTATCATATGAACGTAGCTACTGAATTAGAAACGAGTCTTGCAGTGATATGCCAAATAATACAAACCAGCAATGATTATTTATAACGTTTCATAAAAATTATAAATATACAAGATATTGTTGAAAGTTTTCTAAATATATAACGAGAATAAACTGCTAATCATAGAAAAAATAAATTATTTTTCAATGTACATTACTTTGTATTATTTAAATCCTGGGTTACGAACATAAGGCACTTCTTTAGATAATTGGTCCATCTTAAAACCATTATCATAATTTTACTTGAATGATTAATTTGGCATAAATTTTCGTTGTAATCTAGACAGCAATTTCTACTTTCTATGTTTTACGATATGTATTTTATGACTGATACAGGCTAGTAGTGAGGTACCTAATTGCAAACATGTGGATATCTTAAACCTTTAGAAATAAAACACGTGACATTCTTCAATATTACCTTTATTCGGTAAATATTTTCACACAAATAGCACATAGAAAACTACTATGATAAAAATATTGCCGAAGAGTATTCACCGAACTTAAATATGAGAAGGTGGTTTTAGAACGAATATAGGAGTTAAAAATTTAGAGAAAAAGGAGAAATCAGACTGTTTTTACGATAAAAAAGGGATTATATTTGGCCTATGTTTGGTTCTGAATATTTAAATATGCTTTGTAAAACGATTATAATTTCTGGATAAACTTAAAAAGGGGAAATCAGATGGGCTTAAATAATTACCTAGATGAGCATAAAAGAGTTTAAGATGAGGATATTAATTAAAAGGAAATAAAAAAATATCATTTATTTTAAATTATTCAATTCTGAATATTAAAAGATTGCTTAACTAGTAAAAGTACGAAATACTTATCAAATAACGATAAAAACGAATAAATTAAATTAAATAAGACTAGCGACCTGCCCTGGCTTTGCACGGTTTTATTAAACGTATAAACCTTCCTCTTGAATCACTATCTAGTAAAAAAATCGCATCAAAATCCGTTGCGTAGTTTTAAAGATTTAAGCATAGGGACAGAGAAAGCGACTTTGTTTTATAATATGTAATGATATAGATAATTTTTGCAAGCAAAAGAGAGAATATATTTTGCATAATATGCAAAATATGATTGTTTAAAAATTTAGAGAGTTCCGTAGATAGAACGTAAGTCTATAAGTAACTGTTGGTGTATTAACTACATAACAGAAGTGGCTTAGATAATTGTAAAGATTCCTAGTTTCGTAAAGATTCGAGTAGTCATCAATCAACATCCAATAAAGTAACCCGTCAGCTGAATATGTGAAACAAGGTGGTTCTTCTACATTATCGTTCTATTAATGCCACGAAAGCTAAAACCATTTCACAATGTCTTTCGTTAAGGTAAACAAAGATTGTTTTACGACTGTGAAGCGGGTAAACTACGAACCTAGTTTGTCGCTTACAGTCGCAATGAGTTCGTCAAACCACGAACTATTTTATAGTAAAACTAGCGACACGCTCCGGCTTCGTACGGGTGTATTATACATACTTCCTCTTGAATTACTCTATTTCGAATATTTTTGAATTATTCTATTCTATTTCGCTTCTTCCACTAGTGGACAAAAAAGTGAAGGAGAAATCAATTATCACTTTATTTCTTAGATTATTTTGATAATTATGTAATTTGACTTGTCTTAGTGATTATTTGTAAGCCTAAAGAAAGTAAGATATTGGTTTACTGATTTACTCTATCTCGAAAAAAACCGCATCAAATTCCGTTGCGTAGTTTTAAATACATAGGGACAGACAGACCACGGGAAGAGACTGTTTTATACTATGTAGGTTTATGCTTCCGTCTTGAAATTGTTATGAACGCATGTTTTAGCGAGAAACCGGCGTAGACTTGCAATGTAAGACGATACTAGAGGTACATACTACAATCCCTCGCGACGACCTGTCGCCGGTTACACGTACTTATTACAGACTATCTTTCCGCTCACGGCTTCGCTCGCAGTCTACACGATGTGTCCTGCTCTTCAATGTAATAGAACTATATAAAACTTTGTATCGACTTTAACATGGTTTTAATATTCATCAATGAAATACACAAACTTTAATAATTTGTTTTACCCCAATTTCAGAAGTTTTTTGAAAAATCCTGAAAAACGCGTTGATCCATCCAAACGAAAGCATTTAATGCTTTTCGGTTTGTGTGTGATTTTATCACGCAACGTTATGTGGCCCTATATAAGCAGAGAGATTGTCTCGCGGTGGGAATCGAACCCGGTACTTCGGCGTAGTAGGCAGACTATCCGCTGCCACTGAGGTCGTCTTATTATAGTTTATAATGGAAACAAAAAGTAGTGCATCAGAAAGGGAGCTTTGCACTTCAGTGGGCAGTAGTACAAGCTGCAAGATCCCACATTATTTGAAAATAAATCTCCTTAGAATTTATCTTTTTTAGCTGAAAATGATCGAGCTTTTGGCCACTTACTACCTGAGTAAGTGAAGATGTGGCCTAAGATAGAGCACGCTTATCCAGAAGGAACTTATTCACTCTTGATTTGAAGACTCCGAGATCGCACTCTAGCAGGAAAATAGACGCTGGAAGCTCATTCCACTCTCTGGTCGTGCTCATTATGAAAGTTGAGCAAAATTTTTAGCTCGACATTGTGGAACATTGACCAAGCACGGATGGTTTTTTTCAGTGCGACTGCTCATCTACAGATCTCTTCAAGTGGCAAGGCCATATGGCAACTTTAGCCTACCAACTATCTACCAACGCATTCATGTGACAAATAGTCGAGGAGTCTTTCTTCAACTAAATGTATGTCACTGTTACGTGAAATCTGACATGTTTGCAAGTTTCAAACAAATCACACATCGGGCAAAAGTTTGCCTGCGATGCAGTTTCGAATTTAGAACACCCTGAACTGTTCAGGGTATTCTTTTTTCTGGTTGTTTACTATATTATATGAAGGTATATTAAAGACTACTATGTTGTATAATATGGCCCTATGGCGTTCATTGGGGAGGCCTATGTCCAGCAGTGGACTAATATAGGTTGATGATGATGATATTTTATAAAGAAAAAGGGTTTGTCCCGAGGCGGGAATGGAACTAGCAACCTCCTGAATCACTGGCGGAACGTCGTCCTTACTCGCGTCGCTTCGCGAACATACTTGTGAAACCCCACATCTAGTAAGGAACGCGGGATAATTCAACCAGTGAGTGAGATTGTTCGAAAAAAAACCTTCAGTTACCGAGCGGCGAGTTATCCAACCGTACATTTTAGCCTTTACAGTAGTTTTAGTTTAACCTCCACGAGTTTTCCCGACCCTACGTGATTAACACTTTCATGCCGACGTAACGCCAGAATTTTAAGCAACGCAATATTTTCCCTTACAGAGCTCTTAACTTCTATGACACATCACAGATATCCCTGTATAGATACCAAAAATAGCACAAGAAAGAGTTTACCGCCTTAGGCACCGGCGACGGATGATATGCCGAAACAAAATATTTTCTGATTCGAGCATATTTCCACCATGTTAGGTTAGTTTTGTTAGGTTTTTATTAAAAAAAAATCAGAAACCTAATGTTAGCGAAACGTAGTCTTTCAACGTTAATAATGACGATTGTATTATATTTTTTGCTATTCGTATCGTAATATCATCATCAATATACGTGTTATTCGATTAGGAACCATTTAGGAACAGTGTTTTTATTGTCAAGGTACAGTATAACATTTTGTGCTAAATACAAAACGTATCATAAAAGAAACAGGCCTAGCCTAGTCATAGAATTATGTTCTCACTTTAATTATATATATATCTTAAATAATTAGTACCTATAACATTCAGTCTTTGATAATAATCATTTTTATAAAAATAAAACATTTCGTATTTTTTAATCATTTTTGATATAACGGACGGAACACAACCATATTCACAAAAAAATATGAAAAAAAAGTTACCAAAAAACCTTAGAAGCCTCAAGATGGGAAAATTCAAAAAAAAAAGAGTAACAAAGAAGATGAATATCTTCTCCCGCTCCAGACTGACCCAACTGATCCACTTGCCTGGATATTTCAATCGACTGTTGTAGGAACATTCTACATAGTCCTACATAGACAAACAGAATACCTACTCGACTCAACTGACTCTATCCACTTTCCAGCCCTAAAGGCATCTATCTGTTCGTAACATACCATACCATAACCATACTAGGAATGTATCAGACAGAAAAATATTGTTTGTATTGACCACTATGTGACTATGTCCACTACAGTGTCTGTCACCAATTAACACCCACAAAAACAGGAATAGCTTATTGAAAAAGTGTGATTTCACAATTTAAATACAAGGTACAAGAACAAAACATCCCATTTAGATTACGAAAGATGGGAAATTAATTTATGGGCAATTGTGTTCGCTTCTATAATGAGCTTCCATCTCGTGCAACTGAGCTCTCTATTCATAGATTTAAACAGTACATAAACAAAATCTTATCAAGAAGGCGTATTACTCCATAATGATCAATGACATTAATGCTTGACCAGATGTCGCCCAGTTCCACACTGACAATAGTATGTATATCATTATTTATAAAACATTACTGACTGTATTAGACACAAAAGGTAATTCTTTAGAATTTGACTTGTCTAGGTCCTTATTTTGTAATCGCAAAGACCTAAAGTTATGGATTCTAATTGGAGTGCATAGTAGGTCTTTATCATGTTACTTTCCAAGCGTCATACCTTCCTTAAAGTTTATGGTATGGCATAGTACAGTGGGCAGACACCTTAACTCACGTCATCCAGCCCTACACAACCTTAAAGTACCACTGACCTTAGCCTGCGTGCGGTTCCAGACCACGACCTTGTGCCCCGAGTTGAGGAGGTTCTTCACGATGCCGCCGCCCATGATGCCGAGGCCGAGGAAACCGAACTTCATGCCGCTGGCCTGGATGTTCTTCTCCAGCAGGGTTTCCGACACGTTCTCCAGGTCCAGGGGAGGCGTGTCCTGGAAGGGAGGAGGGGTTAGTGCTGTGGAATGATGGGGAGGTTATTTGTGATAAGACGGGTGAGGTTTGGGTAAACACCACTCGACCGAGTACTTCGTTTTTTATACATATTAGTAGCGACCCGGCTTCGCACGGTTTTATTATACATATATAAACATTCCTCTTGAATCACTATCTATTAAAAAAACTGCGTCAAAATCCGTTGCGTAGTTTTAAAGATTTAAGCAGTCAAAGGGACAGGGAAATAGGGACGCTCTTCGCTAAGTCGCTTTTTCTGTCCCTATTTCCCTTTGACTGCTTAAATCTTTAAAACTATGCTACGGATTTTAATGCGGCTTTTTAATAGATAGTGATTCGAGAGGAAGGTTTATACGTATAATAAGACTGTGCGAAGCCGGGGCGGGTCGCTAGTAGTATAATAAAACAAAGTCGCTTCCTCTGTCCCTATTTCCCTTTGTATGCTTAAATCTTTAAAACTACGCAACGGATTTAAATGCGTTTTTTTTAATAGATAGTGATTCAAGAGGAAGCTTTATACGTATAATAAAACCCTGCGAAGCCAGTTATTGATATTTGTTAGCGGGTTCGTACGCTTTACAGCGTCTAAGCTTGTTGACGACCGATGTGGCGCGGCGGGCGAAGGTCCGCCTGCGACACAAGAGGTTGCGGATTCGATTCTCGCCTTGGGACAAACATTTGCACAATCTGCAAATATTTGTTACTGGGTGTTTTCTATACTGAAATATCTATCTATGAAATTTATTGTATCAAGTAAGTATCAGTCACCAGTAATCATAACACAAGCTCTGCTTAGCTTGGGGCTTGATGATGCTGTGTAATATTTATTTTTATTTATATTTCAATCATTTCTTTTCTATTTTTGATCTTCCAATGTGATTTTTGAACTATGCGCTTGTGAAGTTTTCGTTTTGGATACATTGCTGATACCTTGTTCTTATCTGTTCTTGTTATCAGTTTGAGTAAAGTTGTCATACATAAATGTCTTTGTTTACCAAAAATATAATGGATTCTAGAATCGAGTATTGCGTTATTTTATTTAGTAAACTAGCGACCCGCCCCGGCTTCGCATGGTTTTATTATACGTATAAACCTTCCCCTTGAATCACTCTATCTATTATAAAAAACCGCATCAAAATCCGTTGTGTTGGAAATAGGGACAGAAAAAGCGACTTTGTTTTATACTATGTATCGCTAATACATACTACAATACAATATATTTTATTATACTACGACATGGGGATCTTCAAAATTAAGGGTCTTTTAAGACATTTAAACGGGAGGTCGGCAACGCGTGTGTAATGTCTCTGATGTTGCAGGCGTCCATAGGCTGCGGTAACCGTTTTATATCAGGCCGCATGCTTGTTTGCCACCTTCATCATCATCAGCCCATATTGGTCCACTGCTGGACATAGACCTCCCCTAATGAGCGCCATAGCGCCCTGTCTTCAGCGTGACGCATCCAGCATCTGCCAGCAGTCTTTCGCAGATCGTCATCCCACCTTGCCGGAGGGCGTCCTATACTACTTTTGCCAAGTCGCGGTCTCCACTCAAGAACACGTTTGCCACCTTAGTGGTATACAAAAAAAAACATCACTACGTAGTATAAAATAAAGTCACTTTCTCTGTCCCTATGTCATTATGTCCCTTTGAACGCTTAAATCTTTAAAACTACGCAACGGATTTAGATGCGGTTTTTTTAATAGATAGAGTGATTCAAGAGGAAGGTTTATACGTATAATAAAACCGTGCGAAGCCGGGGCGGGTCGCTAGTCTTAATATAAACAAACAAAACTCACCGGTCTCAGTATATTGGACGGACGATTCAGCAAACTGGATTTCTTGGAGAAGGAGTGATTGATCATTGAACTCTTCTCGCCTAACTCCGAGTCTGTGTGCGAGCGGGACAGGCTGCTCTTGCGCTTCTTGCGGGGCGTGCTCTTCACACCCGCGGAGGACGCGCGCTTCACTGCCTTCACTTTGTTGGTTAGGCGGATCTGTAGGGGGGTAAGAAAGAGGTAAAATTATGATGAATGAACACTTTATTGCACTAGAAAGTGTTAGGCGGATCTGTAGGGAGTAAGAAAGAAGTAAAATTATGATGAATGAATACTTTATTGTACTAGAAAGTAACATAAAAGCTTAGATCTAAATAATAAATGAAAATAGTACAAATCTCGATCTTATCGCTGAGAGGGATTTCACCAAGGCCTTGTTAAAAAAAATACACTTATAATAGGGTATTTTCCTGGGTAAAAATAAAATTTGCCCAGGAGACTACATTAACTTACTATAATTCTTTTTTCATTTATCAATGAAACAGAAAATGACCAAGATGCTTGAACTTGGTCATTTTCTGTATTAAAGTTAAAAGTGGGGGCTCGTGACGTCACGTTATGCTATAAAATGTCACATGGTGTGACGTCACGCGGAACTTCAACAGAGGATACCTATTATCTTCCTAATTTTTTGTATGATTGCCTAAAGAAAGTGTCAAATTTTTTTCTAAAATCTAACTGACGGACTATTTTAGATTTATTTAACCGCCTCACATAGGTAGATTTCAACGATTTAGGCGGCCAAAAACCTGTTTCTCGAAATAGGTCTAATGATAAATAAACCATTTACTCGGATAGCCTACAGTCCTAGGAATACATTGGTACCCTTTTTAACGGTGATTGATGCCCAGTAGTCTATTTTTGAGTAGTTTAAATTCGATAGTCGCTTAACTGCAATTGTCTGTTCTCGGGGCGCTCATAAATTTGCAACTTTTGTAAAGTGTCTATAAATTTTCTAAGTTGTAGTTTTCATGTGAAAGTGATGGATTACAATAATTTAGGTAAGAAACTATCTTTTCCATAAGTAATTTATTTAATTTTCTTTTTCCTTAATTATTTTCCTTAATGTCAAAGATAGCTATGTCAAAAATGATTATTTTTTAGTATTTTTAGTTTTTGAGAGGTAGTTTAACTACCTTCAGGGTCCGTCCGAGCAAAAATTTCTTTATTTTTCAATATATTACACATTTGTCTATAAAACACAACTAACAGTGACCGCGGAAACCCGTGCGTTTAATGATCAACAGCATTTGAAGATTTTAAGTCAATTTCGACGAAAATATCATTTTCGTGTGTTTTTGTATTAAATCAATTTCTTTTTTGGTTCAGGTCTAACTGGTGCCTCGGGTACTAAAGTAGAGACTTGGAAGTACTTGTTTGACTTGAAACAAAGTCAAAATTTAGCAAATTTGAGTGTTAAACTCGATTTTTATGAAGATTTTCTTTTGAATGGTTATGGAGACAGAAAATTCCAAAAAGTGTTTATAGCACTTTTTTTTAATATTAAATACAGAAAAATACAAAGAGCGAAAAACCACGGAAGAAAAAACACTGAAAACAAAACGAAAGTCCGAAATTTTCCAAGTTAAATTTCACAATGAAACTGGACTACTCTTAATATGCCAAAGGCTAACTTTGGCAATACTAATGATGTCAAAACAAGCAGAAAATTCTTCAAAAATCCTGAATTGACATCGAAATCACACGAATTAGCTTTGAACTTATCTACAGGCTCAAAATTATATTGAAAACTATATGAAGTAGTCACGAAATTATTGTCGTAAAATATGAATGATATAATTATGTACTGTGAAATTGAACTTGAAATTATACGCGGAAGCTATATAAATGGCATCCAATGACTCTGAAAATGCATAAAATATTGATGCATGGTGGGAAAGTTACAAACAATTTTAATTCATAACTTCCTATTGGTCAGTTATCAGAGGAGGCAAGGCAGCAGAAGCCCGGAACAAGAATTACTGGTCATACCGTCATCTTTCCATCCATCATACCTTTGCTAGAAGTTCAAAAAAATAATGCAATTTAGATGTTAATAGTAGCTCCAGAAGTCAAATTAAGAAATACTCTCGCAAAGCCCCCGATACGATAGAAATGTTGACGTCAGCTAAATTAAATAGAGAGCCAAAAACAGAATAATGGTCTTAAAATGGAAAATATATTTTAGTACTTAATTTTATTTGTGTTAAGACATTTAAGATGTAGGTTTCTACGACATTTAAATAAAATAATAAAAAATATATAAAAAATAAAATATTTTTTCGAAAAAAAAAATCGCGTTTTAAGGGTTAAAAATGTTTTATCATAAACAAATATATATTTTTGGATCAAAAAGAGCTTTTTTTCATTTAATTTTAAACGAATTACAAATTTCAAGCTAAAAATGTTTTTGGCCGCCTAAATCGTTGAAATCTACCTATGTGGCCTCAAACTAAATCGGCTCGCTTCGCTTTGTCCTACGCACACATTCGTAACCTGGCACAAAAATATAAAGTTAGAAGAACCTTCACACCACTTCTTGTTTGTTAGTGGCTTTCACACATTAAAATCTGGGTCTGAGCATTTCCAATGATAGTTACACATTTTTTATTTTTCCGATTAGGTAAATATCGAGATATTAATAGTTCGTAAGTATGGATGGATGGATGTTTGTTACTCTTTCACCCAAAGCTAATGAACGGATATGGATGAAATTTGGCTCAGAGATAGATTATGGTCCGGAATAACACATAGGCTATATTTTATCCCGGAATTACCGCGGGTGCAACCGCGAGGCGCTAGCAGCGTAGTAATTTTATAAATCAGCTATCACTGCACCATTTTGGCGTATACTATCCGGAGGAGGTCAGGCCCTCCTGAGATAATGAAAAAAAAGGTCCATCAACTGCAACTGGTCTAATATACAGAAATTTTGCATCCTAAAAAAATAGGTGGGGTATAGGTGGGGTGACGAGTGGGCACGGACCACTGGCCACCCCACCTACATACGCCAATACACTGCACTAAAATTATTTCTCAATAAGGTTACTTTTCGATTGTCAGTCACCTCCTACACACATTAGATAAAATAATATTATTGAGTACTCTATTATAAAAAACATCTAGTAAGTTATACTACATTAAATAAATTTATTTTTTCATTTTTCAATCAAACAAAGAATTACCAAGATAAAAAGCTTTAAAGTTGAGAAGTGGGGACTCGTGAGGTCACGCCATGCTATAAAATATCACATGGTGCGACGTCACGCGGAACTTTAGAGGAGCATATTATCTGCATAATTTTTTGTAGGATTGACAAAAATAAAAATACGTGTCCAATATTATCCGAAAATCTAACTGACGGAGTAACTTAGATCTTTATCAATCGCCTCAAACTAAATCGGCTCGCTTCGCTCGCGAGATTGGGCCCAGGCCAAGCAAGTTTAAAGTCTCCACACACAGAAGCCGGAGGCGAAGCGGATGCGAAGGCGTGCCGGTTTTTCCTATGGCACCGCGCCGCCACCGCCTTCGGTGTGTGTGTAGGCTTTCATATGATTCAATAGGATACAACTCGCACGCCTTCGCCTCCGGCTTCAGTGTGTGGAGACCTTTATCCTAAGCTAATTTCATCACCATCATCATCCATTACACGAACGAGCGACGTCCACACCTCCCCTATACATCACCACAAAGACCTGACACCGCCAGTTAAACCTGAACCGACTCTAGTTCATCTGATGCCTCACCTTAGGAGTGGAGCTCTTCTTCTTGACCGCCTCCGTGCCCTCCTCCGCCCCCTCGGCCGTCACCTCCCGCTCCGCGGGTGGCTGCTCCGTCTCGTCCCCCTCGAGCACGTCCTTCAGCTTGTCGAACTCCTCCTCCGCGTTCACCTGGTGCTCGTCGAGGGAGCTGAATTTCTGGTGAAGGGAGGTATTGGTTCTGTTAAGGTGGAACGTCACCGCGTCTTCGCTTCAACTAATTTTGTAAACTGTCTCCGAATGGGAAATTCAAAAACAATCTGCTGCCTTATTGTCTAACTTGAAATCGATTATCAGCAAAAAAAATTTGCCACGCGCCACCCCGGTGATGTTCCATCTTAAGACTTAGTAGACCAAGCAAGCCAACTTTTTAGACCAACTTTTATGAGTTTCAGAATAATTATTTAATAATCTCATCTCCTATCATTCATTATCATCATCAACCTATATTAGTCACGGCTGGACATCCAGCATCTACCTGCAGTCTTTCGCTGACCCACCTAGTCGGAGGGCGGTCTACACTACGTTTGCCGAGTCGTGGTCTCCACTCAAGAACACGTTTACACTAATTCTTTGAGCTATGTCGATAACTTTGGTTCTCTGTTGGATGTATTCATTACGAATCCTATCCTTCCGAGAAACTCCTCACATAGCTCTTTCCATAGCTCGCTGAGCGACTTTGAACTGGTGGGCCTTACTGTGAGTGTCCATGTCTCAGCACCCTAGGTCATTAGCGGTAGGACGGTGGACGCACTGATTGAAAACTTTCGTTTCATTTCGAAAACTTTCAAATATTGCGGTATGGATGACGAACAGATTCGACGTAGTTTTCCAATATGTGGTCTCTACATGGCCCAAATTAAATTTATTATTTCTTTCTTTGAGGCTAACTCACATGGCTGTCCTATATCCAGTATGTCTGTAAAAGGACATTACAGGACTATCAAAGGAGAGCCTGATCTTCTGAATTACAATTTAGGATATTGGGATAAGATACCATTAATATTTAATACTGACAATGTTGAGCTAAATTTGTGTGTTCTGTGAGATAGGTATTGGGTAGGTATTGGTATTGGATAGGTATTGGTAGAAAGACCTGTGCCTGACCACTACAACTCAGTAGGGGAGATTGCACCTGTCTATGCCCAAACACTTGAAGACTACAATATGTCCAGCACACGTAGCTAGTCTCCATTAAGCCTGGCTGTCCTGGTGGCAAAACGGCATTTTGGACTTTTCTAAAATTCCGCCACGAACCATTTGAGTCATTCAACTATTCCATCAATTAGGATTTCATAAATTTATGACCAATAACTAAACAAACCTTAAATATATATTCTTATTGTATGTAACAATGAAGTAAGCTGGTAAATCCTCACCTCTGGGTGCTCGATAAAGTCCTCAATCTGAGCCACGGCCTCCTTGAAGGCTGTGGTCTTGCAAGACTTTATGAGTTGCTCCTTAAACTCATGGTACGGCTTGATGTTGTTCTCTTCAATCCAGGCACTGGTGGAGAAAATGCTAATGTCAAAGGGTTTACAGTAAAAAGCTCATACAGTTAAAAGGTATTTAGGATAGGTAATAGAATACTTAGGGAATGTGTATAAGTAGAATTACACAGGCCTGGACAGACAAATGCAATGGAGAGGTCTATACCAGCATTGGGCAACAGGCTGTGTTAATTAGTGAAAGGTTGTATTAGTTTTTAAGATATTATAGGATAATAGATACATAGGATTAGCTATAGAGTGAGGAATGATAGGATATCTTTTAAATAGGTAATGGTCTCAGCATGCAGGTGGATAGTTTTGTTACCAATGAAATTAGGAAAATTGACAGCAAATAAAATGAATACACCAATGTGTAACTATATATAATTCTTCAACTGCCCTAATTCTTATCAGTTGTTGTGCCCCCAGCACCCGGCACATTGAATCAACCTGTTACATGAATATTATGAAATAAGTCGAAGAGCAATATTTGATTGCTATTAAAATTGTGTCTGGTTTTTAAACTTGCTCATTATATCAGTTAGCACCCATAACACAAGTTTTGCTTAGTTAGGGGCTGGCTGATAATGTGCAAATTATCTAGCATTATTATCAAAACTTTGTTAGAATAAAATGTTTTAATCATCTAAGTAATAATATATAGTAAGTAATATAAAGTGTAAATATAAGATCCTGGTCCCCAAAAGCACACATTGGTCAAATAAGTTTTAAATGCTCTCAAATAGTAATCAACCTATTTTCATGACAGTTAGTGAGTCAGTATTTCTCTAAATGTGCATAGAAACATTAAGATTTGATGGCATTTTGATAGGTGACCATTGCAGCCCAATTATATTTCACAACCAGTGCTTATCAGAAATGTTATACTCACTAGTTGTTTGTGCCGAAGAAGAAAATGCATTGGACATTGTTTGCCTTTTTGGGCAATTTCAGCTCTGGGGTAGGTACGGCCACCTGAAAACACCCACAACAACTAATTAGGTTAATGTATGTCAACAACAGACAACGCACTTTCTGAATCCACATTTATATGACCATAACGCAGTAGGAGTCGAGGCTGGTGCATGGGTTCGGCATCGAGCTTACTAGGCATTCATTTTTGACGTAATTAGCAGTTTGTGATTAGCGTCATAGCTCCGGACGCGGAATATTAAGAGAAATTTCCCGCCTATAAATGATTTGAATACCCCGCTTACTAAAACTTAGATAAGTTTAAAACTAACTCCTATTATTTCAAGGGACTGTACAGTGAGATTTGGATCCCAATTACAAGTTTATAGAGCGTTTTCTACGTAGAAATGATTGAGAAGCGTCTTACCCGGCCGGGCCATGGGCTGAAACCCTTCATTTTAGCCCTGAAACAAATATATGGCAAGCATTATCGACACTGGTATAGCACTAGGAACTCAAACAACACTATTTATCATTACTTTTGCATACATACCAGACCAAATCGCCAAGTTTATAGGGATCAGTCATGACGCACGTCTTTCCGCAGCGATTTTCCACGACTAACTAAAACAAAGACAACAAAAATAGGAATAGAAACTTTACAGCTTAGTTTCTATGTGTCTATGGTGTAATTTGCGTCACGGCACCACAGATTTTTTAAAACCGGAAAAACCCGAAACATTATTATTATTATTTATGTTTGCAACACAGCCTGACTGACGCTAATTTCACTCAATCAAGCCTTCAGTTTGTCAAACAAACTGTCAAAATTGACTCGTGAATGAAATGAAGTAACTCGTGTTGATTGTTAGTAAACCGCCAAAATTAAAATAATTTGATATTTTTTAGATATTTTCTTTGGTGTAGACTACTACACAGGACTAAAAAATAGGATTAGAACCAATAATGTCTAAAAGGTATTTTCCTGAAAACCATGGGGATCGAAAAAGATCAAAACTCGACATAAGTGTAACCGATCACAACTTTCCACTCAGCCAAAACAAAGGTAGGTAAATAAATAATTCCTAGCCTCAATTGTCTGAAATTCCAATATTTAGCATTGCCTAAATTATTCCATTCATCAAAATGATCTTCAAAAGTACCAAATAAAATTTTATACCGCCACTTATTTTCGTAGAGGCTGACAACTGGGGTGATGACAATGATGATGAAATCTTGCTCCTGGCTAGTCAAGCTTGCGAGCAGGCATACAATACCAATGACTTGAGCCTCCTCCCAGACTACAGTTTATGCATGAAACCAGGATCCACTAGCACCCAACTAAACTCCAAGCCGAGCACTTCCAAAACAGAATTCACCTTCAAAAGACCTACTGCACATCCATCCAGTATACTCTCCACGCAGCTCAAAGAAAAATGTGATCGAATATCATCCCCACTCCCAGGTATAACTCCCAAAATTATACCAAAAACAAATGGTCATGCTGAACTATCTGATGATGACTTTATGTTCAGTGATAAGATATTTAAAGGTCAAGATTCAGATCACACATACCGCCAGTTACTCCAACTACAGGAAGAAAATGCCAAGCTTAAGTCAGAAAATGGTAAATTGCTAGAGAAATGTGTAACAAAAGAAGGAGAGGCTTCGATATTGAGGACCCAGTTGAAGTCTTGTCAGGTCTCAGTGGACAATGCAAGGCTGGAGAAGATAAGGGCTCAGGAGAAAGTGCAGATGGAGTGGACAGAGAAACTGACTACTGCTAATAATCAGCTGAGCGATTTGAGGACACAGCTAGATTTTAAGGTACTCTTATGGCACACACTACTTAAAATGTATTTATTTAATAAAGGTGACTAACTTGGAACTCAAGGTGTTTGTGCACCCACACTATTGTGCACAACATGTGCAAAAAATCTGGACAATGTACAGTTTAGATTCAGATAAAAAAATATTTTTTGGTCATTACTGGCAATGCTTTCCAATGCTTGGCAAAAGCTTCCCTTCTCTCCTTCCACTCCTCCAGATTAAAAGAAGGAATGTTATAAAATGTTTTTTTTGTATAATAAACCTTGGGTATTAATCAAATAAGTTAACCAACCTTACACATAATGCTACAATAACACAATGAAGTAGTTCAAATATTATTTATAATTGTATGTTGAACATTACAGAACCTTGAAATAATCAGCATAAAAGAAAAATGTAAAAAGCTGGAGTCAACAAAAGTGAAACTGACACAAGTTACGGTGGCTAACAATGATATTTCTATGAGGTATGTTAAGCACACTATGTAACTAAATATGTATACATAACACTACTTCAATCTTGTCTTTCGACAACCTTTTTGGAGCAGTGGGCAATGGTCTGCCTGATGAGGTGGCAAGCTTGATTCTCTTCCTGGGACAAATGTTTGTATGATCTGCAGATATTTGTTCTATTCCAGGTTTTTCTGTTTAGTAAAAAAAGTTTAACAGCCCTGCCAGCATCGATAAGGATTAGAGATGGGCCGAATATTCGTTTTATATTCTGTATATTCGGCAGCCTTACCGAATATTCGGCTAAATCACCGAATATTCGGCAAAGTGATGCTAAAAGTTTTTACTGTTAAGACCCGTGTATTATCATGATTTGAGTGTACAGTGTAATGAAGTAAGTATTTTAGAGTCACATCATACATCTGTATTTTACCAGGTCTATTAAAGTTATATCAAGCTGGTACTCAATGTTACTGCATGACGCAATAATGAGAACGGGTTATTCCCATCTGATCATATGATCCGTTTGTGGTTGCATCAGATCTCACCAAAAGTTCCCAACGGATCTCAGATCCGTTGCAACTACTTTTTTGAATTAAATTTAGTGCCAACGGATCACAACATTTTTTAGTTTGTAATATTAATAAGCAAAAATAACCTTTTTCTATACGACTTCTTGGTACCTACTAACTATAATATAGCTCCTGCCAACAGAGTTGAAAAATAGAACCAAAAATTATATAATATAGTAGTTGTTAGAACTATATTTAACAAAATCTACCTTTCAATAGGGTATGAAGAGGGTTGAAAAACAAACACAAATAATACCTATTTAAAATATACCTACAATATATAATATTCCTATTTATAATCTTAACATGTTTACCTATTTATTAAATTGCTACTTGACATAAATTGCCACCATCAACAATCCAATCCCCTCTCACCACCTCTACCTTGTTTCTTTTACCTGGACCCGAGCCGAGATCATAAACGATCTACACGGTCATTTATGTCACCATACCTGGCGTTGATGACATCATATCAGTGGTCAGTTCGCAAAATACTTCATTCCTTGTCTAGTCTATTATTTGTAGTGACTTGATACTCCCACAATACTAGTTTCTTTTGTTTACCATTCCTGTTTTATGTTCGACCGTTAAGCTCAAGTCACTCAAATTAGGTTATCAGTACATTTTCAAAATTTCTGGAGGATGGTTGTGATATTAAAGTTTTTTGTAATAATACAGGGTGTTAGTGTGAACAGCGTTATCCTTGAAACCAGAGGTTCAGCATCATGAGTAGAGTCCAAAACCGATGAAAAATAATTATTCTATTTTTAATTTATTTTTGAAACAAAAATATTCGATACACCTTCTAAGTGGTAAAACTACAACACGAGTACATTGACGGGGCCGCGCAGGTGTCGACCTGTTTTGATCAAACGAGCCGCGCCGCCATGCAAGTGTTCATTGCCGCGCCCCGCGCCCCCCACACCTCACCGCGCCGCACGCGCCGCCCGCCTGCTCGCGCAGGCGCCGTCCGATCGCTCCTCAGTGACAGACCGCCAGCGTGACGGAGAGCACGTCGTCGCGTCGTTGACACAGATTTTCGCGCGTCAATTGTTTCAGTACGAACGAGTTACGAAGTCTTACAAAAATTTAAATAAAAGTGGACTGAAATGGTGCGGCCTTATGCCATCGCTCTGGTGAACTTGGCTCGTACGATGTACGCAGAGCTCAGCTGTTTCCATCCCAGGATAACGTGTGCTAAGCTAGGAAACTATCCCAAAGACACAAAGGCTACGTACGTACGTACATATGGCCAGTTCACCATGCCCAGTCATGCAAAATGCAAGTGTTCGTAAGGTGTTTAATAAGCTGACAAATTAGGTACTAATTTGTGTTTTCTCGAGTGTGTAATAATACCTAATCTACGAGTGAGAAAACGTGCGGAGGTTGCGTGATGGTGAAGTGTTATTTTAGTAAGTGAATTTCATTCACTGTACAAAGAACTGAAATTTAGATTGAATAGTAGATACAATTGATTGATGATAAACTTTAACCCTAGATTCAATAACATTCGTCTCACAGACCGCGCAAAACGTAAAAATGATTCAAAGTTGTAAATCGAATCAGATACACCTTTTAAGCACCTTCATAAGTCATACAACCAAATACATCGCAAGTGTATTTTACTCGCAATGACGTTTCATTCGTCTGAGGGACGAACATTTATGAATAGAATAAGAACTGGCCTAGGGTTAAGTACGCCAAAAATACCTGCCTACCAAGGTACTTTGGTCTATTGAATTTTTTGATTATTCTGTGAATTTAGACATGTTTTAAAACAGTTTATCTTGCCTAGAACAAACCTGGACCTTGCCTGGTTCTAGGGTGACCATAATATCGCGTACAATATCTATGACATAAAATATCAAAATACTGCGAAACTAAAACAGGCATTAACCTTATCTCATAGGTTTTGGACTCTACTCATGATACTGAACCTCTGGTTTCAAGGATAACGCTGTTCACACTAACACCCTGTATTTACGTCGCTGTGTTGTGCAAGAGATTTAGTGTTCTGGAAAAGTAAGTATTACCGACTACCGATGGGTAACAATAGACGAAATTTAATAACTGATTTAATTTTTTTTATTTAAAAATGTTTGTGTCATAAATTCATGCTTAACTTATTATTTTTTTCCAAGCATCAAGTTACAACTCTACGAATACTATAATGGAAAACATTATTTTTTGCGTTTTATAATTTGAAATCTTAATTTTTTTTAATTTGTACTTTTAGATGTCCGAAATACCACAAACCCACTTTGCTACATCTGTTAAAAGTTCTGAAAAAAGACAGTAATTATTATACATTGCGCACGCCATGAAACAAGTGAAAAGTTGATTAAACATATATCACGTAACAGATATATTAGTAAAGTACTCGAGCAATTACAAAACAAAGTGATATCTGTAGGTGCCTAGAAAAATTGAGAAAATAATAATTTAAACTAACAGTTAGTATCCAATTACATTGCCAATATCATATTATTGATTGTTTGAATATGAATAAAACACTGATTTTATAATTAAAATATTTTAAGTTTTGAAAAATTAAGATAATAATTATGTAAGCTAACAATTAGTACATAAAAAGTCAGGCCAAATTTCAATATCTATTTAAGATTATTTTGTATACTTAAAATTTTAAGTAGGTACTTTCAAAATATACAATCAAAATTATTGGTAGGGGGGGGCTTCAGGGGGGGCAGCGGCGGGGGGCTTCAGGGGGGGGACTCCCCCTCCGCTGCCCCTCCTGGAGCCCCCGTAGTCGCATCGAGGTGTAAGTGTTGGTATAAGGTGTTGTGCGCCTCATCAATGCCAGTGCGGTACTGCAGTCGAACAGCTTGGTCATCACGGATTATCGTGTACTAGGGCCGCTGGTCGAATATCTCGTCATGCCAGCCTTAATGACATCATCCGGCGGGCCTTTGTCAGCGCTAACGTACCAGCTATTCTCGAACCGAATGGTCTGTTCCGTGACGATGGCAAGAGGCCCGACGGTATGACACTAGTCCCATGGGAGTTGGGGAGGCCCATTGTTACGTACGCCTATTGTAACGCTACATGCGTCGACACACTTGCACCTTCCCATCTTTCAAGGACATCCACTAGGGCTGGTGCGGCGGCAGATCTGGCCGAGGATCTCAAGAGGCGCAAATATGCAGGTCTCGACAGAACCTACGCATTTGCTCCCCTTGGCAGTCCTGGATTTGTAAACAGGCCGTATAGGCCGCGGCCTAGGGGCGGCAGCGTCCTAGGGGGGCGGCAGCGTCCTAGGGGGGGCGGCAGATTTCAGAGGACGGTCACTCGATTGCAGACAATAAAATTCTATGTCTACGGGGGGGGGGGGGGGGGTGCTAACTGAATGAACGGCTCCGTACATGGGGCGGCGGAAAAAAGTGGCCTACACTCACATAAAAAATAAAAATCCGGCACCGCCCCTTGGATTCGAGACCCTAGGTCCGTGGGGTACCGAGGCTCTCCGGGTTTTTAAAAAATTATCTGAGCGTCTGGTCGATGCGACGCGTGACCCGAGAGCTGGTGAATATCTGGCTCAGCGCATCAGCATTGCCATACAGCGTGGTAATGCAGCCAGTGTCTTGGGGACGCTTCCGACTGGTATTGACATGGATCAATTGAGCTACCTTTAGACTGTTTGCAACCGTCTGCAGTTAGCTCAATGGTTTCAATTGTAAATACTAGTTGTAATTTTTCTATTCCTTGCTTGTAATTTTCGTTGTTAATAAAGAAATTATTTTGTTTTATATTTAGTCATAGATTTTTAAGATAACTTTTTATTTAATTTACCTGTTTTACGAATTGTTGATTTTGTTGAATTAATATTATTTATTGATTCATCATCATCATCATCATCATCATCAACCTATATTAGTCCACTGCTGGACATAGGCCTCCCCCATTTATTGATTAATTTATTGATTTTATGTATTTTTGTATTACTTATAAGACTGATTTTTTAATCAAAATAATTTTGTTTTTATATTTTTTAACCCTGTTGGTAGGAACTAGAGGTATATTATATAGGTAGTTAGTTAGTAGGTACAAAGAAGTCGTATAGAAAAAGGTTCCTTTGCTTATTAATATTACACACTAAAAAAATGTTGTGAACCGTTGGCACTAAATTTAATTCAAAAAAGTAGTTGCAACGGATCTGAGATCCGTTGGGAACTTTTGGTGAGATCAGATGCAACCACAAACGGATCATATGATCAGATGGGAATAACCCATGAGAACTAAAGCGCTGCGGGGCCTGCGGGGGTAGCGGGCGGATGGGTCTCACGGCAATCCTCGCGCTTGGCTTTAACAAGTTTAGAGCTTGTCCAGAAAGGTCGAATTCGCCGGGAATCGGTTCGCGCGAAATCACTCGCGCGTAACCGAGATACTAGACGCCCATACATCGCGTCCACAAGCATCGCGCGAATTGAAAACACGCGCGTAAATCGCGTGCAATTCGCCAGACTCTCGACTCGCGATTGATTCGCGCGTATTACGCGCGAGTCGAGATACTAGGGAGGCATTGTTGCGTCCAGTTAACGCGCGAACTCAGATCGAGTGTACGTATTAAGGGAAATCGAATGCGTACACCATGAGACATTAATCAGGAAACTCATCACTATGGAATAAATGACACCTCCTTGGATCTTCTTTCTTCTTACTTGAGTGACAGGATACAAAGAGTTGACATTAATGGGAAACGGTCTTCGGGGTCTGTAGTAACAATGGGTGTACCGCAGGGGTCTATCCTCGGTCCTTTCCTATTTTTAGTTTATATTAACGACCTTCCTCACCTTGTAAAGAATAAACACGAGATTGTATTGTTTGCTGATGATACTTCTTTAATTTTTAAGATGAAAAGACAATGAAAACAAAACGAAATGCATTAGATTTATTCTACCAAATGTAAAACAAGTTAAGGCTGATATAAATGTAAAAGGAGAAACGTTAGACATTGTAGATAGTGTGTAGTGTATTCTTAGGAATCACCCTAGACAGTAAGCTTCAATGGGGCCCACATACAGGGTGTTAGTGTGAACAGCGTTATCCTTGAAACCAGAGGTTCAGTATCATGAGTAGAGTCCAAAACCTATGAGATAAGGTTAATGCCTGTTTTAGTTTCGCAGTATTTTGATATTTTATGTCATAGATATTGTACGCGATATTATGGTCACCCTAGAACCAGGCAAGTTTCCAGGTTTGTTTCTAGGCAAGATAAACTGTTTAAAAACAAGTCTAAATTCACAGAATAATCAAAAAATTCAATAGACCAAAGTACCTTGGTAGGCAGGTATTTTTGGCGTACTTAACCCTAGGCCAGTTCTTATTCTATTCATAAATGTTCGTCCCTCAGACGAATGAAACGTCATTGCGAGTAAAATACACTTGCGATGTATTTGGTTGTATGACTTATGAAGGTGCTTAAAAGGTGTATCTGATTCGATTTACAACTTTGAATCATTTTTACGTTTTGCGCGGACTGTGAGACGAATGTAATTGAATCTAGGGTTAAAGTTTATCATCAATCAATTTTATCTACTATTCAATCTAAATTTCAGTTCTTTGTACAGTGAATGAAATTCACTTACCAAAATAACACTTCACCATCACGCAACCTCCGCACGTTTTCTCACTCGTAGATTAGGTATTATTACACACTCGAGAAAACACAAATTAGTACCTGTACCTAATTTGTCAGCTTATTAAACACCTTACGAACACTTGCATTTTGCATGACTGGGCATGGTGAACTGGCCATATGTACGTACGTACGTAGCCTTTGTGTCTTTGGGATAGTTTCCTAGCTTAGCACACGTTATCCTGGGATGGAAACAGTTGAGCTCTGCATACATCGTACGAGCCAAGTTCACCAGAGCGATGGCATAAGGCCGCGCCATTTCAGTCCACTTTTATTTACATTTTTGTAAGACTTCGTAACTCGTTCGTACTGAAAACAATTGACGCGCGAAAATCTGTGTCAACGACGCGACGACGTGCTCTCCGTCACGCTGGCGGTCTGTCACTGAGGAGAGGAGCGATCGGACGGCGCCTGCGCGAGCAGGCGGGCGGCGCGTGCGGCGCGGTGAGGTGTGTGTGGGGGGCGCGGGGCGCGGCAATGAACACTTGCATGGCCGGCCGGCGCGGCTCGTTTGATCAAAACAGGTCGACACCTGCGCGGCCCCGTCAATGTACTCGTGTTGTAGTTTTACCACTTAGAAGGTGTATCGAATATTTTTGTTTCAAAAATAATTTAAAAATAGAATAATTATTTTTCATCGGTTTTGGACTCTACTCATGATGCTGAACCTCTGGTTTCAAAGATAACGCTGTTCACACTAACACCCTGTATAGATAAGCTATCAAAAAGATATAGTTAGAGAGAGAGAGAGTGATAGATAGAGATAGTTAGAGAGAGAGATAGTTAGAGAGAGATAGTTAAAGAGATAGTTAGTTAGAGTGATAGTTAAAGAGAGAGAGATAGTTAGAGTCTAGAGGAGATAAGCTATCAAAAAGATATAGTTAGAGAGAGAGATAGTTAGAGTGATAGTTAGAGAATGAGATAGATAGAGTGATAGTTAGATAGTGATAGTTAGAGAGAGAGATAGTTAGAGAATGAGATAGATAGAGTGATAGTTAGATAGAGATAGTTAGAGAGAGAGATAGTTAGAGTGATAGTTAGAGAGAGAGATAGTTAGAGATATAGTTAGAGAGAGATAGTTAAAGAGATAGTTAGAGAGAGTGATAGTTAGAGAGAGATAGTTAAAGAGATATAGATAGATAATTAGAGTGATAGTTAGAGAGAGAGAGATAGTTAGAAAGAGATAGTTAGAGAGAGATAGTTAAAGATATAGATAGTTAGAGTGATAGTTAAAGAGAGAGAGATAGTATGAGAGAGACATAGTTAGAGAGAGTTAGTAAGAGAGATAGATAGTTAGAGAGAGATAGTAAGAGTGATAGTTAGAGAGAGAGATAGTTAAAGAGAGAGAGAGAGAGATAGTTAGAGTGATAGTTAGATAGATATAGTTAGAGAGAGAGATAGTTAGAGTGATAGTTAGAGAGAGAGATAGTTAGAGTGATAGGGAGAGATAGTTAGAGAGAGAGATAGTTAGAGTGATATTAGAGAGAGATATTGTGATAGTTAGAGAGAGAGAAAGTTAGAGTGATAGTTAGAGAGAGTGATAGAGAGAGATAGTTAAAGAGAGAGAGATAGTTAGAGTGATAGTTAGAGAGAGATAGTTAGATAAAGAGATAGTTAGAGTGATAGTTAGAGTCTAGAGGATATAAGCTATCAAAAAGATATAGTTAGAGAGAGAGAGAGTGATAGTTTGATAGAGATAGTTAGATAGAGAGATAGTTAGAGTGATAGTTAGAGTCAGAGAGATAGTTAGAGTGATAGTTAGAGAATGAGATAGATAGAGTGATAGTTAGATAGAGATAGTTAGAGAGAGAGATAGTTAGAGTGATAGTTAGATAGAGAGATAGTTAGATAAAACATAGTTAGAGAGAGAGATAGTTAGAGTCTAGAGGAGATAAGCTATCAAAAAGATATAGTTAGAGAGAGAGAGAGTGATAGTTTGATAGAGATAGTTAGAGAGAGAGAGATAAATAGGGAGAGATAGTTAGAGAGAGAGATCGTTAAAGAGAGAGAGATATATAGTTAGAGAGAGTGATAGTTAGAGAGAGAGATAGTTAGAGTGATAGTTAGAGAGATAGTAATAGTGATAGTTAGAGAGAGAGTTAGAGTGTTAGTTAGAGAGAGAGATAGTTAGAGTGTTAGTTTGAGAGATAGTTAGATAGAGAGATAGTTAAAGAGAGAGAGATAGTTAGAGTGATATTAAGAGAGAGATAGTTAGAGTGATAGTTAGAGAGAGAGATAGAGAGAGAGAGATAGATAGAGTGATAGTTAGAGAATGAGATAGATAGAGTGATAGTTAGATAGTGATAGTTGAGAGAGAGATAGTTAGAGTGATAGTTAGAGAATGAGATAGATAGAGTGATAGTTAGATAGAGATAGTTAGAGAGATAGTTAGAGTGATAGTTAGAGAGAGAGATAGTTAGAGTGATAGTTAGAGAGAGATAGTTAGAGATATGGTTAGAGAGAGATAGTTAAAGATATAGTTAGAGAGAGATAGTTAAAGAGATAGTTAGAGAGAGAGATAGTTAGAGAGAGATAGTTAAAGAGATAGAGATAGATAATTAGAGTGATAGTTAGAGAAAGATAGAGAGAGAGAGAGATAGTTAGAGATATAGTTAGAAAGAGATAGTTAAAGAGAGAGATATAGTAAGAGAGAGACATAGTTAGAGAGAGTTAGTAAGAGAGATAGATAGTTAGAGAGAGAGATAGTAAGAGTGATAGTTAGAGAGGGAGATAGTTAAAGAGAGTGATAGTTAGAGAGAGATAGTTAAAGAGATAGATAGTTAGAGTGATAGTTAGAGAGAGATATAGTTAGAGTGATAGGGAAAGATAGTTAGAGAGAGAGATAGTTAGAGTGATATTAGAGAGAGATATTGTGATAGTTAGAGAGAGAGAAAGTTAGAGTGATAGTTAGAGTGATAGAGAGATATAGTTAGAAAGAGATAGTTAGAGAGAGATAGTTAAAGAGAGAGAGATAGTTAGAGTGATAGTTAAAGAGAGAGAGATAGTTAGAGTGATATTAGAGAGAGATATTGTGATAGTTGGAGAGAGATAGTTAGAGAGAGAGAAAGTTAGAGTGATAGAGAGAGATAGTTAAAGAGATAGTTAGTTAGAGTGATAGTTTAAGAGAGAGAGATAGTTGGAGTGATAGTTAGAGAGAGAGATAGTTACAGAGAGAGATAGTTAGATTCTAGAGGAGATAAGCTATCAAAAAGATATAGTTAGAGAGAGAGAGAGAGTGATAGTTTGATAGAGATAGTTAGAGAGAGAGAGATAAATAGGGAGAGATAGTTAAAGAGAGAGATATATAGTTAGAGAGAGTGATAGTTAGAGAGAGAGATAGTTAGAGTGATAGTTAGATAGAGAGAGATAGTAATAGTGATAGTTAGAGAGAGATAGTTAGAGAGAGAGTTAGAGTGATAGTTAGAGAGAGAGATAGTTAGAGTGTTAGTTAGAGAGATAGTTAGATAGAGAGAAAGTTAAAGAGAGAGAGATAGTTAGAGTGATAGTTAGAGAGAGAGATAGATAGAGAATGAGATAGATAGAGTGATAGTTAGATAGTATATAGTTAGAGAGATATATCTCGATAGAGAATGAGATAAGGAGATAGGATAGGAGATAGATAGGATAGGAGATATCTCTAGATAGTAAATAACTAGTAAGTAACTCTCTAGTAAGTAATCTCTAGTAAGTAACTCTCTCTCTAACTATCACTCTAACTATCTCTCTATCTAACTAACACTCTAACTATCTCTTTCTCTAACTAACACTATAACTATCTCTCTCTCTAACTAACACTCTAACTATCTCTCTCTCTAACTAACACTAACTATCTCTCTCTCTAACTATATCTCTCTAACTATCACTCTAACTCTCTCTCTAACTTTCTCTCTCTAACTATCACTATTACTATCTCTCTCTATCTAACTATCACTCTAACTATCTCTCTCTCTCTAACTATATATCTCTCTCTCTCTCTTTAACTATCTCTCTCTCTCTAACTATCTCTCCCTATTTATCTCTCTCTCTAACTATCTCTATCAAACTATCACTCTCTCTCTCTAACTATATCTTTTTGATAGCTTATCTCCTCTAGACTCTAACTATCTCTCTCTCTAACTATCTCTCTCTCTAACTATCACTCTAACTATCTCTCTCTTTAACTAACACTCTAACTAACTATATCTCTCTAACTATCTCTCTCTATCACTCTAACTATCTCTCTCTCTAACTATCACTCTAACTTTCTCTCTCTCTAACTATCTCTCTCCAACTATCACAATATCTCTCTCTAATATCACTCTAACTATCTCTCTCTCTTTAACTATCACTCTAACTAACTATCTCTCTCTCTAACTATCACTCTAACTATCTATCTCTTTAACTATCTCTCTCTAACTATCTCTCTCTATCACTCTAACTATCTCTCTCTCTAACTATCACAATATCTCTCTCTAATATCACTCTAACTATCTCTCTCTCTAACTATCTCTCCCTATCACTCTAACTATCTCTCTCTCTAACTATCACTCTAACTATCACTCTAACTATCTCTCTCTCTCTAACTATCTCTCTCACTCTCTCTTTAACTATCTCCCTCTCTAACTATCACTCTTACTATCTCTCTCTCTAACTATCTATCTCTCTTACTAACTCTCTCTAACTATCTCTCTAACTATGTCTCTCTCTTACTATATCTCTCTCTTTAACTATCACTCACTATCTCTTTCTAACTATATCTCTAACTATCTCTCTCTCTAACTATCACTCTAATTATCTATCTCTATCTCTTTAACTATCTCTCTCTAACTATCTCTCTCTCTAAGTATCTCTTTAACTATCTCTCTCTAACTATATCTCTAACTATCTCTCTCTCTAACTATCTCTTTAACTATATCTCTCTAACTATATCTCTAACTATCTCTCTCTAACTATCTCTCTCTAACTATCACTCTAACTATCTCTCTCTCTAACTATCTCTATCTAACTATCACTCTATCTATCTCATTCTCTAACTATCACTCTAACTATCTCTCTCTCAACTATCACTATCTAACTATCACTCTATCTATCTCATTCTCTAACTATCACTCTATCTATCTCTCTCTCTATCTCTCTCTCTAACTATCACTCTAACTATATCTCTCTTAATATCACTCTAACTATCTCTCTCTCTTTAACTATCTCTCTATCTAACTATCTCTCTAACTATCTCTCTCTCTAACTAACACTCTAACTCTCTCTCTAACTTTCTCTCTCTAACTATCACTATTACTATCTCTCTCTAACTATCACTCTAACTATCTCTCTCTAACTATCACTCTCTCTAACTATATATCTCTCTCTGTAACTATCTCTCCCTATTTATCTCTCTCTCTCTAACTATCACTCTAACTTTCTCTCTCTCTAACTATCTCTCTCCAACTATCACAATATCTCTCTCTAATATCACTCTAACTATCTCTCTCTCTTTAACTATCTCTCTAACTAACTATCTCTCTCTATCACTCTAACTATCTCTCTCTCTAACTATCACTCTAACTTTCTCTCTCTAACTATCACAATATCTCTCTCTAATATCACTCTTACTATCTCTCTCTCTAACTATCTCTCCCTATCACTCTAACTATCTCTCTCTCTAACTATCACTCTAACTATCTCTATCTAACTATCACTCTAACTATCTCTCTCTCTCTAACTATCTCTCTCACTCTCTCTTTAACTATCTCCCTCTCTAACTATCACTCTTACTATCTCTCTCTCTAACTATCTATCTCTCTTACTAACTCTCTCTAACTATCTCTCTAACTATGTCTCTCTCTTACTATATCTCTCTCTTTAACTATCACTCTAACTATCTCTTTCTAACTATATCTCTAACTATCTCTCTCTCTCTAACTATCACTCTAATTATCTATCTCTATCTCTTTAACTATCTCTCTCTAACTATCTCTCTCTCTTACTATCTCTTTAACTATCTCTCTCTAACTATATCTCTAACTATCTCTCTCTCTAACTATCTCTTTAACTATCTCTCTCTAACTATATCTCTAACTATCTCTCTCTAACTATCACTCTAACTATCTCTCTCTAACTATCACTCTAACTATCTCTCTCTCTAACTATCTCTATCTAACTATCACTCTATCTATCTCATTCTCTTACTATCACTCTAACTATCTCTCTCTCAACTATCACTATCTAACTATCACTCTATCTATCTCATTCTCTAACTATCACTCTATCTATCTCTCTCTCTATCTCTCTCTCTAACTATCACTCTAACTATCTCTCTCTTAATATCACTCTAACTATCTCTCTATCTAACTATCTCTCTAACTAACACTCTAACTATCTCTCTCTCTAACTAACACTCTAACTCTCTCTCTAACTATCTCTCTCTAACTATCACTATTACTATCTCTCTCTAACCATCACTCTAACTATCTCTCTCTCTAACTATCACTCTCTCTAACTATATATCTCTCTCTCTTTAACTATCTCTCTCTCTAACTATCTCTCCCTATTTATCTCTCTCTCTCTAACTATCTCTATCAAACTATAATAATAATAATATACCCATAGTAATGAGCAATTGAGGAGGGCTTTGGAAGAAGCGATTCTTAAGTTTAGAAACTGTAGTGTAAGGCCACGCCTACCTCGCTTTCCCACCCATAGACGTGCTTTAGCTATAGTGGGGGCCTTGAACCCACTACTAGTCCCTTATCTGCTGGCTAGTAGTGATCTTACTGATACGCACTCTATTCTTTATTGTGGGGCTATCGCGGCATGTCGTGTTGCGCGGGTAAAGTTTCCGGACTGTGACCGCGCTCCGCGCCAGGCTTGCAGTACCCCTAATTGGCAACAGAGGATAGAGAGGCGTATCAGTAGGTTTAGGACCCTCATAGCTAAGCTAATATGTTTTAGGGAAGGCAACCATAGACCTCGGGTTATGCGCTTTGTGACACAGGCTTTTGACGGAACTGAAATTCAACCTCAGGCCTATTTAGCCTGTGCTACAGAGCGCATAGACTACCTAAAACAAAAAGTCTATGCGTGGGCAAGCCGAATAAAAAGGTATAAAAAGCGAGTTGACAGGTTTTGGCAGAATCGCAACTTTCAAAGTGACCAAAGGAAAGTTTACCGAGACTGGGAGAAACCCGATCTACGTGTGTCCGATGGTCAAGCACCGGATGCCGAAACTGGAAATAATTTTTGGCGGGGCATCTGGTCTTTACCGGTCGAACACACGGAGGCGGACTGGATGAATGTGGTAAGAACTGAATGTGAAAACATCGAAACCATGGACGCTATTACTATCTCTTCGTTGGATGTAAGTAATGCGATCCGCTCGGCCCATAATTGGAAAAGTCCTGGCCCGGATGGATTGCATAACTTTTGGCTAAAATGGTTTCGATGCTCACATTCAGTTCTGGCCACACAATTCCAAAAAGCAATTGAGATCGGGTCGCTCCCACTTTTTATGACGACGGGTGTAACTTTCCTGCTCCATAAGTCTGGTAGTACTGCGGAGCCAAAGAATTATAGACCCATAACGTGCTTACCAACAATCTATAAGCTACTTACATCCATCTTGACCACAAAAATTAACACACATATTGTTACGAACAATATTTTGGTACCTGCTCAAAATGGATGTAGGGTTGGGTCCCGTGGTACTAAGGAGCTCCTCCTCATTGACATGGCCATTAGCCAAAAGGTCAAACGTGGCAGAGGGAATTTATCGGCTGCATGGATCGATTATAAGAAGGCTTATGATTCGGTGCCTCATACTTGGCTTGAGAGGGTCTTAGAGTTGTATAAAGTAGATACTACTCTAAGATCATTCTTGGGATCATGTATGAGACAGTGGACTACGGTTCTTCGTCATCCAGGCAGCCGATTAATTCCACCTGCGACCATTGATCTGATAAGGATAGAGAGAGGTATATTCCAGGGCGACAGTCTGAGTCCCTTGTGGTTTTGTCTAGCCCTGAATCCACTCAGTACCCTACTGAAAGATTCAGGAATAGGTTATCGCCTTCGGAGAGAGGGTGAGGTTATTTCTCACTTGTTGTATATGGATGACCTCAAACTATTTGCGCCGAATGAAACACAGTTAATGGCCCTCTTGAATATCACACAGATATTCAGTAGTGCTATTAACATGGAGTTCGGCGTTGATAAGTGTGCGGTCATACAAATACAACGAGGGAAAGTTGTAAATTCTAATAATTTGCAACTTTCAGAGCTTATGTCCCTCAAATCTCTCTCAGAGGGTGAAACTTATAAGTACCTTGGTATGCCAGAAGCCTTGGGTATAGTGGACGGGGAAATAAAACAGTCGGTGAAGGAACGCTTCTTCTGCCGCCTTACAAAAGTGCTAAATAGCCTATTGTCGGGTGGCAACAAGGTGCGTGCCTTCAATGGCTGGGTTATGCCCTTGCTTACCTATACTTTTGGCATACTAAGATGGACTCAGACTGAACTAGACGCCTTGGACTGTAGGGTTCGTCAACTTTTAACTACTCATCGCATGCGACACCCCCGATCTTCGGTAATGAGATTGTACATCCCACGGAAGTGTGGCGGTCGAGGCTTTTTAAGCGCTAAGACCCTACACAACCGTGAGGTTTGCAATCTCAGAAATTATTTCCATCAAGCCGAATACCAAATGCATCGCGACGTAGTTGCAGTTGATAAGAACCTTACTCCTCTCTCCTTAGCTAACGAGAACTGGCGTAAACCTATAGTGATGAGTATAGAGGACAGGAAGGCCATATGGGAAAGCAAAGAGCTGCATGGGAGATTCTACAAGGTCCTCACAGGTCCTGATGTAGACCTCCTAAGCTCAGTAAACTGGCTACGTTTCGGTGACCTCTTTGGGGAAACCGAAGGCTTTGTCTGTGCAATTATGGATGAGGTAGTTAAGACGAACAATTACCGAAAGTATATCATGAAAGATGGCACGATCGATATCTGTCGAGCGTGTCATCTTCCAGGGGAGACCCTTCGTCATATACTTTCGGGTTGTTCGCACCTAGCTAACTCTCAGTACTTGCACAGACACAACCAAGTAGCCAAAATTATACATCAACAACTTGCTCTCCGATATGGCCTTACTGGTCCTGAAGTTCCATACTATAAGTACACACCGGCGCCAGTTCTCGAAAACAGCCGTGCCACGCTCTATTGGGACCGCTCTATCATTACAGACAGGACTATTCTTGCAAATAAGCCTGATATTGTACTGATAGACCGGTTAGAAAGATGGGCGGTGCTAGCTGATGTCACCATACCACATGATGTTAATCTCGTTAAAGCTGAGAAAGATAAACTCAGTAAATATCTTGACTTGGCTAACGAGGTTGTCAGCATGTGGGATGTTGATTCAGCGACCATCGTCCCGATAGTCGTTTCGGTTAACGGGGTAATAGCGAAGAGCCTCGATAAACATCTCAAGAGACTCTCGCTAGGAAGTTGGATCAAGGGTCAGATCCAAAAAGCGGTTCTCCTGGATTCGGCTCGTATCGTCAGGAAGTTCCTCTGTCTGCAACCCTAGTCACCGGCTGCTTGAGCCTAGCTTCGCGGCCGGTGATCCACCGTTTTGATATATTTTTTACTGTAGATTAGTTTTATAATATTTTTGTATTTTCTATAGTAAAAAATGTATTTCATAACGAGTATTAAAATAAATAAAGTGAAATAATAATAATATACTTTTATTTCAGACACATGTTCCATATTAAATATAATTTAAAATTAAATTAACTTTAAAACAGTCAGGTACTTATCTTAACGTTTAAAAATAATATAAATAAATTATAGCTCAATTTAAGATGCTATTTGCATCCAGCGTTTATAGGTGTCTGTCTGAATCAGACGATCAGACAGACTAGAAATTATTCTATTTTTACACATGCCAACTCTGGACAAGAATTTAGCGACTATCTCTCTCTCTCTCTCTAACTATATCTTTTTGATAGCTTATCTCCTCTAGACTCTAACTATCACTCTAACTATCTCATTCTCTATCTATCTCTCTCTCTAACTATCACTTTAACTATCTCTCTCTCTAACTATCACTTTAACTATCTCTCTCTTAATATCACTCTAACTATCTCTCTCTCTTTAACTATCTCTCTATCTAACTATCTCTCTCTTTAACTATCTCTCTATCTAACTATCTCTCTTACTATCTTTCTCTCTAACTAACACTCTAACTATCTCTCTCTCTAACCAACACTCTAACTATCTCTCTCTCTTACTATATCTCTCTATCTCTCTAACTATCTCTCTAACTATCACTCTATCTCTCTCTCTTTAACTATCACTCTAACTATCTATCTCTTTAACTATCTCTCTCTAACTATCTCTTAACTATCTCTTTCTAACTATATCTCTCTCTCTAACTATCTCTCTCTAACTATCACTCTTATTATCTATCTCTCTCTAACTATCACTCTAACTATCTCTCTCTAACTATCTCTCTCTAACTATCTCTCTCTAACTATCTCTTTAGCTATCTCTCTCTAACTATCTCTTTAGCTATCTCTCTCTAACTATATATCTAACTATCTCTCTCTAACTATCTATCTCTATCTCTCTCTAACTATCTCTATCTAACTATCACTCTATCTATCTCATTCTCTATCTATCTCTCTCTAACTATCACTCTAACTATCTCTCTCTTAATATCACTCTAACTATCTCTCTCTCTTTAACTATCTCTCTATCTAACTATCTCTCTCTAACTAACACTCTAACTTTCTCTCTCTAACTATCACTCTTACTATCTTTCTCTCTAACTAACACTCTAACTATCTCTCTCTCTAACTAACACTCTAACTATATCTCTCTCTAACTATCACTCTAACTATCTCTCTCTAACTATCACTATTACTATCTCTCTTTCTAACTATCACTCTAACTATCTCTAACTATCTCTCTCATTAACTATCACTCTCTCTAACTATATGTCTCTAACTATATCTCTCTCTCTTTAACTATCTCTCTCTCTAACTATGTCTATCTCTAACTATCTCATAATACTGCAGCGTATGCAGTCAAAAAAATTCGTCAACTAACAGACGTAGATACTTCTAGACTTGTTTATTTCAGCTACTTTCATAGTATTATGTCTTATGGTATACTGCTGTGGGGGAATGCTGCAGACATTAACACCGTTTTTGTGTTGCAGAAGAGGGCTGTTCGGGCAATCTATAATATGGGTCCCAGAGATTCCCTACGTGATAAATTCAAAGAAATTAACATAATGACAGTACCATGTATAATATATTTATGAAAACCTGTTGTACACTCGGAGAAATATCAATAAGTTTCCTAAAAATAGCGATTTACACAATGTAAATACTAGAAATAAAAATAAACTCGCTTTGCCTACAACTAGACTAAACAAGGTTATGTATCTTTTAAAGGGCAATGTATACGTTTCTACAACAAAACTCCAAGTGAGTTGCAAAAACTATCAGTAATAAATTCAAACAAATTGTCAAAACTATTCTTTGCAATAAGGCTTACAATAAAATATCTGATTATTTAGATGATAAAAAAGCTTGGGACGTGTTTTGCTCCAACTCGAAAACTAACAACCTAACAAGGTAAAGGTTTCTTGTTATGTGAACAAAAATCAAAGTGAGCACTTTATTTCCTAGTTTTAATTATTTATAAAATGATTTTTATGACGTGCCCAATATTTCCTGTAAGGTCTTTAAGGAAATAAAGCATTTTGACTATGGGAGTAAATTTATTGGTAGTTATTTTAAATATTGGGGTAAGCGGTAAAATTCAGCTAAATAAATATTTGGGCAGCTTAATAAATTTTGGTCGGACGTAAAATAAAAACGACCAGCAATACTTGGCTGGCAAATATAAAATTTTAGGTAAGTGAATAAATAGCGGTATGGTCTATGAAATTAATACTTTTGGGCAGCTCTATAAAAAAATAGTGGGCAGCAATAAACCATTATTATGTAACAGCAAGTAATTAAATTTTTGAGGTGCATAATAAATGCCATGGGCAAAAGAATTACCTACTAAAAAGAAAAGCAGAAAAAAGCGAATATAAGCCGTAATCACTGGTACTGCGTTTGAAATCTTACTATTTATGTACTATTATTGAAAGTCTGTGTAAATGTTTGATAAAATAATCTCAGTAGATACTTATTGAGATGAAATTTTGTATGTAGATACTTAGTTATGTAGATGGGTATGTAAGTAGATACTTTAAAACAGAGAATAATATAGGATAAAAAAAATGTGCGAGTCGGACTCACGCACGAAGGGTTCCGTACCATGTTTTTATAATACATAATTATATTTATTATTAAAGTCAATAGGTGTACAATTAAGAATTTCATGAATATTTAGGTACCTAGATAAGTAGGACATAGGGTAGTGACTAGTGAGTGACATAGGTATAGATAGGTACTTACTTAGGTAAAGTTTATATTCTTAGCCTACCTACCTAAGTACCTGTTTCTACCTACGTACTGCATAGTTCATTTGAAAAGGCGAAGATGATCTAGCAACGGGGCGGCGGCGGGCGGGGCGGGGCGGCGCGGCGCGGCACAGCGACTGTGACGAACGGTCGGTCGCATTGTGTATGCATCGTCCTTATCCTACCTACCTACCCCTCCGGCTTACCCACTAACTACGGTATGCGTGTATGAGGCGTGTACCTGTGCGGGGTGGCGAAAATGTCAAAAATTCGGAATTTTCCCTCACTAAGCCTCCCCTTTCTAATTTTCACCAAAATAACATACTGACCTATCTACGCTCCACCATCAAGGAGAAAAACAGCTCCTATCTACATTATATACTAATATCATAGTATACATATAAGTACCTTTACCTACTATAATATTATAATGAGGAAAGAAATATATATAATAATAAAACTATACTACTACTAAACTGCTACAATACCTATAAATAACTTTTTGAATTATTCAATTCGGACATTCCATTAGAAAGATATCACGAGTTTAAAAATGTGAGTAAGTAATATTACAATTATAATATTTATAAAGAATTGAAAAGTCTGTGCTGTGTGAATGTTTGTTATAAGTAATCTCCGTAATTACTTAAGTCACTTAAGTTATTTAGGTGAAATTTGGTAAATATATAGTTTAGAACCTAGAATAGGACATAGTCTAATAACATATTCAAAAATTAACTTATGAGGGTGTTAAAGTTTGTAACTTATGGAAAAATATTTTTCCATGATTCGATTTACTCAAAACTCGGTATAATTATAAGGTGTAGACTCTGGTGATAATAAGAACACTTTTAAGATGAAACAAAGATCCTTCTCTGAGTCTCAAAAAATAGCATTTAGGCAGAGCTTACGGGAGAGTCTATCTAGCAGTAATAACTTTTTGACAAACTTCCAAAATATTTTTGATATTTCTTTCACAAAAAAGGAAGTAAATGTAAACAAAAACAAACAAATCAAATCTAGATGGATATCTAAAGGAATAAAAACAGCAAGCAAAATGAAGCGGCTTTTAAACACCATGAATAAGAGGAATAGCCATGAATCTTTGATTACATATCGAAATAAATATATAAAACTTTATAAGAAGGTCATCAAAGAATCTAAAAAGAACGCAGTTAGGAAGGAAGTCAACTTAGCAAATAATAATACAAAGCAAATATGGAACATAATCAATAAACATAGAAATAAATGCAAATCAGCAACATATGAAAATTATGTACTTAAAAATAAAGGTAAAATCATAGACAACTCTTTAGATATAGCTCAAATTTTTGCAAAACAATATGATTATAGCTTTGAAGATCCTTACGTAAATGACAATAAGATAAAAGCTATACATTTTATGACCGACTCTTGCGAAAGAATTATAGATGACATGGTTTTTGATGACACAAATGGTAGTGAAATTAAAATTATTGTAAAGAGAATGGAAGTAAAACACTCCTATGGATATGATGAAATACCCATTCTAATAATTAAAGAAAATATTGACATTCTTGCAGAACCAATGGCCAACTACTTCAATGAATGTATTAGTCTAGGATACTTTCCTGATCAACTAAAAATTGCAAAAGTTTTGCCTATCTACAAAAAAGGAAAAAGAACAGATCCAAAAAATTTTAGGCCTATCTCGCTACTTCCTATTTTTTCAAAAATTTTTGAAAAGTTAATTAAACAAAGGTTAGTGACTCATCTGAGGGTCAAGAACATCCTCAATAAAAGGCAATTTGGCTACCAGAGTGGTGTAGGAACAGTAGACGCGGTTGATTTACTAATTAATGAAGTACTTGTCAATCTAGATAACAAAATGAAAGTAGCTGGCCTATTCCTCGACCTGTCATCTGCGTTTGACATGGTTGACCATGATATATTGAAAACGAAGCTAGAATTCTGTGGTATAAGAGGAAAAGCACTAAATCTAATGAATTCTTATCTTAATGATAGAAAACAGTTTATTGAAATCAGAAATATTGTTAATGGACAAGAAATTGTGACCAAATCTAAGGTAATGAGCGTAAAACGAGGAGTTCCACAGGGATCCATACTAGGACCAATATTTTTTATTATATTTTTAAATGATCTGATCAATTTTATGAATCATGCAGTTCCTGGTATAAGTATAGTAGTTTACGCAGATGATACAAATGCTATTATTTCGGCTACAAATTTAGAAGAATTAAAATATAAAATAAATACTGCTCTAGAGGCTTTTAACAAATGGTTTTCTGTAAATAATTTAAAACTTAATATGACTAAAACGAATGGTATCTTATTTAGAACAACAGCACATAAAAACGAAAATATTGACATGACCTTAACGAACTCCGGTGGAATGATTAACTTTGTGAATAGTGTAAAATTCCTAGGAGTCCACATTGACCACTTCCTAAACTGGAAAACCGAACTGGGAGCCATCGAAAGCACAATTAGCTCCGCGTGTTATGCGCTGCGAAGTCTGAGGGATGAAATAAGCCTAGAACAATTAAAAACAGTTTACTATGCTTTAGTAGAGTCCAAACTGAGATATAGTATACGTTTTTGGGGTAATAGCTACTTGTATAACATAAATCGGGCATTCGTCATACAAAAACGAGCCATTCGAACTATTGTGCGCATCCCTCCGTGGGAATCGTGTAAAGATTATTTTACAAAGCTTGAAATACTTACCCTGCCCAGTCTATACATATTAGTTGTCTTGATGGATATCGTACGGAACCCTCTCAAATACGAAACTGCAGAGAAGAGAACAAATAGACTCATGACACGAAGGAAAGACCTAGAGCTAGAGGTCTATCCGAGGCTTAATGTAGCAAAGCATGGCAGCAGGTATCAGGCAGTCAAATTATTTAATGTTCTTCCTAATGAGATGAAAGCAATTGATAATCCTAACATTTTCAAGAATAATTTAAGAAAACTTTTGCTGAAGGGATGTTTTTACACAATTGACGAGTTCATGACACGAAAATAACATAGCATATAAGATGATATTGGAAATGCATGCTTTTAATTTAATTGATAGTCTTTATTTGTTTGTTTTAATTTAATTTGAATTTCCCAATTTTGTAATAGTCATAAGTAGTCTAATTTATGATATTCATACACAATGTAAATTGTTTTTGAATAAATGAAATGAAATGAAATGAAATATGTATATTACTAGCAGCGCCTCGCGGTTTCACTCGCGGTAATTCCCGTTCTCGTTAGAATTTCGGGATAAAATATAGCCTATGTATATTCTGTCTGTGTATATTCCAGGCTATTATCTATCTCTGTGCCAAATTTCATCCATATCCGTTCAGTAGTTTTTGCGTAAAAGAGTAACAAACATCCATCCATCCATACTTACAAACTTTCGCGTTTATAATATTAGTAGGATAACGCAGTTCATGACACTGGCTTTTTGATTTCGGTTCATTCCTGCTTTTCCCTGGTAGTCAAATTAAATAACATGGATGTAGGTTGTATGCCAAATTAATTGTAGATTATATAAATATTTAACCTTAGGTGGTAATCAAACCCGCCCTGCCCACCCACTGTCCCGCCACGCCACGCGCGCCGCCACATCGATCGTCAAATTAGCAAACCAAAATTATTTAGAGAGCTTCCAAACACTGAATAAAATCCGATAAACGGTCTGCGGATCATTTTTGATAGTTGGTTGCTCCATTTTTAGTTTTACAGCAGGCCAAAATTTCAATAAATGCTTATCATGATTTGCTGATGCATGAAAAATAATTTACTGCACAAATATTTTTTAAATAGCTCGTTGTTATTTTTCTTGTTGCCCAATTTTGTTTTTTTAGCAGGCCATTTGTCGCAGCCCAGTTTTATTTATTCAGGTTACCGAATTAATTTTTTTGTTCACCAAAATCTGTTTAATTCACTGACCGATTAAATGATACCCTTTGACTATTGACTAAATGGAGCGCCAAAATTTTTTCACGGAATTGTTTAATATATGAACATAAAATATAATATTAAATTAAAAATTTTAGGTAAGTAATTGGGTATCATCTTACTATTAAAATAAATGGAAAAGTCTGTGTGAATGTTTGTTATAAGTAATCTTCGTAACTACTTAAGTTAAAATTAAATACATACATACAAAAACAAAAAAATAAACTTAAATACATTACTTTACTACTTAAATACACTCTTCCAGCGACGGTAAGCTAACCACAACGAGACCGCTTTGTTCAACTCCATCATTCGTACTGAATACGACCCCAAATGCTCGCGCGTTGGTACGCTCCTTGTGGACGCAACGGTCGCGAGAGAATCGCGGCGAATTCGCCCTTTCTGGAATATTCCGAATATTCGGTTCGGTAAAAGTTTTACCGAATATTCGGCCGAATGTTCGTATTCGGTGAAACCTATGTTCGGCCCATCTCTAAAAAGGATGCAAAAAAGATCAACAAACAAAATTATGTTTAATATTTTAATGTTTATAAGTGTAAATAGCTCATTAGGGGTGGCCTAAGTAGCTAATCATCATCAGCAGATAAAATAGGCTGATGATGATTTGTTTAATAGGTCTTAAAACCTACAAGACTTATTTCAGGATATCTTACGGTCTTGTAAATTATCAAATTTAAAGGACATTAAATTAAAACATGTTTTTAAAAATGTTTCCTCAACATAGATACTGTTTCTAGGTATACATATAAATTAATGGGCTTCTTATTCAATTTAATTTTTAAAGGTTTTACTTAAAGGTACTACTGGTTTACCTTACTAAACAAATAAATAATGAATATTTCAGCCAAAGAAGACAGAGTAACCACAGTTTCCACAATGACTCTATGACACAAAGCAGGAAAGCCAAGATCACAAGTAATGCTGTTCAGACGGACGATAAACTGCAGTTTATGGTGCTCAATAAAACTATTTGTAAAGGTAATCTCTTCTTCTTCTTCTTCCGGACCTTATCCCACGCTAGGTGGGGTCGGCACAACATGAATTCTTGTTCCATTCTGTTATTCGTCATCTCCGTATTCACACCTTTCGTAAACATATCCTCTCTCACACAATCCATCCATTTGTAAAGGTAATATAATATAAAAACAGCTACAACCCGATGTCTTAATGTGTTCGTGGGTATCTTCATCATCAGCCCATATTAGTCCACGGCTGGACATAGGCCTATCCTAATGAGCGCCATAGCGCCCTGTCTTCAGTTTCCGCATCCACATGCGTCCAGCATCTGCCAGCAGTCTTTCGCAGATCGTCGTCGTTCTTGAGTATACAAACAAGCTAATCCATAATAGGTCAGAGTTTTATTTAATTCTAGAGTCAGTAAAAAGCTCAGCATGTTTGCTTTAAATTTTAAGGTTTAAACATGCTAAAATGTTTGGCAAACTACTTTGGGATATATAAAAAAGAATTAAAAAAAAAAGTCTATGTGCTATTCCAGACTACAATCTCTCTCTGTGCCAAATTTTAGCCAGATCGGTTCAGTAATTTTTGCGTGAAAGAGTAACAAACATCCATCCATCCATACTTACAAACTTTCGCGTTTACAATATTAGTAGGAAGTAGTTATAAATCTATGCATTTTCCAGATAAACCAGCCCTCTCAAGCCTGCTACCCCTCATCCTGGAACCATCGCCCCCCAACCAGTTCTCCCTCATAGACTGCAACGAGAAGCTGTCCCGGAGCGAGGGCCAGCCGTGCCGGGTCTACAGCACCTTCCGGCGCCTGCCCTGCGCCCCCCGGCTGGAGGAGAGGACCCGGCGCGTGCCCGTCAGCGCAGTCTGCGAGGACCTGACGGCCATAGCCAGCGGGACGGCGGATAAGGATAACTATTTTAATGTGAGATTTAATTTAAAAAACCGATTTCAAATTCTTGAGAACATCATCAGAGTAATGGCGCTTTGGCGCTCATTAGGAGAGGCCTATCTCCAGCAGTAGACTGATATAGGCTGTTGATGATGATGATGATTTTCTTCTCCTTGTTTGTAATAAAGTTTTTAAACGTGAGTTAAACTAATTACAAATTACTGTTATAGATGAGATTGTACAAAAATAGATCGCGAGGTGGGAATCGAACCCAATCTTCTGCGTCCCTGCTGCGCCACAGAAGTATAATTTACTGTTAAGGCTGCAGCAGACCGGAAGCGTATGCGTAGACGTAAGCGTAGACGTGCACGCACTGAGTTGTAATGTATGGAAATGTATTAGACAGGACACACTGCTTGCGTAACGTAGACGTGCGCGTCGACGTAATGCGTAGCCCTACGCAACGCAGCTTCCAAGACACAAACAGGCTGCGTGACCTACGCCGTACCTTACGCAGAGCAGAACGGCAACGTCGCATTGATGACGTTGTATTCAATCGCGTACCCTTTTGGACGTCACATCGAACAAATTCGAACACGCTCGTACCTTTGCTGTGCGTAGCCCTACGCGCGTAATTACAGTTAGTTGTATTTTACAAAAAAGTAATATTTTGTTTTGATTAGTAATGAATAGCGATAAAAAGGAAAAACTTATTGAAATTGCGCGTAAATATGAATGTATATACAATCCAAAAAGTAAAGACTACAAAGATGTATTATTCTGGCACAGTAGTAGTAATATTGCTTCCTCCTCGTCATGTGAACTACGAGGTCCATATATCTACCCAATCTTCGTGAGAAATCGTGCACAACAGCGCCAAAAGCAGTATAATACGGCTGCGGCAGCCGGACACGGGCCCTGCGCTGCGTTCTCAGCTTGATTGCGTAAGCGTAAGCGTAGACGTATGCGTAACCCGGTGTGACATTGGGTTACGGCGTAACTACGCGCGTGACTACGCATACGCATACGCATCCGGTCTGCTCCAGCCTTTATCCGATTTAGATAATTCTGTCGCGTTTTTCTGTTTAAATTTTACGTGATCAAAACTTCTTTATAGAAAAATATTTTGATGGTTGTTTTTTGTTTGAAAGCTAATGCTTCTCATGTGGTTATTGTATTAGTTTTTGAGTTATCTACCCATAAGAATGCGAGTAAATTATATTAGGTTGTTAGTTTTTATAACACACATTCTAATATGTTTTAAATGTAATTTTGCAGGTGTTCAAGGCGGTTATGTCAGCAATGGCTGAGGTCCAAAGCAGACTGGAAGTCATATCGCAGAGGATGAGCACGGCCTTCCAGAAGGAAATGGACGAGCGCTACATGGAGGGCACGGCTCACTATCTACACGTCAGTGCGGAGGACTTGTTGACAGGAAGGTACGATTTATCAGGAAATACATACAATAATACTGGTCACAGCACCAAATTGTAACCCTCCAAACTACCTTTAGATACCCCAACCCTTTTTCTTAACATTACTGAGTATGAGAAAGCTACATATGTATGTTATTAACTAACTTAATTGAAACATCATATTGAAGATAGATTCATTTATTAATAAGGCCAATGATTGTCTAGATAAATAGTAGGACTCTTACGTTATGTTGTAGCAAACAGATTCTTTTAGAAAATCTAGGCAAATGATCCTAACCTTATATTAGAATCTTAAAGTCTAAAAGTTTACAAACACATGATCCTCCATCTCCACGGTTGGTTTAATCTAGTTAACTCCTCTTGCTGAAACAACAATAATATATTTAACAAAATTTGAACCTGGGCAAGCAAGTTATTTTCATAACTCACACAGCACCATCTAGCCCCAAAGTAAGCTACTCAAAGCTTGAGTTATGGGTACTAATATCATCAAATGTATCAGTAAATGAATATATTTATTTCTTTAGGCTGACAATATAAGCACTTAAGCAAGTCAAATTTTAAAATATACAACTATACCCGAGAGCTGGTGAGTATCTGACTCAGCGCATCAGCATTGCCATACCTACAGCGTGGTAATGCAGCCAGTGTCTTGGGGACGCGACGACGTTTGCAACCGTCTGCAGTTAGCTCAATGGTTTCAATTGTATATACTAGTTGTAATTTTTTATATTCCTTGATTGTAATTTTCGTTGTTAAGGTTTTTATATTATTATAAGTACAGGGTGTAAAAAGACGACTACGCGGTGTGTGTGTAGGCTTTCATATGATTCAATAGAATACAACTCGCACGCCTTCGCCTCCGCTCCGCCTCCGGCTTCAGTTTGAGACCTTTAAACTGTACTTATAATAGAACAATACTTCCAGAACTCTATTCAAAGAGGAGCAAGAGATCGAAGCTCGGCGCCTGACGGCTACGTTAGCCTTCGTACTGGCCTCCCCGGCCGGCGCCGACATGTTCCACAGCTTTGAACTCTCCGCGGGACAGAATAGAGACCAGTTTCTAGAGGCTGTCGCTGGGATTTGTACCGCTCTTGATAATGCTGTAAGTACTTTCATTTGATTCCATATGGATATATAAATTATGATTGGACAATTCACACGGCAGCATCTGGCTTTAAGCGAAGTTGCCTTTGGTGGCCACCAAACTCTGTTTTCGTATCTCTTCCTAAAATATACAAAATAAATGTTCTACAGATGCATTAAAAAAAGCTTATGATGAATTAACAAACTGTACGTGTGAATTTTGAAAAATCCTTTGTTTAACGCAATTATATGATAAAATAAGAGGGGGCGCCACTTTAGGTGCTGTATGCGCCTAAATTCGACGTATTTTCTTTTCAGAACTTTTTTCAAGGTGAATCGATTTTGATGTTTTTTTATTATTTAAAGCCTCTTCGTGCGATCCCATTAAAATTTGATCAAGATGAAGAATGGCATAACGCACATAAAAATAATACAATTATTTTTATGTGCGTTATGCCATTCTTTTTCTTTATTTTATGATCTAACCATTGTTATAAACTCATTAATTCTAAACCGTTTTTTGAATTAAAAAAAACACAAAATCAGGTGTACTGTATGCCTAGGTAAGATAGTTATGATTCCTTTAGTAATAAACGTACCATACAACTAAACGGTCGTTTCACTCCAGAGCCTCCTAACACCGAACCCTACATGGCGACTTCTTCCAATACTGTCCAAAATATATGAAAAAATTATAAAAATTAGACTACACAGACATCTAACTATAAATAATATAATCAATAGAAGACAATTTGGCTATCAGCATGGAGTAAGTACAAACGATGCAATTGACAAACTTTTAGATGACGCTATTAGTAAATTAAATGAAAATCAGAGAGTAGGGGGTCTGTTCCTAGACTTAAGCTCAGCTTTTGATACAGTAGACCATGGTATCCTTCTTGAAAAACTGAAACATTACGGTATAAGGGGGAAACAGTTAAATTTGTTCCAGTCATACCTAAGTAATCGACACCAATATGTAGAGGTAAGAGCAGTTGACAGTTGCAAAGAAGTTATTTATAAATCAGCCTTGACTAAAATTACTAGAGGGGTACCGCAGGGGTCGATATTAGGACCAATCTTATTCATAATATTTACAAATGACCTCATACATTTTATGAGTAGTCAATTAGCTGACTTAAATTTAGTTGTTTTTGCTGACGACACAAATGCAATTGTTTCAGCTAGCACAATCTCAGAGCTCACAGTGAAGCTGAACAAAGCTCTAGCTGGCTTCAACACATGGTTTCAAATGAATAATTTAATTTTGAATATGAAAAAGACTAATTTAATGTTATTTAAGACCACTTCCAGAAATGACGAAAAGCTTCTAATAAACTTTAATGACACAATGATTGAATCAATGAACATAGTTAAATTCCTAGGTATTAATATTGACATGCTCTTAAATTGGAAATCTGAATTAAAATGTATTGAAAATTATTTAAGCTCTGCGTGCTATGCCATAAGAAGTCTGAGAGATGAGGTGACATTGAAGCAATTAAAAGTAGTTTATTTTAGTCTCGTCGAGTCCAAGCTTCGATATAGTATTTTATTTTGGGGCAACAGCTATAACTATAATATCAATTCAGCATTTGTTATGCAAAAGAGAGCCATTAGGACCATGCTACGCATTTCTCAAACGGAATCATGTAGGGAGCATTTTGTTGGTCTGCGCATACTCACTGTGCCTTGTCTATATATTTTAGTCTTACTAACTCATCTAGTAAAACATTTGAATAATTTTGAAACCCCGGAAGCAAGGGCAGTTAGAGAAACAACTAGAAGAAGGGACATGGTAAAGGCTTTTACACCAAGGCTCAATATTGCAAAGCACAGCGTAAGGCACCAAGCCCTAAAGCTGTACAATCGTTTACCTATACCCTTTAAGAGTATATATAATGCAGGCCATTTTAATAATAAACTCAAGGAATTCTTGCTAAAGAAGTGCTACTATTCGGTGGAGGACTTCTGCGCTGACAAATCTTACCCTGAAAAATAAAATCTGTGATAGTAAATGACTAATAGTAGATAACAATTTTTTTTTTGGTACCTAAATATATTTAATTTTTTGACTTTTTACATAATATTCAATATTTTAATACATACTTATACATTTGACATTTCTATACCTGACATTGTGTGCAATTTATATTTTTAATTATGGTTATAATTATATATTAAATAAGTAGACTGTATACCTCATTATTATTATTGTAGTAACAATTTTATTTAAGTAATATTGTTAGATTATTTAAGAAACTAGTCTTAGTACTTATTAAAACAATGTGACCTAATTTTAAGACAATTTCCGACACAATACTACTATTGTTTGAGAATAAATGATTGAATTGAATTGAATTGACCCTGCCATTTAAGGTATCGAGCGGAGGAGAGATCGCGTTACGGTCGGGCGGACAGTGTAATCACTAATAATAAGAGACTGATAAAATATTTTGATAAAACTCAAAATGTGACGCTCAAAAATTCACAATGAGACGCTCAAAAATTCAAAATGAGACGCTCAAAAATTCAAAATGTGATGTTCAAAAACTCAAAATGTGACGCTCAAAAATTCAAAATGTGACGCTCAAAAAATCGAAACGGATGAGGTTTTTATCACCCAAAATGCCTCCGGTTGATCAAACAGCACGGACAACAGGCAGAATTGAGGCGGTCTTTTCGTCGCTCGGCACCGAGAGCCGAGAGCCCAGCTCCTCGCCCTGCGTAACCTGCAGCTGTCGAGACAAGTATCTACAGAATTATGAAGACAAGTAGCGGATCTATCAATATAGTGTTGCGTAAAGTTAATTTAAAAGTGTTCAGAGTTTATCATCAAGTTAATAAGTGAATCAAAAAAAAAGTGAATCAATTAACAAATACTCGTATTCTAGTATTTTATACTTACGTGGACTATTTACGTTGAAGTCGGAGTGAAACATTGAACTGTAAGGCGATATTTTAAAGGAACATTGTAGAGAAGGGAAGAGTTACTATGAAGACTATCGTAATTAAATGAACTATGATTTCGTTCGGTGAATATTATATTGAATAGTTAAGGCCCCTATTACGAAAAAAGGCGAAAATGCACTTATTCGTCGTCCAAATTCTATAGCTTTCGTTCGTTGCTTGAAATAACTATTTCTTGTTAATAGTAGATTGTTTCCTCAACTTCAGTAATAATTAACCAGATTTTAGATAACTTATTTGTTTATTTAGTTATAATCATTCTCCCGATGCTAGTTTAGGCAAAAACGCTCGGAGACCTGTTTTGGGAGCTCTAATTTGAAGATTCCATTGAATATAGACCATAAAACTATTTTTTTTAAGGTAACAAATATCCCATTCTTCGATAATAATTAAATACATTTTCGTTATATGCCTTTATATGAAGGGAAAAAAATCTGAACCGAGGTTAACTATCGATCGAAAATGCTTCGAAACAAACCCTAATATCTCCAAAGTTCTACATCATTTTGACATAAAATTTATACCAAAATAATCTTCATTGTTTTCTTAAACTACAATATTAATTTTACGTTTTAAATCCCAACTAATTTTTTTTAATGAATTTATTAAAAAAGGTATATATTTCATTGTGCTGGCAATCTGCCCTCAGTACCGCGCGAGCGCTTGTCGAAGGTGGACCTATGTCACTTTTGCTCGCACTCTCCGTCGGACGAAACGCCCAAAAAATGCAGCGTTTATGAGCGAGTTGGAACGTTTTGATCGTTGTAAATATTTACATTCGCATTTCAATAATTTTTAAATTCGTAACATGATTATTACATATTTTACCAGATAGTTATTTTTATTATAACTGAGGTTTATCACAAGCCGAAATGGGGAAAAATGAATACAAATGCGTTACTAAACAAAAAAAAAACTAAATATTCTATCGTTGAAGAAAGCAAGGTATGGTATTATTTTATTACCCTTTATATAAAATTGGTTTACCACTCACTGACTCACTCACTCACTGACTGACATGATTGTTCTCCCTGTTGGTGGAGGGGGAGGTATGTTTTTTTTTTCGGAAATGAGTAGGGGGGGTGGGGGTGAGTTTGGGAAAATTTCCACTTTTTTAAATTTCGAACCCCCTTTAGGACCCCCCGGGGGTTCTTCGGCCGTGTGGGGGGGTGGGTCAGATTTTTTTGTGGGGTCGTATGGAGGGTTAGAATTCGTTTTGGGGGTGAAATTTTTTTGACCCCCAAGACCCCCAACACCCCCCGCTTTTGACTTGCTACCGGATAGCGTACCGATAGAGGATTTCGGATGGCGGGATCGTATAGAGGGTTAAGTCCTTAATAGGAAGGAAAAAAAAATCGACCCCCCCTCATGACCCCTTTTTAGAACCCCCCTTCGTATCTCCCGAACGGCTCGCGATGGAAAAAAAGTCTTTTCACAGTCGCGTAGAGGAGGTAGAATAGTTGCGGAAGCCAAAAAAAGTTTGACACTTTTGCACCCCCAGATCCTCTTTTTTTTAAAAAAACCGTTTTTTGGCCAATTTTAAGGGTTTTTTTTAGGGTGGAGCATCGAGGCGACCGAAGCGAGCCGAGATGCGACACTGGGAACCAGCACGGCGAGCGAAGCGAGCCGTGCTGCATTCCCCCCACTACCCCCAGGACAACCCCCTCGACCCCCCCCAGGGGTTCTTCGGCCGTGTAGGGGGTGGGTCAGATTTTTTTGTGGGGTCGTGTGGAGGGTTCAAAATCGTTTTGGGGGGTTACATTTTTTTACCCCTAAGACCCCCCAAGACCCCCACTTTTGGATTGCTACCGGATAGCCTACCGATAGATAATTTTGGATGGCGGGATCGTATAGAGGGTATAATCTTTAATAGGAAGAAAAAAAATCGACCCCCCTCCATGACCCCTTTTTAGAACCCCCTTTCATATCTCCCGAACGGCTCGCGATTGAAAAAAAATCTTTTCGTAGTCACGTAGAGGAGGACAAATAGTTGCGGAAACCAAAAAAAAATAGACCCATTTGCACCCCCAGACCCCCTTTTTTTTAAAAACTATTTTTTGCCCCATTTTTGAGGTTTTTTTAAGGTGGATGCGACACCGGGACCAGTACGGCTCGCTTCGCTCGCTGAGCTGCGTTCCCCCCACGACCCCCAGGACAACCCCCTCGACCCCCCCCCCCTGGGGTTCTTCGGCAGTGTAGGGGGGTGGGTCAGATTTTTGTGAGGTCGTGTGGAAGGTTCCAAATCGTTGTGGGGGGTGAAATTTTTTTGACCCCCAAGACCCCCCGCTTTTGAATTGCTACCGGATAGCGTACCGATAGATAATTTCGGATGGCGGGATCGTATAGAGGGTATCTTTAATAGGAAGAAAAAAAATCGAGCCCCTCCTCGACATTTTTTATCGCAAAATATTGTCATGGGTTTCGATTTCGACCAATTCAGGAGTGTAGGTTACGAAAAGGGGTTCTGAATAAAAAAAAACAGCCTACACAACCGACGCGAGCTGCTTGCAGCTAAAAATTAGTTTTTTATTATAAAGACACCCAGACAAATTTCGATCACGTGATCGTTTCCGACTAAACCCAGGGTATGTTGCTACGAATTTGAGGTGTTTTTAATTTTTCCAAGTTTATTTTTCATTTAAGGCGTTTTTTTTTATTTTCGTATAAACTGAGGATATAAATTACTTAATTATTTTTAATCCAATACGCCTTATTCATGTCCCTAAAATTAATCTTTGGTATCGTTTCACTTATTTTATTAATAACAATATTTAAATTAAAACAAGTTTATTGTTTGGAATCAATTAATCAATTCAACATGTATTTCATTCAATACATTTTTAAAAAAATAATAATTAGTCGCATACGTTTTTTATTGTAATAAAAAAAAATCTATCCATATACATATTGTATTACCTATATAATTATAATAGTTTTCTAGTTCCCATAACACAAGCTTTGACTAGCTAATTTTGGGACTAGATGGTGCTGTGTGGATTGTCCTGCATTATTATTATTATTTCACTTTATTTATTTTAATACTCGTTATAAAATACATTTTTTACTATAGAAAATACAAAAATATTATAAAACTAATCTACAGTAAAAAATATATCAAAACGGTGGATCACCGGCCGCGAAGCTAGGCTCAAGCAGCCGGTGACTGGGGTTGCAGACAGAGGAACTTCCTGACGATACGCGCTGAATCCAGGAGAACCGCTTTTTGGATCTGACCCTTGATCCAACTTCCTAGCGAGAGTCTCTTGAGATGTTTATCGAGGCTCTTCGCTATTACCCCGTTAACCGAAACGACTATCGGGACGATGGTCGCTGAATCAACATCCCACATGCTGACAACCTCGTTAGCCTAGTCAAGATATTTACTGAGTTTATCTTTCTCAGCTTTAACGAGGTTAACATCATGTGGTATGGTGACATCAGCTAGCACCGCCCATCTTTCTAACCGGTCTATCAGTACAATATCAGGCTTATTTGCAAGAATAGTCCTGTCTGTAATGATAGAGCGGTCCCAATAGAGCGTGGCACGGCTGTTTTCGAGAACTGGCGCCGGTGTGTACTTATAGTATGGAACTTCAGGACCAGTAAGGCCATATCGGAGAGCAAGTTGTTGATGTATAATTTTGGCTACTTGGTTGTGTCTGTGCAAGTACTGAGAGTTTGCTAGGTGCGAACAACCCGAAAGTATATGACGAAGGGTCTCCCCTGGAAGATGACACGCTCGACAGATATCGATCGTGCCATCTTTCATGATATACTTTCGGTAATTGTTCGTCTTAACTACCTCATCCATAATTGCACAGACAAAGCCTTCGGTTTCCCCAAAGAGGTCACCGAAACGTAGCCAGTTTACTGAGCTTAGGAGATCTACATCAGGACCTGTGAGGACCTTGTAGAATCTCCCATGCAGCTCTTTGCTTTCCCATATGGCCTTCCTGTCCTCTATACTCATCACTATAGGTTTACGCCAGTTCTCGTTAGCTAAGGAGAGAGGAGTAAGGTTCTTATCAACTGCAACTACGTCGCGATGCATTTGGTATTCGGCTTGATGGAAATAATTTCTGAGATTGCAAACCTCACGGTTGTGTAGGGTCTTAGCGCTTAAAAAGCCTCGACCGCCACATTTCCGTGGGATGTACAATCTCATTACCGAAGATCGGGGGTGTCGCATGCGATGAGTAGTTAAAAGTTGACGAACCCTACAGTCCAAGGCGTCTAGTTCAGTCTGAGTCCATCTTAGTATGCCAAAAGTATAAGTAAGCAAGGGCATAACCCAGCCATTGAAGGCACGCACCTTGTTGCCACCCGACAATAGGCTATTTAGCACTTTTGTAAGGCGGCAGAAGAAGCGTTCCTTCACCGATTGTTTTATTTCCCCGTCTACTATACCCAAGGCTTCTAGCATACCAAGGTACTTATAAGTTTCACCCTCTGAGAGAGATTTGAGGGACATAAGCTCTGAAAGTTGCAAATTATTAGAATTTACAACTTTCCCTCGTTGTATTTGTATGACCGCACACTTATCAACGCCGAACTCCATGTTAATAGCACTACTGAATATCTGTGTGATATTCAAGAGGGCCATTAACTGTGTTTCATTCGGCGCAAATAGTTTGAGGTCATCCATATACAACAAGTGAGAAATAACCTCACCCTCTCTCCGAAGGCGATAACCTATTCCTGAATCTTTCAGTAGGGTACTGAGTGGATTCAGGGCTAGACAAAACCACAAGGGACTCAGACTGTCGCCCTGGAATATACCTCTCTCTATCCTTATCAGATCAATGGCCGCAGGTGGAATTAATCGGCTGCCTGGATGACGAAGAACCGTAGTCCACTGTCTCATACATGATCCCAAGAATGATCTTAGAGTAGTATCTACTTTATACAACTCTAAGACCCTCTCAAGCCAAGTATGAGGCACCGAATCATAAGCCTTCTTATAATCGATCCATGCAGCCGATAAATTCCCTCTGCCACGTTTGACCTTTTGGCTAATGGCCATGTCAATGAGGAGGAGCTCCTTAGTACCACGGGACCCAACCCTACATCCATTTTGAGCAGGTGCCAAAATATTGTTCGTAACAATATGTGTGTTAATTTTTGTGGTCAAGATGGATGTAAGTAGCTTATAGATCGTTAGTAAGCACGTTATGGGTGTATAATTTTTTGGCTCCGCAGTACTACCAGACTTATGGAGCAGGAAAGTTACACCCGTCGTCATAAAAAGTGGGAGCGACCCGATCTCAATTGCTTTTTGGAATTGTGTGGCCAGAACTGAATGTGAGCATCGAAACCATTTTAGCCAAAAGTTATGCAATCCATCCGGGCCAGGACTTTTCCAATTATGGGCCGAGCGGATCGCATTACTTACATCCAACGAAGAGATAGTAATAGCGTTTTCACATTCAGTTCTTACCACATTCATCCAGTCCGCCTCCGTGTGTTCGACCGGTAAAGACCAGATGCCTCGCCAAAAATTATTTCCAGTTTCAGCATCCGGTACTTGACCATCGGACACACGTAGATCGGGTTTCTCCCAGTCTCGGTAAACTTTCCTTTGGTCACTTTGAAAGTTGCGATTCTGACAAAACCTGTCAACTCGCTTTTTATACCTTTTTATACGGCTTGCCCACGCATAGACTTTTTGTTTTAGGTAGTCTATGCGCTCTGTAGCACAGGCTAAATAGGCCTGAGGTTGTTATTATTATTATTATAACAGGGTACAAATAAAGAGCCTTTTCTTGCGACGACGGCGTTAATAATGGCGTTTTTTAAATGAATATTTATTATGACGTCACTGTAATAGTTAGACATATATTGTAGCGATATTTATTGTAGATAATAATGTTTTCTGCAAAGTCGTAGTACATTGTTTTGTTCTATCATCAATAGTTTTCGTAGCGCACGCGCCGAAAGACATTTTGTGACTAACTTTTTTACACCTTGTTTTAGATAATTTAAGTTTTAGTAGGGATCCTTTTTTTTACTTATAAATATAGTCTATGTTGCTGAAGGATAAGTAGCATTCTAATGGTGAAAGAGTCTTCGAAATCGGTCACTTTGTGAGTTTATTCGTTACATACATACAAATCTTTCACATTATAATATTACTAGTTGCGCCCCACGGCTTCGCCCGCTTGTAAATTTATTTGTCAAATTGAGAACTATATCGATGTCCAAGGTTGAGAATAATCACAACGTTTTATTCTTTGGTGGGTAGGCCACGTTTTGGAATTTAGAGCCGACGCGGAGAGCGGATGCGCTTATCTATTATTTACATACGTAATGGTTTTCAGGTAATGGTATCATGTTTTGAGTGAATGAGAGAAAAAGGAAAAGTTATTTTTCTTTTCCTAAAAATTTATTGCAAAAGCTTTAGGGGTTATATTGCAAAACATAAAAATACGTATTTAATTATTCACTTCAAAATTTATTTGCACTGTGTACAAAATTTACCACCCTATTTAACCCCTTCAAAGGTTAATTTTCAAAATAATACTTCACATGTGTTATTCTAGGTAAAATAAATTAGTAGTTACTGCAATAATTATAACAAACATTCACACAGACTTTCACTTTTAATGTAATAGTAACATAGTAAGTATAAATAAAATTACCTACATAAAAACTATAAGACAAACAGATACTATTAAATTATTTATAAATCTATGGAAGCGATATTTGATTCACATAAAAAAATCATCTACCGAAATCAGTCCTAAGAAAACTTTGTAAAAATTACTGGTGGATCAAGATTTTATAGCAATACTCGCTTGCGTAGCACGATGCCCCGCCCACTCGGTGTCGAAATACCTAAATCAGCATAACGTAGATTTGTGAACCGCCTCTTAAGTGATATTTTAGTGACAATGAGATATGGTAATGTACATTAATACATATTTTTTTTTATTAGGTGAAATTAAATTCATGCTTTTATAATTATAAATGGCAAGCGAAATTAAGATCATTTATGAATCGATTAAAAGTTTAAGAGATAATCTAATAAAATTAAATTACAGTAACAGAACAGAAAAGGTTTTGAATAAGAAATTAAATGAAGCAGTAGAGTTAAAAAAGCAATTTGATGCATGTATTAGTATTTTAACGGAGCAGATACACAAAAAACAAATAGTAGGAAGTGTGTTATATGATATTCAGTCATATTGCGATTCGTTCGAAAAACTATATAGGGATATTGAGGAATTTTGTGCCAAAAATTATTCACAAGGTTGTGTTGAAAGTAACCAAAACACCAGTATGGAGTCATTTGATTTTAAAACAGCGACTTCGCTGCTGCCGATGATGACAGGTAATGAAAACGTCACCAAGAGTCTCATCGATGCTATCGAGTTGTACAATTCTTCGTTGAAGCCAGAAGGTAAGTCTATGCTCATAAATTTTGTGTTGAAAACAAGGTTGAATGAAAGCGCTAAGTTGAGGTTATCTAAATCTTATAAAACATCCGAGGAATTGGTGGCTGATATGCGTTTGCATTTACTGACTCAAAAGTCAAGTACCGCAATTCATAACGAAATGATGCATATTCGACAAAAAATATGACTATGGAACAGTATGGAGCAAAGTTAGAGAAGTTGTTTGTAGATTTAACAATTTCGCAGTCGAGTGACCAGGATGCGTATGAAATACTACGTCCCATCAACGAGAAAATAGCGATAAAAAGTTTTACGAATGGTTTACGGGATAAACAGCTAAGCACGATTTTGTCGGCTAGGAATTATTCCACTCTCAAGGACACGATTCGAGCTGCGAAGGATGAGGAACCATCGTGTAGCCGCCAGAGTACTGAATCATCCATGTACTTTGGACAGCGTGGTCGAGCTAATAACCACCGATATTCAGCTAGGGGTAGATATATTAACTACCGAGGTAATTTTTCACGAGGAAAATACGGAAGTATGCAGTCCCAACCGCAAGGACATAACCGTGGAGGTCAAAATCGAGTTTCGAATAACCAACAGCCTAGGGGTTACCGTGGTTATAGGCCAAATAGGTTTCGAGGTTATTACAGAAGTAACTCGTCGACAAGTAATAACAATATGCATTATATGCACAATAACCAACAAAATAATTGCAGAGAACAGAGTCCCCTGAATCTAAATCAAAATTCAGTGAATACCAATCAAAATTCAGAAAAGCCAAATGATGAACTCATGCAGTTTTTTCGATAATAACTTTATATTTGCATGTGATAACAGTAGCTCAGTGGATTTCTTTATTCAAAATTCAAAACATAGTTTTCTAGTAGATTCTGGAGCATCTTTATCAGCTTTGAAATATGAGATAGTGCGCCAGTGGAACATTCCGATCCATTCTGAATGCATACATATAAAAGGCATTGGAGGTAGAGTACAAACAATTGGATATGTTTATGTTACACTAAACATTAATGGTAAGGAATTTTGTCAGAAGTTTTATGCTATTAAAAACTTACCCTGTATGCAACATGGAATTTTAGGTAGAGATTTTATGAAAAAATATAAAGCAATTTTAGATTTTGAAAATAATACGATTTCAATTAGTAATGATAATGATTACATAACTTTATCCATGAATAAAAGTTCGTTAAACAAAAATAGTTATTTGACAATCCCACCAAGGTGTGAAAAGTTATTTGTAATAGACAGTAGAACTGATGAGGAATGTGTGGTATTACCATGCGAGGTGAGTAATGGAGTTTTCATTGCAGGAAGTGTTTGTAAACCTAAAAATGGAAAAATTGTCATGCAAGTGATGAATACGCGAGAGTCAGAAGTAAATCTTTCTTATTTTAGACCGGAAATGCACATTTTAAATGATTATGATATATGTAATTTCGAAAAAGACACAAGTGTGGATGGAGAACGAGTGCGTACCATGTTTTCTCATTTAGATTTGAAACATTTAAATAGCGAAGAACGAACATCTATTGAAAATATATGTGCGAAGTTTTCAGACGTTTTCCACTTACCAAATGATAAACTTACAACGACTAATTTATATGACCAGACAATACAATTAAAACCAAATGTAGACCCATCATACGTAAAACAATATAGATTACCTTATTCACAACGTAACGAGGTAGAAAAACAAGTAAAGAAAATGCTTTCCAATGGAATTATTGAACCAGCTAAAAGCGAGTGGTCTAGCCCAGTACTACTGGTACCTAAAAAGACAAACAATGAGACAAAGCAATGGAGATTGGTTATAGATTTTCGAAAATTAAATGAACGCATTTTAGATGATAAATTCCCTCTTCCAAGAATAACGGATATTTTAGATTCATTATCAGGTGCAATGTATTTTTCACAGTTAGATCTATCACAAGCTTATTTTCAAAGTAATTTGAGTCCAGAAAGTAGAAAGTACACAGCTTTTACAACAAATACGGGACAGTACCAAATGACAAGACTCCCGATGGGGTTGAAGGTCAGTCCAAGTGCGTTTTCTAGATTAATGACAGTAGCCATGTCAGGTTTAGCTTATGAAAAATTATTCATTTATTTAGATAACATCATTTGTTTTGGTAGAAATTTAGATTCTCATAATAAAAATTTAATTGATATTTTAACTAGACTGAGGAAAGTAAACTTAAAATTAAACCCGGACAAGTGTGATTTTCTAAGAAAGGAAATGCAATTTTTAGGTCACGTTATAACAACGGAAGGCATCAAGCCTGATCCAGAAAAAATTGAGGTTGTAAAAAATTACCCAGTTCCAAAAAATGCGGATGAAACAAGAAGATTTGTGGCATTTACTAATTTTTATAGAAAATTTATACCTAAATTTGCGGAAATATCTTTACCTTTAAATAAATTATGTCGGAAAAATGTTAAGTTTGAATGGAAACAAGAATGCCAAGAATCTTTTTCTTTATTGAAAAATGCATTAATTACACCACCAATATTGGAATATCCAAATTTTGAACAGTCTACATTCATTTTACAAACGGATGCGTCAGGTTATGCAATAGGTTCTGTATTATCAAATAGTAACAACATGCCAATAGCCTATACCAGTCGAACGCTTAATAAAGCTGAGACTCGGTATCCGACGATAGAAAAAGAGCTATTAGCAATAGTATGGTCAGTGAAATACTTTAGACCTTATCTTTATGGACGAAAATTCATTATTAGAACAGACCATAAGCCGTTAGTTTATCTATATATTATGACAAATCCTTCTAGCCGTTTAACAAAATTTAGGCTTTTATTAGAAGAGTACGATTACGTAATAGAGTATGTGAAAGGAACGGATAATGCGGCCGATGCGTTATCGCGTATTAGGATATCAAGTGACGAGTTGAAAGAGATGTATGAACATAGTATGAACGTGTTGACAAGAGCGCAGAGAAAACGAATGAACGAAGAGTCAGAGAGTAATAAAAATGACTTTAGTAAATCTCAGGTTGATAGAGTAACCACTAACGATAGGTCTGATCACCCTAAAGTTGTGGGAGCTTTGAAAAACCAAGTAATTCTACGGAAATTAAATTTTTGACTAACAAAGAATGGAATACATTATTGAAAAATAATTTACAGGAAAAATCAAGTTTATTTGCTTATTGTGAGAAAAAGTTACAAATTTACGTAAATCCTTCATTTCGATCATATTGTGCACGAGCTGCCTTTGTGAGAAAGTTGGAATGTATGTGTAAAACATTGAATATAGATTGTTTGTATATTATTAAAAATAATTACAACAAAGATATAATAAAAGAGATATCTCAAATAATAAATGAATCATTAGACTGGACCGGTCCCCGATTATGTGTTTTAAATGATGTTTTAAGAATATATGATGAAGACACGAAACGTGTAATTTTAAATGATTTTCATATTTTGCCAACGAGTGGACATTGTGGAATTAGGCGTATGATAAATAATATTAAACGACGTTATTACTGGCCAAGTTTAGAAAAAGATGTAAGTGAATTTGTAGGTCGTTGTGCTAAGTGTTTACACCAAAAACACTTTACACCGATCAAAGAGCCGATGATAATAACTGATACCGGATTTTCATCTTTCGATAGGATATACTTAGATATAGTTGGGCCCTTAGTTAAGGATAGTGATAATTATTCATATATACTCACATTACAGTGTGATCTTAGTAAGTATGTTGAGGCTTATCCTCTTAGGAATAAGGATACTATTTCAGTGACTAGTGCTTTAGTAAATAATTTTATATTACGTTATGGTAGTCCAAAACAAATCATTTCAGACAGAGGTACGGAGTTTGTTTCGAAGGTTATGAAAGAAGTGTGTGAAATTCTACGAATTAAGCAGACAACATCTACAGCTTATCATCATCAGTCTATAGGCAGTCTGGAGAATAGTCATAAAAATTTGATGCAATATCTTCGTATTCAAACAGATAATGAACCGCAAAATTGGAGTATGTGGTTACCTTATTGGTGTTTTAGTTATAATACAACAGTACATTCAGTAACAAAATACACCCCTTTTGAACTTGTTTTTGGTAAACTTTGTAATATACCCAGTAATTTAACTTCTAATGTAGATCCATTATATAATGCATATGATTATCCTAAACAACTTAAATATCGTTTACAGAAATCGCAATACGATGCAAGACAAAATTTAATGCAAAGTAAACATGTAGCAAAAGTCAGGTATGATTGTTATACTAATCCAATTACTTACAAGGTAGGAGACATGATACTACTTAGAAACGAACAAAGTGTAAACAAATTTGATCCTCTCTATGTAGGACCTTTTCGTGTAATAGAAGATTGTGAACCAAATGTAAAAATTGATTACAAAGGCAAAGAAATGTTAGTACATAAAAACAGAACAAAGCCATATGTAAAAAAAATAATATTATAGAATAAATGTACTTAATGTTTTAAATGTATTTAAATAAGATAGAAGTAAGTAACTTTTATATGTTAACCGAATTGTGTATTTTCACGCATTGTGTTAGTGCTTGTCTAAGCATAAAAAATAATTATAGTGTATAATTTTTTTTATTTTTTTTCCGATGGGCGTGTACTGTATGCCTAGGTAAGATAGTTATGATTCCTTTAGTAATAAACGTACCATACAACTAAACGGTCGTTTCACTCCAGAGCCTCCTAACACCGAACCCTACACAGGCTTTGTAGATTGAAAACTAAATGTCCTTTTTTATTTCTATTCCAGTCTTGTGCAACACTGTACAGCGGCCTCCTCCTATCGATATGCCTAACTCTGCAAGAGATCACAGCATCCAACAACCAGATAGTGTTGGAGATAATGAGAAGGTAGGGTACCTCATCATTTCAGTACTAGAATATAAGTTTGGTGTCTATGAGTTTTGTTGCAATAAATGATTTTTATTTATTTTCGTTCTCGTAAAAAAATACAAAAATATTATAAAACTATTCTACAGTAAAAAATATATCATAACGGTGGATCAACGGCCGCGAAGCTAGGCTCAAGCAGCCGGTGACTAGGATTGCAGACAGAGGAACTTCCTGACGATACGCGCCGAGTCCTGGAGAACCGCTTTCTGGATCTGACCCTTGATCCAACTTCCTAGCGAGAGTCTCTTGAGATGTTTATCGAGGCTCTTCGCTATTACCCCGTTAACCGAAACGACTATCGGGACGATGGTCGCTGAATCAACATCCCACATGCTGACAACCTCGTTAGCCAAGTCAAGATATTTACTGAGTTTATCATTCTCAGCTATAACGAGGTTAACATCATGTAAATCAGTAAATCAATATCTTTATTTCTTTAGGCTTACAAAATAAACACTTAGACAAGTCAAAATTAATACTATAGGTATATATACATAATTGACGATCTGCGAAGGACTGCTGGCAAATGCTGGATGCGGCAAGCTAAGACAGGGCGCTATGGCGCTCATTAGGGGAGGCCTATGTCCAGCAGTGGACTAATATGGGCTGATAATGATGAGGTATATAATTATCAAAATGTAGTATGGTGATATTAACTTTCTTTTAATTGATTTTTTTTATTTAACAAAAAAGGTTGGTGTCGTGTCGACCGCTGCCGTGCGTGAGTTGCGCGGCGCTGCGGCTGGCGCGGGCCTACGCCCCGGGGCTGCTCGGGCCTGTCCCGGGGCTGCTCGGGCTCTGTGCCGGGAGCAGTTCCGGGAACTTGAGGACGGATTATGAACAAGGAGTCATGTTGTATAAGAAAGGTGGGTTTTATACATTATGATAACATACTTTTGATATTGTATATTTATTTTCGGAAAGTTGTTAAATCCAAGAAATGAAATATCATCGCAAAAATATTCGATTTCGGCGGGACTTGAACCCGCGAGCCTTTCTTTCATGTAAAAAGGGTGATATTTCATTTCTTAGATATGGCTTACGCACTATAATTTAATAATCCTTTGTTTTAATCCTAAGGTTTATGATAAATTTTGCGGCAATACTCGCGTTAAAACCGATGAAAAGTACTGCCGTGCAGGCCCTAAAACGCAGTATGAGAAAAAAAGCGATTTCGAGAAAACCGCAAAAAACTTTTTGACGCTGCATTTTTTATATTTCTACATTTGTATTATAGATTTTTTATTGCCACAAGGACTTAGTGACACGAAATCTAAAATTTTCAATTTACAAAAATAAATTTACTCTATTAAATTCAAAATAAAAAAGATTTTTTCAAAATCACAGCAGTTACTGCACGGAAAATGGTACACATATACAGATTAAAATGAAGTAAAAATACCTGATACTGCAAAACCTATTGATTTATTTGCTTCTTTGCAGACTAATTTGCAGCATAGGTCTTTCTTTACTGCACTTTAATATGCCTCTTGAACTAATTGTACATGTAGTATGTCACAATTTTCAACAAATACAACTATAAAAAATTTTCTAACTTGAAAATGCCAGGTAGGAATTTATAAAACAAACAAATTTTTGTACGTACAAGAATAACATTTATCTTTCAATGATATCAGCTAACTCTAACTTAACTTTAAAGTGTTCTGAACACAGGACGTTTTGGCATGACCTTATACTTATACTTATACTTATAACTTATCTATGTAATACTTATATAACAAATAGAAACATGAGATCTTACAAATGGCACATCTATTACCCAACTAAAAATAAATCACAAGAATTGTAAGGTACCTATCAAAATATCAATAAAATAAATAAAAGATACAAATTCGGTACATGAGCGTTTAAAAATAATATATTTTTAGAAATTAGACAAAAAAAACGATTTTCATTTTATTTTTTCTCTGTAACTTTAAAACTGGGTTATTGAGGTGTACTTTTTTACATGTTGTATTAAACTACATAAGTAATTACTTCTACAAATCTTCCAAAAACTGGGGGGTCTATCTCTTTCCGTTGTCACGTTATTCACCATTTAAATTAGGTACTTCCTGTCAAGTACAAAGATCAACAGGAATCTTAACTGATTTAATCTAAATGGCAGAAAGTATCTAATTTAAATGGTGAATAACATGACAACGGAAAGAGATACACCCCCAGTTTTTGGAGGATTTGTAGAATAAATTATGAAACTTAATACAACATGCAAAAAATACACCTCAATAACCCAGTTTTAAAGTTACAGAGAAAAAATAAAATAAAACTAGTTTTTTTTTGTCTTTTTCTAAAAAAATATTGTTTTTACTACGCTTATGTATCGTATTTGTATTTTTTATTTATTTTATTAGCTAGGTAAACTATCTAGCTTTCAAATGAGACTACTTTGAATAAAATACACTATTTACTCAAAAAGAAACGAAGAAAAAACCAGATGAAGTAGTCTTCGTTTTAAAAAATATTAAAACTACTTTGTTTTTGAGATAAATACGTATACACGGTGTAACAATATACATGTATTAAGCGAAAGGGTGCGTATTTCCACTCCCCCGGGGAACAACTTTTGTTCAACGACTTTTCGAATTTCGATTAGTTTCTCTTAAAAAAACTGCAACAAAGTTTCAACATGAACATCTGATTTTTTACGAAGTGACAACCCCAAAGCCAGCTGTTTCTTGTTTACATTATTCTTTGACACTTGTCTTTCGACCTTATACTTAGGATGTCAATGAACGAAATGTAGTGAAAAAATTCTATGTCTATGATTTCGACAGAAGAGGTCTTTCAGCGCTGTCTTTGTCCAAGTGCGCCGAAATATTTTTTTACGGGTTCCGTAATTTTTTTAAACAAATTTTTTGAAATTCGTTTGTTCAAAAGCATAGATTAAATCCTTTCGTTTTCTACTTTTTTAACAGATACTAAATAAGTAAATTTGTGAAGTGTAGTGAGACACCCGACTAAAGGACTAAAGCGAATCTTATCACACGTACCTACCTACCGTCCGATCCTACTAAACTTACATAAGTAACAAGGTAGGTACCTACTAGGAAATATTTTTTTAATGTAACATGTGTCACCCTCAAAAAAGCAGGATTTTGTAGCAGGTATATCTACCTACTATCTGAATTCACGCAAAGTGTATGTGTGTGTAGCAGGAACCTACATTTTGAAATACCTATGTAAAATAAGACCAGGTACCTACTTAAGTACTTAATCATACAATTTTCTACCAGCTATACCTATTATTTCACGACTGTGATCCTAATACCTACCTATACTCATGTTGCCACCTTTGGATTTAATAAAATTGAAAATGAACCCTAAATATATTTATGGTAAAATCAAAGGAATCACTTCGTTGACGGGTGTAGTGTCATAATAAAAGATAAAAACAGTGGTAGTGAGTGGCTTACTAGTTTTATTTTTCGTGTCTAAATTAAATCAGTAAGACTTATGAACAATGGTGAATTCTGATTATTACAAGTGGGTGCAGCTAAAATCACGACCTGGCTGCGCTGACTGCGCTGAGACTGTATGGTCTAGTGCTGAAGTGAGTGCTTTACATATCTGTGATTGAAACACATACCTACTACTTAGCATCTTATTATTATCACGCATTTATTAGATCGTCTAGTAATCTCCCGCCATAGCTGAAATCTACGAAGATAAATACCTACCTACCTACCTGCAGAAGTAGTAGGTAGGTTTAGGTTGCTTGACTTGAATAGGGTTGTCACTTTATTTTGGCACTAGGAAATTATTATTTTTTGTATGGGAAACTGAAAATAGGAATTTTTAATTTCCTCCCCCCCACAACTGATCACCATTGGGGTCTGAAACCTCCCCCTTCGGCTTAGCAGGGGTAATATGTTATACCTTGTATAGGTACATATAATTTTTTTCTCCCGATTTTTATCGATTAATATGTGTCGTGTGTATCTGCACATTTCGTTTGATCAAGGTTCGAAAAATCACATTTTATTTTGTTTTCTGGTAGAAGTGATTCCCCTCCGCATGCATCTTTTATCAGGCTTGGGAAGTTTTTTGATTTTATACAATTTGATTGACTGTATTTGCCTCCACGCACCGACGCGAACGTCTTTCTTCCGCAGTGTTTGACACAAGAGAGCGACAAATCCTGACTAGAATGCAGTCAAGTATGATGTCGGCTGCAGTGAAACTTAGTAATGACCTTCAAGTTACTTATTATAATGCAGTAAGAGAGACTCATGCTGCTATTTAATTAGCATTTAGTTATTTTCAGCTGTAGAACAACACCGACCAATACTGCAGTAAATAATGAACATACTGCAATTTAAATGGTTATATTTACGTTAAAAAGTGATATTACAAAGAGTAAAAGAAAGATGTTTTGATTTTGCTGCACTTTAGTTGGTTTTAACTACATGAACCTTCTTGACTAACACTAACTAAAATATCACATTCAGTACTTTACTGCGTTTTAGTACAAATGCTAATATTTTTTTTATGTATAGTTTACAGATTTTTTGTGGTAATAAAGATATTTACTGCGTTTAACTTGGTAAATTGATGGGTCGTTATTGACGTAACGGCTATTACTGTATTTAAGTTAGTATTTAAATACATTTAGGCATCCGATCTTGAGATACTGCATTCAAAAATTTGATTTTTCTGTGGTGTTAATTATCGAATCAAAAAATCGGTTAAATCACTGTGTTCCTTAAAGCGTGCCCGTTAAAACTCAATATTTAACTAAAAAACGTTAAAAAATGTTATGTAAAAACGCTGTTACTGCGTTTTAAGGCCTGCACGGCAGAGTAGCCTATATTTTATTCGAGACATAGAACTACATCTATCTAATATTTCAACCCAACCCGTTCATTAGTTTTAGCGTGAAGACATAACAAATATTTATCAGTTTTTATAGCGAAATAAAATTGGGTGATAACTTTTGTCCCACCCTAAAATTGGGAGATTACTTTTGTCCCACCCTAAAATTGGGAGATTACTTTTGCCCCACCCTAAAATTGGGAGATTACTTTTGTCCCACCCTAAAATTGGGAGATTACTTTTGCCCCACCCTAAAATTGGGAGATTACTTTTGTCCCACCCTAAAATTGGGAGATTACTTTTGTCCCACCCTAAAATTGGGAGATAACTTTTGCCCCACCCTAAAATTGGGAGATTACTTTTGTCCCACCCTAAAATTGGGTGATTACTTTTGACCCACCCTGTAAACACTCCTATCCATTCGAGGATATCTGGAAAAATCGCCTTTGATGAATAAGATTCCCAATTGTCGCTAAGTTGTTGCTTTTATTATCTAAATAAGTTTATCTGGAACTGAATTTACCCAGTAAAAATGTTCCTTCCAGATTCGTGTTACTTCCAAATATTACTGAAGCAAGTGGAGTCGTGCCTCAAATGCATCGAGAGTCAGCAGCTAGTGGAGCGAGCCGCCGAGACGACGCGACATCTGTTGATGCTGTACAGCAACATGGGGGGCAGCAACACTGCACTGCTCGATAAAACAAGGTAGTTAAATCTTGGCTTAGTCTAAAAATCCCCCTAGAGAATCCCTGTAATCGGGATTATTAGACTTCTAAAAATCGCGTTAACAACTAAATTATTTGTATGAAGAGGATTATTAGACAAAAATCTAGAAATCCACTACAATTTATTATGTTTTCTTTCCCTCACTATGCCTCAAAAGTCACATAATTATGTACTTACTCAAAATTACTTACAACTACCTACTGATAAGTATGTGTTTTCTTATCCTTGTGTTTTGTTTGTTTTCAGATGTGAATGCCAGATAGTTTTAATACAAGTGATTGTATACGCTCTGCGGATATGCGCCGTCATGTTAAAAACTTTTAAGGATAACCATAATGGTAAGTTATATACACACATTACATACCAACCAACACTAGTGCTTTCACTCCAAGCTTTAACAGCATAAACTGTAAACCAACGCTAAAGCTTGGAGTTCCTTAAATACTTAAACCTAACAGAGGTAAAAGTGATCGCGGTGTTTCATTTTTGTAGTTACGTGATTTCATTAGTTAGTTCCCTGTTTGCACGATAGAGGCGCTGTAACCAAATCCTATAGGAAAAAAGACGTGCCTCGATAACCATACTAAAATTTTGTTAAACTTACGCGATCAGAACACATTATTATATATTTGGGGGTTAAAGGTGGTATTCCCCCAAATAGTTACAAGGGAATTTCTTCCCTGTACCGGGTCGGCCCAACTGGCCCAGTTACCCGGGGTCTTTCGACCGACAGTTAACGTCGGAAAGTTCTATATAGGCCAGATGTTGTTGAAACCAGCGTTTCCGCGATCTAGGATTATGGGTCACGTGGTCTACTTTTTGCACTCAGTATTTTTGTAGTTTCGTTTGTAGTTCAGCTCACGTCATGCTAGAGGTCGCTACATGTATATTTATTTATGGGTATTTATCGAGTTTATTTACCTATTTATTGCAGTCATCCTGTGACCACGGCAGTGTGTAACCTGTCGAAAGGTCGGGAATAAATGAAAAAATAATAAATAATTCCGGACAGTCCACACAGCATCATCTAGCCCCAAGCTAATCAGAGCTTGTGTTATGGGTACTAGATGACTGATATACTTAATATAATAAATGACATAGTTTTTTTTTATTATACATAGAATACATCCAGACCAACGCAAAAAATTTCTGCAGATCGTGCACAAATTTGTTCCGAGGCGGGAATCGAACCCGCAACCTCCAAGTAGGTAAATAAACGCGATAAATACTCGTACATAAATATGTATAATAAACCATTCTGAATGTTGTTAATTCCCCCAGCCGCCTCCAGCCTGCTATCGCTATGCCGGTGCGGAGTGCAGGTGCTGTCGCAATGCAGTCGCGAGGTGGAGCTGGGCGCGGCGCTGGCGCGGGGCCCCGCCGCGCTGCACGAGGGGCCCCTGCTGCACCTCTGTCTGCTGCTGCGAGCTCTGCCGCACCGCGAGCCGCTAGGTCTGCATACATATCTACCTCCAGGGGGAGAAGATAGAGAATGGGGGGGGAGCTTGAGAACGAGGGGGCTAGAGAACGGGGGGTGAGCTTGAGAACGGGGGGGCGAAGCTTGATAACAGAGGGGGAGCTTGAGAACGGGGGGAGCTAGAGAACGGGGGGGAGCTTGAGAACGGGGGGGCGAAGCTTGAGAACGGGGGGGAGCTTGAGAACGGGAGGGGGTGGAAAGCTACGGTTGAGAAGGGTGCCTGTCTCCGGACGATGAGGAAAGGCATCCTCCTATCAGCGGTGTCACATGGCGGGGCACTGTTACTCTGCAGTAGAGTCTGCAGAGTAATAATGTAATTCCATATATCATTATCCACGTTATTCCATTTATGTCCACCGTAAGTATTGCACATTTCTGTCCCATGAGAACTAATTTATGGGATAAAATGTTGGCCATGTTTTATGCCAGAGCTAGGAGTCTATGTAAATTTCAAAAAAAAAACAGCCTGATCCGTTCAGGGGTTTTTGTGTGAAAGAAGAACAAAAATCCATACAAACTTTCGCGTTTATAATATTAGTAAAGATATGTTAAAAATATTTACGACCTCACTCACATGCTTGGAAGATCAATGAATAATAAATTTCAAAACATTTAAGAGGGCCAATTCTACTAAACAGATTTTACACTTAAAATTGATTTTACTCTTTTCAAGAGGAACTGTTGGTTGGTGATCAAAGGCAATAATCCGTTGAAATACTTTCCAGAACTAGTGTTCACATGAGTCTGGTGTTGTTTCAGCTAACATGCTGTCGGAATTGGCGGGAACTGTGCAGTCGAGTCCAGAAGAAATGCCGCCATCTTTCCATAGACAACCGTGGCTAAAGAGTTTTGACCAATTCTCTATATCAGATTAAAATATTTTTTTTTGCCTATTTTAAAGATATCTTAATGATTTTCAGGTGTATAAGTGTAAAATGTGTAAATGTGTCTGTACAGTTTTGTAAAGAAAACATTCTAGGTTTATGTGAATAAAGTCATATTTATTTAGTTTTGTTTATTATTTTCATATAAACTTAAACTATGACTAAAAACAGGAATGTAATTTAATTTTAAATACTGGATCTTATCTTCTTTCTGTTCTGATAGATTTGCGCTTAATTTATAACGATAGAGAGTGCATATATTTTATTACAATTTCCAGGAAATATAAGTACATTATAAAAAAAAGCAAATAAAATCTATATTTAGTATACCAAATGTACTCACAACTATTATGGCCCTAAAACTTTCACAATACCTGACAATACATTATCCTAAAGGACATTGCACATACAAACAACACCGGCCCATTGTACAATTTTCAAATATAGGCTTAAAGTCTAGCGGTGTTGGACATGTGAGCTCCAACCTTAATACTCATACAATTAATAATAAATATTTAAACACTTGGTTTAACAGTAGTAACAACAGATACAACGGGCAATGGGACCGAACTAGGCGCGTGAAAGAAATACAACATAAACCCTGCCGCTAACAGAAAGTGCACAGCTAAGATAGATCCAGCAATTATTATAAAATACCTAGATTTACGTAAAGCTGGCAGCAGCCAGAAGATGAGAACTGCTCCGGAGACAAACGCAGCCATCAGGACGAAGAGCCACTGGAGCCAGGTGACCTGGATAGTCCACAGGACTGCCACGGGGATGTAGATGGATAGGGAGTAGCCGTACAGGCAGAACAGGGACATCATTGTGGGGGATGAGTTTGTACCCTGGAAAGAAATGATTAAATTATTGCTTGTGCACATACAGACAGCGCCATCTAGCTCTTGACAAATCTTGGAACATATAACTATTATCAAATCAACATTTTGGTTTTAAAGGGGTACAGACACAGATGGGTATAACCAATTACATGAAAAATTTATTGAAATGTTTCTTGAAAGTAACCTGCACCAATTAGTAACAGGAATAACTAGACAGAGAAACAAGCAAAAATCTCTGCTTGACCTTATTCTATGTAACGAGGAAAACTTATGCACTATGATTGAACATCTTCCTAACATTGGCAAAAGTGATCACCAAGTACTTTTAGCAACCCTACAAATACCTACGCCGAACCAACAACATAAGCCTACCTCACTCCCAAGACATAACTTTTTCAAAGCAGACTACACCGCTGTCATACAAGACTTTCAAAACTCAGAATATGAAATCACAGACTCTACTTCAATTGAATCCGCATGGAACTGCTTTAAAGCACTTACACAAAATATTATAACATCGCACATACCGCTCCAAATAATAAAAAATAAGAGAAGGCAAAACAAACCCTGGATACAAACAGAAATACTAAAACTATCTACTGAAAAAGCTCATGCTTGGAAATCATATCACCTGGCAACTTCTAAGAGCAATTATGAAAAATACCGTAAAATTAATAACAGGCTAACATCAGAAGTAAGAAAAGCTCGAATAAAGTTTGAAACTCAAGTGGTCCACAGTGGACCCAAGTCCTTCTATGGATATATCCGCCAACAACTGACCTCCAAAGTATCAGTGCCGCCTTCCCTACTAGATGAAAATACTGGAACTGTGATAACAGACCACAAGGAAGTTGCGGAAATATTTGCCAAACAATTTGATAAGTCCTATGTTAGAGAACCACCTCACATACCAATCCCACAAATCCAAGCACAAAAAGTAACACAATCCTTGGAGACGGTTGGGTTTTCATCAGACTCGATCAGAAAAGCCATCATGACCTTTAAAGACGAGACTGCCATGGGTCCTGATAAAATTCCAGCAATTTTGCTAAAAAGATGCAGTGAAGCCATTTGTAATAGACTGGCGAACATTATGACCATCTCATTTAATCAAGGTGAACTCCCCCAAGATTAGAAAGAAGCTATAGTGACCCCCATTTATAAGAAAGGAAATAAACGAGTCGCAGCAAACTACCGCCCTATAAGCCTTACCTGCCTGATCTGCAAAACCATGGAGAAGATTATAGCCAGAGAAGTTAGAAGCTTCCTAACTAAAGAAAAAGTTTTGTCAGACAAACAACATGGTTTCATCCCTGGTCGCTCAACTGTTACTAACCTACTCAGCTGCATGGATATGTGGACCCAAGCTTGGGACAAACGACAGCCAACTGACATCATATACCTAGACTATGAGAAAGCCTTCGACAGAGTGCCAATAAAAAGGCTAATATCCAAGTTGGAACACTTTGGCTTACGAGGTAAACTTTTGAAGTGGATAGAAGGGTTCCTTACAAATAGAACTTTCAGAGTACGGGTTGGTGAAGCTCAGTCGGAGTCCCACAAAGTAAGCAGTGGAGTACCACAAGGATCTGTACTGGGCCCAATCCTTTTTGGGGTCTTTCTGGCAGACTTAGATCAGCACGTTCAATCGCAGCTGTCTCTATTTGCAGATGACACCAAAATCATGGGAAATCCACTGATCGCTCATAACATTCTACAAAAAGACCTAGAAAAAATCTACCAGTGGACCCAAGACTGGCTCATTACACTTAACGAAAAGAAGTGCACAGTGTTGCATATTGGAAGTAAAAACCCTAAATGCAACTATTCTATTAATGGTAGCCCTCTAGAAAAGGTAGAAAAACAGAGAGACCTTGGAGTACTTATAACATGCAACTTAAAATGGGGGGACCATATTGTAGAGGTAGTGAAACGAGCAAACTCTATAATTTACATTATAAGAAAGGCCTTCTCATATATTAACAAGGAACTGTTCCTAAAGCTGTACAAGACGTACCTGAGGCCCTTACTGGAGTATGCATTCCAGATATGGAATCCAAACTTCAAGAAAGACATTCACCTACTGGAACGAGTGCAGCGGAGGGCTACAAAAATGATCCCTGGTCTTAAAGAAATTCCGTATGAAGAACGACTGCAAGAACTAGGGTTAACGACCCTTGAGAAACGGAGAGAGCGTGGAGACTTAATAGAGACCTTTAAAATCCTGACTAACAGATATAGTATACCAAATTTATCAAAGACACTATATACTATGAACAAAAACACAAACCTGAGAGGACACTCGCTGAAACTGCAACGCGGGCCAAGTACCAGCAAACCCAGAGAACACATACTGCCCAATCGCATAGTGAAAGCTTGGAACCGTCTACCGGAATCAGTGATCAGTGCCCCTTCAGTGAACTCTTTCAAAAATAGACTGGACAAATATTTAAAGTGCATTGACAAAGACTCAGATATACACGCATCAGCTTAACTCTTAAACTGGCGCGAGCCCGCCGGCGGGCCGGCCAACAATGTAACAAGATTTGTCGTTGACAGGCGCGAGCCCGCCGGCGGGCCGGACCGTTCAGGCGATTATAATCCCTTTTTTCAGCATGTTACAGTCTATATTTGTTTGAACCACTTTTGTCTGTGTCAAAGATTAATTATTTTCCTATGCATTGAAATATCAAAAAGCCAATCCAGTAATAGAAAAAACAATAGAAATCTGACTTTGAATCCGCGCAATTGTCAGGGCTCATGACGTGTTTTGTGTTGTGTGTTTTTATCGATTTTTCAGGGTAAATGCATAGTTTTATGGAATAACTAGTGTATTTTGTAATAATTGGGGTACGATAAAGCTACTTACATGATAGGATTTGTGAATTTCGTTGCATTTTTCTTGTTTTGAACCCAAAAGTCGGCCACAAGATTACCGCCGTTTTCATGAAATTCCGAAGAATTTTACTTAGAACTAGTAATAAAATGAAATACTGTTATAAAATATGATTACAAATAGATTATTTTGTTTATTTTTCAAACTTGCATCGAAACAAAAAATATCGATAAAATTGTAAAAACACATCATTACAGCGCGTGAAAACGTGAGTGGTAATTTTCATTTCGAAAATTTTTAATATTTTTTCATAGCACAGCTCTTATTTATCATTGAAATATTATTTATAGATTGTCTTCATGCTATTCTATTATATTTCCATGAAAATAAGATTAGTTTTGTTGCCAAAATATGGTTCTGAAAAAGTCGCGCATTTATTATGTTTTTTTGTTATTGTTAGTAAATATAAGCTTACAAAAGTAATGACCGGGTGGAGACGGGTTAAGAGCTGCCTGTGTATCACAAATAATAATAATAATAATAGAAAGCATAAAGAACACAACACAACCTCAGTGATGCAGGGGGTTTGATTCCCACCTTAGGATTAATTGTAAATAGTTTGTATGATCTGTCATCATCAACTCATCAAATACCCATAATATAAGTACTAAGCTTGGGGCTAGCTAGATGATGCTGTGTGGTACAAACAAGGCGGAAATGATTACAAAATTTACGATATATTTACCTGAATCTCAATTTCATCCTGAGCTTCATTCTGTGTTGTGAACTTCAGAGCGGCCCAAAGCGCGAGGGGCACGATCCACACGTAGCAGAAGATGGCCGTGGCTGCGTACGACACCAGGTGGAAGTCATATCGCCAGTGAAGAGCCTTGTTGGCATTCTGGAGGTAGCTGGCGATGTTGCCACTCACTGCTATTGTAAAGATCTGGAAGTAAATGGAAATAATAGTTTTATTACTGAATTCTTAATGAAATATATTTCTAACTACAAAAAGTTCTGCTGAGTTTTATGTGAATGTACCTACATTACAGTAAATCTTGGAAGACTATGAAATGCCTTGCTGTGCACCATTCTATCATAAAGAGTTGACCACAATATGACCCTTTTAAGACATTAATTACATCAGCCACGACTATAATCTCAAATTCAGGCAGGTACCTAAACTATTTTATCTGAATACCTGTTGTACTAACGGTCATTGTATGCCTTGCATTGTATGTCATTGTATGACATTGTATGTCATTGTATGTCATTGTATGTCATTGTATGCCATATACTAGGCCTGTTAAGTAAATTTTGTAGATATAGCAGGTACAGAAAATTTAAGTAATGAAAGAAAGTGACTTCTTCCCTTACTCATAAATCATGAATGAAATCAGAAAGAATGTTTTATAGTAGAATATTTTGTTATTTTCTGTTTAAATTGCAATCAAGTTTTAAAAGACTTTCTATGTAGTCTAGAACATAAAATAATTTTGGTACTAAGAAATACTTTATTGCTATATTGTAGGGCATAAATCCATACTGGAGCATGAATCCAAAATTTTCCCTAGTTTTATAGTTAGCAACCTGGGCAAACTAATATAAATGTGCCAAGTATAAACTAGCATAGTAAATGTTGGAAATCAATAACTTACATTACTCAACGACTTCAAAACAGCTCTTAGAGAATTTTTAAATCACTATATAGTATACAAAAGTCGCTTTCTCTGTCCCTATGATATGTTATAAGGATATGTCCCTATATCCTTTTGTATGCTTAAATCTTTAAAAGTATGCAACGGATTTTGATGTGTTTTTTTTAAATAGATTGAGTGATTCAAGAGGAAGGTTTATAAGTATAATAAAACCGTGCGAAGCTGGGGTGGGTAGCTAGTAAAATATAATAGGGTTAAAAGACAAATTTCTTTTTACTATTGTGTACCAACCAAAGTAGCAGATATCCATATAGGTCCGTACAGATCTGGCTTCCCTTTGATTCTCTCATCGAAGTAGTTACGGGAGACCTTCTGAGGCAGCACGGAGGAGATGATTCGCTCCACGACCTCGTTGGTGTGGACATCAAAGTACTTTTGGTAATATTCGATTGTCCAGAAGTTGTGGTTGCCTGAATTTAAAAAGATGCAAACATTTTATTGAAGTCTTGACTTCTTAGTTTGATGGCAACTTGTGTCTGGTTATACACTTTTCTGCCAGTTTCCTATTTAAGTCTTTCATCTACCTTATTATATAAAGCCAGGAAACACATTTGTGGTTTTCCTTTAATAAAGGTGTGGCTTAAATCTGCATACATTCAAGCTTTAACAGAAAGTAATTTTTATATGAACAGGTATCCATCATCAAAATAAGCACTTCAATAAGCACAGCAATACTTTTGGATAAATACAAAAATTTGTGGATACTAGTTAAAAAACTATTTGGTACCTATATAAACGCAATAGCTAATAAAATTGATCTTTGTAGTACCAAAAAGTCAAGAACCTGAATTTCAAAAACCTTGAACTAATATTTGAACCAGTAAAGTTTTTGGTGACTCACTTTGAGCAGGTGCTGCCTCCGGCTCGTCAATTACTTTGGGCTCCTCGTAAGCGTAATTTGGATTAGACATAGCATTATTGTATTGATTTGTATGGACCGCCTCGACATCAATACGGGCACTGCGGTCATTGTGCTCTGGAGAATAGTCCTGAAAGTTCAGCAGGTCACTCGTATTCACATTCGTCATGATGGTAATACGTAGCCACGATGAACTGAGTTAAAGATTAGAAATTGAAATTGATTGTTCTGATTTTATTTATTCATTGGATTTTTGTGAGAAATCAACACATCATTGACAGTTCCTGAGACCTCGGTCGGTACCTGCCATGCCACAGATGGTACCTGCTGACATTGATTAATGCAACACCTGACACCTGGTAATTTGAGTGCATAAATGACAGTTTTACAAAAACGGTTATTTTCCGTAAGAAAAACAGAGTGCCACCACTTGCTTGATAGTGTGCAGTGACACGAAACGGCAATTTTTGTATTTAATTGTGCTGCCAACGTACTGATAGCACATCGTCGTTTCTAACAAAAAAGTGGACCATTCAATAACTCACCATCATTGTCGAGCATAGCTTGCGATAAAGGCAGTTACTAGATACTTAAAGCAATACATTACATGCATTGACATTTTTAATAGAGGTATATTTTATTATTTATGTTGTAATAAAACAGCCCTGTTTGCAGATCATAGGGTTTATTCCACATGACATACCCAACGTAATATTGACATACTCTATAGTCGTTTACTAAAGTATGGAGGTTGCTTAGAACCTACATCATTCTCCCCTCCTTATATTAGTTTCGTAGTCTTGCTGACGAATAGGCGGACGTCGGCTTCTTTCGGGACGTCGAGGATCAGGTGGGAGGAGTTCAGGTGATTCTTCTGTGTCTTGAAATTCCGCATCTTCTGAGTCTGAAGTTTCGCTAACAACTGAACCTTCACCTCTTGGCGCCAGATGTCTGTTAGATACCATTATTTCTCGTCCACTTGCAAAACGTACCCTGCTGCTCATTGGTGACGGTTCGATCATCTCGACTTCTTCCACCAGTGGATCGTACTTGCCGCGTACATGTTTCTTCAGAAGCACTTTATCGTCTTTGAACCATGATGGTAGTGATTGTCCCGAGAATGATCGTCTTGGATGAACAAACATCCGTTCGTGTGGAGTCATGTTGGTTGCGGTACAAAGAAGTGATCGAATGCTGTGTAAAGACTGCGTTAAAACATTCTCCCACATTTCCACAGTCATGTTCTTAGTTTTCAGTGCAAGACGTATTGTTTTCCATAGCGTTCCATTTAAGCGTTCTACTTGTCCATTACATTGAGGATTGTACGGTGCTGACCGGCTGGTAGCAATTCCTTTTTCGTGTAGGAAGTCTTTTAATTCTCTGGACATAAAGGAAGCTACTTGATCTGTATGTATCATACATGGCATTCCAAAAATTGAGAATAATTCCGTTAAGCATCTGATAATACTGTCTGAGCTTGTGTCTTTGCAGGGGTATGCGAATGGAAATCTCGAATATTCATCAATTATTGTCAGTATATATTTGTTTGCGGTGGAAGATGGTATTGGTCCTTTCAAATCTAGAGATAAACGCTCGAAAGGTGTTGTTGCTTTTATCAAATTGCCGGTTACATTTCTATTGAATCTTGGTTTCTCTTCAGCACATACTTTGCAAGACATAACAACACGTTTCACCTCTTCAGCTGAATATAGAAGATTTTTGCATCTTACCCAATGTATCATTCTTGTTATTCCAGGATGACATAAAGATTCATGTAATTTCATTATATCATTAATATTTGTATTAGCACATACAGCTTTAGTACGTGACAAAGTATCAGCTACAATCGGTCTACAATCGTCTCGGTCATCAGATGTGTATCTGCGAAATTTGACAGCGATCGGCTTACAGTCACTTGATAGGTTTTCAAATGAATTGACAGGTTCTATGTTTGCCTGTCCTAATACACAAAGTCTGAGTTTAGGCTGTGTTCCACCAAATTCTATGGTCAGCTCAGCATGATGTTTTAAAATGTCATAACCTAATATCACTTGAGTGCATAGATCTTTCATCACTCGCAATGGAGTGTTTGGCATTTCATGATCATTTATCTGAACAGATGCATAACATATTTCTTTTATATCTTCTTGTAAAGTGGAGGACGCCATCAAAACTTTTTGGTTCCATGGTATTGTTTGTAGTCCATACTGTCGTATTACGTCCTTATCAATAAAACTGGCAGTACTTCCAGTGTCTATTAAGGCTTTTACTGGTACTCCATTGACGTGAATTGAAATGATACATTTCTGAAAACCAGTTGTTGATGCCAATTGTATACATGAAGCGGTGTCATCACCTTTTTGAGTCGTTGTAGTAGTTTGGCTTTTGCAAACTTTTGCAAAATGGCCGGTTTTACCACATTTTAAGCAGCTAGCATTTGCAGCAGGACAAAAACGGCGAGGATGTCTTGATTTGCCACAAAAATAGCAATTGCTCTGATATAAGCTTCGATTCAAGCTACTTGCAGCGGCAAAGGTTGTTACTGTTTCTACAGATTGAGATGCATAGCTCGCTGTTTGAATTTTAGCTGATTCCAAAGCTCTCGCTTGATTACCTGCCTCTTCCAAACTTAGCATCTGATTTTCCAGTAATCGTTGTCGTATGTCCGGGGATGTAATTCCAGCAATAAATGCATCCCTAACAAACGCCTTCTCATTCTCAATGGCTTTGGTGTCTTTGAATCGGCAATCTTTACTCAACAATTGTAGAGCCTGTAAATATTGATCTATTGTTTCACTAGGGAGCTGCCTCCTTGTTGCTAACTTATATCTCGCAAATATTTCACTTTGTGGCTTCACAAATAATGCTTCTAATGTTCGTATGGCCTCTGTGTAGTCCGTGCAATGTTCTATATAAATAAACAATCCCGATGATATATAATTTACCAGCAGTTGTAGTTTCAAGTTTTCTGAAGGCTTTTTCTCATTTGTCACGAGAAAATTTTCGAATGTTTTTTTCCAATGTTTCCATTGTGTCGAAATATTGTTGGTTTGCCCCGACAATGTGGGGTCTCCGTCGAACCGCTCAGGCCGGAGATACTTTTCCATGCTTTTGGAGTCTGATTAAATAAGATTACATGTGGAATAAATTGTTGTAATAAAACAGCCCTGTTTGCAGATCATAGGGTTTATTCCACATGACATACCTAACGTAATATTGACATACTCTATAGTCGTTTACTAAAGTATGGAGGTTGCTTAGAACCTACATCAATTTACACACACCGACGGGTGGCGGCACTTCTCTGAAACGAAAAATTGTAACGCTCTTTTGGGACCAATCTATTATACAGGAATAAACTTAGGAATATTCTTGCGAATATGACAAATATTGCTCTGGCTCAGCGACCATCATCTTCCCAATAGTCGTTTGATACTCTTATTAAGTGATCGATCTATGGATCTATGGAACAATTATTTACTTAATTTATTTAGATGAAATTTGGTAGACCGAGAATAACATATAGGATTGGATACAATTTTGAAAAATTATCCTCTGAAGTCTATCCCGTTTAACCCACACGGGGTGGTAAAGTTTGTAGGGAAAATAATTATTCCTTGGTTCGATTCACTCAAAACTCAGCATAAATATGATGAAGTGAATATAAATATAATGAAGTGAATAATTCAATACCTATGTAATGTTATTAAAATCCTGTATTGTGCCTATGTGCGTAGCATTCTCGAGTATTGTTCACAGGTCTGGAACCCTCGTTATTCAATTTATATAGATGTAATTGAATCAATTCAGCGTAGGTTCCTGCGGTACCTGCAATTTATAACTAATTGTGTTGATAGTGACTACTCGGCTAAATGTAAGAGGCATCACTTGCTCCCCTTACAAGAGAGAATTGACGCTCCTGAGCTTTTACAAAATATTAAAATCAACGTTCCCACTAGAACAATTATGCACCCTATTAACCTAGATATTCCGTTCAGTTTCACAAACTATCGGCAAAACTCCTTTTTCAGTAGAGCAGTATCTACCTTTAACGGGTTGGTCGATATCCCCGACCTCGACTTATTTGACTTAAAAGCACAAAGAGTAAGCAGACTCCTGATAAAGCGCTGGTTCGATGCGTTAGCATCATCACAAATTTTATGATGCGAGTAATTCTTAAGTGTTATGTAAATTTAGTAGATAAATTGTAGTGTCAGGTTTTTTTTTGTGTAAAGTAAGGTTCTTTTTTCAATTTTATCTAGTAAGGTTCTTTTTTTTTTTCAATTTTATCTTCTTAAAACTTTTTCTAGAGGTTTAAAATGCAAGCAAGCAAGTTATTTAGCTTTTCTATGCGAGGACATGTTAATAGTTAAGAGTTATTTTAATTTATTTTTAAGTATTCCGTTTGTACAACTGTTTGTTCTCTGAATAAACTAAAATAAATAAAATAAAATATATTTCTTATTTGTACACGATAACCCCTAAGGGGTATGCAGTAAATTTCTGAATTTTGTATGAAAGAAAAATTCTGGTTCGCGGGCGAAGCCGCGGGGCGCATCTAGTGTTACATAATAAGGAAGTTTCCACATTTTTTAAAAATAATACTAAACTTGCAATAAAGCCCACTGATTTTTTTTCAATTATCTTTGATACTTTTCCCGTCCGCTTTAAAACTTCTCGGCGCTCGGCCGCTCAACAAAGTCATGACGTCACAACTCTTGTGAAATGGTAATGGAATGAATGATGGCATGTAACTTTAAAATTATAATGTAAAAAATAATATTAACGTAGGTGAGTTTTAAGACTTGATTACTAAAGTTTAATTAATTTTAAACCCTGTGCTTAGTTTAAATAATATAAATTTCTTTCATTAGATTTCAGTCAAATTAATATTAAGTTAATGCAGATTCTGAATCCATTTTCGTTGTTCATACAAAAAGAGCACGGAAAATCTCTGACTCCTTTCAGTTATTGCAATTTTATTCTAAAAATAAATAAAACATTCACGGACTTTCTGTTTTATTTGTAGTCACCAATATCATATTCACGTTTATATTATGAGGATCTCGTTAAACATTATAGTTTATTTATTATAATAATATTCTTAAACAGAGCCCAAATTTCGTTCTGTTGTGCGACTCAGTTGTGTGACAGCATAACTCTAGAACTATGCAGTATTGTAAAACAAACAAATAATGTTTTGTTGGAGAGGCCATACCGTCATCTGTCTTGTGACTAAATTCAAGCCAATTTCACCGTGTTTTTTTAGCCGAGTTGAAAAATCATGTTTGAAATGGGCGCGTACCACTATAAAATCGGAGTTTCTGTAAGACTTTTTAAATTTTTTGTGTAGTTTTTTTATTTCGATTATTAATTCTATGAGCTTATTTCTCTACTATGGAACAATTCTGATTTGTATACATATAGTTGTTTATTCTGTGCTGTGTGATTTTTTTTATTGCTCGGTCCTAGTGTTTTTTATTCCAGTTTGCGACAAGTGTCATGAAATTGTGAATTGTGAAATTATAAAGATAGGTATACAATATTACTTTACGATTTTTACTCTCAGGTTTAGCTCATATAACATGTGTTTTAAAATTAATGTGAAATGCGCGGTCGCCTCAGACGGTTATTGCTTTTGGTTAAATCAAGACAGAATGGATATTATCGTTGTGGAATCTGTGCAGGACATCTAGGTACATTTTTTTTTCTTTTTTTTGTTCGAGTTAAAAGTCTTTTGTCGTTTTCAGTTATCATACTTATCATGATAGAATAGAGTGTTGGTACTTGTCTCAGACAACAATAGGCAATAGATTATCTAATAGGTAGTTATTAGAAAATAATATAAAATACTAGCGACCCGCCCCAGCTTCACACGGTTTTATTATTATAAACCGAAATTATACGTATATGAGCTCTCTCGACCTCGATTAGATGAGTTTTTGTGTAAATTTTCGGTTTAGGTTTAGGTTATAAAATACCGACCTAAATTAATGATATGATAAAATGACGAAATTTAATATTAATAGTTGGTAGGCCTTTTCGTTTGTCATCATTTTTCTCTGTCTGTCTATGGTCCCTCCCTACTCCATGGATATCGTAGAAGGATGGTTGACTGAGTTCGTTTATCGACCGCCATTTTGTATTGTAGTACGAGCCGCTGTTACGTCAACACGATTTCTGGCTCGTTCGTTTTGCAGATGAAAATTATTGCACCACTTTTCATACGTGCTCATAATCTGTTTTCATGGTAATTATTCGTTCGTACGTGATCTAATCTCTTCTACGACGTGTGGAAATAGCCTATCGTGCTGTGATAATCGGGATAACGTAAGTTTCTTGTCGTGTTATTTTTTTAGAAAATCTCGCCATGTTGGTCATGTTCATTCATTACCTATCCACGTAACAGAAATAAGTTATTATTTCGTTGATTACAGTGATGTGCAGTCCGTGCTAGTGCTTGTTATGCTGAAGACGAAGGCATCAGTCCTCGTGCATCATGGCGAAGGAAATTGCGGAGGAATACGCCTCGAGTTTGGCGGACTTGACCGTCAACAGCAAACCCCTGATCAACATGCTAACGATTCTCGCGGAAGAAAACATCGACCACGCTGGCACAATCGTTGAAACCGTGGAGAAGCATCTGGAGAAGGTGAATTAAAATTTTTAAAATTACACTGGCCTTGGTTGTGCCTTTGTTGAGTGAAAAAATGTAGGGAAAGTGATCGCTACTGATGACGCACGCCTAGCGCTGTGTTTTACGTTTTACTTGTGTGTCGTGTTGCCTAATGACCTCATTTAATGTAGCTCTTTTACACCCCAGGTATCTCCTAGCAATCATTAGACTTCACATAAGTCATATTGGAATAAAGGTTGTTGATGTAGATAAGATAGTCTCTGTAAAATTATTTATGTTCAAACAATAGGCTATCGTTCTGAAAGTTCTCACTGCTGAGCATATCACTGTCGCAGCTGTGGACCTCTGAAGTCTAGTGTTTTATTTCATCCTTTGTTAAAATTAATGCAAAATTCTTCTTACATTAGTTATTTAATTGAATGAAATACCAATAGTAATATTTTTCTGTTTATATTGCCTTTACACAATAATAATACACCACTCTGTTTACAAAAAGCAGGAGATACCTGTATATTGATAGATTTAATATACCTTCAATGGTATTTGACTTCTATTTCAGTTATGTATTACTGATTCCAATAAAGAAATTTCAAAACTGACTTCTGATTTATTTTCTGATGCAAAAAATTAAAGTATTATCAAAATATTGTTGTGTTATTCTTTCCCGCACCGAGTGTAACTAGGTTACTTCTATGAGACCGAGCTAAAGACCGGGGAAGTCCGCTGAGCTGGGACTAGACATAATTTTTCTATACAGGTGAATCCCGACGTGAAGCTGCCAGTTCTGTATTTAGTTGATTCTATAATCAAGAATGTCGGAGGAGCTTACATCCAGAAGTTCTCACAAAGCATTGTCAATATGTTCACAAGGACGTTCAGAATGGTGAGTGTTGTTTATATATTTTACAACCAGTTTCTTGAACTTTTACTTTTAAAAACTTCATATATTCTGCTGTTAATATTGATCTTTTATTATTTAATTAATTTATTTTCATGATAAAATAATTCTTGTTCAAGAAACTGGATAAATGAACTTACAAACCGTATTCTTTGTACTAATGATTTGTATTCTCAGGTGGACGAAAAGATAAGATCACAAATGTTCAAACTCCGAGAGACATGGCACGAAGTCTTGCCGCCGACAAAGTTGTACCAACTGGATGTGAAAGTGAACCTCTTGGACCCGGCCTGGCCCATCCAAGCTCAGCCCCACCAGTCAAACATCCATGTAAATCCAAATTTTCTGAAAAAGGTGTTTTTAGTTTGATTATGTTTATTTAATATAGGAGCTGCTTATTATGGGGATTGTTAGCTTAAATTGTTTAAATAAAATAAACTTTAACTTATGATTTCAATTCAGAAAAAAAAACATCTTTTGTGTCCTATTTGTGAACTCAATTAAATAAGCAATGTGTTTACCAAAGATAATTGTTATCTTTGAAATGGAAAAAAAGTTCCAATAACAAATTTTAATTATTGTTATCAAAGCACTCCTGCTTAAGTATTCTCAGAAAATCTGAGTGAACATTATTAACTCATTAATTATGCTTACATCAGCATTATGTTAAACAACTAACATCCCCATTTGAGCTAGATTAGTTAGTACCTATCCATAGTTAGTATAGCTTGTAATGACTTGCTTATCAATGCCTATCCAAGCTAGGCTTTCAGCATTATTCATAATCTGTTGGCATGCAGTAACATGCTGAATTGAACCATATTCCCAAGCACACATTACAAATGTATTATATAATTAATGTTGGGTTTCCACACCATCATCTAGTCACAAGCTAAGCAGACCATGGTTATCATTATGACTTCTTTGTTTATGGCAACTCCATGTCCCAGCTCCTTATACAGGGTGTAACAAATGTTTGTTACTTGGAACGAAATGAGATAACCCAAAATACATCAGAATGAACTTTATTGAGGCAAAGAAGTAAAATACAATAACTACAAAACTCGGGTCTCAGATCTACTAATTACAGAAGATCCTACTAATATTATAAACGCGAAAGTTTGTAAGGATGGATATATGGATGTTTGTAACTCTTTCACGCTAAAACGACTTAACGGATCGGGCCGAAATTTGGCACAGAGATAGATTGTAGTCTGGAATAGCACTTAAGCTATTTTATCCCGGAATTCCCACGGAAACGGGAATTACGCGGGTGAAGCTGCTAGTATCCTATTAGCTGAAAAGGCAATTGGTTCATAGATTTAACATCCTATTATGTCTCCAGCCGGCCGCCACCGCATCGACACCGGCCGTGGCTCCAGAGGATGACGAGAAGATGCGCTCGATCCTTGCCAAGAAGGAGCAAGAACTCCTCATGTTGCAGAAGAAGAAGGTGGAAATGGAACTGGAGCAGATGCGGAGACAGCTGGAGTTGGAGAAGGCAGCTAAGAAGGTAAGTTATACTAAGTATACCTAGGTACCGATTTAAAAAATAATAATAATATACAGCCATGTAATGTGTGTTGTGTACTAACTTAGTACACAACACCGAGAGCTGGTGAATATCTGGCTCAGCGCATCAGCATTGCCATACAGCGTGGTAATGCAGCCAGTGTCTTGGGGACGCTTCCGACTGGTATTGACATGGATCAATTGAGCTACGTTTAGACTGTTTGCAACCGTCTGCAGTTAGCTCAATGGTTTCAATTGTAAATACTAGTTGTAATTTTTCTATTCCTTTGCTTGTAATTTTCGTTGTTAATAAAGAACTTAGTACACAACACACATTACCTACATGACCTAGAAATAAATAAAAAAATAAAATAAAATGACCTAGAATCCCCTACACTAAGCAAGCCGAAAGGGGGATTCTAGATAGACCCTGTGGGAAAGTTCTGATATACTATAGTTGAAATTTCGAAAATTAGTATAAAAAAACAATTTTTTTCTCTATTCTAGTTTTGTTACACGCATTCTTGCATCATACAATTACAATACTTTTTCTAAGAACATGACATTTTGCCGGATTGGTTTCAAAAAAATGGTCATGGTGCAATAATAAATATAAATGATGTAACAATACACATAACGTAAAAAACCAAGTCTATAAAGTATAGTGGAAAAAGTATAATTATTTTTAAAACAATTCATAAAGTCATCGAAACTAAAAAGAACCCGACAGCAAAAGTTGTTCCCCCTATGATACAGAATCGTCCCTGTTTTTTTTAATACACTCATGTAACGTGGCACCCTGTATAGTTGCTTGCGTAGTTGCACTCACACTTCTTCAGATACAGATTTCTTTTCCATTACACTATGTAAGTATAACAAATGTTAAATTTTTATGGATGGATGTTTGTGACTCGAAGTTAAAACTATTCAACAGATCGCGATGAAACTTTGCCTCATTTTTTTTGTATGTAGAGATATAAGTAATAGGTGCAAAATATAAGTTAAAATCTATCAAACCCTCAGTTTTTTTTCGTAATTATACATACTGTGTACTTGGTATGAGTACTGAACTACAAAAATGTATAACTACAGTAAAATTATTGTCGGAAGTCTGCTATTACATAAATAAACGCTGATTCACTCATTATAGAGGTAATATCAAAACACAGGAAATATATGTAGCACGCGCATGTATTGTGTTCGTTTACCTACTGCAAAACAACACCATCACTATAACATCTGCCTATTGGAAATTATTGTTTGCTATTGGGGAAATCCCTTATCGACGTTGTAGATAGCAAGTAAAGTAAACACTTGACAGCAAAACAAAAGGGTCAATGTAACTGTTCTTACTAGACGTGCCCGCAGCTTCGCTCGCATATGATTCACTTTCTCTGTGGGCGTTGGCGACATGGCGACGATGACAACGCGGGTGGCTCGCGTCGTTATGCTTTTGAGAGTATAGGCACGAATTTATTGGACCTGTGGTCAATTTAAATTATTTTAAAAGGACTTCAAATAAGGAGATTCACAATATTTCGACTGCATTTCTTAAATTTTGATCAAGAAGTGATCAGAAGATTTTGACTTATCATTATTGATCCAGATTTGAGCAATAATGTATTATAAAAGAAAATTATAATCGATATATATACAAATGAATCCCTATTTCCCTTGGTCACGGCATCACGCCTGAACGGCTGGACCGATTTTGCTAATTCTTTTTTTGTTCTGTTCGTTATTATCAGGAGAAGGTTCTTATGAAAGAAAAAATTAAGAAAATTGTGCGAAGAATTCAAATTCAATATTCATAATTTAAGACAGGACAACGTCTGTCGGGTCAGCTAGTCAAGTAATATAAACAAATTAGAACTAGTTATCCTTAATGAATTCTGGTTTTTGGGAAAGACATCAAATTTATTATTTTATTTAATAGATTCGTCTCATGTGTTTTCAAACTAGAATTAGAGCATCTTCGCTTCGATGCGAATGTCGAAGTTTACATTGTTTTTTTTGACGTTACGGTGTTGCCTACCTTGTTAATTGTTATTGTAATAATGCTTTCTTTTTTGACATATAATGTCCAGTAATTTCAATCTGAGTATTATTAATTTCAAACTGAGTATTATCTATCTCGCTGCTATTGTTTCTAGTTCAAACCTCATTATGTCGTCGTCACGCTAGATTTAAACTCACAAGTGTCTTCGTGATTCGGTTTCGACGTTACCAATGCCTCTCTTTTGTAATGTATTTCCTTTCAATTCGTAACTGAGATCTAGGTCGATGTCGGCTGTTCTAGATACAGTTAGCCAACGGTGACGCAGATTATTTATGTACCTAGTTACTTAAAAACCGGTTTTTTTCATTTCTCTGAAAAATATTACGCCTACATAGCTACATAATACTCCTTTCATCCATCAACCGACTAAAATATGTCCGCTATTATAAATGGCCTTGTATATTATTAGTTTAAACATTGGTGTTTGGCAACTACGGTGTTTATCGCGTTTATTTTCTTTATTTAGGTAAATAAACGCGATAAATATTCGTGGATTTTTACAATAATGTTCTGATCGGCTAAGTAACAACTTTAGTGACTTCCTCCTCTCCTTACATGATATAGTACTCCAGGCTCTAATGATCTCAATTTTACCACAATTTGAGTTGTTTTCAATGTTCCGATATTTCGTCACGGTGTCAAGCGTCATGATAATGATAAATCAATATGCCCTAATATTTCGGAACACGTGAAACAATTGGAATCATCAGTTAATTTGACTTAAGCCGCTAACTAAAAGTACGCTAGCGCCACCGCCACTCATTTTATCATATAATTACGTTAAACAAAGGAATTTAAATTTTGGATGAATTTTAATATTGGTGGGATGATGACCTGCTCTAGACTGCTGGCAGATGCTGGATGCGTCAAGCTGAAGACAGGGCGCTATGACGCTCATTAGGGGAGGCCTATATCCAGCTGTGCACTTATTAATTATACTATAACAAGTAGTTCTGCGGCTCATAATGACGCTAACCTCTGGTCTTTCCCCCACAGGCGGCTGCGGCGGCGGTGCCGAAGCCCCCGGCGGCGCCTCTCCCGGCCATGCCCGTGGCGCTGGTGACTCCGGTCGCGCCCGAGCCGCTCGCCCTGCCTGTCAAGCAGAGATTGGGACCGGTCAGTTTATTCAATATACTTATTTTATTTATTTCGAAGACAGATAGTACAGAGAAATATAAAGATATACAAAAAGAATATTCATTGACCAGTAAAGTCTTCACTGTAAACATGTATACACATAAAACTAGTGAACATAACATAGGTAGGTATTGGGTGGAAATGTTTTAACTTACAAAGCAATGTATTTTTAGAGGTGATACTTAATGCGTTGTTGGCGGCAGCAATGCGCTCAATATTCTTGGGGCTAGATGATGCTGTGTAGATTGTCCAGCATCCCTACATAGTATCAAACAAAGTCGCTTTTTCTGTCCCTATTTCCCTATGTTCCTTTGAGTGCTTAAATCTTTAAAACTACGTAACGGATTTTGAGGCGGTTTTTTTTAATAGATAGAGTGATTCAAGAGGAAGGTTTATACCTACGTATAATTTAACCGTGCGAAGCCGGGGCGGGTCGCTAGTTATTTATAATTGTTATATAGAATTAGAATGTTTTTATTTCATACTTTCTATTGCTTATCTATTTAATCCTTACTAATATTATAATTGCGAAAGTTTGTATGAATATATGGATGTTTTTTCCTCCTTAACGCGAAAACTATTGAAGGAATCGGGCTGAAATTTGGTATTGATAGACGTAGTTCTAGCCCTGGAATAACACATAGGCTACTTTGCATTCAATATATCAATTCATATGGGATAAAATACCCTTGAGACGGTTCCATAGAAACAACGCGTGCGAAGCCGCAGGCATATACTAGTTATATTTTGCTCTTCATTTTGAATAAACTGCTTATTTATAATCGGGGTACTGTGCTCTGCACTACGGAATCGGCAGGGTTAAACGTTCTGAGTTTTAGACAAAGTTCCGGCAGTTAAACGTTCACGGTCTTACCACAAAAAAAAGTTACGACTTAGACACGTGTTTAACAGATGTTTAACATGGTTTTGTAGGACGACTTTTGCAAAACATCTGTTAAACACGTGTCTAAGTCGTGATTTTGTTTTTTGTGGTAAGGCTGTCAGAGTTTTAGACAAAGTTCGGATATTAAACGTACCCTTCATGTCTAAAAGAAAACATAACGCCGATGATGAGTTTCAAACGACTAATTTCGTGTCAATAGAAAATTATCAATCATTATAATATTTAGACCTGCGCCTAGATAATCTGCGATGCTAAAGAAACAACTGTTCATTTGTTTAGCTCACAGGTCACAATGTCAGCTTCGAAAACTAAGTAACTAAACTCAATTTACTTTGCCGCAGAATGGAAGCGAAATCTGAAATTGTACATAGCATAATGAACTTTATTCCATTTCTCGGCAATGTCAATTGACCCTAAAACTATAACTCAGCGTGTAACGTAAATGTATTGTCAACAGCCGGTGAGCAAACCGCAAGGTCGCATCGCGCCCGTCTCCGCCGCACTGATCGCCGCGCGCCGCGACCCGCGCCTGGCGCGACACCCTCCGCCCCCCGCGCACACCCCCGCGCACCCCCCCGCCGCGCCCCCCGCCCCAGTCATAGCGCCCAACGTCTTCGACATCAAGCCCCTCGAGCGCGTCACCAAGCGCAAAAACGTCATTACAATAGACGTAAGCCAAGAGCGTGCGCCGCCCGCCCCGCGCCGCCGCGACCCGCGCCTCGACTCGCGCCGCGACCGACGAGACAAACCCAAGGACAACAACGAGAGAGAAAGGGACCGCATCCCCCCCGCATACATCGACAAGATACCAGACGCGAGAAAGATATCCAAACTCCCGCCGATACCTAAGATCAATCGCGAGGAGCGAGCGGATGCTCCGAGCAAACGAAAGAAGGAGACGCGGCGGAAGCGACCCGAGCGGGCCGATAAAGACGAGTCTAGCGGCTCGTCCCCGGAGAAAAAACAGCGAAACAAAAAGAAGCTGAAAGAACCGGACGTGAAGCCGGAAGCGGAACCCGAGCCGGTGCCTTTCAAGGAGCTGAAGAATTACCACAAGGAGCGCTACATGCGCCGGAACAGAGACAAGTCGGAGAGCCCCGAGCCATCCGCACCCGCATCCGCACCCGCACCGCACTCTGAGCCCTCAAGTAAGACAACACACTATGTTAGCGCCCTCGCTGCTCTCTGTGATATTATAAGCCGAGCGCTTGTTGTGAGAATAAAATGTTTTTCAACTGCTGGAGTATTCATATTGCGTGGTTCTGTACCCTTTAATTAAGCACGGTTGGATATGTTTAAATGCACAAGGTGAAAGCTTCCTCACTGTGAACTCTAGATTTGTAAGAATAAGATTCAAAGTGGCAAATTCTAAAAGTTACCGCAATCTGAAGAGAATTTGTTCTAGCTATGGAGATGGAAATTTTGACAAGATGGTAAAATGAGGGTATTTCATACATTATTCTATAATCTCATACAATACATTTCCATTGAAGGTTTTGCACTGACTATTGTATCTTTAGGACACTCTGTAGGTGTGATGATTGTATAGATGAGTGTTGTGGTCTAACAGAAATAAGTAAGTATTGATACTTTTTTATTTACCTAGATTTTGAACAATAACATTAATACTTTATTCTGATTTGTGAAGAGTAGTGACTTTTTAAACTCTTTATGTTGCAGATCTAAAAGGCTACTTCTTCGGGAATTAGGGATTTTTAAAATAGGTTGTTTCGTGGATACTGAGGTTTTTACTGTAACTTTATACTTTGGTAAAAACAAACTCCAATAATTCGATTTAAATTAATTGTGATTCAAAGATCGAATTCAAAAACTAGACAACAATTATTTCATTTTGCACTTAATTCTAAAAACTCAATAGAGTCCTATTGATACAGAATTATACATCTGTTTTTTACACGAACTTCTAATGCAAATGCGTGTTTATAACGACTATAAAGTGCATATGTGTGATCATTTCGCGATCTTATTCCTTGGACATCTAGGTAAGTGTCTTGAAGCGTAACCAGAGAAATTGAATTAATAAGTAATTGCTGCAGTTCTTCTTTAATTTTGGCCGTTTTGGTATTTAGCTACCAAGGCAAAAAGAGGAACACGTGTAAGCCGGGTCTATCACTCTATTCACTAGCTTTCATAACTGTAACTATAGCCGTGATATTTCAGCCAAAATAATTCTCGTTCTCGTAATTCGTGTAATTCGTGTTTCTAGTTCAACTGGTTTGTGGCGCCCAATACTCGATTGTAGGCCCAAGTTTTACAAGACTTTCTTAAAATCTAATTCCAACGACGTCGATCTCAATTCTTTTAGAAATATGCACCCAAACAGACCCATAATGTTTTCTAAAATGACAGTAGTACTGGAAAACTTAATTTGATGCTATAATACCGATTAATAATAATCGATTACTTATTAAAGGGGAATAAATACTTAGGGGGAAAAAATAGCTTTTTATAGGTAGATCATTTATTAGTTAAAAATTCGTAACATAACTTAGCAGTGTCGTAAAGCTTGTTTATTTAAGCACTGGTTTCTCTTCTATTTTGCTTAAAAATTTACTAACTGTAGTTAATTTGCAACAGGCACAAAAGGAAACTGCGTGTGAATGTACAAGGTGGGGAAAAGTTATCGTCCTATATTGTTTACCTGTATTTTACTTTTGGATTATATTTATTTACAGTTCACACAGCATCATCTAGCCCCAACCTAAGCAGAGCTTGTGTTATGTTATATTCAATTAATTAGTTTTTTTTCCATCAAGTCGAAAAGACAGATAATCGTAAACAGCACACTATACAGTAACTTTGACCGGATGTAATGACTCTTCGTTGGTCATCCGCGGATATACGATGCCCCAGAAGCGATCATTTTGGTTATTACCGGACCGGACCACTTAACCGGAGAGATGGAAATAGGCCTCATCGCTCATAATGATTTTTGATGAAAATTAATTACCTACGCGTTTTTGAGGAGACTAGCGTTCCATGGTTTTTTATCGTATACTCGGCATCTGTTTACTTCACAAATGTAAAAACAGAAACGACATTTGCCGCCATTTGCAAAATATCAATAATCTTCCAAAAAGGTTGTGGTTTAAGGATTACTTTTACCCCACCTTGTAGATAGTCTACACAGTAGAAATTCGTCACTATCGGTCTGGTAACCAGGTTTATAGGTTTCATAGTCTGTCTGCTTTAATATCATGCGTGCCTAATTCACCAATAGAATGGTTCCCTAGATTAAGTTTCCATCTTTACCTACCTACCCTTAGTAATTAGGCCCTGAATACAACAGATAACATGAGCTGAAACAAATAAGAGTGCCTTGGAACATCACAGAGTACAATCTGACGAAACTTTGAAGATTATTTCGTCCACTCGACTGAACATTTTGGATCTGCCGCTTACACGAAGACTCCAAGACTAGCAGCGGTACCCGGCGGACCCCATCTGGACTGAGGAAGCGATGACGTAACTAACTGGAACTCTGATCAAGATGAACCCCAAGTTCGGATTCTCGATATAATCGTCTTGACGAGACGTTCTATCTTTTTGTATGGGATTTGGAACACCGCGGTACAGACAGACCGTGCGTATACAAATCGCATACTTATAACAATGGAATGTGTCGTTAAGACGAACTTTTGTCAGTAACCGAAATTCGGCTCCATGCCAGCAAATAGCTGGAATAGCTTTTCCCTTGCAGTAGCCCGCATCAGCAATAGTTACCTATTTATTTATCTTCGTTGTTGATTTTCCATTGGCTTTATTGCCATTATCCATTTGTTTTCCGAAGTTTCTGGATCTTCCACGGTTTCCTGATTTTGGACCGTTATACCTATTCGAAGAGTCTTTTCATTGGTGAACAGATTTTTTAAAAACGTGACGTACGTTAGTGATAGGTAAGTAATTTAAACGAGGTGTAGGTAAGTGCTAAATATCCTAAGGGTACAATAGTCAATGCAACAGTGTAAGAAACATTCACGGAATCGTCAGAGTTCACTAATTGTTCTGTAACTAACACTTTCACCAATAATAACTCTGGATTATAAATAATTCAGTGAAATCGATCGATAACCACGGTGCACCACAGCCTATTAAATATAAAGTTGAGCGTCCACTTACTGTGTATCTAAGCTCAAGATGGTCACTGCCTTTCACCATGTAATTGTTGTAGTTTTGGAAACTCAGTGTAGTTTTCTGAATTAGTGTGCTTCGTGTCTTGGTCGTTGGATTCGTTAACAAAGCCAATTAAATTGATTTTGTTATAATGGCAGTTTGTCTTCGGGAATGAATTTGTGTTATGTTGACTCAGTTGTGATAAAGCAAGAAAGCTATTTTAGATTTATCCTGTTTTAAAATTAACCTTGTTGACTAGGTATTTTCTTAGGTCGTCTTGGTATTTTAAATATAAGTTTCTTTGGTCATAATCATCTACATCAATATAATATCAAATACATCAAAGTAGCTAAGATTTCATTTAATTAAATGCGACCAAGACCGAAACTTAGTCATCATTCAAATGAGTCGGATTAAATTTTTGAGCAAATTGAGAATATGAGCAGTCACAAACTCAAAACTGAGTGTTTACTTCGAGTTTGGAAAATACCAAAGTAAATCCGTGCGTTACCATAACTGCAAATGCGTGCAAAACCCAAAAAGTGATTCAAACTTCAACCTTCTATCCATGCACATAGAAGCTAAACCACGAAGATACTTCGGAAATGGTGCAGGTAAAAGGGACCCGAAATAACATGCTATTCTAGACTTTAGTTTACATAAAAATAAAGATGGGTTTGCAGGTGTCTCCGAAGCTATCGAGAGTAAGGACGTTGACCTAAGGGTGCTGCCGACCGTGGAGCCCAAGGCGGCCGTCGTGGGCGTTAAGCGTTCCTCCACCGAGACCTTGGAAGGGAAGCCTAAGAAGACTAAGATCGATAAGTTTGATATGTGAGTCAATAATTTGCTTTTGATACCTTTTGTTCCAACTTCTCAATTGAGAGTTATATCTTATTGAGATTGCAACTACCTTTATTAAATTAAAATCAGTGCACAACATAAAAAAATCATATATGGGTTATTCCTAGGAATTTAATTTAAAAATGATGATAAAAATCAAGCAATGTTATTATAAACTAGCGGCCCGCACCGGCTTCCCATGGGTGGACTTTTACGCTACACTTGTGTATTTGTTAAAAACATACAAATATTTCCTCTTTACTTCTAATATTAGTATTGAAAATATCTAGGTTCTTCGGAAATTCAAGCTATTCAAGATTTTTATATCCCATGGAAACTGGATTACTGTCAAAATTTCTGTCCGAGTCATAACTTACGCGTTTTATATTAGTGTGATATCTTTCCACAACGTAATTTGTCAATCTTGCAGTCTCTTCGGCAACGAGGACGTTGACCTCCGTCAACTGCCCCAAGTAGACGAGATAGCCCCAGCCAACGACAAATCACCTAAACATTCACCCAAGAAAGACATATCATCACCTAAACCGATGTCAGAGGACGAGGAACCGGCTGCCAAAGGTTCCCCTAAGAAGGACTGGAACGAGGTGAAGGAGAAGGATGTGAAGAAGGCACCTTCGAAGCTGGACCTGGTGAGGGCGAAGCTGGCCGAGGCCACCAAAGGGAAGGATCGCCTCGGCAGGCCGCTGCTGTTCAGCAAATCTCCGAGTAAGTATTCAATTGCCAATTTCTACCTCAAGATTTTGCACTAGCAATACTGTCAACTTACTAACCAACAATATAACGCACTTTTCTTGAGGATTTAATTATCAAATCTATATCTTATGAATGGTATTTTATTTACAGGTGTAGATAAAGAAAGAGAAAGACGACGCACAATAAGCTTCGAAGACACGGACATGCGCAACGAAAGCGGCGACGAGTTCGACGCAGAAGACAACAAGAAGACCATCTCCATCATCATGTCGCAAGCCAAGGAGCAGTTTAACGACGGACAACTCGACAAGAACCAGTACAACGCACTCATGTACCAAGTACTGCAGCTCAACGAGAAGCTAAAGCTCAAGGAAGCCAAGCAGAGGGAGTCCTTGGAAGTCTCCAAGCTGAAACTGAAAGAAGCAAAACAAAAGAACAAGGAATCTCTAGAAGCTTCGAAGCGGAAACTCAAAGCGCTCGATGGAGATAAAAAAGTAGCCAGCCCGAAATCATCACCCAACAACTTCGGAGACATCGACGACAGGGTCGTTCCCTCCGCCTTCATGGACACCCCGCCGGACAGCCAAGGGTTCTCCCAGGACTTCGACATGAGGACGAACCACCTGGGACCCGACAACGAGCATGCAGGACCTCTTAAAGGACCCCCCGGCATGCCCAACATTCCCAACATGCCGATGTTCGGAATGAACAACGTTCACGGACCTAACCAGTTCGGACCTATGTGGAGAGGACCGAGACCGAGAATGGAAGAGTTCGGACCTAGAAGGTTCCGCGGACCTGTGCCAGGTTTCTACAGAGGCAAAACGAGGGGACCTCGGCCCCCGTTCGAGAGGTTGCCGATACCACCGCTACCTACGCCGAAAATGGGCATGCGTCAAGGCGAATGTCCGCTGAAACCGTACGAAAGAGTCGAATCCCCGCCGCCTTTGGGCGCGCCGGGCTTCTTCGTGCCTCCCACTGACTACAGCGTCGTAGAATACATAGATCAAGATCCGGTCAAGACCATACAGATTGACGGAGTCCCGAGAGAAATCAGATTCTACGGTGATACCGCAGTCATCATGCTAGACTGGGACGATCCTAGAGAGATCAAATTCCTTCCCGGATCCAGAAGAGTGACGTTTGACAACAAAGATTCAGTAGTACTGACCTTCAACGAGGGTTATAAGCAGGTCGAGATTGAAGACCAAGTTTTCGACATAAAATTCGGCGCGCCGACGCGAGAGTTGTACATAAACGGTAGATGGCACGAATGCTTCTTCGGCGGTAACCCTCTAGGAGTCATTATCGACGGAAAACCTAGATTAGTTCACTTGGAAGGGCCATTGCCTCAAGTGGATATCGGCAAGGAAAAGCGGATGGATCTAGTCGCCGGGAAAATCAACCTTATCGTGAACGCAACACAGATGTGCCCCGTTTACTTGGACGCTAAAGTCCAGAAGTTCACAGTCGACAACCAAGTGTACACGCTTCGCTTCGCAGACGCTCTCCGCACCGTGCTCATCAACGAGCAACCTTACAAGGTTGAGTATGGAGACCTCCCTAAGCCGATCTTCATAGGAAATGGGAAGCATTTCGTTCGTTTCTCTGCTTTGCCGCGGAACGTGAAGCCAGGGTTCGTGCAGATCGCTAACATGGAGGGAGTGGGAATCCCGACGGTGGCCAACCTCCCGAAGGTGGTTGAAGGACCGAAGGCCGAGGCGATGGAGGTGGAAGAACCGGTGCGACCTGCGAAGACACCCAGTCCTGATGCGCAAGAGAATCAAGGTAAGACATCCATTTATTCTTCTGAAAACAGAAATCATTTTTTCTTTGTAGAGAATTCAAATTTGAAACTATTACATATTTGTAATAAAATAAGTGTTTATTGATATGTAATACTCTTCATGTTACATTTATATTTAGGTTCTGGTCCATAAAGCAAGCATTATAATGTCGCGCGTCAGCCAAAGAAAGAAACGGCGTTGCCGTGTTTTTTACATGAACAATTGGACACGCTTTTGGTCCCTTCTGTATTGTGATATCAACCATTATCTTGTCCTTAAAACTTCATAGCCCTCATTAATCGAATGAAACCTTCCTTTCCCCAGGTCTAGACATCCTGGCATCCGTAATGCCGCCATCATCGATGGAGTTCGCATCAGGATCCGACTACAGCGTGGCCGAGCCCTTATTCCCCATGACTGACAAGAAGATTCCTGGCCTGGAAACACCGGTCTCGGAAAAACCAGGACCAATCACTCTACCCGGCCTGGGCAATATCAATGTCACTGATTTGTTCGCCAAACTTGTTGCTACCGGTAAGATACAAATCGAATAAGTACTCAGGACAGTTATTTCTTAGTAATCAAGACAGTTACTCATGTTATTGACAGCGCAAAGCCTTCAATTGAACTAAATGGTACTACATTCTACTACATTCTGACGTGTTCAAGAGGCACGAGACAGATTGGCATTTAAAATAAGGAACAATTTATGAATTAATATTTAATGGTCAAAGAAAATAAACCCTCGGATGGAGGATAAGATAACGGAAGAAATGATAAGAAACCACTAGCGTTCTAAAGTGATTTTCACTGTATTATTATTGTTGTCAGGTATTGTACAGCAGCCGCCCAAAGAAAACAAGGAAGAGGAGAAGAAGCCGCCCAAAGAAGACAGCAACAAGATCACCCGGGTCGACATGCTGCAGCCGCAGACTATGAGAGGGTATGTTCCAGATTATCACGAGTTTCACCTAAACATTATCATGTGTACTACAAATAACATACAAAAACTGCTTTAAATGAAATAAATACAATAAAAAATACAAAAAAATGAAAACTAGTATTTACAATTGAACTAACTGCAAAATATTGCAAACAGTCAAGCGGTAGCTCAACTGATCCATATGGTTTTGCTTGAAATTGTAACAAACATGTAAGAAACTTTCGCCTTTAAAATATTAGTAATGATCATGTAATATTATCGAAGCCCCACTCATTAAACCATTTATAATATCATGTAAAATTATCAAATTCAAGCCTTACTAACTGAGCCTTCCCCACAGCCCCCAGCCCGGCTACGTGTCCAAGCTGTACGGCGGCATGCAGTGCTCGGGCTGCGGCTCGCGCTTCCCTCCGGAGCAGACCGTGCGGTACAGTCAGCATCTCGACTGGCACTTCCGCCAGAACCGCCGCGAACGGGACTCCGCGCGGCGCGCGCACAGCCGGCACTGGCACTACGACCTCAGCGACTGGCTGCAGTACGAGGAGATCGACGAGATTGAGGACAGAGGTCAGTATTGTAGATCAGAATAATAATTGCAGAACCGAATCTATTGCTTAGTATCTTTGTTCTTGTTCTTGGGAGCAGTGAGTGCGTCTTTGTAGATCGCACTAATTGGCAGTAAAGTGAACAGTGCGTCGACATTGGTAAATAGTAATACGCTAAAGACAAGTTTTAAGATAAATAGATAAATGAGCGAGCGCGAAGCGCTACATATATTTATCTGGCGATTTAAGTCGCAACGCACCTCAATGTTGGGATAGCACGAAAAAAAAAAGTTTAATTGTCTCGGTTTTCTACACTTTACCTCAATTGCTTGCATTACATTTCTAGCCCTCTGAAATTCTAGTCCCCAAAACGCCAAAAAAGAAAGAATGATATTTATCTTAACACTCTCTAAAGGACTTCTAAATATGTAATTTTTGATGTTTTGTAATACATGTAATTTTGTAAGTCAAGTATGATTAAATAAATAAATGAACACTTCCACTTGCAGAAAAGAACTGGTTCGAAACCACCGGGCTGGAGGCGGGCTCCCCCGACCCCGCGGCGGAGGAGGAGGCTCCCTCGGTGGCGGCGGGCGCGCCGCACGACGCCGCCTGCGCCATGTGCGGGGACTCCTTCCACCAGTTCTACAACGAGGACAAGGAGGAGTGGCATCTCAGGAACTCCGTCCGGCACGAGGACCTCAACTACCATCCCATGTGCTTGGATGACTATAAGGTACGCTACAGACTACTCCTTCCACCAGTTCTACAACGAGGACAAGGAGGAGTGGCATCTCAGGAACTGAACCTACAGATTCACTGTATGCTCCAGCCTGGGTCCAAATTCCACTAAATAAATCGCTTCACCTTTTGAATAGTATAGTTTTAAAATGACAGTGTTAAACTCTTTTTGGTATTCTACTACCACTTTTAGAAATTCATTCATAGCTGTGACGATTACGTTTATAACTACCAATATGACATTCTAATTATGAAAGTATCTTCAAGCGGAAAAAATACTAGAATACCAAATGCACAAACGTCATTTTAATAATCTTGATTGAATGGAACTATTGAGACTTTTGTTTTGAATTTAATGGAATTCGGCCCCGGGTGGGATGACCATCTGCAAAAGATTCCTGTCAGATGCTGGATGCGGCAAGCTGAATCTAGCTTTGGAATATCATCTAATCGTGCAGCTTTGTACGATAAAACTTTCGTAGTTCAACGAATTCATGACGCGAGCTTCTAGAATGGTGAGTACCATTCCTAAGATGTCCCATGTTGAAATACAGTCATAATTAATTATCGTGGAGCGTGAAGAAAACCAGTAATTAGAGTAATCTCCTATCTCCCTTGTTCGTAAAAATTACAAAACTTTTTTCTCCAATATACAAGTTGGTCCTAGTTTGGGAACCAAATTTTTTTCCATTTTTAGTCTTAAATATTTGTATATTAGTTTTTCTGAAAAACTTCTCAAATTAATTCCTAACTTGTGTTACAAAATTTTACTAACTACAAAACTCAGTGCTTTATTTCCCTTAGACTTCACAGGACTCTTAAACCAAAGACGTCCAACGCTACTCCAAATCTTGCTAACCACTGTACTCTATTATCCTCAGGCGTCGCTAGCCAAAGAAGAAGAAGAGAAGAAGAAGCAGGAGCTGGTGGCGAGTGAAGAGACGGAGAAGGAGGCTCCCATCGAGATCAAGGACGTGGACGAGAGCGTGGACGAGCAGTCCGACTCCGAGTCCGTGGTCGAGGTGCTGGACGAGAAGGAGGAGCCGCTAGAGGTAACATATACACAATATATTATTATATATCTACTAGCATCTGCCCGCGGCTACGCCTGCGTTATTTCTATGGAAACGTTTGAAGGCTATTTCTTTCCCGTGTGAACTGATTTATGGGATAAAAAGTAACCTATGTGTTATTCCAGGGCTATTCAAAATTCCACGCCACGTCTATTCAAAATTTCAGTCCGATCCGTTCCGTATTTTTTGCGTGGAAGAGGAAAACACATTCAAATAAACTTAAGCATGAATAATATTAGTAAGGACGTACGTAACTAGTGATTACTAGTATCTAGAGTAAATTTGTTGAAATGACTTGAAAAATGAGTTAAAGATCGCTATAAATAGCCGTTTAATTGTAGTAGACAATCTGATATGTTTAAAATGATTTATCACATGAACTATCAACCTAACATAAGTTAATCTCCCCAGATCTACGACGCAGAGATCGAAGAGGAGTCCGGCGACGAAGACGACGTGATCTACAAGGCGGAGCCGGTGGAGGAAGTGCTGGTGGAGGATGACGCGGATACGGACGACGAGACGGCCACCAAGCGGCAGGAGCGGGACGCGCGGGCCGCCCTCGACTTCGCACGCGTCAAGATCAAGCAGGAGCCCATCGACCCCGGTCAGTACCTCACTACAGCCTGCGCTAGGTCCACTGCTTCACATTGGCCTCTCTGAACAATTGTCTAGAGTCCACTTTGCGGGATAAAAGAATCTCCGCTGTACCGGGCCGGCCCATCTGGTCACATGCCCAAACTAATTTTACTGAAAGTTGATGTCAGATAAGAGAACCTCCGCTAGATGGCGTTAAAGATATTTTTCTAACGCCATCTAGCGGAGGATTTCTTAATCATTTAGTAATATTCTGCCCAGGATTTTTTTTGTCAACTCATTTTTAATATATTTTTTAGTATACAAAATTTATTATAAAATAAGTTTGATTCTATTATCAACCCGGTGAATGTCGATACAGGGTCGGATCTTAGACTATTAGAACAGGCAGGAAAATAACGCGCTTTCACGAGATGTGCTATATCGGCCTTGTCACGTTCGTGAAACTAAATCATAATAAGAATTTGAAATGAATGACCCATATCTTTCCACAGACGACGAGCCGATCATAACAGCGGAAGAAGAGACAGTCTCCCTGACTCCGGAGCCCACGCTCAGCACGGTGCACTCCTCGATCGACGGGAACAGCACGCTGGCCTCCGCCGCGCCCGCCGCCGCGCTGCCCGAGATACGGATCAACATCTCCAAGGCACCCATCCCTTCCATCATCAGCGGACCGAGCATTCCCGTCATCGAGGGGGTCAGAGGTCAGTATCTATCAGTTATCATCCACCACAACTAGGATATATCCTGGTTGTGGTGTTGTCATTTTGACGATACACTGTATACAGTGTATCGTCAAAATTAATTGCTTAAAAGGCAATCCTACTAATATTATAAACGCGAAAGTTTGTAAGAATCGATGGATGGATGTTACTCTTTCACGCAAAAACTACAGAACGGATATGGTTGAAATTTGGCAGACACACATCACAGAGATAGATTATAGTCTGGAGCGTAACCTAGAGCGAAGGTCCACCTGCGACGAAGGAGGTTGCGGGTTCGATTCCTGCCTTGGGACAAATGTTTGTATTATCTACAAATATTTGTTCCTATGTAAAGAATAATATCTATCTAATGGTATGTAATGGTATTGTATTAAGTAAATCAGTCATCTAGTACCTATAACACAAGCTCTGCTTGGACCTTGATGATGCTGTGTAGATTGTCCACCATTTATTATTATTACAGCTCTATCATCATCATCAGCCTATATTAGTCCACTGCTGGACATAGGCCTCCCCTAATGAGCTACACAGCTCTATAGTATTACATAAAATTAATGACCATTCTCATCTCCAGCAGGTTCAATGCTCGAAGACATCAGCACGGACGACGAGCCGTTACCGCCTGGCGAGGAGGTAGAGCTGCAGTACAAACTGAAGCCGACCCTGGAGGGCGTGCGGCTGTCGAGGACGCCTCCCGAGAAGAAGGGCATCGAAGAGTCCGGCCTCTGCTCTATCATGTAGACTGATTTATTCTAGGTTAGGGTCTATGCACAGACGTTAGGTACTTACTAATTTGTGGCTCAACCTCTTAGTGAATTAGTATGTGTTTCAGACTCAAAGTGAGTCTTGACCCAAGACTTCCCTAAGTATCTCTGTTCTAAGATGTTTCCTAGCCAGTCACGTCGAGGTCAAATTCTTATTTTTTATTATCCTGTATGCATGTGTTTTCTTCTTAAAGACAAAAAAAATACAACTTGTTTATGGAGGAAAAAATACAATTTGTTTACGAATTACATGAATGAGGCAAGTAGCATCATAACATCTAAATCTACTGCAGTTACTTTCACAGGGTTTAAATTAGTTTTAAATGATGTGGTTTTCTTTTGCATGCGTCGGTTTTGTATGTTTGTTAATGTTACGTATGTGCAAAGGCTTTTGTGTCAACAAATTGTGGAGATTAGGTCGGCTGCAGAATTATTTTTGATATAAATAATCAAAAAAAATATATACAGCGAAATGAAGCAGTATTGCTGAGGTTAAAAATATACACAGCTAAATATTGGTTCAATTTATTTATACAGGAAATAGTTGTTTAAATGTTAATCGATAGAACATTAAACTGATAGAAAATAAACTGCTGTTGACATTTTGAGATACAAGAGGGGCCTTTTTGTTAACTGCAAATGTGTAATAATAATAGTAATGTTTGGTTTAATTATCCATAACAAATCTAAACTAAATGTGATATTATAGTTAGGTTAATACTTTCTTTTCCTTCCAACCTTTTATGTTGTGACTTACTTTTTGTATATTTGATTGTTAATTATAGTTATAATAAGTATGGCTATAGTATAGATAGAAAATTGTAAAAAAATACAAGATTGTAATGTTTCTATTTGTAAATTGTTTGTATAGCGGTACAAATGTATTATTTTTATTGTTTAGTTTGGTTACATGACCATAATCTAATTTTGTTTAATAATTACAAGGAATGCCTTGTATGGAAACAATGTTTCTTTGAACTATACATCTTTTTTCTCTATCACAATGTTGATTGATCTTTGGATAAAATAATGTTATTGATTGTAAAAGCTTGTGTTAGCACAAATTATTTATAGTATTCTCAAAATCCTGTCGCTTTCCAATCAATTTTTCTTTCTTATTTAGTTAGCTGCCAGAATCACAATGGTTTTAGTTTGTAAAAGTACCTATGTAAATAAATGAATTGTTTTTATTGAAAAATTATCTTTTCATTCTATAACATATATTTAACATAATATTCAATACAGGCATCAGTGACTTCAAACTTAACAAACAGTAGTAATGATGATCTGACTAGGCTTAGTTTAATAACTTAGGTTTTACAGAATATTTGTCTGTCTCTACATATCACAATTATGTGGCCACCTGGGAAATGGCAGTGTGTCCTTAATATTGCTAACTCCACACATAACCTGCAGCAGTCTCTCCATGCCGAGCCCGAACCCACCCGTGGGTATATTGCCAAACTTGCGCAGTTCCAAGTACCAGTTGAGGCGGTCTGAAGGGAGCTTTGATTTCAGCTTCTCGTAGCTATCCTCGCGAAGGCTCCCGCCGACGACTTCGCCTGTGATTGGCGTTAGCAGGTCTAGGGCATCCACCTAGGGATCAGAAAAGAATATAAGGCGAGGATGTCTAGGATAGAATTACAGTCAAAACCTAATATAGCGACATTGAAGGGACCGTATAGTTGCCGACGTTATATGCGATAGTTGTTATAAGCAATACACATACATACATACATATGTAGTTACATTAGTTAAAATAAATAAATAAATAAATTTATTATAAATTTGTCAAATGAAATGTTAGAAAAAAAGTAAAAATATTTATTAAGAAATAACACGCGCACTTGGTGTAAAATATGCAAGGTCAAATAGCCGGGAAGAGGTTCGGATGAGGTGGGAGAAAGTGCGTAGGTAATAATACGCGCTTAAATATTCCTTCAATGCCTATCAATAACATTTAAAATTGTCCGTATTGTTTTGTTTTGCTGGGACAAGAAGCGATTGGTCGTTATAGTTGATCAATGTATATATATTTCGTCGTTATAAGCGATATGTCGCTGTATCCGATGTTGTTATAGGCGGTATGTTTGCTGAATAGTTTACTACAGACTCGGACGGGACTTTACAATCTGGCTGTAATAACCGATAGGTCGTTGTAAACGATGTCGTTATAAGCGGTTTCGACTATAGTTATTACTGCAGTGCTTGCATCTAACCAAATGATGAACACTTTGATCTTTTAAATACAGAAGACAAAATTGATTGCCAAGCTACTATACTATATTATTAACAGTTAATGCTTATGTTGCATAAACAATTGATTAAAAACTATAAAGAACCTGACTCCCTTTTCATACAATGCGATGTGATGACCTACAAATGTAGCTAAAAACCATTTAGGAGTTTATATGAACATAGCATCATAGTAAGTCCTTTGGATGCTTCAAGCTAATAGTATTGATAACTTAAACTATAACTGTAACCCACCCTTGCAAGTGATAAAATAGGAGAAGTATCTTTACCTTACTGGAGTCATTCTGGCACTCCTTCATGTAGAATGACTTCATGTCCTTGGGCCACCTCACTACAAACACAGGAACTCCTCCGCAGTGGTCTACCAATGCTAGTTCCTGTTCCTTGTTGATCCCTTCCTCTGTATCAGAGATACCTTTACTTTCCAGAATATTCTTAGCCTCATTGTAGTTCAATGTTACAAACGGCTTATCCACCCACAGAGGTATCTTGCTTTCTTTGTCTAATAAATGTAGGTCTGATTCATTTGTGTTCCGAGTTTGAATAAAAACATACTTCATAAACTCTTCTATTTCATTCTGTAGTTGTTCTAAAGTGCTACAGAAAGCTAGTTCTGCTTCTAACATGTAGAATTCTGATAAATGCAGCCGTGATCTAGAGTTCTCAGCTCTGAATGTAGGGCCAAAAGTATATACATTGCCCATGCTTCTACAAACAGCTTCTAAATGCAACTGGCCAGAGACTGTTAGGAATGTTTTTGAGCCAAAGTACACTGAATCTTTGTCTCTCCCTTCCTGCATCATAGCTTTGACTGTAGCTTCATTATCTGGTTGCACTTTGAAGACTTCTCCGGCTCCTTCGCAGTCATTTGAAGTTAGAATTGGTGTGTTGATGTTTGTAAAGTGTCGGGATACAAAATAGTCATGTATGTGCTTAGTTAGCGCACTTCGTATTCGTAGTATGGCCGATGTGTAGTTGGTTCTGGACCTGAGATGGAGGTACTGACGAGTGTATTCTGGTGGATGAGTAGTTCTAGGGTTAAAAGGGTATCCATCGGCCACAACACAGTCGCCTATCACTTTCACATCATCTGCAACTAGTTCCAACTGTCCCCTGGGGCTTTTACACAGTTTTCCAATAACATACACAGAGCAACCGTAGGTCAACGAGTCAGTGTTAAATTTTTTCGGTATCACAATCTGAAGTTTCTTTGCGCTCGAACCATCGCTCACATCAGCAAATATAAGCTCTTTTTGTACACGTAAGTTCCTCACCCAACCCTGAAAATTCACATGAAGCTTTCAGAAATCAGTTTTTTTTTTCAATATAAAAATATGTAAGGAGTGATCAATAAGATAACCTTTACTTCAGCTATTGAGCCCACATTAGCTTTCTCTAGAACTGAAGCGATAACGCTGTATTTTTTACATAAACTTCTAAGGCTAATAGAGCTAAATTTGTAATTGCAGAACATTTCGTCGCCCTCCGCATGCAAAGAAAGATTGGATTCAAACAAAGTTTTTTTCCGAAGTTTCTTCTTCTTCTTCTTCTTCTTCTTCTTGTTTTATGGCTCGCTGTGTCTGTTCCAAGTTTGTTTTGATTGACTAATAACTTCAACTTCTTGATTATGGCTCTGCGTCTGGTTTGTCGCAATTTTGCCAATGCCGTTTTGAAAACATCGCAAGCTTTTATTTTAATAATAAATAATGAGAAATTTAAGAATATTTTAAGCAAAATTTATACTTAATAAAGAAGAAAAACAGAGTGGTTCCTTCTTTCTTGGAAACCAGCTGATATTATGACTGACGTAGAAAATATTGTAATCTTCGCAATCTTCGGTAGGTTTACAGATATCTACATACTAGGTGTGTGTGTACAGCTTGGCAAAAAAGTCTAGAAACGGAACTAATTTTTTTGTTTTGGCAACATTCTTAAAACAATGACGTTTGATGTAAAATTGTAAACAAAGATTACGAATTCTCGGATTTTTTACTTGGATCGGTCAAGCGGTGGTGATAAAGTGACGAAAAGTGAAAAATAATGAATAAAACAGTTAGAAGTGCTGCCATGGAGGTTATTTATAAGGTATACAGGCCATGTCTGGCAGAATAAGAGGCCAGAACTATTCTTGCAGATCTCAACAATGTTTTTCAAAGAACCGCTGATATGACAGGTTTGTGAGAGTTTGTTTTGTAATTTTAAGTTGAATCAAAGGTAACTTGATGGTCATAAAGCAGGATTAAATTAAAGTTCCACGGAACAAGTGAAATATTCAACAATAAACATCGGGCAGTTAGGTTATGTTTACGTTTGTTCTGCGTACTCTGCTATAGCGCGGGCATAGAATTTGATACTTGAGCTAGACTAGCTAATATGTAAATCTATTTCTACATAATTTAAATGTTGTGTTATTTCTTTGTAATAAAGTTACTATAGCGTTTGTATTTGCAATGGTCTAGAAATTAGGTGCCTAAATAATAAACTGAAAAAGGTAAGATAAAGGTATCATAAAAAGTTTCTTCTTTATAGGAAGCAGCTGAGCGTGCTAAAACGGAACGGTTCCAAGCTATTACGGAGGAGGATTGGAAGAATTCGTGCCAGCACGTAATAAAAATAGAAAAGGAATACTGTGAGAGAGAACTTACAATGTATTAATAACAATGTATTAAATTTTAATTTACTTTATATTTTTTTCTTTATATACTTACATAACGAGAACCTTGCTCAATTAAACAATATTTACTGATACTAGTATACTATGTGTGGATATAATAAATGTACGTATAACAGAAATATACACCTAAGTATCAAGACTATCTTGGTGCGCTATAGGTGTTGCCATAAGGACCTACAGTGGCGCCCCCATTATTTTCTACTCTTTTTTGCCAAGCTATAGTCTTTATTTCAGTCAGATCAGACTAGACTGATAATTTCCGGAATTTTTCCGGTTTTGATAATTTAGCCCTGTGGATTGACCCCCGACAGCAACAAGTAGGATTTAGAGGGGTATTACATTATACGGTATTCAGGGAACCTAAACCTAACTAAGAGTGGTGTAATAAGATTTAGTGTCCCTAAGAGACGGACCCGGACCCGGACGATATTCAGGGCCCCCTGAATAACGTGTAGTGTAATACCCCTTAGACCCTTATAAGATCAATAAGAAGCTGATTGCACTGCAGTCTGCACCGTCTGCACTCACGCCATAAACTATATACCTTTGGGAGCCTTTGGGTACGGTGGGATGGGAAATATGGGAATAATAAAAATAAAAGAACCAAAACCTTTAAGCCGGAAACATACTTGCGTGTCGCGGTGTGTCGGGGCGCGCCAGAAGCATATCGGTTTCATACATTTAGTATGAGAATAAAGTTCAAAACACACAGAAGCCGGAGGCGTGGCGGAGGAGGCGAAGGCGTGGCGGTTTTTCCTATGGCACCGCGTCGCCACGGCCTGCGGTGTGTCTGTAGGCTTTCATAGGATTCCATAGATTACAACTCACACGCCTTCGCCTCCGCTCCGCCTCCGGTTTCAGTGTGTTTACACTTTAAAAGAGAATGGTCTGGTTTGACGCAATTCTACCACCAAGCAAAACGATCAGTTTGTCAAGTCTAATGTCCAAATTAAACGTCACTGTCATGTCGTCATCATCATCGGCTGGTCGTGGTCGGTCATTCGATTCGATTCGTCAACTCATAGCACTGAACGTTCGCAACGTTTTGCCAGTTTGCCTGAACTAAGTGATTTTTCCTTATATTTGATCAGTTTTATCAGTGTCTAGTGATAATTGTGTGAGGAAGTATCCAAGTAAGTAACTTTGCTCATTGTTTTATTTATAATCATCAACTGAAATGACAAAAATTAGAACATCAAATTCAAGAATTATCTTGATTTTTCTATATAATTGTTCCGAGAAACAGGTTTTCTAGTGGTTTTGTCCTTGATCTTCTCGTAACATTGATGGTAAGGTGTTTTTCTAACGAGTGGACGTGACAAATTATGATTCCTTTTATATAAATTCAAATATGAGCATGGCCCACTAAACTACATAATAAGTGAAAAAGGCAACATATTCTGTACTTTCTCTCGCCCGACCACTATTACTTTCATGCTAGCACTTTTACCAATGTAATGAGAGCAGAACAGTGCTAAATGTCACATCGAAATCTTCTGAATTAGGCACCTATCAGTAGCACTATCTGATAATAGTGTCAGACACATTTCATTCAATTGTGACCATGAGTTTAGTGTTCCTTTATGATAAAGTGATTTAACAATTCTGGAATTAATGATTTCATATGCAGAATTTATAGACGAAAACCTAAATAAGTAAATTTTTCGAGATATAATTTATTTAGATTTTATTGTTTCATGATGTTTTCTAGTGTGATTAAGATGTAGGTTATACTTTTCAAATGTCTCACAGATAGAGTAATTTACCTAAGTGAGGTATCAAGATAATTGTTTAATCTCCTGTATGGTTCTAGGCTAAATTGTATAGGCCTAGCAACAAAAAGATAAAAAGACAGTCCAGTTTTTATTAGTTTCAATTATCAACATGCTATTTACTCTGATAAAAACTTTTCATTGCCCTTTGTTATTGGTAATAAAAGTATATTATTATACTTACTGGGTAAATCTTTAATTATAACTAAACAGCAAACAAAGTTAACAAACTATTAAGAAGTAGGTAACTAGTTGTTATTTATCTGCTTGGTCATGAATCCTCTAATTAACTAAAACCTAAAGAGTCAGTATGATAATTATATTTAAATATAACCTTAAGTTAATATCATGCTAAATAATGTTTTGTAGACTGTTACTAGAACAACCTTCAGATAGCAAAAAAGTAGATAGTCCTTGTCTGGTTCATGTCAAGTGAGTGTCTGTTTACACAATTTTATTGTGTTTAGTTATTGACATGCTTTGGAGCCAAAATGTTTGAAAATTTACAAGATGTGCTATAATCAGTGTACTAAACCCAAAGGTTGATTCTGGACCAAAAGAAGATCAAATTTTGTTCTTTGATTTGTTTTATATATTTAGACTTTGTGCTTTTATGTCTGGCTGTGTACTAATATAGTATGTAGATGATGATTCAGATTTCAAATGAAAAATAAATAAATAAACTTGAAATGGAGAGCAGAGATGATGTTGATAATTTAAGAAATAACCAAAATTTTGCTTCACTATGTAACCATATGAACCAAGATTTTACATAAATCTTGGTTATAATATAGAATAGTTATTAGTGATAAATAAAATAGTTAGGTATTTTAGACTTCAAGGTCCTAATTACCATAAAACTGGCTTAGATAGACTTGAATCTTTAATGAAATCATAAAATTGTAAAAAGACTATTATAGGTAATCTTATGAACATAAATGTCCAACATAATATAAATATCTGATCCAGAACTTCAAGCCTGCAAAAGTTCAACCTTTTTTATGCACTAGTTGTTTGTTCCATCTTTCGCATTTGTAATTATAATTTTAATAAATTAGTAGACTTCTCCAAGCTTTTCACAACTTTTATAACTTTAATCTGTAAATCAAAATAAATTAAAAACTTAAATATAACACAAAAATTTTAAGCGACTTCGGTTACCCGCGCGCGGTGAACCCGCGACCCATAAAATTTTTGTGATGTTATTTTATTTCTTAGATATTCCCCGAGTGCGAGAGCATACACTCTATAATATAATAAACCTTTTTTTATTTGGAAATGTTCAATCATTTGGCCACTATCTCTCGTAAGTGAAGATATGGCCTAAGATGGAGCACGCATTCCCAGAAGGAACTTATTCACTCTTGATTTAAAGAGTGTATAAACCTCACATTATATAAGTATAAAACGAGCAAATTAAATAGAGATCAATGTTTATGTTCCAGTATAATGGCAGACTCGGGCACCCAACAGCCCAACTCGGCGGGAGGAGACCAGGGCCTGCCCAAGGGCATGCCGGCTCTGAAGGCACACATCATCGCCAACAAGATAGACGTCTCGCTCTGGGCCATCAGGGTGCTCACTGTGCTCTGCACTGTTGGATATGTGCTGCCTCTTTTTAACAAGTAAGCAAATCTTTCAGAAGATTATATTATGGCCCTCCAGCCAGGTGGGATGATGATCTGCCAAAGACTGCTGGCAGATGCTGGATGCGGCAAGCTGAAGACAGGGCGCTATGGCGCTCATTGGGGGAGGCCATGTCCAGTAGTGGACTAATATAGGATGATATTGATTACTACTTTGCTTTGTAAGTGTTTTTTAAACATACAAACCAACCTCTTGAATCACTCTATTTAAAAAAGTTGCAAAAAAATTGTGTAGTTTTAAAGATCTCGGCATACATAGCGACTTTGTTTTGTACCATGTAGTGTAGTGATACATTGCTTGGGAATAGATGTGTGTTTTAAGAATTCAGAGATCTTCGATTTTGCATTGAGGGTTATAATAAAAATCCTTTTGTTTCTATACTAATATAAAGAAGAAATGAATAATTAAATATAAATCATTAAGTTAGGTACTTAATTTAAGTTTTTAATTGTCTAGATTTAAGGGCTATAGATTTGTATGAATCAATAAAAATTAAATAGTAATGGTAGTGTACTTGAAGAGTCATTCAATGCACCAAACAACCAATCGCCTTCAGTATTTAAATATTTATTAGTTCTGGTTTAAAACACCACCTTACTAGCTTCTCCCCACGGCTTCGCTCACATAGGGCCTGAAAAAACATGTCTCAAATAACTCTAACATTACTTGACGCAAACGCGGGTTCAATTCCCGAATTAGAAACTGAAAATAATGCGTAGCATTTCAGCGCGTAGCATTTGTGTGAGATTACTTACCTATACAATGTTTAAATTAATTAAACGTATTCTCTAGTAGACGTCAGGCGACCATACTAAAATGACCCTTGTGATGTCAATGAATAAATTATACAGGCCTTGACGAGTTATGTCATGAAGTTGAACACTTAAATTATAGGCAGCGTATATAAGTAGGTACTGCTTTATACATAAGTGCAATCAAGCATATTGGCTTACTGACCTGGTTAATATTTTTACTTGATTTATTTCCTTTATAAGGATCACGAAATTAGGTACGTAAGTCATTTTTCGTGATGGAATGAGGTTTAACAAAGGAACAAAGCGTGGTGTGGTTGTTTATTTGCTAACATAGGTACCTAAACAGTTAGTAGCTAGCTAGGTAATTTTAAAGTACAAAGACTTGTTCTCTTCACAGTTTTCATTTTAACGTTGGTTTTAGACTTTATTCAAAGTAGACATCTATTGATTACTTACTCCGCGTCGACTATCTACTGAGATCTCTTGCTATAACGATTCTAATACCCAATCAATAAAGATAAATTTAGATTATAACTTCAATGAGAGCGTGGTCTCCTCGACATTATACAAGGTGTTACAAAACATGTGCCGAGTGGGGTGATTCTGGACCCCACATTTTTTATTTTCTTTTAATCCAGATATAAAAGCCTACTGCTAGGCAAAGTTCTTTTCCAATCCACGCCAAATAACCCGGTTATATTTTACTGTAGCTACTGGCAGCTTTGCACGCTTTTTCCCGGATAAAAAGTAGCATGTCCTTTTATCCCTTCTAGATTAAAAGATCCATTTAGCCTATTCGGTAAATAGTTTAAAGTCAACAGTAATTTTCATGTTTGATAATTTTTTTACTTTGCACCAAGAACAAACCGGCTAGGCGGCTGTGCGATTACGCAAAAAAGATCCATCCAAAATTGACATACGAAAGCCATTTTGATGGCCTTCGTAATTTAAAATTATAAGGAAAGGACGCGCGCGATGGTCATTGAAATGACTTTCGAATGTCAATTTTGGATGGGTGGTTTTAGCGTAATCGCACAGCGGAGCGGGAGTCTCCTGTCACTTCACTAAGTGTATATTTGTATTTAATTGTTACTTTTAGTGATGTGTTGTATCCAGCCCCACGTCAACGTTCTAACGTTAATTGAGTTGTTAGTTTTACTGATGTGTTGTGCCCCCAGCCCCACGTCAGCGTTCTACAAAGCCCTGCTCGGCAACGGCGCCGTGTCGGCGCTGCGGCTGCACCAACGCATCCCGGCGCGCGAGATCGCGCTCTCCCGCGAGTTCCTGGCCAGGTTCTTCTTGGAAGACAGCGCGCACTACCTCTTCTACTCGCTCATATTCATGAACGTCACGCCTAATCTGTGTATCCTTTTACTGAAATACTTAAATTAAGCATACTTTGTGGTCCAGTTGGGATAAATGTGTTCCCCCTCATGAACAGGCGGCTTGACAAACGTAGTGAAAGACGCATTATGTTATACAACAGCTACTTTTACAGATGCTACATTATGCAATATCGTACCGATATCGGATTAGGTAGCATTAGTCAGTAAACATTATTTAAACCATATTATCAGGTTAAAGTAACAAACTGGAAAGACAACAAAACAGATTTTTATGTCTGTCATTTTCGAAGGTCTGCATCCGACGCAGGCGTTTGCTCGTTCGATTCCCGCCTCGGGTCAAATGTTTGTACGATCTGCGAATAATTGTTCCTTGTCCTATGTTTACTAAGTATAATAAAAAAATGCCCATGTTATTAAGCATATCAGTCATCTAATACCCATAAGACTAGCTCTGCTTAGCTTAAGGCTAGATGATGCTGTGTGAATGGTCCAGCATTATTAATTATTTATATTTTTTCTTTTAACGCCCAGACATAAAGCGAGTCATTTTCAATTCATTGGATCGTTTAAGTAATGCTTGGCTTTGCTTTCATAGAATACCACATTTAAATTAAAACCCCGTGTAAAGCATCAATGTTAGTCCTTGACCGAAATAAGTTATTGACTCAACAAGGCTCGAGTGACCATCGATTGTATTGTAGCATTCAATATTTGTACATACACATAAATACACTTAGTTTGATAAGATGGAACAAAATGTTTGATTGAAGTCACTTCGAAATTACCATTTCGTTCATCAAAAATACTTTTTTGGAAATTAGATACCTACTATTTTGTAAGTTGAAAGTCATTATTTCATATTCTAGTAAATTTTTGATGATTATTTACATAAAATATTGCGTAAAACACGTTTAATTACAATACTTTGAAATTTCTGTTAACTCTCAAATAAGTAAACTTACAAAGCTGATTTACACCATTTTTTTGAATTAAACTAATGTAACGGTTTTTTTAAGAGCAAGGTAGTAGGTATACACATCATTCGTATGCTCGTTTATATTCATAAATTGCGAGAAAATAGGATTTTTTCGATTTAGTCGTGTTTGACATTTAACTAAGCTTACCGCTAGCTACCGATGCTCTGAATTCAGTATTATTTACTTCATTAGGTACATAATATTGATATTGCAAAGAATCAGCTGCGGATACATGCGTTTTGAGCAGTTATAAAGAAACATGTGGCAGAGGTACCAAATGCATTTTCGTGGGAAATAGATAACGTTCTTCCTATCAGAGGTTGAAAAAAATTGTGGTTTAAGCAAGTACCTTATCAGCACAGCATAATTATGCTTAAAAATACGTTCTATTTGATAAGACTGAAAACATAATTGTCAATTTAAATTCATCACTGAAACGATGAAGGACTACAAATCAAATGTTTCCTTGTGATGATAGATGGAAATGTGTCACAGGTATTAACCGACACTTCTTCAAACTGTACTTGTACTGTATATGGAGCTACTCTTCGTCTAATGAACGATGTAGCAAGCAAGAGTTACAGCTAGACCAGTAAAACGAAAACAGTTCTAAGTAATGTTTATCGACTATACATGCTAGGAGATGGTTTTACACATTTCATACGACAAATAAAACAAGAACAGAAAAATATGGTTCATAAATGTATTTGTGAAGAGTTGGGATTAATGATCGATAAACCGCGGCAAGTTACCGGCAGCACTAATGATGGTAATACTGCAAGAAGGTTTTAAGCAATAGCAGTTGTAAGTACTGCAGAAATAACAGGTGTAGATGAGCAAATAATACGCAGATTGTATGTAATCCTACAAGCTTTATCATCAGGTATTATGATTGATGCTTAAAAGTTCGGCGAGTATATTCTAGAAACGGCAAGAATAACTAAAATAGAAAAGTATAAATACATAAGGTCAATTGAATAATAATAAATAATAAAGTGATTTATTTCGGACAACATTAGAATTTTTGAATGTAAGTTACGTTAAATATTATACAAGTTTTCACAAACAGCTTAAAATAACTACTTAAGTGCAATATTTAACGTCAGTATAAACTTGTAAATAATAATGAGTCATTAAAAAATCGTCGACCTGACTGACCTCGTTCGTAGGTAAGTAAATGTCTTACAGTGAGACATGATTGTTGGGTACAATGTCTTCTTTCAAAACAGCCTTAGTTATCTTAATCATTCTAGAATTATCACAAAGCTACAACAATTTTATAAATAACCGTTATTTATAATACACCTTATTTGCTTGTTTGGTGAAAAATGAAAATACAGTCTATTGGAAATAATTTCTTAATATCACAAAATGTGTGCCAAACAATAAATTAGATATAAATAATATTATAAAATGCGAAAGTGTGTTCGTTTGTCCTTCCCTCACGCCCTAACTAATCCACCAATCGACATGATTTTTGGCACAGAATTAGTTGAAAGGATGGAGAGTAACATAGGCTTTTTGTTCTGGTATAACATCAAATTCTCATGGGAGATTAAGTGAACTGATTTAATTAATAACACTACATTGATATATTATTATATATATTTTTACACGGAAATTACCCTTCCTACCTAGAACGAAATAATTGCAGATTGTACAAACATTTCTTCCCAGGCAGAATCCAACCCTCAATTCACCAACTGCATCATGTCTGTATTGATTATTGTATATTTATTAATACAAAATGTTTCCTTAGCTCGCACATCAGTGATCTTGACGCCCATATTCCTATTCGCACTATTGCACGCCGCGTCGTACTCACTGACCATTCTTGATGTAAGTACCTACTTCTATAATAATAATAATCTTCCTGGCCGATTTCGGCTACGGAGACTTGGCTTTGTTTATTTTTTTATCTTTTATATTTTTTTTTGTCCTATGTACTTCTATACATATTTTGAGAACACTTGTGTATGACACTTAACCATGTATCAAAGGTAACTGATGAGATAGGCCAAGTAGATGTAGTATAACTTAGAAGGTATGTAAGTAATATTTTGGTATGCAGTGTCAATACACTGTCATAATTTAGGTGACCGTATACTTTAGTAGGAAGTAGGTACCACAGTACTTAACCTACCTACTAACTCTTACTCTTACCGTGATAAACTACCAACTAACTGTTGTAACTCTTTATTTATGTATACAGTATGCTTAGTATCGGTGTATACAGTTTGATAACGAAAAAAGTATTCGAGAGCTCGATAGACTAACTACTATCTCACTTACACGCTCAAAAAAGAATGAGATGAATACAATTATTTCGAGATAGAGCGTTCGTCAAATCTTTCAAAACCATTCGAAAACCAAAATCGAGTTCGTATAAAACATAGATTCTAGTAGCCTACCAGAATGAAACTATTCTACCGCTTTCAAACTCTGAAAATTAGTTTTTCTCCACCCGGTAGAGGGCATGATGCCACATGTATGGAATGAGACAATAACTTTTTGTCCTCGTAAACCCGTACTAAGGACTCAGTTTCAGAGAAGTTAACATAGTACTAGATAATTATATTTATTTAACTGCTATAAATATGCGGCCCAGATTAACTGCTATAAATATGCGGCCCAGACTAACCGTACGCCGTACAATATAAACATAATTTCGTCATGAACATAATTAAATTTAAATTTATTTGTTTCGGACAACACAAAAATTAAATTTAGGTCCATAATTATATGACAGACTGAGCGATTCAGAAACAAGGACAGTAGGTATTGTGATTAGTTTATTTTAAAAGAATATAACGTACCAAGGTCGCTTCGCTTGCCTTCATAATGTAGTAAAAAGAGTATGAGTTAGGTATTGGATATTGGTTACATGTACAATGTACATACCTATTTTTGGAATTTGATTTAAATAGTTGTTTGCTATAATGATTTACTGTAAACTTGACTATACCAAGGTTTCTGTATGTTCCTATGGTTGATACAAATAAATAAACTAAAGTTTGTATTTATTTTAGGTATATCTTCTAACATGATATCTAAAGTTATCATAAGTACTCCCCTGCCTTTATTAAACTCATATAATTCTTTCTATCCAAAGCTTACCTGGAAGAGATACTTTCTATGCGATAAGACCACCTATTGTACTATCTGTAACTTTTCAAGTTTATTTTTCGGGACTACCTAACCTACTACATGTTTATTGTATTGTAAAATAAGCTGGTTTACTTTTTCCTACTTTTCATAACCAAAAGAAGTTGATTACTTCATACCCACAACACAACATTATTAGTCAGAGTTTCCAGGAGTAAATATTATAATGTTACAAGGCACCAAAGTTTTTCAATTATTAATAATGTATTTAAGCAATTTCCTCGCTAATTAATTCATCAACCTTCATTCATTATACCCGTGGCCTTCATCTTAACAACGCTACAGTTGACAGCGTACGGAAAATGAAATCAAACACTTTTGGTAGATTTTAATTTTGTTATACAAGGTGCAACATAATAAGTGCAAAGCAGAACGAAGAGGTCTCTTTGAGGTCAACTCAACGTTATTTGAATATAAAATGCTAAACTAGCTTGACTAAAACAGAAATCTTTGACCATAGAAAATAAAGGGTTAGGAACGCTATTATGTAGGTAATTACTAATTTTAGTTGTTTTTCTATAATAACAAAAAATTGTGTGGCAGTTGGATTGTTGATCGATCAGCATGCCAAGATACTTATAATGATAAACAAGTAAGGGGAGATTATATCTAAATCCCCTAGAACGCATGAGGTAGTTCTGGATATGGAACATCATACTGGTTATTTTGCTTCATCTCTTTCTGTCATTAGGTGTGATTAACATAATATCTGTAATTCGACAGACGCTCGGTCAGAACTCGATGTGGGTGGCGCGCCTGCTGATCTCGCTGGTGGAGTTCCAGTCGCGGAACATCCTGCGCGCCGCCGCGCTCGCTGAGATCGTGCTCTTCCCGCTCATCGTGTTTATGGCCCTCTTGTAAGTATATGTGATGAACAGTGTGCCGCGTAACATGTGTTTCAAAATCAATCAATCAAAATTTAAACCCGAGGGGTTTAAATTTTGATTCAAAACGGCCCCGGCGGCGTTTAATTTTAGACGACTTTTTTATATAAATTCTTTTATACTTGTATTCTTACACAAATATTATAGTTTGAAACAAAGGATGCTACATTTTGAAAAACAAGTGATATTTTTCTTAACAAATTGCTAACTTTATCACTTGCGTGAAAAAGAACACGTGAAGGAAGAAAAAAATCTCAATTCTATAAAAATAATATTCCAAATTCTAAAAATCACAATGATCACAATGATTCTGAAGTTGATCCCCTCGGGGTCCAGAATCACCCCCTTTCAGCTTAGTTCACATGTTATGTGGCACTCTGTACTATGTCTATTGTAGGTCAACAAGACAAGCTTTATTTTTAATCAACCACCAAACGTTCTCGTTCTGTGGATATGATAGTTATCTGGCCATGAGTTTCATCTTCAAAGTAGCAAGAACATAAGAATGTTACCAATTATAATGAATTATTAAGTGTAAGTGCTTTAGGTTAGTACAGAAATGTGTATATATCTCCTAACGCCAACAAATCAGGGATTGTGAGCCGCACAATGGCTCATGATCTAATTTTGCGTGGCAGAGTGACCAGCTTGTTTATTGGAGGGTCGGTCTGTACTGGCTCTGGTACGGTGCAAGCTGGACATTTGTTTTAACACTAATTTATTAATATATATAACAAATTTTTATAATTTTAATAAACTTTGTAGTTTTAGAATATGAATCATCTGAACATCTTAACAACAGATAATGCCACAAATCGACAAATCTTTTTCTATGAAGTCACGATTAAAGATTTAATTGTTACTTTGGAGCATTTATGTTGATAACAAAATCTCATTTTTTTGTAATTTTTATCATTTAAGTATTTATTATATATATTTAATTAGAGGGTTGCCATTGCCATCCTCCCTTTGGATACATAATAGTGATGTTGTATTTTTATGTCCTCCAGCGGTCACTGCGGGCTGATGACCCCCTTCGTGTACTACTACTTCGTAAGCTGGCGCTACACGTCGCGGCGCAACCCTTACACTCGCAACACGTTCCGCGAGCTGCGCGTGGCGGCGGACCGCGCGGCGCAGCGCCCCGCGCTCCCCGCGCCGCTCCGCTCCGCCCTGCTCTCCTCCATCGACCTGCTGTGTCGCATGGCTCCGCCCGAGGAGCACACGCCGCACCAGTAACTATCACCTACACTATAAAGTCTCCCTCTAGAATCCTCCCATTACCTTGATAAACCATATTTTCTTAAAGCTAGGTTCATATTGCTGTGTCGGGGTGTGTTGTGGCGCGACAGAACGCTATCGGTCTCATAGATTTAGTATGACTAGATTCACATAGCGACAGATCGCGCCACACCCCAACACAAGCTACTAATGTGAATCTAGTCATACTAAATGTATGAGACCGATAGCGTTCTGTCGCGCCACAACACATCCCGACACAGCAATATGAACCTCGCTTAACTAAGACAGTAAAATGCGGTCATACCATACCATAGGCGGTGGTTTAGGAAAACCACCGCCACCGCCACCGCCTGCGGTTTGTGTGTAGGCTTTCATATGATTCAATAGAATACAACTCGCATGTTTTCGCCTCCGCTCCACCTCCGGCTTTAGTGTGTTGTAGCCAAAGACAGCGCCAAAAATTCGAAATTTTACACAATCCACACCACAGGCCACAGTTATCTACTGAGCTTGTCCAAACAGCTTTGGGCAAGCTCCGAGGTCATTCCAGTCCAGTATCGAGATGTCATCGTGACGTCTATTTTATCTATGGTACAACGCCTCTACCGTGCAGACAGGGAAATCCCATACAAAAATGAGACGTCATGACCGCATCTCGATAGGTACTAATGTATCGTCAGGTCACAGATATCGAGCTCCATGAAAATTATCTTCAGCACTTTAAAAGAGATTTGTTTTTTTTTTCAGATAAGATTCATCTCTGCTGCGTCGATAAAGAAAATTTTTCTATATTAATATATAAATAGTATAAAATTAAATGGTGTAAGAATTTATTGATGTAAGATACCTCAGACTCACATTAACAGATTTTTCACAATAATATATTGATATGTATGGTAAAGGTACATTTTGTTATAAGTATTTATTGATAATACAGGGTGTCCAGTGGAAAATACGGATATGAAATTTTAATATGGATAGATATTATTCGATGCAATTTGAGTGTGGATTGTCTAAGCACAATTTTGCAGTTGTCGAGTGAAGAAGATTTATTCAGTACAACTGATACAATAGTATAAACTGTGCTATACCTCTATAATATAAATTATCGAGACACTTCTAAACGAACCACATTCCCATATAAATTAATTTGTTCATAACATGTACGTACAAATCCAAATTCTGCCACCAGACACCCTGTAGTTAAAATCAAATCATCTGAAATCTGATGATTAAAAAACAATTTATTCTTTGACTACAAAATTAACACATTTTTACTAATAACCTGTTTGTAAATTATGATGTCTTTGAATTTTAATTACAAATCTACTGACGTGTTTATATTGAACATATCGTGTGATATCGAACAAAGCCGACCCTAGCAAATATTGAAGTGGCCGATGAGTAAACAAGACGAGGAAGTCACAACACAATGCAAACGTTATTGCAGCACTTAGCATTATTTAAAGCAAAAAGCATTTCTTTGAAGCATAATTTTTTGGTTGTATTAAATCAGTATAATTTATCTTTTACTTAATAAAGGAAGGTAATTAATTTTATATTTAATGGTCCAATAATTGCATAAGGAATAAATGATTAAGTTAGACTGATAAGCGAGTGGATTTAGCTAATTTAAAAGAGACTTAAGTATTTTTCTTTTTAACTGGATGAAAGTAATATATTGCTGAGTTGTTATTTTAGCTTATAAATGGCTTGACCATTCCAGTAAATTATTATTGTAAATTATACCATGTTTTAAGCTTTGAGCACGTTTTGTGCTATAAATGCTTTATCTGAAAATGTATTCCACGAAATTATGTTTATTGCACATGAAAACTACAAATTATGTAATTATCAAATAAAACAATGCACTTGGTTTGGGATGAATGTTGGCAAGTTTAAAATACATGTTGGTCTATTAAAGTTTGCATTTTTATTTCATTGCCTTTTTATATAGAACTCTCCTAAGGTTAGCAGGTAGAGAATGCTATCTAGCATTATGCTCGCCCATGTACAAATTCTGTGCAATAAATTATATTCTATCTATTTATTTACCTACCTATATACAGGGTTACAGGAAAAATCGTGCTAGATCCGTTAAGAGCGTGGAGTAACCACCATTCCTGACTTATTTCACTATGAAACCCCCTACCCTAAACTTAACCCATTTCGAGATATTCGACTTTTAATTTTTTTATTGAAAAGTGCCGATTTTTAGGCTACTAAATTTATTTTTGTTTATTTTGTGTATCTTATTATTATTATTATTGCATTTTTACATGTGTAATAAGATGCTTTAGGACGTCAATGATTAAAATAGTGCATAAGTTAATTGAATAGACCGTAGTAGAAAAGTGAAAGTTAGGAAATAAAAAAAAAATTAGAAAGTTTATTTTTCTCTAAGGGATATCTAAAAAAATATTATGGCAATTCTTCGGCAAATGTTTTTAAAAATATCTACGTTTCATCAGCTATCTAACGAGGTATAACAATCTAGGGTTTGTATTACATTTCGTGGAAAAAAAGTAGTTGGGACGCTCCAGGTAGCAGTTCTAACGGTCCCGCGCCTATTGTCCTTCAAGTTCAGACACACCGTGAGAGCGAGACAAGTGACGATTTATGTAGGTATGAATGAAAGAAAAAATGTGTAGAGACCGGTTAGGGCTGGGAATACAACAGGGGGTATTGTTTTGGTTGTCAGTCTGCTTTTGTGCTTCGTACATAGTAGATGTGATATCGTTTTGCTCTTTTTCTCGACTTGGCTGTGATTCTGGACTATTTCTTCTGATTTGTGACTACTATACTTGTTAACCGGACTCTGATTTGTACCTGTGATACGGAAGTGTTGAAGATGACGTCCTACACACCTGAGGAATATGCTGATATGCTTATTGTTACGGATACTGCGATTGTGTATCTGCGCAAGCTCGCAACGAATACGTAACTCGCTACCCCGGTCGTCGAGTGCCGGATGTGGCCGTTTTTGACAGAGTTTATCGAAGACTTCGAGAATCTGGCTCTGTTTTGAGACGTAATACAGACATGGGTAGACCACGAATTGACGACGAAGAACAGGACAATGAGATAGTGCAACGCTTTCGAGCGGATCCGACTACTTCCACTAATATTGTTGCCCGTGATCTGGGACTTTCGCAATGGAGAGTGTGGTTTACAGTGCATACTGCTGGCCTATACCCATACCATTACACGCCGGTACACGTTATTGAAGAAGGAGACCCCGCGAGAAGATTGGACTTTTGCAGATTTATGCTAAATGCTGACGTAGAAGACCCAGATTTTCTAAGAAATATCTTGTGGACGGATGAGTCCAAATTTGATAAAGATGGCATAACTAACTATCACAACGCCCATTACTGGGCCCCAAAAGCACTAAGGAATCCCAATAAGAAAAGAGTGAAGGGGTCCCAACGAAGATTCAGCGTGAATGTGTGGATGGGCATTATCTCCAATCATTTGATTGGACCTTACTTTCTACCGGATAATTTAAATGGGGAAAGCTACGAAAATTTCCTGAGAGCAGACTTGAGTGATTTGCTGGATGATCTGCCACTCAACCTGATCAGGGACATGTGGTTCCAACACGATGGCTGCCCTGCCCATTTCAGGAGAAGTGTCAGAGACTGGCTGGACACAAATTATCCAAACAAATGGATAGGACGAGGTGGGCCGTTGCCATGGCCAGCAAGAAGTCCGGACCTAACCCCCATGGATTTTCATGTGTGGGGGTGCATGAAAAGTCTTGTGTACAGCGAGCCGAATCCAGTTTCGTCTGTGGAAGACCTAAGAGAAAGGATTGTGGATGCAGCAAATAAAATGAGGACCACGTTGACCACTGGAGTAGTGAAGACTGGTCTCCGTAGAAGGATGCGACAATGTATCAGAAATAGAGGCGGCCATGTTGAACATGAACTGTAGAATAAGAAAAAGTTGTGTGAAAACCTTTAATAAATGACATTTCATGCTTACCTATTGTTTTACTTTTACTTTTTAGGGCTAAGTATAAATTTTCTTCTCCACTGTCGCCTATAAAACTAATTTTTTTTCAATGCAATTGAATAAAACCCTAGATTATTATACCTCGTTAGATAGCTGATGAAACGTAGATATTTTTAAAAACATCTGCCGAAGAATTGCCATAATATTTTTTTTAGATATCCCTTAGAGAAAAATAAACTTTCTAATTTTTTTTTTATTTCTTAACTTTCACTTGTCTACTACGGTCTATTCAATTAACTTATGCACTATTTTAATGATTGACGTCCTAAAGCATCTAATTACACATGTAAAAATGCAATAATAATAATAATAAGATACACAAAACAACCAAAAATAAATTTAATTGCCTAAAAATCGGCAATTTTCAATAAAAAAATTAAAAGTCGAATATCTCGAAAAGGGTTTAGTTTAGGGTAGGGTGTTTCATAGTGAAATATGTCAGGAATGATGGGTACTCCACGCCCTTAACGGATCTAGCACGATTTTTCCTGTAACCCTGTAGACATCCTAAGCCTATGGAGTTAAATTATTACAGAAGCGTATGTAAGTATAGTGCCTACCTAGTATTTTTTTCGCCGCCCATAATAGGTACTAAACGAAACACACAAACTTTCAGTTTGAACAAAATACTTACCCGAGCGAGATTAGGTACCTAATGCTTGCTTGCAAAGTTTGCATACCTTTTCATTTTTATTCCACGAATTTCAGCAGCCGTAAAATCCTGATTCCAAATGAAGTACTTATTGTGCACCAACAAACACTACTTGGTACTTGGTAGATTGGCTGACTGACATTTTAGAAATCCTTCTTCCATACTACATACTACAGTTTCACTCTAATAAAATCATAATAATAATGTAAATTTACTAACTTTTAATCCAAGCTTATAAACGAAAACGAAGACAATCGAAACAAAATACAACGAGACGCGCATAATCACCGGACCTAACGCGGCCCGCGGTCACGGTCTGAGTGGGGGAATGACGTCACAGTACGAGCGCGCGTAATCTCAGAAATTCAAAAAGTGGCTCAAACTTCTCGACGTTATAACTTCGGAAATACTGCATCTATTGAAGTGAAATAAAAAGTATCGTAATGTACGTGATCTACGCTCCGATATTACGTATTTTTAATGGTAATATTTTGACCCTTTTGTCATCTCCATTGCTTGGCTTGTTGAAGTACTTTTAGTAACTATAGTTAAATCTTTGTTGCACGTTTCTATGTAAATGTTTTAAGGTTTTGTAACCTTAAAAGTTTTACTATTGTAAGAGTTGGTCTTTTAAATAAAAACATAACACAATACGCTACGCCACACGTAGCATGGCGTAGCGTAGCGTATAGCGTAGCGTAGCTTAGCGTATAGCGTAGCGTAGCTTAGGGTATAGCGTAGCCTATAGCGTAGCGTATAACCTAACTAACGTAACCTACGCTACGCTATACGCTACGCTATACGCTACGCTATACGCTACGCTATACGCTACGCTATACGCTACGCTATACGCTACGCTATACGCTACGCTATACGCTACGCTATACGCTACGCTATACGCTACGCTATACGCTACGCTATACGCTACGCTATACGCTACGCTATGCTATACGCTACGCTACACGCTACGCTATACGCTACGCTTATGGTTAGTAAGGTTAGGTTAGTTAGGTATAGCGTAGCGTATAGCGTAGCGTATAGCGTAGCGTATAGCGTAGCGTATAGCGTAGCGTATGGCGTAGCGTAGGTTACGTTAGTTAGGTTAGGTTAGTTAGGTTAGGTTAGTAAGGTTAGGTTAGTTAGAATAGTTAGGTTAGGTTAGTTAGGTAAGGTTAGTTAGGTTAGGTTAGTTAGGTTAGGTTAGTTAGGTTAGGTTACTTAGGATAGTTGGTTAGGTTTGTTAAGTTAGTTAGGTTAGGTAAGATAGGTTAGTTAGGTTAGGTTAGTTAGGTTAGGTTAGGTAAGTTAGGTTAGGTTAGTTAGGTTAGGTTACGCTACGCTACGCTATTCGCTACGCTATACGCTACGCTACGCTATACGCTACGCTATACGCTACGCTACACGCTACGCTACACGCTACGCTACACGCTACGCTACACGCTACGCTACACGCTACGCTACACGCTACGCTACACGCTACGCTATACGCTATGCTACGCTATACGCTACGCTATACGCTACGCTATACGCTACGCTATACGCTACGCTATACGCTACGCTATACGCTACGCTATACGCTACGTTATACGCTACGCTATACGCTACACGCTACGCTACACGCTACGCTATACGCTACGCTATACCTAACTAACCTTACCTTACTAACCATAAGCGTAGCGTATAGCGTAGCGTAGCGTATAGCGTAGCGTATAGCGTAGCGTATAGCGTAGCGTATAGCGTAGCGTATAGCGTAGCGTATAGCGTAGCGTATAGCGTAGCGTATAGCGTAGCGTATAGCGTAGCGTATAGCGTAGCGTATAGCGTAGCGTATAGCGTAGCGTATAGCGTAGCGTATAGCGTAGCGTATAGCGTAGCGTAGCGTATAGCGTAGCGTATAGCGTAGCGTATAGCGTAGCGTATAGCGTAGCGTATAGCGTAGCGTATAGCGTAGCGTATAGCGTAGCGTATAGCGTAGCGTATAGCGTAGCGTATAGCGTAGCGTATAGCGTAGCGTAGTTAGGTTAGGTTACTTAGGATAGTTGGTTAGGTTTGTTAAGTTAGTTAGTTAGGTTAGCGGCGTAGCATATAGCGTAGCGTATAGCGTAGCGTATAGCGTAGCGTATAGCGTAGCGTATAGCGTAGCGTGTAGCGTAGCGTAGCGTGTAGCGTAGCGTATAGCGTAGCGTAGCATATAGCGTAGCGTAGCGTATAGTGTGTGTATAGCGTAGCGTATAGCGTAGCGTGTAGCGTCGCGTGTAGCATCGCTTGTAGCGTCGCGTGTAGCATCGCGTGTAGCGTAGCGTGTAGCGTAGCGTGTAGCGTAGCGTGTAGCGTAGCGTGTAGCGTAGCGTGTAGCGTAGCGTAACCTAACCTAACTAACCTAACCTAACTTACCTAACCTAACCTAACTAACCTATCTAACCTAACCTAACTAACTTAACAAACCTAACCAACTATCCTAAGTAACCTAACCTAACTAACTTAACAAACCTAACTGTTCGATCTTTGCTCAAACCGCAGGGTAGTTTTACTTAGTGATGGCATCAGCCGTTTTCTTCCTACCCTCTGTTGGGAAATTGGTGAACGAGTGCAGTCACCTCTCGCCAACGAACAAAGGAACGGCTTCCCTCCTGTTCGAACTCAACCGCCGTACGAGAAGGACATAATCCAGTGAAATTTTGGAAAGTGTAATATCAAATTGCTTCCTACTGTTATTTGCCGTGCAATAACTACTTATCTGACATTAAAACATTTATTTAACTCTCGAGTGGGTGTCTGTGTCTAGTGCTGTGTTCTGAAGCTGAGATCCTGGCATGGTGTGGAGAATCAGGTCAGTGCCTAGCTATTTGATCTGCCCTGCGTATACCGAGCAAAGATCTTTTCTTCTTTAGGTATTTCATTAGGTAACTACAGCATTAGGTACTAAATACAAACTCAAATCTAAGGTCCTTCGATATTTTCTAAATTTTACCAGCCCCTACGGTTCAGATCCCACATTTTGGTCCATACGAGCCGGATAATAATTCTCATAAATTGATTTTCGTAAAATCAACCACATTTTGTTTGATATCTTCACTAATTTTGTCCATCAACGCCATTTATTACGTTGGTAATTCTCCTTGTACGACGCCATTTTTGAACAGCGAAAAGGACGCTGCATTCCGTGTGTGCAACGACTTTTCAAATTCAATCACAAGCCGTGCTTGTTTTTTATTATAAATTTTACCTTTTTACCTAGGCATTTCCCTTTATTCAATTCAATTCAATAAGTTTATTTCAGACAACATTAGAAATAGGTCTACAAGTACCTTATATAAAGTGTCCATATTTACAAAAAAAAAAAAAAAAGAGCAAAATTAAAATAAAATCAAAATTAAATTATAGGTAAATCACAGGTAATAACTAAAATCAAATTAACATTAAATTAAAAATACTATAAATTTAGAACCACTAAAAGTAAAAAGTATTTATGGAACACTGGTCAAGAGAGCACTATGTATGCTCTTGTCCAGTGTTCCATAAAGAGACAGTCAGTGTCCAGCCTCTCAGCAATGAGCTGCAGGTAGCTGTTGGAGCTGTCGCGCAACCGGCGCATCAGGGACGCAGATCTTTTGCGCATTATGGCTGCGAAGCCATCTACTCTTGCGGCAGCAAACATCCCTGATGCGCTGCAGAAGCGAGGCAGCCCCATCAGCACCCTGAAGGAATTATTGTATTGGATCCGCAGGGCATTCCAAGACTTCTTGGTATGTTTGACCCATAGGCTGCACGTATAGAACGCCTGACAGTAAGCTCTGAACAGAGTCGTTTTCACCTGTCTGGTGCAGCGCGCAAACCTACGGGCCAGCATGTTCGCTCTAATGGATAATGCCCTGCGTTCCCTGTCCATGTCCATGTCATCCGAAAGAGACTCCGTGACCCAGTGGCCCAAATACTTGAAACAAGCTACTCGCTTCAGCTCGCTGCCGTTCAGGACTACCGGCGGAATGACGTTGTATGATTTTGTACCTGATTTGAAAACCATTAGTTCACTTTTGCTTGCATTGTATTTGAGCCCGTGGGCCTCCGCATATCTTTCACAGATCCCAATAAGTTTTCTGAGAGCACTGATTGATGGGCTCAACAGCACCATATCGTCGGCATAGCTAATGTTATTAACCCATACACCATCAATAGAGCAGCCGACCTGGGCGCTGCTGAGCTCACGAATCAGACGGTCTGTGTACAGGTTGAAAAGTCGGGGAGAGCTCAACCCGCCCTGCCGCACTCCACATTCCAACCTGTACACATCCGATAACGACCCCGCCCATCTAACAAAGTTGCTCTGGTTACCATACCAATGTTTAAGGAGTGATATGAGCTCACGGGGAAGGTTCGTATCTCTTGACAGCTTCTGCCACAACCTGTCATACGCCACTAGATCAAACGCTTTTGATAGATCGAGAAAACAGGCGTAGACAGGCGTGCTTCTGCTGGTGTAGTACTGGACGGTGTGTTTGAGGCTTAGAACTGCTGTTTCAGTGGACAGCCCAGTTCTGAAACCGAACTGGGCGTCATGCAGGTTTACATGTCGACTCAGATGCATATCAATCACACCGTCCAGTACCTTTGCCATCACAGTAGCCAGGGATATGGGTCTGTAGTTGCCTATGCTGCAAGCGTCTCCAGTCTTGTTCTTAATAATAGGTACAACTACAGTCCTTAACATATCCTCTGATAAGTGCGAATGACTGACGCAGAGGGTGAAGAACATGGCGAGCACCCCTGGCAGATGAACACCTGCATTTTGCAGGTGTTCAATGCTCAGTGAGTCGTGGCCTGGGGATTTTCCTCGCTTCATGTCCCTCACCACCCGCGCCACCTCCTTCGCTGTAATAAGCACGGTCCTCTCCCCCCCGCACAACTCCTCCCCACCCTGCCCTACAGTTGCAGGCCCTATGGGAGATTGTACCCTAAAATGCTCCTTAAACATATTAGCGATTTGGACGGGATCACTAATGCCCTCCACGCTAACAGGAACACTCGGCTTTGGGTTCAGTTTGTTGGTCTCTTTCCAAAACTTTCCAAAATTTTTCTCTTTGTGTTGTGTAGCAATTATATCCATTTTTATTTGTGTTTCATTATTTTGACACCATTTTAGTTTGGATTTAAAGTTCCTACGCGTTTCCTGCATTTTTTGGTAAGTTGACCCAAATAGAGGTTTTCCAACAGATCTCCACTCTTGAAACCAAAGCCGGGCCTCCCCATGAGCTTCAGCTACATACTTATTCCATCCTGTAACATGTGTTTTTCTTCTACGATTATTATTTCTAGCTACTAACTTACAACATGTACTGGCCGACTCACAAAGAATAGTTACAATTTCATTATACAAGTTGTTTAAAATAATTTTGTGTTCCACGATATCACAGTGTGAGTCGGCACACTTTATGAATTCAGGTGGGAAGACTACATTTCGAAGCTTAGCCGTACACAATTCTCTATATTTACTTTTCTGTAGATAGTCCCTTTCACCCCAAATAATAGGATTATGAACCGATTTCACCTCTTCATATTTCAACCTTAAAACACTTAGATCACAGATTATTTCTAAGGCGAAGTGATCAGACCATGAGAAGCTATAGTTAACCTTAATGTCTATAATTGAATTTTTAGCAGCCTCAGTAGTTACAACATGGTCTAACCAAGAAGAGGTGCCATGCGCATCACTAATAAAAGTGTACGTACCCGAAGACAACCCTAGGAAGTCAATATCCGCACATATCCAGTCCATTTCACTACAAAAATGTATAAGTTCCTCACCAAAGGGTGCCTTGGGATCCGCATTAAAGTCACCTAGTATGTACACGGAGTCCACATTACTGTTTTCCACAATGGCACCAATTTCACTCAAACAGCCTATAAATTCCGCAGTGTTCTCAGGCTTATATGAACTGTCAGTAGGCATGTACACTGAAAACACTAGAAACTGGCGGCTTTCGAGTACCACCTTAATACCCGTGATACGCACACTCACACACTGCACAGTAGAAACGGAGCGAAACACGTTCTTTCGCCACAGTATAGCAAGCCCGCCGTAGGGCCTGCCCCGCAGCATGCCCGCCGATGTGTCCACTGCAGAGTTCCCGGTGTAGCCGAAGTCAGGATCAATTGTCCCCAGGAAAGCGACGTCATGGGGTAGAAGCCAGGTTTCCTGTAAGGCCACTATGTCAGCTGTTCGACAGAGCGACCTTACAAAATCTATGTTTGTTTTAACATTTTTACAGTTATAACTCACAAAAGTTGAGCTATTTTTATTCTTTTCTCCTGTGTGATCCATTAAAAATGGGATTTTTAAAGTCAATAAAGCGCCTAAACGTCACACCCACAGGCCATAAGCTGTCTTCTAGAAATAGGGCAAGTTTTGATTGAGGTACAATCATTTTATATGCATTATATTTCTTCTGTACCTTACTATTAATTTTCTGCAGCGATACCTTTGTTTGTGTTCTTGTAAATATGTACTCAGCGATGTCATTCTCAGTTGTAGTGCTGTCCACATTATTTATAAACAAAGGTACCTTAATTTCAGCTGCCTTAAACTTGTCTGTCGGGTGTACTATCGCATTTCCCTCCGCTGTAGCAAAGCGATTTCTGTGCTTTTTACGCTGAGCCAAAATCCATCCCTCATCCGGTTTTTGTTCCTTCCATTGACCCTCCGCACTAACAGTACGCGCAAATGTCTTCGGTGGCTGCACTGGCGTAGACGCAGGGGGATGAGTCTGATGTGGCTGATTAACCACCGTATCTACTTCTTGCCTTTGCGTCATATTTAGAGGCAACACGGACGAAGTCGGAGTTTTAGATTGTATATTTGTGCAAATGACATCGTTCCCAACACTAGTGTTTTGAATTGGTCGATACAAATCATTATTACAATCCCTCTGCTCGCGAGACGACGACGCCAACGAAGCGGATGCCTTGTTCGAAAGCACCGAGCGGTTATTGTCCGGTGACGTCATCTCAGCTGTTTGACTGCGCTCCAAAATATGCGGTAGGCCGGTAGGCCCGCTGTCCATATAATAACTATTAGACAAAACGCCACCTCCTCCGCGCTTTTTACTCACGTAGCAATCATAATTATTTACAATGGATGTTTGTTTCAAGTTATTGAGATCATTTTTGACCTCCTCAAGCTTGTCAACTGAGACGTATGTTTCTTTTAGTGTTTTTAAGTCATTCTGAAGTACAAGAATGTCCTTTAGTATTCTCGTCGCGTCCAAATGGTCCCAGAGAATTGGTGGCAGTTTATGTAGCATCCTTGCAACAAAGATAGGTGTTTCGTTAGGATCCGTTTCTTTAAAAACACTAATCACATCGAAAAGATCCCGCTGTGTACGCCCGTCCCGTTTTCGCGAAATCTTCCGCTTTGTTGTTGCAAGCGAATCAAATAACAAGTTCTTCGCTTGTTCAATTTCTTCCGCCGAGAACGAAGACATACAAATTTGAACAATAGATTCCTCGCTCATCACATCTATTTTGTTTTGTATGAACGACAAAACCTCACAAATAACTATATTGCAATTGTTGCACTTTACTACGCTAGACGTCATTGTGAGCAGATGAGTCACTCTACTGTACGACCGTTCGCGTTCGCGCCCGACCGCAGACTGATAGTATAATTTTTATTGCCATAAAATGTCTACCGAGACAGAAAAAATTCCGTCCAGAAAAGAGTTAGAAGCTACTCGAAATACCTATCAATAAGTCAATTGCTAAAAAACAACGTTTGTTTTCGCAAATGCAGCAGATTTATGATTTGTCGAAAAAACTTGATACTCAACCAAGCATGAAAGATATGTTTCTTTTGCGTGCCTCGGATGTACAATCATTGCGGGAATCCTTTGAAAATATATGCTTAGATACTTATGAACTGCAACTTATATTAGATCCCGAGATGCAATTCTCTGAGAACGACCTAGAAAGTTTTGATGACTTATTCTTTCATGTAAAAATGTGTGCCGAGCAATACAAAATGGCCGAAGTCCCGCCAAGTGCAACGAATAAAAATCTTAATGTAGAAATTCGCCCACGCTTGCCCAAACTCGAATTATTCACATTCGATGGCAATATTGAGAGCTTTACTACATTTTATGAAACATTTTGTTCTTTGGTAGGTACATAATCAAACTGGAATTTCAAACATAGACAAATTTCATTATCTGTTGTCATGCACAAAAGGTTCAGCGCTTAGCATCGTAAAAAGTGTACCTATAACTGCTAGTAACTACGAGGTAGTCTGGCAATCATTGTTAGAAAAATATCAAGATAATAGGATGCTCGTTGCTAAATATCTAGATAAGATGCTTAACTTTCCCGCGCTAAAATCAGAGTCTCCTACAAACTTAAATAATTTTATCGAAAACTTTGATCATTCGTACCGGGCTATTAAAGCTCTTAATATCGAGAACTTATCTAGCTATGTACTGTGCCACATCGCATTGAGAGGATTAGATCCAAGCACAAGAAAAACTTTTGAACAAAGTCTTGATCAAAGGACTATACCTACCTATGAACAGCTGATGTCCCATGTACATAACCAAATAAAAATATTAGAGCATTCGCAGGCTTATTCTAGTCCCGCTACCTCACTAAATAAAAATACCACAACAAGCAATCAGAGCAGAAAACCAAGTGATAATAACAATAGGAAGGTATTTGCTTCGCAAACACAATCGAAAGATAATAAATTCACCTGTTGTCATTGTGATAAGAATCATATGATATTTCGCTGTGTGCAATTCCGTGAATTGTCTCCTGCGCAAAGAATCAGCCGTGCTGATGAATTGAAACTTTGTCACAACTGCCTCAAGCAAAATCATTCGACATCTGATTGCCGAAGTGAATACAAATGCTTTACGTGTAATCAACGTCATCATGCATTACTGCACATTGACTCGGTAATCAAACCCGCTACCTCGCGAGCCGTGCCCGCCAACTGTAGCGGGGTTGAGCCGATAAATGCATGCACGGCGCATGAGACCGGTTGTCACTCATCGGAAGTAAACAAAAGTTATACGGTGTTATTAGGTACTGCCATAGTTAATGTGAGTGATTCATTCGGGAACTTGCACGCTTGCCGCGTTCTTATCGACTCAGGCGCTCAGTCAAACTTCATAAGCTTGAATTGTTTAGAGCGACTAAGGTTGTCACGTCAAAGATGTCCTTTCAATATTGTAGGTCTGGGTGGAAACGCAGTAAAGAACTTTGGCATGACGTCTTGCACAATTACATCGCGGTATTGTGATAAGACTACTTTAAAAATCGATGCAATTATTTTACAAAAAATTACTTCGGACTTGCCTAACGTAGAAATTTCTGAAGAAATATCCCAACAATATAAAAATCTATTGTTAGCGGATCCCTACTTCCATAAAAAATCTCCTGTGGACATCATACTCGCAGGTGATGTATTTCCTCAAATTTATGATGGAAATAAAATAATAATAAATTCCACATTACCCACTGCGCTAAGTAGCATCTTTGGGTACGTATTGTGTGGGAAAATCGAAGTACCGTGTACTTCTGATGATGTCGCTAACATTGCAACGTCTTGCAATTTAGTGTCGTACACTAATAATAGCGACACCATCAACAACACTTTAAAATCGTTTTGGGAAATAGAGGAGGCGCCGTGCGACACCCCTATGAGCCCAGTTGATAAAATCGCTGATGAGATTTATTTTGAGCGTCATTACAGGGACGAAACCGGTAGGTACGTTTCACCTATCCTACTGGACCCTAATCAAGCTCCTCTTGGCGAATCTTATAATCACGCCGTGCGTGATGTAAGTGTGCGATATCCTCGCGCAGCTGATATCCATACGAATGGCTTCTTCGTAGACGACTCGCTATGGTCGACGCATAACCTTAACGAAGCCTGTACGTTACAGGATGAGCTCGTAGCTCTGTTAAAGCTTGGTGGCTTTGACCTTCGTAAATGGGCAAGCAATGAACTCGAGTTGCTTGCAAGGATTGACTCAGATCAAGCGATCGCCCTATACTTTACTGACGACACCGTGTGTTCGTCACTAAAGGTACGCCTAAAATGGCTACCTAGCGATAATTGTTTTTCGTTCGATTACAACTTGACGGATAATACCTATACTAAGCGCTCCGTACTAAAGTTGCTTGCTAGCATTTTTGATCCTGTCGGATTTTTATCAACATGTACATTTTTAGCAAAATGCATAATGCAAGATTTGTGGAAGTTGAGCCTTGGGTGGGATGACCCGCTTCCTTCTGACTTACGCGTTAAGTGGGCAGCATTTGTCACTTCATTGACTTTCCTCTCATCGCTAAAGATTGAGCGACACATGCATATACCTAAGTTTCGTGATGTGCACTTAGTTGCATTCTGCGACGCATCGACCCGTGGTTATGCCGCAGTAACTTACCTACGCAGTGTCAATCAAAACATTGAGGTGAAAACACGCTTGCTTATCAGTAAAAGCAAGGTCATTCCCATACAACCACTGACGATTCCAAGGATGGAACTGATGGCTGCAGTGTTACTTTCGAAGCTGGTTTTGTTTGTTAAACAAAACATTCCATTCAAAATTACCGCTTTGACAGACTCGAGTGTAGCACTAGCCTGGTTGCAAACACCTCCCTACAAATTAAAAACATTTGTATCGAATCGTGTCGCTCAAATAGTGGAGGTAGTTCCGTCGAACTGCTGGTTTCATGTGCGGAGTGAGAACAATGCCGCTGACCTATGCTCACGCGGCGCCCTACCTACTCAGATCGTAGCTGAGTATGAGCTTTGGTCGAGCGGCCCAGCGTGGCTCACAGGTGACATTCATCTGTGGCCGATCAGTACTTTTTATGTTAACGAAAAAACAGAAATTTTAGAACTTAAAACTAATACTGATGCATTCGGTTTCACTTCTCTAAACACAAAGCCAACAGATGAAAATTATTTACGAACAATATCTGAAAAGGTTTCGTCATTTAATAAATTACGGCGCGTGATTGCTTGGTGTTTGCGGTTTATAAAAAACTGTAAGACATCTCGACGTTCAATCGGTCCGTTATCATCTATTGAATTGAAAGAGTCCCATGACCTTTTAATAAAAACAACACAACAACAATATTTTTCTAGCGAACTGAATAATATTAAAAATAATAAATTTGTTCCTTCTTTAAGGAAACTTTCTCCCTTCGTGGATGCTCATAATTACCTCAGGGTGGGGGGTAGGATCAGTGAAGCTGACCTACCCTACAACAGTAAGCATCCCTTGCTGTTGCCTAAAAAATGCCATCTAACAACTTTGATAATAAGGCATTTTCACGAAATGTACTTACACGTAGGACCGCGTTCCCTACAAGGAATTTTGTGCAAGCGATATTGGATCGTATCTGCACGCAGTATGATTCGAAGTGTCTTGTCTAAGTGCATCACTTGCTTTAAATGCCGCCCTACTACGTCAATACAGCCAGTAATGAGTACATTACTCAGTGAGCGATCAAAAATTAACAAAGTGTTCAGTGATGTTGGATGTGACCTAGGGGGTCCGTTGCATATAAATGCAATTTTAAATCGCTATGCAAAAATACTTAAATGTTACATGTGCCTTTTTGTGTTTTTTTCCGCAAAGGTTGTAACTTTGAGGACGCAAAAAGGACTTATAAAAAGACCAGTTAATAAGCTGTGTCCTTTTCCTTATTCAAATTAAATATAACTTTCACAAATCATAAACCTGCTTAACATTCTTATTTTGAGTAGGTTTCTACCTAGTAATTTAATACTGAATCTTTAACTATTTAACTTTAAAACTTATTTAAATTTTATTTATTCTGCCCGTGTTGGCAACATAATCTCCCTTTCAAACTTATAGTTCTGTGCCTATTCACTATTAGGTAGGTACATTGGGAAATTATCATGATAATTTCGGTGGGGGGTATGTTCGATCTTTGCTCAAACCGCAGGGTAGTTTTACTTAGTGATGGCATCAGCCGTTTTCTTCCTACCCTCTGTTGGGAAATTGGTGAACGAGTGCAGTCACCTCTCGCCAACGAACAAAGGAACGGCTTCCCTCCTGTTCGAACTCAACCGCCGTACGAGAAGGACATAATCCAGTGAAATTTTGGAAAGTGTAATATCAAATTGCTTCCTACTGTTATTTGCCGTGCAATAACTACTTATCTGACATTAAAACATTTATTTAACTCTCGAGTGGGTGTCTGTGTCTAGTGCTGTGTTCTGAAGCTGAGATCCTGGCATGGTGTGGAGAATCAGGTCAGTGCCTAGCTATTTGATCTGCCCTGCGTATACCGAGCAAAGATCTTTTCTTCTTTAGGTATTTCATTAGGTAACTACAGCATTAGGTACTAAATACAAACTCAAATCTAAGGTCCTTCGATATTTTCTAAATTTTACCAGCCCCTACGGTTCAGATCCCACACTAACCAACTATCCTAAGTAACCTAACCTAACCTAAGTAACCTAACCTAACTAACCTAACCTTACTAACCTAACCTAACTAACCTAACCTAACTAACGTAACCTACGCTACAAAGTCAAAGTCAAAGTCAAAGTGCTTTATTTCCATAAGACCTTACAGGACACTTGGACACGTCATAAAATACATTTTATAAATAATTAAAACTAGGAAATAAAGAGCTCACTTTGATTTTTGTTCACTTTAATCTTTTTAAGGTAAAGTAAAAAAGCGAACAGAAATCTTTACCTTGTTAGGTTGTTATTTTTCGAGTTGGAGCAAAACTCATCCCAAGCTTTTTTATCATTTAAATAATCAGATACTTTATAGTAAGCCTTTTTACAAAGAATAGTTTTGACAATTTGTTTGAATTTATTTACTGATAGTTTTTGCAACTCACTTGGAGTTTTGTTGTAGAAGCGTATACATTGCCCTTTGAAAGATACATTAACCTTGTTTAGTCTAGTTGTAGGCAAATCTAGTTTATTTTTATTTCTAGTATTGACATTGTGTATATCGCTATTTTTAGGAAACTTATTGATATTTCTACGAGTGTACAACAGGTTTTCGTAAATATATTGACATGGTACTGTCATTATGTTAATTTCTTTGAATTTATGACGGAGGGATTCTCTGGGACCCATATTATAGATTGCCCGAACAGCTCTCTTCTGCAAAACAAAAACGGTGTTAATATCTGCAGCATTCCCCCACAGCAGTATACCATAAGACATAATACTATGGAAGTAGCTGAAATAAACAAGTCTAGAAGTATCTACGTCCGTAAGTTGACGGATTTTTTTGACTGCATATGCCGCAGAACTGAGCCTTTTTGATAGCTTATCTATATGTGGGCCCCATTGAAGCTTACTGTCTAGGGTGATTCCTAAGAATACAGTACTTTCTATAATATCTAACGTTTCTCCTTTTACGTTTATATCAGCCTTAACTTGTTTCACATTAGGTAGAATAAATCTAATACATTTCGTTTTGTTTCCATTAAGCAAAAGATTATTGACGCTAAACCAGTGGACAACTTTTGAGATTGCATTATTCACATCGTCGAAATTTGTTGATTGTCTTTTCATTTTAAAAATTAAAGAAGTGTCATCAGCAAACAATACAATCTCGTGATTATTCTTTACAATATCAGGCAAGTCGTTAATATAAACTAAAAATAGGAAAGGACCGAGGATAGACCCCTGCGGTACACCCATAGTAACTACAGACCCCGAAGACCGTTTCCCATTAATGTCAACTCTTTGTATCCTGTCACTTAAGTAAGAAGAAAGAAGAGCCAAAGAGGTGTCATTCATTCCATAGTGATGCAGTTTCCTGATTAATGTTCCATGATGTACACAGTCAAATGCTTTTGACAAGTCGCAAAAAATGCCTAAAGCATCTTGAGACTTCTCCCAAGCATCAAAAATATGCGATACCAACTCTACACCGGCATCAGTAGTTGACCTGCCTCGAGTAAACCCGAATTGCTTACAATGTAGCAGGTCATTGCCATTGAAATGTTTAAGCAATTGGTGTAATATAAGTTTTTCAAAAACTTTGCTAAATGTTGGCAGTACTGATATTGGTCTAAAGTTAGTGGGGTCAGACCTACTACCCGATTTAAACAGTGGAGTTATTTTACTATGTTTCATTAGATCAGGAAATACGCCACAATCAATAGACTCATTAAATATGAAAGCTAGATCTGGTGCTACAGTTTCAATTAAAGGTTTAATAATTTTAACAGAAATGCCCCAGAGATCTGCAGTTTTCTTAATATTTAAAAGTTTAAAAACCTTAACAATATCTTTTTCATCGACGTGGTTGAAATTAATTTTTTTTTCGGATTTAGGAATATTATCTATGAGTAAAGACTCAGCGATCACTTGAGAAGAGTTTAAATTCTTTGTAGTAGAGATTGGAATGTTAGTAAAAAAGTTTTCAAATGCTTGCGCTATTTCAACGTCGTTTTTGATTGAGCAATCATTTATTTTTAAGTTATAATCATTAACAAAGGTACTAACCTTTCCAGTCTCACTATTTATTATTTTCCATGTGGATTTAATAACATTTTCGCTATTTTTAATTTTCGAGCTAATATAATTTGACTTTGCTATCAGACAAACTTTTCTAAACATTTTTGAGTAATTTTTAACTTTATCTTTGAACTCTTCGCTTTGAAAATTGTATTTTTTTTCACTATATTGTTCATACAACTTTTGTCTACTCTTATGAATACCTACAGTTGCCCACTCACTAAATGAAAGTTTATCAGAAACCACAATCGATCTGGCTGTAAATATGGAATTGAATGCAGAGGTAAATTTCTCAAAAAAACTGCTATATAGCTCACTTGGGTTGTTATGTGAGTAATTAGGTGTTGGTTTTGAATTCCAATTTGATTTCATACGTTCAAATCGATGTGTGGTTACTGGTATATATGTTATTTTCCTTTTACAACTATTATTTTTCATCTGAATGTTGATTTTTATCATTTGACCTAAGTGGTCTGATTTTAAATTACTTATTACATTTTTACTAACAATTTTATCATTTAGGCAAACAAAAATATTATCAATACATTTTGCTGAGGTTTCAGTTATTCTAGTAGGTTCCATAAATAGCGGCCTCAGATTGTAAGAATTAAATAAATTAGTCAATCTGCTACTGAGAGAGTTAGCTTCTAAAAGATTAATATTGAAGTCTCCACATATTATGAGATTTTTACTTGAATTTGATAATTTAAATAACATATCATCCATAATTTTTTCAAATATTTCAAAGGAGGCTGATGGTGGGCTGTATACACTTACTACAATACTTTGCTCCAACTCAACACATGCTACTTCAATGTGGCTTTCAACAGACATACATATTATGTCCTTACGGTCTTTGAATTTTAGTAGGTAGTTTATTAAGTAATATTAAAGAGCCTCCACGAATAGCATGTGATCTGCAAAAAGAACTACCAACTTGGTGGTTGCTGAAGTTGAATATGAGCTCATAGCTTTTCAGCCAGTGTTCTGTTAAGCAGATAATGTCAATATCAAATGAGTTCATGAACAATTCCAATTCTAATAATTTACTTCTTAATCCTTGAATATTTTGATGCACCAAGTTAGTAAACTTTGCATTAATTTTACAAATTTGTTTTTTCTTTTGATTGATATTATTTGTTTTTTTAAGGCAAGAGACTTCCTCTATTGTCTTTATTTCTAATTTAAATGACTTGGAATAATTTCCAAGGTCTTGGTTTGTAAATTGTTACAATGCTCAAAAGAAGCATTAGTTATAGCCAAGTTTTTGGCTGTGGTTTCAAAATAATAGGATAGCGAAATTGCTATCTGTCTTTTGTAAAAATTGGAAAGGTAATAATTACCTTGAGTCAGATAATATTTTTTATTAACAATATTGTTAATATCAATCAAATGTACATTATTATTGCATGAAATAGTATGCAATGTCATATTCAACTTATATCTAAGCTTATTTTCAGAAAGTGGCAAGCTGTCGCTGTAGGGGAATGTGAACATCACAATTTGTCTTAAATTTATAGAACAAAGTTTGTCCATGTACTTAATTAGGTCAGATTTGTTCACATACACATTGTTCTACGCCATACGCTACGCTATACGCTACGCTATACCTAACTAACCTAACCTTACTAACCATAAGCGTAGCGTATAGCGTAGCGTGTAGCGTATAGCGTAGCGTATAGCGTAGCGTAGCGTAACCTAACCTAACTAACCTAACCTAACTTACCTAACCTAACTAACCTAACCTAACTAACATATCTAACCTAACCTAACTAACTTAACAAACCTAACCAACTATCCTAAGTAACCTAACCTAACTAACTTAACAAACCTAACCAACTATCCTAAGTAACCTAACCTAACTAACTTAACAAACCTAACCAACTATCCTAAGTAACCTAACCTAACTAACCTAACCAAACTAACCTAACCTAACTTACCTTTTTTTTTTTTTTTTTTTTTTTTTTTAACGTGGGGAAATCCTTTATGGATATCTCCGGGTCCGGGGGGACTCGAAGATTATGTCGGACTCCTTATACCGACTAAAACCACCACGTGTGTTCTTCTCACACCTTGTGTCGGGGCCACGGGAACGCGCGAGCACTCTTCCGCAGCCCCAACGGCGTTGGCCCACAACTTGATGTGGGCCCCTCCTCGGTGCGATGGATGTATCTCATCACACTCTCTCAGTAGCGCACGAGAACACACGCGCGCGCCACCCCGGGGCATTATGTTGTCGGCAGCTGAGTCCCCCGACTCAGTTGCCAACGCCCCTGTTATGGGGGTTGGAGATGGGCATTGAAGAGCCGTCTCCTTCGCCCGACTCTCCGTCTGCGGATCGGGAGAGTTGAGAGAATCTCCCTCTCACGCTCCGCAGACTCCTTCCGTGACATTACAATATCGCAGAAGGACATGACCTCCTCCCAAGCCCTCTCGCTTTCCAGCATTGATTTGATCAATGCTGCAAGCGACAGGTCACTCCCCACGACTGCGACGAGGGCGCAGCGCTCATCAGTCCAGGCTGGGCACGCCTCGAGCGTATGACGAGCAGTATCCTCGTCACAGCCACAATGGTGGCACTCGGTCGTCGGTTCCTTTCCGGCTATACGACACAAGTACTTCCCGAAGCAGCCATGCCCGGTCAGTACCTGCACCAGTCGGAAAGAAAGCGACCCGTGTGCCCTGTCCAGCCAGTTCTCGAATACCGGCCGGACAGCCTCAACAGTCCAGAGGCCGGCTTGAGGGTTAGCCAGCCGCTCCTCCCATTTGTCTCTCAGGACCCGTCGAATGCGGAGCTTCCAAGCGGGCACCACACCCGGCGCAGGGGGCCATTCGCCTCGGACGCGGAGTGCCACACGCCACTTGTAAGTTGTCGCATAGCACTCCGCTTCCAGGTCCCATGGAGGGGATCCCGCCAGCAAACCTAACTTACCTAACCTAACCTTACTAACCTAACCTTACCTAACCTAACTTACCTAACCTTACTAACCTAACCTTATTAACCTTATCTACGCTACGCTGTACGCTACGCTGTACGCTACGCTGTACGCTACGCTACGCTATAGGCTACGCTGTACGCTACGCTATAGGCTACGCTGTACGCTACGCTATAGGCTACGCTGTACGCTACGCTATACGCTACCTACGCTACGCTATACGCTACGCTAACCTAACCTAATTAACCTTATCTACGCTACGCTATAAGCTACGCTGTATGCTACGCTACGCTATACGCTAACCTAACCTTACTAACCTAACCTAACTAACTAACCTACGCTTTACGCTACGCCGCTAACCTAACTAACCTAACCTAACTAATTTATGTGGCGCAAAACTCAGCTTGTTTCTGATTCCCCAATCCTGAACATAGGCGAGGGCAGCATTTGCCTGTCTTTGAATCTGCAATGCGGTATCCGCGTCAAAAACCAGGACCACATCGTCCGCGAATGCTTGGCAGTAGTCGCCCCGTTTTGCCAAGCCCTGGAGAAGTGGATCAAGTAGCAGGTTCCAAAGGATAGGCCCTCCTATTGAGCCCTGCACACATCCTTTCGTTGTTGGTTTTGTTACCTCTTCACCTGCGTAACGCACTCTTACCGACCGGTTTCTTAGGTAACTGTCCACCAATCTCCTGATATTTATTGGACACCTTTCCTCTGCCAATCTGGTTCTGATCGCGGGCCACCAGGCGCTGTCGAAGGCTCCCTCTATGTCTAATGATACCATGGTGATAAGTTTTTTCTATTCTAGCTTTCTGCGTATGTGTTGTATTAAGTCATAGAGGGAGTCTTCGGTGCCCCTTTGGGGCATAAAACCGTACTGGCGAGTACTCATCCGCGGGAGAACGTGCCACTTGATCCGATTTACCATCATCTTCTCCAAGATTTTTCCCATCACTGGCAGTACCACCACTGAAACTCACTGAAAAATCCTCACTCCCTTGTAGTCCTTCATTCTTCCAATTCCCCCTACGTAGGGCTCTTGGAGCAGCGCGAGAGCTATCTTCTTTTTTGTGGCCTCAAGCATGATCTCATGGGTGGCAAGTGTTGAATGGGAGGCACCACATCTGAGGTGGGCGGCCGTGCTGTATGGGCAGCATGGCCGCTGAGAGGTGGAGGCCGCGGCGGGAGAGGAGTGTCTCAAATTTTTCGAATCAAATTCAGTCCAATTTTTGAACTGGGATTATAGCTTATTGCGCATAGATACAAATAAAATAACTACATAAATACGAAGCTTAGGATCTAAAGAAAACACTAACGTATTACTGACGTCGAATGTCGAAAATTTGACATTCGTAACATCTCTAATTTCTACTAATGTAATGTTTACATAACTGTTGTATGTATTTTGTATGTGTGTCTGAAGTTCAAATAAAATCTTTATCTATCTATCTATTATTTATAGTAAAATAAGGTATTTGATTTAATTGGCATAGTTGAAAACACCCAAATCTTGTAGATGGGGCTTGATGGACACCATCAGTTCAGCATTAACTATCCTAGTACAGCTCCGTAGCACAGAGCATATCAGTTAAAAGGAAAGCATGAAAACAGATGATACTTTTGCATTTTTTTTATTAATTTTTTAGCTTATCCTAAGCGACGGGCGGCACGGGCTGTGCGGGCAGCGCCGTGGGCGCCAGCGAGCGCACGTCGCTGGTGGGCTCCAGGGGGACGGGCTCGTCCTTGGGCTCCGTCACCAGGATGTGGTCGGGCTGAGGCTTCTTGGGGCCGTTCTTGCCTTGCTGGTCCCACGGCAACATGATTTTGACCTGTAAAGTTTACAGAGAATGTTGTTGTAGATAACATTACAAATGAGAAGATTTTCTGGTAAATTACAGATAATTTAATCTTTGATTCAGTGGCCACACTGAGCCCCTCATAATCAAAGTTACCATTTTAATTGGTAAGTTATTGTAAGCAAATGTCAAAAAGGCTGCATTCCCAGACACAAATCAAAGGAGAATCAACCAATTACATTAGTTTGAAATAGACAACTCTTCTCCAACATCGGTTCCTGATAATTCTGCAGTCCTGTGTCAGCTGGAATGCAGCCTATTGAACAAATGTCCAGCTTGCACCGTACCAGAGCCAGTACAGACCGACCCTCCAATAAACAAGCTGGTCACTCTGCCACGCAAAATTAGATCATGAGCCATTGTGCGGCTCACAATCCCTGATTTGTTGGCGTTAGGAGAAAGTAGAAATGGGAAAAACTATTGGTCTAACTATTTTAATTCCTTAGACATAGTTACCTAGTAAGACTAAGGGCTTGTTTCACAATTAAAAAGTAAGTTCCTATAAATGGACAATTGAGCTACCTTTAGACTGTTTGCAACCGTCTGCAGTTAGCTCAATGGTTTCAATTGTAAATACTAGTTGTAATTTTTCTATTTCTTTGCTTGTAATTTTCGTTGTTAATAAAGTTCCTATTAATTTACTTGATAGATAACAGTATTGTTGTTGCATACTGTCTGACAACTTTAATACGGGGACAGCACCATAGACATCTGTCAGTTTATTGAACAGGAAACTTACTTGATCATTGTGAAAAAGGCCCTTAGTTATTACTGATTGACTCTTAACTTCTTTTTCTATTTTATCCACACAAAATGCAAGTATCAAGATTTTAGATGCACGATTAGTTTTCACTTCTGAGGCATGACTGTGTTGATCTTTCCTTTTTAACAAATCAATACCATTTGTTAAGTATCTAAAGATTTGTACCTCAAAACCTGTGGAAACTAGACGTTTTCGACATGTCTATAGAATTTTGTAGGTCAACTTACCTTGATACCAAGCACTCCTTGCCTAAGCAATACATGTCGTGTGGCCGTGTTGACATAGTCGTTGCAGGGGTCTCCGGAATGGATCATGAGTCCGTCCACAAACTTCATGGACTTGGCACGCTGCCCTCGGAGCTTGCCGGAGACGACAACCTCGCAACCGCGAGCTCCAGACTCCATGATGAATCTGAGCACACCGTAGCATGCTCGTCTGACTGCCAGACCTGGAATTTAGAGATGGAGATAACTTGATGATATATTGCTACACAAACTACAGATTAACAGATAATGTTGTGACATGACTTTGTTAGATTATCATTTATTTATTGAATAATACACAAGCAGCCTGTGAATTGTTGATATCACAGTGTTCATGTTATTTTGTCACATTTGTTTCAGGAGCCAGGAAAATAATAAAAAAGAGCTAGATACATTTTGTTTTTAAGTATTTTAGAGTTATATTTGAAATATAATTGATCTAGTTAGTTCACTGACGGTATGAAATCAGACCCTATGGGGTCTCATTTTTCACTTCAAATATTACTCATATTACTTATAGACTCTTCAAAACAATCCAAGAATCACTCAAAAGAGCTTTGTTCTTCCCACTCCTCCTGAGAGTTTCAATGGTTTTAACTTTATGATGGAAACAATTCTTGAATCCAAGATAATATTTGGAAAGTGACATTTAAGAAACTTGAAAAACAAAAAGTAGTGCTTCAGCAGTGCAACAGTTTTAATAACTTCAACAATGCATGGTTGGACTTGAACAGCATCATAGGTTCAAATTTATCAGTACAAACAAGAGGCAAATGAAATGTCAAATAAAAGCTGTTAAATCCGTTTTGAACTTCTGTGATTTACTTAAATGTAAGCGTTTCATATTAATAGAGATGCCTACTAATGACTACAATAGAGTACATAAAAGAAAAGTTTATAAAAAATATATATCCTAGATCAGTTTCAGAACTTGTGCTAGATCGGCTGTCCCAAACCAAAACCTAGTAAGAGACATTTTTTTCGAAAACGCTTTTTTTCATCATCCGTTTCTTGAATGTTGAGCCGCGCGTAATGCAAAAACACCCGTATTTCTATCTCATTTAGAATCAAAGATACGTAACCCACTAATCCTAGTAACTCCACTTGCTACACTGCAAAACAAAATCAAAATCCTAGCATGTAACATTTCCAAATCCAAATACCTCGTAAATGGTGCTCATACTAGGTGTTTGAGTTTGGAATTACTACTTACTAGGTTTTTCCATTTGGGATTGGCTATTACTAAGTTTTAGAATTGGAAAACAATGTTATAATTGTACCTACAATATCAAAAATGCTCACACAAAACACAGCAACTCGATTCGTAGTGGGCGTGGTTAAGGGGGGTCCCCCTAAAATCCCATCACAAACTTCAATCACCCTTTTCAGATTAACCTGAACGAACTGGTGCTCTATGATTGGTATTTACCAAGACATTACAATTTCTAGTTTAATAGCTTATTTCGCGTTATTATAGATCTTTCCAACTTATGCTTTCAAAAAGCGGAGGCCGTTGGATATATAATTTAAAATGGTTGTTTAATAAAAAAAACCATAAGAAACCCCGACGAACGATCTTCTCTCGGACGAGTTGTCCACTTCACTTTTGGTTTAGTGTACAATTGGTCCGAATCTAAAGAAATCAGATTTGGGACTCGGACGAGTTGTACCCCAATCTAAAAGTGAAGAGGACAACTCCTCCAAGGTCTAGTTTTCATTCGGACGAGATACTTAGAACAATCAAATAGGACACAATTGCCATTGGTTTTTAATAAATGTCTTTTTTGAAATATTTTCTTGTATTATTTACTTATTATTTTATGTCAAATCAAGCCAAGTCAGGTGAGCCAAATTTAAGTAAAACATTTACTAGGTTTTTACGAACGAAACGTGATGAACACTAATTCAACTATTCCAATCTTCCAACTTAAATGTCTAGTAAGAGTACTATACTAGGTTTTTGATTTTGTTTCTTGATTAATCGTCTGAAAATATTTACGTAGTAAGTCTCATAAAACGTGTATGAGCTACAGTTTTTCGATTTTAATACTTTCTGTTTGTAAAATAAAAAAAATTACCCTTTAATCACGAACAAATAGTTCATCAAATTTCATACTATTGAAGAGGCACGTTAAAAAGTTTGTTTTGCTTCTCCTGTAATTTTTTCAAAATGGCTCTTACTAGGTTTTGGTTTGGGACAGCCGAGATAAATAAATAACTAATATACAACATAAAAAACCACAAAAAATACTCTTATACTAGATCCAACATGGATCAGGTGTGTCAGCTCAGAGTTTGTGATCACTTTCAGAATGTATCCTTACATTGGCCCTTGGCATCTTCATATCGAGCACTTTTAAAATTACTGATACTTGTTTTGTAATAGCCAGTGCTTATAGTGAGCTCTCTTACTACCTGGCTAAGTATTATCTTAGATTGCATTCTCAACAAACTCACCTCCAATCAGTTTGTATCTGAGAGACTCAGCCTGGGCGATGGCGCACAGACCGCGGGTCGCGACCTTCTCAGCGTACAGGTCCACAGACTGTTCAGGGATGTTGAACCTCTTCTGCACCACGGAGGTAAGCTCTCGGATCCTGCGGCCTTTCTCTCCCAGCACACTCTGTGTCCGTGTCGCCATGATGATGATCTCAGACTTTGTAGGGGTGACTCGCACCTCCACTCCGGAGTAGCCATCCTCGGCCAGTTCCCTCGTCAGGAACTCATTCAGTTCCGCTTTGAATACGCCGTCTCCGACGAACTGCAATGTTACGGAGAGGTTATGTTTTGGTTTTCGACACTACGGTGTTGTGAACTGTAATAACGCAAGTAATGAGGTGCGATAGAACACAGCTGATCCCAATGCATATTGCTAGTTTTCATGAGAATTGTACCGAAAAACATCTTGATAACAATCAAAACTTCACACTAAATCTATTATCATCACTATTTTCACAGTAGAAACTAAAGAACTTTTGACAAAAATTCGAAGGTTAGAGGTCGGAGAAGGGTCTCGTGCATGTATTTCAACAGGTTTTCTCATGATATAACGTACTTTTCGCTTTTTAGACATGTTGGACACCGCCATGATTGCAAAGGGATCGGGCGAAAACTTGAAAAGGCCGGAATTTGATTTGATGAACAAAACGTCAAAGTCAAAAAATATTCGTTCGGAAACATTCAGTTTTCTGAGTCGGAAACATTCAAAAAGTAAATTATCTATATATTCACAGATTATAAAACCGGCCATTACCGAAAAATCAAGTGTCCAAAATTGGATCAGCCCAAAGATATTAAGATATTTGCCTCAGCCTCTGTTACAAAATTAACTGATATATTTAATAAATTATTTATCTACTTAGGTATTATTTCCTAAAAAGTTATGAAAATCATTTCTATTAGATCAGCAGGGCTATTCAGACTTTCCGCTACCGAGTCATCGATTCGGAATCTGACGCAGACACGCGCGAAATTCAAATATTATATAAGCAGTTTTGAATATTTTATGGACGGAATATAAATAATGAAAAGTAATTTCCCGTTATTAATAAAACATTTTCTATGAACCCATGTTTTAACTAATTTCGATTTAGAGCTACTTTTGGATAAGAGACTTATTACTAAAAATCAACATAATTACCGAAATGTCCATTATTTGATATTTTTTGTAACATGGGGTGATAGAAAATGGTCTACGTTTTGTGAGTCACTACTTTTCTGGTACTTTTACACCTTGAAAATGCAGAATAAAGTAAAATCCGTTAAAATATTTGATTTTCGCGCGAATCTGCATCAGATTCCTAATCGATGACTCGGTAGCGGAGAGCTGAACAACCCTGCTGGTACCTAGCTAGGTAACCTAGAACAAAAATAATCTCTCAGTAGAGAACTCCTCTGAGCGTGTCTTCGTGTAGCTTGTAGTGGTTTTAGGTTTTTCAGATGTTTATGGGTAAACATCTGAAAAACCTAAAACCACTACAAGCTGCCGTTTTTCGAGGAAAGAATCAAGTCCTTTGCCATTACTATGGCCAACGATATTGGTCTGTAATTTGGTAAAATCAGACGAATCAAGTTTTTTTTTCACACTACCTAGTGCTGTATGAGGTCTGGCTGCACGTAGATGAGTTATACATAAATTACTAGCGACCCGCCCCGGCTTCGCACGGGTGTATTATTTTACATAAATATATTACAAACCTTCCTCTTGCAGGCGATAAACATTATTTTCATTACGCATATGGATGGCAACATTGGCAACCCACACATTGTCGATATTGAAAACGAAACGCATTTTCGGGGATTCCCACAAATACGTTTTTTTAAGGTAAGGTCAATTGGGCTATGTGCGGCTATGGGGTAATTGCGGCAAGCATCATTATTCAAGAAATTAGCAATGTTATTGCTAAAACCGCCATCTAGTCATGACAAGAGGCACAAAATTAGTTCCCTGAAAAAAAATTGGGTGGGAGCGCCACTTTAACTCTCGCCCAAGATTGCGAGAATACTATCAAGAATATTCTGGTCTTTGTTTCTGTATAAGTTAGTTTAGCTTAGCGACTTTAGTATGGAATTATTATTTTTTTAACTTGAGAGTACCTACTACCATTAAACACAAACAACATTTTTTTTCAGTAGGCTTCGGTATGATATCGTGACCGATACGTTTAATCATTCCACATGGTTTCTAAATCGTACTTACTTACTTTTTCGTACAAATATCCTCAAATACTAAATCCGTTCCTTTTAATTTTATTACTATTTATTTGTTTTGAGAGCATCATCACTGAAATCTTGTTTTTCTTTACAAGTTAATCATAGTCCTGATTTAAATCTCATAAAAATCGAAATAAACTAAAAATGGAACAATAGAAAGGGAAAATCTACTAACAAATTATACCGCCACGATTAGCAAGACTTACCCAATTTCGAAAAGTAATCTCATCGTATCCTTACCTCTAACTGCTCTGTTAAAGTTACACCTATTAAAAGGATAATAACTTTCTAAGTTGCTTAAGCTTAGGTCAAAAGTTGCATCAAGCGTCATGAAAACTTACTATATTCCGCTTCCGAAGTGTAGCCACCTATATACATTATATTCACGTCACACGTCATACGCCTTATTTTTTCGGCACTTGTTAGGAGCAAGTTGGAGAGCAGCGCTTGTGTGTGGAACCCGCATGAGGTTACTTACACCCTCATGCTTGAGAAGGTACAGAAGAGGTTCTTGCGGTTCCTCTACAAGCGCTGCTACGGCTACTACCCCTATCTTTATCCCACTAAGTTCTTGTTAGGATGTCTGGGCTACAATTCACTTGAGGTGAGGCGCGCCTACGACCAGATGATCACGGTTTGCAAAATTGAGTGACGAGCTGTGTCGACTTTATGTCCCTAACAATTATTGCCGGGCTCGGAGACATAGATTGCTGGCTGTCCTACAGTCCCGTACGGCAGCTCACTCCGAGTCGCCCATCCCTCGAGTACTCCGTGCCCTCAACGCTCTCCTGGACGACAACCCTGAAGTTGACCTGTTCGCTGACGGCTGGACCAAATTAGCAATACAATGTTTAAATTTTTGTGATCGTTAGCTTATCTTTGACATGCTTTAATTTTTATTTTGTTTATTTTGTTGTTTTTGTGTTGTATGTATTTGATAAAGTTATAATTTAATTCTAGTTAATAATCTTATTTAATTAATGTAATTGGTTGTGTTGACCGTATTAATTAAATTAAAATAAATAAATAAATAAATATTGTATTTTGTGTTGACAGAATATATAAATACATGCATTTAGTAAATAATGTGTGGGTGGTATGATTAATCAACCGGTACAATATAGCACACTTTCCCCTACTAAGTTGTGTGCCTGGTTTAAGGGCTTTTCTTAACACTTTTGAACCCTTGTCTCTGTGTTCGAACAACTTTTTCTCAAAATTCTTCGATTTGTTTTTCTACTGTGTCCTTGCATGTTTCTTTGAATTTGTCTCCGACCTTTAATTAGTGACTTTCTTTCGTCCAAAGGTGTTTAGTTTTGCTACTTAGTTTTTCAAGACGACCTGTGTTCTTGGGTTTGACAATTCATAACAACGATTACCACAGAATTTTAAACTGATAAGTATTGCAGAATTTTATCAAATCAGATGCCAAGCCAAAATTAAAAGAGTAGGCAATATAAGTGCCATATTAAAATAAATAGTTCACGAGTATTGTTGTTTTTTTAATTTTTTTGTAATTTTCTAATTTCAAATTTATACGACTTAGAGTACAGTTAAAAAAAAGATTAAGTTTTTGTGCTAATAATGAAAATCCTGCGAATATGTTACATCCCTAGTAGAAATATTCAATAATAATTTAATTTAACTAATAACAACAAACAATATAGGTAACTCAAATCAAGGTAGGTATATACATATATTGTCTGTGTTACTGCAGTAGGTAACGTCAAAAAGGCCTTGGCTCAGGAACGTAGTAATCCTAGATCTTAGGCTCAGTGGGATATTTGGCCAAGAAGGCAAAAGCACTGATTTTCAGCCATGACCTATTGAGAGCAAGCAGAACGAGATTCAAAACAATGTGTTAAATGTAGCTCAAAGAATTTACAAGCTGAAGTGGCAGTGGGCCGGCCATATCTCGCGAAGAACCGACAACCGTTGGGGTGAAGGTGTTCTTGAGTGGAGACCGCGACTTGGCAAACGTAGTGTAGGACGCCCTCCGGCCAGGTGAGATGACGATCTGCGAAAGACTGCTGGCAGGTGGCTAGATGCGGCAAGCTGAAGACAGGGCGCTATGGCACTCATTAGGGGAGGCCTATGTCCAGCAGTGGACTAATGTCCAGCAGTGGACTAATGTCCAGCAGTGGACAATACCCTGATGATGATGATAAATAATAGTGATTTGTTGTAAAGTGCTTGTAGTTACAAACTTGAGTATTCGTGATGGCTGCTGGACTAAAATTCACGAGATAATTTCAAGTCTTGAGTGTTGGCTAAGATAAATTTGAAGTAAACTAGGGGTCCAATTCTGCTTACAAATCTCTATTTGTAATGACATCTAATTGCGACTCATCTGGAGGAATTTTAAACTTATAAGTAGGTAGGTACCATTCATTTTAGCGATGTGGTATCTAAAGTACTTTTTTAAACTACAAGTTCCGAAATGTAGGCAATAATATAAAGTTAAATGTATTAAGTTGTTCAGTTCTACGTTTATTCCTTTCACTTTATTTCTGTCCTAAAGCGAATCAGCGAACCTAGAATCAAAACTAAATTCAGATTCTGTTTATGGTCAGCCAAAATGTCGGTAATCATGTCGTTCTTGGCTTTATCTAGTAGGTATCTACCTACCTACAGAAAAGCTAAATACAGAAGACAACGACAACGCCGTTGTTGACCGCATGTCCAGTGAGGCTGGGGGCTGTAACCTGATGAAAAGAAACTCTGTTTTCCCTCAATGCACTTTATTACTTAAGATCTCATTACATACAAACGCACCATATACTTAGCGTAACAACTTATTTACGGACATTCAGGAATAGGTACCTAATATATTACAAGCAAAATTTAAATTAGAAAGCCGATGCATTTATTACAATAAAAATGTGTCGAGTTTGTATTTTGGAAGAGTGCTGGATCACACCTAGGTACTTTGAAAAAGCGGGTAATTTAAAAGTGCAACACGTGGGTGACTTGTAGGTATAGATACCTAAGTAAAACTTCAGAAACCTGTAGGTAGGTACTTCATAAGTATACGAACTACATGCATAAGAACCAGAACTAAAAAGAACAATCGCAACTAGTTCATTAACCTACCTATTAATTTTACTATATTTATTGATATTTAACTTGCTGAGAAACATTTAAGTGCTGAACAATGAATTTGAAAATGCTCGTAGCAGATCATAACGCGTCCTTCTGCAGAACAACATCGCTCAACAACAATAAATAAGACACTTTAAAAGTGCTTTATAAACGTAAAATTACTTGCGACCAACAACCTATGCTAACTACACATTGCTAGGACACTATTTAACCTAAATTGGCTAATTTGATCAACTGTAGGCATTAAGCTGTAGGACCTACAATCTCAAGCGTTGCCTCCATTTGTAAGCATCAGCTAAGGGCACGAACATTCATACATTAAATCGATTTTCCTATAAATAAATGGACAGTGGTATCGTACAAGGTGCTTACAACTAGAATTTAAAAATGTTATTTTCTAATCCAACATTCAACCTATATTATATCTAATCTAAGCTTATAATAATGGACAGAATTGCGTGTCGCGTGTCGATCAAAATTGTGGCGTGTGTTTTGCGTGTAGACTTATAACATGGTAGGTTTACTAGCTACCGCCATCTTGCGGGTAGTTTAGGAGATTGAAGAGGCGTTGCCATATAGGGTAAACCACCCTATTGTTGGCATCCCCCCAATTTATTGGCACTTGAGTATTTAAACTATTTATTAAGCAAGCTGTACGGTGGATCAATGAAAAAAATATCAAAAAAATAATTGGTAGGTTTACTCTTCACTTAGCTGGCAGAGTCATAACATGATATGTCATACAAACGGAATTATGATCTTTTGAACTTAGCGTCTCATCGAATCCCGCGAAACCTCGTCAAATTTAATTTTTTTGCTAAGTTTAGTGGTTTTCAAAATAGTCTTGTTTTGGTATAATATGAGTATCCGCACAGGCCGAAAGTTTTTGATGAATGTGGTAATAATTTTACAACATTATTATGAGTAAAAAATACAATTTATTTATACTGATTTCTTGTTTTAGGCGGTGCCAATGTTTGGTATGTAGAAGAGACATAATTCTAATTTATTGGCACCCCTGCCGATAATTGGATTTTTAATGAAATTGTTTTTTGTTATCTAAGGTTGTAATTTAACAGATAAAAGATTCGTTATTGCTTGTGTATTCCTAGTTGTGCATTTTATACCGTCTTTCCAAATTTTGGCACCATGTCATTAATGAAAAATCTAATTATTGGCTAGCTTAAACAATACTTAAGCGCTCCTGCCAAGCCGAGTTTTTAGTACAAAACTGAGAAAATAAAATATAGAATAGACAAAATAAAACAGATAAACCTTTTATTTATAATTTGTCTAAATAACACGTCATAAATTTTTAATTATTAAAGAAATTGGTATAAAAATATATTGAATTAATTTTGTTAAAATTTAAAACTCATCGTAGGTGTAGAACGTCTTCTCTACAAGCCAGTTTTTTAGTCTTATTTTAAAACTTTCGAGACTCGGTGTGTCCCTAACCTTGCCTGGGAGCTTGTTGTCAACAAAAAAACAACAAGTACTTACGTACAAGAGAGTATGTAAAAGAGAGAAAATGTGCAAGTCCTTTTGAATAATATGATAATTGTGACGAAATAAACATTGACAGATTTTGCATTGTCCTTGGGCAGATTGTGCAGTTAGGTAAAAACAATTTTGAGAAGGAGGCCAAGAGGAGGATTCAGCTGGGCTGGGCAGCGTTTGGAAAACTACGTCGAGTCTTCTCGTCATCCATACCGCTATGTTTGAAAACAAAAGTTTTCAATCAGTGCGTCCTACCCGTAATGACCTACGAAGCTGAGACGTGGACACTCACGGTAGGGCTGGTCCAACAGTTTAAAGTCGCTCAGCGAGCTATGGAAAGAGCTATGCTCCGAGTTTCTCTGAAGGATAGGATTCGTAATGAATACATCCGACAGAGAACCAAAGTTATCGACATAGCTCAAAGAATTAGCAAGTTGAAGTGGCAGTGGGCCGTCCATATCGCGAGAAGAACCGACAACCGTTGGGGTAAACGTGTTCTTGAGTGGAGACCGCGACTCGGCAAACGTAGTGTAGGACGCCCTCCGGCCAGGTGGGATGACGATCTGCGAAGGACTGCTGGCAGATGCTGAATGCGGAAAGCTGAAGACAGGTCAATATGGCGCTCATTAGGGGAGGCCTATGTCCAGCAGTGGACTAATATAGGCTGATGATGATGATGATGATGAAACATTGACACAAGATGCTCAGCCAAGTTTTGTTGATATAACTGAAAGCGGATTGATTTATGATCCACCCATGTCACGTGCCGACTCTCCAAACGAAATAAAAATTACAGACTCTTACTACTAAAAAAAATCTACTTCGGAATTGGAAAAGATCTTGGCCGAATCAGAAGGCTGATTAGAAGTTGAGGTTTCAATCCTAATAACTTTATTAAAGACTGATTACAATGTCAATGTGATATTATGTAGATGTATGTACCTAGGAATATGTAAACTGGTTAGATATTATTATAGGCACGAAGAATATTATAAGTACCTAACAGGTACATCAGGTACATAATAAACCTTTGTCTAGATCCTATGAATTTTGTTTAATATACCCTGATGTCAACCTGGGTATGTGGGGCCAATAATAGGATTACCTTTACAAACCAATTATTGGCATTACTGCCAATAATTGGGTTTCTATGTGCCAATAATGGGTCAATATCTGCCAATAAATGGTATAGATACACGTTTTGAAAAAGAACTTAAAATAATAATATTGTGCGTAAATATCCCATCTGTTAGAAGGTAAATAACATTCTTTTATTACATCTCTAATGTCTGAACGCATTTTTAGGAATATTATTTCAGTGAATTTTGATTTTCAGGCATTTTGTTTTGTAACAGCGCTTAAAGTGCCAATATATGGGTGGTTTACCCTACATATGGAAAGCTTTGCGAAAAATGCGTGGTGAAGGTTATAGTCTAAGACTCAACCCTATATCGACCTTCACCGGGTTGATAATAGAATCAAACTTATTTTATAAAGCGTGGTAATGCAGCCATTGTCTTGGGTACGCTTCCGACTGGTATTGACATGGATCAATTGAGCTACCTTTAGACTGTTTGCAACCGTCTGCAGTTAGCTCAATGGTTTCAATTGTAAATACTAGTTGTAATTTTTCTATTCCTTGCTTGTAATTTTCGTTGTTAATAAAGCTTTTATAATAAATTTTGTATATTAGAAATTATATTAAAAATGGGTTGACAAAAAAAAATCCTGGACAGAATGTGTATTTAAGAATAGATGAATGTCGATATAGGTTCGGATCTTCTACTATTAGTAATTTTAAGGACTAGGGAAACATTAGCAGCTAAACAAATTCTACATACACTATTAGGATAAGAAATCTAGAAATAGGTTCTAAGATAGACACTACAGTGGGACGTGAGAATAAGGGTTCAAGTTTCGTTTGTACAATTATCTAGAAGTAACTACAATAGAATTGGGACTATAGAATTTTCTAGGACGAAATATCTACCGATTAACCTAGGTTCGCCGTTTCTATTCAAGCTTCGGGTAACGCCAGGAGTTAAAAGCTTTCATTATATAATGTATTGAACTTTTATCTCATTATTTTGGCACAGAGATAGGATAAAGACTCGGTTAGGTAACTAGAGGTGCATTTAAAGCCTAAATCACAGAGCGGATGGGTAGTGCCGGTGGGATGCAAAAATACTTCACGATCGATAGAATAGAGGTTGCGTATAAAACTAGCGTTTTTTGACTTCGTTACATTAGGTGTCGTCACTTATCTAAACAACTTCAGCATTATATTAAATTAATCCTAATTCCTAGTATATTGACATAGTTATAGCGAAAATGACTACAATATTGGCACTTTCGCGCTGCCGTACTTACCATGCATCTACTCAACTCATGATAAAATAAAAATAAACAATATGTGTAAACATTTTAATAAAAACCAAAAAAACAAATACAACAACGTCAAATCATTTGATAAAATTAAGTACTTTTCCCACCACCAAAAGAATAAAAATAAATAAAAATGGAATGTTTTATATTAATACTCTCAGGAAATTACAAGAAATAACTAGTAGCTATTTGAAAAAGAAGAGCTTGGAATTTCAAAGCAATAATAAATTATGAATATTTAATAATACAAACAAAATAAATGGACGCCAAGTAGAGATCTTAGTTAGGAATACTACTTTCAAAGAAACATTATTTAAGTACTTATTGCATTTACCTATGGCACTAAATTATAAATATTATAGAATAATAATTCTAAAATAAATTTATAATAAATTCTAACAATGATTCAATTCATGATTATCTAATAAAAACTATCAATACAACATGGAATGTCAATAATTAATATTTAAGTACAATATTACCAGCCAATTAAACAATTCTAATTAGCAAATTACACAATATAACAAATCTTTACAACCCAAGTTCGCTAAACTGACAAGTTATTTTTAAAACCGTCAAGATTTTCCTCCACTCACTTTTTTCCTCCACTCAGTTTACCATATTCTGTGTCTCTCCTCAACCCATACAATTAAACAACCTAGCTTTCATACAAATATGTATATATGAGGTCAAAATCCCACCTTTGAAATAGCACGACTCCGCTGGAGTCGGTTACGTATCATACGTAGTTTGCTTCGCCTAAATCTAACGCGTCTTATTTTAGTTATAATTGAGTTATTTATACGTTTAGCTACTCTTAGTATCGTTGTTGGTACTCGTGGTGCCATCTGTTGAAGTCTATGTGGAACACGACGAGCGAGCCGTTCTCGAGACCCGCTAGCAGGTATCTGGAATATTAATTAGTGATTAGTAAAAGAGAAAATCCTGCGGGCTGCGCCAGTTAGTTTTTTTATAGTAAAAGTCATCGCGAATAGACTAATAACCGTTCTTGGTAATGGCTATTCCAAGAACGGTGATCAAGTGATATAAATAAATAATGCTGAATAATCCACACAGCACCATCTAGCCCCAAAGTAAGCTACTCAAAGCTTGTGTTATGGGTGGGTACTAGATGACTGATATACCTATTTAATACATCATATACATAGATGTTTTTTATTATACATAGAAAATACCCAGACCAACAGACCAATTTCTGCAGATCGTACACAAATTTGTTCCTAAGCGGGAATCGAACCCACAACCTCCTGCGTAGGCGGACCTTCGCCCACCGCGCCACATCGATCGTCAAATTTACAAAATTGTATTTTTATGGTTACAACATTACAATTTTGGTGAAGACACTCATCCGAATGTTGAAGAGTTTTTGGACACCGGTTTTCGGACACATTCTTGGTGCTAATTGACTACCAGCCAAGTGATCAAGCGTTCTATTCGTTCGATGAATTCGGCTGCCGAAAACCATCGAACCACTAATATTTATATTTTATTTTATTGTTTAATAAGCATTTTATTTAGTTTTTACTTGTGAAACGTACGTATGCTAATTATGCATGAATAAATGAGTTTATGAGTTTAGTTTATGAGTTTACTAGCGACCCGCCCCGGCTTCGCACGTTTTTATTGTAAGTATATAAACCTTGAATCACTTCTTGAATTGTTTCTTGAATCACTCTATCTATTATAAAAAACCGCATCAAAATCCGTTGCGTAGTTTTAAAGATTTAAGCATTCAAAGGGACATAAAGACATAGGGACAGAGAAAGCGACTTTGTTTTATACTATGTAGTGATGTGGTTTACTTACTTCTGGTCGTGGCTGAGAGCGAGCGAGCAGACGGGTGCGCCCGCGGGCGGGAAGGCGTACAGCGGCGCCAGGGTGAAGGCCCGCCACACCTCCACTACGCCGCCGTCGCCGCCGCACACCAGGTACTCGCCGCATCGCGACAGCACCAGGCACTGGGGATAACAAGTATTGTCTGCTCTTTAATATGGAATCAAAGGTTTATTTCGGATCATAAAAATCCAATACACAAACTTGAAACTTTATACAGCATGATAAAAATAAAAGAAAATGTTGCAATCCATTTATGATTGAGAAAGGTTTGTAGATACATTTTTAGATTTATCAAAAGCTTTTGACACCGTCTCCACTCCCGGATGGATGGAAACATGAGACCAATTTGATTTATTGCACATCTGTATCGCATATCAGTTATCCCATTGATCCCCAAAAAATATTAACAATTTTTACCACAAAACCAGGACAAATTAGGCAAATCAGTGACATTTGGTGTTCCATAGGGCAGTTATGTAGTAAAGTAGCAGTACTTTAGGCCCAAACATAATTCTCTAATTCAAATATCTGGGTTTACGCTACCAGGTGACAGACGGGTAGACAGCCCGAGCTGCTGAACATCCTTATTAGTCTATCCCTATCTTTGATTGTTATAGCAGAGATTGATGATAGAGCATCATACCTGGAAGTTGTCATTATGCGTCTCATGCCGCAGCCTCCGTCCATTGAGCGTATACGCCGCGAGATGTCCTCTCGCGTAGGCCACCACTAGCACGCCTTCCCTGGACAACGCGAGTTGCTGCGGTCCGACCGCGCCGCCCGCGCCCTCCGCGAACGGCAGCGCTCGGAGCAGCTCGCCGAATGTCGTGTGGATCAGAACAGGTCCATCTGTGGGGGATAATAATCATTTTAAGAATGGTAAGTCAGTTTTGAAGAGTATAAAAGGGATAAGACACTTTAAGGAGCCTTGTGGAACACCACCGTTTATTTTCATGATGATTAAGTAATACAATTTTCCATCTTGACTTTAATATACGACGATAATACGATAATACGACTTTCGAAATAAAAATAAGCAATTTACTATAGGGTTTCTGCATGACAACCAAAAAATGCATTGATTGAACCTAGTACGAAATTAGAGCTCCCGAATAAAATGGTTCGTCAATGTCCAAAACTCAACCAACCATGAAGGTTAAGCTTAGTTAAGCCAAACTTTTAAAGGTATTTACATTCTTTTATACCATAATTTATCTGCCCCTAAAAATGGTAAGTAAGAATTCTATGATGACAAACTCACTGACTGTAAGAAGGCCCCAACTCTGCTAACATCAGCATTCTATTGACTGTCACCTCATGCATAATGAGCATCACCAATAATAGTGTTTTATGTTGTGATACTTACTGACTGAAGAGGAGACGACGAGCCCCAGCTCCGCGGAGACCAGCACTCCGTTGATGGGCGCGTCGTGTCCCGTGAGCGTGACGCGCGGCGCCGGCGTCTCGCCCTCGCCGACGATGCCGCCGTGACGAGCCGACCTACACATTAGTTAGTATGATGTAAACGGTTAATGGCATGGGTCCTAAAGTCGATCCTTGAAGTGCACCACTATGCCTTTATTACGAGATATGTATTCATAAGTGAACACATTTTTCTAGCGATCATTTTCTTTATTCTTTTCTTCCTTTATTCTTTATTGAACACACACAAGTTATTGCACAAGTTTACAAATAATGGACACGTACAAAGGCGAGCTTAACCCTAAAAGAGTTCATTTAATAACATAATATCCTTACTTCCTTACTAATATTATAAATACGAAAGTTTGTATGTTTGTTCCTCTTTCACGCAAAAACTACTGAACGGATTGGGCTGATATTTTGAATAGTTGCCGTAGTGACCGAATATTATAGGTGTAGTGTATATACAAGAGATGTCGCGTTACCAATGCCAGAGCAGCACGGTGCAGTCCTCGGCGCCGGACGCGATGTAGCAGTCGGAGGTGATGTTACACTCCGAGCGACACACGCACGTCACTACGCCGTAGTGACCGAATATTATCTGCACTATCTTGGCTGGAAACAAATATAGATACGGTTACAAACAGTAAGGATGAAGAAAACACCAACGACGGAGAAAATGCGAACTATATTGTATAAAGTAGTACCCGGAAAAAGGTAAGGAGTGAATAGCAACGAAGTTAAAAAAAACGTCTAAAGACAAATAAATTAGCTTTACCTATAAATAAATAACTAAGGCTGGGCAATCCACACAGCATCATCTAGTCACAGCTAAGCAGAGCTTTGTTATGCTTAAATTGTAATTTATCTAAGTATGTGTCGAAAAAAATGTTTTCTATTCTATTATATGGGTACTAGATGACTGATATACTTAATACATATTATTTTTTGACATAGGTACACTATAACTTCAAATAAACTTTAAACCCAGTGGAAGAAGAAGAAGACTTTAAATGTAGTAGTCTCACCAGTCTCAGTGGAGAAGACTCGGAAGCTGTTGTCCCAGAAGCCGGCCGCGATGAGGAAGCGAGAGTCCACGGTCGTCACGAAACAGTTGCTGCGAGCCTTCACGCGCTGCGAGAAGTTGTCGCCGAGCTGACGCCGCGCCGCCGCCGCTGCGCCGCCTGCAGCTAGGGACAGGACACAAGACTTCATTAGAGGGTAGAATTACAATTAGTACCGAATTACTACTGGAAAGGTCGAAAAGGACGACCGAGATCTTTACCGAACTTTTCAGAACCGAAGACCTTTCCGGTAGACCGTTTTAAACGGGCCGAGTTGGATGGTTCGTTGATAAGATGCTCATGGTATGCGGTTGCAGACGACTAAGGGAAGGGTAGAATAGTGAATGGTTTTCCCATTGTCACCAAGCTTGATAAGACAAGACTTAATTAGAGGACAGAATGACTTCGAGATTATCTTTCCGGTAGACCTTCTTAAAGGGGCAGAGTTGGATGGTTCGCTGAGAAGCTGCTTATTGTAAGCGGCTGGTGGCAGAAGACTAAGGGAGTTTGCCAGAATAATGAATGGTTTTTCTATTGCCACCAAGCTTAACCAGGCGGAATGATGGTCGCAGTCAAAGTTCTATTTTAACTTTAGACCTTACAGGAGTCTTGGACATGTCAGAAAGTTCATTTACATTACATTAAAATTTGTAAAAAATTGATCACTTTGATTTTTGTTCACTTAAACTTTTAAAGGTTAAGAAGCGAACAATAAACTTTTACTTTGTCAGGTTGTTAGTTTTCGAGTTGGAGCATAACTCGTCCTAAGCTGAAGGTGTGAATGGTTCCTCCTATGTTAAGAGGAACAAGTTGCCTTCTCCTGGCTTTCACACTTTTCTGCGATCATCATTCCGCCTGCCAAGCGTGCTGATAATGGAGAAACCATTTGTGCGGGGTATGTGACTTATGTGCTGATGAGGTATGTGACGTATTTGCTGATGAGGTGTGTGACTTATGTAATGATGAGGTATGTATTGGACCGGGGCCATAACGCATATAGAGCCGAAATCCTCAGGTACATCCGCCGGTGCTCGAGACACCACGCATTCAGTGTTGTTCCGCGCGAATGCTGAGCCATCGTCGACGTATGTTCTGAAGAGGTATGTGACGTATGTTCTGAGGACCTCTTCAGAACATACGTCACGTTCTGAAGAGGTATGTGACGTATTTTCTGAAGAGGTATGGTGTGCTATTTACCCCAGACTGGGTCCATGAGCAGCGGATGGTGCGGCGCGGTCCCGTCCGGCGCGTGTCGCTGCACGTGTGCGCACGCGGCGCCGCCCGCGCCCGCGCCGCCCACCCAGCGGTGCGCCGCGAACGCTCTCGCCGCGCTCACCTGGGACACAACTCATTTATAAGTAACTAGTAAATTAATTGAGAAACTGCAATATTATGGAATTAAGAAAAAGGCACTTGATCTATGAAATCATATATATCTGATAGAGTTCAAAAAGTAGATGTTGGTAAAGAAAGATCTACGGGCTCAAATATTGAATTAGGCGTACGCCAAGGTTCAATATTAGGTCCCTTTTTCTTTTTAGTATATGTAAATGATCTCTTGTCTTGACATGCCTAATTGCTTATTTAAAGTTAAAAGTAAGCCTAAATAAATAAAGTTATTGATTTATTATTGAAGTGACCCACCCCCGCTTCGCACGGTTTTATTGTACGTATAAAACTTACTCTTGAATCACTCTATCTATTAAAAAAAACGCATCAAAATCCGTTGCGTAGTTTTAAAAATTTAAGCATACATAGGGACATGGGACAGAGAAAGCGATTTTGTTTTATATTATGTAGTGATTTATTTAAGAACAAGTACAAAGGTTAAAATAACTATTGAAATAATAAGTAACGGTGAGAGAGGGACAACTAGGCCAAAAATACAGAAAATTTTTGTAGAGATAGAAAGACGTCTTAGACTTTTAAGAATAAGCAGGTGTTTATGACCTGAAGAGAACTGCTGACTGGTGCCGAGTGTACTCAAGCGTAACCGACCTGAGCGTGACGGTGGTGACGTTTACATACGTCGCTCTAATATTATAAATGAAAATGTTTGTGTATGGAAGTTTTTTACTCTTTCACGCAAAAACTGCTGGAAGGATCGGGTGACTTTTTAAATAGACGTAGTTCTAGCCCTCGAATAAAACATAGGCTACTGTTCATCCCATAAATCAGTTCCCATGTGATAGAAATAGCCTTGAAACGTTTCCATTAAAGCAAGGCGTGCGAAGTCCAAAACAGTAAGTTTAAGGTGGTAAGCTGTTGATTTTACTTGAAAGTAAACAAATAATGCTGGACAGTCCACACAGCACCATCTAGCCCCAACGTAAGCTACTCAAAGCTTGTGTTATGGGTACTAGATAACATATGTTTAATAAATAACATACAAAGATACTATATACCTATTTGAACGCGGTCAAACCATCTTTGCCCTGTTTTAATATTTTATACCCATATAAGAGGTTAACGTTATAGGAATACTTATTAGAATAACTTTACATTTAATTAGGCTAAGAGTGTTGTTTATTAACCCAAATAAATAATATAAAATAAGGATAGATATTGTGTGTCTGTACCGTGACGGCGGCTGGCATGGCGAGCTGCGGATAGGTGTTGGCGGAGACGTGCACGACGGCGGCGTTGGAGGGCAGCTTGAGTCGCAGGCACACGTCCTCCGGCGCCGCGGAGAACATGAGCGGAGCCAGGTGCATCGTCGACGCTCTGCACACAACACACACAATCATTCATTCACTTGATTCATGTTTTTACGTTACAATAGGTCTTTCTTAGTAACGTTCGTAGCTAAAGACAATCAAAAATGAGGGTACGATATACATTATAGATCGATGTAAGATATATCTGCCAATGAAAACTCACTTTTACACTGGCAGCCTATTCAAACTTAACGAGACGAAGACGAACGAAAACTTAATCCTGATTGCGAGAGATCGCACTCAAGACGAAGACAGCTTTACTTTGCAGGATATACTCTGCTTTACACATGGTCTGGGAGAGAAGTTGTCGAAGGCATACCTGGGCGGATGGGGCTCGCTGAGCAGCTGCGCCGGCGTCTGGCCGAAGCTGCGGATCTGGTCCTCGACGGCGGCGCGCGTCACCGGCTCAGACAGCTGGTCCAGCCGCACGCCGCCCTCATACGTTAAGTAGTAGAACACGTTGGTCGCGCGCACTGCTTCCGGCCCTGGATCACCAACATTACAGTTATGACATTTTGTAGCTGCTTTTTCGGTAGGAGGATACGTTTTATAGGTATCCTAGTGAACCGCCCCGGCTTCACTCGGATATATAAAAAAACCTCTTGAATCACTTGAATCACTCAAAAACCGTCAGTTAGATTTTATAAAAATATTAGACATGTATAAAACAGATAGTAACCAAGATAAAGCGAATAACAGTTAGACAGAATAGAATAGAATAGTGGGGGCTCGTGACGTCACGTCTTTCTATAAAATGTCCCAGGGCGTGACGTCACGAGGTCCCACTTCTCAACTTTAATTACCTGTTTGATTGACAAAAGAAAAAATACGTGTCCAATATTTATTGAAAGTCTAACTGACGGACAAATTTGATTTTTTGATGCATCTAGCCTATTCTGTCAATAACAAACCTCTCTGTTTGTATCCGAAGATGAGGTCAATCCACTGATGCAGCTGGCAGCTGACGAACTCAGACTCGAGCGCCATGCGGTTGATGCGCACAAACTCCTCGGGGGAGGAGGCCCAGGGGGGGAGCGCCACGTCGCCCGAGGGGCAGTCCGGGATGCCCAGCCTGTAGCCCGAGCTGTTCACCAGCATCTCGGGGAGGAAGAACAGCTCCGGGATCAGCTCCTGGGGACGAAGCGGCGAATGGATGATGGTTCTAAGATTTTTGATGGTGGGACGAGTGATTAGAAGATAGCCTGGGTAAATTGCATGAAAATAAATCACAATAATTCTTCACTAGGTATAATGTATTAGGGGAGGCCTATGTCCAGCAGTGGACTAATATAGGCTGATGATGATGATGAGGTATAATGTGGAGGTTTGAATACATACTTGATCGCGTCATTTACAATCTTGAGTCATTTGCCACTTTAAATCTTATCCAATGTTTAGTGTCGGGATGCCTTTATACGGAATCAAGTAACAAGCCGATTTGGTTTCATATAATATTAATGTAATTCGATTCTATATTGCAGTAGCAAATTCTACAAAATCGAAATTATTATATCTTTGTGCTCTAGATGTGAGACGCATCTAGAACCGCACCCACCCTGATGAAGTCCCTTTTAAGGGATGAATCGTTGGTGTTCTTACAACGGGATCGCAATTATCCCGTAGATATTCATAATGAATTATGATTAAGTATATTGGAATTGGATCTGTTTTCAAGAGTATAAGTATATTTATTTTCCACCAGAGCTAAGATGATATATACCCCATCATAAGTATCCCTAATCTATTATCGACACTTAAGAGTAATTTTGTTGGGTTGTCGGCTGACTTCCTCCGCTGCCATACCTTGACATCGGAGGTGTCCCGCTGGCAGTTCTTCCAAGACATGGCGATGGATGAGAACAGCCGGTTGGGGTGGTCGAACTTGCCTCCCTGGAGGGCCAGGAACATAGTCGTCATCGGCTCCTGGAAACAAACGATATAGGATTTAATAATCGATCAAAATCTTTATTTTCAGTCAACTAAGGTCCGGAGAATTTGGAAAATTACAGAATTACTGATTATTGACCGCTTTTTACGACAAATTATGAGATATCTATAGCTATACATGAATATGTGGAAACTATGCTATGATGTGACACGGAAGACCAGCGCTGTAGTTGCTCCCCGAGCTCCTGCAGCACGCGCTGGCCACCCTTTTGGTTCCATGTATTTACTGTTTTATGTTTTAGTTATAGCTTACACTGTATATTTTGTGGAAACCAAATAAACATTTTCTTATCTTATCTTAAATAGGTGACAGATATCCGATGATGATAATGAAAACCCTATTGAGCTATAAATTAATGCGCAAGGCCCAAAAATTTCCCAAACAAGCGATGGACTGCAGCCCTCAGGGGAATCGTAAACGTGGCCGCCCCAAGCAAACTTGGCGACGAACAGTCTTTGCCTGAACACTACAACTTGATTCACTTGGAGCAAAATATGCAACCTTCAACAGAACAAGATGGAGAAACAATGTATCTGCCTTCTGCCCCGTCGCGAAGGGTGGCATAAGACTTAAGATGCAAGAAGATGCCAGCTGTGTCTCAACAGGGAGTCATTGCTGATGTGGGTCTGTCAATTAGTCTTTTATAACCCTAACAGAATAAAATACGTCTATTTCACTGATCACAGACTTTTTTATAGACAGCTGGACTTTCGGCTTCACACGTCCAACAGAATATAGTAAGTCTATCTCACTTCTATCTCACCGACTTTTTTATAGACAGCAGGAGTAGATTTTCGGCTTCGTACGCGTTGTTTCCATGAAAAAGGTTCATGGCTTTATCTATCCCACGGGAACTGATTTATGAGATGAAAAGTAGCCTATGTTTTATTCCGGGGCTAGAACTACGTCTATTCAAGATTTCAGCCCGATTAGTTCAGTATGTTTTGCGTGAAGAGTAACAAAATTTCATACACACAAACTTGCGCATTTAGAATATTGGTAAGGATAAGAATATGTACCTAATAAGGAAGGATACGAGCGACAGTAGGTAGGTTACTAAACCAAAGCACCAGCTCAGATGTGTGCGCAATTAAAAGTGCAATCATCATTGCAATGTGTTGTGCAATAGCCAGTTACATAACGAAATGGAGACGAGTTGCATCGCAGGAGGTGAAGATAATTCGCTGACCGACTGTGCGTGACGGAAGTACGTACGTACGTTGCTAATCTGTGTTTGTGAGATTCGTACCTGCTTTACCTATTTCTTGTGATTCTACTTACCTACAGTGTCGTATCTTTTACGATTATGTAAAGGTTTTGCAATATTTATCGACGTGGAATCGACTGAAATCAGCCAGCAAACTTATTATTCGAACTCAGCGGAGATAATCACTGCCGAGTGAGACAAGAATTGACCCTTCCAACTCATCTCGTGGATGTTTTCAGAGTCGTTTAAGGGGCAGATGAAGGGCATTAGCTTCCTCATTTGTATTATTAACAGGTCTACTGAAATGACCGTACCATCGCACAAGCGCGGTGGTTATGACAATAACCCGCTTGTTTTTTGTTTTTTGGTTGATATGAACACTGAGCTACGTTTTTTTAAAGTCAGACTTCCGTTAGACCAAAATCTCAAATGGTGGAAAGTGATGATGTGGCTGGCGATGCATCTCGAAGTCACCAGTCAAAATGTTCTATTTCCCTTTTTAAGGAGTTGATTTTTCTGACGTTAGAAATAAACGGATCACTTTTATTTTTGTTACTTACAATCTTAGCGAACTACTGGGTATAAAACTAGCCCGTACGTAAAGACAAGAGTTTGGCAGAGAAGAGACTAGTCTACTCACAATTCTGACGAGCCAGTTGAGGACGAAGGCGGCGGTGGAGTAGTGCGTGCCGTAGTGGAAGGGCGGCGTGCTCTCGTGCTCCCACGTGTTGTAGCGCTCCTCGAAGTACGCGCGCCGGGACGGGTTCAGGGCTCCGATCGGCTGGGAAAGAAGACAGACGTTTTTCTTGAGGGATAGGAACGGAAGACTGTCATGGACAAAGTATATCGAGATTGTAAACCAGAGCAAAATCACAGAGGAATTCGAATCGACGTTACTGCGACCTAAACAAAAAAAGAAAGTTAAAAAACTTAACAAAGAAAGTTTAGATCAAAAGTCAAAAGTAACCGTGTATGTCTCAAATGTCGATCTTCATTTGCTCACCCGTTAACAATTAAGGAACTTGATATATCGTACATGTAGCAAAAAGAATATAAGATCGTGGACGAAGTAGACATTAAGTTCGAAACACACTGAAGCCGGAGGTGTAGCGGAGAAGGCGTGGCGGTTTTTCCTATGGCACCGCGTCGCCACGGCCTGCGTTGTGTGTAGGCTTTCATAGGATTCCATAGAATACAACTCGCACGCCTTTGCTTCCGCTCCGCCTCCGGCTTCCGTGTGTTTCGAGCTTAAAAGTGACCGGCTATTAACATTTAATTAGCCCTGAAAACGGCATAAAAAAGATTTAGAACAAGTGGCATCTGTTGATGTTACCTTGGAGAGGTCCCGGTAGTTGGAGGGCTGGCTGAGGTCCAGCTCCTCGCTCTCGTAGTTGGTGAGGACCCAGGGGAACACGGGGTACTGGTTCAGGTCGTTGTACGTTCGCCCTGGGAACAAACATACCTTCTTACACACCCCATACTGAAGGTTGAGAGAAAGAGACAACTCTTAGCTTAGGGCCACCTGTAGCCCATTTTACATCTCTACTTAATTATCTTTGAAGAGAAAATCAATTAAAACTTTCTTTGATAATAATGTACCTATAGTTTACAATTAGTCTTGTTTAAATGCTAATTTTGTAAGCCTTTCTTTTGAAAAGCAGAACTTGCATTATGGGACATTGGTTCATCATCAGACAGAGAATAGATGATTACAAGAACTTAACAAGTGAAGTTAAATTGCTATTATATGAATAAGTTCCATTAGGAATGGAACAAGTTACGAGTACTTCTACTAATGGAACTGTGAAATATAATAGGTCAGTGCCTATGCATAGCTCACAATTTTTACTGTAGATTCTAATTCCCTTAAATATATTATCAGTCATTTTTGTCAGACCATCTAACATTTGTCACGCAATTGAATTTGCAGCCAACATGGCAACAACGAACCATCAAGTAAAATAGCCTAATGTCACAATTTTCAAACGAACAACTATAATTTTGTCGCACTAGAATTGCGTTGGAATGGAATCAAAGAGTGAACATGTTACAGTCAATTTAAATTGCATAAAATAATTGCAATTGCAAAAAAGACAAGATACATCAGCAACGACGCCGGTGCTTGCGAATCGTTGCCCAATGCAGCCCATTGACACTGTTCACAATGGCGTGTCACTCTTGCGTACAGAGGAAACTATACAACCTCGATTGTGACACCGTTTGGTGTAAATAGACACTAAACTTTAATTAGATATATTTAATTGACATACTAATTTACCTCCTCTTGCTCTTAGAAAAAGGCAGTACTTAGGAAGTCTATACACATAGACTGCCTACATAGTACTTTGTGCTAAGAGAGCTAAGATCTACTGCCATAAATTTATCTCTTTAAGTTAGAATAAAGGTAGTGTTTCTTTCTATAGATGAAAGTTTCTCTCTAACCCTGAATATTGTTTGCATCAACAGCATGAAACGAAAGGTGATAGGTGATAGGTCGAAAGTACGTAAGGTTATTTCCAGATGTACTGATGGTTACATTGAAATACAATACAAACATTATTGCACTCCAGAAAAAGAACATTAGAATAAAACATAAGAGAAGTAAATTAAAACAATGGGCGGCCTAATCGCTTGAAGCTATCTGTTTCAGGCAATCTTTGGATATAATGAATACGGATATAGGTATAACGACATGTTAATTTAATTTTACTCGTACCTACTAATAAATTGTATATTCGTATTTAAATAAATAATATAAAATATCTTACAATGGCAAATGTAAATGAAAGTGCAGTAGGTACCTAAACATAATATGTATCCCCAAGTTTTATTTCCTGGCTAAATTCGATAATGCTTATTTATTATTACAAAATGTTTTGTGAAAATGATCAATTATCACAAAAAGTATTCAGAAAAAATGGGATCAAGATCTTTTTTATGATCGATGTGAAACGTTAATACCAAGGCTGGCTCTTGATGCAATCTGTGATTGACATTGTCTTATTTTAGAAAGTGGCTTTTAGGTCCAATTAAATCAGCGGTCGACATATTCTAAAAAAAACTAAATTTAGTGTTTTATTTCCTTTAGACTTTACAGTAGGATCAATAATCTTGGACACGTCAGAAATTTCAAATTACTTATGTAAAAGTAGAAACTTCACTTTGATTTTTGTTTACACACTTCAATCTTTTTTAAGGTAATGAAGCGAACAAGAAACCTTTACCTTTTTAGGTAGTTAGTTTTCGAATTGGTGTAAAACCCGTCCCAAGCTATCTAATATTTTGTAAGCCTTTTTATAGAAAAAAGTTTTGACAGTATGTTTGATTTTTAAACACAAATCTAAATTCTAAAACACACAGAATTAAATATATGTGTGCAATCGTTGAATGAAAACACTTAAAATAGAAACAAGAAGGCCTTAGTTTACGAATTACGGTTATCAGTGACATTTGACTCCGACTTGCATTGATAAGAGCCCACACAAAGACTCATCTTGCACAAGCAGCTGTGGACTGGCTGATAATCTACGGCTATTGGTTTCAAGTGTACCTATATCACGTTTCTATTAATACAAAGACAAAAAAAACGTGAAAAATTGCGTCTTTAATATTGATAAAAGGTCATATTATGAGATCCAAGAAAACATTTAAGACGAAAACAAATCACTCAGTATACACTCAGAGTGACGTATGATCTTTTTTATTATTAAATTAATGGGGATAGTTACGACAAAACAAACTTTCATAAAAAAAATAACGGTCAATTACATTTAATGTGTATTTAATTATGATTCACCTTTCAACTCTGCTCTTATCTCAATTAGTGCTATCAGTAGGTGTATAAAGTCGGGCATTACACCACTCGTCCAGTTGCACTTTATTCTGTGTCCAGCTGGTCGAGTGTCCATCCACTATCGTTGTCACGTGCCGCTTTCCCGATCAGCCCCGTCGCAGTCTCGGAGGTCCATTCGACACTCAGTGCCCCGCTAGGGCACATCGCTCGAAGTTTGAAAAGTTGGAAAAGTGCATTGTACGCCCTTTTTCACTAGAACTGCCAATTTAAAATTAGAACGTTTTGCATCGAGCCTACGAACGTAACTTTAAAATTGGAATAGAGTTTTGTTTCGCGTTCAAAAATAATTTTTTTTTTCGAACGTAGACAAGTTAAAATCGGCAATTGTTTATGAACGAAAAAAAGTTGTACAAAATCTTACGAGACCGCTGAAAATGAAAGTTAAAAGTGAATAAGAAGTGAAAGTGAACAAAGTGTTAGACAGATGCGAGTGAAGTTGGGCGCGAGTGATAAGACTTGGTTCGAGCTGGGCTGAGATGCTGGCGGGCTCAGCTATGGAGATCATAAAGAGGTAAGTGCTGGTTAGATTAATAATGTACCGTTACTGAAATTTTCAGCACGCGCTGAGTCAACCCCTATTTGGGCGCAGGGTCACGGATACGGAAACACCATGTATTTAGAACCCTTTTGTTACTCCGCCTTGCTTATCATCATTTTTTATTGCACCAAGTGTCCAATTTATTTATTATGTAACATTACAGTTTCATTACAAAATAATGCGTTACAATATGTAATGGAAATATAATGAGGAATTATGTAATTCTGAAAAAAAAACAGAAAATTTAATACAGGTAAATAAATAAGTGGACACAGGGTATTTATAACAAAGACAGAAAAAAACAAATGAACAAACATGAATAAGCAAAAGTAAATAAAAAAACAAAAGAAAGCAGTATGGCACACTAAAAATTTAAAACACCTAACATATTATATTTTTTTTATTTAAAATGTATATTCTATTCTAGTACTTGGAGAGCGAACCTCCAGCCAAGACAAGACTGTTCGAGCTTATTATGAATGCATTTCTAACATCCTTCCCACACTTTTTATTTGGTACAAGCTGACCCGACAGACGTTGACCTGTCTTATATAAAATTACTAGCGACCCGCCCCGGCTTTGCACGGTTTTATTATACGTATAAACCTTCCTCTTGAATCACTCTATTTATAAAAAAACAACATCAAGTTTTAACGATTTAAGCATACAAAGGGACATAGGGATATAGGGACATAGGGACAGAGAAGCGACTTTGTTTTATACTATGTAGTGATATGAATATCATAGCCTATTTCCGTACGAACCTTCTACAAATTTTAAAAGAAGTATTAGATAAATAAGTAATCAAAAGAATTTGAAATAAAAAACCGCTACCTATGTCAAGTCGTCATCAAGTTATTGCGTGACCAAGTGAAACAGGGATTCATTTTTATATACACTCGTCAGCAAATTAACCGAGCCACTCCCCGCTTAATACGTTACGTGCCTATATAAAAAATATTAATTGTATAGTAATTTTAAACATCATGAATTTCTAATGATAAATTTAGATATTTTTTGATTATATCGAATCAGAGTTCCAAAGAAACGCATGGCCCGGTTTATTTGCTTTCGAGTAAAGTATAAGTAAAAAAAGTTTTTATTGACACAGTAATAGTTTTACAGACAATAATGAGTCCATAAGCTCCTGAACTAGTTTAAAATTGTGTTTCAGGAGCCAATTGTATTATGTATATAGATTGAAGAGTTGTTCTTTGTATACATTACACCCCGTATTTTTTTATTTTATTACCGTTTCTACTGTGTTTTGTGTCGATTTATTCATAAATGAAATCTTCAGCAGTTTATTAAACATAGTTTAGAATCCCATTGACATTAAAACAATCGTAATCGATTGCCCGTGGCTCCATCCACTCGTGCCCGTATTTACATACAATACAATGCAACCAATCAAACGGTCAAGAGCAATCCTAGTTGCTTCTAGTACTACAAGCACGTACCAGTAGAGAAGTGCTTACATAATGGACACTAATTGCAGTCTACCACGAACGACGCACTAGGTACCTTTAGGTATCGTGGCAATAAATTATACAGGCGGTGTTAACTGTCATTTATTAAACAAAATGATTGTATATTGGTCTGTTTATTTTTCTTTGCTCTAAACTGTAAAGGAGACGCTTCAAACAATATTCTTGTTCTTCATCATTGTTGAATGATATAATATTTTGGACAATATTCAAAAAACTTTTTTAAGTTTTTCGTTTTAATTTTGCCTTCTTAATCCTAAATAAACATATTTCGATTGTTTACTGTTTTTGAGTAACAACCAAAAATTCTAATAAAAACCGTAGCACAAAATACAGCTAAGGTATGAATATTGAATATGCATGTCTAAGTGCGCAAGAAAATACATAGTTAATGTAGAGCTACCATTAGGCTGTCAGAGTTTTTTGCTACTTTTGGCAAAGCGTTTTAAAACTATGTCATGCTTTCTCTCTGACATTCAATAATTTCACTAATGGATGGGATTCCAACGGCATTAACAACGGTACTGTAATAACCTTTCATTGTTTCTAATTTGCGAGTATTTTGGCAGTTCCCATGCCGCATCAGCCAGCTAGATGATTGTTTCCCGGGTTACTTCGTTATGTATGATGAACTCTACTTTCCAGTTCATCAAACCGACTGCCAGACCAGCCCTTTCCAAACACGGACTTTTGCCATAATCACCACGCTTTGCTGGCGGATTGGAGAACGCACTAGGTGTTAAAACTACTCTTTGAAAACTACTCTAAGTCTTTGAGATCATATTATATTATTGAGGTCACGCTCGATATGTATTGCACAATATGCAAACCATTTCACGACAACAAGGAGAAATTGGTCATCGCCAACCGGACGACTCCGGCTGCACAAAAGACATCCCAATCAACTATCTACATGCATGGATTTCATAATAACGTGTAGGTACAGATTAAGTTTCATTACGAGGAACTAGGAACCAATAGACAAGGAACGTAATATCCGCTTCTCCTGAAGCTTATCGATAGTTAGCAATTTTTCAAATTACAAGGGTAATAAGGAAACCTACCAAGTGGAAGTCATCATAATCAGCAGGCAATTTAGGATTCAATTGGACATCCTCATCAACATACAAACTAGTTATCCATCGTCATTATACAATACGGATTGGAGATTTTTTTAAAATACGAAGATTGGAGCTGATGCACGGGCAGCAAAGAACCTTTAGCAAATAACCCAAGGATGGCTTCTATAATAGGTTCCCTTAGTTGGCTCTTGCGACATTCACGAACTTCGTTGAGGCCGCGACCGCCACGGCCATATGGATATCATCACGTGCTTATAAAACACTAGATACTTTGTAATCAAAGACATGTGACGTGTTGTAATCAATCCGTTGCGCAAACTCCTTTAGTGCGTGTCCTGTCTTGAGCGATGGCGCATCGTAAAAAAGGCATCCACGACAATCGAACCAAATACCCGACCAGCAGCAAAACAGTCGGCTGTGATGGTCAGCTGTAAGAATCGACTCCTCGGCCCTTGGTTGTCCTTGAAGCGACTAAGGGAACTTTCTGAGGAAGTTCAACAGTTTCCTCCTGTGTATTTATGACGAATCTACTGCGATCATTGTATTTAATGCGACCAACCCACCTGCCACGCGTGATGATTATGCCACAACCCCTCTTCTTCGAGGGAGACATGTATTGGCGGCCGAACAGTTCGAAATTTTTTATTTTCCACGTGATTTAAAATTTTAATCCTAACCCCTGTGAGCTAAGAATTTTTCAGATCACTGTCAGCTAAATTCAGGCAATAAAAAATAATAATGTTCTGCAACTATCAAACTAACCATAAAACTGTCAAATTGAAAAAAAAATGTGTCAAGTTTTATAAGCTGGTCGGTTGAATTCACAGAAACTTTGAGCATTATGCAACCTAATCACTCTTTGGCCACTTTACCTCTCAAAGTGGTACTCACCGGCGATAGTGTTGAGGAACATGAGGTACTCGAAGTTGGATATCTCACGGCGCTGCCACTTCTGCGTCATGTTGGAGTTGCGCATGAGTTGACGTGGAGACATCATCGACGCGCGTCTGCAACAATACAAAATGATTATAGGTTAAAATGTTAAGTAAAGTTGTGATGCAGGAATTTGTTTCTTCGAGTGTTTTGGCTTTAAAAAAATAGAGGTTTTGTGGTCTTGACTCAACAACGTTTTTGGTCAACAACTATATTCAAAATAATATTTGGCACTTATATTCTGGGTAGAGGGGTAGGTAGGATAGACTTAGATACGAAAAAAAGGATTAATGAGCTAAATATTGGAGTCTATAATATTTTTCCATACGGAAATGGATTTTTGTAAATTTTCTATGGAACGTTTGATCGCCACGGCACACTTTGTTTCCTCTGTTACCTCCTCTGTCCTATTATTACATGCAATCTCTGCGGCACCAAAACAAGTCAGCTGTACCGACAATATCATGGCCTCAACAACGGGTCTAAACAAATTATCCAATCAACACCAGCTGGGATGTCTTGGGGTGTTTTTCCATTGTGCTTCCCAGTTGATCAAGAACTTGGACTTTAGCAAGCTAGACTTTAGGTCCAGAGTACTCGGATTTCAGGCAATCTTTATTAAATAAATAGATGAGTTTTCTGGAACCCTTTTAAGGTCATCTCAGCATATCTAAGCGTACGGACGAAGAAACATCATATCATTATGTCCAAACAAATGAATATTAATGTGACTATTTAACTAATTGATACAAAACAGTCATATTATTATAATTATCTGATTTGATGATTAACTGGCACGCAATATAAATTAAACAAGAATCTTATGTTTATTTTATGAATAATGCCTTGACCGAGTCAATGAACGACGCGAGGTACAGAACTAAGAGCTAAAAACAGATATATCGATTAAATATGACAGAAAATATAAATGTGTAAGTAATATTTTTTATTTTATTTTATGCACAATAATGTACCTACTTCTATAAATGAAACAATTATTTTTAGAAGGTGGTAGTCGAGCGTGGGCACACCTCAAATTAAGTTTTTGTGTATTGCTAAACCCAAAAAAATTGAAAGTCAGCCACCAAAAGTACTAGGCTCGCATAACCTCAGAGGAGGTCGAGCTCTCGCAGTATGTCAGGGTCGGCGCGGGCGTTGACCCGCGACAGTGCGAACACGCAGGGTCACATAAAACTGTGCAATACTACATCCAAAAAGTACCAGGCTAGCTGAGTAACGGCAGAGGTGTACTGTGTCAGGGCGAGAGCGGCCGTTGACCTGCAAGGTTATGATTGTTGACATTGATACTGCATTGTGATTTTACTTTTCTTGCTATTTTGAGATTTCAAGTTACTTATTGTCAGCCTTCACTGCTTTCAAAATTGGCGATAAAATTATAATAATATACTTCTTTAAGGTCCCGATAAAAATACTTGAATATTAAGCGACGCTCTCAGACATGTTGGAGCCTTCTGCATATTTATTTTTATATTATAAGTAAACATGGCTGTTTATTACGAACTATACGCCTAAAGTATGAAAAATTACTACGATAAAACGAATTCAAAACTAACCCAAATAGTGATAAACCTTTTTTAGAATAACTAAAGAATCACCCGGAAGATCTCATAAATAAGAAATATAACAAAAACTACACAACGTAGGTGTATAATTGTAGCAACGACATTAACTATGTGCCCATTATATTATCTAGGCGGAAGTGTCAGAGGCTTTTGGCCAAAAACAAATACTAGGAACCAAAACACAAACTTTTTTCTTGAATTCAAAGTACCAGAAAAACTATTAATTTAGTTATAATTCGTAAACAATACCAGCCATTTTGATAAGTCCTCAAGGGTGTAAATCCTACGCGGTGATCAATAAATACTGCGCCGTAAATAATAAAACTTTGCTCGATTTGGTATTTTCGGAAGGTCGGGTCACTTTAGCGTATTCTTATACTGTCATTATATTATTTTGATGCAAATTCGGAAGCTGTTGTCTTACGTATATGGAGTATATAACTTTTTATAGCTACCCATAAAATCATATGCATGTCTTAATAGAAATTGACCGAAATTCAATATTAACCTTGTTTGACATCGTTTTATATAACGTTTTATATAAACTTATATAAACCGTTTATTTTTGTCTTTAGTACTTTGATACATAAAGGAAAAAATACAAATTAAAATTTTTGATGCAAACACAAACCTTTGTGACATCACTTATTTTACCCGTTCCATTATTTAAATGAGAATATTTTTAAAATGTAATATGTAACAGTAATAAAAATTAAAAACTTAGTTTTATATCATAATTCAAGTTTTTGGGCACTTAATAGGCTAATTTTATTAGAAACTATGCTATCTTCTTGCAACTTAAACCTCTGGTTCACCCTTCACACGTTTATGCGAGCTAGGTACGAGTACCTACATACTACATACGATGGTACCTTATTTAAAATCTAATTATCAAATTAATGTGATGTTTTTTTCTATTCTTTGATTGACATTTTCTAGATTGTTAATAAATTATGTATGCTTGTTTGTTCGTTCAGGCCATTAAAGGTTTAATCCAGTAACAAAATGACTAAAGCTATCTCAATTAGAATCATTGAAATTTGTCCAGCATTACAATCAAATTACTATTAGACTGAAAAATTTCACGGCTAGGCTGACTCTGAACCGATCTAGCATTATATGTATACTAAAACTCCGAACTTAAAACCTTTATTTCCTTAGGCTTACAAAATAAACACTTAGACAAGTCGCTATTTCGTATATTTTATAGGCTCTACTTACGAACTCTTCCCGTAATATCGTGAAACCGCGAAATGTATTACTGCACGCGGAAATGAATACCATAACTGCATAACAATAATGATAGTTTTTACTAAGCTTCCCTATTGATTTACTGACTTACTGATTATTGCTGAGAATAGGAGATATGAGACCAGAAAATACGTTGCGAATTCTTTAGACGGCTCACAAACGCTGAGGGGTCATTAGTAAATTTTATTCGTAATACAAAAAAAATATACATTTTTTTTATTTTTTTTTGTATTTATTCGTAACTAGCTGGTGCCCGCGACTTCGTCTGCGCATGATTAGTATTTCGAATACTCGCGATTTTACTTGCGTAATTCCTTTTCCCGTGAGATTTTCGGGATAAAATAAGCCTATGTGTTATTCCAGCTTATGATCTATCTCTGTGCCAAATTTCATCCAGATCCGTTGAGCAGTTTTTGCGTGAAAGTGTAACAAACATCCATCCATCTATCAATTTATCCATCCATCTATCCATTCATACTTACAAACTTTCGCGTTTATCAGTTCAATTCAGTTTGGTTCCCCTGGGCTATACGGGTTTTCAGAAATTTGCTTGTGAAATTGAAATTTGCTTCAGAAATTGATTTGCTGTGAGAAATTTTTGAAAACCCGTATAGCCCAGGGGAACCAAACTGGATTCCGAGATAAAATGTATCCCATGTCCAATCGTCCCGAGTTCCATTCGAATTCATTCACTTCCGTCGTGGTGCGTGGTTAAAGAATTCTTCTTTCACCCTCTCTCCCAGGGGAACCATACCGAATTCCGGGATAAAAAGTATCCCATGTCCTTCCTTGTAGTATGAACTCAAATCGTCCCGAGTTTCATTCCAACTCATTCAGCAGTTTCGGCGTGATGCGCGGTAATGAATTTTACTTTCATACCCTCTCCCATGAGAACCTTACTGAATTCCGGGATAAAAAGTATCCTATGTCCTTCCTCGTAGTATGACCTATAATCATGCCGAGTTTCATTTAAATCCATCAAGTAGTTTCGGCGTGATGCGCGTTTACGATACAGACAGACAGACAGACAGACAGACAGACAGACAGACATGAATGAAAAAAATTACAGTTTTGGCTTGAGTATCGATAATAGAGTGCCCTCCAAAAAAAAATTTCAAAATATCTTCAATGTACAGAATTGGACCTGTTACAGTTTTATTATAAGTATAGATGAAAAGGCAGCCTTTAGCGGCGAAAATAGTCTGCGAGACAAACTCACGGATCTAGCTAGAAAGGTACACTTACTTTCTTTGAACATAATCATATTTGTAATTAAGAAATAGACCAGAGTTAGAGATAAATAGAATATAGTTGTGCGTCACAAATTATTAAGTTTTCTGTTTTCCTACTCAGGAATTATTATGGCTCTCTTATTGTACTGAGAACTTGAGAAGAGAAATAACTTCTCATAACTTTTATAGTTTAGTTATTTTTAAAAGGAGTTAATCAAATTGATTATGTCACTCCCATAGGAATTAGTTAATTATATTATAGTTAAAATTACATTAGTCATTACATCTAATTAGGTAACTGGACACTCTATTAAAGGTAATTAATATAGGTAAGGTACTCGTATTCAAAAATCATACCGTGCAATGTATTTACTCATAACAATTAAAAAATCATTTATGGTATTTACAACTACGTACCTGGAAGTACTCTGTATCTATTTAATATCTACAGAATTAATTAATTGTAATAATTACTAGCCATATATATGACTAGGATACATAATGATTTGAGCATTTTATAGTTCTCTGATACTTCGTCCAATTCGGCCAGTTGTATTCGGTTTGATCTTACCGATACTTTCGATCACGAAATATTCAAAATACACAAGTACATAAGTACGCTAATCTCCCTATAGTATATCAGTTATCTAGTATCCATGATGATGCTGTATGAAATGTTCAGTATTATTTATTTCTTTGTTATTTATTAAGTCTTTTCAAAGTTCTTAAATATTGTTGAATACAGGTGGGTAGAGTTCAGAAGGTGAATAAATATCACGTAAGTAAATACATACATATATCGAAACAATAAACATATATGTCGAGTAGGAAATGTTTTATTTACTTCCGATCGAAAAGCGCTTATTTATCTTCCGAGCGGAAGCTTAAGGCGGAAGGTCCAGCGCACACTTGCGACGTTTTGTAGAACTTGTTTTAAACCAGTTTAACACAAACGATTATGTAGGCTATTAAGGATTGTCTTTTAACTAACCTGTTCCTTAAGAAGTCTGTGAAATATTTACTTATTAATTCGTAGGTTTAACCGCAATCGTTTACCCCGTGAACGCTGTGGGTCTGACATTTTTGTAGCTTTAGTTATATACTTATATGTCCTAATTTTAATAATCATATTTAATAATTTTTATAGTTCTTTAATAATAAAATAGAAAATTTGTTTGACCAGATAATAGGTTAAATATTTAAAACTTGATATTTTACCCCGGAAATCTACATTGCGGAAGATTATTCTAAAGAAATCCTCGAAAAAAGAAAGACACTACTACCCCAATTGATGGAAGAAAGAAAGAAAGGCAACTTTGCCTTCTTAAAATATGACAAACTTATTATAAAAGAAAATATAAACACCAAAGACAGTAGAAAAAGGGAACTTTCGGTTTCTCCGCTGACCGATTCACAGCCAAAAAAACAACAAACATCATTGTCAAAGAATAATAGAACAAATGCATTTGACTTGATGAGAGGGCGTTCGAATTCACTTACAACTACTTCAATGGACAAGAAACAATAACAAAAATCAACCGGAAAACGAAATCAAAAACTGAATAAGAAAAAACAAAATCACACAACAAATAAACAAAACCCTCCCCCAAGCCGACTGGTCCTCGTGGGGGAAAATGACCACGACCCTCTAAAGGTAATAAATAACTCAAACTCAATAAGGAAAAGAAAATTAAATGATATTCATATAGCAACAATAAACTGTAGATCTCTTAGAACTCCTGAAAAATTGCAAGAACTTGAAATAGCCATAGAAGAAATTAAATGGGACATTATAGGAATCAGTGAAACAAGAAAATTTGGAGAATATATAGAAGACCATGGAAAATATGTACTGCATTACAAAGGGGAAACACCGGGTCTGTATGGAGTCGGATTTATGGTCAAAAGAAATCTAGTAAACAACATAGAAGAATTAAGGGGAATCTCTGAACGCATTGCAATTCTTAACATCAATCTAAATGGGGAGAAAGAAGGAAAATGGTCCATTATCCAGGCGTATTCACCAACGGAATCTAACAGAAAGGAAGACATAATAAAAATTGAAAAATTTTATGAAGACCTCCAAAAAACTATCGAAACCGCACATAAAAATGTCATAGTGATGGGCGACTTTAATGGTCAAATAGGAACACAACATAATGGAGAAGAACATATTATAGGAAACCACGGGTTCGGAACAAGAAGCAAAAATGGCACAAGATTAGTAAATTTTTCACTACAAAATAAATTAAGTATCCTTAACAGTTTTTATAAAAAGAAAATCACAGATAAATGGACATGGACTTCACCTAATGGACTTTATAAAAACGAAATTGACTTTATAATGTCGAACAACAAGAAATTTTTCAAAGATGTATCTGTTATACATAATCTAAATTTCAACACAGACCACAGAATGGTACGGGCTAAATTGACAGTAACAGAACACAAAAGAACAAGACCACTTCACAATAAATATCCAGTTATTCATTACATAGGCGAAACACAATTACTGCTTAACAATCTCCAACTTTCAATAAATAAGGAAAAGCACATCTCAACACAAGAAAAATACAATAAATTACTACACCAATTAAAATCTGTAACTAGGAAAACAAATACAAACAACAGGAAAGAAATATCACTGAAAAGTAAACAACTAATAAAAGAACGCAAAGAACTACTAAAAGAAGAGAAAACTAAAGATATCCGTAGAAAAATAACAGAGATAAGCAAAATGATTAGTGAACAACTACGGAAAGAAAGACAAACAAAACGGTTGGCAACTATGAAGAGCTATATAGAAAAAACAGGTGGAATAAAAAAGGCACTGAAAGAATTAAATTGTAATAAAGAATGGATACCAAGTATGAAAAAGAAAAATGGTATAACTACAGGAAATAGATCTGAAATCCTAAAAACGGCTACAGAATTTTATCAAAATTTATATGAGACCAAAAAGGTGGGACAAATTACAAAACAATATGATACACCAACTGATGATTTGGAAATACCTGAAATACTAAAAGAAGAAACCATAAAAGCAATTAGTACACAAAAAAATGACAAAGCTCCTGGATCAGACCTTGTGACTAATGAACTACTGAAAATTACATTACCAGTGATTGCTCCAAAGCTTACAGACATATTTAACGAAATTATTGAAACGGAGGAGATTCCTGAAGATTGGACAAAATCAACAATCATACTTCTACATAAAAAAGGTGACAAAGGAGATATATCAAACTACAGGCCAATTAGCTTGATGTCTAACGTTTACAAGGTATTTTCAAAAATTATATTATCAAGAATTACCAATACTCTTGAAGAAAATCAGCCCAAAGAACAAGCTGGATTTCGTCGAAATTTTTCAACAGTTGACCATATTCATACCATTAGACAAATATTACAAAAATATAAAGAATACAACAAGACTTACTACCTGGGATTTGTTGATTACAACAAAGCTTTCGACACTTTGGAGCATGAATTTATCTGGGATGCACTAAAAGTACAGGGTGTACCAACAAAATACATACGAATATTAAAAAAGGTTTACACAAAGAGTACTGCTCAAGTAAAGCTAGAAAGTATAGGCAAAGAGTTTTCTATTAAGAGAGGAGTACGTCAAGGGGACCCTATCTCACCTAAATTATTCTCCGCAGTCTTAGAAATGATATTCAGGAACCTAAATTGGATGAATAAGGGACTAAACATAAATGGCGAAACCCTGAGCCACCTACGTTTTGCAGACGACTTAATCATATTCTCTGACAACCCGAGAAACTTAGAAACAATGCTACAAGAACTAGCAGATGAAAGTGAAAAGGCAGGATTAACAATGAATCTAAGTAAAACAAAAATTATGTCAAACTCTCCACAAACAAAAATCATAAAAGTAAATAATGAGCAAATAGAGTATGTTCTCGAATACATATACTTGGGGCAACTAATATCAATAGAAGATTGCATGGAAAAAGAAATAGAAAGAAGAATCACTAACACTTGGAAACGATACTGGTCACTTAGCGAAGTCATGAAAAACAAGGAAATGCCTATGAAAGAAAAAAGGAAGATATATAATATGTGTATCCTACCCTGTCTATTATATGGGTGTCAAACCTGGGCGTTGACAGAACAATTAGCTAACAAAATAAAAATTTGTCAAAACGGAATAGAGAGAAGCACAGTGGGAGTTAGAAGAAAGGATAGAGTAAAACTAATAGACATAAAAAGTAAAACCAAATTTAAGAATGCATACACAACATACAAACAACTAAAATGGAGATGGACAGGACATATGATCAGGGAGAAGAAAGAAAAATGGACAAGACTAACAACAGAATGGTACCCACTAGATGGTAAGAGAAACAGAGGTAGACAGAATAAGAGATGGGAAGATGATCTCAGGAAAATAGCAGGTCCAACATGGAGCCGCATAGCCAGGAATAGAACGGAGTGGCAATCTTTAGAGGAGGCCTTTGTCGGAGGACAAGTTGTGTAAAATAAATACCGTTTGCCGGTAACGGTTACAAATTTAATAGTAGTTAGGTAATTAAGTAAAATAAGTTTCAGGCATACCATAATTAATTTTAAGTAAAATTGTAAAACACAACAATAAAGGCTTTTTTATTTTTATTTATTTTTATTTTACCCCTGAAGATTTCTGGTCAGGTAGGTACTTGACCCGACAATCCTCAGGGTTAGATTACCATTCGTTGCTAAACATAAAGTTTCAGTTTCGATGCTTCATAACTTCTGTGGGGATCTCTGGCAAATTATTAATACAACAGACATTTACGTCGCCTTAATTCTAATATGTCGTATCTCATTTTTAAACCTAACCGACATTTTGTGTGTTTTGGATAAAGGCGGGAAAAAGACATCTTTCTCTTTCTTTACTTTGCAAAGTTTGTATGAAAAAGAGTGAAACAAAAGACTAGACGTAATACGTCGCATCTCGGGTCACTCGATCTTTCTGCGAATATGCATTAACTCATTGAGTCGCCATAGTTTGTTGACCGCGCGCAGGTTGCTCCGTGATTTAAGTGTTGTGTGATAGCTTTTATAAGCTGCTAAGGTAGGAAATTGTTTTTATTTTGTTATTTGACATTTATTAATTGTTTTAAACATATTTAATTTGTGGAAAACCACTGATAGTAGAATAATTACGGGTTTTAAAGTGACTTTTGAGATACTGCCTACTGATAAAAGCATGGTAATCACACAGAAATATTTGGAAAATGGCCTTTTTCTAAATATTTCTCAATATTTCAGACTCTGTACTTCTTTAGTTTTATCCATTATTGAGATAAAACAAAAAAAAACGACATTAATCTACCTCATGAGTATGTTAAGCTTACTAAAGATGCAAAGAAGAAAACTCCTAAATATGACGCAAAAAAACTTTCCCATGACTTTTTCAAAGATTTTTCAGTGCTCCAACGATACAACCTCCATTCGACCTGGAAGAAAAGCTGGAGATCCAACTGTCGCCAACATCCGACAGTTGCAATATAATCCAGATAATCCAGAAACTTAATTTTACGGATGAATTGCAAGAGTTGCCCATCAGATAAAAGCTTGGTACCTACACTATTAATCCAATGTACAGACAGCTTCACTAATTGGTATCCCCCTCACAGAATATGTAATAGTGCCATTCATTAGCACGCAGGTTCAAACCCTTTAACATAAAAATAATTGATTTAAGTTTACATTATTCATGTTAATTTCGTGTTTTGTTTTATTATAAATTTTATTCAATTACTTAATCAGAAAACTAAGGTTTTTTTCAATACCTTTCTAAATTTCTATCGCTAAGCACGAGTACCCTGCTAAATTTCAAAACAAATTCATATGTAACGTTGGTGTAGTGGTAGAAGTAGCCGAGTAATTCTAGCTCCTAGTCGTAATACCCGTGTTCGATCCCCTTCATCGATTCGATGTCATTTTTATATTTGCCATTTTTTTTATTTTTGTCTATTCTTGTGAATAGTGAAATTATTGTATATTAGTATGAATATACTAAATGATAAATAAAACACAATTTTAAATAAGTAAACACACTTTTTCTATTTCAAAATTTATGACTACATTACAAAACAAAATAAACATAATTAGTAGTATAGATTGTTTGTTTGTCTTTCGACATTTTTTATTTTATAATCAAGCTTATTTACAAGTAGTTCCCTATCCTGATAAATAATGTTCCATTTGCGATTTAGCACTCGAGAATACACATGTTTTCATTAGATTTTTGTTTACTTTTCTAATCTAATGAATTAAACAATTTGAATCTCGTGTAAATCGTGGAACATAGTTTAATCAGGTAGGTTTGAAAACATATACTTATACCTATGAGGTCAAATGGTGTTTTTTTTATTATTGATTTTGTGTAGTCTGTTTCTCATCTGTGTAACCTCTTGCTCTAAGTTATTCTTGGACGTCAATTCATTCGAATGCCAATTTAAAACCATTTGACCCCACATATTTTCTCTAGCTAGGAATAAAATAAATGTCTTCTTAAAAAATAGAATCATTCAGAAACCATTCGCGTACGATGCACTGCACAATTATCGTGGACAAAATAAATTTGTCCCTCTGGATACGCGATCCGCACTTTCTGCAGAAAGTAACATGACTTCCTTCAACACTGTAAAATCTTGTTCGCCATTCATACTCCCAGTCATTTCTTCTATTTTCCGGGAACCATAGAAGACATCGATCCCCAATAACCTAAAAATAACAATTTAATCAATTGGTGTTTTTTTTAGGTGTGCGGGATAAAATACAAATAATTTATTTGCATTGGTCAAATACTATGTAGTTTGTTAAAAAGATAAGAAGAATAAGATGAAATAATCTTTGATTAATGTAATTGGATTCGTTGTGAATTACAGTTACCTACTTTTTAAATATATTCTGTTGTTATTCTGTTGTTACACTCCTGTTGTTTTTTCTGCCAATCTTCTTACATTCACATCCCCCTCGGATTGAAATTTACGCCCCCATAAGCGCAGGGTTTGAATCTGTAAGATAACAAATCAACAATATATTATGCAGTTAAAGATAGGTTTTACTAAAAAGATATAAGTAGAAAATTTACCGTTATTCCAAGCTGACGAGCAATCTTCTTATTACTCATTTGCTGTTCGATAATAACCTGGATCTTAGTTCTCACAAAATTACTGATATGCAACATTTCCTTCAATATTCTTCAATTCCACCAAAAACATAAATAATTAAAACCACTAAGTAAACACTCGAATTGAGAATGGCAGTAACCTTTTCTTTGTTCACCAAGATTGTATTCAGATCTACCCTAATCTTTTCTTATCCAGATATCGTAAATAAAATCCGCTGCCGAACATAAATAACACAAAATTTCGAGCTTTCGATAACTAGTTCGTTGGCTTAGTTGTTTAGTGAGGCGGTTAAATGTCATGCGAGCGATTGGATGCCTGGTTCGATCCCCACTTGGTGATACAATTTTTGTTTCTTAGAATTTGAGTAAAAGATTTGTAAATCGGTCGGAAGACAAATGTAAACTTTAGCTATTTGAGGGGTTACCAATTAATGATTCTGTCTGTACACAGGAAGAATATCACTGAAGCCAAAAAAATGGAAAGACATCCAAAATCCGAAACAAATTTTGCCAACAGACTGTCATTCTTTTTATGACAGTTTGCCTAAGACAAAGACTGATTAAAAATTAAGTAAATAGGTATAATAGACAGTGCGAGATAAAGTTAATGTTGATATTTTTTTTAGAAACTAAGAATTTTATTTTCAAGTGATTTCTTGCTGTTTTGATAGAAGTTTAATTTTTGTTTGACACCTTTTCGATGATTCCTAATTTTAATGAAATTTTATTTTCAATTGTTTTGATAGAAGTTTATTTTAATTTGATACTTTTCGATAACTCTTAATTTTAATGCATGTTATTGACAATAAATCTAAGTACTGTGCTATCTTATTTGTAGAAAAATAAATGATTTTTTTACAGAACGATGACTAATTTTTTATGTTAATATACATTATCTCAGTAAATTCATCATGCTAATAAAGCGTAACTAAGATATTGAGCTTCTAGGATAAGCAAAATTGTATTACAACTCAAAAATAAGAATAAACTAGTATTTTGATAGTTAGTTTAGAACATCACTTCATATTGTTGTCATAGAATTAAAACGATAAAAACAGTTTTTTGACCCTCCTGAACAGTTGTCATTTCTGAGATACGCTTTATTAGAATTAAGGCGAAATGTAAATTTTACATTTTGTCAACAAGTAGTTAACAGAAAACTATAAAACAACGTGAATCGGACCACAACTTTGAAATTTTTCCTATAGTCCCACAATGTAGCTAATTGGAGTTCAGATGAGTATTTTGAAACCTGAAATATCAAATCGCTATGCAGTTTTGTTTTTTTCGTACAAAGAGTTTCCGCCAATCAAATAGCAACACTCAAAATACATGACCAACGCCTCGCGGGTAAAACAGATAAGTCACAGCTAATGTGGCATAAGTCGCGGCAGTGCGCCGCACCTTAGACGTGTTCATAGAACACTAGAACGTCCGGCAGACGTGACATTGAACTACACATTGCGCGCTAAAACATTTAAATGATCTAATTTTGATGTGATATACTCGTACATATACAAATGGATGACAAGATACTTCTCAAATAATATGAACATATCGTTATTTATGAAATCAGTATTAATGGCTTTAACTTGTTGAATCATCGCAGGCATCAGATAGCTCCTTTGTACATTTTATGTTAGACTGGCAGCGCCTCGCGGTTTTACACGCGTAATTCCCGTTCCCTTGAGAATTCCGGGATAACATATGGCCTAAGTGTTATTCAAGACTATTTCAGTAGTTTTTGCGTGAAAGACTAACAAACATCCATCCACCCCATCCATACTTACAAACCTTCGCGTTCATAATATATGTAGGATATTTTTAAAGAAATTAATTTCAATTAAGAAATCAGTAGGTATGTAGGTATTTTATGTATTATCTATTGCATTAAGTATAGTGGTCTTCTAGTACCCATAACACAATCTCTGCTTAGGTTGGGGCTAGATGTTGTATGTATTGTCCAGTATTATTAATGTATTTACCAGCTACTTAATTGGCCCCAGTGAGTAGCAACTCACTGGGGCCAATTAATGGTTTATTTCCACTCAATTAAGATCACAATCTGACTACGGACACAAGCTCTTCACAAGCTCGAACGTAAGTTACGTCCGGAAGTAAACATTTCTAGAATTGTGTCACACGATCTTTTATTACATTCGCAATTTATTGTACTCAACTCAGACCTGAGTACTGAGCGCAAGGCGAACTATTGACCTATTGGGTTCCTACTTTCTATATAAGTTACTGTACGGCCGTGGCTTTGCTCGAAAACTGCGTCTATAGAGAAAGTAATGTTGATAAAAAATATAGTTAATAAACTGTAGAAATTAATGGTTTATAAAGCTCTGCTTGCTACTTAGAGTTAAACAGTTCCTTAGTATGGATGCTATAACTAAAGGTCGTTACACACTAGCAGATCAGTCACAGAGCACCACGTCAAATTCGCAATATCTTAATGCATGTCTTAATAATCATATCGTCACTGGAAAGGAAGAAATGCTAAACCGCCAATAGGCTAAATGTGGGAAATCAAGTTTCAAATGTTTTTTTTCGAAAAAAAAATCGTAACTCGTACATTTTTTATTTTAATTGGTGTTTCAAAATGTAATTTACTATTTTAAAATTGTATCTATTTTTATGAAACATTTTTAATTGTACAGCTCTTCTATATCATGAAATAACTGTCGCTTAAGCAAAAGTGTTCTAAAAGTTAGTCAGGAAAAAACTGCTTATCTACCGAAAATATAAGACAATTAATAATTTAAAAATGCTTATGAATAGCATTCAAATTTTATACAGAAAACATAAAATGCTAAGTTACTTTAAATTATTAAAGTATAGTAAAGAAAAATTGCTAACATATGCTGAATGAGTTGATATGCCTTAAAGAATAGATGCTAAAGACCTAACACGTTTCACAAATATAATACAAAATTGTCTAAAATACAAATTACTCTTAAAGTAATGTACATAAAACTTACTTATGATATTAGTTAACCATACTTTTTTGGCCAATGTACACTGATCCACTATGTGTTCTTACAAAAAAACAAGATGTACTAATCAATCAGTTTTATTTATTGATCAAATAATCTCGGCGGAGTAATCCGGTTACATTGCGACAGTTCTCCATAATACTACAAAATAATCAGTTGCAAAAAACAAACAAAGATCACTTATGCTAAAAGTAATCACTTACTAATTCTTATTGTAATAGCTATTATTTATCCAAAATCACAATTACACTACAATACGAACTGTCACTAAACTGACCACGTTATATCAATAAAAATAAGTACCCACCTAATTGGAAACTATGACTAAGAAATTAATTTCGTATTTTAAATCAGTATATATTCATCACTAAGTCTGAGATCAGTTTTCAGTACCAGGATCAGTCTTCAATATCCTCAATGTCTGTATCTGCCAGAACGTCTTGAACATTTGCTGCATGAGGTAACGATTTATATTCTGGAATATATATTGCAGGAATAGTTTTATTGTTGCTTAATTTTTCCAAATCGTTAAACTTTTTCTTTGAAATTGGCAGTCTAGATTTGTAAATTTTCTTTGGCGTTACCTATTACATCGATGTTTTCAATTTTCAGTTTAAACATTCATTGAATATTTGACTTCAATATGGGCCGTATGGTTTTTTTTAAATGAAGCTGTTCGAATCTTCCGGTCCGGACTCAAAGGTAGGTTGGCAAAGCTCAGGAGTTGGAGCGTGCTGCATGGTAGCCCCGCAAGAGGCACCGGCCTCAAAGGTAGGTTGGCGAAGCTCAGGAGTTGGAGCGTGCTGCATGGTAACCCCGCAAGAGGCACCGGACTCAAAGGTAGGTTGGCAAAGCTCAGGAGTTGGAGCGTGCTGCATGGTAGCCCCGCAAGAGGCACCGGCCTCAAAGGTAGGTTGGCAAAGCTCAAGAGTTGGAGCGTGCTGCATGGATAAGAGTGCTCGTTGAAGTGTGCGTGCGTATGAATGTATGAGTGTTGCATGTGAGTGCGTTATAATACTAACACTACAGTAGTCATTACATACATCTTTTAGAATAAATTATCTCTAAAATAGTTTATACCTTTAAAAAAACGCCATTTTTTTTCTAATAATGGTTTGACTATTTCATTTAATAAATGTTACTTTTACTAACGTAATGAAATTGTGTAACTAACGCTAAACGAAAATTGCTTAGGCGCCATTGGCACTCAAACCTTATCCTATTATATTTGCTTAAGCGCCAAATAGTTTTTAACGACCGCTATGAATAATTGCTAAGACGACGATATAATAAATAAAATAAAAAAATCCAATTGCTTATAAGGCAATGCCACCTAAAGTAAAAAACAGGTAATATGCTTAAGTGTTCAAAAATATAAAAACGTTAAAAGGAAAACATTCTTATGAGTTAAAATACTTCAAAAATATAATACTTATGCAACCTCTGTTCAAAAACATCGTTTTGTAGTCGCTTAAGAAAAGGGAAACGAAGATTTACTTGAATTTTTTGAAACGCTAAAGCGCCAAAATGTGGCCTGATTGCCTTAAAAACTAAACAGATCGACGCAGAAAAAAAAATCTAATCCAATGATATATGTAACTCATTTTGGCCATATTGGTGGATAAGCATTTTTTCTTTTCCATTGACGATATGAATTTTTTTTTCTGTACTTTTGTACTATTTTTGCATCAGTCATCTAGTACCCATAACACAAGCTTTGCTTAGTTTGGGGCTAGATGATGCTGTGTGGATTGTCCAGCATTATTTATTAATTTTATTTTAAATAGGTATAATCCTAAATTCAACATTTTGTTAAAAAATACTTGTCAGTCTGCTAGTGACAAGGTAATTTGTATATTAATATAAAGATCAGTGTGTTAGTTCGGAAATTAATACAAGTAACGATTTATGTCACCAGGTAGAGTCAGTAAAACTTCGATTACAACTTTATCTTAATATACTTTATCGTAGGTATAATTAACAAGACTTGATTGATATTGTAGCAGGTTCGAAACTGGTTCGGGCTATTTTTGACATTTAAATTAAATCTTCGAATTACATCATTTTTCTACTTGACAGGTGGTTAAACCGACCACCTGTTTTAGAGTAGAAATAGATTTATAGGCGAAACGGACTATAATTTACGAGTTCTTTCTGCTAAAAATACTAATATTGAAAACTATTGTATGCCCGCGGCTTCGCACACGTTGTTTCTATGGAAACGTTTCTAGACTATTTCTATCCCATGGAAACAGATTTATGGGATGAAAGAAATAGTAGCTATGTGTTATACCAGGGCTCGAACTACGTCTATTCAAAATTATTCCGTTGTTTAGTTTTGCGTGAAAGACTAACGAACATCGAAACTCTCATACAAATTTCTATCGCGTTTATTCAAATAATCAAATAATCATTGGAGGAACATTTACAGTACATCCAGTCCTGTATTTTAATTCCAAGTCAGTATCGTTAATTATATCAGAGTTGAAGTAATGTACGTAAGTTAAATTGGAGACAAACGCCGGTAAGGATTACCGTCGATCCAGACCGTAATCTAACTTAGTTTAGCTTGCAATGCTGGCGTAGATTTTCCATCAGCTTATAGTACAAAGTAGGAAATCTACTCACCTAAAACCTTACAACATACAATCTACATTTGTATTAAAAAACTGCTGGGCTGAGTTCAATTCTAAGCCGCGATCTTCAAAAACTTAATTATAATTTGTTGTTTTTAACACAAACTTCAACTTTTTTCTCACTCATTTTAAGGATAACTCAATAACTAGTGGTCAGATCTTGATCAAATTTCTTTGGGACTCCATCTTTCAAATAAAAAAGAAACAAAATAATTCAAGGTTCACCAAAAAAAAGTTGAAACATACAGTCAAAACAAAAACATTCAAATTGAGATCCTCCTATTTTTGAAATCGTTTGAAAAGAAACATCACTATAGTTCAGTAAGTACGAAACTGCGCAATGACGTAAACAAACACTATTCTGAAATTCGTAGAAAATCCAGTTTTCCTCAAATTATCAATGAACCATAGAAACCATTCTGTATTTGACGATTACTAAATTAGTTTACTCCGTAGAATACTTTTGTTACCTATGTGCAGATAATGAGTAATATTTGAGTTATCGACCTCAAATTTGAAAAGAATAAATTAAAAGTAAACCTTTGTTGTAAGTCACTCATAGGACAGGCAAAGACGTTCGCTGAAAAAGGCCAAACGTTAGAAATAACCTCAAAAATGTTTCACTACAGAGACCACCAAAAATCTAACGTTTTGTGACGCGTAGGTAAGGTTGTACGTTTTGGTGTTGAATAGCAATACTTAAATAAATAATAGCAATACTAACATATACATATGTGACGTTTTTTGTCACCATATTTAATAGTCATAGATGGGATGGGACTTTACGCCACAACGACAAAGACGAATCCCAATATTAGTATATGTCATTATGCGTTTGCGTAGGTACCTACTTATGTATGTACCTCTGCTCTGATTCCCAAAATCTACGCTAACAGAATAAGTAAACAGCTTATTGTCGCTAACCCATCTGATTCATAACCTCAGGAAAACCGACCGATACGTACACAAAAGAATAAAGATTATCCTCATCATGAAAACATATATTTACCTACATATTTTAAACGTAGCATTGAAAATTACACATACGTGTATATTTTCAACGGACTTTGTAAAAAGAAGGAGGTTCTCAATAAGTTTGTTTTTCATTTAGATGTAACATCATAACATAACATCCACCATTTGTTTCACCGGGTGTACTGAGTTTCATAATTCTTGAGTTCAAGCTGTTCAAATATTAATGACATAAGATCTGGCTAGTGCAGTGCATATTTGGATTATCCATAATTAGAAATCAATAACTTTATTTCTTTAGGCTTACAAAATAAGTAGGTACAAGAAAGATTTTAAACTATAATTCAGAAAACAATGCAATTTTCAATCATATAATACTAATGCGTGATATGTATTTTACGTCGGTTTTTATATTTTCATGTAAAAAAAAACAGTAAATTATTTAGCGTGCATAAAGCGTCAACTTTTAAATCATTTTAGCGATGATAAATTTTTAATAATATGACTATGAATCGTACATTGGTTAATAAAATATCTAACGCAGAATACACAAAAGTAAATCAGAGTTCTGCCGGGCTTAGATGACAATATATTTAAATTGTCTGTTGTATTGTAGTATAACATCAACAGCATCACGTACCCTGCTGGTAAATATGAAATCAGAGACAATTCACCAAAAGTCAAGAGGAAAAAAATTACAGACAGCGCACTCTATCTTCACCACATCACGAAGGTTTGGATAAAATAGAATATAGAATACCATTATTGTCTATGATATGATTGTTACTTAATGGCAGGCAACATTATTAAGGGAAGTAGACTTAAATAAGACAGATGTACGTCGATCTAACTTGTATTAACAGTTGCATCTGAAAATAGCGCTTTTGCCCGACATACAGAAGCTAACAAGAAACCTTTGTGTGGTTGTTAATATTAGACTTGGAGCAAAAACATCCCAAGCTTTTTTGTTCCGCTAGATAATCTGATATTTTGTAGTCAACTTGATATTTTGTATTGATATTTGATCTTGATATTTTGTACTAAACAAAGAATAATTTTGATCACATGTTTGAATTCATTTGCTAATAATTTGTGCAGCTAACTTTGAGGTTTGTCGTAGAAGCGTACACATTGCCTTTTAAAAGATACATTGATCATTTTTGGTTTAGTTGTGGACAATGCGCGTTTATTCTTATTTCTAGTGTTTACATTAGGTATCTATCATATACTGTAAAGTATGTTGTGGACATACACAGGTGGATGATAAAGAGTGGATCCGAAGCCGCGGAAAGAAGCTAGGTTTCTGATAAGGATAACTGTGTCCCTACTCCATAACAATGCCCGTCGCAGACGCACTGACTAAGTACACCGCAGACCGCAGCCCTGGGGCTCCGTTAATGTCTTACAGCTTGATTCATGATCCTGGTAGAGGTCAGGAGTGATAGAATCATCATCACCATCATCAGCCCATATTAGTCCACGGCCAGACATAGGCCTCCCCTAATGAGCGCCAAAGCTCCCTGTCTTCAGCTTGACAACCTGGGGCCAAATTCTACTTATGTCAAAACAAAGGTCTCAATAGTGCCATTCAGTCAAGATGATTAAAATGACGTTTGTACATTTGGTATTCTACTATTTTTTGCGCTTGGACAGACTTTCATAATTAGAATGTCAAATTGGTAGTTATAAAGGTAATCGTCACAGCTATGAATGAACCTCAAAAAGTTTGTGATAATAGAATGCCAAAAAGAGTTTAACACTGACATTTTGACACGATACTATTTAAATGGTGAAGCGATTTATTTAGTGGAATCTGGGCCTTGGACGCAGGTCTACAAAACACTCACTTAGGAGTTTTGCCATAATTGGGTAGGGATTATGGCAAAACTCTAGATCGCTTTTATAAAAACTATGCATACCTATTTTATGTGTCTCTTGTTTGTTTTTACTCTTTCAATTGTTGTTATAAATAATGTGTCTCTTTTCTATTCCATAACCGTAAGGTATTTTAGTGCTTAGCGATCTTTATTGAGATTGCCTTCTTCAATATATATTTAAGAAGGCAAGCTCAATGAGTAGCTTACTTTGGGGATAGATGGTAGGTATTATGTGAATTTTCCAGCATTATTTATTTAAAAATGCAGCCAGTAAAAAAATAAGGGAAAAAGGCTAACGTTCAAGTCCTAGAGAGAAAGATTCGACAACGGATACGATTAACAACCGATTGTAGATTTCGATTTTTATGTTAGTAACTGAATATGGATTTAACACCTTCCAACGACAAACTTTAGATTACTTGCTCAAATAATGTGGTTAATTTGATCCCTAAAAGCAAGCGTGGTTAATGGTTAGAGTAGATTGAGACAAATTTCCAAAAATATGGGTTTTTCCAGCTCTTTCTAGCTTTAGTATGCGGCTTTGCTCGCCTCGTTGCATTGTTTAAGACTCTTGGGTAATGACATTGTTTAAATGTACTAATATTAATCTCTTCATATGTTTACTGTCTATTATGAAATATAAAAGCCTAGGTAAGTAGATTTATAATTGAAAATAAATGAAAGTTACCTAAGAAACATGTGAAGAATAAAAAAAAAAGATCGCCTCAGCCTTTTACAGCAATATTTCGATTCAACTTTCCTGATAAGATAAGTATTCTGTATAATTAATATTTATATTATGTAGAACATACAAATGAATCATAGAGAAAGTGTATTTAAAAGACGCAGTACTTGATATTGATTTCAATGACTATCATTTCAATAACCTACATTCAATATACAGCAATGTCGACCTTACATCAACTAACTAAGGTTTATAGTATTTAATTGAGTTTACTATCTGATAATATAAATAGGTACTTGTAAGAAAACAATTGTCTGTAGGTTTAAATACAGTCAGCTTTAGAAGTTGGAATGAAACAGGTATATCTAAAAATAGTTTCTAAAAAGATCGATTATTTGAAATGCTTCTAGAAGTTTTGTCATTTCGATGATAGAAAATACCTTGGCACATAAGAATACCCTAAAAACAATCCTTACTTATATTATAAATACGAAAGTTTGTACGGATGGATGGATGTTTGTTCCTCTTTGACGCATAAACTACTGTACGGATCAGGCTGAAATTTGGAAAAGACGTAGTTCTAGACTTGGAATAACACATATGTTACTTTCTACAGATTCTAGTCTATGTAATAATAACTTATGTCACGCGCTCAAAGCTTATAACATTACAATATTTTGAAACGAGAAACGCATTTGGTTAAATTGTCGCGAGCACAACGTTCAAAATAATAAAAAAAAATCATTTTAAATTTTGAGAAAAATTCTACTAATGTCGTTCTTCTTAATACGACCTGTAGTATAACTCAAACTGTCAGAAACGCAAATTTTACCAGTGTTGAAACATCTCGCTTGGCGCTTTCAGTGAATAATATTATGTAATTTGTATCCTAAAATTTGTGAAGAGGCCCTTAAAATTTCTACGTCGTAGCTGGAAGATTCACCCGATGTCTACGAAACCTCTACGGTCCGTAGACGTGCTACGAAACTAAGTCAAACTCAAACTATGCTAGACTTTTTTGTATGCAAAGAGGTTTGGGTATTTTTTTACAAAAATATACTTAGTTTTCTGTGTCTGGGTACCTATTCCTAAGTAGTAACAAGTTTGGGATCGTTGGTTTTATCGATTTACATTGAATGGATTTGGTGTGTGCTAAAAACATACCAAATCAATTGCGGTAACTATTACAATAAGTACGGCGAAGATTAAATCAATAAAAGACTTGCAAATTATCCAAAAACAGTCATGTCATTATGAATAAATCTCACAAAAATTCCATATTTAAGCAAACAGATCCTTTTCAGCGCGTGTTAGTGATGTGATCTGAAACGGCATAAGTAGATACGCGACGCGACGCGCTCAGTAAAAGTTATGACAACAAATAATGCGATATAAAACACACCGCCGCAACCCAAAGGCGATTCAGTGCGCCCGAGAGCTCCGCAAGGTCAGGAGCACATATGAACTCTTTTCAAAACAGTCTCACGCCGAACGTCGACATTACCACATTACTACCCAATCAAAAAAGAAAAATTAAAAAAACATTCCCACAAACATCTCGTTGAACAACACGTGCTGTTCCAAATTTAAATCGAGCTTCCGATCTTCACTTCCCGCGCTCGCGTGTGCCAAAATCAAAAAAAGAATAATTTCAGTGGTGGAAAATTTGATTTTCGCAGTTTCATCCGGGATTTTGAATGTGCATTTATGTAAAATAGTGCAAAACCGCCAAATTGGGGGACTATAGTGATAATATTTCCGAGTAAGTACATAATAATTTTGAGCATAATTTCTAGCCCTTTCTCCCATTATTTATTTGGCACATGTTTCTTTATGCGATAAACAAACACGTGTGTAGTCATCCACAGGTGCGATCAAATCAATAAGTAAGTATTTATGTTATAAAACGAACAAAGCATTATTTTCAGTCAAGCATAACAAAATTACACACGCCGGAACTTTATCAAAGTAAATATTTTACATCACATTTCTTAGTCAATCCGCGTGTTAGACCTAATTTTTATTATTCTAAATCAAAGTAAATAATCGATAGCTTTTCTTTTAGTTCCAAATGGTTCCATCCCATTCTGAACGCGAACGATTCTAATAGCGAACGGCTGAATCTCTGTTTCTATTATCAATGGTATATAAGCTTTGCAATGTGCAGAGATTTTATGTAGGTACCTAATCATGTTTAAAAGGACGCGTTATATTCATCTTCGCCACATCTGATATTCCAAAACAAAGGAGTATTTACTGGTTCATATTCCAGCTCTGAAGAAGCTACGATCTATTTTAATCGTTGTTATCTAGGCATCAAGGTGATAACTGCCTCAACGAGAGTAAATAATTAAAGTACCTAGGTATCTTTTTAGCAGAAATTATTATTACCGACATGTTAAGTAATAGGTACTTGGCGGAAATATGTATATTTATCGTCGAATGCGTAAAATCGTATAATATTTTATTTTAGCTTTTGGCTTTTTGGATCATTATATTATAATTAAAGAAATTGAAATATGATATACCAAGTAAGATTTAATAAATCGTATAAAAAGTTAGGTATCAATGAACAAGCAAACGTCAAATTTAATTTCTACGATTCGTTTCAATAATGTACGCCCGATAAAAAATATCAAGGTAAAGATTCGTTCACACGAACATACGTTGTACGTACGTTTACGTTTAAATACGAGATTTATTTACTAAAGGAAAAATAACAAATTATGATGTAATATTTATACTTTATCAATTTCATAAAAATCTAAGCTGTCACCAAAATATTATAGACGTTTACTATATACTATCTTTTTGCCTTTACTACATCAACATACTATAGAATACTACTCTTTGTACAAAACATACGTTAATTTTCTACGTTGATATTTATATACTTACATAAATATATTTTTTCGGACATTTCTTTCACAAGTGTCATAGAAATCAATTACATCGCAGTTTGGTATGCTCATTAAATATTTTTAAATAACTAGTCACAATGCTTCTTTTAAAACAGGTCCTGAGTACCTATTTACCTACCAATTAGAGTCTAGAACAATCCCGACCCACATTTAGATTAAACTATCACACGAACCCATCTATTAAAAAGCCACATGAATATGTATGTTGCATATATTTGCATTTATAAGTGAGTCTCCCAAAAAATATCAAATTAAAATGAGGCGTATAAGCGTTTGGGTTCCGAAGCTTTACCTTATCGTATGATTTAGTTTAAAAATGTAGGTTTCTACTGTTTATTTTACTAATTTTACGAAATAAGCATTATTTCTGGCTATCATTTTTACTTTTTTATGTTTATCTCTTAAGGATATGTAACAAAAAAATAACTTAAATGTTAACTATATCTTGAATAAACTAATTTGTAAAAGTGTAAAAAGCCCCGATATGCACAAGTTACTATAATAGAAAGGGGTGGAGTTGCTCTAATTATAGTAAAATTGATAATAATAAATACGCATTTTAGTAGAAACAATGGTTATCAAATCAAACAAATGAATAAATATTATATAACTATTCTTCAACTAGCATATCATAGATGGATGGATAGACACTTGGTTAGTTCGTTTGAAAAAATAGTGCTCTGTTATATATAGATAAATATTTGCTACAACAACACAGAACACAATGTTACAAAAAAAAGTGTACTTACGACATAACATAACAAAAATAACTTAAGCATTATTGTGGAACAATGCCTGGGAACAATAAGTTGTTTAGTATTTATTTATCATTAGTAAGTAGGTAGTGTCTAATTACTTATAAGATTTAAGTCTCATTTAAATAAGTGTATTTCTTTGAATATATTCCTTTCATTTTATTATTGACTTTGATCGGAATGAATGAATGAATGAAAGAAAACTCTTTATTATACTTTAACATACCACACAAAGAATGAAAATAATACATAAAAATACTGCGAACTAAGACTAAGTATAAAGGGCGGACTTATCGCTAAAACCGGAGAACGAGTTGTTATTCATCAAGCTAGTTACAACTTTTATAATAAAAAATATGTTATGAGTATAAGACTTTTTGTGCTGTAACCAAAGCTTTGTTTACTTCGAAGAGGCATTATGAAAATAAATATTCAGTAAGTTTTCTTATCACGTAATAGGTAAATTGCGTGACCTACGAGGTGATAATACGCCAATAGTTTAATGCGAAGCCGTTTTTCTAACAAGCGTGACCTCCCAGGTGACGATTTCATAAAGGATTTTAGTCTATACCTGTTATATAACAAGCCGTCAGAAGATTTAGAATGTAAGAGACAAAACATGTCTGAACCTGATAACTCAAAATACATTGCTCCATACAGTATTGATCCATAAACTGTATAATTTGATTAAATTAAGCCACTGCTTTATAAACTCACAACAATTATCCGAGTTGTAGTACAAATTACCAACTATAATTTAGTGTTCATACAAGTAAGAGAGGAGTTAGTCCGTCACATTTTAGAACAATTTAATTTACCGTTAGATATTCTCTTGTAAATTAAAAATAGTTCTATTACTTGGTAGTTCTTAAGAATTGATTTCGATCACGGAACCTTAAAAGACTCTTTTTGTATCAAAAGGACAATCTTCATAAGTCTACAGGGTTTGTGAGTCAGTTCATTCATTAGCATGCGATATCAGAGAGCATGCATAATTAATTCTAAATCAACTAGAACTGATTTGATTAAGTCTTTTCGCACCTGTGGAGGTTTAAAAAGCTGCTGTTATGAAAATTAGTTTGTTTTTGAGAAATACAAGGAAAATGCACGCTTAATACAACCTTTACGAAACCGATAAGTGACTAAATAAAGGCTTTAAATTTTATACTTAAATATTTTCCCCGGACATATTTTCTTTACAAAAGAATGATCGAAACAGGATCAAAGCAAGAAACCGTGTGTCTTTAAGTAAGTGTAAAGACAAAGTTGGCCTAGTTAAATAAAAATCCAGGACAATTGACACAGCATCACCCCAACCAGTGTGTTATGGGTACTAGATATACTTAATCGTACTAATATTACGCGAAAGTTTGTAAGTATGGATGGATGTTTGTTACTCTTTCACGCAAAAACGACTGAATAGATCTGGATGAAATTTGGCACAGAGATAGATTATAGTCTAGAATAATACATAGGCTAGATTTTATCCCGGAATTCCCACGGGAACGGGAATTACGCGGGTGACACCGCGAGTATACTCGAAAAACTAATCCTGCGCAGACGAAGTCGCGGGCACCAGCTAGTTACAACGATATACTACAACGATACCATTATACTACAACGATAGATATATTTTTTATTAAATAATACCCAGAACGCTGAACAAATACGCAAATCGTACGCACATTTGTCTCGAGGCGGGAATCGATAAGGCAACAATCAGTATAGGCACAGCACGTGTTATATTTCTTAGCTGCTGTAAGCGTTACAGCCTTGAAGGTCGGAAATACAAGTCGTAAATCCAGAACTCGGCTTAAGAGGCCGGAAACACATCTCATTTCCAGAAGCTTTTGTTTTTTGAAACGGTCACCGATCGAACTTTACACAACCGATATAACAGATCAAAGAAAGGTTCGACGATTGTTGACACGTTATCAAATACTCAACGTTAACTCACATTAAGGATGAGTCAAGCTAAAAATCTCATTAAAATTTTCGTTTCGTCGCATCATTATCGGAAGTAAATGCCTAAAACGCACACTCAGATCTGATTAGAAAATAATATATAATTAAACATTAAATTCATAATCGCATTCATTAATTAATTCTTCCTTATGAATAAAGGAAAGGTTTTAAAATCCGTTGGTATATTTTGCTTGTATCGCTATCGGAAATACGGACAGTCGAAGTGGGGGCAAATAGTTTTCTTTTAGTTAGTAGTGATTGATGGCAGTAAGCACTCGTAATAAATCACATATTACGATAATACGAACTATATCAAATGTATTAGGAAAAATACCCATAAAACAAATACTTACTATTCTGTAAATCTGTTATTGCTGTTAGATATATGCATATTTTTTGTTATTCTTAAGAGCTGTGGATTTTGATAATAAATAAATAATAAATCGATCGAACTTCTCTTGTATATTTGTTTTTTAAATATTAATATAACTTTAATATTTGTTGAGCGTGGTTTTTGTACAAATAGTGGTAATTAATAATAATAAAATAATTATCATATATTTCGGACAAGTTAGATCTTATTAAACTTATATTACGATTCATAAATAATAATATGTAAGTAAAAGTAGTAAAGTACCTTAAAACTAACATACATAAAATAGTAAAACTTGATTAATAACAGGGTACTTATACATTGGGACACCAAGATTTTTAGAGACTAAGTACTAAGACAATATGGCATGGCAATAAGTCTGAATTTTTCAGTTCATATAATTCAAAAAGTGGCTATAATTTAAAACAGTAAAACTTCATCATCACCAGCCTATAATAGTCCACTGCTGGACTACTAGGCCTCTCCTAATGAGCGCCATAAAAAAAACTTGCTAAAGCCATATTCACAGTTTTCCGAATATCTATAACTAAGAGTATCTATTTGGAAGGTGTGGACTTTTGGTGACTCTTGGTTGTTTTTAACATTATTTTCGTATGTCACTTTGACATATCAGCTCATATCAGTTGTTTTGACAATGGACTTATTTTGGAAAAAAACTATACTAAGCCTTAGTTATTTAGGTTATCTGTATTACCAACGCCTAGTTTTTAGGATAGGCTTTTACCTAGAAAATAACTAGGTCACGTGACAGTTTACGATTTTAGGTGCGTTGACCCAAGTTAATTAAATTTATTTGGTTCCTATTTACGTTCGTATTTTATATAGAACATGGCCATTGATAAACTTAAATAAATAAATAGAACCTACTATGTGTTGGCACGGATGTTGATCTATGTTATTAAAGTAGTTATACTAAAAATATATATTAAGTAGATTATTGTATAACGGCAAAAGTCATCCATGTGAAAATTTTTACTTGGTATGCATTACTTTGGTTAATATTAAAAGTCTAAGCTTTTTAAGTAGGTACCAATTTAATTTAAAAATAATAAAGCTGGAAATATATGTTGCAGCATTATCTAACTTCAAAGTAAGCAGAGCTATATAAAGGAACTGAATAAGGATATATTTGGATCATAATTATATTATACAGAAGGCAGTATATTTTTTTTGCAATTACCCATCTGACGGTAAGATTGATTGTGTATTTCTGAGATATACACGCCTTACTGCGCATATTATTCTCTCAATGACCGATAACAGATAAGTTTAAAGATTTATCTGAGCTGATTTGTTTTGCTAGCCGGTGCCAAAAAATATAAACATGAAATTAAAGCGATAGACAATGTTGTTTTGCGTCAGAATAACATGATCATCAAGCAGTTACTGACGTCACACCACTAAAATAATATGATAATGTTCAGGGCACATCATGTTTTAGATTCATGAACCTAAAGGTCGTCGTCTATTAACATCATCAGGACCAGAACAGCACTGCCAGCCATGTGTGACAGACATTATTCTTTTGACTTGTTTATACATTATTCTTTAGACTTGTATCTTGTATCAGACCCGTTAATATCATCAGTAATCTGACTTAATATGACATGTTGCAACATAACTACTTCCTTGTTTATAATTTTGTTTATTTATTTATAGTATTTACTCGTATATTGTAGTACAAAAGTAAAGCTAGCTAGCTGCGTCTCGAATCAAGAGTTTTTTGAATGTCACATCGGCAAAATATGAAGACTCGGAGTTAAATCAAAAATACATAAAATGGGTACAACAATAAGAAATCAATATTTGGTTTCAATCTTAGTTAAAATGAATTCAAAATTCCAAAATCCTTAAACATAGATAGATAGATAGATAATAACTTTATTGCACCATCAAAGATATAAACATCAGAGCATAATAGCATAATTTGATCCCAGCGGTTCAGAATTCCAACTTTATATTTTCACCCTATTTCGTGGCACCTGCAAAGATAGAAAATAAAAACAAGAGACACCCACTATTCTGTATGTCTTGGTGTCAACTTATATTCGCTCCTACGAATCTAAAATGTCAATAAACGACGAACATAAATATACACCGTCATGCATGCATCTTTCTATCAGTGACTTACGTTATCCCTCGATTTAGATAGCAGATAAAACGTCAGCGTGAATTTCCTTAGTACATTTCTATCAGTAGTTACATTTCCATTTGAAACAATGTATCTGAAGCATTCGCCAGATCAACATCTCAGTCATGTAAGATCTTTTATTTTAGTGTAATCGTAACAGTTGTTTTCGCGTTTAAAACTTTCACAAATTATAATATATCTACCAAAGTGCGTAATTCTGATTCTTCAGTAAAATCACTGACGTGTTTGTCTCAGATAGTAGATAGGTGTAATGGTATGGTTATTTTTATCCCCAAGGTTCTTATTCAATCGTGTCTATGTGGTTGATTGGAACTTTTTTAATTGACTTAAGGATGGTGATTTTTAACTCGACTGTATTAAAATTTGTATTTCTTTGTTGATTTAGAACTTTTTTCTTCGCTAACCGATTTTGATGATTATTTTTTCAAATTGTTCGCTTCACATTTTCCATTTTAATTTAATCAAGATCTGACACGTAGTTTTGAGTTATTTAACTAAATATCCCGATAAGTTAATATAAATTAATTAGTAAAAGCGAAGACCAAGTCGGGTTTTTCTTATTTTTCAAGTAGCGTCCCTCCCCATCTTCCCAAGGGTGCCTTATACATATAAACTTTCCTCTTGATTCACACCTATTACATAAAACGCATTAAAATCCGTGGCGTAATTTCAAAGATCTTAACATACATAGGGACAGATAGACAGACTGAAGTGACTTTGTTTTATACTACGAGTATGTAGTGATTGTTTGTCAATCGTATTAAAAGGAACCTCGCTCATGTTGCTGTGATGTGACCGATTATAGGAGGTGCTTTAGTGTAGAAGTTAGTGTCGTATCAAAGTACAAAGTGCTTTATTTCCTTGAGACCATACAGGACACTTGGACACGTCATATAATACATGTTAAAAAATAATTGAAAGTATCCACGTCTGTAAATTGACGGATTTTTTTGACTGCATATGCTGCAGAACTGAGTCTCTTCGATAGCTTATCTATGTGTGGGCCCCATTGAAGCTATCTAGATTGATTCCTAAGAATACGGTACTTTCTACAATTTTTAACGTTTCTCCTTTCACGTTTACATCAGCCTTAACTTGTTTCACATGAGCTAGAATAAATCTAATACATTTCATTTTGGTTTCGTTAAGCAAAAGATTATTGACGCTAAACCTGTGGACAACTTTTGAGATTGCATTATTCACATCATCAGTATGAATTCCTGTCAATGATTGTGAGGCGTATTGTATATAAATTGAACAATTAATAAAGATTTTGTTTTTGTTTTGGCAGGGGCGCGGTCAGTGCGCGCGGCGGGTGGGGTCGGCGCCGGTCCACCATGCTGGCCAGCATCAAAGGCTTCTGGAAGGTCTGCCGCTATGGAGACATGTACATGGTACGTACAATATACTAAACATTAACATCATCATCATCAGCATATACAGGGTTATAGGTATCTAATGATTAACCTCTTAAAGGCGACTTGGGTGAATCAAGACTAACAACTTTTGTTCTGACTTCTTTTCGAGGTTAATCATGAAACACCTATAACCCTGTATTAGTCCCCTGCTGGACATAGGTCTCCCCTAATGAGCGCCATAGCGCCATCAGCTTGACGCATCCAGCATCTGCCAGCAGTCTTTCGCAGATCGTCATTTCACCTGGCCGGAGGGCGTCCATAACATTATGGAACAAAGTACAATAGAACAGGAAATTGTGAGGAATCGATAATACGCATTACTATTGATTTCATTATCGACTGTTGGTGCTGTTGATCTAAGCTATATGAAAGCCTGACACTCGTATAGTAATTTGACGTATATATTGAATTTAACAAGGTATCCATCTACTTACTATAAGGATGGGGCCAAACGAAAGCAATTATTTTGTGATGTTGTATCAAATACGTACTTTCCCCTGACCATCTTAAATTCACATGATTCTTTCCATCCAAAGGTTGCGAGTAAGAGAGGTTCCAAAATTGTGTACATTACTAGGTCAAGATTGTATCGAAATAAACAGAACAATGGTTAAGCATTTAGTTCCAACTAGATAAGCAATAAGTTATCGTTATATTTAGGTTAAATATTGAGTATAGACCCGCAAAATAACGTCCGAATTATTTAGCGGGTCAAGGTCATATCTAAACAATAGTCATTAATAAAAGATTCCATTTTGCGGCTTCTATTATGCAACATTATATTGCTTATTCAATAAAATTTAAATTGGAAACACAATTAGCAGCTGTCTATGGACTTGTGAAAACGATTCGAGCCTAAATCGTTTGTCAAGATCACCATCAGTGATCGTTCGATTTTCCTAGAGATCAGTTGTGTCACACGCAAAGCGCGTGCCGATTGTGCAAAGTGCTAACGCATCATAACAAACGTCGCGACCGACACGGCCTGATCGTCATGACCTAACTAGATCATCACGTTTAGGTATGTACATAGCCGACATCATAATATATTGTTGTTAAGGCGAAGTTAATTACATGCCGTAACAATGGATTCACCGCAAAAAATGACTATCACCTTAAAAACGGACACAGAGCGACTTCTGGCCGAAGAGCATAATAAAGTTTTACAACGCTATCACGAAGAAAAACAAGAAAGAGAGAAACTTGAGAGCCTTGTTGGCGACCTCAAAAATCAAATAAGCATCTTACAGCAGCAGCTGAAATGTGTTGTAGACACCACCATATTGAATCCGTCAAAATCACCATGCATGGAGACATCTAACGCGCACATCGAATACAGCACCGACGAGGAGGAGCTAGCCCGAGAAACGGAATGGTTGAGAGTAAAGTCTAGGAAAAAAAGGAAATTGAACGCGTCGCCGGAACTCTCACCTGAAAATAAAACTAAAACACCAACAAAAGAAAAAGAAAAGAAAATTCCCCTACCACCACCGATCATAGTGGATGGTGTGGAGAACTTCCAAAACTTCTATGACTTCCTGTCCTTAGAACATGCTCCTGAAACCTTCAGCTTAAAAATGTTGAATGGCAACAGTGTGAAAGTGAATGCCTGTAATGGTGAAACCTATCGTACTATAACCAAGGCATTGAATGAAAACAACTGCCTTTGGCACTCGTATGAAAATAAACTAGAGAGACCCATAAGGGTAATGGTCAAGAAACTGCCTTCCACTTGCAAAATAGAAAGAATAATGGAAGACCTGAAAAACAAGGGATTCAAGATCGAAGCGGTCGTGAATAAATTGAGCTGGAAAACTAAGGAGCCTCTTAACATGTTCACGCTCTCTTTCAACAACGAAGAAGACATTAAAAAAATCTACGGAATCAAATATATACTCGGGTGTATAGTTGAGATTCAGCCTCTTCGAACCACAAAACTGATTCCCCAGTGTAAAAGATGCCAGGGGTACGGACACACACAAAAGTACTGCGCTAAGGAACCAAGGTGTGTCAAATGCACTGGCAAACACCTGACTCCGAACTGCACGAAATCAATAGCAGAAAAACCGAAATGCGTGCATTGTGGGGAGCCACATCCTGCAAGCTATAGAGGCTGCACGATAGCCAAAGAGATGCAAAAAATACGTAATAAAATAGTAAAGACATCATCTGCTACAAGGCAACAGCAAGCTACTAGAGCCAGCGTACCGCTCTCACAGCTCAATGCTACAAGCACTCAACACACCGCTCCACCGCCAGTTTTAAACAAAAAGGTAACTTTTGCCCAAGTAACTGCTGGAAAACCTGTAAAAGCCGCAAGTAGTGAGAAAAAAAACAGTCAAACCGACAAACTGGACGAAATCATAAAGTTCATGAGTAGCTTTGACGAGCGTTTGAAAAAGATTGAAAATAGCACCAAAACAGCTATAAAGAAAAATTCAAAATGATTAGAAACCTAAAAATAATGGCCTGGAATTGCAATGGACTATCGAAACATCAACAAGAACTGCAAGTAGTCCTAGATTTAAACAATATAGATGTATGTCTCTTATCTGAAATACATTTTACAAATCAATCTCACATTCAACTAAAAGGCTATCTAGCCTACTACGCACTACACCCATCTAATAAAGGAAGAGGAGGTAGTGCAGTCATCATAAAGCAACATATCAAACATCATGAGCTAAACACATACGAAGAGCCAGATATACAAGCTGTGGCAATTTGTATAGATACCAAACGATACACTCTTACCGTAGCAGCAATATACTGTCCTCCGAGACACATTATCAAAACAGAGACGTTCGTGACGTTCTTTCAAACACTAGGTGAAAAATTCATCCTGGGGGGTGACTTTAACGCCAAAAATACCTACTGGGGCTCTAGACTAACCAATACAAAGGGAAGAGAGTTGATGAGTGCAGTAAGGGAAGAGAAATGTGACGTCATCTCAACAGGGTTTCCTACGTACTGGCCAACAGATCCACAAAAAATTCCTGATCTCATAGATTTTTTTGTGTACAAAAATATATCTCCAAACTATCTACGAGCAACGCAGAGCTACGATATGAACTCCGATCACTCAGCAATCTACCTAGAAATGAGTGAAAGGATTTTATATACTGAAAGAAATGCAACATTAGTAAACAAAAATACAGACTGGGAGAAATTTAAGACTGTTTTGGACTCTAAAGTAGAACTGAATGTTCCACTGAAAACTCCCATGCAACTCGACCAGGACGTAGAAAAGTTCGTGAAGACTATACAGCAAACCGCATGGGAAACAACACCTGAAATAAAATCAAGAAATACTAAGAATGTCTACCCCCTAGAAATAATACAGCTTATCAAGGAAAAGCGTAAACAAAAAAATCGCTGGCACCAATCAAGATCTCCGCAAGACAAAAATAAATTGAATTATCTTACGAAAAAACTCAAAAGGCAAATCCAAAAACACAACAGTGACACAACAAATAGTTACCTACAAAGTCTGACCAATGACCGCAGTACAGAATACTCTCTTTGGAAAGCTACAAAGAACATGAAACGACCCATTGATCAGATACCACCAATAAAAACAGGACCCGCGGATTGGGCAGTTAGCAATGAGCAAAAAGCGAAAGTTTTTGCGGAACATTTAGAGAAAATCTTTATGCCAAATGAAAGCCAAGGAAACAGTAACCCTGAAATAGCTGAAATCTGCAATGAAAACCAAGATATTAAACTTGTTACACCAAGAGAAGTTTGGCGTGAAATCAAGCAAAAAATTAATACAAGAAAATCTCCTGGGTTCGATCTTATTTCAGGAGAAGTATTACGTAATCTACCAAAGAAAGCGATAGTTAAACTAACCTGTCTAATAAATGCTTCATTTCGACTAAAATACGTCCCAGATCTGTGGAAAATTGCGGAAGTAATAATGATCGCAAAACCAGGAAAACCACCTCAAGAGACTGCATCCTACAGACCAATCTCTCTTCTACCAATCATGTCTAAGCTATTTGAAAAGCTATTGTTAAAAAGGCTTAAACCAATACTAGACAGAAAGAAACTCATTCCAGAGCATCAATTTGGATTCAGAGAACAACATTCTACAGTAGATCAAGTACACAGAATTACGAATCTAATCGAAAAAGCACTCGAAAATAAAGAAGTCTGCACTACAATCTTCCTTGATGTTGCACAAGCCTTCGACAAAGTATGGCATGAAGGCCTATTAATAAAGTTAAAAAGTATATTACCGATAGAATACGTAGAAATAATTAAATCATATTTAGCCAATAGAGCCTTTAGAATAAGACATGAAGATTCTTTCTCTGAAATAAAAAAAATCAAAGCAGGGGTGCCACAAGGAAGTGTATTGGGTCCGGTCCTATACCTATTATATACTCATGACATCCCTGTACATGAAAACAACACTATCGCAACTTTTGCTGATGATACTGCTATAATAGCAACAGGGAAAACGCATGCAGAAGCAGCCGAAAAGGTCCAAGTTGCAGTTAATAAAATACACAACTGGACCAAAACCTGGCGAATAAAATTAAATGAATCGAAGTCGAGTCACATCAACTTCACTAATAAAAGAGATGAATATCATCCAGTTATCATCAACGGTGCCATCATACCATGCGAAAATACAGCGAAGTATTTGGGCATGACATTAGACGCGAAGCTGCGCTGGAAAGCTCACGTCAAGAAAAAAAAAGAGGAGCTAGAGATCCGCTACAAAAAAATGTACTGGCTGATTGGGAAGAATTCTACTTTAGCAGTGCATAATAAACTTCTTTTGTACAAACAAGTCCTCATGCCAATCTGGACTTATGGAATACAGCTCTGGGGCTGTACCAAAAAGACAAATATAGCTTTCATACAAAGATTCCAGAACAAAGTTCTCAGGGCAATTGTGAATGCTCCTTGGTACATTAGAAACGACGATCTTCATCGGGACTTGAATATTGAGTTCGTCGACTCAGTTATTAAGAAATATGCAGAGGCTCACGAACATAGGCTTCATCATCATGTGAACGTCGAGGCGATCCAGCTCCTCGACAACACGGACATAGTGAGAAGGCTCAAAAGAACAAAGCCTTTTGAGTTAGTTTAGTGATTATTATAGTGTAAGTGCTAATTTAAAGAACACATGAAAAAAGTGTCTTCCCCTTAATTAGAGACAATAAGAAAAGTGCCAATGGACACGTTCTTAGTAATATGTTTTTATAAAATTAAGTTAAAACCAAATTACCCATTAGCCAAATCTAAGGCTAGATTGTAATGTTACTCTAGTATAATATATTTCTAATGTATATGCTAGTAAATAAAGGAAAAAAAAAAAAAAACCATTCTACCGTTGGTTTGGGAATTTGACATAAAGACATGGGTTGAGCTAATTTTGGAACGAAATTTAAAAATAAAAAGTGTCTCATGACGCAAATAAAATCTTTCCGAACTCAACTGACGCAGTTGCATATTTATGTTAAGTATTTTTATTTTTAAAACGCATAAAAACTCTGAGAACCACTCCGAAGTGGTTTTTACCCGACAAATGACCGAAATCCACGCTATTGAGACCCACAATAGAACGGTAAAACGTTGTCATTAGTTGCAATTACGGAAACTTTGAGATTCACTGCCTTAGATGATGATGGTCAGTAATTTCAGTGCTCTTAGGTCAGAGAAATAGGTACTCATAAATAATATAGCACGATGTGATTATAAAGTCATTGCAAAACATTCCTGTACTTTAGACCTCGCGGAAACACGTACTTTTAGTTATGTTTAAGTTTTGTACCTTTAGTAACCTGTCTGTGAGCGACAAAAGAGGGCTGGGTCCTGATACTGGCAGCTTAAGAATCACTTAAGTGCATCTTGAACTGTTTTTACGAAGTGTTTTTTTTTATTCTACAAAAGCTGTCGGTTTTCACTTATTTTTCTCGGACTGTGTTAGAGCTAAAAGACTGGCCTTCTATTGTTATGTTTACATCTAATTATGTCCACATTCTTATCCAGTTCGAATTCTAATCGCATTAGCATAGAATGGGATGTGCTTTAGATTTGCTCAGACTATTTAATTAATTAACATAATTGAATTGAGATTTCACACGGGTGCGGCGACGCCGACGATTCTCGTAGATAACAATACATTTTGAATTTTACAAATTATAAACAGAGAAGACCCACCAATGTAAATTTAGGTGACATGTACCTCCTAGGTCACATATTATGTTTAATGAGTACAGTTTTTGTGCCCATTACGTACAAAAAGCAGGTTTACGATCATACAGAGCAGTGGCACGTTCTATGTTAAAACTCCCTTTATTCCAAAGATTCCGAGGTACCAACGAGATTAGAAAATCAGGAGCTTTGTTTTTTCATGAGTTTCAAACGTTGCTCTGCTCAAAAGTCAATAATCGTCGAAATGTTTATCACACTACCAGCTTCAAGTTAGGTGACCAATTCAATAACAGAGGCCGCGCGACCGTCGATGCACGAAAACGTACCGCAAAGAAAACATACCATTCCTGAATTCAAACAATTTGGAAAGAAAACACGGTTACTCGATAATGACGGTGAATTATCGACATCCGGTAATCAGAGTTCAAGTTAAATGGCTGCGACAAAATCGCCGGCTAAATAGCACCCAGCGGCAAACTGTTCTATTGTGAGGTGAACATGCGGTATTGAACTTGAACCGACTTCGGACGCGCTCAATGCCACTACATTGTTATGCAATAGTTTTTATACCAACTAAGATATTGAAGAGGTAAATGGTCTATCTGTCAGGCTAGCTCACTCATTCGCTTAACACTATCAGTGCCGATGACACACATGCCGTTGCCGATGTATGGAGTACTTACACCAAACTAATCGTGAGCCGTATAGCTAGACAAACTTTTGACTTGAAAGTTGTCTTAATTATTAAACTTTAGGCTCGCGCTAGCTGTGGATATTTCCTGTCCGATATGGCTTGTAAGTAAAAACAAGGTGTTGTATAGAGAGGATAGAGGAAATATTGTTGAATGCGTTGAGTGTACAATAGTTATACAATAGTAGAATAGTTAGTTAAAATAGTTAGTCTGTAGATAAAAATAACGAAGTGTGTAATTGGTTCTGTAACAGTTTCACAGCACATAACTTATTACCAATTCAATCATGTACTCAGCGTACAAATTAAGGAATCAAGTAGGTACCACAGGTGCCTGGAAGAAATCGCTCATAGCGATAAGGTCGCAATGAGCGTTCCATTGTACAACCTATTATTTGTTTTTTCCTGTCCTGTGTTAAATATTTCTTGTGCGCAATAAAGAATTTTTGTATTGTATTGTACCAACTTCAACCAACCTTTCGCTATTTTATCATTTATGATATGTTCAGTACAATAGAAATATTTCTTCAGATAACAATTGGACATTTTTTAAACCGTTTCAAATATAATTGTGAATCTAATACAATTATCCGATCCGTAGTACTAGATGGTACTAGACAGGTTTTTTTCACTGGCATGTAAATGTACCATGAGATGGATTACTGGCCACTTTAGCCTGTAGTTAGTGTAGGTATGCAATTATTACAGACGTTTCGTTACATAATACGCGTAACCTACCTAACCTACGATGTTAAGGAAAAACCACGCTTTTTGTAAACTAAGTTAGGCGTAGATCAAAGATTTGAATATTTTTTTTACTTTTGTTTAGTGTCTTGTGTATAAATTAGTTAATAATAAATAGTCTCTTAATACTATTTATATTAATGCGTATAATTGTTGTCACTTAGAGTTAGTATATAATAAAATTTTAATGAACGCTGTATCGGACTGTAGAAAGTTCGTTAAAGCTTTACTAAATATAAATATGTAGATAAGTACCTAGCTTGTAAGGTTAAGTGTACTCGCTATTAGGCTTAACAAATTCAAAAAATAATAAAAAGTCTATTTTATATTTAATAAAACATTTTAAGGCTAAATAGCAATTCAACTTTAAGTTGTAAGGAGAAAAGCCTAGCCTTAGACGCAAAAACTCAAGTTCGTATACTAGGTATAACAGTTAGTAACGCATTAGATCAATTCATCTGTTATGTTATATATTTATATATTTTGATTTATAAACGACTTTTTTTTTGAAAATTAATATTACAATAACATAATAGAAATCCATTATAACTAGTATTTAAAATTGAAATTGAAACAATTGCTAACTGCAAACGGTTGCAAACCATCTAGAGGGAGACTCGGTCCTAGGGTCTCGACTCCAAGGGGAGCTAGTTCGTTATTGATGAAATGTATTTGAATAAAGCTTATTGAATATTATTACAAAAAATATAACTGTGTTTGCTCTTTATACAGTCTAGAATCTAGCCTATACGCAGCTTCCGGATTCTAACGTTAATCCACAAAAAATTGTCTCTGCGTGTAGGTATAGGTCAAAGACATAAGCTTTTGCTACATTTAAAATAAAATCCAGCTAAATCAGGAAGTAACCTTCACACCCCAAATCTAACGAAAACAAAGAGTTCATACAAAGAGACGTTTTATTTGTCCCCTTAAAAGGCGGTCATCAATATTGACGGATTTATTTGTCTTAAAGTTTTTACAAAACGCATTTATGATAGCGTACCCAGCACCGAAGTCGCAACCAAACAAAATATTTAGATAGGTTAATAAGGAGGCGAATTTCGCAATTGTGTTGCAACAAATCCAAACTTTTGAAGGTTACATTAGGTTCACTAACACATGTGCATTATACATAATATTCGTTTGCGAAACTGTTTCTAGAATCTTCTGTTACATAACAACTAATTTACATAAATCCATTAAAACTGCTCGGCGTGAAAGAGCTTTTGTTTTTGTACAGCCATGTTATACGCAAAAAATTGACTGCGATCGTGTTTTTATTCATCTTTGTAGTTATGAACGGATTACCTATTTATTTTTATTAAACAAACTAATTAAAACGGTTATTTTAAACTTATAATGAGTGTTATTTCTGCTAAAATATATATTAGCCAAAGAATAGATAAGATTATATATTTCACACGAAGTTATTTATTTTCGGTTCCGAGTTTCAACTTTGTTATTTTAATTGTATGTAGATTATACCAGTGACAATAAATCCAATATTGTTGATATTTATGCGATTTCAAATCAATTAATTGAAAGACTAGGATTGTTTTTTTCTTATATTTTGCAAAGGACTGAAATATATTTTGGCTGGTTTATATTGTTTAAATCAATCCGTCTTACTTACTAGGTATAATTAGCATGGACTATGGCAAAAACAGTAGGTCTAAATCAGTCTGACATTGGCTCTAAAAGCACTAGTTTCAGCTCACGAGTACCAGGCCCGCATAAATAAACAAGAAGTAAACAAATCGTGAAGGCGATATAGCACGCCACGGTCAAGGATAATCGCGATCTGTTCAACCGTTTCAATAATTAGCTTCGACTGAATTCACCTTATTTTCATTTGAATAAGGATCACTGTTTGATAATGATTGAATTAATGCAAATCTATACCATATGCGCATTTAAATGTTATTTATTTATGAAATGTTGCATATCCTTGCGATTTATATTTGCCTAGTACAAGATGTAAGTATATGCTCTGAATAGATAGCCGTTCATTCCGCGGTATCGTTTCCGGCGTTTGTAGGTTTCTATTGAAACTATAGACAGATAATATAGATAGTAACTTTGTTTGTGTATCACTTTTTCAATTACTGAACTATGTTTAGCTAAGCTTCATCAAGGTTAACGGAAGCACGTAAAACTAAACATATTTAGTCACAATCTTTCGGACTTATATCTTGATAGCACAAGTCTTTTCACTATGCAATCACTTTCGTAAAAATAAAATGTCTACATACATAACAAATTTGACTTTAAGTAGGTATTCAAACACCTATTTAGAGCTTTAAAATTACAAAAAACTATGACCAGCGCATCAAAAACAGCTGATGATTATGACGAATTTGTCGAGCGCACGAGTACATTTGTACTTTCCATTTAAAACAAGGAATCTTTACACTTCGTCATAACAATTACACACAGTATTATTCTAACATTCCCCACATTTCAGAATCTATCCCGACAGCTATAACAATGACCTAGAATCAGACGTTTATTTATTAGAACAGCCACACAATGCCAGGTATTGGAACCTAGATAATATCTAGATCGCCGGCATGTCAGCGGCCTTACATTCACCGATACTCTAGTACTACCGACAACAGATATATGTACTTTTTCTATGGTAGTAGGTACCTTCCTTCTTATGGCTACTGGAAGTGGCGGGCAAATTGTTTACTATTATCGCTATAACATGTTTTTGGTTTTGAAAAGCGCGACTCTTATAATATAACATGCCATAATAATAATATAATATGCTGGATGGACATGGATCAATTGAGCCACCTTGAGACTGTTTGCAACCGTCTGCAGTTAGCTCAATGGTTTCAATACTAGTTGTAATTTTTCTACTCCTTGCTTGTAATTTTCGTTTTTAATAAAGATTTACACATAATAATCTCGAACATAATCCACGTCGTTACTGGTAGTTACAACTTAAGTAGAAAGTTACTACTGAAATTATACTTGTTTATTGTGGAAACACAAACATTACTCTGAAAAATAACCATACTTGCTTAGGCTTTTCCAGTACCCCTATATCCGTTATCATTACCGCTAATTATAAATGATTCCATCCACCCTCATACTACAGTATTTGTTCTTCTTCTGTGCTATATCCATTGTCCCACAGCTGGGATCATTAGTGAACAGTCTACAAAAGAAATTATATAAATTGTCAACTTTTGAACAAAGTTATATATAATTCTGGCATATCTTTACACAAGTAGATTGAATACAATCTCTAAAGATAGTGTTTCGCCACGGTAGACAATTTCAAACATCTGTGGGGATGCGAGCTCCTGAATTGGACTCATCTGATACAAAGTATGTCACTGTAAGTTTTTTTCTGTAATATTATATTTGTTAGAACTTTCAAGTGAACAGTCATATTTGATAATTTTAAAATCATTTCCACAAATATACCTTTAAATTCTTATAGCCATAACAAGGAAATTGTATGTAGATAATAAAGGATACCTTATAGCTAATTTGAAGTGACTTCTTGACAGGATGAAAACATAACGTAGAGCTATCGCGGTCACTTTAACAGGCAAATTATTTCACCGGATCGCGAGTGACTCGTGGTCCCCCCAAGATGTTCCCCTGGGGGGACGACAAGGAATTTGCGTTTACTCGTTATCCCCCTGACTCACACTTGACCAGAAATGAAGCAATGTGGTAAGTATGTGCATGGGTCGCTTTTTGCTTAAAAACCAAATTTTTATGTTTATTTGTAAGAAGGAGAATATGTATCTACTAGGTTGCCTATAGAATTTGGCCGCAAGATGATGATTTTTTAGAATCTTTACATAAATTGCCGTCAAGTAGACGTTATTTTATTAAAAAAACAAGTCTACGTAATTTATTTCCAAAATCTATTAAATAAAAAAATACTTGCGGCCTATTTTGATAGGCAAGCTGGTAGTTACATATTCTCCTTCTTACAAATAAACATAAAAAGTTGGTTTTAAGCAAAGAGCGATGACCGGGCTAAATCTGCAGTCGGATCTCATACTATAAGTTCCGTGCATCTACATAAATGACGGAAATGAAAACATCAAAGAATAAGGTAAGGTAAGGTAGGATGTAGTTACTCCAGAATTTATTTATTTATTTAAATTAAATTATCGCAGTGTTTCGAAAAAATGACCATTTGTTAAAAGTAATCTATGCAACTACTAAAGTTATTTAAATGCAATTTGGTATGTAGATAGTTTAGAACCTAAAATAGGACATAGGCTATTAAAATTTGAAAATTTTAACCTCTGAGAGGGTTAAATAGGGTGGTAAAGTTTGTACGGAAAAAAAACATTATTTGGTTCGATTCACTCAAAACTCGGTGTAAATTAACTATGGAGTGAATAATTAAATACGTATTTTTTATTTTTGCACAATAATCCCTAGGGGGTGTGCAATAAATTTCTATAACTTTGTACGAAAAAACCGCGGGTCGCTACTGGTATTATTATAACTTAATTTATATTGACTGATTATATCAAGACAGAAAGAAACATACGACACTTTACAATGAGGATTTAATCGTTCCAGGTGGCCAGTACCTAAGCCGATAACTATTGAGCCAGTTACATACCACATTGCTTCATTTCTGGTCAAGTGTGAGTCAGGGGGATAACGAGTAAATGCAAAATTCCTTGTCGTCCCCCCAGGGGAACATCTTGGGGGGACCACGAGTCACGAGTGCACCGGATATTAAACGAAGGTGACTTTATTAACAAAGAAAATGACCTACTATTAAATATAAACTAATTGGAACTAGTATTTAGTACTGAAACAATTGAGCTAAATGACTAATTACAATATTAAAAGACAATGATTTAGCTTTCACGTCAGATTCAAAACATCCTTCCGTCGTCAGATCAATGGAAGGATATTTATTGTTTTCACAAAAACCTCTTCAGAAACTCGAATAGAAAACTTAATTACGAAAGAATTTTAGGGAATTTCTCCAGGTAAATATTTTCCCCACAAAATAGGATTTTTTGTCATTTCCGGTCTCGTTTTCAGTTAGCTTAGTTATAGGTATAGTCTTAGAAGATGAAAAATCATTTTACATCTTCGAATAGTGCAATTAAAACCACTGCAAAGTTCGGATAGGATAGGTATCTTAATAGACCAGGAACCAAATTACTAATTGGACGACCTTTCAATATACATCATGATAAAAACTATATTGCTACACATAAATTGACATTACGGGCACATTATAATTACCTAGTAAGATTTTAAATGTCTCAAATCAAGGAAGTTAATTTTTCAAATACTTTTTACAATCAATAACAAAAGTCTTTCTTTTGACTACACCTTCATGTGACCGACGATATACACTGAGGTTTAGAAGACACTTTTACTCTTGTTAAGAAGACACCCTGGTTGTAATTGTCTAGGAAATAGCACCAGCATTGTTACTGTATAGAGATGATAATACAATGAACTCGCGATATTCCTATATAAATTTTACTTCCGATGGATTTTTATATGTCAAACAAATCTTTTGAATAACACAAACGTAAAAAGATTGAAGAGAGGGGAAAATCAATTATCACTTTATTTCGTATATTATTTTGTTAATTATGTACCTAAGTGTAGTTTAAAATTTTACTTGCCTAAGTGCTTATTGTAAGCCTAAAAAACTAAAGATATTGATTTACTTGAAACCAATTATTGAGTTTGTCATTGGTCAGATTATGAAATGGTGAAGCTGAATGGAATGGAAATGTACCCATGCGAAAGAACATGGAATTTCCACAGCAGTAAATAGTAATTTGAAGATGTGCTTCTAATGGTATTAAATTGTTTCCAAGCTACTCGTTACACGAGATAACACGTTACAGGCTGTAACGATTACTTACAGAGTTTCTCAGTTAGGACTTAAACACACGAGAAATGCAGTCGGGACTAATAAAATGAAAGATTACGTCTAAAAAATAAATAATGTCTGGTTGACGGATAGTAACAAGACGTGATCGCGACGACTCTCTTTTCTATAGGATTTGGTCACACACAAATTGAAACGTCTCGAGCACGTCTAAGATAAGGAATACCATAACATAACACAAGCTCCGCTTTTTTTTGGGCTGGTGGTGGATTCAAGCAACATAATTTTTTATCCACCGTTGGAGTAAAGCGAGATAAATAAGCTGAAAGAACGAAAAACAGTCGGTAGCGTTTGTATTGAGAAATCAAACTTAAATGGCCACTCAAAGTCCACAATGGAGGCTGAAAATTTTGTTTCTTTCCTTCCTTTGTCAAATATTTTGGAATATAGTTATAGAAGAACGTATTAATACATCCTGCATACATGCTTGTCTCCACTGAGACTGCCGGCCATTGCATAATTATCAAAATAATCTAAGAAATAAAGTGAAAATTGATTTCCCCTTCGCTTCACTTTTTTGTCCATTAGTGGAAGAAGTGATGTTTGTCTGACATCCGTCTTCCTGTTATTCCATCTTCCTTTAGCAGTATCTACAGCCAACCTAACACCACAGTGACCACGCAGAGCATGGTGACTGTAAACACGTGGCGATGTGGAAAATCTCCGGAACTACACGTGCGTTCAGTCAAGATGAGCCTTGATTGAGGGCTTTTAGATGACACTCGGTTACTTGTACCTCCCAAGACTTTGAACTATTGACTTTGACCGGTGCTCGCTTTTACAATTCAGGATTTTTTTGTCAGCCAAATTTTGGATTTTTAATTCTGATTCTGAATCGTTTTTGATCTGGAATGTGCAACTTTACGTAGCGTGAATACGTTGTTTTTTATTTTTAGTAGTTACTCTGTTGTTTGCATTACCGTTACCCATTAGCACTCGCACAAACTTGTTATGTTATCAGGATAATGTAGGTTACATTATTTAATTAAATTCATCATTTTGAGTATTGTCACTAAAAATTTAAGTAAAAAAAAAATTGTGATAAATTGTTCTCAATTCAACTGTATGTATTTTTTTATCTTTTTACATTATAACATTTTTTTAGGTGAACCGATTTTAATTATTCTTTTTAATTCGAAAGTTGGTACTTCTCACGTGGTTCCATATGAATTTAACCAAGATCTGACCAGTAGTTTTTAAGTTATCCTTGATTATACGTGAAGTACGAAGTTACAAGTTCTTGTAAAAAAGTCAAATCATAGCCATGACTATAAAAAGCCATTGAACCCTTTCACGTTTCTGAAAGTGCGTAATCGTATAGAATAATAGCAGTTAACACTAAACGCCGGAAGTTGGGAGTCGTTAATGTGTAGGTAGATACGTTTAAGAATAATGAGAGGATTTTTATAGGAAGGTATTTCAAGGTATTTAAACTAGTGCTTTGCTTTGATACTTGCAAATGACAATCCACATAGGTAGCCCCAAGCTAAGCAGAGCTTGTTTTATGGGTACTATATGACTGATATATTTAATACAACGCATTATATATTATTTATATTTTACAGATACGCAGATATATATTATTTATATTTTACATAAACAGTTTTTTGAGCCAACAGTGTCGTGAACTGCCCATTGTAATCAAATTAAACATTTAATTACTCAATAGTAATGTAGGTATGTAACATTACTAGTGATATTAATTAATAAAGCGATACGTAAACAAAGATAAAGAGAGGAATGACATAGGTAATCTATAACATGTGAGTCGATGCAAGTTGACAATAATTATGAGTCCTACTTAATTTATGTAAGATAAGTATAGTTAGTATATCTATTACTTGATCTCTCAACCGTAGATCGTCTTAGTCCCCCCAATTACCAGGCGTTCATAATTTCCAGGTGCTGGCAGCCCTGGCGGCGCAGTCGATCAACATCTCCGTGGGGTTCTGCCAAGGCTTCTCCGCGGTTCTGCTGCCCCAGTACACACATGAATACCCCATGGTCTCGTACGAACAAACCTCATGGATTGGTGAGTGTAAACGTCTTTTTTTAGTCTACTATACAACCAAAGAATCATACATGTGGAGAAGAACTAGTGTTGTGTCCGCATTTGGACTCTGTTCGGTCCAGTAGAATAAAGTATGTGGTAAAGAAGTTATATCGAGCGAAGTGCATTTTTAGGGTATTGCGCTTGTTTTTTTGCATTGTATTGTATTTAAAGCACACGGTATTGCCTCTTCCTATTGCAATACTGAAAAAATATTGTAAAGGATGGTAAATGGGATGTTATCAGCAATAGACACTAAAACTCAGTTAACACCCATCAGCGACCGGAAGTGGAGCGGTGTTGCCTCTCCAGGTGTGAATTGACCCTACGAGTGGCATAGATTAGAATGGCCACCTAGCAACCATCACGATGACGCCTTCGTCTATCTTAGCTAAAGTACAACTTTAATTATTCAAAAATAGTACCTACACCATTACACCAGCCAAACGTAGTGATTATGGCAAAATGCCCCATGTTTTGGGAGGGATGAGGAGTACATTCCCATTCACCCGTACGTAAAATACAACCAAGCATCGATAACTGCTCAAAATAGAGAACTACTTTGCGAAAACCACGTCATCAACGGAATATCAACTGTAAATAGTGTGTAAACAGTCTATTTTCGTTCCTGAATCAGTGCCAGGCCGGACAAAAGAACGCGATTTCAGGTCAATATACCTACCAGAGTAATTCAAGCAGACAGGCAGCTATATGGATATCTAGATGAGTATCGACAAATATTAGTTCAAGCCGTCGTACTATCTTCATACAAACAAGCTCTGGAAAAATTATATTGTCAAGAAAAACATTTGTCTTAAATAAAGTTGTTTGTGAGTCCGGTGGCTTTTTAAGATTGTCATAGGACAGGAAGTATAAAATTGCCCCATTATTTTAATGGTCAAGATTCACTTGTTGACAGTGACATCAACAAGACTACTTAAAAGTCATCAAATATATACCGAAAAAAGTTAATTGCTGCTAACTTCAGAAATTCAGAAAATTGAGAAACATTTTACTTTTATTCTGCCTTGTCATACTGAAAGCGTTTATGCGTATCATCTAAAAACTTAGGACCTAATTTAGCTATAATGACTATTTATATTAAATTCCAACGTTCTTGAAAATCCTACAGAACTCTATTTAATGAGAATACTATTTCATCACTTAAGAAAGTCGCCTGCTATCAAGTGTGCATATAGTGAGCACAAACAAGATAATATGGATGTATGGAGCGTATGTTTGTACATAGTAAAGAGCTACCAGCTGTCAAATACAACCAGTAGGTAAACTATGTATAGCTGATATGTCAGATAAGCAAAGAGTGTAATGTAACGAATAGTAGCAACATCGCTTCAATCATAAACTTCATTATGTATTAAATACCTACTGCAAAATTTATAATAAACTCGTAGGTAAACATTTTCCAGGCCATTATATATTTCTTAAAGACAAGAGATTAACTATTTTACCAAAAGTCATAAGTACGGAAGGAAGTGATAAACAAGCATAGTAACTGAGTTTCAAAACAACATCGCTATTAACCACATGAATAAACAGCTTCTTCAATGATTTTTATATGGCTAGAGTAGCCCTTGTTCATTTGTCACAAAAACATTAGCGGTCTATTTTACTATAAATATCGTAGCTTGACTTATCATTGTAAACGCATCTATTATCACGGATGCAGAGCGCGCATTTCTAGAACCGCATTCATCTTTATGATGTCCATTCCTAATGGATAGAACGTTGTAGTCATTTATACACAAAATAGTTTCGAAGTTTGTAGCCAGCTTATAGGCATCATAAATCTGATAGACTGTCTACCTAATTTCTTCACTGTAGGGTTAGACAACACTGTGAAATGCCCAATTTTTACCCTTGCTGACGCAAAATTATGCATAAAACAGGCTACACAGTGAGCTTACACCACATTTCTGCTTGTTTAGCTCGTCTTCCACGTTATCTCGTCCGTGCGGTTCTGTATGATAAGGGATGATAAGGGTGGAACAGAAGCCGCGTGATTGTGCCATGAGCACGCAATGCGCTCCCCAAATGGCAGCATGATGATAAAAGGATTTACTGGAGAAACAATACCTTGCAAATCTTTTGTAGTCCAAGTTTGTTGTAGTTTAAGATAAGGGTGTTTTCTTGTTTGGGCTTCATATTTAAAACCAGTTGTATTTATTTTTATGAATTAATTTTTTTAGGTAGTACCTTTAAAAATCGGAAGCTGATTTGTCTCACGCAATAAAAAGAAGTTCCTAAAATCCACAAAAAACTTCAGTCTCTAAGATCACTGCTGATCTTTTTAAAGTTCGCGATTTGTTAATTTTTTTTTGCGATGGATACGTGAAGGTAAAATCACGAGGTACGCAATAAATACCGTTATTTCATTCGTTTTTTATTTTTACTAGTACTACATATCCGGTTAGGGTCAATATGATTTTAGTAGTAGAAAACTGTACGAACTCATGTTGGATATACCTCTAGATAAACTGAGCGTGATGGAGGTTAAATAAACAGTAACAGTTATATTATTATCGACAGCAAGTAAATATTAAGGTACCTATCACATGAGAATGTATTACAGATTAGTACATTTTGTGTTCTAGCTAGACAGACAGTCGCTATAGTTAAGTTCAAAATACAACAATATGTATGAGTAAACGGTTGTTAAACGGTGTAAACTTGTTCCGTTCGTTGGATTTGTTAAAATTAGTAATTGTTCTATTTGTCAATCAAGTAAGTTGGTCTAGCACAAAGCCATTTCAACAGAAATGAACAATCTCGTTGCGTTTTGATAAAATTTGGATGTTTGAAACTTAAATCTCTTAATTCTTGTTCCAGCAAGTCTCGGAGTAATCTCCAACCCAATCGGAGCGTTGCTAGGAGGTATGATGGTGGACGCGGTGGGCAGGCGTCTACTGCTGCAATCCATCGTACTGCCGAACCTCATCGGCTGGCTGGTCATAGCCTTCTCGGAGAGCTACGTGTTCCTCTGCGTGGGACGGTTCATCACCGGATTTACTATCGGTAATTAACTCACACAACAACAAACGAACGAAATACCTACTAGAAAAGACATTAGTCACAAATCCGTAGAATGCCCTCTCCTATTTAAACGCTAGTAGTGGCAAAACATGTAGGTCATAATCTGTTTAATTTTATATAGAACATAATTGCATCCTCGCATTATGTTAATGCTCATGTTTTGCAAATAAATTGTTCTTATTCTTAATACAAATGGAGGACGAGAAAGTCTTGCCGAGCAGTGGTTAGCGAGCGTTAATAATGATGAAATGCCTACTGCACATTGTGTTCAGGATATACACCTTTTTAATGACACCCTAGACACAGTACTAGAATCCTACCTAACAGTATTTCTTGTCAAACTAGACAAAGAAGGTATTGATACTCTAGCTAGATAAAGTTCATGCTTTGCACGACAGATACATAGTTAGTGCACTATTGACAGATAAGAGACGTTAGAATAAATGTCCTTGGTTCAAACTCCAGAGTTATAGATTTGGTAAATTAATAAACTGTACAAACAACACGGCCAATTATTAAACCTCTGTTTTGTCTCTTTCAGGAATGTCAACAGTATCCTATATCTACGTAGCAGAGATAACGACCCCCGAGAAGCGAGGGGTCCTCAGTGCTTTAGGCCCCGGGCTCGTTTCGACTGGCATCTTCATAGTCTACTCGCTTGGAGCATTTGTCCACTGGAGGAAAGTGGCCGCTATTTGCGCCGGAGTATCTTTACTCACACCTTTTCTCATGTACTTCGTCCCGGAATCTCCGCTCTGGCTAGCCTCCAAAGGACAGATGAAGGAAGCCTATAGTGCTATGTTCTGGCTGAGGCAGAATAACAGCACAGCGCAACAGGAGTTAGTGGAATTCACGAAGGATAGAAAGATCGGGGAAAACATGACGCTGAAGCAAAAGATAGCGCTTCTGAAACGAGGGAACGTGTTGAAGCCGTTCGCTTTGCTGATTGTTTTCTTTATATTCCAAGAAATGTCGGGGATCTATGTGATTTTGTACTACGCGGTGGATTTCTTCAAGTCTGTTGGGACCAGTGTGAATGAGTTCACAGCTTCGATCATCGTTGGCGGGGTCAGAGTTTTCATGGGCGCTGTGGGGGCTTGCCTCATCAACAGCTTTAGAAGAAAGACCTTAGCTGCTGTATCAGGTCTACTACTCGGCATTACTATGTTGGGGGCGGCTGTTTGTGACACATTGAACGGACCCCCATTGGTGAAGCTGGCTTGTGTTTTGCTGCACGTTTCGTTCAGTATGGTCGGATTCCTACAACTTCCCTGGATCATGTCAGGGGAGCTATACCCTCAAGACATTAGAGGCGTCATGTCCGGGGTCACATCGTGCTGCGCTTACGTTCTAATCTTCTTCAACATCAAAACCTACCCCACAATGGAGAATCTAATATCGAGCAATGGTACTTTATACCTATTCGGAATATTTGCCTTACTAGGGGCTGCCTATTGTCTATTCTTCCTGCCTGAGACGAAAGGGAAGACTCTGACGGAAATCATGAAGCAGTTTGAGGATAAGGAGAAAGAGAAGGACCCAGAAGTGGGATATACGAAAGAGAAGGAAAGTAGTATGGAAGGTAAGCCGGTGCATAGAAGGCACAGCGCGGGCGCCGCCGTGTCGTTAGAAAAGAAAGACTTGCCTTGGATGCAGGAGAAGAACTGAACTCCTGACAACTCATGCTTCCCTGGTACTTCTCGATTGGGTTGTGAACGCGAGCTCAGCGAGCTCGCAACAAAATGGTGATGATTCCTTATGTTTTTACTTAAGCGTTCATTTTTAATGGTCACTAAGTAGAAATATCAAAGTTGGTATTTATTGAGCACCTTTCGTCTTATGTTTGCCTGGTAGGTTAAGGACGAATTTATTAATGTTAAAAGTGTGAATTTTGTGACCAGTATTATAGTTAGTGCTACAGATAATGCATTCCATAGAATAACGCGTTTTAAAGGTGACGATTACTTAGACCAGTGGTTCCCAAAGTGGTCCAGGTGGACCCCCAGGGGTCCACGGGAGAGTTGACGGGGGTCTATGTTAGGCGTAGCAAAAAATGGGGGTCCACAATTGTAAGCAGGGGGTGCATGAAAATTAATTTTCATGCTCCACTGATCATGATACTGAACCTCTGATTTCAAGGATAAGACGGTTCACACTAACACCCTGTATGTCTTTCTACAAATCCGAATGTTACGTTATTTAAATAAAATTCGTGAGAATTGATTGGTTCTTGTGCTGTGAGTCACTATAGATTTCAAAAAAGTAAAATTGGATGGAGTCATTATTTTGATTGCCCAACTTTGCTCCACTCACAGCACAATCAATTAAAATTTATTTGAAAATTTGTTTAGTCGACGTTATATTCAAACTAGCAGCGCCTTGTGGTTCCACCTGCGGTAATTCACGTTCCCGAAGGAATTCTGGGATAAAATAAGGCCTATGTGTTATTCCCGACTATCGTTTATTTCTGTTCTGTGCCAAATTTCATCCCTATCCGTTCAGTACTTTTTGTCTGAAAGAGTAACAAACATCCATCCATTCTTACAAACTTTCACGTTTAAATTATATAATTAACAATATCTATCAAGCATCAATAGTAACCTTTTTTTTCGAAAACTGTTAATTCGTATTTGAAACTCAGCGACAATGCAAGATTCCATAGATCTAATCTTCACTTTTTTTAGAGATTTAGAGATTTGTAGTAATGTAGGGTGGGGGGGGGGGGTCCACCGGGTCCAGCAAAAGTTTGAAAGTGGTCTATGTAACAAAAGAGTTTGGGAACCTCTGACTTAGACTAAGACAAATAATTACAAATTATACAAAGATAATATTTTTTTTACAAATGTGCTGTTAATATAATATTTTTACTATAAATATATTGATTTAACGAGAAAAATATATAATGTAAATTATTACAGGGTGTACTTTTGTATGTTAATAATTTACTTAAAACTAATTTAATAATTTTGTTATGATTAAATTAAGCTGTGATTTTAAAGTTTGATTAAATAATGTGTTGTTTACCAAAATCATCGTTTCATTCATTCTCATAAAACATCGATTCGATAAGAATATAATTTAAAATTTTACCAGTAGTAGGTAATTTTATAAAATAAAAACATATTAATGTATGTTAGTGACAATGAATAAGGGCTATTTTTGTTTATTATTTTATGTTATTTGAGTCCCGAAACATGCTGTTATGAAATATATTTATATGCTGAGAAAGAAAGACTATTCAAAAAGGTTTGCTTAATTGATTCAACAATAACACTACCAACGCCATCTATCGAAACATCATGGTACTAAGTCGTGCTGGCTTACAAAGCGCAAAGTGACCGTCGACCGATAATTCGCCTATGATTATTTTAGTTCGCCTACATATCCATAGAGGGCACTCAATGTAATGGCACTTATGAATTTATTGACACAATTGCAACCTTTGCAGGTTTCCCTTAAAAATTAAATTTAAAAATCTTAAAAATTAACGTAAAAAAAGTTTTTGGACATGCTCTTTTCCATATTTTTTGTTTTTAAGTTAGTTTGCCAAACAGTTCCTTTATCTCTTCGTTGATTAGGGTAATAATCTGATTCTCTCCTACATAGGTGTGCGAAGGTTTCGTCTATTTCCATAAATTTGGCGCTTTGCAGCGCCTCTAGCGAGTAGATAGGAACTTATTGTCATCGTCATAATTTAAAATATGGCTGAGATTTTATTCTAATAACCAGGAATCAGACATATATTTATACTATACGTGAGATAATGTGATAGTCTAAAGAGATCTCTTCAACTTTTTCATATTCAAACTGAGTTCGCCGATCCTTAGCGTACTGAAGTAGTAACTTAAAGCTCACTGTAAGCAGTTTTCTTACTGACTAGTCACTGACCTGGTCTGCGGGATGCCGTACTTGATGCCGACTCCGACCCTGGGCAGCGCCTTGATGACCTTCTTCACGGTGCTCTGGTCCGGCAGGGCGAAGAATATGGATGCTGGAAACCAGATAATAGCAAGATTAGGGAAGACCATAGGTAAAAACTCCGAGGAATGTTTGTATCTCATTTTCTTTCACAATTTGTTGAGAGGCTAGTCTTTTTCTGCAGTGTAGGTTAGTGAAAAGCGAGTTAGTGAGTTCAAAATTGCTGGTACAATTTCAAGATAGAGCAAGAAAGAGCAAGATAGAGCAAGAAAGTATGTATAACAACAGTGTTCAGTTTCATTTTTGTTGACCGTCCATTGTAATTACATTTTAAAGTAGATTTAACAGCTGGATTCAATAGTCAATCCATAATTCAATTTCATAGTTAATTTGACTTGTCTAAGTGCTTATTTTGTAAGCCTTAAGAAATTAGTTATTGATTTCTGATGTTACATCTAAGGTATCACTATGGAGCTTGCTGCACTTTAAGTTAGGAATGGGTAGTCATTTTTGTATTAGTCGTTGGTTAAAGTAGATAGATACATACAATGCAATGTAGCTATACTGAATTTTGAGTAGGTTTGTATATTTACCTACAAATTGACGATCGTATAAGAATAAGTCATGACAATAGAAGAGAACAAATGTAAGATAAATAGAAAAGGCTTACTTCTGCTGGCCAGGAACATCTCGATGGCCACATTCTGGAGCAGGTACCGCCTGGAGAAGATGGCGCGGATCTCGCTGAAGTACCACTTGCCGTGCAGGTGCTCGCAGTACTTCAGCACCTGGAACCAAGGGAAACACTACTTACAACTCTGTGTCATCCATCTACAGCTTACAATTCTGTGTCATCCATCTACAACTTACAACTTTATGTCATCGATCTACAGCTTACAACTATATGTCATCAATCTACAGTTTACAACTATATGTCATCCATCTAATATCTTATCAAGCGGCCTGGGAGAGTTGGAAAACGATATTATTATTGTACAAATTTAGTGTAGAATTGTTAAAAGATTATTTAATACACTAGTCTTAGAATTAAAACAATGTGACCTAATTTAAGACAAATTCCGACTAACTGTTGTTTTTGAGAATAAATGAAATGAACTGAGAATAATCAAGGGACGTGTCCGTCCAGCATGTGGACGATAGTAAAAAACATTTTCTTGTGTGACACGCGAGTTGTTTTATTTTATTATAAATATTGAAGGGCATTTATTGCGTTTATTTGCCTATATTTGACGATATTTAACAGGTTTAAACTATCTCATGGTAACGACATGTAAACCTTATGAAATTATGTCGGGAAAATTAGGTAAATAAACGCGATAAATACTCGTGAATGTTTTTAATAGATAATATTTTCTGATCGCGTAAGTACAAGAGAGATACAATCCTAAGATGCTTAACGTAGTGTTGAATCCAAGCGGCTCTGTTGCAAGGGAGGATGTGTTTGTTCTGGAGATTATTACTACGATAAAGTCTATATTCTGAGCCAACTCGCGGCGTGTTACTAGTGAAACATTAAAATAAACAAAAGCCCCAATAAAGGTGCGTTGAAACACGAATAAAACAGTTAGTGTCCTCGTAAACACGGGACAGGTCGTAAACCGTTCGTTATTCGTAATTTACACTCACAATAATTGTGTAAATCAGCTGGGACGCCATTTTGTTTTAATGGTAATAAGCATAGTCTTAGGAAGTGTCACTGACTTCACTGTCCATTAAGACTAAGCTTCAAAGGTACAAACAATCTATTTTTTTGTTCCTGTAAAATGAGCCACTTCATGAAGTCTTATTTCCACCACATAGCGACGCAAAACCCTTTGCCATTTCTATTGAAAGTTGTATCTCTGCATTTGAGGGCGTTTAGAGCTCAAAAATACGCTCGTTTGGTCCAGCCTGAATTATGTTTTATTTTACAGCAACCTAATTGACTTCGGCGCCATAAGACAGCAAGAGGTCTTTCCGAAATCACTACGTTTGGCAGCGGATTAGTTATCGACACAATAGCGTTAAAATACAAAGAAGAAACTTTCTCATCCTGCCTTTGGTAGAGTCTGTCTTCAATTATTTATTGTGTGCACACGTTTATGTTTCTAGCAAATTCACATTTTCTTTGTTTTTGGCTTATTTTATTGCTTGTATGTGTACCTAATAAAAATAAATAAAAGTCCCTTAGTCGAGTCTTATACCTACCGACTTCCTACGTCGTCGCCACCCAGACAGAAACTTTCGGCCAACGCAAGCGTTTCCTGTAGCTCTTCGACATTTAATCAGCAGAAGTGTAGGTAGACGGAATGGTCCCCTTACAGTTGTCGCGTTTTAAAACGACCTTTATAGTTTCTGTAAAACATTGCATTTTACCTTCTCTCTTCTAATTAAAAAGAAACAGCAGTATAAAGGTGCTTCACAAGGGTTCTAAGCACCACTATAATGTAACAAGACACGACAGCAAGAACAATACGCACAATAGCACCCCACTGGGTTTTACAATACCCCTCTACCAAATCTCGGTGTAATCAATCAGTGTGCCATTTTGCCCTACCTTGCCCTTCGGCGTTATAAACACAACATGTGATAGATGAAAAAATATCCATTATACTTATTACTGGTATCACGGTAGGTCATGCGTAGGTAGAGTAGAGTGAATTACCTAATTATCTAGTATTATAGTAACCTCGCAAGGAGCCGATTACAGCTGTGCGATTACGCTAAAACAACCCATCCAAAATTGACATATGAGAGCCCTTTTAATGGCCTTCGTAATTTGAAATTGTATGGAAAGGACGCGCGCGATAGCCATTTTAATGGCTCAAGAATGTCAATCTGTATAGGCGGTTTTAGCGTAATCGCACAGCTCGTCTGTGGTAGATATTTAAACTGCCTTCACAATGATATTGCCTGGAAGAGATCGCTTTTAGCGATAAGTGTAGTGTTTGTATAAGTAATGTCGTTTCAAATATAGAGAAAACAAGACCCTGTCCAATTTGCACTAATAGTTTGTCCACTCCCCTCGTAAACTCATTACAAGTATCAACATACCTCCCTCCGCGCTAATCGGTAACCTTACACCCTCAACAAGGGTTATTGGATGTGCTTTTTTTTATTTAAAGTACGGAATTAGTTATACAAAAATTATGCGTTCGTTAATTTTTACCATGCATAAACTTTTGTTTTACAGAAACTATCCTTAAATATATCGATCTACCCTCAGTTTTCGTCTTTTGCTACGAATTTCACCTGATGGTAAGTGAAGAAGTGGCTGAAAACGTATAACGAAGATCTAAAAGGCACCTTAGCTAATAACAACAGCGGCAAAGCATTTTTCAGTCTTAATTTTTCTGTGAAAGTTATCAGGCAAATTTCGTTGTAGCCTTACCATTTTCCAAGACTTTCAAAAAAAAAACTGTTAAACAAACACAGGTTGCAGCCAATTTTATTGTAAGAAAAGTACGTTTTTTATTTTGATCTGTACTTTAGTTTTTAGATGTATTCCTTTTTTGTCTTCTGAACTCCACATTGATTTACCTATCTATCCAATTGATCAAAGTAAGCTTTTCAAGAGTTTATAATACGATCACAAATAGCTTTCCAAATCGGGATTCAAAGCGCCCTCTGGCGAGATGAAAGCGCGCGTGTATGGAGGGCGGCGTTTGACAAATTGCGGTACAATTGGATGAGACAGGGCACACTACTGCTCGCCACCCATGGTATCCTGGTACTCAGCAAAATATTATTGTGGGTTTTGGTATTCTTTCTTTTTATGGAAATTCGTCATCATTACAACAGTAAACTAGAGACACATTTCATCTTCAGCTGTCTAAACTAAAGTCATTCTTTTCATTTTCCTCTGTATCTTCAGGTGGGATTGCTTAATTGGTCATTACATTTTATAATGAATGACTCCGTTGGATTCATATTTTGTTTCATATTTGTTTGTATTATTTCAATAAAATCTCTGTTATTTCGGTGCAGAAAATGATATAAGATCATGATGTTTATCCCAAAACCGCTTTGAAGAAATCTCTCCCAGCGATAAGGCCGCCTATTTATGCTATATTATAGAATAGGTACGCCCATCTTTGCCATCTTTCTCTCTCTACCATCGCACATACTGCCACTGCCGAACTATAGGAAACCCCCTCTCATTGTATTTGTTTTCAAAACTAAAAAATACATGTTCAAAATTGTCAATGAACCCTTTGGAAAGGACCCAGGCAATGAAAGTCAACAAAAACTTAACCAATTTGACACTCGCCCACCGTGCTCTATCTACCCTCTGACCACAATAAATACAAAGTTGTGATAAGTAACCGTGCGGTGGTGTGACAAACAAGATACCCTCTTTGTTTGTTAGTCGGGTAGAGCACGTTTAATGTGACGGCGCATATTTTATACTGTCATGGGAAAACTTATGTATTATCGAGACTGGAGATGAAAAGAAAAAAAAGAAAATATATTTATTTTGAACTACAATTTATCAGTTAGACTAATACTTAGTCCATTAGGGAGTTAGATGGGTACTTCAGAAGTATACAGATTAAAACAGCTCATTCCATTCCATTGAAGTCTGATTAACTAATCGGGATCAGGATTTTCATTTCATCCTTGATTTTTTATAATATGTAGTGCTCGATTGACCTCTGAAAGCATAAACTGATAGGTATGCTCTGTCTATCTATCCTAATTCCTACTTAATATTAGTAAGAACACGAAAGTTTGTACGTATGGATGGATAGATGGATGTTTGTTACTCTTTCACGCAAAAACTACTGAAATGATATGGACGAAATTTGGCACAGAGATAGATTATAGTCTGGAATAACACATAGGCTATGTTTTATCCCGGACTTACCACGGGTGAAACCGTGAGGCGCTGCTAGTATCAATCGAAAACTATCAAAGTAGAACAAAAAGTGACAAAAAGAACTCAACTAAAATGTGAAACGACCGAGTGACTATTACTTCTAATAACTGATTTCAAAGCGTCCGATAAAAAACCTGCTTTCGGTTTTCAAACGCACCTATCACTAACATGATATATTTTCAATATTTCCCACCATCCCCACTGCAACCCCATAAATCAGAGCAGCAGATGCATCCATTCCCACCAACCCGTGTCGTGACCTGCCTCCATTAGAAGGTAATTACCTAGCGGGATGAATGGACCACTTTAATGTCTACAAATTGAACGATGGATTGCAAATTGCTAATTTTATAGTAGCATCTAATGGATGTTTGAGCTAAGTGCCTATTTAAGTATTACTTATTGAGAATTCAGGGTTTCACGCCCAGTGCCGATGTTTGGGATTGCTGTCTCTTTTGAAACGATTATAAGAAATGTTATTTTCAATACGTAGATCTTCTATTCGTTTATCTTTATTGATACGGGTTACGGGATGTTTCCATTAATTTCGAAATTATTATTGATTAGTGTTTTTGATTTCGTCTTGACTGGCGTGGAGGTGAGAATGAGAGTGAATGCCGAAGAATGTGTTGTTTTGTGTTCGCTTATAGATATTTAAAAGTTCTAGTAAATAGACGCGTGAAAAATTGGTGAATATCTGGAATAACTGAATACCTAACACTCCATTCCACGGGAGAGAAATTACCTCTGTCGTGCACTGTTCGGGTAAAACCACAGATATGCGTTTTAGCTGCGCGAAGTTAGTGGTAGATATGGATCTACCACTAACTTCTAGGTACTACAACCGACCCCAAGAACAAAACCCTTTACAAGCTCCATCCAATTAATTACTTTAAAGTTTCTAAAATACACCACGAAAAGGGTAAATTTACGAATACAAAACCGATTTCCTTAATTTAAAAAATAATCTTTCTAAAATGCTCGATCGAGATTTCTTGTATTTGGAATCAACTTATTTTACATGTTTATTAGAATTCCTTATTAGAATCCAGTCGATTTCACTTTCCTAACATATATAATTGGATCTCTTTAGTTCACTATTCTCTGCCTACGTATTTTATATCCGTTATCTTAAACAAGATGAAATCATTGGTGTAGTGTAGAGTAATCGATACCTCGGTTTTATTCCTGTTCTAATGAATTAGCTTCTGAACCAATTCGGTAGATAAGAGGGCAAATTCCTTGATAGTTAGTACACTCAGCGATAGGTCAACGGTAGATTTATTTCAGTACTATCTTCGCACGACATTTTATAGATGAAAGAAAGAAGAAATAATAGATAAAACTAGCCAATCATTCATTGGTGCAAGCAATAAAATGATTGAGAACTTTGTCTTGGAAATTCATTAATTCAACGTGCATTCGGTCCGACTGTACCTAAATCTACTGACTACCCAGACTTATCGACATTTCCCAAAAGCCCCCATCCCAGAGATGCTATCGGGCCCGTAAATAAGGCTCTTGCCCCACGACACGTCCCCTATTAGACCGCTCGCTGACAGGGACGTACCGAAAAAATGGGACTGCCACCATCGCCAGGTAGGGTTGGCAAAATCATTAGCACAGTTTAGGTTTCTCGCTAATAAAATACCCATTCGATATTTCAGGGCTATGCAATCAAATGATATTTATTTAAAAAAGAACAGCATTATTACAAACGTTGTTCTAACCTAGTTGGTAAATGAGATCGATATGAACACACAAACATACTAGATCTAAAAATTAACTTTGTAGTAATACAAAAATTTTGCTGGAGCGAGATAAAGCAAAATCCAGTCTTATGCAATCATGCACTTACTAACCATGGATGTCGTTTACATGACAACTTGCGATATTGATTAGTTACTAATAATTTTACCAAGTATTTTTTTTTTGATACTTAGATAAGTTCTGGGGAAAGCGCGAAATAATAAGAAGCTAGTTTAGTGTGAATGTTTTAGATTGTTTTGTGACCAGTACCTCCTACCGCAAGGTGTACAAACCTACAAGATATGTATATAAGGGCAGGCGGCGCGGTCACCGGCCACCTCTCTACGAAGCCTGGGACGTAGTCCTGACGATACATTGAAGGCACAACTACAATACACCTTACTTCAATATAAAGTAGTACGAAGAGTAGGTACGTTACTCATTAGGGAGGCCTATGTCCTATGTGTGATGACTGATATTGGTTGATGATGATGATGAGGAGAACGTCGGAAGAGCAGATACCTAGAGGATATTTTAATAGTTGACATCTTACTATCCAATGATTATATCCATCCCATGTTGTCTGGAAAAGATCGCTCTTCAGCGATAAGACCGCCCATTCTCACTTAGTCTTAGTAGTTTTTAATTTTCAATCTATCTTAAAAAAACTTCATGTAAAATCATAATGATTTACAGCCTGTCATATGGCCATGGCCATCATACATGGCCAAAGATAGAGAACAATGGTCACAATTGGAGGAGGCCTTTGTCCAAAGAGGCACACAGGCAGATACAAATTTATAGTTTTTTTAGATAAAATTTAGTTAAAAACAAATGTCTGAATAAAAGCCTTATTTATTTATTATATCATACCTGCTAGGTCTCCATAAGCCTCCACAATTCCACATCTTGTCACACTCTACACTCCTTTATGGTTTGTTTTATCTATAGTCTATGGTCAATCGTCAATGGCCCGTTTCCCTTTACGACCCAATTATCAGGTGGTAGAACTTTTTCCACTCTAATCTAATCAAGAATTTTAATTACGAATACTTAAAGTTTGTTTTTAAAGTAATTTATGTGTGCTACACGGCATGTATTTTATATTAATCAATTATAATATTAGTATGGATTTTAGTGTAATTCCAGTTTATGTTCTTTGATCAGGATTACATTTTAATATATAAAGAAATACCATAAAGATTAGATAGATAATTTTTTTTATTATGATCATAGACAACAAAAAAAAAGTTAAAATTACTTTAAGTTGAGATTACGAGGCTGCTCACTTCCGAATACTTAAACGCAGCTCAGATTTAAACACGTTTCAAGTCGCGATTTTTGCCAATTTTCAAAGAAAATCTGACAAAAATCGTCATCGAGTTTGGTTTAAGTATTTAGGCGCTAGATACCAACCATTTAGCATCTTTTCTCACAATATAAGTATAAATCTACCGTCTCTGTTAGTTCTGTGTGTAGGTTGGTAAAGACAGGATGCATTTGACACCACAATGTCCCTGAGGACAACCGGGACTCGATCCTGCGATCCCACGATGTCTGTGAGAATCCGTGCCTATACCGCTAGAGAAGATTGGTTTTTTGGTGTATGTAACGATTTGAAGTAGATGGAAACTGAAAATAGTCTAGGAATACTTTCAAGACATAAACTTTCAATAAAGGGGGCAAAATTCATAATGTTGTTTTTAATTTTGATGCGGAGCTATTTCTTTTTATGCGTGTTACATACAAACTATGCACCTAATCTGCAGCGGTGGCTCGCGTTGCAACATGCATTGTGTCGGTCGACTGCAGAGTCAGCAATGACGTCTTTCCCTCAACGTGCCCCAACTGCGTTCCGGTCACGTCATTCTATACTTGGTAATCACATCGACCGAATGTAGATTCTTTAGTTATAAATTACGATCATTGTAATATAAAATCTTTATTTAATAAATTAGTTTAAAAGTTTTTGGTTTTTTTTAAAACCGTCGTCTGTGGCTTCCGTAATTGGCGCAGGCGGTAGGATACGTCGAAGCAGTGGGTATTCGTCCAGGAAATACTCAAAATCGATTCCAGACGAACAGACTCCTGTTTGGCCTTCAAGTCTTCATCGGCGTATCCAGAATCTACGAGCACACGGGCGGCGGCGCACTTGAAAATCAGTGTACGAAGAAAACCATATGTAAGTGCTTTGAAACTTTCCTTTAAGTGTTGCCTCCTTTTCCACCATTTTCCATCCACGAAAATCAGAGGAAGAATCGGCCTCCTCACGGCAAAATCGTAGAGATAACGTAATAGATAATACTAGGAATTTAGATTTAGATAGTAGTGAAATTTTAAGTGAAAGTAACGATAGTATTTTAGAAAATATGGCTAACGAACCAGATCACATCTATAAGGCACTCCGCATGGTCCCGGAATTTGACGGGAACCCTAATATCCTCACTAGATTCATAAGAATCTGTGACCAACTCGTAACGCAATTCATGCGCACTGATCCTGGGAACGAGTTAAGCAATTTATGTCTTATTAACGGTATCCTTAACAAAGTAACGGGTTCAGCATCCAGGACCATCAATGCTAACGGCATTCCAGATAATTGGTTAGGGATTAGGAATGCTCTGATAAATAATTTTGCGGATCAGAGGGACGAAAGCGCCCTGTACAATGACTTGTCTTTGGTAACACAGGGAAATGATTCCCCGCAGGAATTTTACGACAGATGCCAAACCCTTTTCAGTACGATAATGACGTATGTGACACTGCATGAGCATGTGCCTACCACCGTGGAGGCGAAACGTGATTTGTACCGTAAACTTACTATGCAGTCTTACGTGCGAGGTTTGAAAGAACCTCTAGGGTCCCGTATACGGTGTATGAAACCCCCTACTATAGAAAAGGCTTTGGAATTTGTACAAGAGGAGTTGAATGTGATGTATTTGCAACATAGGAATGAACCCAGCCGGAATCCAGCGACACAGACAGCATCTAAGGTACCGTACCTAGCACCTAATAATTTCAGTGTACCGAAGGCGTTTAATTTTGGTGCCCAAAGGCCTATACCAATGCAGCCGCAACCGCATATGCAACCGCAGATGCAACCGCAGCATTGGCGTCCAGCTTTACAGTTTCATCCCCCACAGCGCATGCCATTACAACCCTCACGAACGCAGCAGATGTTTAGAGCACCCCCTCCAAATTATAACGCTCAGACTAGCGGCTTTAGGTTCCCTCCTAGGAACGCACCCCCGCAGCATCAAGGACCAAAGCCCATGAGCGGTGTAAGTCATTTTGTGTCGAAAGCTCTTCCCCCTACTATCCAGGGACATGACTGGCGTAAATTTGGCAATCCTCCCCCGACTAATTACTTTAAGTCTAGGGAAATGAATTACAATGAGGTAGGTGACTACTCTGACTATTACTATCCTGACGACTACTATTACCCTGACGGTGATTATCCAGAGACTGACTATGGTAACTTTTACGGCTACCAGAGCGTTCCGGAGTATTACTGCGACCAACAGGACGACCCTCAGACTATTGACAATTTACCATCGAACTCAATGGCTATTGAGCCCGCGCAACTGCCTTCTCAGCAGAAGGATCAGGATTTTCCTTCGGGCCGTTCCAACAGAGAACTAAAATAGAATTAAATTTACAGTCAAAAAAGGAATTGCGGTTCATACAAATATCGAACCCTCCTCTGAAGTTGCTTATCGATACTGGGGCCAATCAATCATTCATAAGTCCCGAAGCAACATGTAATTATTTTTCACATGTGCCAAAGGATTTTGATCCTTTCGAAGTCACAAATTCACGCGTTACCAGCACCCATGACTATTCAATTACTATACCGCACTTTGCTGAATTTGGCGATCAATCCAATATAAAACTATTCATCTACAAGTTTCATAATTACTTTGATGGATTGATAGGCCTAGATCTATTAGAGAACTGTAAGATAGATCTGAAGAACAATGTGCTAGTAACTGAGTTAGCTAGAATACCATTGTCCCGTTATCAGTGTAGGAGAGCAAATCGCGAGGAAACGATTCCTGCCAATTCATCTAGATTAATTAACATCCCGATCGAACATTCTGACGGTGACATATTTGTGACTGAACAACTAATGTGTAACTGCCTTATACACGAGTGTGTTACTACTGTAACAGACAAGACAGGAATAGTTGAGGTAGAGAACATGACTAACGACGATATAGTTATTTCTTTCAAGGACTCAACAACGCATGTCGACGTGTGTAATATAGAACAAACTGAAATCGAACAGGACCCCACTAGAGTAAAAAAGGTTCTACAGAACCTTCGGACTAAACATCTAAACGCCGAAGAGCGAGCTAATTTAGAAACTTTGTGTGGACGGTTTGCTGATGTGTTTTATATAGAAGGAGAGGCACTAACTTTCACTAACAAAATCAAGCACAGTATTAGGACGACAGATGAATTACCTGTTTTTACAAAAAGCTATAGGTACCCCTATGTACATCGCGAAGAAGTTAGGAGCCAGATTACTAAGATGTTGGATCAAGGAATCATCCGACCATCTGACTCAGCCTGGAGCTCACCTATCTGGGTAGTTCCAAAGAAAGTCGATGCTTCTGGTAAGCAGAAGTGGAGATTAGTGGTAGATTTCCGTAAATTAAATGAAAAAACCATTGACGATAAATATCCCATACCTAACATCTCGGACGTTTTAGATAAATTAGGTAGATGTCAATATTTCACCACATTAGATCTTGCCTCCGGATTCTATCAGGTAGAGATGAACCCTAATGACATTGAGAAGACAGCCTTCAATGTCGAACACGGGCATTTCGAATTTTTGAGAATGCCCATGGGATTAAAAAATTCTCCATCCACCTTTCAAAGGGTAATGGATAACGTCCTCAGAGGACTGCAAAACGAGATATGCCTCGTTTATCTCGACGACATAATCGTCTTTAGTACATCCTTGCAAGAACATATGATAAACCTAGAAAAAGTCTTTACTAGATTACGAGAGTCCAACTTTAAGATCCAAATGGATAAATCGGAGTTTTTACAACTAGAGACAGCTTACCTTGGCCATATCATAGGAAGAGACGGCATAAAGCCTAACCCAGACAAAATCGTTGCAATTCAGAAATATCCTTTACCAAAAACCAGTAAGGAAATCAAGCAGTTTTTAGGACTTTTAGGGTACTATAGGAAGTTTATCCCTGACTTCGCTCGTATCACTAAACCTATGACTAGATGCCTTAAGAAAGCGAATAAGATCACCCTTGACGCTGATTATGTAGAATGCTTTGAGACATGTAAGCGACTTCTGACCAATGACCCGATACTACAATATCCTGACTTTACTAAGGAATTTATTTTGACGACTGACGCATCAAACGTGGCTCTAGGAGCCATACTTTCTCAAGGACCTGTTGGTTCAGACAAACCAATCTGTTATGCGTCTAGAACTTTGAACGATAATGAACTTAACTATTCTACCATCGAGAAAGAGCTTTTAGCCATAGTATGGGCCACTAAGTACTTTCGGCCATACTTATTTGGACGTAAATTCACGGTTTTGAGTGATCATAAGCCTTTACAGTGGGCTATGAACATGAAAGAACCTAACTCTAAGATCACACGATGGAAGTTAAAGCTAAGCGAGTATGATTTTCATGTCAAACACAAACCCGGAAAGAAAAATACTAATGCAGATGCCTTGTCCCGAGTAGAGATCAATAATGAAGAGATTGAATCCTTCCTATCGGAAATCGATTCACTAGTTGCCCATCATTCTCAATCTCAACGTTCTAACTCTGATACTCTCACTGCACATACTTCTGCTGAAAATCCCATACTTGAAATCCCGATAACAGACGACCCTATTAATAAATTCCATAGACAAATCTACTTTACAATCGTAGGTGACATAAAACGACGTACTACAGCGACGAAACCTTTTGACACACATACTCGAACTTTTATACAAATCTCACAATCTACTCTTGAAGAAGATGTAGTTAATGCCATCAAAGAATACGTGAACCCCAAGATTAAGACCGCTTTAAAGATTACTCCCCCACTAGGTATGTACGATATCATCCGAGTCATACAAAAGCACTTTAAAAGCTCTTCTATGAATTTAGTTTTAGCAAAAACTGAACTAGAAGATGTAAAGGAGTATTTAAAACAGCAGGAAATAATAAAGCATTATCACGATGGAAAAACCAACCATAGAGGCATAAATGAATGTTACTTGGCTTTGTCTCGGCGATACTATTGGCCGAAAATGAAGGATGATATAACTAAGTACATAAATGAGTGTACAATTTGTGGTCAAAGTAAATATGACAGGAACCCTATAAGACCTCAGTTCAATATCGTACCTCCAGCTTCGAAACCATTCGAGATAGTGCATATGGACCTTTTTACAGCACAGACAGAAAAGTACTTGACCTTCGTAGACTCTTTCTCTAAGTATGGTCAAGCTTACCACCTGAGGTATGGTACAGCAGTTAGTATCATACAAGGACTATTAACTTTCTGTACACATCACGGACTTCCCTTGACCTTAGTGACAGACAATGGTGCAGAATTTACTAACCAACTGTTTACTGAGTTTACACGATTACATAAGGTAAATCACCATAGGACCTTACCTAACTCACCGAATGATAATGGAATAGTTGAACGTTTCCATTCCACGATATTAGAGCATTTGAGAATTCTTAAAATCAAAAATAAAAATGAACCAATCGTTAATCAAATGCCTTACGCAATATTAGGATATAACAGTTCGATTCACAGTTTTACCAAATGTAGACCCCATGACATAGTACGAGGACATTTTGACCCTAGGGACCCTCTTGACATTGACTTGACAGAACACCTCATGCAACAGTACATCTTGACACATCGAGAGCAAATGAAAACTGTTTATGAGGCAATCAACCAAATAACTACTACTGACCGTACTACTATGATGACTAACAGGAATAAAAATCGAGAACCTGAAGTGAGATATGAACCAGGCCAGCAAGTGTTTGTTAAAAATCCTTTTGCTGCAAGGCAGAAGCTAGCACCACGGTACACTAAAGATAACGTTCTAGCTGACCTCCCAATCCATATCTACACGTCTAAAAAGAAGGGACCCGTCGCTAAAAATCGCCTCAAGCGAGTTCCTAAGAAGTCCCAATTGTTACAGGATTCGACTATTACTGATACTGCATCTGACGGCGGCAGTGGAGATAAGACTTGAGAGCCTTGACAATGGACCAGGACTTCTTCCCTTCAAACTTGGTCAAGCCAAACTTATCACCCACTATCATTCCTTCCTACAGTATATAGATCTAACGGACTTAGAACATCAGGTTGACTCTATTCGCGAACAGATTATCTATTTTAGGACTAAATTAGAAAATAACACTCTAGACGTTTACGAAATACAGCTCGATCATCTCTCTAAAAAACTTAACAAAATAAATGCCCAACTGAAAGGTTTAGAGCCTAATCGCGTCAAAAGAGGTCTAATTGATGGTCTAGGATCTATTATTAAAAGCGTTACTGGTAACCTGGATCATTCAGATGCGGCGCGTTATGATAATGCAATTAAGATACTTGAAGGTAATGAACATAAGATGTTATCTGAGTTCAATGATCATATTAGCCTTAACAAGGACTGGATGGCCCAATGTAGCCAGATAATTGCGAGTATTGCAGAAAATCAGGAGAAGATAAATAGGACATTAGGATTAATTTTAGATAGTAATGCTTATGCTGAGACAAGTCTCTCAAAATACGCAAAGTTTGCGCAGCTTTTAGCCATCATTAGTGAAAACACCGATGATTTATCTTTAGAGTTAAATAGGATAGAAAACATATTAGCATTTGTACGTGCATCGAGCACACATCATAGTATGTTAGGAATAAATAATTTAGAAAGTATGGTAAATAAGCTTAAGACTATCTATAGTAAAAGTGAGGTACTTGACGATGACTTACGTGAATATTATACTATCATAAAACCAGGCTCTTATTTTGTAGGGAAAAGATTAGTTATCATATTTAAATTCCCAATAGTTTCTCCAAGTAGTTTTGATTTTTACAAACTATCCATTGTCCCGAACAAACTTAACCAAACCTTTATTCCTTCATATCCTTTCCTGGCAACCGACGGGAAAGCTTTCATGTACATGGAGGCTGAATGCCCGAAGTTCAATCGACATCATCTCTGCGAAGAAAGCATCAACCACCAGCCCAAAGAACATCCTGACTGTATCCAGAACCTCATCATTCATCAATCCCTGGACACGACATGCCAGCCAACTAAAATCACACTCATGAAGGAAGCCATGGAGCAGTTAGATGACCAACACTATACCCTTATCTTTCCTCGACCGACTAGAACAAAATTACAATGCGGACGTCAAGAATTCATCACTCAATACGGAAGTTATCTCGCCACTATCCCACACAAATGTTCTCTTCACACCAACGAGTTCTTCATCATTAACATAAATGACCAAGTAAAGGGACAGCCGCTGAAGATAATGGAAATCCCAAGAAACTTCACCATCGAGGAAAACCCCAGCATCCCTCATCTCAAATTAACTACAACCAATCTCAATGGCCTTCACCACTTAGAGGACAAGATTCTACTTCAGCGCCCATTAGATTTAAAACCAACAGATGGTACATTTTATCACACGACTCTACCACTCTACATGTCACTATTCGGTGCAGCTGTACTTGTTATCATCATCGTAATACGACGTCATAGAAAACGTTCCAAGCTAATTACGATTGAGAAGCCATCAAACGAGATAAGACATACTTCGGAGCACACATACGCCGTTCCTGACAGATCTACACCCCGGGAGGCTGCTCCAGCAACATTCTCGCTCAACGTACTCAAATAGTTGCTGCTCTGAGGATGGAGGTGTTACATACAAACTATGCACCTAATCTGCAGCGGTGGCTCGCGTTGCAACATGCATTGTGTCGGTCGACTGCAGAGTCAGCAATGACGTCTTTCCCTCAACGTGCCCCAACTGCGTTCCGGTCACGTCATTCTATACTTGGTAATCACATCGACCGAATGTAGATTCTTTAGTTATAAATTACGATCATTGTAATATAAAATCTTTATTTAATAAATTAGTTTAAAAGTTTTTGGTTTTTTTTAAAACCGTCGTCTGTGGCTTCCGTAATTTGCGTCACTGTTTTTTGTAAACAACAGGTTATTTCTATTTATGAACGAAAAATGAAATTAATTTTAATATTTTTCTTTAAATATCAAGCAATTACTTTTATTGCATGAAAAATTGTAAATTAAAGGGTTAACTACTATTATATACCTTTAACTACTTACTTGGCTTCGCGTTTAAAATAGAAAAAAAACTATACTAATAAAATTGAATTAATTTAAACAAAGAAACATATTTTTAATTGTAAAGCGCCTACTTTTACTACGTTTTACAACATCATCCACCACAAATACACATCAGCTCCGCAAAAACTAAAAATACTTCATGTTTAATCCAAGTAAAGTTCCAACTTGAGACATATACAACCAGACAGCATCCTACCTTATTAAATCTCCTCTGATTCAAGGAACTGAATCATAGTACCACAAACTGCGCGACGAACCGCGGGTTCCGTATATGGAACTAATTCCATCGCGGAGGGAAGTCCTAATTAAAACTCCATACATCACGTCGCGAGTCGGGGCTCGAACCCGCTACCTCTATTAGTGGAAGGTTACTAAGAGTTCTTGATTTAGAATTACAAATTAGCAATACTCTCGATGATAAAATAGTGTTTTTCTATAAAACAGAAATAATATGTATAGATACTATGAATTTCAAAGAGATAATTAAAACATCTCCTGCTATTTGGAAATAGATCGCTTTTTATAACTCATCAGCTTGCAATTGCGTATTTATTCAGAATATGTTTTTTCCTATGTTAATGAAAATCTAATCTAATCAAGACAAGAACGAGAAACCTTTGGGTAGAATACAGTGTCGTAAGTATGTACCTAAATGATAGTACCTACAGCCTAATTTAATTATGACCAATTAATTAACAATTGGAAACTTTCGCAAAAAATGCAAATCATCAAGTCTCAACTCAACGACTCTACTGAATCAACTCGATAATAAACTTCTCGAACCAAACTCACTCGCCCGAGCTGTCCCCAGCCGCGAGTCGAACCCGTAGTATTTCCCCCCGCCCGCTGCTCCACTCATCATCCCGAATGGCTAATAAATTCCCTGTCATCGCGCACGTTACACTATTTCTGGAGACGACAGTTTTTTTACGCGTTTTTTTAATTTCGTGAATAAATCTATCCAGTCGCCCGCTAATGTAGGGCTCGCTTTGTTTTGGGAGAGTTTTTGGTTTGTTTTGAAAAAGGACGATTTTTAGTCTGTATCCAGGAATTTTTGTATTTTTATTCGTCTTTGAGATCGTATCTAATAGTCCAGAGTCTAAGACTGTGGCAGTTTGTGTGTTTGAGTGTGTTTGTTACTGATTCACGCTTTTTAAACCCAGAAAAGTCAGCCATGAGCCATGTGGCATGACTACTGAATAGATCGAGCAGAAATTAGCACCAATTTTGTTTTTTCAGCTTGACAACTGAAAAACTAATACGATATAACTTCTTACGAAGCTTGCAAAGCGGATTTAAAAAAAAAAAACAACTATACCTACCTACCTCGTTACCTACGTTATATAAATATCTACTTATTTAATAAACTTTCTATGATTAAATTATATTTTTCTACTAAAACTTAACTAAGAGATCTTTCTAGAAGCACGTACTAATTTCACCCGAAGTAGGTATCTCAACACCCTGATTGGTTACCATTGTCTCTTATATGTAGATTACCAAGATAGTGCAGTTAGCTCAATTATTTCAATTATATTTACTAGTTTTAATTTGTATCTATTCCTTCATTGTACCTCTATAGTGCAAACTTATTGCATTGATAAAAATACGTGAATGTAGGTACACAATGATTGCAATAATTAGATATGAAATATGTCAAGCCGTAAGCACAAGTTAGAAGACTATTGAAGGGGTTATTCAAACAATAATAAGAGACTAATTGCAACTCTAAATACCCCGGGAATACTCCGGGATACGAGTAGAGTTACAGCGCCGTCACACGCCGGATTATCCCGGATTGTCCCGGATTACAGATGTCAATGTGAACGCAATCTCAGCGGTTCTACGCAAGGGATTTTAAAGCCATGCCTTTGGTAATTTAGTACGACCGATGTGGCACGGTGGGTAAGATCTTGCGATGCTGGCGATAGCGGGATCGATTCCTGTCTTGAGGAAAATGGTTGTACGAAATCTGCAGATAATTTTCACCACAGTGCATTTTCACTGAGTGTTTTCTTTAAAATACATTTATCTACATGTTTAAGTAACGTATTAAGTAGATGTACATATGTCATCTAGTACAAGATCCATAACACAAGCTCAGCTTAGCTCGGGGTTAGATATGTTAAATTATGAAAACTCTAAACTTATCAAACACCTACGAGTATCTTTAAGCTAGTTATAACCGCAAAAACAATGACAGCTAAGCCGCGGGTACGAACTAGATTTAAATAAGATTCTATTCCTTTTTTAAACTCAAATAGTCGTCCGTTAATAAAGCCGGTGTCCCACCGACGTGTCGCATGCGATTATCCCGCGCACTCGCGCGTGAGACGCGCGCCACGTGTGTCGCCGGAAGACGTGGCGCCACCCGCCACTTCCGGAATACATTTAGATACTTTTAATGGGAATCCAATCAGCATTACTTGGTATTAGATGAGGTGTTCCTTAGAAATTGTTTAGGGTCCTTCTGGGTATAGTTACCTTGTTAGATTGTTTTTGGTTTTACACATTTACGATTCCAGGGTTCCATTAATTAATCAATGTAAACGAGTACCTAGAAATAGTTTGCGCAGAAAGAACACCGACGATTCTGGAAGGTTCTAGAAGTGAAAGATCCTTGTGATCAACAAGTTTTTAATAAAAGGAAGTACCTAGGTCCACCATTCTGTCCTAATTTAAATACTAACGTCGAGTACTAAAGCCCTTTCAACAATATAGAGCTCAATAAACTTTTAATTTAAGCCCCTTTAGGTTACTATAAATATACCTAAATAAAATAATATTCATATCACATATTTCAGGCTATGATGTATATGTGCTGATGATGATTATTTTTCACTGCATTCATAAAACTACACCTTACTCTTTCTAACCCTCGCCGTGGCACCAACCTCCAATTGAGAATCCTATCTCTAACAATAAACACAGATACTTGTCCTCCATAAACTAGAAGAGCAACTGTAATCAGTGTACAAGCTAACAAGTGTACCGATAACGGCACTAAACCTCGCTTATCTAGTGAACAACCGGCCACCTGGCGCTGATAAACGGCTCCCGAGTTATCTATTGTTAATTGATTGCTTTGATAACATGATCGATGTTGTCTCGAATTAATAATCTAGTGAAACCACATTAATATTTTAAACGCGAAAGTTATTAATAGATAGACGTTAGCTCTGAAATTACTGAATGGATCGGGGTGAAAACTTGATTAAACGGAGTACTAGGCCTGGATTAAAAATAGGAGACTTGCCGTAAATTTTCAAGCTGGTGAAGCCTCTGGTCTCATCTAGTTGGGATAAATAGAAAAGTGTGTGGAGTTGATGAAATGGCTCCTTCCCATCTCGTTACCATTCTTATAATGAGTGATAGGTATAAGTACCTACATACAGGCAGTTCTTTATTCTATAGATCTACATGTCGCGAAATGTCAATGGATGCGACTATGGTGAAAACCTATCACTAACTTCAACAGGCATATAATTCCCATTATATACCTATTGAGTAAATTCGGCTGTATTCTCATATGGATAATGATATTTAGTCTGTAGGTACTTACTAATTTGTTTCTGAGTTGGTGATACTGTAAATAATCTTTAATGTTATGTTAGTATAACTGTTTTAGTGGATTGAACCCTATAACTCCAAGTCAGTTGCCAAAAAATATCAGTAAATTCAAACACATTGTCAATAATATTTGGCTACATACGTAGGTACCTAATGTCAGATTTTCTAGAGGATAAACAAGCAAACAGTGGGATGGATTTTGCTCTAGCTCAAAAATAACTACCTAACTAACGTTTCTTGTTCACGTTTTAAATTATCTTTAAAAGATTTAAGTGAACAAAAAAACAAAGTGATCACTTTATTTCTTAGTTTAACTTATGTAAGTATTTTGAATTTTCAAGTAGTATAAGGTTTTATTGTTTCTGTGAACATGATTCTTGGCCTAAGACATAATACCTATCTCTTCATCGGTCACGTTAAGAATTTTTTCTAGGTAATAATAAAATAAGTATACTAGATAGAAGGTAGATAAAATTAACTTGTCAACTCTAGAAATGAGAATTCAGCTGAATACAATACAATACAATACAATACAATATACTTTATTGCACACCAATAAAACAAAAACAAAATACAGGGAAAAAGATGTAAAAAGAAGTTGCACAATGGGCGGCCTTATCACTAAAAGCGATCTCTTCCAGGCAACCTTGGGATGGACACGAAGCAGATGTACATGTATAGACGGTGGCGTATATACTAATATTAAAATGAATATATATAATAATATAAATTAAATACATGCCTATCTATATAAATAAATATGATAAATATCTATATACCTATATAATATAAAATATATAATAATACATACAAATTTAAGTAAATAAATATGCAAATACAAACTAAGAGTCTATGACTAATGAGAGATAGTGCTGGTAAACCAATTTTTTAAAGACCTGGAGAGACTTTGCATGTCTTATAGTAGTAGGTAAAGCATTCCACAACTTTTTGGCACGCACGGAGAAGGAAGAACTATGGGTATGACAGGAGCGGGTTGTCAGATGGAGAGTGTCAGCGGAACGAAGAGAACGGGAATCAGCATCACCAAGTTTTTCCTGTTCAATTCAAATGTTTACCAAGACTGTATCCTCTTGTCCAAGGATGTTTTTGTTTTATATTCCAATCACCTACCGACAGAATGTGTGACACATAAAAATGAGCTCTGAAATGTCTCCATTAATAAGTTAAGTACAGACCGACTAATGACGCAAAAACGCGGCAAAACAACATTATCTCAATCTTTATAATAATTGCAACGGACAGACGTCTCAATCCGACCGAGTACGAATCCAATTACGACCGAAATATCTTCGCGATCGACAAAAATAATGTAAAAACTCAACCCTAACTTACTACATACATTACGAAACTTCACCCTAAAGTGTAACGCTAAAGTTTAAAATGCAATGGGTGAAAATAAACTCTGCGATGCGCACAACCCTAACTTACAAACTCTAGTCACATTCCATGAAACTCAACCTTTATATTTCAGAAGCTAAAGTTGAAAATGCAATGGGTGGTGGAAAAGCTTATGGCGCGCGATTTAACCCCGCATGGGCGGGGCCTCCCCCCCACAACACAGAAGGGTGGGACGCCAGTCGGTGCTCGGCGGTGGGGGATGACAGATGTTCGGCGCACGTCGTTCATACCTCAACAAGATACCGAATACAATCCAACATAAATAATATCAGAGCGGTCTGTCACCACGTCCGTACCATGAAGCATCTACATGCGGGATTCAAACGAGACTCCGTCCAAACAGCGGATTAAACACTGTTAATAATCATCGTGCGCCATCTTTCATTGCGATAGATCGTCAATTGACTGCGACAGTAAATCTAAATGTTATCTACGCGAAGAGAATTTTATAAATGAATTCCTGTAGGCATTGTGTGGGAAATTTATTTGAATGATCGTGTTTATAGTTTTCAACAGTTGGTTGGTGGAATTTATGATTTTTTCTATGCAGATTGTTAGGATTTTTCAATGTGCGTCAGTGATTTGAACTTGATTTGTATGACGGTACACTTATTGGGGATTCTATCATTATTTCAACAAGAGCTGCACAAGAATTCAGGGGCAGTTAAACTTAAAACCGAATTGAATCGCATTTGTTAAAAAAAAAATCAGGATATAGATAAAGCAATTAGTAATTAATTAGTAAATTAGTAATTAAAAGCTTGTTAGCTTTTAATAAACGAAGTACGACATAATTAAGTTACAGAAAGGTTTAATTCGATGGTTTTGTTTTATTCAAAATATCTTAGCTGCGGCCTAGTTTTGTAACCATTATTAGGTACCTACATACAAAAACATAGGGTAAAAAGAAAAAAAAAATACTAGAAACTTCTTAAACACAGGTAGGTAAATAGGTGAGGGATATTTAACCGCTTGGATCTCAGGAAAAGTTGTTAACCCAGCATCCATAAACAAAAGCAAACCTTCGTAGGTAATCCTTAAGGGGTTGGTTCCGGACTTCCGGCGGAAGTGGGCGGGCCGCGGCGGCCATTTTGCATCGCTCCGGTGCGCGCGCAACCTCGGGCTAAATAATAAAGAATCTGAAAAATGGAGGAGCTTACGGAAGTTACGATTTTACGAGCGGGCTGGGGTAACGACCAAAATATTTATGTGTTCAGGGGCGCGTTAACTTATCATGAATAATTTTGTTTACAATTCTTTTATCGGATGGAAATTGTGTTTTGCGTTTTACCGCATATTTTGGAGAAACTAAATCTTGACAGTCAATCTCTTTTGTTTTACATTTACACACATTTACAGTACAGATAGGAACTTACCCTGACGGTAAAAATAATTAGGCATTAGGTAGATATAATATATGGTAGGTACTCATGATCGACTATCGTAGCCGGTTTTTATACATAACCAGTACCTATGTTTCTTTCAATAATTAACGAAACCGAATCGCAACAGACAATTGCGTACAACGTTTGTAGTATGTTAAACCAAACAATATTGGATTGGGTGGATTACGTCTTCGCTGCTTTGTACGAGGAAGTCACCAATATACGACCAAAATAGTCAACCACCCCGACTTTATATCCCATTTGAGCATCCAATAAATTGGTAAAAGTATTTCTTTATTTAGTTCAGTTCCTCTGGAGTTACCAGGCTCCCATGAATTTGCAGGAGTGTCCATAAATCATGACGCGTCGGGCTATCCATCAAGCGGCGTCGCGCCATCAATCGCTCGACCGAAATAGGACGCTATTGCCAAACTGGGAATGTTCTCACCTAGTGGTGAAGGGTTTTGGAGTGAGAGGCAGAGGCATTAGGTCTATTTCAGAGTGGAGTGGTGATGGATGAGGTCTAGAAGATGTCAATAGAATTGTCAAAGAAGTAAATAGGTAGGTGCATGTTTGTTTAAACCCAGCAAGGCTAGGATTGAAGAAGATTTCAAGTGTTAGGCAGAAAACGGGATAGTTTTATGTATGTTTGAGGGATGAGCTTATGTCTATTTGCACAGTTACCTTTCCCGATTGATGAGATCTAGAAAATGGTGTTGCAATGCTGGTCCTGGTAAACAAGTACCTGACCATGATATTTATGTAAATAAATCTAGTGTTTTGAAGGGTTCGTGGCTTAGGCCCACAGTGGTCGACGCACCTGTGGTAGACGCCCCCGATTCTATTAATTGTATTATTCATAAGATTTGCAATTTTACACTTAGTACAGTAAATGTCAAAAGTGTATCTTACATATCGTTTTAGAGATAAGCAGGGCGGCCATTGAAACCTGGCACCCCGATGTATATATATATGAATACTTGCTCAGCGATCTGAGCAGTCATCTCATCTTCAAACATAAGATATATTAACCGTTTATGGTTATTATGAACCGCTATGATCTTTGCTTGACAGAAATCACGTTACTTATCATATCATACCTATTAGACTGTGAGATTGGAGATGACTCTCATACTGCATGTGCTTTGAATAAGTTACACGAGATTTAATCCAAACCAAACATTGGTTTGTATTTTCTGAACAAAATGTGCGTAAGTTTTTAAGAATTAAAAATGTTTTCTTTAAAGTCATAGGCACCTTTGTTAAAATAAAACAAATTGAGAAAATAATTAAATAAACTACTAGCATCGTTAACAAAAAGAAACGGGCACCCAATTAGGGAGCGGATAACATGACTGCCTAAAAATGTTCATTAATAGAACTAAACATGTACCCGCGGAGCTACGGGCTACCGGATAAACGAGCAATCGGGTAATTACGCACTCGATACCTACGGCGGGCGGGGCGATCGATACTCGAGCGGACGCCGTCTCGCTCTAGCGACCATGCGAGAAGCGGCAACGAAAGAGAGGGGTGGAGCTTGCCAAGAAGCTGGTAACACATCCCCTCGTGGGCGTGTCCTGGCATCTTGCGGTGAGGACTCGGCTCAGTCGCACCGCAGCGCGCGCCGGGCGCGGACGGCCATGAGCGCACTCCCCGCGTAGCACCATGCTTGTCCCCCCGGAGATGATGGCGGCCCAATCCAAGCTCGTCTACCAGATGAACAAGTACTACAACGAGCGGGTCGCCAACCGTAAGGCGCAGATCGCGAAGACCATCCACGAGGTTTGCCGGATCGTGCAGGATGTGCTGAAGGAGGTCGAGTTGCAGGAGCCGAGGTTCATCTCCTCGCTGACGGATTACAATGGCAGGTTCGACGGACTGGAGGTGGTGTCTCCTCACGAGTTCGAGATCGTCATCTATCTCAACCAGATGGGGGTCCTCAACTTCGTGGACGACGGGTCCCTGCCGGGCTGCGCCGTGCTGAAGCTCAGCGACGGCCGCAAGCGCTCCATGTCACTCTGGGTCGAGTTCATCACCGCCTCGGGCTACCTCTCCGCAAGAAAGATCCGCTCGCGCTTCCAGACCCTCGTGGCGCAGGCCTGCGACAAGTGCTCCTACAGAGACTGCGTCAAAATGATCGCGGAGACGACGGAGGTGAAGCTGCGGATACGGGAGCGGTACATAGTGCAGATAACGCCCGCGTTCAAATGCGCCGGGCTGTGGCCGCGCTCGGCTGCGCACTGGCCGCTGCCGGCCATCCCCTGGCCCCACCCGAACATCGTCGCCGAAGTCAAAACGGAAGGCTTCGACCTGCTGTCGAAGGAATGCCTCGCGCTGCAAGGCAAGAACTCCGCGATGGAGGGAGACGCGTGGGTGCTATCATTCCTGGAAGCGGAGAACCGGCTGCTGCAAGGCGGGTGTCGGCGGAAGTGCCTGAGCTTACTGAAGACGATCCGGGACAGGCACCTTGACTTGCCGGGGAATCCTGTGACATGCTATCACATGAAGACGTTGCTGCTGTACGAATGCGAGAAGCACCCTCGGGAGCACGAGTGGGACGAGGGCGCGATCGGAGACAGGATCAACGGGATCTTCCTCCAGCTGATCTCGTCACTCCAGTGCCGGCGCTGCCCGCACTACTTCCTGCCGCACGTGGACCTGTTCAAGGGCAAGTCCCCCACGGCGCTGGAGAACGCCGCCAAGCAGGTGTGGCGCCTGACGCGCGAAATGCTCACCAACTCCAGAGCCTTCGAGAAGCTGTGAAGTGACTGTGCAGTGACGCCGCTCGGAGCGGCCCTTATAATCCTTGAGTCATTTTCTCTAGTTATAGGACTTTAGGCCATGCATTTCTGTGTTCGAATGACGTTGCCAGTGAGGACGGTTGTCTTGTGAATCTGATTTCCATCTGGATGAAACAGACTGTAAGTAGAAGTGATACTACTAATAGACTAGGACACTTCGATATATAACTTTATTTGTGATATATACTGTAAATAGCTTTGTACAATTTAGTGATATATTTAATTTAAAATCACCATGTATTTATTTGACTGAAATCTTATAAAGTAGGCGTAATGTGTAGTTAAAATAAATAATTTGAAATTTAATAATGCTTTGATTTTCTAACACCTAGCTGGAGAGCTTTTACTCACATTATATATTCGCAATATTTAGGCCTACGGAAGGCGCCGCAGAAAAACGTTATGTAAAAAAACGCTTTCTGATATTGAACTCTTTGGATAAAAATAATTTTATTAAAGGCCGTCTTTGTAAACAAAGCGAATGAAATGAATGCAGCTTTGAATGGGACACGTCAATAAAATGTAAGGCCCTCTGCAATATTTATTCATGAAACATCACATTTAGATGCAAACATTGATAACTTACGTCCTATTACACGAGTTACACGAGAGGTATCAGTTTTTATTGAATTTTGAATATAAATGACTACGAATATGAACAATAAAGCGAAAAGGATAATTTGGCAAGAAAATTATCATAAAAACGGAAGAAATATGAGACTTTAGCGTAACCAATATCGTTACTATAGCCATTAAAATGTTTAATATACTTAACTACATCAAATCACAAATTGTTTCGTTCTTTTTTCCGTAATCTCGTGGATAAATCGTCTCAAAAAACATATTTTCTTACATCGAGAATAAAAACTTAAAAACCGTCTACAATTCTGTGAAATCAGGTAAAAATAAAAGCTATAAAACCCAATAAGTCTCACAAAAACAATACCGAGCATTAACATGGGACAGAAGTGATATATAACAGGTGATATACAGGGCGTTCTGATCATTCACAGAGGACCCAATTCACGTAGGGGGTTCTATGGTCCCTATTTGTAATGAAAAGACCCCATTTCACGTTTCAGTTAGATATAGTTTTTTTCTCGATTAGAAACCATTTCCAAAGGAAATAGAGCTCCACTGTTGTCCATCGAAAAGGGTTTATCCACTAGGTAGATATTGGTTCTCGTATGTTCAGTTTTTAAGTTTGAGTTGATACTTTTACGATTTTAGACAAATTTCAAAGAAAATAGGTCCATTTTCATCCTTTACATATGAAACTCCTAGTTCACTTATTGGTTTTAGAGAATGAGCTTTTTTACGTTTCATATTCGATTATTTTAAACAAAAACTGCGCTCGCTGAGCTTCTTCTGTGATTTTTGCAATTATAAGTCGCGTAAAATAAGCCAATTCAAACAAAAACCTGTTTGTGTTCTACGGCAAATTCTCTCTTCTTAAAAGTGTATATACGCATTTATTTTAGTAACTAACTATAATAACTTTGATTGAACTCGACTCACAACTCAAAAACTACGCTCATCGGCCCCAGTGTTACAATGGATCATTCTGTATAACTAGCAAGTGATACAGTGATATAAATATCGTCAGTATCGATCGTAAAGGCTTTGTCTGAGTCGCGGGTGTCCCGCCACTCTACTGCGAGTGGGTACGTGTCGTATCTGGTTACACTTTATGGTGGACTAGTGCCAGCCCTCAGGTTCGCTTGTAAACTAAAATCAGATATGAGATCGCAAAGAAAATATCATTATCACTATTAATTTGCTAAAACAAAACTTTAATTTAGTTTGTTAAACGATAAAAGATTTTATTATGAATCCGTTTATGAAAAAAACATTTAAGTATGTAAATGAGGTAGTTTACATAACTGGTCATATTAGTAGAATTTATTTTCTTCTCATAATCTAAATAGAACTAAACAAAAGATGGGAAAAATTAATCAAAATGAAGCTGTAAAATACTTGAATAATATATAATTGTACCTATACAAGATTCGCAAAATCGAAACAGACCGACCCTAGTTTACGTATATATTGACAGTGTAGTCGCGAAGGTTTCGTGGGCAGACAGCCAGATGTTCTCAGAATATATTTATATGTCGATATCAAATGGACTAAAGTTATCAGATGAACGAACAACCAAAGTTATGTCCAACATATCGTGCTTTTGTCTAATCTATTGGAATAAGAATCATGTCTGAATAGCAGTTTAATTATTTTAGTTGTGAATCAATTTAGGATTCATTCGAATGATGATTCTAATTGATTGATATGATTGTATAAAAAGTCCTTGTAAAATCTATTACAGCATTTTGGTAACTAGTGAGGTCTATCTTTTCTTTCTGGATAGTTATCAGAGAGAATAGTTTAATTCGATGTGTTAAGTGTTGATGATTTCTTGACCTTTTGGTAAAATTTACTAAAATTCACGTTGTTTTCTGACTCGAATATTAGGTTGTTTTAGATTTATTGTCTGTACCTATGTAGGCAACAATAATAATGCTCTCTGGACAATCCACACAACAACGTCTGGCCCCAAGATAAACAGAGTTTGTGTTAAGGTAGGTAGGTACTAGATTAATGGTACCTATAATCGTACTTTTTTACAAGAGATAGATTTTTTTCTAGAAGCGTCCGACGGCTTATTACTGGCGTGAAAATTGATGAAAAGTACCCATGTTTTTCTTTTCGAGAACTAATCTTTCTCAGTTCACATATTTCATCTCGCTCCGTTTAGTACTTTCGGTGAGAAGATGTAATAAACATCCATCCATACAAACTTTTTAATTATAATATTAGCGTGATGTCGGGGGCGGGTATCAAACGGACGACTCTAAATCGCATATAGATCAATGATGCGACTTTTAGGTCGTAATTTAAATTTCACAGCGAGTAAAAAGCTTAACGACGCTTAACAAATCGACGATTAAAAACAACTGTTTACAGGAACGTTTTACCGCAAATGCTATTTAAGAAAATAATCTTAAATCTGCTCTTATTTAAAGTTATTTAGCAAATTCCTTTAGAACCATAAAAAACATGGAACAAAACAAACGAGTAGTAAATTAAATTAATTCCCTCAATAAACCGCCGTACTTATAATAATAAAAACGAGTTAGTTTGGGCATCGCCCACTCGCGCTCTTTTTAGCCCGAGAAGTCGAGGGACATCACGCGTGAATATGTTTGTATGTTTGACTGTTGATACTCTTTTAGGTCTCCTTTGAGCCTTGAATTAGCTGGGTAAACAAAGAAATAATGCTGGACAATCCACACAGCATCATCTAGCTTCAAGCTAAGAGGAGCTGTGTTATGGATACTAGATAACTGATATATTTAATACATTATATAATGTATACATAGATATTTTTTATTATACTACATAGAAAACACCCAGAGCTACGGAAAAAATTCTGCAGATCGTACGGAAATTTGTTCCGAGGCGGGAATCGAACCCACAACCACTGCAACCTCTTGCGTCACAGGCAAACTCTCGCCCGCTGCACCACTGAGGTAAAAACTACTAATAGTATAGGTTACTATACCCCTGACTACAATATGCTAGGTCTTGTCTAAGTCAACGAAAGGTGTGGAAAACCGGGGTCAGGAACGAGTATAGGAAACTCATGTTGTACTTGATGTAGTTAAAACGAAAATGGCTCCGTTCCTAACAGGTAGGCCTAAGTCAAAGAGTTTGGTATAAAATAACAGTACGGTACTTTAATTCGTGTACATTTTCGAACGATTTGAGAAAAAAATCTATTAAAATACTATAATTTACTTTTATGTTACTTTATTGAAAAACTATCTCGGCAGACGCCTAGAGCTAACAAACCATAAATTCACAAACAATAAACTAAAATCAACAAACCGAAATCTTAGGGTACCGTAGACAGAAAGAATCCTTTTATGCGAAATAAACGGTTGGACGTGAACTTAAATCAGACTGAGATCATTCTCAGAGTGGTTTGTATAAAATGTTAATGAATTAATGAAAATTTGATTTATGAGTAGTTTGAAGCTCTCTTCAAACTCATTATTTTCTTTGTATTTTGAGCAGTATTAGCATTGTCATTCAACGTGGCAATGCTGCCAGCATTTTGCGCATTCTGCCTTCTGGTGACAGCTTAGATTTTTAGGAATTTGTTATAATTGTAACTACTAGCTGTTATCAGTCGTTTTTTTATTGTTTCAAATAAAGTTGCATTGTCATCAATTATAAATTAGAGTAAAAACCATACAAAAATAGATAATGCTGAACTGCTGCTTTGCGGCCAGATAATGCTGTGTGGATTACACAGTACATCCAGCATCAAACTATGTAATGGTTACTAGATACGAAACAAATAAACGCTTCAATAAGTATATTTCCTAGCTTCGAAACCTACGGAACTTCAAACTTCAAAACCTAACTCTCGCTTGAACTGCCGTATCAACCACAGATAAGCATAATAAAAGACAGAAACCATCAATTAGAATTATTGTTATAATCTCATGGGCGGTTTTCAATAAGCCTGCGAGGAGTCGAAAGGAGGCGGCGCTGTAGGCCGAAAAGGGCGGGCGGTCTGTCTCCACTTATGGAAATAATGACAATAGTGATGTGATTTATGTTGGTTTTGACAGGTGTTTGGTTATGGCGCCTCGTGAGTTTAAAACGTAGATTTTTTTAACGGTGGTGGTGTCTTTTGAGGCTATCTTTGACAACAGTGGTCAATCTCAACGGAGATTCTAAAATCACCAAGAAAACAGAACGTCATGTGCATTTCAACACTTTTCATACAGTGAAAAATTCTAAGCGCTGTCTTCAAACATCGAGTATTTGAATTGGGTTTGAAATAGGTAAACATACCTAATTATGCGCCGGTCATATTATAGTGAACAAGTAAGTGAGTGTTATCCAGCTCTACAAATATTATGAATGCGAAATCTCTGTTTAATTCCAATCACGACTAAAGAAATCAAAATTCAAAGCGCTCTTTTTCCTTCAGACTTTACAACACTTTTAGACACATCTGAAAATTCAAACGAAATAAGTGAAACTAGGAAAATAAAGTGATCATTTTGTATTTTTGTATACAAAATCTTAATTAATGTTTTATTTTTAAAAAAAGATTTAAAGAGTTGGTCCCATGCTTTTTATTCTCTAGACAATTCTATAGTACCTATTTCTACAAAGAATAGTTTTGACAATTTGATTGATTTTATTTTTATGTACGGCTAAAGAAAGTTTTTTTATGTTGGTTACAAACCACTATTTTCTAGTAAGCAATTTTTTTAGCTCAGTTTAATCTCAATGACAAGAATATTGTCGAAAAGTAATAAGCCACACGAATGAAACAAAATTGCATTTATAAGGACATTCTAGGTCTCTGTCTAGAACTAACATCTATGGTAAATTTTATTGCGATATTTTCAGTAGTTTTGGGTTGAAGAAGCACCATTCTATCCATCTTAACCATTGAATGTTGTAACTCTAAGTGTATTATTATAGCACATTGCCTCATCAACCGAAGTTGACCTATAGGTATCTCACAAAGAAACAGATAACATTAAATGCGTAATTGCGAAATTTGCATGGTTATGTCCAGTGGCTGACCCAAAGGGTTACGATCTAACCTTTGCACAAAAGGGTTAAGGTGGAACGATTTTTATGTTCAGCTCGCTGCACATCACGACTAGATATTTATGTGGTGGTGGGCGGAAAGTCACATAAATTAAACACTGTTATGAGATGTTGTAAATCTGCTAATCAAATTTTGACTTAATGGTACATGGGATAAGCACATTGTCCCACGTTTTTGAAATTGTGGAATCTATCTATGAATTCATTAAAATCATGGACTTCTGTATTGTGTTTATTGTTTATTTTAATTGTACATTACTTTTGTGCTCAAGTGAAAAAGTGTAGTATCTAGTAGATATACATTCATGGTTATCCCGTAATACCTAAGTGTTTGAATGTTTATATATGTTAATAATGTTTATATTATTTGTAGATTAACTTCACCTCTGAGCCCTGACTGGTTTGTATGGAAGCATTCCACCTTAACGACTGCACCTGGGTGCATCATAACCAGTGCTGTAAATCTCTTAAAATCGTCTTGCATTTCTGCTGTCCTGGTATCTCCAATGAATCAATGAATGTGCAAGTTCCCTCCTAGTTTATGACACTGATAATTAGAAAATACAGCGTGAAGTAATAAAAGTTTTCGTATCACTAGCTACTGCAGTCGGTTTCGATAGCTGTTGTTAATGGTTTAGATATACCATATTCTAATATTCCTTCTTCTCAGAACCACTAAGTCCATGTATTTCATACATGTTTTTCATATAGGCGAAACTCGAGAGACAAACTTTAGCTTTTATACTAATACTAGCTTATGCTCGTAGCTTGCACGAGCTTTTAAAGCTTATGTCCGTCTCCTGGATACCGACCATGCCAAATTTCATTAAGATCCGTTCAGCCATTATTTATGGAAGGGGGCTCACAGTTTTCGACTTCTACGGTAGTCAGCCCTCAATCAATTTACCATGAACCTATGCTCTGTTCCCAATAAAGACTTATATACATATAATTATTCAGACCTGAAAAGGTATCAGGCAGACGGAATGACTTTGCGTTTATAGTATTAGTATAGATTGCAAAGTGAATGAGATTTGCTATGGTAAAAAGGTCATGATACTCAAGTAACGCTTGTGAAATAACGCCAAAGTTCAAATGGCCAATCAAACTCCTAGCATTTCCATTTCAAACCTAGCCGGCATGTTGAACAAGTTTCCTTTACCACTTTATCTTACATTTATTAATGCATAAATAATTTAATTTATAATTTTGTTATCAGACTTGATTCCCAGGACGTGGTTATTTTGTTGGATATTTTTAAAATTATTTTTTTTTTTATCGTTTGTCATTTTCGGTATGAATTTCGTTGGAAATGTTATTACAGAGAGTTGGACATGTCATTACAGAGATGAATGTCAACATAACATAGTTACAATAAACAATAATCTGAAAGTACATTAAGCTAAGCTAGAAATACTCTTTATCAAGTAACTTAGAAAACACAACCTCAAGGAGTCGAAATCAAAACAGAAACTAAATCAAAATTGATTGTAATCCGTTTATAAGAATCGATGTTACAGACTTTTGGCACCTCTCTATATAAAGCAAAATATTCGTTAGTCTGATCCATTCTGTAGTTTTAGCGTGAAAAAGTATCCAACATCTAATGCCTTTGGAAACTTAAGCGTTTATATTATCAGAGTGATTGCCAGCTACTAAGTTACGGCATTCGTATCCAAATATTTTGACAGCCACCGAAATAAACTTCAAATGGACGATTCGTTCATCACTGTCAAAGCCTCCTCATACAAATACGTTTATTTCCCCTCGACGGGTCTCGAGGAATACCAAGTTCTATGGCACGTGACAAAGGCCTGCATTGTTGCACGATGCACTTACCATTCAGGAATTTTGGAGGTATATCAAAGTCAAATTTAAGGCTTTAAGTAGGTTTGCTTACACTTACTTATAGCCCCTACCTGTACACGATAATTATTGATGCAAACGCTAAATATGGAAAACAATACATACACCTTCTTCATGGTCTTTTTATGAAACCTCTTTGAATTGTTGGTGAAAAATCTTAATATGGAAAACAATAACATTTCGGAAAGAAGGTTTCTTAAGGTAGGATGGAAAGGTAGGCATCCTTTATTCTCTACCCGTGCACAATACCTTATGTAAACTTTTGGTAAATATTTGGGGACTCATGGCTAAGATGGGAAACAATACCTTCATTTACTTTGATGAGGGTCTTGATAAGCGTGCAATTTTATTATATATACTTTGAAAAATATTAAACGGATTTTTTTTACTATTGTCTGCATCACACCTACAAGCCTCCTTGTCGTCATTCTATTACTTTTGGTACCTATACATATACAATGAAGCAGACAGCGCATTATATAGACTATTTTTATAGACACATGACATCTAATGCGTAATTTCTGGAGGAATTTACGTAAGTATGTTACACTTGATGACGATTTGATGTCAATTTGGTCATTTCTGCCGCTGTGTAGTGTGTAGATTGCTCATACTAATGGTGTTAGAAAGTAGCATGTAGGTACTTTGTTTGTCCACCATATATTCACTTTACTTCTTTCCTGTACTATTTGTGAAAGCTTGTAATTATAGGTATTTATAATGTTCTATTTCATTATTTAGCTGTAAGTTTTCGAAATTAAATAATTTATAAATAAATAAAAACATTAAGTGGAAAAACTATCGGCAGCTTAAAATATACACTGGAATATCGCAACAAGCCGGTCTTTGTGTGTTACTTGTTAACTTGTTTTAAAAAAAATACTTGTTTATATAGGTACGTAGGTACTAAGTACTAAGCCTAAAGAAATAAAGACCTGTGTTCTGAGTCTACAAAACTTATTTAATAACTATAAGAATCTTTCAGTTAAATAAGTATCGGCGGGCCACCATAAACCTCGGATGCGACAAATTTGTATAATACGACAATTTGCGACAATGAATAATGCAATAGACCGCGATTTCAGCCGCATACATATTAATACAGCAATAACCTGTGCTCATATTTGTAAAGATATATTTTAAATGAGAGAAAGATTTCATCCTAATTTGATTTAAATGTTAGTTTTGCATTTTTTCATGTATAAATTGGGCATTAGAATAAGATTTTCATATCAAATACCTATTCAGTACATTTCATTCAGAATCTAGGTACTTATGGGATGATATCTTAAAGACTGATTTAAAAGGTTACGCAAAACTAATCGATCGATTACATATAATTCTGATAACGATTCCTACATAATGTAATTAAGTAGATAAAACTTTTTATGGACTTAGAAAATGGAAAGATCTGTACTAAAATATAATAAAATAAGTCCTAATTGTTTTTCTCTTTTCTTGAACTTTTCATCCTAATACAAAAAAAAAGAAGAAGAGATAACAATTGCTGGACATTTACCGACACAACATCTTATGGGACTAGGTAACTGATACAAATATCCTGAATAGATTGTGAATGAATGAATGAATGAATGAATAAATGAATGAAAACTCTTTATTATACTTAAACCTACCACACAAATAAAGAAAATAATATATATATACAAACTACAAACTAAGACTAAGTATAAAGGGCGACCTTATCGCTAAAAGCGATCTCTTCCAGGCAACCTTTGGATGGACTGGATATAAAAGAACAATATAGACGGTGGTAAAGTTACATTATATCTACATATTATATTATACTTACTTATAGATTGTTTTTATCCTGGACAAGTATCTGCAGATTTCGTACAAAATTATTTGTGGCGAGAGGAGAATCGAGACCTCCTGCGTCACAGGCGTAATTTTTGATAAATAGATAATAACGCTGGACAATCCACACTTGTTTTAAGTTTATCAGTCATCTAGCCCCAAGCTAAGTAAAGCTTGTATTATGGGTACTGATGACTGATAAACTTAATATAATACATCATCATCGCTAGTTTTTTTCTTTACATAGAAAACATCCAGATATCACATATTTGAAGCTCGTACAAAAATTTACCTCAAGGCGGGAATAGCGGACCTTAGCCTTTCAAATTATGCATTGAAATATAATATCTTTAAGGATTTAGATTATTAAGTAACAAATGTTTCAAGAATTTCTAAAATAACAAGGCTTACTTACTTCGAAATAAAATTCAGACGTAAATAGGTCCCAAACTCAAATCCATCCCTACTTAGTGTCCAGTTATTGTATTTCAAATACTAGAATACATTTAGGTGTCTAGACAGAGATTAGAATACCTTGGATTTTCGGACTGTTACTAGGAAGATGCTACCTACAAGGTTACCAATATAAATACCTGTTATAGTCATCTTACAGGCCTTATAAGGGTAGTACTTAATGCTGCAATGGAATGCAATAGGAAAGTTATTTTATGTGCAATTCAAAGGGTTGTATAGGCGACTAAATACCAATGCGTAGGTGTCTATAATTTTCCTTTTTGACTATCTTTTGAAGACATGCCTTCGTTTCACCGATCAGTTTGGTTTTCTTCACTAGGTCTTTAATCTCCAGGTTTTTTTTCGGACTCTTCAGATCCCGTCCTATGTACAAGAAGAGAGAAGATACAGCAGGAAATTGCACAGGAAAGAGATAAACTCACTTCGCATTAACACATTTCACTTCGCATTAACACATTTCACTTCGCATTAACACATTTCACCTCCCTTATAAGAGATCAAGATATTCTTCGATTCGATAAGATAGGAGTAGTAGTAGTATTGTCAGTCTAGTGAGTTTACATGAGAAAAAAAAATCCTCATCAACATCCTAATCATCAGAAATTTTTCACCCTCTCTCAAACCTACAACCTTGCAAGAAGCCTATGGAAAGCCACATCGCAAGCCATCAGACACAAGTAATCAATACTTCAAATCCATGTACCTCTAAACTATATCCGAACACGAATAACATTCAATTCAGCGGATATCAAAGAGCACCGTAAAATAAACCGAGGTAACGAAACACCGAGTTATCCGACGATGATAATATTTAATAACTCACCCGAACACTGAGTTTGTCCGAGCGTTTAATGTGTTCTGATGTGCGGGGTGGGGTCCCAGTGAGATGGGTTTCATAAGCGGTAGCGACGGGAGGAGCGGTTAATTACGTGCAGTCTCTTGTTCGCATCTTTGAAGCTTGTTATCCTCCATTTTGTGAGAACTAGCAGTAGGTACTCTGCAACTTCGTCTGCGAACTTTTTCGTTGTCTACTGCTACTAACGGTTTTTAAAATAAATCATTCTTAATGCACCCTTACACCCGAAAAGGAATCCAAATTTCTCTAGCACATGCGGGCATTGTCTGTGAGTGAGTCAGTTATTCCTTTATAAAATGTATATATCGATGAAACCACGTCCAAGAAAAAAAATGTGTATTGGTGATAGATGAGTGGGGTTTTGTAATTTTTACTTATACGAAGGTGGACGACTTTTAATTCATAAATTACCCATTAATTACGATGATTACCAGTCACTCCCACCCGACTGGTAATCATTAAAGAACTGACTATCTAGTTGTAAGTTGGCGACTTAACTTTTGTAAGCAGTCCACAAGCGGAAGCGTTAGCGACCACGCAGACGCTGTTAGTGGCACCCCGTCCCACCCGTGTGCAGTAGTCCGTGAAGCATTGAATATTTACTGAATACGCCTTTGTTACGTTATTACGGTATTGTAGATAACGAAATGTTTAATTTTTCATGCCGAGCCCTTATTGTGGATAATAGGGCGACTTCATTATTGTAAAGATAACGAATACATCCCTTGACAACATACATTTTAATACTCAGCCGAATTTTATTCACTCCTCATTTCTAAGTCTTTCGAAATGTGTGAGATCGTACATGGTTCTTGCTACTAAATACACTAAATATTATGTGTCAAAATGCAATAATAACAGTAGACCTACAGACAAACCAACCTATTGCTCAGGTTATTTATAAGAATGATTTATGATTACGCTGCTGGCGTTCCTTTCTTAAATAATAAATGTACAATATAAAAAGGTTTTTCGAAAAAATTTGTCACATTTTTTTTACTAAGTTTCATGTTTCATTGTCTAAAAGAGAATATCGTACTTAATTAGAAATCTACTTCAATAAAACGGCAATCTACTGGAATAAAACGGCATTTTCAGGTTTTAGATTTGAAAAAAGAAACCAAAAACGTTTTAATGTTTAAAACTTCGCTTATTCCGAGCAAAGTCTCTACCTGTCCGAAAAAACAAGTAAAAACGTATTTTAAGAACATTGCCGCAAGAATTTGAATACAAAAGTTTCCTTTGGCCGTTTGCAAATGTTACTTTTTTTCACAATAAGTTATGCGATAACGCACGTCAGCCAAAAAGCTTTTCTGTGTCACTCGAATCGAGAAAAAACGTGCAAAAAATAAAAACGGTATTCGAACGGTCCGTGGTGCATCCGATGATATTTTTCATTATGGGTACAAAAAATAGGTAGAAATTAATTGGTAAAATGTTTTGCGTGTTATCCGTTATTTACCATTATAACGGCAAATGTGCCTGTCAAAGTGACAACAATATTTTTATATGAAAAAAGACATGATGACCTCAAAGATTCTAGCATAACTATAGGATGACCTATTTTGGACATTTGATTGACAAAAAAATCAAGCGTGCTATAAAATAACGCTGCGAAAAAATAAATCCAAGCTCGCATTCCCAGTCAAAAAAAAAACAAAAAACAATCGTTTCCCGGCACTATTCCAAAAAGGTTCAAATTTCAAAAATAAACGTTTATTGTTTCGAGCTATTCACGCATGGCTTAAAAGAAAGAGAGGGTTAATTTTTCTTGGAAGTAAGAGTGAGATAGAAGCTCGTATGATGGACGTGCGTTGTCCAATCCTGCGACAACAACCATAGATCAAGAGTCGTCGCGCACTTTCTCATCGCCGTACTCGAAAATACACTTCTAAGCTTTTTATGCGTTCCTGGTATATTTAGATGATATTGTCGCATGAAAAAAGTGTTAAGTGGATGATTTACAATAACAGCGGGGCTATTAAAGGCTTCCGGCGTAATTATTTAAGTTTTACGGTACATGCATTTTGAAACGGGTGACCTCCTTAATAGGGCATTAGTGGAATTATTCATATTCTACGTTTTTTTGTCTAAGAAGCCAAAACAGTTATTTTAAAGATGATATAAATTAAAATAGCAATACCTACCTATATTTTTAAGAAAGGGCTGGACAATTCATTTTTTGATAGCTATTATTATGAAGGTAGCTGTAAAATAATATGTAATAAATAAATTATCTAGGCCCAAGCTAAGCAGAACTTGTGTTACTTAATGACTGAATATTTAAAATAATACCTGCATTAGAAAGTTTTTTTTTTTACCAAAAAAAGCATCCAGAAAACCCGTTGCAAATACATATTTGCAGATCGTACATACATTTTGTCCTAAGCCGTCTGGTACAAATTTACACTTGTGTGAAAGCTATTTAAAATGGTAAAAAAATCTTTTTTGTACTGAAACCTAATTATTAAAACGATAAACAAAGTTCCTCTAGCAGTGCACGGCTCAGCAGTTGCACGAAACTGCATACTGAGGGGTGCATACATTCAGATATAAGAGAATTAAGTAAGTGCTGTATCTTGTCTATACTAATATTGTAATTGTGGAAATACCTCTGCCTGTTACCATTTATTAATTAAACGTCTAAATGGTTTTTTTATAATAATTTAGTGTAGCTTTGGCATTACCTCGACTAATTTTAGAAAGAGTTACGACATAAGAGATCTTAGGTATTTTCGTATTTTGTTTTAACTTTATAAATAATGTCCTCTTTAAATTGATTGTAGATAATAAACAACATCATTTTCAAATCGGATAAAAAAATGGGTCGAAGTGAAGCCGCGAAGTATATAAGTTGTATTAAGTTTATTAACTTTCAGTTTCAGCATATATTATAAAGTATGTAATAAAAACAAACTCTGCTTAGCTTGGGGCTAGATGCTGTGTGGATTGTTCAGCATTATTTGTTTATTACTATTTACTTATCTCTATTAAGTCTAACATCTAATTAACTTACCTAAGGTAAGTAAGGTAGGTTACTCACTAGTGTTTAAGTAGGTAAGTGCCGTACGAAGTAACTAATGTATTGAATAAACAATACCTACTGATGGCAATTAAGGTAATGCTAGAGTACAAAAAAGGGATAAGATAGTGCTAATTAAGAACTCTACTTACAATGTATTTAGTAAATTGAATAGCTTTTAGTCTTCACAAAGGTCGTATATTAATGAGGTTGGAAGACTGTAGGTGGGTTTAGAACAGCCGTGG